>CM050431.1:25112706-26577613 GCA_027564155.1 Gymnocypris eckloni scoliostomus
TAGTCAGTCACTCTGACGTCGCGAACGTGACTGACTGATAGGAACCCCCTTTCCTGATGGAGGGAACGGAGACGTTATGTCGTGACGACATAGGGATTTACCTGGAAGCCCCGAACATCTCTGACTAAGAGAAACGCCAATGAAATTGGCTAGTGGATTTTGCATACCTGAGCCACTCCCGTGCATACGGGTATAAAAGGCGACAGGTGCATCCACTCATTAGGTTTTACGCTGAGGAGCCGAGTCCCTGGCAACCAGCGATGGTTCAAGATTGTGGCATGGGGACATAACGTCTCCGTTACCTCCATCAGGGAACGGGGGTTACGACGTAACCTGGGCGTTCCCTATCTGTCGGTCACTACGAGTTATGTCGTGGCGACATAGGGGTCCTATGGAAAGCGCCACAAGCTGAACCCCGTCACAACCTTGTGGCATGCAGATGTTGACAAGCGAGTGACAGACAAATGCCATGCAAGAGGTTGCAACCTTCCTACCGCCCTGTGCAAATTCGCTAACCTTCGACTCCAGATCAGCCGGATCGTCTCGGGATGGAGTCGCCATTCTCCGGGAACGTGAGCTGTCGTGAGCCGGCCGCACGATTGAGCTGCCCGGGATGTGAACAGCACGCAGTGACTTGAACTGCGTGTGACTTTCCAGAGGAGGAGATGGCGCTTCAGGCGAGCTGTGACATGCGGTGTGATCGTATACCCCCAGCCGGTTGATATACGAGACCGCCGCAGTGTTGTCCGTGCGGACTAGCACGTGCTTGCCCAACAGCAGTGGCGGAACTGCAAGGCTAAATGCACTGCCCACAGCTCCAGGCAGTTGATGTGCCAAAGCAGTCGGGGCCCTGTCCAGAGCCCCGAGGCTGCCTGCCCGTTGCATGTAGCGCCCAGCCCGTGCTGGAGGCATCTGTTGTGACAACAGTATGCCGGGACACTTGTTCTAAAGGGGCACCCGGCCCGTAGAAAGGCAAGGTCTGTCCAGGGGCTGAGGGAGCGGCGACACTGCTGGGAGATACCTACTCGCAGTGTACCCGGCGCCATGCCCACCTCGGGACCCGGGAGTGTAGCCAGTGCTGAAGTGGTCTCATATGAAGCAATCCAAGCGGCGTGACTGCAGCTGCGGATGCCATATGCCCCAGGAGCCTCTGAAACTGTTTCAGTGGTACCACATTTCTGCCTCTGAAGGAACTCAGGCAGTTCAGCACTGCTTGGGCACGTTCCTCCGTGAGGCGTGTCATACTCACCGAGTCTAACTCCACACCGAGAAAAGAGATTCTCTGCACAGGGAGAGCTTGCTCTTTTCCCAGTTGACCCAAGCCCCAACTGGCTGAGGTGCCGGAGCACCAAGTCCCTGTGATCGCCCAACTGCTCTCTGGATTGGGCTAGAATAAGCCAATCGTCGAGGTAGTTGAGGATCCTGACGCCCACTTCCCGTAACGGGTAAGGGCGCCCTCTACAACCTTCGTGAACACACGGGAGACAGGGAGAGCCCAAGGGGAGGACCCTGTACTGCCATGCCCGACCTTCAACGCAAAACCGTAGAAACGGTCTGTGTCGCGGAAGGATCGAAACGTGAAAGTAAGCGTCCTTCAGGTCGATCGCTGCAAACCAATCCTGGGGCTGAATGCATTTGATCATGCGCCGGCCAGCATCTTGAACGGGAGCTTGTGTAAAGCCCGGTTCAAGACTCGCAGATCCAGGATTGGCGAAGGCCACCACCTTTCTTGGGTACGATGAAGTAAGGGCTGTAAAACCCCTGCCTCATCTCGGCTGGAGGGACCGGCTCGATTGCATCCTTTGCCAGGAGGACAGCAATCTCCTCAAGACAGGGGCGTTCCGGACTGCCACCGACGTCTCGAGAACGCCGTTGAACTTGGGAGGTCGCCTGGCGAACTGAATCGACGTGGCCGAGTCGACCAGCGCGTGAGCCAGCGAGACAGGCTGGGCAGCGTGAGCCACGCCTCAGACGCTGTGCAAGCGGCTCCAACGGCACAATCGACGTACCTGTGGTGGTGCAGCGAAGGGAGTAGGGGTGGATGGCACAGAAGGCGGTGCGTTCTGAGGCATCCTCACCGAACTCCCTGGGTCCCGAACGGGACTGGCCAGAGGTGCGTGGGGAGGAATGTCGTCCCCGAACCGTACTCTCTTGGCTACTGGCAAAATGGGTCGTGGGCGAGAGTGAGGAGGCAGGGCGTCGCACACTGTCGTCCCATGGACCTGAGAACCCGGAGGAAAAGGAAATTGCTCTTTCTTTGAGAAGGTGGGTACCGCTGGCCCTTGGACCAGCGGCGGAACAGAAACAAAACGAAACAGAAGATTCTCCTCCCGGCCCTCCACCGGGGGAAGGAGCGGCGCTGTTCTCGCCTCTCTGAGAAAGAGCAAACTCCAACATCTCCGGGTTGCCCGCATCAGGGCCGCTTCGTCGACTTCCTGGACGACTTGGGGCCTGGCTGGGACGCGGGGCGCCTCTCCTGCGAGGCTCGACGCACCGGCCTATGTGTCGATTCGGCCTGGGGCGGAGCGGCTCTGGAGGACGCAGGAGGGCGCCCACGGCGACGGGCAGACTGAGGCCTGGCCCCGGGGGCAGCGGTGGATGGTGCATCACGCCGGGGCAGGATGTGCTGGATCGCCTCGGTCTGCTGCTGTACCGCCGAGAACTGCTGGGCGAAGCCCTCGACGGTGTCGCCGAACAGCCCTCCCTGGGAGATGGGGGCGTCGAGAAAGCGTGCCTTGTCGACGTCCTTCATCTCTGCCAGGTTGAGCCAGAGATGGCGCTCCTGGACCACCATGGTGGACATCGCCTTCCCGAGGGACCGCGCCGTGACTTTCGTCGCTCGTAGAGCGAAGTCAGTCGCCGTGCGCAGCTCCTGCATCAACCCCGGGTCGGTACTACCCTCGTGCACCTGTTTGAGCGCCTTGGCTTGGTGAACCTGCAGGATAGCCATGGCGTGCAGGGCGGAGGCTGCCTGGCCCGCAGCACTGTAAGCTTTGGCCGCGAGAGCGGCTGTCAGCTTACAGGCCTTGGACGGGAGACGCGGACGGTTCCTCCAAGTGGCGGCGTTTCGTGGGCACAAGTGCACCGCGACCGCTCTCTCCACCTGGGGAATGCCCGCGTACCCCCTGGCCACTCCGCCATCGAGGGTAGTGAGGACGGAGGAGGCGGACGAGCGGCTTCTGGCCGTGAAAGGGGCCATCCACGAACTCGTCAGCTCCTCATGCACCTCCGGGAAGAAAGGCACCGGGGCAGGGCGCGGTTGTGAGCCGCGCCCCGCTCCGAGAAACCAATCGTCCAGCCGCGAGGGCTCGGGACTGGGCGGTCTGTTGACCTCCAGCCCGATGCTCACGGCTGCCCGGGCAAGCATGGCCGTCAGCTCTGGGTCCGGTGCGGCGGTGGCGACAACACCCGAGGGGGGCAGCCCCACCGCACCTTCATCCTCAGAGGACGTGAACCCATCCCCCGATGCTGCGATCGACATCCTATCTACAGATGGCGCACGAATGAAATGCTGGGCGCCCGTGGGACAGACCAGCGAAATCACCCGGGAACCGGACGGGATGTTCGCTGCGTGAGGAGTAAGAGGTCCGTGGGGCCCGGTGCGGGAGAGGCTCTTACAGTAACCCTCAGATCTCCCAGGCGTCAGCCGGCGATCCTCTGCTCGAGCCAGAGAGATCAGCACGGGTGGCGGCAGAGGGTGCCAATCCTTTCATAAAGGAAAGGCGAGATCGCAGCGAAATCATGCTCATACGCCCACAACAGACGCATGAGTCATCCACGAACGCAGCTTCAGCGTGTCGGGCCCAGACACTGAAGACAACGATCGTGTCCGTCATCGCAGACAGAAAAGCGACCGCAACCAGAAGGACACGGACGAAACGGCATCTTGAAAAGACGCGATTTGTCCGTGATTTGCTCTTTTAGAATTTGCTCTTTTAGGTTGAAGTGCCCAGGGAATCGCTGATGAGAGGGACTCCGCTGATCGCACCGTTCGCCAACCGGGAACAAAACAAAGATGAGCGGCTTTGTGGAGATCAGCACTCTTCTCATCCACTCGGCTCGAAGCAAAAATCTAATGAGTGGATGCACCTGTCCCTTTTATACCCGTATGCACGGGGAGTGGCTCAGGTATGCAAAATCCACTAGCCAATTTCATTGGCGTTTTCTCTTAGTCAGAGATGTTCGGGGCTTCCAGGTAAATCCCCTATGTCGTCACGACATAACTCGTAGTGACCGACAGATAGGGAACACCAATTCTGTGTTTAGTGCAACTAAGCAAATTAAGAGAATGTGAGGCCACAGATGCTCAAAAACTTCTTTCTCAGTCAGAAAAAGTTGCTAAATGTAATTTTAAGAGCAAAGCTCAACTCCTTGAAAATGTTTCTTTCTAATGAAATGAACTGTTTTTTGCAATGCAGAAGACAGCATTTCATGAGTTTGAGCTTTTTTGCAGAAAAAGTCATTTTAGAGCTTAAATGCACAAAATCACTTCTTTAGAGCTTCTAAGAACACCTGAGACAGATTTTCATGAGTTTGAGTTTTCTTGCAGAAAAAGTCATTTTAGAGCTTAAATGCACAAAAACACTTCTTTAGAGCTTCTAAGAACACCAATTCTGTGTTTAGTGCAACTAAGCAAATTAAGAGAATGTGAGTCCACAGATGCTCAAAAACTTCTTTCTCAGTCAGAAAAAGTTGCTAAATGTAATTTTAAGAGCAAAGCTCAACTACATGAAAAATGTTTCTTTCTAATGAAATGAACTGTTTTTTGCAATGCAGAAGACAGCATTTCATGAGTTTGAGCTTTTTTGCAG
The DNA here is from genome assembly GCA_027564155.1 of Gymnocypris eckloni scoliostomus. NCBI lineage: Eukaryota > Metazoa > Chordata > Actinopteri > Cypriniformes > Cyprinidae > Gymnocypris > Gymnocypris eckloni. The sequence goes on from CM050431.1 coordinate 25,117,518, forward strand.
AAAAAGTCATTTTAGAGCTTAAATGCACAAAATCACTTCTTTAGAGCTTCTAAGAACACCAATTATGTGTTTAGTGCAACTAAGCAAATGAGGAGAATGAGGCCACAGATGCTCAAAAGCTTCTTTCTCAGTGAGAAAAAGTTGCTAAATGCAATTTTAAGAGCAAAGCTCAAGTACATGAAAAATGATTCTTTCTAATGAAATGAAATGTTTTTTGCAATGCAGAAGACAGATTTTCATGAGTTTGAGCTTTTTTGCAGAAAAAGTCATTTTAGAGCTTAAATGCACAAAATCACTTCTTTAGAGCTTCTAAGAACACCAATTCTGTGTTTAGTGCAACTAAGCAAATAATGAGAATGTGAGGCCACAGATGCTCAAAAGCTTCTTTCTCAGTCAGAAATAGTTGCTAAATGCAATTTTAAGAGCAAAGCTCAACTACATGAAAAAGTATTCTTTCTAATGAAATGAACTGTTTGTTGCAATGCAGAAGACAGATTTTCATGAGTTTGAGCTTTTTTGCAGAAAAAGTCATTTTAGAGCTTAAATGCACAAAATCACTTCTTTAGAGCTTCTAAGAACACCAATTCTGTGTTTAGTGCAACTAAGCAAATAATGAGAATGTGAGGCCACAGATGCTCAAAAGCTTCTTTCTCAGTCAGAAAAAGTTGCTAAATGCAATTTTAAGAGCAAAGCTCAACTACATGAAAAAGTATTCTTTCTAATGAAATTAACTGTTTTTTGCAATGCAGAAGACAGCATTTCATGAGTTTGAGCTTTTTTGCAGAAAAAGTCATTTTAGAGCTTAAATGCACAAAATCACTTCTTTAGAGCTTCTAAGAACACCTGAGACAGATTTTCATGAGTTTGAGTTTTCTTGCAGAAAAAGTCATTTTAGAGCTTAAATGCACAAAAACACTTCTTTAGAGCTTCTAAGAACACCAATTCTGTGTTTAGTGCAACTAAGCAAATTAAGAGAATGTGAGTCCACAGATGCTCAAAAACTTCTTTCTCAGTCAGAAAAAGTTGCTAAATGTAATTTTAAGAGCAAAGCTCAACTACATGAAAAGTATTCTTTCTAATGAAATGAACTTTTTTGCAATGCAGAAGACAGCATTTCATGAGTTTGAGCTTTTGCAGAAAAGTCATTTTAGAGCTTAAATGCACAAAATCACTTCTTTAGAGCTTCTAAGAACACCAATTGTGTTTAGTGCAACTAAGCAAATGATGAGAATGCGGCCACAGATGCTCAAAAGTTTCTTTCTCAGTGAGAAAAGTTGCTTAATGCAATTTTAAGAGCAAAGCTCAAGTACATGACATTTTTTCTTTCTAATGAAATGAAATGTTTTTTGCAATGCAGAAGACAGATTTTCATGAGTTTGAGCTTTTTTGCAGAAAAAGTCATTTTAGAGCTTAAATGCACAAAATCACTTCTTTAGAGCTTCTAAGAACACAAATTCTGTGTTTAGTGCAACTAAGCAAATAATGAGAATGTGAGGCCACAGATGCTCAAAAGCTTCTTTCTCAGTCAGAAAAAGTTGCTAAATGCAATTTTAAGAGCAAAGCTCAACTACATGAAAAATTATTCTTTCTAATGAAATTAACTGTTTTCATGAGTTTGAGCTTTTTTGCAGAAAAAGTCATTTTAGAGCTTAAATGCACAAAATCACTTCTTTAGAGCTTCTAAGAACACCAACTCTGTGTTTAGTGCAACTAAGCAAATAATGAGAATGTGAGGCCACAGATGCTCAAAAGCTTCTTTCTCAGTCAGAAAAAGTTGCTAAATGTAATTTTAAGAGCAAAGCTCAACTACATGAAAATGTTTCTTTCTAATGAAATGAACTGTTTTTTGCAATGCAGAAGACAGCATTTCATGAGTTTGAGCTTTTTTGCAGAAAAAGTCATTTTAGAGCTTAAATGCACAAAAACACTTCTTTAGAGCTTCTAAGAACACCAATTCTGTGTTTAGTGCAACTAAGCAAATTAAGAGAATGTGAGGCCACAGATGCTCAAAAACTTCTTTCTCAGTCAGAAAAAGTTGCTAAATGTAATTTTAAGAGCAAAGCTCAACTACATGAAAAGGTTTCTTTCTAATGAAATGAACTGTTTTTTTGCAATGCAGAAGACAGCATTTCATGAGTTTGAGCTTTTTTGCAGAAAAAGTCATTTTAGAGCTTAAATGCACAAAATCACTTCTTTAGAGCTTCTAAGAACACCTGAGACAGATTTTCATGAGTTTGAGTTTTCTTGCAGAAAAAGTCATTTTAGAGCTTAAATGCACAAAATCACTTCTTTGGAGCTTCTAAGAAAACCTGAGACAGATTTTCATGAGTTTGAGCTTTTTTGCAGAAAAAGTCATTTTAGAGCTTAAATGCACAAAATCACTTCTTTAGAGCTTCTAAGAACACCTGAGACAGATTTTCATGAGTTTGAGTTTTTTTGCAGACAAAGTCATTTTAGAGCTTAAATGCACAAAATCACTTCTTTAGAGCTTCTAAGAACACCTGAGACAGATTTTCATGAGTTTGAGTTTTCTTGCAGAAAAAGTCATTTTAGAGCTTAAATGCACAAAAACACTTCTTTAGAGCTTCTAAGAACACCAATTCTGTGTTTAGTGCAACTAAGCAAATTAAGAGAATGTGAGTCCACAGATGCTCAAAAACTTCTTTCTCAGTCAGAAAAAGTTGCTAAATGTAATTTTAAGAGCAAAGCTCAACTACATGAAAATGTTTCTTTCTAATGAAATGAACTGTTTTTTGCAATGCAGAAGACAGATTTTCATGAGTTTGAGCTTTTTTGCAGAAACAGTCATTTTAGAGCTTAAATGCACAAAATCACTTCTTTAGAGCTTCTAAGAACACAAATTCTGTGTTTAGTGCAACTAAGCAAATAATGAGAATGTGAGGCCACAGATGCTCAAAAGCTTCTTTCTCAGTCAGAAAAAGTTACTAAATGCAATTTTAAGAGCAAAGCTCAACTACATGAAAACATATTCTTTCTAATGAAATGAACTGTTTTTTGCAATGCAGAAGACAGCATTTCATGAGTTTGAGCTTTTTTGCAGAAAAAGTCATTTTAGAGCTTAAATGCACAAAATCACTTCTTTAGAGCTTCTAAGAACACCAATTCTGTGTTTAGTGCAACTAAGCAAATGATGAGAATGTGAGGCCACAGATGCTCAAAAGCTTCTTTCTCAGTCAGAAAAAGTTGCTAAATGCAATTTTAAGAGCAAAGCTCAACTACATGAAAAATTATTCTTTCTAATGAAATGAACTGTTTTTTGCAATGCAGAAGACAGATTTTCATGAGTTTGAGCTTTTTTGCAGAAAAAGTCATTTTAGAGCTTAAATGCACAAAATCACTTCTTTAGAGCTTCTAAGAACACCAATTCTGTGTTTAGTGCAACTAAGCAAATTAAGAGAATGTGAGGCCACAGATGCTCAAAAGCTTCTTTCTCAGTCAGAAAAAGTAGCTAAATGTAATTTTAATTCTTTCTAATGAAATGAACTGTTTCATGAGTTTGAGCTTTTTTGCAGAAAAAGTCATTTTAGAGCTTAAATGCACAAAATCACTTCTTTAGAGCTTCTAAGAACACCTGAGACAGATTTTCATGAGTTTGAGTTTTTTTGCAGACAAAGTCATTTTAGAGCTTAAATGCACAAAATCACTTCTTTAGAGCTTCTAAGAACACCAATTCTGTGTTTAGTGCAACTAAGCAAATTAAGAGAATGTGAGGCCACAGATGCTCAAAAACTTCTTTCTCAGTCAGAAAAAGTTGCTAAATGTAATTTTAAGAGCAAAGCTCAACTACATGAAAAATGTTTCTTTCTAATGAAATGAACTGTTTTTTGCAATGCAGAAGACAGCATTTCATGAGTTTGAGCTTTTTTGCAGAAAAAGTCATTTTAGAGCTTAAATGCACAAAATCACTTCTTTAGAGCTTCTAAGAACACCAATTCTGTGTTTAGTGCAACTAAGCAAATGATGAGAATGCGAGGCCACAGATGCTCAAAAGTTTCTTTCTCAGTGAGAAAAAGTTGCTTAATGCAATTTTAAGAGCAAAGCTCATGTACATGATTTTTTTTTCTTTCTAATGAAATGAAATGATTTTTTTGAAATGCAGAAGACAGATTTTCACATGTTTGAGCTTTTTTGCAGAAAAAGTCATTTTAGAGCTTAAATGCACAAAATCATTTCTTAAATGCACAAAGCTTCTAAGAACACAAATTCTGTGTTTAGTGCAACTAAGCAAATGATGAGAATGCAAGGCCACAGATGCTCAAAAGCTTCTTTCTCAGTCAGACAAAGTTGCTAAATGCAATTTTAAGAGCAAAGCTCAACTACGTTAATTGTATTTCTTTCACATGAAAAATTATTCTTTCTAATGAAATGAACAGTTTTTTGCAGTGCAGAAGACCGATTTTCATGAGTTTGAGCTTTTTTGCAGAAAAAGTCATTTTAGAGCTTAAATGCACAAAATCACTTCTTTAGAGCTTCTAAGAACACCAATTCTGTGTTTAGTGTAACTAAGCACATTATGAGAATATGAGGCCACAGATGCTCAAAAGCTTCTTTCTCAGTGAGAATAAGTTGCTTAATGCAATTTTAAGAGCAAAGCTCAACTACATGAAAAATTATTCTTTCTAATGAAATGAACTGTTTTTTGCAATGCAGAAGACAGATTTTCATGAGTTTGAGCTTTTTTGCAGAAAAAGTCATTTTAGAGCTTAAATGCACAAAATCATTTCTTTAGAGCTTCTAAGAACACCAATTCTGTGTTTAGTGCAACTAAGCAAATTATGAGAATGCAAGGCCACAGATGCTCAAAAGCTTCTTTCTCAGTCAGAAAAAGTTGCTAAATGCAATTTTAAGAGCAAAGCTCACATGAAAAATTATTCTTTCTAATGAAATGAACTGTTTTTGCAATGCAGAAGACTATTTTCATGAGTTTGAGCTTTTTTGCAGAAAAAGTCATTTTAGAGCTTAAATGCACAAAATCACTTCTTTAGAGCTTCTAAGAACACCAATTCTGTGTTTAGTGCAACTAAGCAAATAATGAGAATGTGAGGCCACAGATGCTCAAAAGCTTCTTTCTCAGTCAGAAAAAGTTGCTAAATGCAATTTTAAGAGCAAAGCTCAACTACATGAAAAAGTATTCTTTCTAATGAAATGAACTGTTTTTTGCAATGCAGAAGACAGCATTTCATGAGTTTGAGCTTTTTTGCAGAAAAAGTCATTTTAGAGCTTAAGTGCACAAAAACACTTCTTTAGAGCTTCTAAGAACACCTGAGACAGATTTTCATGAGTTTGAGCTTTTTTGCAGAAAAAGTCATTTTAGAGCTTAAATGCACAAAATCACTTCTTTAGAGCTTCTAAGAACACCAATTCTGTGTTTAGTGCAACTAAGCAAATTAAGAGAATGTGAGGCCACAGATGCTCAAAAACTTCTTTCTCAGTCAGAAAAAGTTGCTAAATGCAATTTTAAGAGCAAAGCTCAACTACATGAAAAATTATTCTTTCTAATGAAATGAACTGTTTTTTGCAATGCTGAAGACAGACTTTCATGAGTTTGAGCTTTTTTGCAGAAAAAGTCATTTTAGAGCTTAAATGCACAAAATCACTTCTTTAGAGCTTCTAAGAACACCAATTCTGTGTTTAGTGCAACTAAGCAAATAATGAGAATGTGAGGCCACAGATGCTCAAAAGCTTCTTTCTCAGTCAGAAATAGTTGCTAAATGCAATTTTAAGAGCAAAGCTCAACTACATGAATAAGTATTCTTTCTAATGAAATGAACTGTTTGTTGCAATGCAGAAGACAGATTTTCATGAGTTTGAGCTTTTTTGCAGAAAAAGTCATTTTAGAGCTTAAATGCACAAAATCACTTCTTTAGAGCTTCTAAGAACACCAATTATGTGTTTAGTGCTAAGCAAATGAGGAGAATGAGAATTGAGGCCACAGATGCTCAAAAGCTTCTTTCTCAGTGAGAAAAAGTTGCTTAAATGCAATTTTAAGAGCAAAGCTCAAGTACATGACATTTTCTTTCTAATGAAATGAAATGTTTTTTGCAATGCAGAAGACAGATTTTCACGAGTTTGAGCTTTTTTGCAGAAAAAGTCATTTTAGAGCTTAAATGCACAAAATCATTTCTTAGAGAGCTTCTAAGAACACAATTCTGTGTTTAGGTGCAACTAAGCAAATGATGAGAATGCAAGGCCACATATGCTCAAAAGCTTCTTTCTCAGTCAGAAAAGTTGCTAAATGCAATTTTAAGAGCAAAGCTCAAGTACATGAAAAATTATTCTTTCTAATGAAATGATAACTGTTTTTGCAATGCAGAAGACCGATTTTCATGAGTTTGAGCTTTTTTGCAGAAAAAGTCATTTTAGAGCTTAAATGCGCAAAATCACTTCTTTAGAGCTTTAAGAACGCAGGTTACGACGTAACCCCGCTCCCTGATGGAGGAACGGAGACGTTATGTCGACGACATAGGGATTTACCTGGAAGCCCCGAACATCTCTGACTAAGAGAAAACGCCAATGAAATTGGCTAGTGGATTTGCATACCTGAGCCACTCCCGTGCATACGGGTATAAAAGGGCGACAGGTGCATCCACTCATTAGGTTTTACGCTGAGGAGCCGAGACGAGTCCCTGGCAACCAGCGATGGTTCAAGATTGTGGCATGGGGATAACGCCTGCTCCTCCATCAGGGGAACGGGTTACGACGTAACCCAGACGCCCTCATCTGTCGGTCACTACGAGTTATGTCGTGACGACATAGGTGTCCTATGGAAAGCGCCACAAGTTGAACCTCGTCACAACCTTGTGGCATGCAGATGTTGACAAGCGAGTGCGTGACAGACAAATGCCATGCAAGAGGTTGCAACCTTCCTACCGCCCAGTGCAAATTGCTAACCTTGGTGCCCACCGACCACTGAGTACATCGCTGCTGGAGATAGCTAAGCCGCTGTTCCTTTCCCCACGGAATCGGAAGGGATTGACCTTCAGTGAAAGACAGCTTCAGGTCTTTCCTATTTGTTGTTACAGCTTGTCGTAACGGCAGGGAAGCGAGCCTTCCATAGAAGGGCGCCACGGAGGCCACATCCTGCCGAAGGGAGGTAACATGTGGAGACACTGATATGGACTGGCCCAGGCTTGGGGCAGTACTACATACGACTGGACTCTGGGGCAGATCCTACCTAGGAGTAGGGAGGAGGGCTGCCAGCAGAACCTGACAGAAGCTGTCACAGGGAAGACACGGGTTTACCATGAGGGAAACCTTACCGTGGAAGAATACACATATGGGATTACCCGAAGGGGAATCAGGCCATACGGACACCTAGCCCAGTACAGGGGCTGACCGGAGACCCGGGCGAGCTAACACCAGTACTGGGCCTGGCGTCAGACTGCTCCGCCCAGTCTGACTGCCGGGGTGCTTGGAGGATTCCACCAGGGTTCACCGTCCGGGAACTGAACTGGGGAGAAAAAGGCGCCAGTATCCCCGGTGAGGGGAATGGCGCAGCAAGCGTGACACCGCCAGTTCTTCGCCCATTACTTACCCAATACACGGAAGAAACTGGCTCAACGCGAAGATTGTAGAATCTAGCGAAGGTGTTCGGTGTCGCCCAGCCCGCAGCTCTGCAGATGTCTGCCAAAGAGGCACCGTGGCGCCAACGCATGGGAGGAGGCAACACTCCTGGTGGAGTGAGCCCTCACCCCAGGGGGCATGCTCGCCTTGCGATTGGTACGCCAAGGCGACGGCCTCCACTATCCAGTGGGCCAACCTCTGTTTGGAGACAGCCTTCCTTTCTGCTGCCCTCCGTGGCAGACAAAGAGCTGCTCGGAGCTTCTGACGCCCGGTGCGGGTCACGATATGCGCAATGCTCTTACGGGACACAGCAACGCTTAAGGCTGGATCTGCCTCCTCCGAGGGCAGTGCTTGCAGGTTCACCACCTGATCGCAGAAGGGCGTGGTGGGAACCTTGGGCACGTATCCAGGCCGGGGTCTCAAGACAACGTGAGAGTAGACCGGCCCGAACACAAGGCACTCTTCGCCATCGAAAACGCCTGGAGGTCCCGACCCATTTGATGGAAGTGAGCGCGGTCAGGAGCGCTGTCTTAAGAGACAGGAACTTCAGCTCGACTGAGTCCAGCGGCTCAAAGGGGCCCCTCTGAAGTCCAGACAGGACGATAGAGAGGTCCCAAGAGGGCACAAGGGGAGGCCTGAGGATTCATCCTCCTGGCCCCTTCAGGAACCTCACGATGAGATCATGCTTTCCCAGGGACCGGCCGCCCACTGCATCGTGGTGAGCCGCAATAGCGGCTACATACACTTTCAAGGTGGAGGGTGACAGCCTCCAACCTTTCTTGCAGGAAAGAAAGCACTACTCAATCGTGCATCTTCGGGGTCTTCTCACGAGAAGAACACCAGGTCGCGAACAGACTCCATTTCAGTGCATAGGTTTGCCTTGTTGAAGGAGCCCTAGCCTGAATGATGGTCTCTACCACCGCCGTGGTAGACCACTCAAGTCTGCCGGCGTCCCGTCCAGGAGCCACACATGGAGGTTCCATAGATCTGGACGCTGGTGCCATATGGTGCCGAGCCCTGAGAAAGGAGGTCCTTCCGCAGAGGAATGCGCCAGGGAGGTACTGTCGCGAGGGAAATGAGTTCGGGAAACCAGGTCCGGTGGGCCAATGGGGCGCAACCAGCAGGACCTGCTCGTCCTCCCTGAGCTTGCACAGTGTCTGTGCGAGTAGGCTCACTGGGGAAACGCATACTATGCGTAAGGCCCGAGGTCAGCTGTGTGCCAGTGCATCTGTGCCGAGGGGCCCTCGGTCAGGGAGAAGTACAGCTGGCAGTGGGAGGACTCGGGAGGCAAACAGGTCTACCTGAGCTTCCCGAATCGACTCCAGATCAGCCGGATCGCCTCGGGATGGAGTCGCCATTCTCCGGGAATGTGAGCTGTCGTGAGAGCGCCGCCGCACGATTGAGCTGCCCCGGATGTGAACAGCACGCAGTGACTTGAACTGCGGTGACTCCAGAGGAGGAGATGGCGGGCGAAGCTGTGACATGCGGTGTGATCGATACCCCCAGCCGGTTGATATACGAGACCGCCGCAGTGTTGTCCGTGCGGATCAGCACGTGCTTGCCCAACAGCAGTGGCCGGAACTGCCGCAAGGCTAAATGCACTGCCCACAGCTCCAGGCAGTTGATGTTGCAGTCGGGGCCCTGTCCAGAGCCCCGAGGCTGCCTGCCCGTTGCATGTAGCGCCCAGCCCGTGCTGGAGGCATCTGTTGTGACAACAGTATGCCGGGACACTTGTTCTAGGGGCACCCCGGCCCAGAAAGGCAAGGTCTGTCCAGGGGCTGAGGGAGCGACACTGCTGGGAGATACCTACTCACAGTGTACCGCGGCGCCATGCCCACCTCGGGACCCGGGAGTGTAGCCAGTGCTGAAGTGGTCTCATATGAAACAATCCGAGCGGCGTGACTGCAGCTGCGGATGCCATATGCCCCAGGAGCCTCTGAAACTGTTTCAGTGGTACCACATTCCTGCCTCTGAAGGAACTCAGGCAGTTCAGCACTGCTTGGGCACGTTCCTCCGTGAGGCGTGCCGTCATACTCACCGAGTCTAACTCCACACCGAGAAAAGAGATTCTCTGCACAGGGGAGAGCTTGCTCTTTTCCCAGTTGACCCAAAGCCCCAACTGGCTGAGGTGCCGGAGCACCAAGTCCCTGTGATCGCCCAACTGCTCTCTGATTGGGCTAGAATAAGCCAATCGTCGAGGTAGTTGAGGATCCTGACGCCCACTTCCCGTAACGGGTAAGGCGCCCTCTACAACCTTCGTGAACACACAGGGAGACAGGGAGAGCCCGAAGGGAGGACCCTGTACTGCCATGCCCGACCTTGAACGCAAAACCGTAGAAACGCGGTCTGTGTCGCGAAGGATCGAAACGTGAAAGTAAGCGCCCTTCAGGTCGATCGCTGCAAACCAATCCTGGGGCTGAATGCATTTGATCATGCGCGGCCAGCATCTTGAACGGGAGCTTGTGCAAAGCCCGGTTCAAGACTCGCAGATCCAGGATTGGTCAAGGCCACCACCTTTCTTGGGTACATGAAGTAAGGGCTGTAAAACCCCTGCCTCATCTCGGCTGGAGGGACCGCTCGATTGCATCCTTTGCCAGGAGGACAGCAATCTCCTCGCGCAAGACAGGGCGTTCCGGACTGCCACCGCGCCTCGAGAACGCCGTTGAACTTGGGAGGTCGCCTGGCGAACTGAATCGCGTAGCCGAGTCGACCAGCGCGTGAGCCAGCGAGACAGGCTGGGCAGTGTGAGCCACGCCCAGACGCTGTGCAAGCGGCTCCAACGGCACAATCGACGCACCTGTGGAGGTGCAGCAAAGGGAGTAGGGGTGGATGGCACAGAAGGCGGAGCGCTCTGAGGCATCCTCACCGAACTCCCTGGGTCCCGAACGGACTGGCCAGAGGTGCGTGGGGAGGAATGTCGCCCCCGAACCGCACTCTTGGCTACTGGCAAAATGGGTCGTGGGCGAGAGTGAGGAGGCAGGGCGTCGCACACTGTCGCCCCATGGACCTGAGAACCCGGAGGAAAAGGAATTTGCTCTTTCTTTGAGAAGGTGGGTACCGCTTGGACCAGCGGCGGAACAGAAACAAAACGAAACAGAAGATTCTCCTCCCGGCCCTCCACCGGGGGAAGGAGCGGCGCTGTTCTCGCCATCTCCTGAGAAAGAGCAAACTCCAACATCTCCGGGTTGCCCGCGTCAGGGCCGCTTCGTCGATTTCCTGGACGACTTGGGGCCTGGCTGGGATGCGGGGGGCGCCGCTCTCCTGCGAGAGGCTCGACGCACCGGCCTATGTGTCGATTCGGCCTGGGGCGGAGCGGCTCTGGAGGACGGGAGGCGCCCACGGCGACGGGCAGACCGAGGCCTGGCCCCGGGGCAGCGGTGGATGGTGCATCACGCCGGGCAGGATGTGCTGGATCGCCGGTCTGCTGCTGTACCGCCGAGAACTGCTGGGCGAAGCCCTCGACGGTGTCGCCGAACAGCCCTCCCTGGGAGATGGGGGCGCGAGAAAGCCTTGTCGACGCCCTTCATCTCTGCCAGGTTGAGCCAGAGATGGCGCCCTGGACCACCATGGTGGACATCGCCCCGAGGGACCGCGTGACTTTCGTCGTCAGAGCGAAGTCAGTTGCCGTGGCGCAGCTCCTGCATCAACCTCGGTCGGTACTACCCTGCACCTGTTTGAGCGCCTTTGGCTTGGTGAACCTGCAGGATAGCCATGGCGTGCAGGGCGGAGGCTGCCTGGCCCGCAGCACTGTAAGCTTTGGCCGCGAGCGGCTGTCAGCTTACAGGCCTTTGACGGAGACGGGACGGTTCCTCCAAGTGGCGGCGTTCGTGGGCACAAGTGCACCGCGACCGCCTCTCCACCTGGGGAATGCCCGCATGCCCCCTGGCCACTCCGCCATCGAGGGTAGTGAGGACGGAGGAGGCGGACGAGCGGCTTCTGGCCGTGAAAGGGCCATCCACGAACTCGCCAGCTCCTCATGCACCTCCGGGAAGAAAGGCACCGGGGCAGGGCGCGTTGTGAGCCGCGCCCGCCCGAGAAACCAATCGTCCAGCCGCGAGGGCTCGGGACTGGGCGGTCTGTTGACCTCCAGCCCGATGCTCACGGCTGCCCGGCAAGCATGGCCGTCCAGCTCTGGGTCCGTGCGGCGGTGGCGACAACACCCGAGGGCAGCCCCACCGCACCTTCATCCTCAGAGGACGTGAACCCATCCCCGATGCTGCGATCGACATCCTATCTACAGATGGCGCACCGAATGAAATGCTGGGCGCCTGGGACAGACCAGCGAAATCACCCGGGAACCGGACGGGATGTTCGCTGCGTGAGGAGTAAGAGGTCCGTGGGGGCGTGCCCGGCGGAGAGGCTCTTACAGTAACCCTCAGATCTCCCAGAGCGTCAGCCGGCGATCCTCTGCTCGAGCCAGAGAGATCAGCACGGGTGGCGGCAGAGGGTGCCAATCCTTTCATAAAGGAAAGGCGAGATCGCAGCGAAATCATGCTCATACGCCCACAACAGACGCATGAGTCATCCTTGAACGCAGCTTCAGCGTGTCGGCGGCCCAGACACTGAAGACAACGATCGTGTCCATCATCCGCAGACAGAAAACGACCGCAACCAGAAGGACAAGGACGAAACGGCATCTTGAAAAAGACGCGATTTGTCCGTGATTTGCTCTTTTAGAATTTGCTCTTTTAGTTGAAGTGCCCAGGGGAATCGCTGATGAGAGGGACTCCGCTGATCGCACCGTTACGCCAACCGGGAACAAAACAAAGATGAACGGCTTTGTGGAGATCAGCACTCTTCTCATCCACTCGGCTCCGAAGCAAAAATCTAATGAGTGGATGCACCTGTCGCCCTTTTATACCCGTATGCACGGGGAGTGGCTCAGGTATGCAAAATCCACTAGCCAATTTCATTGGCGTTTTCTCTTAGTCAGAGATGTTCGGGGCTTCCAGGTAAATCCCCTATGTCGTCACGACATAACTCGTAGTGACCGACAGATAGGGAACACCGATTCTGTGTTTAGTGCAACTAAGCAAATTAAGAGAATGTGAGGCCACAGATGCTCAAAAACTTCTTTCTCAGTCAGAAAAAGTTGCTAAATGTAATTTTAAGAGCAAAGCTCAACTCCTTGAAAAATGTTTCTTTCTAATGAAATGAACTGTTTTTTGCAATGCTGAAGACAGATTTTCACGTGTTTGGTGCTTTTTTGCAGAAAAAGTCATTTTAGAGCTTAAATGCACAAAATCATTTCTTAAATGCACAAAGCTTCTAAGAACACAAATTCTGTGTTTAGTGCAACTAAGCAAATGATGAGAATGCAAGGCCACAGATGCTCAAAAGCTTCTTTCTCAGTCAGAGAAAGTTGCTAAATGCAATTTTAAGAGCAAAGCTCAACTACGTTAATTGTATTTCTTTCACATGAAAAATTATTCTTTCTAATGAAATGAACTGTTTTTTGCAATGCAGAAGACAGATTTTCATGAGTTTGAGCTTTTTTGCAGAAAAAGTCATTTTAGAGCTTAAATGCACAAAATCACTTCTTTAGAGCTTCTAAGAACACCAATTCTGTGTTTAGTGCAACTAAGCAAATAATGAGAATGTGAGGCCACAGATGCTCAAAAGCTTCTTTCTCAGTCAGAAAAAGTTGTTAAATGCAATTTTAAGAGCAAAGCTCAACTACATGAAAAAGTATTCTTTCTAATGAAATGAACTGTTTTTTGCAATGCAGAAGACAGCATTTCATGAGTTTGAGCTTTTTGCAGAAAAGTCATTTTAGAGCTTATGCACAAAACACTTCTTTAGAGCTTCTAAGAACACCTGAGACAGATTTTCATGAGTTTGAGCTTTTTTGCAGAAAAAGCCATTTTAGAGCTTAAATGCACAAAACACTTCTTTAGAGCTTCTAAGAACACCAATTCTGTGTTTAGTGCAAATAATGAGAATGTGAGGCCACAGATGCTCAAAAGCTTCTTTATCAGTCAGAAAAAGTTGCTAAATGCAATTTTAAGAGCAAAGCTCAACTACATGAAAAAGAATTCTTTCTAATGAAATTAACTGTTTTTTGCAATGCAGAAGACAGCATTTCATGAGTTTGAGCTTTTTTGCAGAAAAAGTCATTTTAGAGCTTAAGTGCACAAAAACACTTCTTTAGAGCTTCTAAGAACACCTGAGACAGATTTTCATGAGTTTGAGCTTTTTTGCAGAAAAAGTCATTTTAGAGCTTAAATGCACAAAAACACTTCTTTAGAGCTTCTAAGAACACCAATTCTGTGTTTAGTGTAACTAAGCAAATAATGAGAATGTGAGGCCACAGATGCTCAAAAGCTTCTTTCTCAGTCAGAAAAAGTTGCTAAATGCAATTTTAAGAGCAAAGCTCAACTACATGAAAAAGTATTCTTTCTAATGAAATGAACTGTTTTTGCAATGCAGAAGACAGCATTTCATGAGTTTTAGCTTTTTGCAGAAAAGTCATTTTAGAGCTTATGCACAAAACACTTCTTTAGAGCTTCTAAGAACACCTGAGACAGATTTTCATGAGTTTGAGCTTTTTTGCAGAAAAAGTCATTTTAGAGCTTAAATGCACAAAAACACTTCTTTAGAGCTTCTAAGAACACCAATTCTGTGTTTAGTGCAACTAAGCAAATAATGAGAATGTGAGGCCACAGATGCTCAAAAGCTTCTTTCTCAGTCAGAAAAAGTTGCTAAATGTAATTTTAAGAGCAAAGCTCAACTACATGAAAAAGTATTCTTTCTAATGAAATGAACTGTTTTTTGCAATGCAGAAGACAGCATTTCATGAGTTTGAGCTTTTTTGCAGAAAAAGTCATTTTAGAGCTTAAGTGCACAAAAACACTTCTTTAGAGCTTCTAAGAACACCTGAGACAGATTTTCATGAGTTTGAGCTTTTTTGCAGAAAAAGTCATTTTAGAGCTTAAATGCACAAAAACACTTCTTTAGAGCTTCTAAGAACACCAATTCTGTGTTTAGTGCAACTAAGCAAATAATGAGAATGTGAGGCCACAGATGCTCAAAAGCTTCTTTCTCAGTCAGAAAAGGTTGCTAAATGCAATTTTAAGAGCAAAGCTCAACTACATGAAAATTATTCTTTCTAATGAAATTAACTGTTTTTTGCAATGCAGAAGACAGCATTTCATGAGTTTGAGCTTTTTTGCAGAAAAAGTCATTTTAGAGCTTAAGTGCACAAAAACACTTCTTTAGAGCTTCTAAGAACACCTGAGACAGATTTTCATGAGTTTGAGCTTTTTTGCAGAAAAAGTCATTTTAGAGCTTAAATGCACAAAATCACTTCTTTAGAGCTTCTAAGAACACCAATTCTGTGTTTAGTGCAACTAAGCAAATAATGAGAATGTGAGGCCACAGATGCTCAAAAGCTTCTTTCTCAGTCAGAAAAAGTTGCTAAATGCAATTTTAAGAGCAAAGCTCAACTACATGAAAAAGTATTCTTTCTAATGAAATGAACAGTTTTTTGCAATGCAGAAGACAGCATTTCATGAGTTTGAGCTTTTTTGCAGAAAAAGTCATTTTAGAGCTTAAATGCACAAAATCACTTCTTTAGAGCTTCTAAGAACACCTGAGACAGATTTTCATGAGTTTGAGCTTTTTTGCAGAAAAAGTCATTTTAGAGCTTAAATGCACAAAATCACTTCTTTAGAGCTTCTAAGAACACCAATTCTGTGTTTAGTGCAACTAAGCAAATAATGAGAATGTGAGGCCACAGATGCTCAAAAGCTTCTTTCTCAGTCAGAAAAAGTTGCTAAATGCAATTTTAAGAGCAAAGCTCAACTACATGAAAAAGTATTCTTTCTAATGAAATGAACTGTTTTTTTGCAATGCAGAAGACAGCATTTCATGAGTTTGAGCTTTTTTGCAGAAAAAGTCATTTTAGAGCTTAAGTGCACAAAAACACTTCTTTAGAGCTTCTAAGAACACCTGAGACAGATTTTCATGAGTTTGAGCTTTTTTGCAGAAAAAGTCATTTTAGAGCTTAAATGCACAAAAACACTTCTTTAGAGCTTCTAAGAACACCAATTCTGTGTTTAGTGCAACTAAGCAAATAATGAGAATGTGAGGCCACAGATGCTCAAAAGCTTCTTTCTCAGTCAGAAAAAGTTGCTAAATGTAATTTTAAGAGCAAAGCTCAACTACATGAAAAGTATTCTTTCTAATGAAATGAACAGTTTTTTGCAATGCAGAAGACAGCATTTCATGAGTTTGAGCTTTTTTGCAGAAAAAGTCATTTTAGAGCTTAAATGCACAAAATCACTTCTTTAGAGCTTCTAAGAACACCTGAGACAGATTTTCATGAGTTTGAGCTTTTTTGCAGAAAAAGTCATTTTAGAGCTTAAATGCACAAAATCACTTCTTTAGAGCTTCTAAGAACACCAATTCTGTGTTTAGTGCAACTAAGCAATTGATGAGAATATGAGGCCACAGATGCTCAAAAGCTTCTTTCTCAGTCAGAAAAAGTTGCTAAATGCAATTTTAAGAGCAAAGCTCAACTACATGAAAAATTATTCTTTCTAATGAAATTAACTGTTTTTTGCAATGCAGAAGACAGCATTTCATGAGTTTGAGCTTTTTTGCAGAAAAAGTCATTTTAGAGCTTAAATGCACAAAAACACTTCTTTAGAGCTTCTAAGAACACCAATTCTGTGTTTAGTGCAACTAAGCAAATTAAGAGAATGTGAGGCCACAGATGCTCAAAAACTTCTTTCTCAGTCAGAAAAAGTTGCTAAATGTAATTTTAAGAGCAAAGCTCAACTACATGAAAAAGTATTCTTTCTAATGAAATGAACAGTTTTTTGCAATGCAGAAGACAGCATTTCATGAGTTTGAGCTTTTTTGCAGAAAAAGTCATTTTAGAGCTTAAATGCACAAAATCACTTCTTTAGAGCTTCTAAGAACACCAATTCTGTGTTTAGTGCAACTAAGCAATTGATGAGAATATGAGGCCACAGATGCTCAAAAGCTTCTTTCTCAGTCAGAAAAAGTTGCTAAATGCAATTTTAAGAGCAAAGCTCAACTACATGAAAAAGTATTCTTTCTAATGAAATGAACAGTTTTTTTGCAATGCAGAAGACAGATTTTCATGAGTTTGAGCTTTTTTGCAGAAAAAGTCATTTTAGAGCTTAAATGCACAAAATCACTTCTTTAGAGCTTCTAAGAACACCAATTCTGTGTTTAGTGCAACTAAGCAAATGATGAGAATGTGAGGCCACAGATGCTCAAAAGCTTCTTTCTCAGTCAGAAAAAGTTGCTAAATGCAATTTTAAGAGCAAAGCTCAACTACATGAAAAAATATTCTTTCTAATGAAATGAACAGTTTTTTTTGCAATGCAGAAGACAGATTTTCATGAGTTTGAGCTTTTTTGCAGAAAAGTCATTTTAGAGCTTAAATGCACAAAATCACTTCTTTAGAGCTTCTAAGAACACCAATTCTGTGTTTAGTGCAACTAAGCAAATTATGAGAATGTGAGGCCACAGATGCTCAAAAGCTTCTTTCTCAGTGAGAAAAAGTTGCTAAATGCAATTTTAAGAGCAAAGCTCAACTACATGAAAAATGTTTCTTTCTAATGAAATGAAATGTTTTTGCAATGCAGAAGACAGATTTTCATGAGTTTGAGCTTTTTTGCAGAAAAAGTCATTTTAGAGCTTAAATGCACAAAATCACTTCTTTAGAGCTTCTAAGAACACCAATTCTGTGTTTAGTACAACTAAGCAAATGATGAGAATGCGAGGCCACAGATGCTCAAAAGCTTCTTTCTCAGTCAGAAAAAGTTGCTAAATGCAATTTTAAGAGCAAAGCTCAACTACATGAAAATGTATTTCTTTCTAATGAAATTAACATTTTTTTTGCAATGCAGAAGACAGATTTTCATGAGTTTGAGCTTTTTTGCAGAAAAGTCATTTTAGAAGTTAATTGCACAAAATCACTTCTTTAGAGCTTCTAACACCAATTCTGTGTTTAGTGCAACTAAGCAAATGATGAGAATGCGAGGCCACAGATGCTCAAAAGCTTCTTTCTCAGTGAGAAAATGTTGCTAAATACAATTTTAAGAGCAAAGCTCAACTACATGAAAAACAATTATTTCTAATGAAATGAACAGTTTTTTGCAATGCAGAAGACAGATTTGTACATGTTTGAGCTTTTTTGCAGAAAAAGTCATTTTAGAGCTTAAATGCAAAAAATTACTTCTTTAGAGCTTCTAAGAACACCAAGTCTGTGTTTAGTACAACTAAGCACATGATGAGAATGCGAGGCCACAGATGCTCAAAAGCTTCTTTCTCAGTCAGAAAAAGTTGCTGAATGCAATTTTAAGAGCAAAGCTCAAATACATGAATTGTATTTCTTTCTAATGAAATTAATAGTTTTTTGCAATGCAGAAGACAGATTTTCATGAGTTTGAGCTTTTTTGCAGAAAAAGTCATTTTAGAGCTTAAATGAACAAAATCACTTCTTTAGAGCTTCTAAGAACACCAATTCTGTGTTTAGTGTAACTAAGCACATTATGAGAATGTGAGGCCACAGATGCTCAAAAGCTTCTTTCTCAGTCAGAAAAAGTTGCTAAATGCAATTTTAAGAGCAAAGCTCAACTACATGAAAAATTATTCTTTCTAATGAAATGAACAGTTTTTTGCAATGCTGAAGACAGACTTTCATGAGTTTGAGCTTTTTTGCAGAAAAAGTCATTTTAGAGCTTAAATGCACAAAATCACTTCTTTAGAGCTTCTAAGAACACCAATTATGTGTTTAGTGCAACTAAGCAAATGATGAGAATGCGAGGCCACAGATGCTCAAAAGTTTCTTTCTCAGTGAGAAAAAGTTGCTTAATGCAATTTTAAGAGCAAAGCTCAAGTACATGACATTTTTTTCTTTCTAATGAAATGAAATGTTTTTTTTGAAATGCAGAAGACAGATTTTCACGTGTTTGAGCTTTTTTGCAGAAAAAGTCATTTTAGAGCTTAAATGCAAAAAATTACTTCTTTAGAGCTTCTAATAACACCAATTCTGTGTTTAGAGCAACTAAGCAAATGATGAGAATGTGAGGCCACAGATGCTCAAAAGCTTCTTTCTCAGTCAGAAAAAGTTGCTAAATGCAATTTTAAGAGCAAAGCTCAACTACGTTAATTGTATTTCTTTCTAATGAAATTAATTGTTTTTTGCAATGCAGAAGACAGATTTTCATGAGTTTTAGCTTTTTTGCAGAAAAAGTCATTTTAGAGCTTAATTGCACAAAATCACTTCTTTAGAGCTTCTAAGAACACCAATTCTGTGTTTAGTGCAACTAAGCAAATGATGAGAATGCGAGGCCACAGATGCTCAAAAGCTTCTTTCTCAGTGAGAAAATGTTGCTAAATACAATTTTAAGAGCAAAGCTCAACTACATGAAAAAAAATTATTTCTAATGAAATGAACAGTTTTTTGCAATGCAGAAGACAGATTTGTACATGTTTGAGCTTTTTTGCAGAAAAAGTCATTTTAGAGCTTAAATGCAAAAAATCACTTATTTAGAGCTTCTAAGAACACCAATTCTGTGTTTAGTGCAACTAAGCAAATGATGAGAATGCGAGGCCACAGATGCTCAAAAGGTTCTTTCTCAGTGAGAAAAAGTTGCTAAATGCAATTTTAAGAGCAAAACTCAAGTACATGAAAAATGAATCTAATGAAATGAATAGTTTTTTGCAATGCAGAAGACAGATTTTCATGAGTTTGAGCTTTTTTGGAGAAAAAGTCATTTTAGAGCTTAATTGCACAAAATCACTTATTTAGAGCTTCTAAGAACACCAATTCTGTTTTTAGTGCAACTAAGCAAATGATGAGAATGTGAGGCCACATATACTCAAAAGCTTCTTTCTCAGTAAGAAAAAGTTGCTAAATGCAATTTTAAGAGCAAAGCTCAACTACATGAAAAATGTTTCTTTCTAATGAAATTAAATGTTTTTTTGCAATGCAGAAGACAGATTTTCATGAGTTTGAGCTTTTTTGCAGAAAAAGTCATTTTAGAGCTTAAATGCACAAAATCACTTCTTTAGAGCTTCTAAGAACACCAATTCTGTGTTTAGTGCAACTAAGCAAATGATGAGAATGTGAGGCCACAGATGCTCAAAGTTTCTGTCTCAGTGAGAAAAAGTTGCTTAATGCAATTTTAAGAGCAAAGCTCAACTACATGAATTTTTTTTCTTTCTAATGAAATTAACTCTTTTTGCAATGCAGAAGACACATCTTCATGAGTTTTAGCTTTTTTGCAGAACAAGTCATTTTAGAGCTTAATTGCACAAAATCACTTCTTTAGAGCTTCTAAGATGACCAATTCTGTGTTTAGTGCAACTAAGCAAATTATGAGAATGTGAGGCCACAGATGCTCAAAAGCTTCTTTCTCAGTGAGAAAATGTTGCTAAATGCAATTTTAAGAGCAAAGCTCAACTACATGAAAAATGTTTCCTTCTAATGAAATTAAATGTTTTTTTGCAATGCAGAAGACAGATTTTCATGAGTTGTAGCTTTTTTGCAGAAAAAGTCATTTTAGAGCTTAAATGCACAAAATCACTTCTTTAGAGCTTCTAAGAACACCAATTCTGTGTTTAGTGCAACTAAGCAAATGATGAGAATGCGAGGCCACATATGCTCAAAAGCTTCTTTCTCAGTGTGAAAAAGTTGCTTAATGCAATTTTAAGAGCAAAGCTCAACTACGTTAATTGTATTTCTTTCTAATGAAATGAACTGTTTTTTGTAATGCAGAAGACAGATTTTCATGAGTTTGAGCTTTTTTGCAGAAAAATACATTTTAGAGCTTAATTGCACAAAATCACTTCTTTAGAGCTTCTAAGAAGACCAATTCTGTGTTTAGTGCAACTAAGCACGTTATGAGAATGTGAGGCCACAGATGCTCAAAAGCTTCTTTCTCAGTGAGAAAATGTTGCTAAATACAATTTTAAGAGCAAAGCTCAACTACATGAAAAATGTTTCTTTCTAATGAAATGAAATGTTTTTTGCAATGCAGAAGACAGATTTTCACGTGTTTAAGCTTTTTTGCCGAAAAAGTCATTTTAGAGATTAAATGCACAAAATCACTTCTTTAGAGCTTCTAAGAACACCAATACTGTGTTTAGTGCAACTAAGCAAATGATGAGAACGCGAGGCCACAGTTGCTCAAAAGGTTCTTTCTCAGTGAGAAAAAGTTGCTAAATGCAATTTTAAGAGTAAAGCTCAACTACATTATTTGTATTTCTTTCTAATGAAATTAACTGTTTTTTTGCAATGCAGAAGACAGATTTTCATGAGTTTGAGCTTTTTTGCAGAAAAATACATTTTAGAGCTTAATTGCACAAAATCACTTCTTTAGAGCTTCTAAGAACACCAATTCTGTGTTTAGTGCAACTAAGCAAATGATGAGAATGCGAGGCCACAGATGCTCAAAAGCTTCTTTCTCAGTGAGAAAATGTTGCTAAATACAACTTTAAGAGCAACGCTCAACTACATGAAAAAAAATTCTTTCTAATGAAATGAACAGTTTTTTGCAATGCAGAAGACAGATTTGTACATGTTTGAGCTTTTTTGCAGAAAAAGTCATTTTAGAGCTTAAATGCAACAAATTACTTCTTTAGAGCTTCTAAGAACACCAAGTCTGTGTTTAGTACAACTAAGCACATGATGAGAATGCGAGGCCACAGATGCTCAAAAGCTTCTTTCTCAGTCAGAAAAAGTTGCTGAATGCAATTTTAAGAGCAAAGCTCAACTACATGAATTGTATTTCTTTCTAATGAAATTAATAGTTTTTTGCAATGCAGAAGACAGATTTTCATGAGTTTGAGCTGTTGTGGCAATTTCTTTCTAACAAACATCATCACTGAGTAAGAGACAACTCTGAGTCCATATTATAATAATAAAAGTATTTATTCTCTTGCAAGAGAAGATCCCCTCGTCACAAATAATACACATGAGCTAAGTCAGTGAGGGAAGACAGAGAGAGAGAGCTAGAGAGAGAGAGAGAGAGATAGATAGAGAGCCAGAAGCCAGAGATAAGAACTAAGGAGAAGCAGTGCCGGTCTGTTTTATATTCCTTTTCCCTCAAGGCCCTATTTCTTCCCTCCCCTACAGGAGAGATACCAAGTTGTTTATCTATTAATGGTTATACAGAAAAGGCAGGCAAATGCCCCCTTGACCCCCTGACCATCTGCGTTTCCTTACCTCTATCACTTCTCAATCATAGTAAATCATCACACAAAGAATGCTTTTCTAACTACGAGAAGAAAACATATAATGCATACATCTGAAATCTATGTCTCACTGTTTGATTACTGCCCATAAGGAAAATTCCTTTACAGAGCTTTTTTGCAGAAAAAGTCATTTTAGAGCTTAATTGCACAAAATCACTTATTTAGAGCTTCTAAGAACACCAATTCTGTGTTTAGTGCAACTAAGCAAATGATGAGAATGCGAGGCCACAGATGCTCAAAAGGTTCTTTCTCAGTGAGAAAAAGTTGCTAAATGCAATTTTAAGAGCAAAGCTCAAGTACATGAAAAATGTTTCTAATGAAATTAATAGTTTTTTGCAATGCAGAAGACAGATTTTCATGAGTTTGAGCTTTTTTGCAGAAAAAGTCATTTTAGAGCTTAATTGCACAAAATCACTTATTTAGAGCTTCTAAGAACACCAATTCTGTTTTTAGTGCAACTAAGCAAATGATGAGAATGTGAGGCCACAGATACTCAAAAGCTTCTTTCTCAGTCAGAAAAAGTTGCTAAATGCAATTTTAAGAGCAAAGCTCAACTACATGAAAAATGTTTCCTTCTAATGAAATGAACAGTTTTTTTGCAATGCAGAAGACTGATTTTCACGTGTTTTAGCTTTTTTTCAGAAAAAGTCATTTTAGAGCTTAAATGCACAAAATCACTTCTTTAGAGCTACTAAGAACACCAAGTCTGTGATTAGTGCAACTAAGCAAATGATGAGAATGTGAAGCCACAGTTGCTCAAAAGCTTCTTTCTCAGTGAGAAAAAAGTATCTAAATGCAATTTTAAGAGTCAAGTCAAGTCAAGTCACCTTTATTTATATAGCGCCTTTAACAATACAAATTGTAACAAAGCACTGCACAATATCAAAATAGGCAAATTTTGTCAATAATGTAAAATGACAGGATTTAACACTCAATTATCTGCTGAATGCATTTCATTATTGAATTTAGTAATGGCATTGTCCAGCTTAGTTCAGTTTAAATAATATCTGTGCAATCAAGTCGATGATTGTGCTGGAAATGAAGTGTCCCCAACTGAGCAAGCCAGAGGCGACAGCGGCAAGGAACGAAAACTCCATCGGTGACAGAATGGAGAAAAAACCTTGGGAGAAACCAGGCTCAGTCGGGGGGCCAGTTCCCCTCCGTCCAGACGAATCAGTAGTTTGTTCCAACTGCACCAAAGTCAGAGTGTAAGTGGTCCACTGGTTCCAGGAGTCTTTCCCCGATGGATGTCTAGGTGACGATGTCCTCACTGGAGATCTGTCTCTGGGGCTCATCTCGGAGGTCCTCGGAGGGGTTGTCATCGTCTCTTCTCAGGTGTTCGGTCATCTCTATCGTTTAAGGGTAGGATCCAGAATGAAGCTTGTGTAATTTTAACTACCACGGGATGTTAATCCCGTGGCAGTAACATAGAAACAGTAAGACAATTAGCGAGTAGCTGCTCCATCCAGGAATAACCCTGGATGAAATTATCAGTATAACCCAAGCTAAAGCATAATAATGTGCATTTGTTCAGATAGACTGGCAGTACAAGATTGTGAGATGCATTATATGAATGCTTGGCTAAAGAGATGCGTCTTTAATCTAGATTTAAACAGAGAGAGTGTGTCTGAACCCTGAACGTTTTCAGGAAGGCTATTCCATAGTTTAGAGCCAGATATGAAAAGTTCTACCTCCTTTTGTGGACTTTGCTATCCTAGGTACTACTAAGAGTCCAGAGTTTTGCACCTAAGGGAGCGGGTTGGATTGTAGCGTGATAGAAGATTAGTTAGAATGCAGGAGCTAAATCATTTAGGGCCTTATAGGCAAGTAATAATATTTTGTAACTGATACGAAACTTAATAGGTAGCCAGTGCAGAGACTGTAAAATTGGAGTAATATGGTCATATTTTCTTGACCTGGTAAGGACTCTAGCCGCAGCATTTTGTACTATCTGTAGCTTGTTTATTGAAGATGCAGGACAACCACCTAGCAGTGCATTACAATAGTCCAGTCTAGAGGTCATGAATGCATGAACTAACTTTTCTGCATCAGAAACACTTAACATGTTCCGTAGCTTGGCAATGTTTCTAAGATGGAAGAATGCTGTTTTGTAACATTGGAAATATGATTTTCAAAAGATAGGTTGCTGTCTAATATAACACCCAGATTTTTAACTGTAGAGGAAGTAACATTACATCCGTCCTAGTTGCAAATTGTAATCCAAGAGATTCTGTGTACTGTTTTTAGGTCCAATAAGTAATATCTCGGTCTTATCTGAATTTAATAGGAGAAAATTACTGGTCATCCAATCTTTTATATTTTTAACACACTCTGTTAGCTTAGATAGTTTAGAAGTTTCATCTGGTTTTGTTGAGATATATAGTTGAGTGTCATCAGCATAACAATGGAAACTAATCCCGTATTTTCTAATAATATTACCAAGGGGCAGCATATATAATGAAAATAACAGAGGACCTAGGACAGATCCTTGCGGTACTCCATACTTTACTGGTGATAATTGAGATGACTCTCCGTTTAAATAAACAAAGTGGTAGCGATCGGACAGGTAGGATCTAAACCATCTTAAAGCCTGCCCTTGAATACCTGTATAGTTTTGTAATCGATCTATCAGTATGTCATGATCTATAGTGTCGAACGCAGCACTAAGATCAAGTAAAACTAGCAATGAGATACAGCCTTTGTCTGACGCAAGAAGCAAGTCATTTGTAATTTTAACAAGTGCAGTTTCTGTGCTATGGCGGGGCCTGAAACCTGACTGAAATTCTTCATAGATATCATTTTTTTGTAAAAAGGAGCACAATTGAGCAGACACTACTTTTTCTAATATTTTCGACATAAACGAAGATTTGAAATGGGCCTGTACTTTGCCAGTTCACAAGGATCTAATTTTGGTTTCTTAATAAGAGGCTTAATTACTGCCAGCTTAAATGGTTTTGGGACGTGACCTAAAGATAGCGAGGAGTTAATAATATTGAGAAGCGGTTGTTCTGCAACAGGTAACAACTCTTTCAATAGTTTAGTTGGTACAGGATCTAATAAACATGTTGTTGGTTTAGATGCAGTGATAAGTTTATTTAGCTCATCCTGTCCTATAGTTGTAAAGCACTGCAGTTTTTCTTTGGGTGCGATGAATGATGCTGAAATACTAGACGCTGTAGAATCTACGTTTGTTATTGTATTTCGATATTATCTATTTTATCAGTAAAGTAATTCATAAAGTCATTACTATTAAACTGTGAGGGAATATTTAGATCGGGTGACATCTGTTTATTTGTTAATCTAGCCACTGTGCTAAATAAAACCTTGGATTGTTTTGGTGATTATCTATGAGTTTGCGGATATACTCGGTTCTTGCAGTTTTAGAGCCTGTCTATAGCTGGACATACTGTTTTTCCAATGCAATTCTAAAGACTTCCAAGTTACTTTTTCTCCCTTTGCGCTCAAGAATACGAGTTTCTTTCTTGAGAGAATGGGTATAACTGTTGTACCATGGCGCAGCACGTTTTTCTCTAACCTTTTTTAATTTGATGGGTGCAACAGTTTCTAACATATTAGAGAAAATAGTTCCCATGTTGCTAGTAATTGTGTCTAGTTCATCTGTATTTATGGGTACACAGAGCAGTTGAGATAAATCAGGCAGGTTATTTGTGAATCTGTCTTTAGTGGCTGGAATAATAATTCTGCCTGGGCGATAACGCGGAGCCATATAGTTAATATCAGTAATATGCAGCATGCACGATACAAGGAAATGGTCAGTAACATCATCACTTTGAGGTATGATATTGTAGAATATCAAGGTCGAATATCAGATAGAATATCAGACAAATCAAGATTCGATCGAAGCATGGTTGAAACATGAGAAGCTGAATTCCACAGGACACAGCAGGAAGTCATAAATCAGACCCTAGCGCCAGCCCGTCTGAATACAGCCTGCAAAACCAAAGGAACACTTAATGATAATTCCAATGCAGGAATTCGGTAATACATTTGAGGAATAAATATTGATGGACAAAGAGATGCAACATGTGACCATTACATGTAAATCTGTGATAGAAATCACAGCTACAGACTGTAAAATCATCTTAAAGGACTTTCATGCTCATTGTTAATGAAACTAATCATCTCTATGCATAACTGCATATTATGTATGTGACCCACAAATTTGAATATCCTTGTTTTAATCATTGTGTTTATCGTGCTTTTAATTAGTATTGACTAGCTAAGCCTTAAGGGTTAATGTCATGTTTAGTATGTATGAGCGTGATAATTCCAGCTTTGAACATTTCTTTTAATTGATTTCCTGTCAAATGCATCATATTCTGGTTATAGAAACCACATTCAAAAGGATACTTGCAAGAGAATGTAAAATTCGGGCAATGTGACTGGCCATGACATGTTAATTTATTAAGTGGGTGGAGCTACAAAGCGGCACCCAGAGTCAGCATGGGATCTAATTGGTCAAGACAACCATTGGGAGGTCCCTAAAAGGCCGAGAATAAATACCCAGGACACTCTCTTAACTCTCTCTCAACTTCTCCTCGCTCTTGAATCTTCTCTCTCTCGGACAAATGAACTCTCTCCAGCCATGTGCTCTGAACCACAAGCCAGCTTGATACCATGAAGAAGAAAAGCCACTTAGTCTTTTTACATCCTTTTATTCTTTACTTTTGTTTATTTTCTTTCCGTTGAGTTCGTGGTGCTGTTACGTTTGCCAGCGGAAACCAGCCCAAAACTCTGCAGGGCCAGCCACGAGCCAACGCCCACTTCAACGACTCCTGAACTCTAAGCCAATCAGCGACTTGAGAAACCCTTTCCGCAAAGACGGAGGACAAAGGGAAATCTTTAAACACAAAGCTGCAAGTACAAACCCCAGACTTTGCTGTAACTGGTGTAATATTGAAAATAGATTTTAGCCTCATTGAAAAGTCAATGCGAGTGTTAAATCTGTGATTGATGATTGTTCAGGTTTATGCAATTGCACATATTGCTGTAAACGTGGATATCAAATTCTCATTCTCTTAATCTAATCCTTTCCTCACTTTCTCTCTCTGCAACGCGTGAATGTGTGAATGCTTGTGTTCATGTGTAGATTAGTTTACATGTCTTAGATTTATATAAATAAAGTCTTGTTTATATTGAAAAGAGAAATATCTTGTGTTTTGTGCTCATAAGTTAATGCCTTAATCTGTCGATTTTGTTACTGTGCTATTTAATAGTGTTTTCACTATATTTTGGGATTTTAATATCCAGTGCAGAGTTTGTTATACGGCTTGTTCAGTGAATCGCCGTGAAACAGTGAGTCTGTTCAAATTCTATAAAATCATTAATGATTCCCTTTGAGCTAAATTGACCTGTTTCCTTATAACAATATATATATTATATGTTATCATTACATATTGGTGGAGGATGCGGGCAGATTAATCTAAATTATGAGCATAAACCAAGTTATTTAATCTTTTATATTCTTACGGATGAGATCTGAGATCGAGACTGTGTGTGTGTGCGTGTGTGTGTGAGTGGTGACGCCAGCAGCGCGCCTCCTTGAATGAATGAGCACAGAGAAGGCTGTAACTCGAGTCAGCCTCTCCTTTGTTTAACTGCAGTAAGGGAACTCAAAGTTAACAGTTTGAGATCGGAGAATAAGGTCGGATGAGCGTGTTCCTCTCTCTTGTAATGCCTTGTTTTATAGCTGAATTAATTTCCTGCGTGTTCCAGGTCATCTAATAGCTATAACTTACCCATAATCTCAGTAACTGTTAGCCGAAGCTAAACTGCAGCAATTAAAAGGGAAATAAATCAGTGGATAAAGAATAGTTTTGAGCGTGTTCCTCAATTCTTTTATCAAAGCCTTATTATTCATAGTTTGATCGTCAGTGCGTGTTCCATTGTCAGAACATATATGCTATGACTCCTGGGTTAAACATTAGAGAATAATGCTTGCCTGTTTGTGTACACTGTTCACAAAGTGAATTAAATCTCGCCAAACACCGCGCTGCGTGTCCGAGAGTGATTTGAATGGGAGCTTTAAAAGCTTTATCAAGTAAAGTTTACCTTTTGAACCAACAGCGAAGAAACCCTGTTGTGTTTATGTCCATATAAACGGACACGGGCTTGTGATTCACTGTTTCCTCAACCGCAGCACGAAGCTATTATTTGAATAAGGTTTAAGTTTAACTCTGAACTAACTGAAAGTTTAAGCGCCACACATCGCAGAACAAGCGGTGTTGTTATTTGTACAGTGTTGAGATGCGCCAACATTTAATGTAACATGCTTAACTGTATTTGTAATGCAACCATTAATGTGCTAGCCACTAGTTTGTTTCGTTGCCACAGATACGATTGTGACACGAAAGTCTTAACATACTTCCGAGCAACTTTGAACTGCGCACGCGCAGCAGTACATCGATGCTTTTGTAAACTCCATGCTGTTGCTAATGGCACGGTTGTGTTTACATTGAAGTCTATGCTAAAGCCATTAGCCTCAAAGGTTAGAAGTTAGCATTAACCCCCAATGGTTGAATAAAGTGTGTGTTTTGAAAAGCTAAAGTGGTTTAACCCTTCAAACATTTAAACTAATATACTTGTTGGTCTTTCTCTTCCCTATTTCTCCCTTTTTACCACTTATTTGTAGTTCTACTAGAAAGGAAAATACTAGTTCAGAATTATTAATTGTGCCAAATTCAAATTTAATTAAAACATTAAATTTATTTGGAATCATTCTAATTTTCCCCCTCATATTATTTAATATGATCCTTCCTTCTAGTATTCCCTTTTGGGCATAATCATTTTAGGTACAAATAAGTATTGAACTTTAAAAGTTTAAGTAAACTTATTCTACCTAATTGATTTATTACCCATTTAAGCAGATTCTATTCAGACTTATACTCACTCATTACTTTATTATGCTTTTACCCCTAATTCTTCCTGTTTTGGTTATAAACATAACCACTATTTTATTTACTTATTTCCTCATTTACTTAATTTCATATTTGCTTATTTTGCCTGTTTATTACTTTACAATTTTACTTTGTCTTACCATTTTCTTTCCTCTTCACTTTTCACATTTGTAGGGACCTGTAAGAACCATCAATCAATTCTAAGTGTATGAGATATACAATCCTGTCAAAAGGAATCATCCTTACGAATTTGATTGCAATCAAACCTACTTTTGTTCTTCTTAACCTCCCTATATTTAAAACGCAATCCAAATTTGAACAACTCATGCAACGCTGAGATCAATTTTAATAGAGATAAGTGTTGAGCAACTGGCGCCTGCAGCCTCCCTGGTGAGCGGTCCAACTGTAAGGTGTTGCGTTGTCAATTCTGTCAGACTAAGAAAAGAGATATCAGAAGTATTATTATACTAGTTTGTCCAAGACGAAGATTTAATAATATTGTTTGCCTCCTTGATAACAACATTTAATAATAAAAAAAGGAAAGAATTTTCTTCATTTGAAAAAAAATAGAAAAGGAATTGTTTTTTTATTAAATTTGTTTTTCACCTTTTTGTCTCTTTTCCTCTTCCTCAATTAGGTGACGGAAGTCTTCACATCGCTAGTCTACCTAGATACTCTGAGACCAACACAGTGATCACCACACTTCACCAGTGGTTCAGAATCACTGACATAACACTTAGTTGTCACACCACACATAAGCTTCCACTCCACACAGATCTGTGTCAGTCTCTTCTCCCCAGCGTGCCAACATGCCGCAGACTGCAGACCCCTGGCAAAGGGGAAGATGTGAACACTTGGCTGAGAGGCACGACAGACAGCCTCACCCCCAAGACGTTTGAACTGTTATTATTTTTAATAATAATCCTAGTCCTGAGAAGATTCCTGACACAAGATTCAAGCCAGAATAACAACCATGAGGAGCTAGTCAAAATTGCCAGCTCCCTAAGCTATGCCTTCACGACCCAGTTGAAACTGAGCGACAAGCACATCACCCACCTTCAAGAGGAACTGACATGTGCTCAACGTCGCATAGACAAGCTGGAAGTGAAAGTTCAAGATCAACTCAAAGCACCCAACGAGAGCGAGCAGGAAACAACGGAACAAGTTAAGGAGCTCCAAGCAGCCCTGACAGCAGCTCAGCTCGACCAACAACATGCAAAGGCTTGCCCAGGAAGACCTGGTAAACAGACTTCAGTATGCCAACCAGCTACTAGAGAAAGCCAAGCATGACATCAGCAACAAGAATGCTGAAATAAGTGCCCTGAAGGACCACCTTGAAAGGTACAGAATTGAAATGGACAATCTGACCCCACAACTAGACGATACCAATGATCAGCTCTACATGGTCAGAAGAGGACTCAAACATGCTTATGCGCAGAAGCAAGAGCCAAAGCGAGAGAAACCACATTCAGCCTCACCACTGCTGAGCAGAGCAGAGTCCCATGTCCAAGAACTCGTATACAGCGAAAGAAGCGAAGGGCCACAACCCAAAACCTCACCTGCCTTCGCCACAGAACTCTTTCCTGTCAACGAAGAAAACCTCCCATCCAAGCAGACCTTGGAGCTGCACCTGGGATGACCATCAAAGACCTCGACAAGCTGTCTAAAACATCAGCAAGTTCAACCCGAACTCCACAGGGGCCACACCATCCAGGCCCACCTTCAAGATATCGACTTCTATCTAGAAATGAGACCTCATGTGACTGACAGAGACAGGTTATACCTCCTTAGAGCCACGTCCAGTTCCGAGGTACGAAACTTCCTAGATCGACAGCCCAGTCGAACGAAGTCAGACTACCAGCTACTTCGTGAGGTCCTGATTAAAGAGTTTACCGACCCTGACTCCGAACATGGACTGTTAACTGCCTTAGAAACCAAACAAGGTCGACAAGAGGCTCCACAAGCTTACTACAACCGACTCGACAAGCCTACTTTGGTGCACACAACGAACCTGACCTTGAAGAGGATGTGAACTTCAAAAGCCTCTTCCTAAGAAATCTGCACCCTGAGTCAGCCACCATCTAGGCGCCATGGCCTGTCCACGCTCCATGACCATCCAACAGTTGCGTGACCTAACACAGAAGGCCTACAACAAGCAGAAGATGGCCTCAAAGAAAGGTGACAAAACATCCACACTCTTGAACTCTGTCAACAAAGACTCAAGCCTTGCACTGGACGACACCCAGATGCATCACAAAACCAGAGTCCTCCATCAAGAGCACAGAGAACGTGATCCCCATGTCCACGAAAGCTATCAGCCCAACTTCTGGAAAAATCCATGGGACCAGCCACGCTTCTCAAGAAACGCAAAAGATAGCAACAACTGGAAACCTAACCAGACATCCAAAGGTAATCGCCTGACTCATCCAAGAGCATCTCGTAGGGTTAGCGACAACGAAACCCACCTCAGCAATACTCAGACATGCACAGTGCTGAGTATGCTCCAGAACCATACAGCTTACCGTCAGAAGACATGGAACAAGTCATGAGCCAACTGAACGAGTTCCTTCAAGATAAGCTGAACACGGATGACTACGAAATTGAGTCATGCTCGCTGTGACCAGCGACAGAACGGAAGGCCGACGATCGCATGGTACACCACCATATCCGAGATGACAAGCACCTGTTCAACAACCACACAGGACGAGCAAGTCTCTCATGGCCAACCGTTGATGAAAACGGAGGTACCAGAGAACATCACCTCACTCACCCATCACTCACTAGCAAACTGCTATATTAACTCCAACTCCTAGAACCACATTCCTGTCTGTGCAACAGCAACCACCAAAGCACAGAAGGTCAGAAAGTCTGCCACATCCAGAAGGTAGCACAAGAGGAATGCAACAAAGGAGACAAAGTTTGCATCCCAGCTTCACACAGCCATGCCAAACTACCTCCGACTGTCTGCTAAAGA
This sequence comes from Gymnocypris eckloni scoliostomus, assembly GCA_027564155.1. NCBI lineage: Eukaryota > Metazoa > Chordata > Actinopteri > Cypriniformes > Cyprinidae > Gymnocypris > Gymnocypris eckloni. The sequence continues at coordinate 25,149,231 of CM050431.1, forward strand.
ACTTCCTGCCTTTCTGGACTGACCCCCATTAGATCATGGACATGCCCACATCCAAGCCAAGGATGAAGAGAGCCAGTCTTATGTAACATACCTGAAAAGGGGGAGACACAGACTGGAACAGATCTGACCACACATACACTACACCATTAACACACACAACATTACCTACACCCAGAGGTAACCACATCTACTGATAACACATTCAACAAACATATTCTTCCCACAAGTAGAATATCCAACTTTAGCACAACACAGTTACATACACCACCATGAAGAAACATATAGCTATCCTCACAAGAGTTAGAACACCTGACACGAAGTTAAGGTGCATGGCCCCTAGCTGCACATGACATCCTAGCTCAACAGTAGTTGCAAATCATGCTAGGAAAACCCACAGCAGCTTTGTTTTGTTTTGTTCTTCTTTACCTATCCTTTTCCTTCCCTCTTTCTTTAGTAGGTGAAACACCTAGACACCCTGCAAGGGTCAAAGGTCTGATATTAGGATTGACTCGCTACACCTAATATCCGCAAGCCACTCTAGACTGAAGGAAAGCCAGAGAGCTCCATGCACGATAGGTCGATTCATTTTACCACAAATTAGTTCACTAGAAACTAAATGTGAACATTCTTAAGTTAAGACAACTTAGAAGAAACACACAAATCTAGTCGCAAAGTTGATCAAGAATTAAAACAATAATTTCCAAAATTGAATAACCTAATGCCCGGCACCAGTACAGTAACTGTCATGGAGGTGTTGTCTTGTTGTTTGCTGTGTTTTGTCTGCTTCTTCTGCCCTTGTTTTTCCAGCGCTCGACGATGTCTTCTGCTAAAACACCTCGCCCGAACGAAGGGGTGTGTAGAATATCAAGGACCAATAATTGACAAATCAAGATTCGATCAAGCATGGTTGAAACATGAGAAGCCGAATTCCACAAGACAACAGCAGGAAGTCATAAATCAGACCCTAGCGCCAGCCCGCCTGAATACAGCCTGCAAAACCAAAGGAACACTTAATGATAATTCCAATGCAGGAATTCGGTAATACATTTGAGGAATAAATATTGATGGACAAAGAGATGCAACATGTGACCATTACATGTAAATCTGTGATAGAAATCACAGCTACAGACTGTAAAATCATCTTAAAGGACTTTCATGCTCATTGTTAATGAAACTAATCATTTCTATGCATAACTGCATATTATGTATGTGACCCACAATTTGAATATCCTTGTTTTAATCATTGTGTTTATCGTGCTTTTAATTAGTATTGACTAGCTAAGCCTTAAGGGTTAATGTCATGTTTAGTATGTATGAGCGTGATAATTCCAGCTTTGAACATTTCTTTTAATTGATTTCCTGTCAAATGCATCATATTCTGGCTATAGAAACCACATCCAAAAGGATACTTGCAAGAGAATGTAAAATTCGGGCAATGTGACTGGCCATGACATGTTAATTTATTAAGTGGGTGGAGCTACAAAGCGGCACCCAGAGTCAGCATGGGATCTAATTGGTCAAGACAACCATTGGGAGGTCCTAAAAGGCCGAGAATAAATACCCGCTCTTCAGCCTCTTAACTTCTCCTCTTGAACTCTCTCTCTCTCTCCGGACAAATGAACTCTCTCTCCAGCCATGTGCTCTGACCACAAGCCAGCTTGATACCATGAAAGAAGAAAAGCCACTTAGTCTCTTTACATCCTTTTTATTCTTTTACTTTTGTTTATTTTCTTTCCGTTGAGTTCGTGTGCTAAGTTACGTTTGCCAGCGAAACCAGCCCAAAACTCTGCAGGGCCAGCCAGAGCCAACGCCCACTTCAACGACTCCTGAACTCTAAGCCAATCAGCGACTTCGAGAAACCCTTTCCTGAAAAGACGGAGGACAAAGGGAAATCTTTAAACACAAAGCTGCAAGTACAAACCCCAGACTTTGCTGTAACTGGTGTAATATTGAAAATAGATTTTAGCCTCATTGAAAAGTCAATGCGAGTGTTAAATCTGTGATTGATGATTGTTCAGGTTTATGCAATTGCACATATTGCTGTAAACGTGGATATCAAATTCTCATTCTCTTAATCTAATCCTTTCCTCACTTTCTCTCTTCTGCAACGCGTGAATGTGTGAATGCTTGTGTTCATGTGTAGATTAGTTTACATGTCTTAGATTTATATAAATAAAGTCTTGTTTATATTGAAAAGAGAAATATCTTGTGTTTTGTGCTCATAAGTTAATGCCTTAATCTGTCGATTTTGTTACTGTGCTATTTAATAGTGTTTTCACTATATTTTGGGATTTTAATATCCAGTGCAGAGTTTGTTATACGGCTTGTTCAGTGAATCGCCGTGAAACAGTGAGTCTGTTCAAATTCCCTATAAAATCATTAATGATTCCCTTTGAGCTAAATTGACCTGTTTCCTTTATAACAATATATATATTATATGTTATCATTACATATTGGTGGAGGATGCGGGCAGATTAATCTAAATTATGAGCATAAACCAAGTTATTTAATCTTTTATATTCTTACGGATGAGATCTGAGATCGAGACTGGTGTGTGTGCGTTTGTGTGAGTGACGCCAGCAGCGCGCCTCCTTGAATGAATGAGCACAGAGAAGGCTGTAACTCGAGTCAGCCTCTCCTTTGTTTAACTGCAGTAAGGGAACTCAAAGTTAACAGTTAAGATCGGAGAATAAGGTCGGATTTGAGCGTGTTCCTCTCTTCTTGTAATGCCTTGTTTTATAGCTGAATTAATTTCCTCGTGTTCCAGGTCATCTAATAGCTATAACTTACTCCATAATCTCAGTAACTGTTAGCCGCACTAAGCTAAACTGCAGCAATTAAAAGGGAAATAAATCAGTGGATAAAGAATAGTTTTGAGCGTGTTCCTCAATTCTTTTTATCAAAGCCTTATTATTCATAGTTTGATCCAGTGCGTGTTCCATTGTCAGAACATATATGCTATGACTCCTGGGTTAAACATTAGAGAATAATGCTTGCCTGTTTGTGTACACTGTTCACAAAGTGAATTAAATCTCGCGAAACACTGCGTGTCCGAGAGTGATTTGAATGGGAGCTTTAAAAGCTTTATCAAGTAAAGTTTACCTTTGAACCAACAGCGAAGAAACCCTGTTGTGTTTATGTCCATATAAACGGACACGGGCTTGTGATTCACTGTTTCCTCAACCGCAGCACAAGCTATTATTTGAATAAGGTTTAAGTTTAACTCTGAACTAACTGAAAGTTTAAGCGCCACATCGCAGAACAAGCGGTGTTGTTATTTGTACAGTGTTGAGATGCGCCAACATTTAATGTAACATGCTTAACTGTATTTGTAATGCAACCATTAATGTGCTAGCCACTAGTTTGTTTCGCCACAGATACGATTGTGACACGAAAGTCTTAACATACTTCGAGCAACTTTGAACTGCGCACGCCGCAGTACATCGATGCTTTTGTAAACTCCATGCTGTTGCTAATGGCACGGTTGTGTTTACATTGAAGTCTATGCTAAAGCCATTAGCCTCAAAGGTTAGAAGTTAGCATTAACCCCAATGGTTGAATAAAGTGTGTGTTTTGAAAAGCTAAAGTGGTTTAACCCTTCAAACATTTAAACTAATATACTTGTTGGTCTTTCTCTTCCTATTTCTCCCTTTTACCACTTATTTGTAGTTCTACTAGAAAGGAAAATACTAGTTCAGAATTATTAATTGTGCCAAATTCAAATTTAATTAAAACATTAAATTTATTTGGAATCATTCTAATTTTCCCCTCATATTATTTAATATGATCCTTCCTTCTAGTATTCCCTTTTGGGCATAATCATTTTAGGTACAAATAAGTATTGAACTTTAAAAGTTTAAGTAAACTTATTCTACCTAATTGATTTATTACCCATTTAAGCAGATTCTATTCAGACTTATACTCACTCATTACTTTATTATGCTTTTACCCCTAATTCTTCCTGTTTTGGTTATAAACATAACCACTATTTTATTTACTTATTTCCTCATTTACTTAATTTCATATTTGCTTATTTTGCCTGTTTATTACTTTACAATTTTACTTTGTCTTACCATTTTCTTTCCTCTTCACTTTTCACATTTGTAGGGACCTGTAAGAACCATCAATCAATTCTAAGTGTATGAGATATACAATCCTGTCAAAAGGCGAATCATCCTTACGAATTTGATTGCAATCAAACCTACTTTTGTTCTTCTTAACCTCCCTATATTTAAAACGCAATCCAAATTTGAACAACTCATGCAACGCTGAGATCAATTTTAATAGAGATAAGTGTTGAGCAACTGGCGCCTTCGCAGCCTCCCTGGTGAGCGGTCCAACTGTAAGGTGTTGCGTTGTCAATTCTGTCAGACTAAGAAAAGAGATATCAGAATTATTATTATACTAGTTTGTCCAAGACAAGATTTAATAATATTGTTTGCCTCCTTGATAACAACATTTAATAACAAAAAAAGGAAAGAATTTTCTTCATTTGAAAAAAAAATAGAAAAGGAATTTTTTTTTTATTAAATTTGTTTTTCACCTTTTTGTCTCTTTTCCTCTTCCTCATTAGAGTGAAAGTCTTCACATCGCTAGTCTACCTAGATACTCTGAGACCAACACAGTGATCACCACACTTCACCAGTGGTTCAGAATCACTGACATAACACTTAGTTGTCACACACACATAAGCTTCCACTCCACACAGATCTGTGTCAGTCTCTCTTCTCCCCAGCGTGCCAACATGCCGCAGACTGCAGACCCCTGGCAAGGGAAGATGTGAACACTTGGCTGAGAGGCACGACAGACAGCCTCACCCCCAAGACGCTTTGAACTGTTATTATTTTTAATAATAATCCTAGTCCTGAGAAGATTCCTGACACAAGATTCAAGCCAGAATAACAACCATGAGGAGCTAGTCAAAATTGCCAGCTCCTAAGCTATGCCTTCACGACCCAGCTGAAACTGAGCGACAAGCACATCACCCACCTTCAAGAGGAACTGACATGTGCTCAACGTCGCAGACAAGCTGGAAGTGAAAGTTCAAGATCAACTCAAAGCATCCAACGAGAGCGAGCAGGAAACAACGGAACAAGTTAAGGAGCTCCAAGCAGCCCTGACAGCAGCTCAGCTCGACCAACAACATGCAAAGGCTGCCCAGGAAGACCTGGTAAACAGACTTCAGTATGCCAACCAGCTACTAGAGAAAGCCAAGCATGACATCAGCAACAAGAATGCTGAAATAAGTGCCCTGAAGGACCACCTTGAAAGGTACAGAATTGAAATGGACAATCTGACCCCACAACTAGACGATACCAATGATCAGCTCTACATGGTCAGAAGAGGACTCAAACATGCTTATGCGCAGAAGCAAGAGCCAAAGCGAGAGAAACAACATTCAGCCTCACCACTGCTGAGCAGAGCAGAGTCCCATGTCCAAGAACTCGTATACAGCGAAAGAAGCGAAGGGCCACAACCCAAAATCTCACCTGCCTTCGCCACAGAACTCTTTCCTGTCAACGAAAGAAAACCTCCCATCCAAGCAGACCTTGGAGCTGCACCTGGGATGACCATCAAAGACCTCGACAAGCTGTCTAAAAACATCAGCAAGTTCAACCCGAACTCCACAGGGGGCCACACCATCCAGGCCCACCTTCAAGATATCGACTTCTATCTAGAAATGAGACCTCATGTGACTGACAGAGACAGGTTATACCTCCTTAGAGCCACGTCCAGTTCCGAGGTACGAAACTTCCTAGATCGACAGCCCAGTCGAACGAAGTCAGACTACCAGCTACTTCGTGAGGTCCTGATTAAAGAGTTTACCGACCCTGACTCCGAACATGGACTGTTAACTGCCTTAGAAACCAAACAAGGTCGACAAGAGGCTCCACAAGCTTACTACAACCGACTCCGACAAGCCTACTTTGGTGCACACAACGAACCTGACCTTGAAGAGGATGTGAACTTCAAAAGCCTCTTCCTAAGAAATCTGCACCCTGGAGTCAGCCACCATCTAGGCGTCATGGCCTGTCCACGCTCCATGACCATCCAACAGTTGCGTGACCTAACACAGAAGGCCTACAACAAGCAGAAGATGGCCTCAAAGAAAGGTGACAAAACATCCACACTCTTGAACTCTGTCAACAAAGACTCAAGCCTTGCACTGGACGACACCCAGATGCATCACAAACCAGAGTCCTCCATCAAGAGCACAGAGAACTTGATCCCCATGTCCACGAAAGCTATCAGCCCAACTTCTGGAAAAATCCATGGGACCAGCCACGCTTCTCAAGAAACGCAAAAGATAGCAACAACTGGAAACCTAACCAGACATCCAAAGGTAATCGCCTGACTCATCCAAGAGCATCTCGTAGGTTAAGCGACAACGAAACCCACCTCAGCAATACTCAGACATGCACAGTGCTGAGTATGCTCCAGAACCATACAGCTTACCGTCAGAAGACATGGAACAAGTCATGAGCCAACTGAACGAGTTCCTTCAAGATAAGCTGAACACGGATGACTACGAAATTGAGTCATGCTCGCTGTGACCAGCGACAGAACGGAAGGCCGCGATCGCATGGTACACCACCATATCCGAGATGACAAGCACCTGTTCAACAACCACACAGGACGAGCAAGTCTCTCATGGCCAACCGTTGATGAAAACGGAGGTACCAGAGAACATCACCTCACTCACCCATCACTCACTAGCAAACTGCTATATTAACTCCAACTCCTAGAACCACATTCCTGTCTGTGCAACAGCAACCACCAAAGCACAGAAGGTCAGAAAGTCTGCCACATCCAGAAGGTAGCACAAGAGGAATGCAACAAAGGAGACAAAGTTTGCATCCCAGCTTCACACAGCCATGCCAAACTACCTCCGACTGTCTGCTAAAGAACTTCCTGCCTTTCTGGACTGACCCCATTAGATCATGGACATGCCCACATCCAAGCCAAGGATGAAGAGAGCCAGTCTTATGTAACATACCTGAAAAGGGGAGACGACACAGACTGGAACAGATCTGACCACACATACACTACACCATTAACACACACAACATTACCTACACCCAGAGGTAACCACATCTACTGATAACACATTCAACAAACATATTCTTCCCACAAGTAGAATATCCAACTTTAGCACAACACAGTTACATACACCACCATGAAGAAACATATAGCTATCCTCACAAGAGTTAGAACACCTGACACGGTTAAGGTGCATGGCCCCTAGCTGCACATGACATCCTAGCTCAACAGTAGTTGCAAATCATGCTAGGAAAACCCACAGCAGCTTTGTTTTGTTTTGTTCTTCTTTTACCTATCCTTTTCCTTCCCTCTTTCTTTAGTAGGTGAAACACCTAGACACCCTGCAAGGGTCAAAGGTCTGATATTAGGATTGACTCGCTACACCTAATATCCGCATAAGCCACTCTAGACTGAAGGAAAGCCAGAGAGCTCCATGCACGATAGGTCGATTCATTTTACCACAAATTAGTTCACTAGAAACTAAATGTGAACATTCTTAAGTTAAGACAACTTAGAAGAAACACACAAATCTAGTCGCAAAAGTTGATCGAAGAATTAAAACAATAATTTCCAAAATTGAATAACCTAATGCCCGGCACCAGTACAGTAACTGTCATGGAGGTGTTGTCTTGTTGTTTGCTGTGTTTTGTCTGCTTCTTCTGCCCTTGTTTTTCCAGCGCTCGACGATGTCTTCTGCTAAACACCTCGCAGAACGAAGGGGGGTGTGTAGAATATCAAGGTCGAATATCAGATAGAATATCAGACAAATCAAGATTCGATCGAAGCATGGTTGAAACATGAGAAGCCGAATTCCACAGGACAACAGCAGGAAGTCATAAATCAGACCCTAGCGCCAGCCCGTCTGAATACAGCCTGCAAAACCAAAGGAACACTTAATGATAATTCCAATGCAGGAATTCGGTAATACATTTGAGGAATAAATATTGATGGACAAAGAGATGCAACATGTGACCATTACATGTAAATCTGTGATAGAAATCACAGCTACAGACTGTAAAATCATCTTAAAGGACTTTCATGCTCATTGTTAATGAAACTAATCATCTCTATGCATAACTGCATATTATGTATGTGACCCACAATTTGGAATATCCTTGTTTTAATCATTGTGTTTATCGTTTTAATTAGTATTGACTAGCTAAGCCTTAAGGGTTAATGTCATGTTTAGTATGTATGAGCGTGATAATTCCAGCTTTGAACATTTCTTTTAATTGATTTCCTGTCAAATGCATCATATTCTGGTTATAGAAACCACATCCAAAAGGATACTTGCAAGAGAATGTAAAATTCGGGCAATGTGACTGGCCATGACATGTTAATTTATTAAGTGGGTGGAGCTACAAAGCGGCACCCAGAGTCAGCATGGGATCTAATTGGTCAAGACAACCATTGGGAGGTCCCTAAAAGGCCGAGAATAAATACCCAGGACACTCTCTTAACTCTCTCTTAACTTCTCCTCGCGCTCTTGAATTTCTCTCTCTCCGGACAAATGAACTCTCTCTCCAGCCATGTGCTCTGAACCACAAGCCAGCTTGATACCATGAAAAGAAGAAAAGCCACTTAGTCTCTTTACATCCTTTTATTCTTTTACTTTTGTTTATTTTCTTTCCGTTGAGTTCGTGTGCTAAGTTACGTTTGCCAGCGGAAACCAGCCCAAAACTCTGCAGGGCCAGCCACGAGCCAACGCCCACTTCAACGACTCCTGAACTCTTAGCCAATCAGCGACTTCGGAGAAACCCTTTCCCGCAAAGACGGAGGACAAAGGGAAATCTTTAAACACAAAGCTGCAAGTACAAACCCCAGACTTTGCTGTAACTGGTGTAATATTGAAAATAGATTTTAGCCTCATTGAAAAGTCAATGCGAGTGTTAAATCTGTGATTGATGATTGTTCAGGTTTATGCAATTGCACATATTGCTGTAAACGTGATATCAAATTCTCATTCTCTTAATCTAATCCTTTCCTCACTTTCTCTTTCTGCAACGCGTGAATGTGTGAATGCTTGTGTTCATGTGTAGATTAGTTTACATGTCTTAGATTTATATAAATAAAGTCTTGTTTATATTGAAAAGAGAAATATCTTGTGTTTTGTGCTCATAAGTTAATGCCTTAATCTGTCGATTTTGTTACTGTGCTAGTTAATAGTGTTTTCACTATATTTTGGGATTTTAATATCCAGTGCAGAGTTTGTTATACGGCTTGTTCAGTGAATCGCCGTGAAACAGTGAGTCTGTTCAAATTCCCTATAAAATCATTAATGATTCCCTTTGAGCTAAATTGACCTGTTTCCCTTATAACAATATATATATTATATGTTATCATTACAATATCTATATCAGTTAGATCAATTCCATGCGATATTATTAAATCTAGCGTATGATTAAAACGATGCGTGGGCCCGGTGACATTTTGCTTGACACCAAAAGAGTTTATTAGGTCAGTAAACGCAAGTCCTAACGCATCATTTGTATTATCAACGTGAATGTTAAAATCTCCAACAATTAGTGCTTTATCAACAGTAACCAATAGGTCTGAGAGGAAATCTGCAAATTCTTTTAGAAAATCTGTATATGGCCCTGGCGGTCTATACACAGTAGCCAGAGCAAGAGATAGGACAGATTTATTTTGCTTATCTGACAGTTTAACATTGAGCATAAGTATTTCGAATGAGTCAAACCTGTATCCTGTTTTCTGAGTAACATTGAGAATATCACTATATATTGTTGCGACACCGCCACACGACCAGTCTCACGAGGCTCGTGCTTATAACAGTAGCTTGGTGGAGTAGATTCATTTAGACCAAAATAATCATTTGTTTTAAGCCAGGTTTCAGTCAGACAGAGTACATCAAAACTATTATCTGTGATTATTTCATTTACAATAACTGCTTTGTGTGAGTGATCGGATATTTAGGAGCCCAAGTTTTAAAAATTGTTTTTGTTCATTTATTTTGCATTTTTCTGGTTTAATCACGATCAGATTTGTTCTAGATCCTGCATTCAATTTATATTTTGAACTCACTATTCGGGGAACAGACACAGTCTGTATAGATTGGACACTGCAAGTACCTTTATCATTTAAGTGGGTAGAACAAAAGTCATCATAGCTGTTATTGGAGAATTGGCTTACTAGTCAGATAGAGCGTAGCGTCCTGGTGATGTTGTCCGACAGGAGTTCCAGACCGACTCTGCTGGGGTGCAGGCCATCAGCACGAAAATAGCCTAGGACGCTCCCAGAAAAGATTCCAATTATTGACAAAGAGAATTTTCTGCTCTGTACACCATGAAAACAACCATTCATTTAAAGCAAACAGTCTACTGAACCGTTCGTGTCCTCGTCCGACACGTGGGAAGAGGTCCTGACACGATGATCGCCGCCGCTGGCGATGTGCTGCGACTGCCTCGATCAGGCTCCTGAAGTCCCTCTTCAGTGTCTCTGTCTGCCGCAGTTGGTGTCGTTAGCCCCGCGTGAATCACAACAGCTGCAACGCCTCGCCATCTTTCAGGATCGCGGTATCTGCACAGAAACATCAAGAACACGAGCACCAGGGAGACAATGAGTGTGCACTTTACCTTCAGCTAACGTAGCACGGACATGCCGGACGATTGAGTCTCCGATGACCACAGCATCACGATCAGTCTCGCAGAGAGGGGCGAAGCGGTTCCGGGATGAGATGTCGAAGACCGGGGGGGGAGAAGTCGTCGCCCGGGGCCTGGATCGCGTCTTCCGCTGCTGCACCCAGGTCCGTGGTTTCCCGGCACCGGAGGGAAGGCCATCTGTGACGATCGCGTCCCGGTTGCATGGGACCTGTGCAGAGAAACACACGGAGTAGAGGTGGTGGGAGCATTAGCAGCGCGTTGCATACTTACCCCGGACTTATGAGCGTCAGCCCGAGATGTTTCCAGTGTTGCTATCCGTTTCCTCAGCTGGGCCTGTTTCCCAAGCAGCTCGCGGATCCGTGTCTCCACGGCCTCCAGCTCGAGCTGCGCCGAATGCAGCTCGAACGTGTCCTCACCTGCACACAAAGGTAGACACGAATCCGCCATTTAAGCAAGTAACAGTGAAACAATTTTAAATGTGTGTATGCGTGTGTGAAAAAGGGGTATTAGCTGTGTTAGCGGAACCCGCGCTGGCTTTGCTAACGGGCTATAAGCTAATAGCGGACTTGGGAAATCAAAATAAAACTTGCGATAACAAGCCGCTCTGATTATTCTCGTTGCAGAATGCGATCGGGGATATATTCACACGTTATAGAAACACAAATTTTTGTGTATAAAATCGGAATTTAAGATAGAAAATAGACGATAAACAATTGGCTTGGCGGAGATTCAGCTCAGAACACGCGTCAACGACAAACCGGAAGTAAATCAGCATGTATGCCGTTGCCGTGTGTGTGGCCGAAGCGAGTGTAATTCAGCAAAGAGCAAAGCTCAAGTACATGAAAAATGTTTCCTTCTAATGAAATGAAATGTTTTTTGCAATGCAGAAGACAGATTTTCATGAGTTTGAGCTTTTTTGCAGAAAAAGACATTTTAGAGCTTAAATGCACAAAATCACTTCTTTAGAGCTTCTAAGAACACCAATTCTGTGTTTAGTGCAACTAAGCAAATGGTGAGAATGTGAGGCCACAGATGCTCAAAAGCTTCTTTCTCAGTCAGAAAAAGTTGCTAAATGCAATTTTAAGAGCAAAGCTCAACTACATGAAAAATTATTCTTTCTACTGCAATGAACTGTTTTTTGCAATACAGAAGACAGATTTTCATGAGTTTGAGCTTTTTTGCAGAAAAAGTCATTTTAGAGTTTAAATGCACAAAATCACTTCTTTAGAGCTTCTAAGAACACCAATTCTGTGTTTAGTGCAACTAAGCAAATGATGAGAATGCGAGGCCACAGACGCTCAAAAGGTTCTTTCTCAGTGAGAAAATGTTGTTAAATACAATTTTAAGAGCAAAGCTCAACTACATGAAAAATGTTTCTTTCTAATGAAATGAAATGTTTTTTGCAATGCAGAAGACAGATTTTCATGTGTTTAAGCTTTTTTGCAGAAATAGTCATTTTAGAGCTTAAATGCACAAAATCACTTCTTTAGAGCTTCTATGAACACCAATACTGTGTTTAGTGCAACTAAGCAAATGATGAGAACGCGAGGCCACAGTTGCTCAAAAGGTTCTTTCTCAGTGAGAAAAAGTTGCTAAATGCAATTTTAAGAGCAAAGCTCAACTACATTAATTGTATTTCTTTCTAATGAAATTAACTGTTTTTTTGCAATGCAGAAGAAAGATTTTCATGAGTTTGAGCTTTTTTGCAGAAAAATACATTTTAGAGCTTAATTGCACAAAATCACTTCTTTAGAGCTTCTAAGAACACCAATTCTGTGTTTAGTGCAACTAAGCAAATGATGAGAATGCGAGGCCACAGATGCTCAAAAGCTTCTTTCTCAGTGAGAAAATGTTGCTAAATACAATTTTAAGAGCAAAGCTCAACTACATGAAACATTTTTCTTTCTAATGAAATGAACAGTTTTTTTGCAATGCAGAAGACAGATTTGCACATGTTTGAGCTTTTTTTGCAGAAAGAGTCATTTTAGAGCTTAAATGCAAAAAATTACTTCTTTAGAGCTTCTAAGAACACCAAGTCTGTGTTTAGTACAACTAAGCAAATGATGAGAATGCGAGGCCACAGATGCTCAAAAGCTTCTTTCTCAGTCAGAAAAAGTTGCTGAATGCAATTTTAAGAGCACAGCTCAACTACATGAATTGTATTTCTTTCTAATGAAATTAACAGTTTTTTTGCAATGCAGAAGACAGATTTTCATGAGTTTGAGCTTTTTTGCAGAAAAATACATTTTAGAGCTTAATTGCACAAAATAACTTCTTTAGAGCTTCTAAGAACACCAATTCTGTGTTTAGTGCAACTAAGCAAATGATGAGAATGCGAGGCCACAGATGCTCAAAAGCTTCTTTCTCAGTGAGAAAATGTTGCTAAATACAATTTTAAGAGCAAAGCTCAACTACATGAAAAAAAAATATTTCTAATGAAATGAACAGTTTTTTGCAATGCAGAAGACAGATTTGCACATGTTTGAGCTTTTTTGCAGAAAAAGTCATTTTAGAGCTTAAATGCAAAAAATTACTTCTTTAGAGCTTCTAAGAACACCAAGTCTGTGTTTAGTACAACTAAGCAAATGATGAGAATGCCAGGCCACAGATGCTCAAAAGCTTCTTTTCTCAGTCAGAAAAAGTTTGAATGCAATTTTAAGAGCAAAGCTCAACTACATGAATTGTATTTCTTTCTAATGAAATTAATAGTTTTTTGCAATGCAGAAGACAGATTTTCATGAGTTTGAGCTTTTTTGCAGAAAAAGTCATTTTAGAGCTTAATTGCACAAAATCACTTATTTAGAGCTTCTAAGAACACCAATTCTGTGTTTAGTGCAACTAAGCAAATGATGAGAATGCGAGGCCACAGATGCTCAAAAGCTTCTTTCTCAGTCAGAAAAAGTTGCTAAATGCAATTTTAAGAGCAAAGCTCAAGTACATGAAAAATGTTTCTAATGAAATTAATAGTTTTTTGCAATGCAGAAGACAGATTTTCATGAGTTTGAGCTTTTTTGCAGAAAAAGTCATTTTAGAGCTTAATTGCACAAAATCACTTATTTAGAGCTTCTAAGAACACCAATTCTGTTTTTAGTGAGACTAAGCAAATGATGAGAATGTGAGGCCACAGATACTCAAAAGCTTCTTTCTCAGTCAGAAAAAGTTGCTAAATGCAATTTTAAGAGCAAAGCTCAACTACATGAAAAATGTTTCCTTCTAATGAAATTAAATGTTTTTTTTGCAATGCAGAAGACAGATTTTCATGAGTTGTAGCTTTTTTGCAGAAAAAGTCATTTTAGAGCTTAAATGCACAAAATCACTTCTTTAGAGCTTCTAAGAACACCAATTCTGTGTTTAGTGCAACTAAGCAAATTGATGAGAATGCGAGGCCACAGATGCTCAAAAGCTTCTTTCTCAGTGAGAAAAAGTTGCTTAATGCAATTTTAAGAGCAAAGCTCAACTACATGAAAAATGTTTCCTTCTAATGAAATGAACAGTTTTTTGCAATGCAGAAGACAGATTTTCACGTGTTTGAGCTTTTTTTCAGAAAAAGTCATTTTAGAGCTTAAATGCACAAAATCACTTCTTTAGAGCTATTAAGAACACCAAGTCTGTGATTAGTGCAACTAAGCAAATGATGAGAATGTGAGGCCACAGATGCTCAAAAGCTTCTTTCTCAGTCAGAAAAAGTTGATAAATGCAATTTTAAGAGCAAAGCTCAACTACATGAAAAATTATTCTTTCTAATGAAATGAACTGTTTTTTGCAATGCAGAAGACCGATTTTCATGTGTTTCAGCTTTTTTGCAGAAAAAGTCATTTTAGAGCTTAAATGCACAAAATCACTTCTTTAGAGCTTCTAAGAACACCAATTCTGTGTTTAGTGCAACTAAGCAAATTATGAGAATGCGAGGCCACAGATGCTTTAAAAGCTTCTTTCTCAGTGAGAAAAAGTTGCTAAATGCAATTATAAGAGCAAAGCTCAACTACATGAAAAATGTTTCCTTCTAATGAAATTAATTGTTTTTTGCAATGCAGAAGACAGATTTTCATGAGTTTGAGCTTTGTTGCAGAACAAGTCATTTTAGAGCTTAAATGCACAAAATCACTTATTTAGAGCTTCTAAGAACACCAATTCTGTTTTTAGTGCAACTAAGCAAATGATGAGAATGTGAGGCCACAGATACTCAAAAGCTTCTTTCTTAGTCAGAAAAAAATTCTAAATGCAATTTTAAGAGCAAAGCTCAACTACATGAAAAATGTTTCCTTCTAATGAAATGAAATGTTTTTTTGCAATGCAGAAGAAAGATTTTCATGAGTTTTAGCTTTTTTGCAGAAAAAGTCATTTTAGAGCTTAAATGCACAAAATCACTTCTTTAGAGCTTCTAAGAACACCAATTCTGTGTTTAGTGCAACTAAGCAAATGATGAGAATGCGAGGCCACAGATGCTCAAAAGCTTCTTTCTCAGTGAGAAAAAGTTGCTTAATGCAATTTTAAGAGCAAAGCTCAAGTACATGAAAATTTTTTCTTTCTAATGAAATGAACTGTTTTTTGCAATGCTGAAGACAGACTTTCATGAGTTTGAGCTTTTTTGCAGAAAAAGTCATTTTAGAGCTTAAATGCACAAAATTACTTCTTTAGAGCTTCTAAGAACACCAATTCTGTGTTTAGTGTAACTAAGCACATTATTACTTACACAGAGAGTAAGACACCACAAGAGCAATAACGATATGACAACCCACCACAGAAATGCCAGCCAGATATAGGCAGTGCAGACGAGCTACACCTGTAACCGTTCTGATTACCTCATCAGGTGCACGGTACTAGGCAACGCTGACAAGCACAACGAGCGGGTCCATCCACACAGACGGACACAGAATGAGCACACAGATCCATGAACCGTGACAGTACCCCTTCCCCTAAGAACGCCTCCTGGCGTTCCCAGATGACGTGACTTCACCAACCTTGTGGGTTCTGTGGAGCAGGGTTACACCGTAACTTGACCGACTTGACTCCTGAAGCCGTGAAGGAGCTACGCAGAGCCACTGACTTGGCTCTGAGAGCCACCAAGCACACCGCACGTGCCGTGGGGCACTCTATGGCGGCTTCGGTGGCCGCAGAACGCCATCTGTGACTCAATTTAACTGTGATCCGTGAGAGCTAAAATATGTTTTTGATGGACGCACCCATCTCACAATCTGGGTTATTTGGGGAGGCGGTTAGCGCTGTAGTGGATAAGTTCCGCTCAGTCAAAACTCAGTCGGCTGCTCTCAAGCAATTCATGCCGAGGAGATCAAGGTTCAAGGTTTTTTATTAATCGTCACATACACAATCATACAGGGTATAATCAGTAGTGAAATGTAAGTAGACAGGGGAAGAAAAAATACAGCATAACATGAGGAAGGTGAGGAGAAAAAAAATAACCCCCAGACTATGCTCCTTGGGGAGTACAGTGTGAGAATCAAGGCAAGGCAAGATCTGGCATCCTCAACCAGAGCTCTGGAGGTTGTGGGTATGGCCCATACAAGGCCAAGGGCTGTGATTGATGTTTTGCCTGCCGAGGTTCAGGAAAGCATGGCCAGTGCCAGAGCCCCCGCTACTAGGAAGCTGTACTCTTACAAATGGGGCGTCTTTGAATCCTAGTGTTTGACTCGTTCAATTGACCCAGTTAACTGCCCTGTTGGTCCAGTGCTGGAGTTTTTGCAAGAAAGGCTGACAGCGGGGGCGGCTGCTACCACCCTTAGGATTTACGTAGCGGCCATTGCAGCTCGGAGAGAGCTGGATGAGATGCCCTTGGGGAGACATCGGATGGTCTCCGCCTTTATGCGTGGGGTCAGACGCCTTAGGCCGGTTCGCCCCATGGCAGTTCCTACTTGGGACTTGTCAGTCGTCCTCGAAGGCCTAGTGACGGCCCCTTTCGAGCCCCTAGAGTCAGCTTCGGAGCGAATACTGACTCTTAAAGTTGCTATTTTGCTGGCGCTTACGTCACTAACAAGAGTTGGAGATTTGCAGGCTTTCTCTGTTAGTGAGACGTGTATGGACTTTGCCCCGGGTCTAGTCAAAGTTACCCTGCGGCCTAGGCCAGGTTACATTCCCAAGGTCTTGTCTACATCGTTTCGATCTCAGGTGGTCACGCTTCACTCTTTCCATCCTCCTCCCTTTGCTTCAAGTGAGGATGAGAGACTCCACATGCTCTGCCCGGTCAGGGCATTGAAGCTTTGTGTGGATCGCTCCAAGGTTTGGAGAAAATCCTCCCAGTTATTGGTCTGTTTTGGTGCTGGCCGCCGCGGGATTGCCACGTCAAAGCAGAGGATTTCTCACTGGGTGAGAGACGCCATTTCGCTGGCCTATGAGGCGCGGAACCTCCCTTCACCTCTTAGTCTTGGGCGCATTCTACTAGGGCGAGCCTCCTCTCAGGCTCTTTTAGAGGGGTTCCCTGGAAGATATTTGTGTTGCGGCAGGATGGTCTTCTCCGCACACTTGTCAAGTTTTACAGCCTTGACGTTGATACGGCTCCAGGTTTCCAGATCTTGTCTGTTTGAACTGACCGTATGTTGTTGGTTCATTATTGGACCGGATAGGCAGCGTTTTCAGCTTGGCGTGTTTGGTATATCGTTCCCGAAGCGTGAAGTCACGCAGCGTTGAGTTACCTATGAAAGAGAATGTCTCGGGTTATTCGCGTAACCCTTGTTCTCTGAATAAAGAACGAGACGCTGCGTTAGCTGCCAAGCTCCTCATGCTGCCGACAGGGTTCTTTTCGGCAGAAAAATCTGAGGAGTGGATGGCGCGTTCGCCAGTATGAGCTGACGACGTGATTGCGTCAGAGACGGCGTCACGCCATCAGCCAATGAATTGGCGTGATTCTATATGGGTTCAGACATCTGTCTCGCAGTGGGCGTTCCCGAAGCGTGAAATCACGCAGCGTCTCATTCCCTATTCAGAGAACAAGGGTTACGCGAGTAACCCAAGACGTTTCTAATTCAACGTGTTTTTGCAGTGTTGAGCATTGTATCAAATTTCTGACATATCTGTTGAGCCTAACAGCAAATCTGAGGCGTTTAAGATATAATCCACTTACCGCTTAAATTGCCAGAGTTTTTGTTCAGGTGTTCCGTACGAATAACCTCATTACGTGTAGACGCGATGTAAATAAGAGATGCACTGTGCAGCGTATATAACTTCATTAATTATAAAGTAAGTTTGTAAGATCACGATGAACTAAGATGAATGACTGCCTTTTAGTGATTAGAAAAGGAGCCGTGCTGGCAAATGAGTCGGTAATGAGCAATTTTTCAACTCCATTAAAATACCTTCAAAATTATGTATGATTTGTTGGCATCGGACAAAAAATGACTGCGAAAATGATGAGTTTGAAGATGATAGAGTCAGCAGAGATGATTCTGAGAAATATCGAGTTTAAGTTTTCGGAAGATTCCAAAGCAAAATCATCAAGCAACGGTGCATATTTTCCTCCTATTGTTTTCTTTAAAATAATTTCTATATAATTGTTAATATAGCTATTTTTTTATTTTATTGTTGTTATTAAAAACAAGAACAAAAATGCAAATAAACAGTAGTTTAATCAAGAGCAATGAGTGATTCCTTTTCTTTTAATGTTTGATTAACATTGAGACAGCCCGTTTCCACCACTGAATAATATAAAAAAAGGTTATTGAAACTTTTTATCTCACAATTCTGACTTTTTTCACAGAATCGTGAGTTATAAACTCACAATTGCTAGTTATAAAGTCAGAATTACGATTTATAATGTCAGACTTGCGAGATATTTAAACTCGCAATTCTCACAGAGAGACTATGTTCTCAGAATTACGAGTTTATCTCACAATTATTAGGCGAGTTTATCTCACAATTCTGAGAAAAAAAGGCATAATTGCGAGATATAAACTAGTAATTCTGAGAAAAAAAGGCATAATTGCGAGATATAAACTAGTAATTCTGAGGAAAAAAAGGCATAATTGCGAGATATAAACCAGTAATTCTGAGAAAAATGGCATAATTGTGAGTTTATATCGACTTTATGTCTCGCAATTGCAAGTTTATATCACACAATTATGAGATAAAATTCAGAATTGTGAGATAAAAAGTCGCAATAATCTTTTTTTATTTTTTTATCAGTGGCGGAAACGAGCTTCCTATTATTATCCTACTATTACCTAATGCACGGATTAAATATAATATTACACATCAGACTTAACCCCCAACCATTAACTAAACGTTCATATAAGACATATAAGATTCGCATGTGTGAATGTTGCCAAGTCATATTTCGTAATAATATACTTTATAGGGAGATTGCGCGCTCTCGGAAAGGCACGTCTTATGCACACGCTTTGCGAATGTCAGTCAGCGGTGCGATCCTTTTGTTTTCATCAGCATGGGTTTAAAAATCACATTTCATTGGTTTGGACTCATGTCATGGATTCACAAAGCTGGAGTTCTGTGCTTTGCAAAAAAGGCTACTCATAGTGAGCAGCAGCAGTCATCCAGAAGTGAGCAGAAAAAACGGTTTTCCTCAGAAAACGTATAAATAAAGTTCATTTTAGATGTTTAATTACAATGTGGAGCATTGGGATTGCTAGAAGAGGGTTTAAATAACTAAATTTTGTGAAAACCTCGAATTCAACCAAAACTGAAATGTTTCACTTTTTTTGTCTGTAGCTAACTAAATAGCCTAACGTTTTGTTGAATAATTGTAATATGTTAATTTACACTTTATTCGATTTCTGTAGCCTATTTAGAAGATGGAGTCAATATTTGCATCATTAATGATTTCTTATCCACACGCGACCCACCGCAAATAATCAGAATGCACTTTTTTATTACCCAACCCACCCACCCCGCGGATATAACCGCCATCCGCGCATCACTAGAGCTGTGTGAACATGATCTTACTGTAGTTCTAATCTAGACTAAATGTGAATGTGTATTAATTCATCCCTTTTGCAAAAAAACAGATTCAGAATTCATCAAAATTAATTAAAACAGTGAAATGCAAACTCAGAATATGATGCAAACCTGCAATAATTAAATATGTTAAACAACACAAATATATCTAATCTCATTTTATTGACCAATGTGTTTGCTGCTGACCTTTGATGATCCAGTTCAACCATACTAATAAGAAAAAAATACTTTAGATAAACTAACAATTGTGCTTCATTGTTTTTTTATTGCTGAAGAGTGTTGAACCTTCTTTTCTGCGTTTTACTGTACAGACGTGATTTACTTTTCCTTCAGCCTGAGGTTTATTCATTTCACTTTTTTGTGTGAAAGGCTTTTACATTTGCTATAAATAGAACTTATAGTATTAAAAACAAACAATAAACCCCTACTCATATTTAAAAAGTAACGTGAAAGTAACGCAAAAGTAATGTAACGCATTACTTTCCATAAAAAGTAACTAAGTAACGTAATTAGTTACTTTTTTAGAGAGTAATGCAATATTTACATTTACATTTAGTCATTTTGCAGACGCTTTTATTCAAAGCAACTTACAATTGGGGAATACATAAAGCGATTAATCTTGAAGAGGCAAACAGACAGAGGAAGTGCCCCTAACACCAAGTCTTAGGTATTGTTAAAGTAAATACAAGCTAGCAAGGGAAGGAGAGAAAGATAAAGAGAAAGATGAAGATATAGAAAAAGGGGAGGATTTAAAAAAAATAAACTAAAATTTATGATGAAGTCAAGTAGTGTTAAAAGAGATTAGTTTTCAGTTGTTGCTTGAAAATTGACAGGGATTCAATTTTCTGCATTCTGGATGGGGGTGGGAAGATCATTCCACCAGCCAGGAATGGTGAACGAGAATGTTCTGGAGAGTGATTTTGAGCCTCTCTGTGATGGTACCACGAGGCGTCGCTCACTAGCAGATCTCAGACTTCTGGAGGGGATGTAGATTTGTAATAGTGAGTGGAAGTAGGTGGGTGCTGACCCTGTGGTTGTTTTATATGCAATCATCAGTGTCTTGAACTTGATACGAGCTGCAACTGGTAGCCAGTGCAAGGAGACAAAGAGAGGTGTAACATGGGCTCTTTTGGGCTCGTTGAAGACCAGTTGTGCCGCTGCATTCTGAATCATTTGTAGAGGTTTGATGGAAGTCCAGCCAGAAGAGCATTGCAGTAGTCCAGTCTAGAAATTACCAGGGCCTGGACAAGAAGTTGTGCAGCATGCTCTGTCAGAAAGGGGCCTGATCTTTCTGATGTTGTGAAGTGCAAACCTACAAGATCGAGCAGTCTTCGCAATGTGCTCTTTGAAGGTCAGCTGATCATCAAAGATTACACCAAGATTTCTGACTGAAGCTGATGGGGTAATTGTTGATGAACCTAGCTGAATCGTGAAGTCGTGCTGTAGAGTTGGAGTGGCAGGGAAGACAAGAAGCTTTGTTGAAGCTTTGCCAGGTTGAGCTGTAGGTGATGTTCTTTCATCCATGCCGAGATGTCTGCCAAGCAGCCTGAGATCCATGCAGCTACCGTTGGATCATCTGGTCGAAATGAAAGATAGAGCTGTGTGTCATCAGCGTAGAAATGGTAGGAGAAACCATGTGCCTGTATGATGGGACCCAGTGATGTAGTGTATGTAGAGAAGAGGAGGGGTCCAAGAACCGAGCCCTGGGGAACCCCAGTGACCAATTGATGTGCTTTGGATACCTCCCCTCCCCAGGCCACCTTGAAAGACCGACCAGTGAGATAGGATTCAAACCAGCGAAGTGGAATCCCAGTGATGTCCAGTGATGAGAGAGTGGACAGGAGGATCTGATGATTGACAGTGTCAAAAGCGGCAGACAGATCCAGCAGAATGAGGACTGAGGATTTGGAATCAGCTTTTGCAATTCGCAGGGCTTCAGTGACTGAGAGTAGCGCAGTCTCAGTTGAATGATCACTTCTGAAACCTGACTGTTTAGCATCCAGTTTGTTGTTCTGTGAAAGAAACAATGAGACCTGGTTGAAGACAACTTGTTCGAGTGTTTTGGCTATGAATGGAAGGAGAGAGACAGGTCTGTAGTTTTCTATAAGAGAAGTGTTTAATGTAGGTTTTTGTAGGTTTTGTAGGTTTAATATTGTTATGCATTACTTTTAAAAGTAACTTTCCCCAACACTGCAGTCTTCATCACCCTTTACCTATTAGCTTACATTTTAATAACTGTACTATGATTTATTAGGTAAGAATTAGTAAATAGTTAGTTCATCCTCTATAAAGCATTGTCCCAACATTAATAGTCATTGGTAAGCAGTTTATAAATTCAGCTATAAATATTTTGTTCTTGAGCATATATATATATATATATATATATATATGTTTGATAATTGTATTTTCATACTTTATTAATGATCAATTTATCATTTCTAAATGATTACGTTGTTAACAAACCAATTATTTATAAATTGTCAGTGGTTCATAGGATCATTTAGAAAGTGTAAGTAACTGATTAATAAAGTATTTAAATGTACATTTATAAATATTATTTAGACACATGCTAATAATTTATCAGTTTTAATAAATGCTTTATTAACATATTCCTGCTGTAATTCATGATTAAGCCAGGTAGTAAAACATGTAGCAGTTGCCAGCCATCTATTTGTGTGAGCTCATCTAAAGTGAGGACTATTTATACATTATAAAGCATTAATAAAGCAGATTTAAATGATAAATTATCTCCCAAACAGAGAAGTTAAACAAACAAAACACAGAGGGCTACAGGACAGAAAAATAAACCTTGACCATTTCATTGAAAGTAAATATATTAAATTAAACATTTTCATTTTTTGTGCATCTTGAAATACATATTTCTGAGTTCTGTATAGGGTTGTAACAATATACTGGTATGACGGTATACCACAATATAAACTCGTACGGTTATCATCCTGTGTACATTTGCTTATCTACGGTATTTGGAGAAAATAAAAGATGCAGCATCTCATCAGCGCCTAGACAACAACTTTCCACTTAACTGTTCTCTTGCTCCACCACACGTGCAGCGGAGACAACATCAGAGACAGAGGCCGTTATCTCTAATCTCTATCCCACGTCCAAATATAAATCTAAATTGGTAGTATGAGAATACTTTGGATGAAAAGATGAACGCTTATTTGTCCTCGTTGATAGACAAAGTTCACAAAAACTGGTCGCAAAACAGCCGCAAAAAGAGGAAACACGTCGAACATATTTACCTATATATCAGAAGACCATCCCTCCGTGCAGATACAGTTATGTCCCATTTATAACTTAAGATTACAGTCTTATGATTTCCGTGATGCGGCGTGAATCCCAGAATCCACTCATGACAATGAATTTACAATGCAGATGTTATATAAAACACTCGGTTTGATGAATAAATCAAAAACAGAGCCGTCAAATCACTACATGGTCTAGTGTCTGTGATTATTAAAGCACAAAAACACTGCTATATAAAAATATAATCTGTTTGTTTTGCGTGTCTCTCTGTGGGTGAGTGGTTTTGTGTCGTGTAACGTTACTACTTACTCAAGAATGCATGTGTAGCCTTGAGTATTTAAGAAAGACAGATTTAAAAAAGAAAATGCCCTTTCACATTTTTAACTTTGTCATGACTGTTGTCTGGGAACAGTGGACATTTTGTCATTAACTTGCATTACTGGATTACACTGTGTTCTGCATAAACTTGTTCTTGTTAAACTCAGGTTGGCCAGCAGGGGACACCCAAGCCTTACACTAAGTATCAGTAGCTGACTAAGAGAACAGAAATAGCATTCAGTACGTGATGAGTGTCGGTGTACACGCAACGGAAAGCGTTCCTTGTTTAACCTGTGTTTTTCATGTTGTTTTAACAGGTAAGCGGACAATAATCATTACTGTAGTAATGCCCAACAGAATATTGTGGTCCTATAGAGTCGAATTTCGGGCCTGAGACACTAAGAAATGTTGACTGAAACGTGATTAAGAGTGTCGTACATAAAATGGCGGATGAGTGTTATCAACTCCGAGAAAGACTAGTAACTTTCAGCACAAGCAAAGTGAGAAGTAAATGCCTAAAAATACATATAGTGGAGATAAGACTGCAAGATTATTAATTAAATAGATGTGTACGAACATTGATTAGTCGTGTAGTAGTGACCTACAGCCTGAGTTAATGAAGCACACGTGTCTATGATAACACGTTAACACGATAAAACTTCACTCTGTCAGCCATTATATTGGAAAGAACATTCGTGAAGTACAGTTAATCAGAATTCCAGTCAGATTCAGTGGTAAAATGCTTTTATTAATCATTCTGTCACATTGTTATGGAAAACATAGTAACTGGTGTTCGGTGAAGATCTAGTTTATGAAATCAGTTCATTAGCATATTTCATAGAAGGTTAAAAGCTGTGATTTAGAAACAATTAAAACGGTGATTAAAAAGAGTATTAATACAGCTTCATACAGTTATCAATGCTGGAGTAATATGGATATAAAATAATTAGTCATTCTCATAGTTATGTTTGCATTACTCACTTGTATTCATGTTATAGTGGGTTTGTGATGTTTAAATGTTATTTGTCATACTACTTCTACGCTGTGTGCAGTGGGTACAGAACACATTCAGATCTATTTGGTGATGATGTTTATGAGTTTACAGCAGATATTTCTTGAGAATTGAGTGTGGCTTAAAGAGTAATGTGTCCAGGGCCATGTATCTGCATAAACATTTGCACCATAAGACATAATATTGTTTATGATACTGTTAAGATAGCTGACTAAGAGAACAGAAATAGCATTCAGCATGCGTGATGAGTGTCGGTGTACGCAACGGAAAGCGTTCCTTGTTTAACCTGTGTTTTCATGTTGTTTTAACAGAAAATAAATGTGTTGCCGTAAGAACGGACATTGCATCCTTCTTGAAAGTGTAACATATTTTGGCGAGCCAGCCAGGAGGAGGCGATAGAGTGACCAGCACCATTAACCTCCCTCCTTCCCAATGAGACGGGCCTTCAGCAAGATGGACGCCAGTCAGATCCTTCGTGATCAAGAGAGTGCAGCTCTGTGGCAGCTTAGGGAAGAGTCTCTCGTAGATGTCTGCAGGTACCTGAAATGTGATGGCCTGGACAGTGGAGAGTCCCGCAGCAGGACACGGAGGGCACTCATCAAGATGGCCGAGGGTGTATTAGATGAACTTGAGGAGAAACAAGAGAGTGATGAAGTTAAACAGTACTGTGCTGATCTATTAACATTCATTGAAAGACAAAGTAAAAGGGGTAGTAGGCAAGACGAAGAGTACCCATCAGAAGAGCCAGCTCCAACGGAAGAACTGGAAAAATGCTTCTCACCACATACGTCACTTCTAAAGACTACAGATTCCCCATCCAAGAGTCGGCTAGAGCCAACTCGCCCATTGCCTGAGGTAACACTGCGAAGGGAGTTTAAAATTTGTGGGCAAATTGGGGAGAGTGGTCAGAGGGATAAATTGTCATATCTCAGTTTAGTCCGCCAGATTGAGCTGGGAATAGAAAAGGGGCACACACAGACTGAAGTAGTTGAAGCTGTAATCAGGGCTGTCAGTCCAGGGCTGCCATTGAGAGACATGTTGGAGATCAAACGTGGGCTGACCCTTAGTGCACTCCTCACCATCCTTAAAGGCCACTATCGGGTAGATAGTTCCACCGAGCTTTACCACCAGCTTCTTAACATCTCGCAAGAGCCCAAAGAGACTGCCCTGAACTTTGTATTCCGTGCAATTGAGCTTAAAGAGAAGCTGTTATGGAAAGCAGCAAATGAGGATACTGATGAACAGTACAGCAGAGCCGTTATTCAGCGCAAGTTCCTCCGCTCAATAGAAACTGGACTGTTGAGTGACTCTGTGAAGTTCCAAATCCTACCCTACCTCAATGATGTGAGCGTAACAGATGAAGAACTTATACAGAAAGTGGATGAAGCGGCAAAAGTTGAAAGTGAGAGACAAGAGAAACGGAAAAGGTCCACTGCTGGTAAAACTCCCAAAGTACAGGAGCTCCAATCAGACTCTCAGTTAAAATCCACACCTACCCAGAGCCCCTCTAGACCTAAGGAGTCCAACTCAACAGTGGCGATCAAAACAGTAAAGGGGAATGAGATGAAGCCTGACAGCATGAATGCACAGCAGATGTTGGAAGAGCTTTGTAAAGAAATGAAGCAAATGTTTCTGGCTGTAATGGAAGCAAACCCCCGTTCCCCTGAACAAAAGCAGAGAGTGAAAGGTTGCAAGAAATGCAGGGATGAGGGAGCAGGTGAGAAATGTTCACACTGTTTTAAATGTGGGCAGGAGGGCCACTTCTCCCGTGGATGCAGAACTACTCCGGGAAACGGGCAGGGACTACTGAGGTGGGGCCAGCAGTAGTCCAAGGCCAAGCGCCCCGAAATGAGCAGTCACCACCCAGCCCGGGCATGCAACCAACAACAGCCTTTGAAGAAAGAGCAGCGGGCACCTCATCAGCTGTAAGTGTGGTTAACTATATACCCCCTCGACACCAGTCACAGTTGGTAAGCCTTGTAGGAAGCAGGTGTATAGTGGACTGTGTAATGGACAATCGCCCAGTTAGAGCACTGTGGGACACGGGAGCACAGTCCAGCATAGTGAATGACCCCTGGCGACTGAACCACCTCCAACAAATGATTTACAAGTGCCAATACTAGTGTCGAGCGACCCAGCAGTTGCCAGTGACCCCATCATCGGCTACAACGTCATTGAGGTCATCATTAACAGAAACGAAAGAAAGACTAAAGGTGAAAAAAAAACAGTTGGCACACAACGTGAGTAAAGCCTTCGCAATAACAGTGAAAACTGCTCATCGTGTGGTCAAGTTGATGCAGAGTGGTGATTCAGAGATTGGTGTAGTTCGTACCGGCAGAAAAAGAGTGCCCTTGCCTGCTAATCAAGTCACCACTGTCTACATAAGAGCACATGTGAGTTCACGAGCACAAGGCCAACACATGGTCTTTTCACCTGACATGCTTAATTCTCCACCAGAAGGCTTGATCTACCATAATGTATTGGTGCAGATCCCAGAAAGGAGAGTGCCATACATACCCATCTCTGTGGTCAACACTACTGATCGCACCATCTGTCTGGACCGTCATAGAGTGATTGGACACCTGGAACCCATCAAGACCATATACACAACACCTGTGCAAATGAAAGAAAATGAGACAACAGCTGAAACGAAGGACAGCACAGAGACAAAGTCCAGTGAAGCAAGTAGCACACCACAGTCAGAAAAGCAAGCAAGAAAACCAGCCTCATGGGACCCCCTTGTGGATCTCTGCCATCTCTCAGAGGGACAGCAGGAGGCTGTAAGGAGAGTGTTGCGGGAGGAATGTGAGGCCTTTGCCTATGACAGTGATGATGTGGGTTGTATACCTTCTCTCAAGATGCACATCACCCTCCATGATACCAGCCCTGTGCAAAAGACCTACATGTCCGTCCCAAAGCCTCTTCACAGTGAAGTTAAGGAGTACCTGCAGGATCTATTGAGAAGAGGGTGGATCACACCTTCCAGATCCCCTTATTTGCCGGTGGTATGCGTCTGCAAGAAGGACGGTGGTCTCGGCTCTGTGTGGACTTCAGGAACTCAACCGTAAGTCAGTCCCCGACCGCCATCCGATACCAAGGATTCAGGACATGTTGGATGCTCTGGGTGGGAGCTCATGGTTCTCGGTCTTAGACCAGGGGAAAGCGTACCACCAGGGTCATCTGGATGAGGAGAGCCGGCCTCTCACAGCATTCATCACACCCTGGGGGCTCTACGAATGGGTGCGTATACCCTTTGGCTTGAGTTCGGCACCCGCAGAGTTTCAGAGGAGTATGGAGTACTGTTTGGCTGACCTGAGAGACACGATTTGCCTCCCGTACCTTGATGACAACCTGGTACACAGTCACAGCTTTGAGGAGCACCTAGAGCATATCCGTGTCGTCCTTCAATGCTATAAGAAACATGGTGTGAAGTTAACCCCGAAGAAATGTGAGCTATTCAAATCGAGTGTGAGGTTTCTTGGCAAGTTGGTGACAGAAGAGGGTTACACTATGGACCCCGCAGAGATGGCTCCAGTGATGGCTCTCAAAGAGAAGGCACCTGCCACCGTTGGTGAGTTACGCCAGATGCTCGGGTTCCTCTCCTATTACAGACCCTTCATCTCCAACTTCTCCCGTTTGGCCCACCCGCTGTATAACCTACTCACCGCTCCAAACCCGAAAATCACACTCCAGACCCGACCGTGAAGAGGCCCAGTAAAACAGGAAAGAAAATAATGGTCACCTACCATCACGGACACCCATACAGTGGACCAGGTCTCACCAGGAAGTGTTGAATCAGCTTGTAGAGGCACTCACAAAGCCCCCTGTCCTTGGATATCCTGACGTCACTCAGCCATTTGTATTACATTGTGACGCATCCCAAGTTGGTCTGGGTGCGGTGTTATACCAGAGACAGCAGGGGAAGATGAGAGTGATCGCCTATGGCTCCCGCACCCTGAGTCCATCAGAGAAGAGGTACCATCTACACTCTGGAAAGCTAGAGTTTTTAGCTTTGAAGTGGGCCATCTATGAACGTTTCCGGGATTATCTTTACCACGCCCCATCGTTCGTGGTATATACAGATAACAACCCACTGACGTATGTGCTCACTACCGCGAAACTCAATGCAACAGGACACAGATGGGTGGCGGAGTTGGCTGATTATAACTTCACAATCAGGTACCGCCCAGGCAAAAACAACTCGGATGCAGATGGGTTGTCACGGATGCCGTTGGACATTGAGGACTACATGCATAGCTGTACGGCTGAGGCCAGTCAAGATGTAATCAGTGCATCTATGGAGAGGGTCGTTGCGGAAAGAAGGAATCCTTGCCGGGGCGTGGGGTTGATCCAGGTCAGTGCTTTGAGCCTGGTGAAAGACAGTGAGACCAGCCACCCTCTCACCCCTGATCAAATCCGCAAAGCTCAGGAAGAGGATGAAATCCTCTCAAGAGTTCTCTGGTACAAGTCACAGAACAGGAGGCCAAGTAGAGCTGAAGTGAAAGCAGAGGACCCTGCAGTGGCCATACTGCTGAAACAGTGGCTAAAGGTTCTTGTGGGTCAAGATGGTGTTCTGCGCCGTAGAACTTCCCGTCGAGAACAACTGCTGCTCCCCAAAGCTTATCATCTGCTGGTCTTTAAAGAGCTGCACCAGGATATGGGTCACTTGGGGGTCGAAAGGACACTTGACCTGATCCGAGAACGGTTCTACTGGCCACAGATGAGTAAAGATGTTGAACATTTTGTCACAAGAGTGTGTGAATGTCTCAAGAAGAGGAAGCCGAATAAGCAGACACGTGCGCCTCTGATACCGATCCAGACCACCCACCCATTCCAGCTCATCTCCATAGACTTTCTGCATTTGGAGAAATGTAAGCACGGGTATGAGTATGTATTGGTGGTCATGGACCATTTTACGAGGTTCGCGCAGGCCTATGCAACCAGGAACAAAGCGGCCAAAACAGTAGCTGACAAGATTTTCAACGACTTTGCACTTAAGTTCGGGTTCCCGAGCAGACTACATCACGATATGGGCAAAGAGTTTGAGAACAGATTGATGGCCAGCTTGAAGAAACTTTCTGTCATCCAGGGCTCGCACACGACACCATACCACCCCCAGGGTAACGGGCAGGTGGAGAGGTTTAACCGTACCCTGTTGTCCATGCTGCGCACCCTGGAGGACAAGGATAAGGAAGATTGGAAGGAGTCCCTCGCTAAGGTTGTCCACGCGTACAACTGCACAAAGAGTGAGGCAACAGGTTACGCGCCCTATTACCTCATCTTTGGACGGTCTCCTCGCCTGCCCATTGATCTGTTGTTCGGACTTGGAAGGGATGAGTCTCGAGACACGTACGATGACTATGTGAGTCATTGGAAAAAGAGGATGCAAGAGGCCTATCAAATTGCAGCTAAAACAGCCGTTAAGGCAGCAGCTCGGGGAAAAGTCTTCTACAATAGGAAAGTTCAGGGAAGAGACCTCCACTCAGGTGACCGAGTTCTCCTCAGAAACCTTACCCCCAGAGGGGGGCCAGGAAAGATTCGGTCTTACTGGGAGGATCAAGTATATAAGGTGAAGGAGAGAAAAGCAGATGGCAGTCCCGTTTATGAGATCAGCCCAGAGAACGGAAAAGGGAGGGACAGAGTGGTTCACAGAAACCTCCTGCTGCCTTGTGACTTCTTACCACCCGCAGAGACTGTCCAACCACAGAAAAACTCCCTGGGCTCATCAAAGGAAAGAACCAAACCTCAACATCAGCAACGACAACAGCCAGAACAGAGTGACACCTCTGGCGATGAATACAGCGGCACCTGCTATTGGCATCTCAGACCTGGCAGAGGGAGACGGCAGAGACGGACTTCACTGAATCCTCTGGCAGAGCCTTTCCAGCCTCAGCAGAGTCCTCAGAATCATAAAGAGGATGTGCCACTACAAAGCGAAGAGGATGTGCCACTACAAAGCGAAGAGGATGTGCCACCACAATGCGAAGAGGATGTGCCACTACAAAGCGAAGAGGATGTGCCACTACAATGCGAAGAGGATGTGCCACTACAAAGCGAAGAGGATGTGCCACTACTATCTCAGAGACCTGATTTGAGCTGTGACAGGCCTGAATATGGTGAGTCAGGGGCAAACCCTCTAGCCTCAACACCAGAAGAGCAACAGACCGTTAGACAGAGACCTCAGAGACTGAAACATCAGCCTGTGGTACTGAGTTATGATACACTGGGGCAACCATCCTTGGTACCACGAAACTGCTTGGTAACAGAGACTCAGGTAACACAGATTCTAGGTTACTGGAGGCCATGGATGGCTGAGGTGTTTTAAAAGAAATGCTTTAATTGTTCCCGGAAATGTCAGGAGACATTTAATTTTGTGGGGGAGAGTGTAGCCTTGAGTATTTAAGAAAGACAGATTTAAAAAAAAAATGCCCTTTCACATTTTTAACTTTGTCATGACTGTTGTCTGGGAACAGTGGACATTTTGTCATTAACTTGCATTACTGGATTACACTGTGTTCTGCATAAACTTGTTCTTGTTAAACTCAGGTTGGCCAGCAGGGGACACCCAAGCCTTACACTAAGTATCAGTAGCTGACTAAGAGAACAGAAATAGCATTCAGTACGTGATGAGTGTCGGTGTACACGCAACGGAAAGCGTTCCTTGTTTAACCTGTGTTTTTCATGTTGTTTTAACAGGTAAGCGGACAATAATCATTACTGTAGTAATGCCCAACAGAATATTGTGGTCCTATAGAGTCGAATTTCGGGCCTGAGACATTAAGAAATGTTGACTGAAACGTGATTAAGAGTGTCGTACATAAAATGGCGGATGAGTGTTATCAACTCCGAGAAAGACTAGTAACTTTCAGCACAAGCAAAGTGAGAAGTAAATGCCTAAAAATACATATAGTGGAGATAAGACTGCAAGATTATTAATTAAATAGATGAACATTGATTAGTCGTGTAGTAGTGACCTACAGCCTGAGTTAATGAAGCACACGTGTCTATGATAACACGTTAACACGATAAAACTTCACTCTGTCAGCCATTATATTGGAAAGAACATTCGTGAAGTACAGTTAATCAGAATTCCAGTCAGATTCAGTGGTAAAATGCTTTTATTAATCATTCTGTCACATTGTTATGGAAAACATAGTAACTGGTGTTCGGTGAAGATCTAGTTTATGAAATCAGTTCATTAGCATATTTCATAGAAGGTTAAAAGCTGTGATTTAGAAACAATTAAAACGGTGATTAAAAAGAGTATTAATACAGCTTCATACAGTTATCAATGCTGGAGTAATATGGATATAAAATAATTAGTCATTCTCATAGTTATGTTTGCATTACTCACTTGTATTCATGTTATAGTGGGTTTGTGATGTTTAAATGTTATTTGTCATACTACTTTACGCTGTGTGCGAGTGGGTACAGAACACATTCAGATCTATTTGGTGATGATGTTTATGAGTTTACAGCAGATATTTCTTGAGAATTGAGTGTGGCTTAAAGAGTAATGTGTCCAGGGCCATGTATCTGCATAAACATTTGCACCATAAGACATAATATTGTTTATGATACTGTTAAGATAGCTGACTAAGAGAACAGAAATAGCATTCAGTACGTGATGAGTGTCGGTGTACACGCAACGGAAAGCGTTCCTTGTTTAACCTGTGTTTTTCATGTTGTTTTAACAGAAAATAAATGTGTTGCCATAAGAACGGACATTGCATCCTTCTTGAAAGTGTAACATATGCTGGCGCCGCTCATAGTGTTTAACAGCGCCTGCTGTCTCACTATCTGAGGACAAACACTGAGAGCCTCACTGACACTGAGAGAATAATTAATAATTCTTTCATCCTTTTATTTTAGAAAGCCATTGTCAAATACACGCAAAGCTCTCCACTACTACCCGTCTTCTACTTCTGTGATTTGCGGCAGCGTAGACGCTTCAAATAGCATTACTGCCCCCTTCAGTTCAAAATAAAAGTCTGCTTTTTAACTTGAAGAAATTGACAAAAATTACAATTATACTATAGTGTAGACTACTTATAAAATAATAATAATAACAAATAGAAACATTTAAGGAATATAATTTCCCCCTCATTTTTATTTAGTAAATTTCTGTTGTGCAGCCCTTTACGAAAGCATAAAAGGATTAACATTTTTTTTTTTTTTATTACATTTTAAAGCATTAATTAAATTGTTAAAGCTTTATACATTAATTTCATTACCATAATTTTTTGATAGTATATTTGTATTATGTAATAAAAATACAGAATCCAGAAAAATTAAGTCAAACCAGAATTTATGAATTGTTATGAATTATTAATGATTAATGTCAAGCAAAAAAAAACTGTTTTGATTGTTTAATACCGTATACCATTATACATGCAAAAAAACACCAACAACAACCAAAAATGACTGATTATTTTTTTCTGGTGATTAAAGATATGTTTAAAAGTCTCTCTCTCTCTCTCTCTCTCTCTCTCTCTCTCTCTCTCTCTCTCTCTCTCTCTCTCTCTCTCTCTCTCTCTCTCTCTCTCTCTCTCTGTGAAAAGACAGCCCGACCTCCACCCATTCTACCCATTCCACTTCTCACACACACACACACACACACACACACACACACACACACACACACACACACACACACACACACACACACACACACACACACCGTCATAGAAGAGAGAGTGGAGTGTAAACAAATGCCTGATCATTTTTTTATTTTCTCTCATCCATAGAGTTTTGTAAAGTCATGAAACGAACCATACTTCCTCAGAATGACTTTTTCCCTACATGTAAAAAGTTTAGAAGTTTTTGGAAACTGCACTTTAAAGATATAAGATATTTCTGCTATCTTTTTTTATGCTCACTTTAATAAACCACTATTTCAACACCGTTCAAGCTATCCACAAGCCGTTCGCAATTTAGCATCTTCAGTGTCTTGGCATCATGTTGACAAAGTTTGGTGTGAACTACTAGTTTCTTCTGGGAGGAGTATGAATTAATTTGCAGCTTGATTATTCCAGAAATTGATATTAAAACAAAAATAGCTGGCTTTCTGTTGGTCGTAGCTAATGAGTGTAAATTAGAAAGTTGTCCGGCTTGATTAGACCAATATATATACTGAGTTTGGTGACTGTAGCTAAAACTAACCCCCCAAGTTTTGACAAAAGGTGGCACTATAGAGTGCCTCCTCGACGTCCGTTTATGAGCTTTTGCCAATGCCTATCTATAATTAATACTGACGTGTGTGTTGAGTTTTATGAAATTATAAACATCTTAAGTGCCTCAAAATCACCAGACAAGAATATTGAGGTTTGACACGTTGCCATGGCAACAGTATTTTAGATATCAATATTCCCTTCACAGTTTCACATTGGCTGTTTTTTTACATTATTCTGATGAAGTTTGAAGCAAATTGTGTAAAAGTAAGATGCTGAATTCAAAGCATTTTGAAAATGACACACTTCCTGCTGCCAGTTGGTGGCGCTATAACTTTGACTCATAATTGTCACATCGATGCGATCGGCTTCATACACCAAACAAACCACTGAAGTGTGATCAAAATCAGACAATGTATGTGGACTTTACCTGTATCTCAATTCTCGCCATAACTTCATCGCCTCGCCACGGGGCAAACCGTTCGAGATATCAAAAATCCCTCCGCAATTTAGCATCCCCAATGGCTTGAGATCACGTTCACCGAGTTTGGTGCTCGTCTGTTGAAAATTCTGGGAGGAGTATTTCAAATTCCAGAGCATGTGCTTTTTAAACAGCCCTGAATAGCTGACTTCCTTTTGGGCGGAGCCCAAGACATGCAGTGCAAAAGTTGTTCGGCTCAATGAGATCTATATGTGTACCGAGTTGCATATGAATACGTGCAAGTATGTGTGAGCTACACATCAAGTTTTCTGATGGTTTTCCAGGGGGCGCCGTAGAGCCTCTGTGCCACGCCCAGGTCCCAGCCTCTGTGGTGTCCTAATGGCCGCAGGTTCCAATGTGTGTGCAAATTTTCAAGAGTGTTTGACCATGTTAAGCCCCCAAAAATGCCCGGATAGTCAAAGAACAAAACAAAAGATATAGCTGCAAGCAGCGATGGCGGGCCCAAACCGAGTGCAAACGCCACCCCGGTGGCATCAGGAAAAGTGTGCCCAGCGGGCATATGCATTACAGTAACCTAGCAGTTTGGATTTAAGGGATACATTAATGGAAGGGTTAATCCGAGCCATCAAGACACACACACAAAAAAATATATAAAACTTTGGTAATCCTTTTTATAAGGTTTCAGTTATTAGCATTAACTATATTAATTAACATGAACAATAATTATACAGCATTTATTAATGTTAGTCTCTAGCTTTCCTCTCTCTATCTCTCTCTCACACACACACACACACACACACACACACACACACAAATAACAATATATAAAACTTTTCAATAAGGTTTTAACTTTTAACATTATACTTTCAATAAGGTTTCAGTTATTAGCATTAACTATATTAATTATCAAGAACAATAATTATACAGCATTTATTAATGTTAGTCTATCCTCTCTCACACACACACACACACACACACACACACACATACACAAATAACAATATTTAAAACTTTTCAATAAGGTTTTAGCTTTTAACATTATACTTTCAATAAGGTTTCAGTTATTAGCATTAACTATATTAATTATCATGAACAATAATTATACAACATTTATTAATGTTAGTATCTCTCGACCCTCTCTCTCTCACACACACACACACACATACACATGTGTGTACAAACATACGCACAGTTTTTGACCATGTTAAGCCCCCCTAAAATGCCCGGATAGTAAAAAAAAAAAAAGAATCCTTATGAAATCAATAGGGCCCTGCGCCTTTCTGGCTTGGGCCCTAAAAAGAATCCTTACGAAATCAATTGGGCCCTGCGCCTTTCTGGCTTGGGCCCTAATAAACAGAGCAGATTCAATAGGGTCCTCGCACCATTGGCGCTCAGTCCCTAATAATAATAAACAGAGCAGATTCAATAGGGTCCTCGCACCATCGGTGCTCGGTTCATAATAAACAAAGCAGATTCAATAGGGTCCTCGCACCATCGGTGCTCGGTCCCTAATAAACGGAGCAGATTCAATAGGGTCCTCGCACCATCGGTGCTCGCTCCCTAATAAACGGAGCAGATTCAATAGGGTCCTCGCACCATCGGTGCTCGCTCCCTAATAAACGGAGCAGATTCAATAGGGTCCTCGCACCATCGGTGCTCGGTCCCTAATTAGGTGAGAGAAAATAAAACATAACTTTATAATTGTCATTTTCTTCAATCATATAAATAGTATAACACCTAAAATACATGTCATGTAAAAAGTGTTGAATGTGTGTACATTGTGTGCACATGATCAGGATGGTACCACCTCAGAAAAAAACCCTGTTTGCAGGACTATACATTATTTGGATAATAAGTCAATAACAACAACAACAACAACAGTTAAGTCTGATTTGGTTGCATAGAACAGAATAAAAATAATACATTGATATTTAATATTAATATATTTTCTGTCCAATTTTATTTAAATACATGTGTAGTTATTTTATTGGCTTGTGTCAGAAACAGAAGTCTTACAAAATTACTTTATAGTATTTATATAAATAAATAATTATTACAAAGCATATTCGGTTTTGTACACATCAAGGAATTCTCGGTTTTGGCCCAGAATTTTAATTTCGGTGCATCCCTACCATGTACTGTAACTACATGCAGAGCACTGTGTTTGCAACCACATGCTCCTTTAAAGGATTACACACACACAAACACACAGACACAGTATGCAGAGAGACATTTAAGAGGGTTTATTCTCCAAATAACTTTAAATTCATGTTGCTGAGAAATGTGTTAATGTCATGTGTATGGACTCTTGTTTTTTTTCCACATTAGCTTCCTGTCCACTAATTGTTTGCCTCTCACAAAAGCCACAATTCTTCTAAGAAGAAGTAAAGGCTTGTCATGCTTGAGCTTTAGTTAGGATCAAAGGTGGAAGTTAAGTTGCACAATGTTTAGGTTTTATTATAATTATTTTTCATACTATTAGTTTGATTTATGTCTTAATTTTAGGTTTTACTATGTTTACCTTATTTGTACCTTACCTTATTTGTATTTGATTTTTTATGTTATGTGGCAATTAAATGCACTAAATTGGTTTAGTTTTCAGTTATTAATTTATGCTATTTCAGCAATAAATAAAAAAACATCTAAAAAGGAAACAAATTACTTGTTCATTTTAAGAGACTTGTCTTATTTTCTCTTGTATATTTAGGATTGCTCTTTACAAAGAAAAAGGTAGTTATTATCCGATTAATCGATTAATCGGGCAGTCATTGGCCTAATGGATAGAGCGTTGGACTTGAAACCCGAGGTAACCCAAGGTTGTGGGTTCGAATCCTGGCTCCGACAGGAAGTCCACGACTGCTCCCCGGGCGCTGCACAGTCGGCTGCCCACTGCTCCAAGTGTGTACACTTGGATGGGTTAAATGCAGAGAACACATTTCACTCCTCATTATACTCTGTATAATTGTGTATGTGACAAATAAAGCTCATCCGAGCTTAGTTTGTATTTGTATAATTCTCGATTACTAAAATATTCGATAGCTACAGCCCTAGTTCTGACATCAATCTGACATTGGGTTCTGACATCAATCTGACATTGGGTTCTGACATCAATATGATGTTGGGTTTTGACATCAATATTACGTTTGGTTCTGACATCAGTATGATGTTGGGTTCTGTCGTCAACCCGATTTTCATTTTCAACTAAAATACAAAGTCTCTCTGACATTGGGGTCCAAACAACGTTATATTGACGTCCGGTGCCTGCTTGTTGAATCACTAATGTCACATGGACTATTTTAACGATGTCCCTACTACATTTCTGGGCCTTGAACATTTCAGTTGTGTTGCTGGCAGGATCATTAATGCTCTGGGATTTCATCAAAAATATCTTAATTTGTGCCCTGAAGATAAATGAAGGTCTTATGTTCCAAAATAACACAGGGCGCAATTTAATCCACAGGTGTTTGACCGGGTTTTGAATTACTTATACGGAATCCTCAAGTTGCAGCTGTCACGGTACACGGGGATCCAGGAACGAGGAGACGAGGATTCTGACAAACGAGGTATTTAATGAGACAAACGGAGGAGAGACAGGAACACAGGTAAGGACATCTACGGCTTGGACACATGACATTAACAATAATCCACAAGTAACATTGGGTAGAACAGACTTATATAGGGAGACATAACTGGAGACACCTGGGACATAATCAAGACAAGGCTGACACTGACTGAACTAATAATGACTGGGAAACAGGAAGGACCATATAAGGGTGAGGAGACAAAGGCAGAATCGAAAGGGGAGGCTGGAGGCCTCAAGGACCTGGAGACCGGACAGGTGACCTCCAGGCGGTGCCCGTTCCGGGACCACGGCGGATCCGGGGACTCAGGCGACGGCGGATCAGGCGGCCATGGCGGATCCGGGGATTCCGGCACGGCGGATCCGGGATTCCGCGGCCACGCGGATCCGGGATTCCGCGGCCACGGCGGATCAGGCGGCCATGGCGGATCCGGGGATTCTGGCGGCCATGGCGGATCAGGCGGCCACGGAGGGCTGAACTGAGGAGGCCATGGCGGAGCGGGGTGCTCGGGCGGCCATGGAGGAGCGGGTGCTCGGGTGGCCATGGAGGCGGGTGCTCGGGTGGCCATGGAGGTAGCAAAATTTTCTTGGGAAGCTCCCATCCCAGGGGCGCTCAGGAGCCGTGGAAGGCGAGCTGGACAGGGCCAGCGGAGGGAAAAGTGAGCTGGGCGGACCAGCGGAGGCCCAGGTGAGCTGGACGGACCAGCGTGGGCCAAGGTGAGCTGGGCGGGACCAGCGGAGGCAATGGTGAGCTGGACGGGACCAGCGGAGGCCCAGGTGAGCTGGACGGGACCAGCGTGGGCCAAGGTGAGCTGGACGGACCCGCGAGGCAATGGTGAGCTGGACGCAGGACCAGCGGAGGCCCTGGAGAGCTGGATGGAACCAGCGTGGGCCAAGGTGAGCTGGACGGGACCAGCGGAGGCAATGGTGAGCTGGGCGGGACCAGCGGAGGCCCAGGTGAGCTGGACGGAACCAGCGTGGGCCAAGGTGAGCTGGACGGGACCAGCGGAGGCAATGGAGAGCTGGACGGGGCCAGCAGGGGCTCTGGAGAGCTGGGCGGACCAGCGTGGGCCAGCGTGGGCGCTCGGGTGCCGCTGACTCGGGCGCTCGGAAAAGCTGGACGGAACCAGCGGGAAATTGAGCGCACTTACGAGGCCGGCACTGGGCGCTGTCGAGGTGCAGGCACTGGAGGGCACTGGCGTGGTGCAGGCACTGGAGGGCACTGGCGTGGTGCAGGCACTGGAGGGCACTGGGCGTGGTGCAGGCACTGGAGGGCACTGGCGTGGTGCAGGCACTGGAGGGCACTGGCGTGGTGCAGGCACTGGAGGGCACTGGCGTGGTGCAGGCACTGGAGGGCACTGGCGAGTGCAGGCACTGGAGGGCACTGGCGAGTGCGGGCACTGGAGGGCACTGGCGAGTGCGGGCACTGGAGGGCACTGGCGAGGTGCGGGCACTGGAGGGCGCAGCCTCGGGCAGGCACTGGAGGCGCTGGCGAGGTGCAGGCACTGGAGGGCGCTGGCGAGGTGCAGGCACTGGAGGGCGCTGGCAGGTGCAGGCACTGGAGGCACTGGCGAGGTGCAGGCACTGGGCGCAGCCTCGGAGCAGGCACTGGAGCGCAGTCTCGGAGCAGGCACCGGAGGGCGCTGTCGGGAGCAGCCACTGGATCTCGGCGGCGCTCGGCGCGGCTCTCGGCGGCGCTGAAGCGCGGTTCTCGGCGGCGCTCGGGAAGCGCTGGCTCGACGGCGCTGAAGCGCTGGCTGCTGGCGGCGCTGAAGCGCGGGCTGGGCGGCGCCGGGAACCAGCAGACGAAAGACGAGCTGGGCGGGACCAGCGAAGAAGAGCTTGGCAGAACCAGCGAAGGCGAAGAAGAGCTCAAGGGCCAGCGGAGACACTCGTGGGCTGGTTTCGACTGGGACCGGTAACTCCCAGACACGGTAGATCCCTCTCTCAACACAATCCTGTAGTGTCTGGGAGATCCATAGGGCGCTGGTACTTTGCCCGAGCCGAAATAGATGGAGGATTGCCCGTCGTGGAGCTCCGTCACCGGCGAGCCCAGAATTCCCAGCGAACTCCACAAATGAGAGATCCCGCGGATAAGGGCGAGAACGCCGGGCGAATTCCATCGTCGTTATGTGGATTATTCTGTCACGTACACGGGATCCAGGAACGAGGAGACGAGGATTCTGACAAACGAGGTATTTAATGAGACAAACGGAGGAGAGACAGGAACACAGGTAAGGACATCTACGGCTTGGACACATGACATTAACAATAATCCACAAGTAACATTGGGTAGAACAGACTTATATAGGGAGACATAACTGGAGACACCTGGGACATAATCAAGACAAGGCTGACACTGACTGAACTAATAATGACTGGGAAACAGGAAGGACCATATAAGGGTGAGGAGACAAAGGCAAGCAGCATACTATAGACCAGTGGTTCTCAAAGTGTGGTACGCCTACCACTAGTGGTACGTGAGCTTCCTCTAGTGGTACGCAGAGGAATCTCAGAATTAAATATAAATCAAGCCGCGTGTCCACCAAAGCTTTTTTTTTTTAATTGTTTTAAATGGGAGCGTCTTTTTCATGCT
Source organism: Gymnocypris eckloni scoliostomus (assembly GCA_027564155.1). NCBI lineage: Eukaryota > Metazoa > Chordata > Actinopteri > Cypriniformes > Cyprinidae > Gymnocypris > Gymnocypris eckloni. Next base: position 25,189,199 of record CM050431.1, read on the forward strand.
GAGCACTCGGGCTTTTTTTTTTTGGCACCGAGAATTTAAGAATGTTAGCACTCATCACTGTCACTTTTTAGTCAGCTAACCAATCACAGTGGAGGAGGGGCGGGACTAATACTGTCACACCCTGCTTGTACTACGACTGAACAACAATGGAGAAGTTAATATTGCTTGTCTCTGAGTATTTATGTCTTTACCAGATGGAATTGCGGAGTACAATAATATTGTTATGAAAAATAATGCTTGAGAAACATTTAATTCGCGATCGTCTGCCATATTACTTCAGCGGATATTCCATATCATAGCAACCGCAGCGTCTCGAAAATCGCTGCCCTCTCAAGCGCTCACACCTGGGTGTTTTCAGCTGGCTTTGGTGGAAACGTGGCCTGATTGTTGTTACTTGCAGCTACATATACAGCCTGTGTTTTTTTTTTATCAAGTACTTTTTTATTTAAAAGTGAAATAAAAACTGTACTGTGCTTAAAGATTAAATGAAAATGTATTGTAGCTACTTAAAATTATATAAAAACTAAGTTACTGTACTTAAATATTAAGTATGATACATTATCATTTAATCTTTATTTAAGTACAGTTTTTTAACATTTAAGTACAGTACAGTTTTTATTTCACTTTTAGGTACAATATATTTTAATTTAATAATTACGTTATTTATTTACGTGGAAGTAAGCACGGTGCAGTGTTCATGTTCAAACTGTGTATTTACTATATTTTAAGAGGCTGACAATAATAAATATCCTTATAAGGATTAAAACTGACTCGTTTTTTTATTACGTTTTTTTTTTTTTTACTGTGTATAGTGCTACTAAAAGTGAAAGTGACGTGACATACTCAGAATTTGTGCTCTGTATTTAACCCATCCAAAGTGCACACACACACACGTGAACACAAACCAGACAGTGGGCAGCCATTTATACTGCATTTTAATGTTGGTCATAATGGTGGTACTTGGAAAGCCAAATATTTTCTGAGGTGGTACTTGGTGTAAAAAGTTTGAGAACCACTGCTATAGACTATGTTAGCTAGTTTGCAGCCTGGGATGGAGTGATAAATCTTGTATGTCTATAAAATTATTTTTTCAAACTTTTTATTTCAATGTTTCAAAATTTGTAGGTGGGATGCTTGGTTAGTTGAGTGTAGCCCTATCAAATTAGCTCTTCTTTATAAACTGTTCCCTTCACAGCAGTGGTGTAGTCTACGTGATATGCAGTTATATGCCGTATACCCACTAGGGAAGGTCAGGGATTTGCGTATACCCACTTAAAAAGTATACAGATACATAACAACATCGTTTTGTGACAGACCTTTCACAAATTCATTCACAAATTCACCCATTCTGTGTTGCGAAGCACCGTCTTTTTGATAATCAAAATTGCAGATTAGCTTAATTGCTAAGCTTGAAATTAAGTAATAAAGGAGATATGAAACGAACTACACCCTTTCAGTGTTTTTATGATGATTTTATTTGATCGGTAACCTATTCTTCTTATTGCATTGTTTTTATTAGAAATTTTGAAAAAAAGCTTATAAAATACACTTTAGAATTTGAGATGAAAGGTAACACTTCAAATAAATGTAGAAAAAAATGCCCCTGTAAATCTCTTTAAGGAGTCCAATATTAGTACCTAGCTCTTGGTAGTACCTAGGATAGCAAAGTCCACTAAAGGAGGTAGAACTTTTTCATATCTGGCTCCTAAACTCTGGAATAGCCTTCCTGATAACGTTCGGGTTCAGACACACTCTCTGTTTAAATCTAGATTAAAGACGCATCTCTTTAGCCAAGCATTCATATAATGCATCTCACAATCTTGTACTGCCAGTCTATCTGAACAAATGCACATTATTATGCTTTAGCTTGGGTTATACTGATAATTTCATCCAGGGTTATTCCTGGATGGAACAACTGCTACGCTAATTGTCTTACTGTTTCTATGTTTCTGCCACGGGATTAACATCCCGTGGTAGCTAGGAATTACACAAGCTTCAGTCTGGATCCAAAAGGCAAATTTTTGTTATTGAGGAGAAGCTGCTCCTGAATTTTTTTCTGTGCCACTAATTGTTATTTATTTTTTAATTAGCAGCACAGGTGCTCCTAAAAATAAAATTATTCATAGAGCCCTGTTTAGTGAGTAGTGGTGCTTATTAGAGGCTGCTCTAGTACGAGTGAGTATGAGGCTGGGAAGGAAACAAATCACAGTATCACTACAAAAAACTAGACTACACCACTGCTTGACAGTATACAAAATCAACCTCCAATAAAGATTAAATAAATATTTTAGTTTAAAAAGCGCTCTCAGACACCAGTGTGCCATGGGAAGAATTGCAGAGACATGTCTGAAATATTCAATCTTTATTAAGCAGTTTAAACTAATTATATTTAGCATAGAAAGAAAAGTAATGCTCCAAATCTGAGTTTTCCCCTCCAGAGGGCGCACAAAGATAAACCATGAAAGGAATCATTTAGTAGCTTACTCCTTGAGACCTCAGGTGCAAAATAACAAATATTTAAAGCAACTAAAGAAAAACAAGAATAGTAGCCTACGGATAGTAATGTATTTCACTTTTAAGAAGAAACCCCTAGCTCAGAAGAAGAGCTATTCTAGAGACTACATTATTGTAAAACTATATATATATATATATATATATATATATATATATAATATTTTTTATTTTAATTTTGTTGTGTTAGCACTGTTGTTTGCTTATGGTGTGTGACAGAGCTTTTAGATCCAGTAGGCGTGACGTCAGACTTAACAAGCGGATAGTCGCTAATGCATTGGTGGCTGTTGGGCTCTTGAATATTAAACACGTTGTCTACGTTTGCCCAAAGTTATTTGTTGTCAATACGCAGGCGGTGAAACGGGGTATCCGCTTGCCATGCTGGCTGCAAAGCCAACGCAAGTGACCAACGGGGAGAGGATTCTGCTTGGTCTTAAAGCCTTCGTCGAACGTGTTCACAAATCAAATAATGATTTGTCCAAAAAGCCGAGTAGTTCTCACTGTTTCCAAATTAAAGTTGTATATTCGTACGTTCTCTCATATTTAGGTGAGCTAGGCAAATCTTTTTTAAGTTAGGTGATCATATTAATGTTTTTTTTAATGGCAAATAAATAAATTATGTTTATTTACATAGTAATTTAAGAAAAAGTGATCCCCAAATCTACTAAAAGATATGCGTTAAATAGCGTTCTTTGCACACAGTAACACTGATTAAATTGGGGCTAAAATAGCCTAACTATACAATATGCAATGAAAAGTTAGTCTAGTAGGCCTAGCTAAACTTACATTGCGTAGTGCGGAGTGTCAGATTGTCAACAATACAATCTCTCTCTCTCTCTCTCTCTCTCTCTCTCTCTCTCTCTCTCTCTCTCTCTCTCTCTCTCACACACACTAGATTTAATGACAAACCTGTGAGCCTTTTGTTGAAATGTTAGCCAATAGAGACGGATTACGCCACTGGGCAGCATTGATATATAAAGGGGGCTTTATAGACGCATTTGTACAGTTGAAAAAGACATGTTAAAGTATTTCCAGACATTGAAGCAGGTAGCTGATAAAAGGACTTGAAAACACAAACTGAAATGCAAAAAGGAACGTTCTTTAAAAGAATCCGATTATACCCGTCGCTTTGTCCGTTTAAAATGGAATATATATTCTGCTAAAACGTCTTTTCTTTTTAGATAGGCAAGCTAATTCGTTGCTCGAATAAATATTCTCAAGATAAGAACCACAGTATCTTGCAAAGTCAAGAGGAAATCCGTTGATACTGACCATTTAACATCATGACAAGGTATAACTTTTTGTTGTGCTTAACGGTTATTATTTATTTGGGACTGTCCGGGAGCGATGAGCCGGACCTCTTTCAGACTCCACTGAGTGAGATGTCGTCGGATGCTGGAGTCTCTCTCTTTGGTCTGGAGGATGTGGACTCTCCAGAGTGTTCAGCGTGCGTTTGGAGAGAACAGAGTAAAGTCTTACGGCTGGAAACAATCAAATCACAAATCCTTAGCAAGCTGCGCTTAAAACAAGCGCCCAACATCAGCAGAGAGGTGGTTAATCAACTTCTTCCAAAAGCACCTCCGCTGCAGCAGCTTCTGGACCATCACGACTTCCAGGGGGACGCATCCTCCCTCGAGGATTTCATGGACGCCGATGAGTATCACGCCACTACCGAGTCCGTCATCACTATGGCCTCAGAGCGTGAGTTACATGACTTTTAGATTTGTTTTACTTGTTTAATAAATGATGTAGCTTAAGCTAATGATCTAAACACTTTAAGTGTTCTCTGCACTCTTTAAAGGCAGTTTCACATCTATTAAAAGTTTAGTGGCAAATGGCCGTTTATTAGATTTTGCATGGGACAAATGCGTAAGGTTGATCATACATGTCAACATTCTATTGCTTTATATACATATACTGTGTGTACTGAGCATATGTATGTGTATTTTGCACATTGTCTTCTGTACAGTCTGTAAATACGTACATATTTACATATGTACATTTTTTTTTTTTTGCACTGTCTGGAGCACGCTCCTAAGAATTTCACTCACCAAGGCACTTGTGCTGTGGTGATGTGACAATAAAAGTGATTTGATTTGATTTGATATATATATATATATATATATATATATGTATATATATATATATATAGATAGATAGACAGACCAACAGACAGACAGACAGATAGACAGATCGACAGATAGATAGATAGATAGATAGATAGATAGATAGATAGATAGATAGATAGATAGATAGATAGATAGATAGATAGATAGCATATATATACAGACACACGCACACACATCATTTGAAATTCACTTGGCTGCGTTTGTCCCCGTTTACGTGTAGGCTTATAAATCGATAAGGACAATGTAAAAAGGCATGATAGGCAGATGCACTCAATGTCGCTTCCGAGTATATTATATATATGGACAGATTTGTATTTCAGATGATTAATAGATATTAGTGTTAAAAATGATGTGCTTTAAAGCAGTTGCCAAAGAACCGTCCTGCACAAGCAGGCTCTGTTGCCTTTAGTCTCTGCTAGAAAAAGTGTCCCAAAACACTAGCCTACTATTGTTTTCCTTACAGCAGCAGCGACAACTGCGCTTGCCTTTAAATGTGAAGTTTATAGGCATAGCCCGTTTTTCACTTTAGTGTGGACACAAAGCCCGTGGAGGAGCTTGGGTCGAGGGGAGTGTGTGACCTTTTCGCTGAGAATAGCGGGGTTCAACAACATTTACACACATAATGTATTCCGCACAAGGCAGATGAAAAGGCGAGCAAATAATCAGGGTTTTTTCTGACCATAGTGAACAAAGATAGGTTTGTGTTCCCCTAACTAACCTCTGCGTTGATTGTCACACAGCCCACGTTCCCGCTGGCATAATGAACGCGCTTTACATTCAAGAGACGAATCACATAAATGATCATTTAACGGCTACAAAGCTCATGGGTGGCTTCTACAAATAGCTTTTTTTGTTGTCATAGATTGTTGTTGTAGCTGTGCAGTATGAGAACAGTATGGAAAATGACTTATAGCTAAGTCATTTTGACCATCACGTGGTTCAGGGAGTGCATGTACTCATGTATTAAACAGAAACAGTATTTATTTATTTGTTTGTTTGTTAGAAACTTTTAAAACTGTCTAAATATTTCAAGGAAGTAGATAAGTTTCATGTAGGCCTAATTGGTCACATTTATGTTCTTGTTGTGTTGCATCCCTTTTCAAATACTAATTTGAGTTTATTCAGTGGGCTCTCATTTTATTCTATTCTTTCATTCTACTTCATTTATATTATTTTATTCTTGTTTTGTGTTATATAATATACATTTTAAAGTTAAAAAGGAATATCATAAAAGTTAAACCATTGCTATATTCTTCCAAGGTTTCTTACAATGTTGTTTCTTTGCAGTTTTCTTTTCTTTTAGTTTATATTTATATTTACTTTTCCTTTATTATTATTATTTCAGTTATCCTTGTTTATTCAGCTTCCCTCTCTCATTACTGCATCCATGATAATCTCCCATTCTCATTCTTTATCACACTAGCAGTTAGTTATCCACTGGCTAACAAAAACAAATGCTTTTGACATTAAAATGCAATCCCACAAAAACAAAACTCTCTTTCTCACCCAAAAAAAGGTATTTCTCTCCTTATACCCCTTTATGTAGGTTACAGTGTGCACATTACTAGTAGGTGACTAATATAATAGCCCATATAAAGATCAAATATACACAATATTGTAAAATACACTACTTAACACATTGCTGTTCTAGTACATTCAAAGTAAAGTGTCTTGATAGATTTTCTCACTATTACAAGCTTATATTTTCGGTGTTAGGTATAAAAGTGGCAATATGATATATTAGTCATTGCACTGGTATGTTTTGTTCTGCCTCTGTTTTGAATTTGGCTGTACATGTGTACAGGCCAGAGTAGAAAATTGACCATTAGAACTCAGTTGTTGCCAGTCGATATATTTAGGCCGGAACGTTCTCCCTTTTCAGTGAGTTTTCATAACAGCCTGTGGTTTTTGTTTTTTTGTCAGTAATTTGTCTGCTATCCCTCCCACACACACACACACACACAAACACCCACCTCCCTGACTTAATTATACTGTTTTGTTTAACTTATTGCAATATGAATACATTTCCAAACAGTGGTCATTATGCTCTGCAACATTATTATTCTACTTTTTCATTTATTGCTTCATTGCTTTTTGTCTGCTTAGACAGCCATGAACTATCATCTAACAACCACAAAACTGTGCCAACTGCTGGGAGAAGACAGTAGAAATACAAGTTGTAGGGCTCTTATTGTTATGAGAAATGTAATTATTTGAGATATATAATTTGCCATAACTTCTCATTTTGTTCTCCAAAAAATGTTTTACTCTGCAATACACTCCCATAGAAACACACATTCATCAAGTCATAGAGGAAAAGGCCTCCTATTGACAAGAAGGGTCAGAGAGTTCACAGCAATGTGATATATTGGATGAGGAGCCAATTAACCTCTTCAGGTCTTTTTCTTTGGCCGCAAAAGAGAACTAGTAGATTAAACACTACTACCCCCACCTAAAATGTCAAAAAGGACGGGTAGGAGATTAAACAACACTACAAGAATTGCCTCCCCCACCTAAAATGTCTTTCTCTCACACACACAAAGTCACATACACACATATACACACATTCACAAACACCAACCCACTAACCACTCCCAACTAGGAAAAAAACCAAAGGTCTTTTATTGTGTTGACCCTATAAAAGGGTAATTTCCTGAAGGTGCAGGAACCATAAACATTAGAAGAGAGAATGCTAAAAAGACAAGACGGTTGTCCGACCATCCTCTGATCAATGGGAAGTGTGTGTGGGAAGTTTTTTTAGTATTAATTCACCATGTGAACACCTGTGTCTAAGACTACTTGCAGTCTTTCCTGTTCATCTGAAAGAGTGAAAAAGGAAGAAAATAAAAGAAGAAAGCAAACTCTGTTAAAAAACAAAAATTCTTTCCTGTTTTTTAAACACAAAATAATAAGTGAGGTAATTAAAAAACAGAGGTGTTGTAGAAATAACGCTTCATGTAGTCAATTTTTTGGCTAATAAACTTTCAATGGAACTGAAGTCCATTATACCCTGGGTACAATTTCACTGCTCTCTCAAGAATGCCTCTCTTTCTTTCTTTCTCTCGTTCTCTTTCCTCTTCCCACGGTTCAATGCTTCTCCTCCCCTTCTGGAGCAATTCCAGACCCAGCTAAGCAGGTACTGAAGTCATCACATGCGAAGACAAATACAACTGCATCTCAAACATGTTATTATAAATATATATATATATATATATATACACACACATACTCATATATACTGATAACTCAAAACTATTATGTTTTATGTATTATAACCTGAAAATATAATAATGTTTTGTAAGGATCTCTCTGGAGTTGTATATGTACTGTTCTTGCATCAAGTAATGCCAGAGCTTACAGTCTCATACTGTGTATATGCTTTTCCCTTAGTCAAACTACATTCAAAGGCAATATATAAAGGCTGCACACATAACATGTTGCACATGAACATGGTCAATTATTTAATGATGATGAAACTGAGGTATAGTTAGGATTTGTGCTATATATTTCATTATACATTTCTGTTGCCTTGGGATTTTTGAGGATAATTATGTTTTAGGTATTGTCTGGGTATTTAGCCAGCAATCATAGTCCATAAAATAGTACCCAACATTTTTGCATGCGTTTTTCCGTTTTTTCGTATTCCCCATTCCTTCCTATTCTGACAATCATGTTTGCACACAGCCTTACGAAACTTTCGTCCGTAAAAAAAATTCGAATCAGGTTCGATTTTCTGAGTTTTTGCATCCGTAGCATCCATTTTGATAGGAAGGGATGGGGAAAACGTAAAACGCATGTAAAAATTTCAGTTTTCAGGGAATGACCTTAACACTTTGCGGGAATGTTCCTAAATATGCAGTTAAATATTACATTACAAATTTAATCTGTATTAGCATTCTGCTTTGTAATTTTCCCACACGGTCTGTCACTCAGACTTTCATTTAAGAAACCGCAAGATCTTGTATCAAGATCAGAGCGTCATGACGCCCATTCAAAGTGAGGGGGCACGTGCCAAATTTTGAGCCAAGTGGATTTTGAATGCAGCTTCCAAAAAAAATTACTGAATAATATTTTCTAGATTTGATACAATCATACCAGCGTGATGAATTCGTTCAGTGCGTCACATCATCAGCTTCTAAATTCAAATCTGCTTTCACTGGCTGGCACTGAGCCAGAGACAGACGCATTTTTACAGCACTGCGCATTATAACAAATCACACATGATGCTGTTGAGCTTATGAATGCAATAAACCAATCAGATGCGTCCAAGTGAGTCACCGCTAACATGTCTGTGTTTTCTTCACTCGCTGGCTGACTGAATACCTCTTTCTGGCAAATTCTCTTGTAATGATAAAACATATGATACAAATGAACTGGACAAATACTTCCAGAACGAAGGCCACTGAAAAAGAGGATGGGCACTGTTGTACTCTATTTTGGTGCTAGAGCTTTACAGTTTGAACGATATGGCCTTAGAATGTAAGAGCCAGTTGTTTAGCAACAAACAACCAATCATAAACTGAACAACACTTACATCATTAAATAATGCACGCAGTCACAGAAGCTTGTATTTCCTTTCAGCATTTGAGTGAAAAATCTAAATGTCACCCTGTGATGATAATGCAGAATTGAATAAGTGAGAAGGCAAGGCATTACAGTGTATAAAGAGCCCATGTGCTCCGTTCATCTAGTCTGTGATATATATATATATGTATATATATATATACATTCCTAGAAATTGGCCGGTATGCAGTATAATATTTTAGCCTTTAGAGTACCTGCACTTTTTTGTGCATAGCCTACCAGCACTTCTGACATGTTGCCGGTACTCAGAGTAAAACCGCCAGGATCTGGGTGATTAGGCTAAATGATCCCATATATGATTAGAAATTATATAGAAACTATGTAAAGCACACTACCCAGGCGGTATCACTTCTCATCGCGACCAATCACGTGAATGAACGCAAGCAGAGTCGGTCTAATTCATTTTGTGGTGAGCGAGAAGGGGAGGCAGTGTCAGGGGAGACGTGTGGAGTTGTAGAATAATAATTAATTATTGATTACTAATTTGAATCAGTACTTTATAATGAAAATCATATCTTAAAATGAAAAGAAGCAGGCTTTTGAAATCACATAATTTTAAACCATAAACTCCTGGAAAGTCCAAGGATCCAGTGAACGAATTCAAACAGTGAGCTCAAAACACCGCTAATGCAGAGAAAACATGACCGATTTCATCAGCGATTACAGAGAGAATAGTGACTTACGTCCAGATGACAGTAAAAGTATAATTTTCAGCGTGTATTTGGCTTAAAAGCAAGAGTGTTTATAATGAACGCTGATTATGCGGTGGTCAGAGATTTAGCGATTCTGAATGGAACCGTATATTAAAGGAAGGCGATTTAGTTGTCTTTGGCGTCTCTCTGTGGTCCTGTTTAATATTGCAGCTTGACTTGTATATATATTGTATGTATATATATATATATATACATACAGTGCTTGAAGTGGAAAAAAAGAAGTAACCGGTACTAACACGACAAAATTATTTAATTATTTATTTATTTAAATATTTATATTAAATAAATAAGTATTTTTTTAATAATTCACAATGTATGTATAGGGCCACAATCAATCAATCAATAATTAAATAAAAAATGTCTATACAAATTAGCACAAGTCAAGCTGCAATATTAAACAGGACCACAGAGAGATGCCAAAGACAACGGTTCCATTCAGAATCGCTAAATCTCTGACCACCGCATAATCAGCGTTCATTATAAACACTCTTGCTTTTAAGCCAAATACACGCTGAAAATTATACTTTGATATATGTATATATATATATATACACACATAAGAACACTATAAACACATTTACAAATATACAACCTCAAAACATGAATACCCAGGATTAATTTGGAAGCCAAGCTAAAGACATATTATTCAATTTAATATGTCCTGTTTATGAAGAATCACATAATAAACAGCTATACGTATATAATCACACACAACATGAAAACAGCTATTATTACAAAAGGGGAGGCTTGGGTAATTCAAAATGCTGAACATATCTGTTGAGTAATATCAACAAAATATGCATCATCACATATGGGATATACAGAGAGAAAATGAGGAGCACAGAGGTCAGAAGATGCCCCCTTTTTCATTGTCAGTCATCTCATTTTCAGTGCCAAAAAGAAAAATAATGTCAGCAAACATGAATATAAATGAATTCATTTCATGAATTATTTATTTGGACAGATTGCCATTTAAAATTAGGCCACAACAATGATCTGTGAGCCCAGGGGGAACTGAAAAAAAGGCTCAGATGTTCTTTAAAAAAAATGGAAACTACGATGGAGGCACACATACAGCTTTAGACTTATCAGTTAATTGTATTAGTATTTAGTATTTAGAGTTTCCACATGTGTATATATATATATATATATCTTGACATATATACATTTTGACAAATATATACATTTTTAGCAAACTATATTATATGTACATTTGTGAGTCAACATAATTGTAATAGAAGCTATCATATAAAAGGTTTTTTTATGGCATGTTTAATTCATACTTTAAATATTTCAGAATATTTGTATGGCGACATATTTGCAACATAATAATAGTCATAGTGAAAAGCACTGTACAGAATAAAAATTTGACTACACTTGGTTATGCTTTACCCAAAAGTTAAAAGACAGTACCGCAGGTAATGGTAAATCAAGTATTATTGCAAAACAAGTATTTAGCAGAAAATTATGAAAATTTAGCAGATTTGTTTCCCTTCACTAGCAATGTTTTTTATTGCGACAAATCCGCTAAATCTTCATAGATTTTGCAGCCAATGGATCAGCCATCTGTCAGGAAATTGTTTATACTTCTCTAGTACATCTGATATAAGCCAGTTTTCTCCATGTTTATGCTATTAGGAAAATTAAGAAAAGAAAATAGGAATGTGATGCATGCAAAAACAAATCTTAAAAAAAAAACATTAATAAAATGTTGATCAACCTAGACCACAGCAGGCATTACCACAGACTGTTTGTTTATATAAACAACAATAGGTGATACATTACTAAAATATCATCAACATTTTGACATTCAGTCATATAATATTTGTAGTTTTCTTTACAATTCCGCTATTTCACATTATATAATTAGTAATGCAATGATAATATATTTGTTCAGTTGGAATAGTTTGAAATTGAACAAAAACATATCAGGTATTGCCTGCAGAAGAAACCCCGGATATCACACGTAAATAAAAGTCAATTTTTTTTATTTTTTTTATCCCCTCCCCCATCCGTCATCCAGCATTAGTCCCGGCCTAGAGAACTAAATGTCATTATCTGTAATGTGTTCTCGTTTTCAATATTAAATTCCATCCTTTACACTAGTCTTTACCATCAAACCATCTGAAACAGACATAAATCTATGTACAGTTTATGAAATATGATTAAACGTTCAGTAAATTGGAAGGCAATGCAGATATATTTAATGGGAAAGTGATCTTTAGGGCTTAAATCTAACCCCTGACCACTGGGGTATGTGTGAATAATCTAAAGAGACAGGCAGCAGGGTATGTTTGCTATGGTCTCTGTCACTCTGTTGTCAGTTTCTGAACTTGTTGCTAAGAGCTTATAGCAAGGCAAAGAAAATTATGGTTTTGCAAAAAGCTGCCAGAATCATCAAATAAATATGTCATTGTTTTGTGGCCTTTGGACAAATATTTATTTTGCAATGTATAAAGCTGGGATGTTACAGTTTTTTAGAATCGATTTGACATTTATTTCAATACTCCTAAAAATGTTCCTAAACTCTTAATGCACCAACACACCTAAGAGACACAACTGACAAAACAGTTAATTTAATGCTCAAAATCACACATTGCAAACTAAACTTACAATAAAAATTCAAATTACAATAAAACACTAACACTATACACTACATCTATCTAAACACTGCAAACACTTCTCAAAATCTAATTATTATTCCAAAACACTAACACATGTTCTCTTCCAACAGGAACATTTAGTCAATCATAGCACAATATCATAAAAACCCTAATATCAAATGTAATTACAGAAGCTGCATTATTTTACGTGTCAGGTCTGACCTTATACAATAGACAGTATATTGCATTGATCACAGATTGTGTTTTACACTACATTTTTTTTTCTTTTGGGGTTTAGTAAATGCATGTATTTTGTCTTATTGTTGCAGAAAATCAATACAAATTTGAATGACCCATCTCAAAGTAGCTTTATAGAATGAACAGTTTATTGGGGAAAAAGAGGCTGAGACAGAATTGCTGCAGTAAAGGCTTTATTTGCAACAAGACATTAGAAAAAACAAGAAAGAAAACAAGAATGCATGAAAACAAAATATATACAATATAGCTGTCATTTATTATGTGAAAGTAAAAAATATACAAACAGAAAATGCCACAGAAGAATTTTAAATAAATGTAATCTAATCTGCCCGGTCTTCTGTGTTTGGCCACATGTTCTCATCCACATCACACCTGATATATTCTCTGGCAAAACATCTTGGGAATAATTTTTTGTTATGTAGTATTCATAAGGTCGCAGGTTCAATTCTCAGTACAGGGGGGAATTAATTAACAGTGCTCTATTCCACCTGTATAACCCACAACCGAGGTGCTCTTGAGCAAGTCACCGAACCCCCCAATCACTCTCCAGGTGCCGCAGCAAAATAGTTGCCCACTGCTCTGAGTGTGGGTTCATTACTCACTGCTGTGTGTGTGCACTTGGATGGGTTAAATGCAGAGCACAAATTCCGAATTATGGGTTACCATACTTTGCCTACACGTCCTGTCACTTTTGAAATGGGTACTAGGTCAAATTAAAAATATCGGAGTGTAGTTTCTCTTTAGAGTAGGGGTGTCAAACTCAGCCGCAGCCCTGCAGAGTTTTGTTCCAACCCTGCTCCAACACACAAACCATTTAGTTTTCAAATAAGCCTGAAGGACTTGATTATCTTGATCAGGTGTGTTTAATTAGGGCTGCATCTCAACTCTGCAGGGCTCAGACCTCCAGGAACTGAGTTTAACACCCCTGCTTTAGAGCATTGCTTTTTAGATGGATGATGAGGCTTTTTAGATCAGGTATAATCTGCGATCTCTGACCTAGTTTGCTGGCTTTCCATGGCTTCGATATGCTGTGTTCCCTTTCGATATTTCACTCGTACTGTGTCGAAGATGTGGTATGGGAAAAACTCCTTTTGCGTGGACCCTTCCTCGCTGACTATTCGCTGACGCAGAGATTCGCCGTTGAAATGCCTCAGCAGCTGGATTGTACCTCTTGCAGCGATCAGCTTATAGATCCGGTCTATCACCTGCCGCCATCCGGAGACGATCTAAAAGAGCTTCACAAAAGAGTAAATTACAGGGCGGCGTTATTGCAAATGCAGCGCCGTCATGGTAAGACGTGCAGGACTCCCCTGCACGCTGATGACAGTCACGCTGAGTGTGTGTCATGCTTTAGGAAATCCCACGCTGCGCTCAGCGGGGCTGATTACTCTCACTGCGAGAGTTTCAGTCTCACCTCTCTGCGCTCCCAGTTAGCTTTTTTTTCCGAATTTTTTTTCCGAATTTTTTTTCAGAAAGCGACTCCGTCCCTCGCGCCCTCCCGTTTTCTTCCTCCCAGGGACATGTGAGGAAAAAACAGTGGGGCAGAGGATTCGAGCGGCCTGTGACAAGCAAGCCCACGTCAGCTCAATGCCCGCGGGCCTCGCCGTCACTGTAGAGAGAGCATTTACCGGTCCTCTTCACTCAGCATGATCAGCATCCCTCCGCAGCTGTGAGCGACATGATCTTGTTCGATGGGAGTGGCAGCGAGATGGATGACAGCCTTTCTCTGGCAGCTTCGGATACGGAGGAGTTATGGGGCTCTGTGACTGACCCCACCCTCTTGCCACCATCCTCTTCACGCAACGCTAGATTCAGAATGGCTGAGGAGCTCATCCGTATCATGACAAAGGCTGTCAATGAGCTCGGGCTCGAGTGGTCTTTGCCTAAGGAGCCATCACGCAGCAGGCTGGATGAGTGGTTTCTCACGGGGCACGATCAAGCCCAACGCTCGTCCCCCTTCTTCCCCAAAGTCTATGATGAGCTCACTAAATCGTGGCATGCCCCCTAATCATCTTGCATCTGTCCTTCTGCCTCCGCTGCCCTTACCTCCATTGATGGCGCTGAAGAAAAGGGATACGAGCACCTGCCCCCTCTGGATGAGTCCGTGGCCACGCATCTCTGCCCGCCCACGGCTATCGGATGGAAGGCGAGGGCGAGTCATCCATCCAAGCCGTGCAGAGCCACTTCTGCACTCGCTGGACACGCCTACTCGGCGGCTGGACAAGCGGCTTTAGCACTGTACTCTATGGCTGTGTTCCAGGTCTTCCAGGCTAAGATCATGGCCAGTGAGGAGGCTGGTCTGGATGCAGCTTCACTCAGGGACCTAAGGAGCATGACAGACCTGGCCCTGCGCATCACCAAAGCCACCGCCCAGGCCATCGGGTGGTCAATGTCCAGCCTGGTAGTGTTGGAACGCCGCCTCTGGCTCACAATGACAGAGACGAAAGAGGCGGACAAGGTTTTCTTCCTCGACACTTCGGTCTCATCAGAAAGTCTGTTTGGACCAGCTGTGGAGGGCTTTGCAGAACGCATCACGGAGGCTCAGAAGTAATCTTAAGCGATGCGACACTTCCTCCCGAAATGCACCAGCTCTTCTGCTGCTTCCAGTCAGCCTAAACCTGCGCCGACTCAGCAGACATCTAAACCAGCGCCAGCCACTCCTGAGCCCCGACCTCCTAAGGATCGGCAGGATAGAGGGCTTTCACGCTCGGCATGGCGCTACCCCTTCCCGAAGCACCAAGAACTCTGGCCCAAGATCGCCTTGAATCCAGCGCCTCAGAAGTCCTCCTAATCAGTCAGGCAGAAATAGGAGGGGCCCGAGTCTCGCCACCACCGGACCACCCCGCAAGCAGTCTCTAATGTGCCTCTAGTCACCCTGCTCAGCACTGGGTGCAGAGGAAAGTGTCTTATTGGTTCCCCACGGGCCCACTTTAGCGGGCGCCCAACCGCTGTGATAGCGGACAAAATAAAACACATACATTTTCAATAAGTGAGCAAATATTCTCTTCTGCCTACCATAAGCGTCCTGCCCTTAGGCAGCCAGTCTTTAGAGCTGTTTGGACTTCTTGCCATGCGGGCCGAGGCCTGGCAGATGTGTCAGAGTGGGTAATGGCTACGATAAGACGAGGTTATACACTCCAATTTGCTCGAAGACCCCCGCACTTCCATGGTGTGCTCACCACCACAGTGTGCAGCGAGGACGCTCAAGTCCTCCACGAAGAGGGGATGAATCTGCTGGAAAAAGGAGCCATAGAAATTGTTCCTCCAGCCCAGAGTGAGTCAGGCTTCTACAGCCGCTACTTCCTTGTCCCCAAAAAAGAAGGTGGCCTGCGACCTATTCTAGATCTCAGACTCCTCAATCACGCCCTGGCAAAAATATTCTTCAGGATTATCACTTTGAAGCAGATCCTCTCACAAATATACCCAGAGGACTGGTTCATGATGCTGGATCTGAAATACGCTTAGGTACTCCCCCAGGTAATACTCCAGGTAGCCCCCCATCACCGATGATTCTTGAGATTCGCATTTGAAGGGGTGGCATATCAAAACAAGGTCCTCCTCTTTGGGCTGTCCCTGGCTGCCTGCACTTTTACGCGATGCATTGCATGCAGCTCTCTCCCCTTTGCGACAGATGGGAATTGGCATCTTCAACTACCTCGAAGACTGGCTCCTTCTGGCCCAGTCAGAGGCAGTTTCAACATCGCACAAGACCTTCCTCCTCAGCCACTTATGTTGCCTGGGGCTCAGGGTCAACTTTGCCAAGAGCATACTGTCACCCAGCTAACGAGTATTGTTCCTGGGCACAGTTATCGTGCAGATGACAGCAACTGTCTCAGCGGAGCGAGCCACGACGATTCAGTGCCATGTGGCTTCCTTCAAGGAAGGGACCGCCCGTCCGCTCAAAGCTTTCCAGAAAATTCTGGGCCTATGGCAGCAGCTTCGCCAGTACTTCAGTTGAGTCTGCACACTGGCGAACGACCTTCTTCTGTGGGCTCAGACCAAGGAAAAGGAACCAGTCAAGGAACAACATCTCCTCAGAGGAATGGACGCTCCACCCGCTCTTGGTTCAGAAAATCTGGGAAGATTTGGCAGAGCTCGAGTAGATCTCTTTGCCTCCGAAGACAACTCTTACTGCCCAATCTTTTTAACAAAGAGCACGAATGCCCTGGCCCACGAGTGACCCAGTTCTCCACTCTATGCTTTCACCTCCAATTGCTCTGCTGTTCAGCACAGTCAGTCATGTGAGTAGGATACCTGCAGGCCCTCTCCATCAACCCTGCTTGCCTGGAATTCGGGCCTAACGACTCCAAGGTCGTCCTGAAGCCAAGGCTGGGTTATGTACCTAAGGTGCTCTCCACTCCGTTCAGAGCCCAAGTCATAGCGCTTTCCCCTTCAACGGGGGGCCCGGAATTGTCCCTGCTCTGCCCTGTCAGGGCCCTGAGGGTATACATTGAGCATTCTGCCTCATACAGGAAATCAGAACAGCTTTTTGTCGGCTTAAGTAACCGTGCTAAAGGTAGCCCTGTTACGAAGCAAAGAATTTCTAGGTGGTTAGTGGATGTTATTAAGCTAGCTTACTCCTCCTTGGGCTTACAGTGCCCCATTAGATTCAGAGCCCATTCCACCAGAGGCATTGCCTCTTCCTGGGCATGGTCCAGCAGGGTGTCCATTTCGGAAATTTGTGAGGCGGCCGGCTGGTCCTCGCCATCCACATTTGTAAGGTTTTACAACCTGGACGTCCCTGCCTTACAGGCCAGAGTCCTTACTGCTTAAATTAGCAGTCTTATGGGTTCACTTGACCAAAATTGTTCAATCCCTTCCTTCATTGGTCTGTCCATATGATATGGACACCAGGGATAACTTTACGATGACCCTGATGGCTCAGCCTGTGCTTGGTGTATTCTATTGACTCCCCTGGGTCTGACTCCCACATGAGTCTTGTTTTTGAGTCGTTTTTTATAGCACTGCACGAACCAATGGATGTGCAGTTAAAAAAGGCTTCAGTTGAAGAGGAAAAAATGAGTTTTTCCCATACTGCGTCTTCGTACTTGTTGGTACAAAACCGAGTATGTTTTCCACCATTTAGCAACTTGGGACGTCAAAATACTTCTTGGTAAATTAGCAGTGGGTGAAATGACACAGCCCAAGACAAAAACAGACATTCTGACATGGAATGCACATTTCAAACATTTCAAATTCTAATAACTGACTGTAGCACTATTTTTGGAGAAACAAGTAAGTGAACTTAACATGTTTTCTTAATATCTGCAAAACAATGATGGTTTTTCTATGATGTTGTACAAACAATAACTTACATAAAGCACCTGTAAATAATTAAATAACAGATGAAAGACAAAACAGAAATAAAATCACATTTAAAATGTTACATTGATCAAAGGTAAAAAATCCTCCATGTGCAACAATGACAGCTTTGCAGACCTTATGCATACTTGTAGTCTGTTTCTAAGGTGCCTGGGAGCGGATGTCTTCGGTTCAATTAGTTTTGTTGTGGCCAAGACATATTAACTCATGGGAACATCATAATATGTCATGGCCATGAGATATTAATTCGTGGGAACGTGATGTCATATTAACTTGTGGGAACAAGATATTATGTTGTGGCCTCGAGATGTTATGTTGAGGGAACAGCATCTATTTATCGTGGCGACGAGTTTAATGCGTAAACAAACCTATGTGACCACAGCAACCCGGGATTATCAGAGATGTGTTCATTAATATTTTATTTTGAATCAAGAAATTATTATTTTAATTATTATAGAAATTACTACTATTACTATTATTAATATTGACCATAGGCTACCGGACTGTAGGCAATTGCACGTGATGTAAACAGCGTTCAAATTAACTTTATCATGAATAGGCCAAATGTTTCATAAAGTACATACAATAAAATAGAACCACAAGAAAAAACGTTTATCCATCGCACAGTGTCACGAACGGGAATGTAAGGATCCAAACGCAAAAGGATAGTTAACACAGTCTTTAATGAAAGAGCAAAACAAGGCAGTCTGTCGTGCGTAAACACAGAACTGAAAAATCACAAAACAAAACTTGAGGACGATAAGATCCAAGGGACTTCAGGCTAAAGAGACCTTGTGGAACCGGACTCACTGGAGGCGGTAGCAGGACACCGAGAAAAAAACAGAAGCCTTCAGCATCTCCAGGCGGGACAAAACAAGGTAAGAAAACTCAACTCTAAGATAAGTGAGAGAACACATTGAATGCATATCATACAATAATCCGGCAGAGAGCCGCGAGCGCAGCCGCTGTAAATAGAGGGACTGATTAGATGAGTGAGAACAGGTGGCACTGCAAAGCAGCGCGAACTCTGATTGAAATGACAGACAGGTGGGGGAGAGAGAGATGTATGTGTCAGTATGCATGTGCGTGTGTGTGTGTGTGAGTGCGTGTACAACAGAGTTGTGAGAGAGAGAGAAAAAGAGGCAAACCCAGATCATGACACACAGACTTGCTAGTGTGTCCATTAACTGATCGTCATTTCATTAATATTTGTATATTATTATTATTATCATTATTATCATCATCATTATTATTATTATTATTATTATTATTAGCCTATTATTATATTTTTCTATTCGTTTTCCCTTCATTTCGATCTCTTTACATAATGTTCTGACTAATTTTATAAATAAGCCTACTGTAAATGCTCTACATGCCAATAAATCTTTGATGATGCTGACTCGAATTTATAGCCTAATGGAAATTAAGTTTAAAGGTTGAATTTAACATATATTTCTTTGTTTCTGCAAATTAATAATTATTAATATTATAGCCTACTGCCTAGTGTTTCGTTGAGGAATGAATCATTCACTAGTTTCATTTGTAGCCTACAATCATAAAGTAGTTGCAAAATATATTGTAGCAAATGGCATAATTATACAGAACGTTAGTTAGGTAAAGCGATACACGAATTGAAAGGGGAAATAATACAATATTATATTTATATTGATAAAAATGTTTCATCCATCTCTGATAATCCTGCGTTGCTATGGTCACGTAGGGTTGTTTACCGCGGTCAAGCCAGCCGCAGTTCAGAAAAACACGGTCAAGCCAGCCGCGATTGAAATTAATGTGCGCGTGTATTACAATGACTACGGTAATCACAGGAACAACACAGAGGAGACGCGCTTTTAGAGCGTTTTTCTTCTAGACGCCCAGAACTGAGATATAATGACATTTTTCGCGATTTTTTTTTTGTATATCTGCTTTAATATTTGTGTTATTTATTGGTGTCTTTGAGGTTCTGTATTACTATATTTTTCTACATTTCAAATCTGCAGGATTCATAGAAAAGGAGATATGGGACATTAATCAATTTAGAGGGGTATAAAGACACCATTTCTAATAAGTACTAGAAATGAATGGTCAGTTCTTATATAGGACGTCCCATACTATATGCACACCTCATATGAAACCATATTACTGCAGCGTTTTCAAGAAATGAGACATTATTCGATTTAGAGGACTATAAAGACACAATTTCTAATAAGTACTAGAAATTAATGGTCAGTTCTTATATAGGACAACCCATACTATATTCACACCTCATATGAAACCATTTTACTGCAGCATTTTTGAGATATGGGACATTTTAGAGAGCTATAAAGAATGAATGGTCAGTTCTTATACAGGACATCCCATACTATATGCACCTCATGAAACCATATTACTGCAGCGTTTTCAAGAAATGAGACATTATTCGATTTAGAGGACTATAAAGACACAATTTCTAATAAGTACTAGAAATTAATGGTCAGTTCTTATAGGACGTCCCATACTATAAGCACACCTCATATGAAACCATATTACTGCAGCGTTTTGAGATATGGGACATTAATACATTTAGAGGGTATAAAGACACCATTTCTAATAAGTACTAGAAATGAATGGTCAGTTCTTATACAGGACATCCCATACTACATGCACACCTCATATGAAACCATTTTACTGCAGCGTTTTCCATAAATGGGACATTATTCGATTTAGAGGACTATAAAGACACAATTTCTAATAAGTACTAGAAATTAATGGTCAGTTCTTATACAGGACATCCCATACTATATGCACAACCTCATATGAAACCATTTTACTGCAGCATTTTTGAGATATGGACATTAATACATTTAAAGAGCTATAAAGACCTAATTTCTAATAAGTACACAAATGAATGGTCAGTTCTTATATGGGACATCCCATACTATAAGCACACCTCATATGAAACCATATTACTGCAGCGTTTTTGAGATATGGAACATTAATACATTTAGGGGTATAAAGACACCATTTCTAATAAGTACAAGAAATGAATGGTCAGTTCTTATATAGGACAACCCATACTATATTCACCTCATATGAAACCATTTTACTGCAGCATTTTTGAGATATGGGACATTACTACATTTAGAGAGCTATAAAGACACCATTTCTAATAAGTACTAGAAATTAATGGTCAGTTCTTATATAGGACATCCCATACTATATTCACACCTCATATGAAACCATTTTTACTGCAGCATTTTTGAGATATGGGACATTAATACATTTTAAAGAGCTATAAAGACACCATTTCTAATAAGTACTAGAAATGAATGGTCAGTTCTTATATGGGACATCCCATACTATAAGCACACCTCATATGAAACCATATTACTGCAGCGTTTTTGAGATATGGGACATTAATACATTTAGAGGGTATAAAGACACCATTTCTAATAAGTACAAGAAATGAATGGTCAGTTCTTATACAGGACATCCCATACTATGCACACCTCATATGAAACCATTTACTGCAGCATTTTCCATAAATGGGACATTATTCGATTTAGAGGGTATAAAGACACCATTTCTAATAAGTACAAGAAATTAATGGTCAGTTCTTATGGGACATCCCATACTATATGCACACCTCATATGAAACCATTTTACTGCAGCATTTTGAGATATGGGACATTACTAAATTTAGAGGGGTATAAAGACCCCATTTCTAATAAGTACAAGAAATGAATGGTCAGTTCTTATACAGGACATCCCATACTATATGCACACCTCATATGAAACCATTTTACTGCAGCGTTTCTGAGATATGGGACATTAATACATTTAGAGAGCTATAAAGACCCCATTTCTAATAAGTACGAAATGAATGGTCAGTTCTTATATAGGACATCCCATACTACATGCACACCTCATATGAAACCATTTTACTGCAGCATTTTCATAAATATGGGACATTATTCGATTTAGAGGGGTATAAAGACACCATTTCTAATAAGTACAAGAAATTAATGGTCAGTTCTTATATAGGACATCCCATACTACATGCACACCTCATATGAAACCATTTTACTGCAGCGTTTCTGAGATATGGGACATTAATTCATTTAGAGGACTATAAAGACCCCATTTTTAATAAGTACAAGAAATGAATGGTCAGTTCTTATATGGGACGTCCCATACTATATGCACTCCTCATATGAAACCATTTTACTGCAGCATTTTTGAGATATGGGACATTAATACATTTTGAGGACTGTAAAGACACCATTTCTAATAAGTACTAGAAATTAATGGTCAGTTCTTATAGAGGACATCCCATACTATATGCACACCTCATATGAAACCATTTTACTGCAGCGTTTTCCATAAATGGGACATTATTCGATTTAGAGGGGTATAAAGACACCATTTCTAATAAGTACAAGAAATTAATGGTCAGTTCTTATATAGGACATCCCATACTACATGCACACCTCATATGAAACCATTTTACTGCAGCGTTTTCCATAAATGGGACATTATTCGATTTAGAGGGGCATAAAGACACCATTTCTAATAAGTACAAGAAATTAATGGTCAGTTCTAATATAGGACATCCCATACTACATGCACACCTCATATGAAACCATTTTACTGCAGCGTTTTCCATAAATGGGACATTATTCGATTTAGAGGGGTATAAAGACACCATTTCTAATAAGTACAAGAAATTAATGGTCAGTTCTAATATAGGACATCCCATACTACATGCACACCTCATATGAAACCATTTTACTGCAGCGTTTCTGAGATATGGGACATTAATACATTTAGAGGGGTATAAAGACACCATTTCTAATAAGTACAAGAAATTAATGGTCGTTCTATAGGGACATCCCATACTATATGCACTCCTCATATGAAACCATTTTACTGCAGCGTTTTTTGAGATATGGGACATTACTACATTTTGAGAGCTATAAAGACCCCATTTCTAATCAAGTGAATGGTCAGTTCTTATATGGGACATCCCATACTCCTCATATGAAACCATTTTATGCAGTTGAGATATGGGACATTTTGAGAGAGCTGCGGTAAATATTCATTTCTAATAAGCATATTAATGGATCGTTTCTTATACAGGACATCCCATACAGCACACTCATGAAACTTTAGCTGCAGCGCTCTGAAATATGGGACATTAATATTTAGAGTATAAACACCGTTTCTAATGTCGAATGGTACTATAGGACATCCCATACCTCATGAAACTGTCATTCTTTTCTTCTGTAGCTGCTGGGACCCTACATTTGATAAGACACCATGTCTAAAATGCCAGATAATGGTCAGTTCTATAGAGGTGACATCCATACCATATGCACACCTCATATGAAACCATATTACCCGCGTTTTGAGATATGGGACACACATTTAGAGTATAAAGAACAATTTCTAATGGGCACACGAATGAATGGTCGTTCTGCGGTACAGACATGCCTGCATATGTGCACATGACCGTCCGCAGCATTGAGATATGACATTAACACATTTAGAAGAAGACATCATTTCTAATGCAAGAACATGGTCGGTTTCATGACATCCATACAACAGCATATTCTCATATGAAACTGCACTTGTTTTCTGAGACATAATGACATTCAATTTAGAGACATAAAATATTCATAATGCGGTATGAACACGGTCAGTTTCTGAGGACATCCCATATGCAGCGCACATCATGAAACCGTTTTACTGCAGCATTTTGAGAATGGGACATTATTTTAGAGAATAATGTTCCATTTTTTACGGCACAGAATGAATCGGTCAGTTCATGGGACGATCCCATACTATATCCTCTATGAAACCATATTACTGCAGCTTAAGATATGGGACATTATTATATTTAGAGGACTAAACACTCATTTCCCATCAAGAAGAAATGAAGGTCAGTTTCATAGGTGCATACTATGGGATGTCTCACATGAAACCGTTTCGCAGCGCTAAGATTGAAATGGGGATATATAGTCCTCTAATTTAATAAACGAATGTCAGTTTCATAGAGACATCCACTAATATGCACACTTTCATGTGAATATGTATATGTATGGATGTTCATATGAAATGGGACATTATTTAGAGGGGCAGAAGACTCTATTAATAAGAAGAAATGAATGTGTATATGGGACATCCCATGCTCATGAAATCATTTTATAGCAAGACTCTAAGACTTCAGGACAAAGACACCATTTTCACAATGAAATGCTCAGGTCTTTACATGGGACATCCCATTATATGATCTCGAAACGCCAGTAATGGCTTGAGATATGAGGTGACATTCCACAGTATGGGATGTCTGTATGAAGACCATTTCTTACTGTAAGAATGAATGGTCACTCTCAAATCCCATACCATGCACACTCATGAATATGTTTACTGCAGCCTTTGAGATATGACATTAAATTTTAGATCTTCTGAGGTAATGTCTCAAAAATGCATTTATACCACATGAGAACTGGTATGGGATGTCCTCTATGGACCGTGGTCATATGCCCAGAAATGACATTAATGTCCCATATCTCAAAAATGCTGCAGTAAAATGGTTTCATATGAGGTGTGAATATAGTATGGGATGTCCTCTATAAGAACTGACCATTAATTTCTAGTACTTATTAGAAATGGTGTCTTTATACTCTAAATGTATTAATGTCCCATATCTCAGAAACGCTGCAGTAAAATGGTTTCATATCAGAGTGCATATAGTATGGGACGTCCCATATAAGAACTGACCATTCATTTCTTGTACTTATTAGAAATGGTTTTATACCCTCTAAATCGAATTAATGTCCCATATCTCAAAACGCTGCAGTAATGGTTTCATATGAGGTGTGCTTATAGTATGGGATGTCCCATATAAGAACTGACCATTCATTTCTGTACTTATTAGAAATGGTGTCTTTATAGTCCTCTAAATGTATTAATGTCCCATATCTCAGAAACGCTGCAGTAAAATGGTTTCATATGAGGTGTGCATATAGTATGGGATGTCCTGTATAAGAACTGACCATTCATTTATTGTACTTATTAGAAATGGTGTCTTTATAGCTCTCTAAATGTATTAATGTCCCATATCTCAAAAACGCTGCAGTAATATGGTTTCATATGAGGTGTGCATATAGTATGGGATGTCCCATATAAGAACTGACCATTCATTTCTTGTACTTATTAGAAATGGTGTCTTTATACCCCTCAAAATTTAATAATGTCCCAATTTCTTGAAAACGCTGCAGTAATATGGTTTCATATGAGGAGTGCATATAGTATGGGACGTCCTATATAAGAACTGACCATTCATTTCTTGTACTTATTAGAAATGGTGTCTTTATACCCCTCTAAATGTATTAATGTCCCATATCTCAAAACATGCTGCAGTAATATGGTTTCATATGAGGTGTGCATATAGTATGGGATGTCCTCTATAAGAACTGACCATTAATTTCTAGTACTTATTAGAAATGGTGTCTTTATACCTCTAAATGTATTAATGTCCCATATCTCAAAACGCTGCAGTAAAATGGTTTCATATGAGGTGTGCATATAGTATGGGATGTCCTATATAAGAACTGACCATTCATTTCTTGTACTTATTAGAAATGGTGTTTATACCCCTCTAAATGTATTAATGTCCCATATCTCAAAAACGCTGCAGTAATATGGTTTCATATGAGGTGTGCATATAGTATGGGATGTCCTATATAAGAACTGACCATTAATTTCTAGTACTTATTAGAAATGGTGTCTTTATACCCCTCTAAATGTATTAATGTCCCATATCTCAAAAACGCTGCAGTAATATGGTTTCATATGAGGTGTGCATATAGTATGGGATGTCCTCTATAAGAACTGACCATTCATTTCTTGTACTTATTAGAAATGGGGTCTTTATAGCTCTCTAAAGTGTAGTAATGTCCCATATCTCAGAAACGCTGCAGTAAAATGGTTTCATATGAGGTGTGCATGTAGTATGGGATGTCCCATATAAGAACTGACCATTCATTTCTTGTACTTATTAGAAATGGGGTCTTTATACCCCTCAAAATTTAATAATGTCTAATTTCTTGAAAACGCTGCAGTAATATGGTTTCATATGAGGAGTGCATATAGTATGGGACGTCCTATATAAGAACTGACCATTCGTTTCGTGTACTTATTAGAAATGGTGTCTTTATACCCCTCTAAATGTATTAATGTCCCATATCTCAAAAACGCTGCAGTAATATGGTTTCATATGAGGTGTGAATATAGTATGGGATGTCCTCTATAAGAACTGACCATTAATTTCTAGTACTTATTAGAAATGGTGTCTTTATACCCCTCTAAATGTATTAATGTCCCATATCTCAGAAACGCTGCAGTAAAATGGTTTCATATCAGGAGTGCATATAGTATGGGACGTCCTATATAAGAACTGACCATTCATTTCTTGTACTTATTAGAAATGGTGTTTTATACCCCTCTAAATCGAATAATGTCCCATATCTCAAAACGCTGCAGTAATATGGTTTCATATGAGGTGTGCTTATAGTATGGGGTGTCCCATATAAGAACTGACCATTAATTTTGTGTACTTATTAGAAATGGTGTCTTTATAGTCCTCAAAATGTATTAATGTCCCATATCTTAAAAAAGCTGCAGTAAAATGGTTTCATATGAGGTGTGCATATAGTATGGGATGTCCTGTATAAGAACTGACCATTCATTTCTTGTACTTATTAGAAATGGGGTCTTTATACCCCTCAAAATTGAATAATGTCCCATTTCTTGAAAACGCTGCAGTAATATGGTTTCATATGAGGAGTGCATATAGTATGGGATGTCCTATAAGAACTGACCATTAATTTCGTGTACTTATTAGAAATGGTGTCTTTATAGTCCTCAAATGTATTAATGTCCCATATCTCAAAAATGCTGCAGTAATATGGTTTCATATGAGATGTGCATATAGTATGGGATGTCCCATATAAGAACTGACCATTAATTTCGTGTACTTATTAGAAATGGTGTCTTTATAGTCCTCAAATGTATTAATGTCCCATATCTCAAAAATGCAGTAATATGGTTTCATATGAGGTGTGCATATAGTATGGGATGTCCCATATAAGAACTGACCATTAATTTCTTGTACTTATTAGAAATTGTGTCTTTATCTTCCTCAAAATGTATTAATGTCCCATATCTCAAAAATGCTGCAGTAAAATGGTTTCATATGAGGTGTGCATATAGTATGGGATGTCCTGTATAAGAACTGACCATTCATTTCGTACTTATTAGAAATTAGGTCTTTATACCCTCAAACTTGAATAATGTCCCATTTCTCAAAAACGCTGCAGTAATATGGTTTCATATGAGGTGTGCATATATAGTATGGGATGTCCTATATAAGAACTGACCATTCATTTCTTGTACTTATTAGAAATGGTGTTTATACCTCTAAATCGAATAATGTCCCATTTCTTGAAAACGCTGCAGTAATATGGTTTCATATGAGGTGTGCTTATAGTATGGGGTGTCCCATATAAGAACTGACCATTAATTTCTAGTACTTATTAGAAATGGTGTCTTTATAGTCCTCAAAATGTATTAATGTCCCATATCCCAAAAATGCTGCAGTAAAATGGTTTCATATGAGGTGTGCATATAGTATGGGATGTCCTATATAAGAACTGACCATTAATTTCTTGTACTTATTAGAAATTAGGTGTCTTATACCCTCAAAATTTTATAATGTCTCATTTCTTGAAAACGCTGCAGTAATATGGTTTCATATGAGGTGTGAATATAGTATGGGACGTCCTATATAAGAACTGACCATTCATTTCTTGTACTTATTAGAAACCTGGTGTTTATACCCCTCTAAATCGAATTAATGTCCCATTTCTCAAAACGCTGCAGCAATATGGTTTCATATGAGGTGTGCTTATAGTATGGGGTGTCCCATATAAGAACTGACCATTAATTTCTAGTACTTATTAGAAATGGTGTCTTTATAGTCCTCAAAATGTATTAATGTCCCATATCCCAAAAATGCTGCAGTAAAATGGTTTCATATGAGGTGTGCATATAGTATGGGATGTCCCATATAAGAACTGACCATTCATTTCTTGTACTTATTAGAAATGGTGTCTTTACAGTCCTCAAAATGTATTAATGTCCCATATCTCAAAAATGCTGCAGTAAAATGGTTTCATATGAGGTGTGCATATAGTATGGGATGTCCCATATATAACTGACCATTCATTTCATGTACTTATTAGAAATTAGGTGTCTTTATAGCTCTTTAAAATGTATTAATGTCCCATATCTCAAAACGCTGCAGTAAAATGGTTTCATATGAGGAGTGCATATAGTATGGGACGTCCCATATAAGAACTGATTATTCATTTCTTGTACTTATTAAAAATGGTGTCTTTATAGTCCTCAAAATGTATTAATGTCCCATATCTCAAAAATGCTGCAGTAAAATGGTTTCATATGAGGTGTGCATATAGTATGGGACGTTCCATATAAGAACTGACCATTAATTTCTTGTACTTATTAGAAACCTGGTGTTTATACCCCTCTAAATCGAATAATGTCCCATATCTCTTTTTCTATGAATCTTGCAATGATTTGAAAGGTAGAAAAATATAGTAATACAGAACCGTCAAAGACAAGAATAAATAACACATCTGCTATTAAAGCAGATGTACAAAAAAAAAGATCACGAAAAATGTCATTATATCTCAGTTCTGGGCGTGTTGAAGAAAAGCGCTCTAAAAGCGCGTCTCCTCTGTGTTGTTCCTGTGATTACCGTAGTCATTGTAATACACGCGCACGTCAATTTCAATCGCGGCTGGCTTGACCGTGTTTTTCTGAACTGCGGCTGGCTTGACCGCGGTGTTTGTTTACACATTAAACTCATGGCCACGAGAAACTTATCTAATTCCCTCAACATAAGAAGGACATAAGGATGTCGTTACCTCGACAAAACGATCTCATGGCCACGACATAATATCACGTTCCCACGAGTTAATATGATGTTCCCACGATTTAATATGTCGTGGCCATGACAAAGCTAAGTGAACTGAAGTCGTCCTCTCCCGGGCACCGTATGTTTGAAAAAAGTTGGTGCTAAAGTAAAAAAAAATCCCGGAGGATCATCAAGGACTCCAGCCACCCGTTACACTGACTGCTGCCCTCAGGAAGACGTCCCCGCAACATCTGATCCCACACTAGACGACTGAGGGATAGCGTTTTCCCTCAGGCTATGAGGCTAATGAACAGTAAAAACTAATTACACAGCATTCTCCCACTTTACGATATGCCATGCACTGCACTTTAACACAGTTCAACTGGACTACACGCACACACTGCACAAACACAACAATCTATCTGCTACCACTGGATACCATCCAATGCACATCCATGGCAGTGCGTATCCGGCCTATGTATAATCTGCTGTCTTCTTAAGAGACAGACTTGCTTTATATCATGTATAAAATCTTTTTATTTTTATTTTAATATCATTTGTATTCATTTTATATTTAATGCCATTTTAATTTTAGTCAGATTTACTTCAACCTTTGTCTTAACTGTCCACAGAACATTTCCCCAGAAGCTTTGCTGAATTTTTAGATGATTTAGGCATGAGGCATACCTTTTTTCCCCAACATAAAGGACAACATTCTGGTATTAGACACATTAACAAAGTCTAGAATATTTTCACATTTGTAGACAGGTTGATATTAAAATGGATAGTCCTGCTCCTTGATTAAGATTGGCTGAGCTGCATTTGAAGCCATGGTTAAACACTCTATAATCACACACCCTTGACCTTGTTACCGCATCAGTAGGTCCATGTGTTGCTTGGCAAGCATTCTGCTAAACATTGCTAGAGAGACATTGCTTGGTAGAAGGATTATTATTTGTCATCAGTTTGTTGCTGTTTGTTTATTTTTAGGTTTGGGGATGTCCAAACCGTTTCCTGGAGGGTCACCGTCTTGCAGCGTTTAGCTGCAACATAATTAAACATACCTGAACCAACTAATCAAGTTCTTAAGACTAACTGTCAAGCAAATGTGTTGGGTCTGATTGGAGTTAAACTGTACAGGACATTGGCCCTGCAGGAGCAGGATTGGACACCCCTGTAGTAACTGTTTTATAAAAGCAAAAAATCCTCTGAAGTCATGGTTCACAGTGATTTTAAAACGGATTTTAAGCTTCTTTGTGGTTATTGATTTTTCATGGATTCATGAAAACCCATGTCTTTATAAATGCTTTTTTAGCAAACATTCAAATTTTTTGCATTTGTGTAAAGGGATGTAAAGGTCCTGTGAAAACCTTTACGATTGAGGCATGTTTCACACTAACCAGTCTTTCTTGAAAATAACAAATTAGTCAGTAACCAGGATTTGTGTGCTTTTATTTAAAAAACAGATTACCTGTGTGACCCACAGTTCCATACTCGTCATATTGTATTTTGCAGTATGATGGATTGCAGTCTGCCTTGAATGCTTTTCAGACAACTTTTACACGTGGTCTTTTTGAATAGCTGGTCAGTGAAAATGCATGTCCAGACAGTATGAAATATAACTTTAACATTGCTGTGGTATTTGTATATTTGCCAATTGTTTGCACATTGTAACTGTTTTTTTTTCTTACTGAAAGCTTAAAGTTAATGTACAGTTTTGAATCATAAAAATAATACAGTTACGGATGTAATGATTATTTAATCAATTAGTGATTAGATTTGATACATATGCTGACATGCATGTATAGTTAAAAAAATTCTGAAATAACTGAAAAATTGCTTCTAAAAATTATTTACAATTTGCCAGTTTCAAAACACTATACATAGATGACACCTGCTGGTCATAAATGTGTAAATGCAATGAGAACAGCCTAAATGTTTACTAGAACTGTTTGGAAAGTACCTTGCCAGGTAATATGAAAAACTGAGACATTTATTGAAGAAGATACAAGATACAAGAAACACTGTACACAGGACAATGACACCTTAGTCCCATTCAAAGTTGGCACATTGGGACCTCACACAGCTCTCCCACTGTTCAAAACACTCTGGCAAATCCTTTGTTACAATCATCTGTACTTAATCATCTATAATTCATCTGCTGCATTTTCATATTTCCTGAATATTATTGACAGTCTGAAATCTTTCAAAGATGATTTTCAAATGTGAACTTCTGCAAAGATATCTCTATTTTTCAAAATACGTGGCTGAATGCTTTCAATACACCACCAGATTGCACCTTTTATGAATGTTTTATGAATGAACAAAATGTTTTCATGAAAGTGTAATTATCACTATTAAAACTGATCTTATTAATTTTATTTAAATTATAACATTGACCCGGGATCAGTTAAAACCATAAATTTTGCTTTAGTTAATGGATTTACATTTATGCATTTAGCAGACGCTTTTATGCAAAACGACTTACAATACATTCAGGTTATAATTTTTTTTGTCAGTATGTGTGTTCCCTGGGAATTGAACCCACAACCTTTGCGCTGCTAGCGCAATGCTCTACCACTGAGCCACAGGAACACCAGAGACTTACCAGATTTACCAGATCAACACCATCTAGCAGCGAACCATACATTTCAAAATGTTTTGAAACAGCACACCTTTTCTTTTTGGAGTGATTATATGCACACTTATGTTTTAACGCATCAGTTAACTCATCTTCTCCTAATCAACCACCAAGCCAAAAACGTGCTGTAAACCGCCTTCCTCAGCAGACAGTATTTGAAGTATTTGTGTCCCTCAACCAAAATGTTTTAAATACTGCAGCACCAAATTTAAATGCACAGCCCCAAATTTAGCCCAATGAAAGAACTCAAGTAAGCCCTGACATGTGAAGTCTTTGCTTTTGGGTCCACTTCAAGTTGAAACCAAACTAATAAAAGCATAATTGAGGGTAAAATGGTGGCAGCTAAAATGTTGGTAGATGCTTCAGCCACAAACAAGGAATTATTCCTGAGCATGCTAACTACAGAACTGGAAAGGCAATGCAAATATCTCAAAGAGGTCTTCACTTGCAGCTTCCCTTGTTATAAGTTGGTTTTGAGCTGGTCATGTGCTGGTCCTAAGCAAGTAGCTCCTGCCCAGGACCAGCTTAAACCAGCTCATAGAAATACATGCTTCTAGACAAATTTCTGTAACACCGTTTTTACATAGCTTACTGCACGTTTAGCTGCAGTTTCAAAGTGAAATATCCATTGAGTGACGCTAAAACAGGTTCAATACATGACCCTGGCACTTTTTTATTACATTGATATAGACATGAATTGCTGTGTTTTTATTTTGCTAGTAATGCTACATATTGCGACGGTTCAGAGTTTAAATATCCGGGGACTGTCGCTAAAAGTTAATGCTTTATCGCAGAGGTGTCAAACTCAGTTCCTGAAGGGCCGCAGCCCTGCAGAGTTTGCTTCCAACTTTTATGTCAAATTCAAGTGTATTTTTATAAGCATTATGGCTGATTCATTTGGGAACAAAGCAATTCCCAGCATCCCAATGTGCGTATTATCCACCACCCTATCTGCCCCAAATAGTATTGAAAATTACTAATATCACATTTAGGATGGATAGTATGCAAATTGGGACTCAGGCAGTGACTGTCTTTATGAATGAGTCATTTATATGACTCACTAAATTCGTTTAAAGCGCAGATTCATTCATAAACGAAACTACGCTGTGTTTGAATGGAGATGTGCAGCAGCTCAGTTGTGAGTTTATTTGAAACTATTTTAGTTGACGAAATAGAGCAAAATCAGGCAACTGACATTGTCTGACTACTGTTATAGTCAGACAATGTAAGTCTCTAAATATTATTATTTAGTTTTTTTAAATCACTAATTGTTCTTATATGCCAACAATCCCGTGATGTTACAGTTAAGTTAATGACAACGCACACTCCTAACGTTACGATATAATCTGCCTCGTTTTCTGTACTGCGTAGGATAGTATCAGCCTTATCTGGCTCATTTTCTGTCGTTTCTAAGGTTAATGTTAAGGTTCCTGCCATCTGTTTGCAGTGTGTCACCCGAAGCAGCAGCAGCTTCAGGGGCATGCTTACGAAAACACTGAAATGGTGTAGTTTGATTCATATCTCCTTTATTAGTTAATTTCAAGCTTAGCAATATTCGTCAACAGAAATACGGCGTGATTATCAGAAAGATTGTGCTTCGCAACACAGATGGGGGGAATTTATGAATTCATGTGTGAAAGGTCTTTCACAAAATGATGTTATGTATCCGCGTGCTTTCTTATGTGGGTATAAGCAAATCCCTGACATTCCCTAGTGGGTATACGGCGTATACCTGCATATCATATAGACTACACAACTGAGCACACCTGAACAAGCTAATCAAGGTCTTCAGAATTACTAGGGCTACAGACAGGTGAGGTTTTTTTTAAGGTTGGAGCTAAACTCTGCAGGACATCTGCACTCCAGGACCTACCCTTGCCGTACTACAAACCCAACCCTAAACCTACTCAATAGTGTTAAAAAAATTCAAAACTGATATAAAAATGCATTTGTTGATGCAACTGTGACATTTTAATTTCTTTATATGCAGGTTAGAACTGTTTTGTCAAACCGTAGTTTCATGGGATTCATACTGCTGACTAGGGATGCAACGGTTCTAGATTTTGTTGGTACGATTATAGTCTGAGGAATAATCACGGTTTCATGATTATTACAATTATAATGCATTTATTAATTTCCCAACATAAAATCACATAAACTCTCTATAGATATTAAATTGTTATTTATTGCTGCCTTTTGAAACAGAAATAACACAGTAACCAATGATACAGCACAAGATAATAATACTAAAGTAAAAAAAGTCCCTCTCATTGTAATGACTGGTCAGAGGCGAGTGGATCCACTTGCAGCAATATTTATTAGACAGAATCAATCAGGCAATGGTCAGCGGGCAAAACAGGAATATCAGAGGCAGAGCAGAGACGTAAACAATACCAGGCAGGGGTCGAGGTCACAGGCACAGGTTCAGAATTCCAAGGTCAGGCAGTCCGGGGTCAAACACAGGGTAACAGAAAACAGGGAAAACGCTCAGAATGTCAGCCGGGGCAAAACAAGACTTTTAGCTACGTGTGTAGGGAAGTGTGCTGCTTATATGTGGGTGAGTGAATGAGGTGCAGGTGTGGCAAGACAATCAGGGTTGATTAGTGATTGGTGACAGCCAGTGGTGGTCAGTAACGAAGTAAAACAACTTCGTTACTGTACTTAAGTACATTTTTCAAGTATCTGTACTTTACTGGAGTAGTTTTATTTTGAGTAACTTTTACTTTTACTTCACTACATTCCAAAGCATAAGATCGTACTTTTTACTTCACTACATTTCATAAAACTTATCATTACTCCTTATAATACATCACATGCTCCGAGACGCAGAAGCGGTGTCTGATTCATGAACAAACTGTTTCTTTTCAATGAACCTCGGTTCGCAAATCGCAACAAACGATTTATTCACGAATTGCAATGATCCGATTGCATCTGTTCTCGAGTCGAAAACTCACTGATTCAAATGATCCGTTTAGAGGCGCGCGCAACAGCTGCTGTGAAAAGTAAGTTACTAATGTCGAATTTTAGGATTAATTATTGTAACTGAAAATAATATTTAGGTCAAAACTGTCAGTTGTTTGTGAACTAAATCTGCTGTAAAGGGTGATCTATTTAAGCCCACTGAAATGCTTGAATGCAGACAGATCAACATCAGTGTCTCTAACGTTATGTTTTAAGTCAAAAAACAAAACATTAAAATAACACAGATTAAATAAAATAACTCATGCACGTTCATATTCCCCGCTGCTGTAACGTTAGCAGTTTTATTAAAAGGCTATGCATTTAGACCTATGTGACGTCTGTTTGTTTTCTTTATCAACAGTATACATTTTTATATTGTTTAGATCAACTAGCCGAGTAGACAGATATGAATGTTTATTCATAACCACACTGAAAATAAGTAAATATTGTTAGCTGATGCTAACTGTCTAGCTAACAAGCTTGCTGGTGCTAAGTTGAGGACATTTTTAGATATAAAGTCCAAATATCTTTATTCAGCCACCTAGATAGATTCCATCTGAGGGAAAAAAGGAAGGATGTGATGTTCAGAACATAGTAACTACAGTAATTATCAGAGTGGGAAGTGATGCCCTCTGGGGAAATTTGGCCAGGGGTGTTTTTACACCACAGACAAAGTTTGAGAAGAAAAAAAAATCATGAAAATATAATTCGATTTTCCTTAAAATGTTCTTCCTAATTTCAGGCCTAATTCTCATGTCATATATAACTGACGTTCTGCAAAACAACAAGTTCTAAAACACTTTTTTCTTACTGGTGAAAATTAGATGGTGAAATCTGTTTTCTCTCAGGTACATGGCAGTGTAAGCTTCACAGTGAACATTACTACATCACTCTCATCAAGGTAGTCCATATCAACAAAATATATATCTTGACTCTATATAGTGGTTATTTTGGGAAAAACACAGGTATTTTGGGCAGTAGGATTATAAAAATATGTGCTAGTATAAAATTAAATAAAGTAGTCATGCAAAATAAATCTGTCTATCAGTACTTTTTTACTTAAGTACATAAAAAATTGAGTACTTTTGTACTTTCACTCGAGTAAAATTGAAAAAGCAGTACTTTTACTTTTACTGGAGTAATATTTTATTATACGTATCTGTACTTTTACTCAAGTACTTGATCTGTGTACTTTGTCCACCACTGATGGTGATACATACTCAGAATTAATTCAATTCAAGTTTTTTTGTATATTGTTTTTTACGATACAATCGTTGCAAAGCAGCTTTAAAGGAAATTAAGTTTCCACAATACATTTAAATATTGTAGAAACTTAATATATTTAACTTATGGCTAAATTAGGTAATTCTGCATATTGTCTGAGGGTTGGCATCCTCTGAGGTCCTCTGAGGGGTTGGCATCATCTCTTCTTAGGTGTTTGGTCATCTCAGATCATTTAAGGGTTGATGCAAACTGAAGCTTGTGTAATTCCTTGCAGAAACAGAGAAACAAATATAGACATAATTAGTATAGCTGTTGTTGCATCCAAGCAAAAAATATTTGTTCATCCCAAGCTTAAGAATAATAATGTGCGTTTGAACAGATGTAACTGCAGTACAAGACTATGAGATGCATTGTATGAATGCTTAGCTAAAGAGATGTGTCTTTAATCTGGATTTAAACAGAGAGAGTGTGCCTGAAACCCAAAGGTTATTAGGAAGGCTATTCCAGAGTTTGGGCGCCAAATATGAAAAAGCTCTACCTCTTTTAGTGGACTTTGCTATCCTAGGTACTACCAAGAGTCCAGAATTGTGCGACCTTATGGAGAGTATTGGATTGTAGCATGATAGAAGACTAGTTAGGTACGCAGGCACTAAACTATTTAGGGCCTTATAGGTAAGTAATAATAATTTGTAACTGATACGGAACTTAATAGAAAGCCTGTAAAATTGGGGTAATATGATCGTATTTTCTTGATCTGGTAAGGACTCTAGCTGCTGCATTTTGTACTATCTGTAGCTTGTTTATCGAAGATGCAGGAAAACCGCCTAGCAGTGCATTACAATAGTCCAGTCTAGCTTTTCTACATCAGAAACAGGTAACATGTTCCGTAGCTTGGCAATGTTTCTAAGATGAAAGAATGCTGTTTTTTGTAACATGGGAAATATTATTTTCAAAAGACAAGTTGCTGTCTATTATAACACCCATATTTTTGACAGTATAAGATATAACAGGATATCCGTCTAGTTGCAAATTGTAATCCAAGAGATTCTGTGTACTGTTTTTTGGTCCAATAAATAATATTTCTGTCTTTTCTGAATTTAATAGGAAAACATTATTGGTATTCCAATCTTTTAAATTTTCAACACACTCTGTTAGCTTAGATAATTTAGAAGTTTTATCTGGTCTTGTTGAGATATATAGTTGAGTATCATCAGCATAACAACGGAAATGAATCCCGTATTTTTCTAATAATATTACCAAGGGGCATGTATATTAAAAATAGCAAGAAAATGAAACATTTTACATAATACACAATGATACATATTACCAAGGGGTAACATGTATATTAAAAATAACAGGGGACCTAGGACAGATCCTTGTGGTACTCAGAGGTGGAAAGAGTACAAAAATATTCTACTCAAGTAAAAGTACCATTACATTACTGAAATTTTACTTAAGTACAAGTAAAAGTACCAGTCTAAAAATATACTCAAGTAAAAGTAAAAAGTAGCTCATTTAAAATATACTCTGAGTAAAAATTACTTCGTTACATTTTAACAATGGGAGGGAGGAAAAAATGGGATAGACCAAAGATGTCAAACTCAGTACCTGGAAGGGGCCACAGCCCTACACAGTGTAGATATTACCCTAATTAAACACATCTGATACAGCTAAACTAATCATTTAGGCTTATTTGAAAACTACATGGTATGTGTATTGGAGCAGGGATGGAACTAAACTCTTTAGGGCTGTGGCCCTCCAGGAACTGAGTTTGACACACCTGTGATATGGGCTTATAAATCTCAAACTAGGTGTTTTTAATTAAAGGAATCGGTTAAATTAGAACAATAAGACATTTGGGCTGTTACCAGGCAAATTAAATCAGTATCAACAAAATTCATCTTTGCAATGCAGAGGAAACGCAGAAGCTTCATCTGAAGTGGCATTTAGATGTATTTACACACGGACATGAATGCATTTAGCCTGCAGTTACAAATGCAGAAATAATGTTTAGATATAAATAAGGCATAAAATGTGACCCTGAACCACAAAACCATAAGGGTCCATTTTACTAAATTGCGATTTATACATCACCTGAAAGCTGAATAAATCATATTTCCACTGATGTGTGGTTTGTTATGATAGGACAATATTTGAAAATCTGGAATCTGAGGATGCAAAAAATCCAAATATTGAGAAAATCTTCTTTAAAGTTGTTCAAATTAAGCTCTTAGTTTTGATATATTTACAGTAGGAAATTTACTAAATAAATTAATGGAACATGATCTTTACTTAATATGCTAATGATTTTTGCATAAAAGAAAAATTTATAATTTTAACCCATAAAATGTATTGTTGGCTATTGCTACAAATATACCCAGCGATTTAAGACTGTGCTCCAGTTTTGTGCTCCAGGCTAGGGTCACAAATGTTAAATAGTCATTTGAAATTAAAAAATAAATAAATCAAAAGATACTTTAAATTTTAAATTAGAACCACCAGTAGGTGTCAGCAAGTCACTGATAAGTGAGTCATTGCGATTGAACAGAATCATTTAAACGGTTAATTCATTCAGGAACAAAACACCGTCATTGCTCAGTCAGAGACGCAAAACTGTGTATGGTGCCTGTGTTTGGAATTATTTTTGTTGTCGAAATAGAGCAAAAATAGGCAATATGGTGTCTAAAACGTAAGTCTCTTAATCAACTTCTTGTTTTTTGAACTGTGTAAAAAGAAAAACTACAGGCCTATGTAATCATGGTGATTTTTTGAAAAAAACGGCACTCTTCATGTGATGTTGACTTACTATATTAAATTATATAAATCTAAATTTTCTGCTTCTATATCTTCAATTTTGTGATCATTCTAAACGCATTTTAACAGACTGAAAGAAAGCACTCCATATGCACGCGGACTAGTCTTATCTAACGTTACTAGATTTCACGGCACACTGTTTAGAGTGTATTGTTTTGTTTTTGGCAAAATACTGATAATGTAAAATCGCACATCGTTAAAACAACAATTACTATATTATCGCAGACGATATTGCACACCCTGCACCACTGTCTTTGGCTCATTTGTGCAAAACCTTTTGTTAAACTGTTAAAGCTTCATTTGAACCACTAATGCAACGATGTAAGTATTTACCTTATCTCTACATGCTTGCGAAGGGCGATGTCGAGATTTTATAAGCTGCTAGTTCGGTCTCCCGAGGCAAACACATCTAACACTGCATAATAGAGCATATGGCCAGGGATTCACTTCATTTCCTTCGAGTTCAACTTCAGCAGAGTACGACGGAGTTTGGTTTTCAGCTGGGTCTGCACCAATAACGCCTGTCTTGTCTGTCTGCATCTTTCTTGTGATTTTAGCGCCAGTTTCTTCTTCTGCCCATTATTTGCTGCAGTTGTTTCCACAGAGCGATTTTTTTTTTTACTCAGTAATTCATGTGGTTTAAAATGTAGCGAAGTACAATACTTCCCACAAAATATACTTAAGTAAAAGTAAAAAAAAGTAAAAGTACACAAAAAAGCTACTCAATTACAGTAACGCGAGTAAATGTAATTCGTTACTTTCCACCTCTGGTGGTACTCCATACTTTACTGGTGATCATTGAGATGACTCCCGATTTAAATAAACAAAGTGGGAGCGATCGGACAGGTAGGATCTAAACCATCTTAAAGCCTGCCTTGAATACCTGTATAGTTTTGTAATCGATCTATGAGTATGTCATGATCTATAGCAGGGATGTCAAACTCATTTTCACTGAGGGCCACTTCAACATTATGGCTGCCATCAAATTGCCGGTTGTAACTGTAAGACTGTGCAAATGTTACCACTCCTTAACATACTGTTAAATAACTGCCTATTTATTTTATTATTAGCTACTTATTTAATTACAAATATTGTAAATGCATTTTCATGGATGTAAAAAATATATGTTATTACTCTGTGTTATTTTAACAAATAGTTTTCATTTATCAGGTTAAGAAATCCACATTACTCCATAAATCAAAGTAAATAAAGACAAATATCATAAAAGACAAGTCATTACATAAATTCTGTTAAAAAACTTTTTTGTTAAATTTTTGCTACAATAAATAATTGTGCGGAGCTAAAAAAAACTTGTGACAGATCTGGCATTTAAGATAAAACAATTGAGCCCGGTCTCATGAAAATGCATATCAATAGCACAATTTTCTGTTTCTATTTGGCGTGCGATTTATACACAGAGATGGACGTTGGCCTGCATATGATACGCTCGTATTTGGCATACATATGATATGCAATCAATGCTTAAAGTAGAAAAAAAAGAAGTGGCCATACTCAACCCCACTCCCCAACCCATAAATAAATGCAAACTAAAGTACTAAAAAGTACTTTTAAATTTTCATAATTCGCAATGAATGTATATAGTGCCACAATAAATAAATAAATTAATAATTGTTTGCAATTCAATTCACATTTATTTGTATAGCGCTTTTCATGATACACTGTTGCAAAGCAGCTTCACAGAAAATGACAATTTATACATTACATTTAGTAGTTTACAGCACAAGTCAATCTACGATACCAAACAGGAACACAGGGGGATGCCAAAAGACCATTAAATGAGCTACCTTTACCTGACTTTTCCAGAATTACTAAACCACTGACTACTGCGTATTCTAAAACACCTTCAGCAAGCATCCAGTATAAACCACTCGTGCTTTTAAGCCAAATTATGATATTTTTTTTACTGACATCTGTACGTGAGTGGCCTACTGTTATCTCCGTCATCTGCATTAGAGCGGTTTTGAACTAACTGTTTGAATGCATTAATTTTCTGGATCCTTAGACATTCCATGAGTTTACCAGCTGATCTGCTCGCAAAAAAACTGCTTCTTTTCATTTTTATAATGTTTAATTTTTTTCATAAAAATTTACAGATTCAAATTATTTTACTACTCTGTGCTAGGGTGACCACCTGGATATAGATCTGTTTCAGGAGAGTAGATGTGATTTTACCGGACAATGTGCGAGACAGATAGGTACATTTATACTGTTACGCTGTGTAAATACTGATTTACATTCGTTGGCATATGCGCCAATTTATGTTTCTGCCGATGCATGCCCACAAAATGGCTACATTAAATTCAGAAGAGAAGATCATATTTGAGCTCACACATGTAGCCTAATGTCTGACCGACAGAGAGCTAGTCTGTTTTCTATGAGAGTGAATTAATGGGAATCCACCTGCGAGCAGAGAGATTTGCGCTCGCGCATTTGATGCACTCTTGCAGGCTATAATGCGCTGTGAACATTTGTCATTAAAATAACTCTGCAGAAAAAGGAGAAGAAAGTCGTGTCTGAAAGCTTCCATCGATTTTTTAAATTTGTTAAATGAATGGAGAACATCGTGTTATTCCGTTGGTGGTGCTCGAGTACTTGATGAGGTCCGCTTTATTCCTTTAAGCCATTCACGCAG
Organism: Gymnocypris eckloni scoliostomus; assembly: GCA_027564155.1. Classification (NCBI taxonomy): domain Eukaryota; kingdom Metazoa; phylum Chordata; class Actinopteri; order Cypriniformes; family Cyprinidae; genus Gymnocypris; species Gymnocypris eckloni. The sequence goes on from CM050431.1 coordinate 25,230,593, forward strand.
TCGTCATCAATCGAAAAACCCCACACCCCTAATCCAATCCTAACCACTGCGTATCGTATGCATACTAAAGTCAATTTCTGCATATAAATAGAATGCCAAATATAAATAGAAACTTGTGGTGTTAATACACACTTTTATAATGTACGATATAAAGTAGCAGAGGTGTTTAAGGATTTTAATTTTTTTGTAAGACAATCATATGCTCTCACGCAGGACCGGCCCTGGCCAATTTGTTGCCCTTGGCAAGATTTTACACAGTGCCCCTTGCCTCACATTAGTGAATATTAACTAACTTGAACTAACAATGAACAATACATTTGTAACAGTATTTATTATTTTTGTTAGTGTTAGTCATTGACAACTAACCTTATTTTAAATAATTTCCAGTGAAACTAAAAATATAGGTGCTGCCTAAGTAACTTTATAAATTAAACGCAATTAAAAATCAAGAATAATTATATTTGGAATTCTTGTAAAACTGTATTAGCATACAGTAGGCTACTGTTTAATCTTCTAAATACATTTGAAAAGTGTTCTATTTCCAGGAGATGGCAGCAATGTTCTACTAGTCCATTCTTATGTATTTACTATGAATTATAGCCTACTGAGAAACTTACATCTTTAAAGTGAATTTTACAATAATTTTACTTGTTTACAAACATTACTAAATTTGCCAATTCAAATTAAAAATACAATAAATCCCTAAAAACTACTCAACTGTAGCATAAAAATATAATTAAAACGTGTTGTCATGTTACACGAAAAATTACACTTATGTTACAAAATCTCGGATCTCTGGAACTCCCAGAGATTGTTATTATACTATTTTAAACTTTTAGACTATAGGATTTCTAGACTAGGCTAACATAGTTACCTCATCTAGAGCCCTTAAATGCATAGGCTACCTCATGTCTTTAGCGAACTGGGAGGTAATTCACTACCGTCTCCCTCCTTCATTTTTTAAAGTTAGACATCAACTTTCTCAGTAGGCTATTCCTCAATATATGCATTATAAACAATATAACGAAAACAATAATAAAATGTATAAGAATGCCTGTTTTCTGATTACTTTTTTGTGTGTAAATATATTTTTCCAGCAGTACTATATTCCTAAATATCTGATGACTCAATGTGCAATGATTCTTTCTTCCTCGAGGTGGCACTGTTTAATAAATGACGACGTGATGTTTCACTCAAAATTTCCCCAGGCATAAAACAAAAGAATATCATCAGAACTGGGTTGAATGACTTTACTACAGAGCAATTACTGTACGCAGTGAAATATACATTTCAATGTCATTTTATGGTGGATGTGGTAAAACGATAATTTTGAGAATATGGTAGAGATCGTGAATATCAGCCAGTGGAAGTGCGCTCTGATGTAGAAAATGGTAAAGAAGATGGTAAAACCATCTGCTCAAATTTAACCCTTCCAAGTTTCAAAAGGTAACAAAATATGCTTTATTTTATTCTTCTGTAATTGTCCTTAAAAAAGCAAGAGAGTGTTTTTATTTTTGTTTTTAGTGTTTTTTTCCCTATTGCAGCAGTTAGAGATGCTGGATAAATAAGGGTCTCTAAAGACACGAAAATCATGATTGGCCAAACATTCATGCATTTAAGGGCTAGTTTATTTGATCAAAATCATTCATTACATCACATTACCATATTTGTTCAATTTTTATTCTTCTCTTATTTAATTGTCTTCCCTGGGCACCAGAGGGCTTCGTCAGAATATCATGCGTTGAACTGAGGAGAGCACTAAAATAGTTGTTTTTGTGGGATGATCCATTTTTGTGTAACATTTTAAATGTATAGTATTGAAGTAGAATTAGTAAAAAAAAAAACTAAAAAAAACACTTTACTCATTTTGGCACCCCTGTGGATTGGCGGCGCCCCTAGCATTTGCCTATTCCGCCTATGCCACGGGCTGGCCCTGCTCTCGCGGGTCACATAAAATGATGTGGCATGTTGGAATATACACGTGGGCCTTGAGTTTGACACCCCTGATCTATAATGTCGAACGCAGCACTAAGATCAAGTAAAACTAGCAATGAGATTCAGCCTTGGTCTGATGCAAGAAGCAAGTTATTTGTACTCTTAACAAGTGCAGTTTCTGTGCTATGGTGATGCCTGAAACCTGACTGAAATTCTTAACAGAGAATTTTTTTTGCAAGAAGGAAAACAATTGAGCAGACAACTTTTTCTAATTTTTTTACACATAAACGGAAGATTTGAAATGGCCAACACAAACAAAGATACAACCATGTGCTCAGGCACAAGACAAGCAAAGAAACATTAAACAAAGACAACACAGACAAGGCTGCCAGGGCAGAGCCCTGACTGTACCCCCCTCCCAATGGATGCCTCCTTGTATCCAAACCAGTCCAGGGAGGTTGTGACACACCAGGGAAGCAAGGGGTATCAACTGGGCGGATGGGTGGGGAGCTAAACTAGGAAATCCAGAGTAGGCAGGAAACACTGGGGTCGGTAGGGTAGGAAACTGGCCAGAATAGTTGTTTTGGGCTGGTCAGGGAGGTGCCCGTTTCTGAAAACCACTAGACTCAAGTAACACAGAGGGTGGGATGGGAATCTTACTAGAAGCACTTTTAGATAAATAGGCTCCCTTAATCGGTGGGTACTTGGGCCTGGACCTGGTTTCTTTGGAAGATTTAGGCATGCCCTCCGAATCTACAGGCACAATCTCAGGAGCTGAATCTGGAATGCCCTCCAGGGCTACAGGAATTGCTGCAAGGGCTAAATCTGAAATGCTCTCTAGGGCTGCATCTGAAATGCCCTCCAGGACTTCTGGAACAGGATCAGGGGCTGAATCTGAAAAGCCCTTTATGGCTGAAGGAATTGGGTCCTCAGGAACGGACTACTGGACTGGTACCAGAGCAGACGCTGAAACAGGCTCTGGAGCAGAAGCTGAGAGAGACTCTAATACAGACTCAGGGCTGGGCTCCTGGGCAGGAGCAGACTCTGGGACGGGCTCAAGGGGCAGACTCTGGACTGGACTGGAATGGAGCAAACTCTGGGTAGGACTGGGTTGTAGCAGACTTTGGAACTGCTTCATAAACTGCAGGGTCCTGGCTGAGTGCTGATGCGGGAGCGGCCCCTAGACTGAGATTAGTGTCTGGAGCTGGAAACTGCAATGTACTGTGCTCAGGAATTACTGGAGCAGGCTTGACTGGCACTGGAATGACTGGGCCGCTGTTCAAAACTGACCTCCATGGCCGTGACCAAAGCAGCGGGCAACTAAAGATCCTCCAGAATAAGTACATGAGGGGTCTCTGAACAAAGGGCTCTAGCCCTCCTGGCATGGGCCCTCCTACCCCTACGCCTCCCGGGGCAGTAGGTTGTTGGATCTCCCACTGCTTTAGTGACTTGGTCTGACATAAACACAGTATTATCAAGACTGGACATGACTGACTCCAAGTTAACTGGGACAGACTTGACAGACACAGGAACAGAGGTTGATGGGGAGAATTATCCCGAAGCTACTGTGAGCCTGACTGCTTCTGAGGACTTGGTTGACTCATGCGTGACCACGGTGGAGTCAGCCAATTCGTAGGCAGGAGTCGGCACTGAACTGCTCTGAGAGGCTGGAGCGGACTCTGTGGGCTCCCGGACCGGAGCGGACTCTGTGGGCTCCCGGACCGGAGCGGACTCTGTGGGCTCCCGGACCGGAGCGGACTCTGTGGGCTCCCGGACCGGAGCGGACTCTGTGGGCTCCCGGACCGGAGCGGACTCTGTGGGAGATGCAGCAACTCAGGCCGCCCTCTTTCTTCGGTCCCTTTGTTTATCAGTGGAAGACAGAAGATGATTGTTGACTTGACTCGAAGAAGGTAGGAGGGCAGGGTGGTCACTGCTGACCTCCACAAGAGGGTTAAGGATCTGCCAGTCTTTGCGGTGATGCACATCATTGGAGAAATCCCAAAAGTCCAAAATCCTCAGTTGTTCCAGACTGAGAACCTCATTCAGACTGAGGTTGAAGGCCTCCTTGAGGGTTGAATCATCCTATTTGAGGCCCTTAGCCATGGACCAAAAGAATTGAGCAAAGGACCGTGGTTCCCGGTCCTGCTGACGAAGCAATGCAACTGCCCGCTGGAACGCCAATCTCCCTTCTGCAGTGGCAGGTGGAGCAATTTTAATACTCATTCTGCTAGGTCCTTGAATGGCTGGTTCGTTCAGTCAGGGTTTAGCAAGGGAGGACCCAGATGCAGAATGAACTGGGGGGAATAGAGTTTATTAACAACAATGAGTACACAAAAAGACGAGGCAGGCAGACAGTCCACACAATGGGGCAGGGCACACAACCGGAGAACAGGATGGTAGGAGATGGGGGGTAGCTCCAGACACTGAGGCAAACGGGAACTAGGTAGCAGCTCAAGCAACCCCAAGCTTGGCCCTGGGGATGATAACACTTGAAGCCCCAAATGACAGTCAGGTCAGAAGAACCAGCGACCAGGGAGGACTCGTGGAGTAGAGCAGGAACCAACACAAACAGACACACACAAAGACAAGACAACAGGATGGACAAGAGATAGTCACCGATCAAAAGTAAAAACTTGCGAACTGTGACTACAAAAAAAAAACATATATATATATATATATATATATATATAGAAAGTACAAACAAAACTAATAAAATCAATACTATAAATTATAAACTGGAACTTATGAAACCTAAGGAATAACAAAAGGAATATGCTAAAACGAAGAACTAAACCAAGCCTGGAACTGGACTATAGACTAAACACAAGGACAAATACAAACTAAAATATAACAAGAGGGGAAACAAACAAAACTAGATAGAATGCAAAAGGCTGAATAGAAAGCTCTAACAAGACTAATGATACTAGCTAGGCGCAAGCACATTCAACGTACACAAACGAACCAGCAAAGACAAGAGGGAAAAGGAGCACCATATAAAGGAGCAGAGCACATGAGGATCAGGTGGACACAATCAAGTAAACGAGGACTAGACTAGGACTAAACAAGGGAGCGGGGTAACTGGAATCAAGGAGGCAGGACAAAGGGAGCACATGGCCAACACAAACAAAGACACAACCATGTGCTCAGGCACAAGACAAGCAAAGAAACATTAAAAAAAGACAACACAGACAAGGCTGCCAGGGCAGAGCCCTGACAGTTAGGTTTAAACAGCTCTTTAAAGAGGTCTAAGGTCTTCTCTCATCTTATACGTCTTGGAACAAATATTGCTTTCCTTCAAGAGACACATTTACTTAATTTCAGATTACCTCAGATAACAGAAACAGCAGGTAGAACATATTTTCTTTTTAAATTCAATGCCAAGACAAGAGGAACGGCTATAAAAAAACACAAGAATTCTGTTTTCTGTTTCCAGTTTTACCACTGATCCTCACTGTCATTATATTATCGTTTCTGGGAAGCTGTTTCGGTCTTGCTAGTGAATGTTAAAGTCCGTGTGAACTGGAAGTTGCTGCCGACTTTATTTCAGTGTTGTGACTTATTTCAGACTGAAATGGAATATTGAATAGTGGGCAAGGTTTTATTTTAGTGATTCTCCTCTCTGTCTCTCACTCATAGAAAACTAACGGTTGGAAGGGCTTGGTTGAGCACATTCTGCCCAAGCTGTCCAACTGACATCATGAGAAGGAATACCATTACAGAGCGCCCTGCTGAAAAAAAAAACAATTGAACCCTACTCAAAACACAAAATAAAATGTAATGATTTAATGGTTATAATGAGTATTGTATTGGTTTTAATAGCAACTATAATGGTGTCTACTGGTATGAGATGGATTCTATTGGTGGGATGTTAAATCCTATTGGAAAAATGCCATAAACACACTACAAAAATGACTTTTGTAACGGTTTTACTGCAATAAGCTAATGGGTTATAATGGTATTTTATTTATTTTATTTTAAAACAAATTTTTTTTTTTCAGTTTATTAAAGTCAGAGTAAAGTCAATTCTGAGAATTGTTTGTAAACACATTATAAATGTTACAAATACATTGCTTAAACATGTTACAAAGACTGAACTATGTAGTACTTAATTGTAGAGTTAATTGAGGAGTAAACAGTTTTTCACCGTATTCGTTCAGGATTTTTTGTGCGGGTCTAAATCAGGACTCGATGATGCAATCGAGCCACCGAGCACTGCCCCTTTCCCAAAGCTATACGATCGTTCTGCAGCGCTGCTTCAAGTCGAGCACACCTAATAACTAGAACGCATTGGCATCAGCGGTTCACGGCTCAATTGCGAGTTACTGTCATTCCTGCTTCGCTAGTTACTAGAGCCTACAGCTTGCTAGCTAGCCTTCCTCATGTAAATGCATAATACCTGGTTGCGATCACTTTCAAAACAGCTCGGTCTCATTAAATAAGCTGCTTGGAAGACAGTTGAGAGAAACGACAGCTTTCCCGCGAGTGGGCGCCCTCGGTGACGCCCTCAGTGTTTGAGAGCTTATTTTTTCAAGATTTTGATACCTTATATTATTTACTTTGGCGGGGGAGTTGTTTAATTAGATCTTGAGCAATGTCTTTTTTTTAATTCAGTTGATTTCATCCAAGGTTGTGGCTGAAGTCAGTTGTAGTTCTTGTGTTTCTCTTTTCTTCAATGAGGCTGCTTGTTAACAGCAGGTGTTCAACCAGTAACGCACAGTAATCATTTAATTAGTCACTTAATTATCTCATTAACTTTAACTATTTGAGGACTTGGGATTTGACTTGAGACTTGAATGCAAAGACTTGAGACTTGAAAGTCCTAATGACTTGAGACTTGAAAGTCCTAATGACTTGGTTCCTCAAATATTTCCCTGGAGGGCTAATCTGCTGCAGAGTTTAGCTCCAGCCCTGATCAAACTCACCTACGTTTGATTTTCTAATGATCTTGAAGACTCTGATTAGCATGCTCAGGTGTGTTTGATTAGGGTTAGAGCTAAACTCTGCAGGAGTGGACCAGATTTGAGGATGCCTGACTTAGCCCCACCTCTGTGTATATATATATATAATTTTAAAGCTTCATTGGTAATTAATATAACCATTTAAGTTTGAATTGTTTAGTCAGCACAGTAGTATGGTTTAAGGCAGGGGTGTCAAACTCAGTTCCTGGAGAGCTTCCATCCCTGCTCCAACACACAAACCAAGTAGTTTTCAAATAAGCTTGAAGGACATGATTAGCTGGATCAGGTGTGTTTAATTAGGGTTGGAACTAAACTCTGCAAGCTGACCTTGACCTTTAAATAGTAACCCCCCTCTTGCAACACCAGGAACGTAAAAGGCTGCCAGTGTTGACCCCTGGCCCCGTTTCTTAACTGGACCCACATCTCTAAATAACCCTTTGACCTGCTGAGTCTGTTCAGGTTGCCCAAGTAACCTTCAGTTTACCTATGAGTGACAGTTCCATGTTCTTTATGAAAAGTGAGGGAGGTATATTCCACTCTGTGCATGGACAATCATGAATCAAATCATGGGTTCTTAAACATTCCATGCTTGGTGCACAATAAGCAATGTATAGGTGTTTTTAATTTTAGGTTATTTCGACAGATAATATATGAATCAAACAATGTTTCATTGGTTGTCATTTAATGCATGATAAAGGACAGATTTCAGTTTTGTCTTTTATTACTATCTAGCTATATTTGTCAGTTCTAAATGTATTTTCCACAATGACCATGAGAAAATGTGGCAAATCCAACACAATGTTTAATGGCTCCATCAAAATACTAGCACATTTGCTATCTAACACCAACATAATAGCCAATCATAGCACAATGACATTATGACTTTTCCCAATTATGTTTTTCGACATCTATGTGTTATTGGTTAAACCCTGCCTTATCATAAATTATTGTATGTGGGGTCTAATTAGCCTCCAACTATGTTTTAAAGAAATCAAGCCCAGTATGTGTAAATGCCTTTTAACATATCCTGCTGTCCATTTACATGTCTGTCGGTTTACATGTGGAGTAGCATAGTGCAAAACTCGCTAAAGAACAAGACATAATGGAACGACACCATACCTGGACACATTGATGTCTGAGTTTCTTGACCCGTTTACTGTTCCTTTCAAAAGGAATTGTGAAGACACTTTTTCATTCAAATTCTGATTAATTAGATACATTGTAGAAATCTGCACATGTGATAATGTAAGCATAATTAATGAGTAAGTAATACTCCTAGTAAGTAATAAAAAATGAGATTGAGCACTTGTGCTTCCATTGTAAAAAATGTAGCTGCACATAAAAAAATGTATGAGTGCCTTCTGATCAATTAAAAAAAAATAAACCTTCTAATTACGAGGCAATAGTTAACTCATTAAAAGTGATTTGCAGAGACACCTTCGAAATGCCATTTTTTCTAACCTTACATCAAGATCAGCAATCTATATTTATAAACTTATATATTTCTTAAAAAAATATATATTTATAAAAAAATGAAAACATTAATAAAAAAATAATAATAATTAGGATAATAAGATACAATAAGGAAGAATAAGTTACCAATCAAATGAAATCAGTGTCAACAAAATTCATCGGCACTACAGAAGTGGCACTGAACAACAAAAAAAGTCTCAAGTCAAATCCCAAGTTAATGAGATAATTATGTGACTAATTAAATAATGGTTATGCATTAGTGATGAACACCTGCTGTTATTGAGAATTACAAAGCATGTAAACATTTTAAAAAGAAAAAAATTGAAGCACAGTTCAACACTTCCAACTACCGAGATATGTGGCAAGGACTCCACAACATCACGGACTACAAGGATTGCAAACACCCTGCTACAAACACCTCTACCTCACTGTCTGATGAGTTCAATCCCTTCTATGCTCGCTTCGAAGTCAGCGGCTACCCCCACACACAGAGCATTCCCACGGCCGAGACTGCTGAGACTCGTCCACTCTCCGTGTCTGTAGCGGATGTAGCGAATCTGCAAAGATATGTAGCGAATATCTGCAAAGCCGCAGATACAGACGGTATTCCTGGCCTTAAAACATGCGTTCACCAACTAGCTGGAGTCTTTACGGAGATTTTTAACCTCTCCTTCTCCCTATCTGTTGTTTCAAAACATCCATCATTGTGCCAATACAAAAGACACCCAAAGATTATTGCTTGAATGACTGGCAGGGCTCTGACTCCTATCATCAGTGAATGCTTTGAGAAGTTTATCAGAGATCACATCTGCTCTGTATTACCAGCATCACTCGACCCACTGCAGTTTGCCTACCGCAATAACCGCTCCACTGTTGATGCAATTGCCTTCACCCTGCACACTGCTCTTTGCCATCTTGACAAGAGGAACACATATGTGAGAATGTTCTTTGTTGACTACAGCTCAGCGTTTAATACCATAAGCTTGTAGTGAAACTCTAGGTCTGAACAATTCTCTGTGCGGCTGGATCCTGGACTTCCTGACAGGCAGACGGCAGGTGATCTGAGTAGGTAGCAACAACTCCTCCCCGCTGACCCTTAACACTGGAGCCCCTCAGGGCTGTGTTCTCAGCCCTCTCCTGTACTCCCTGTACACACATGACTGTGTAGCTGCACATACAGCTCCAACGTCATCGTCAAATTTGTGGATGACACAACGGTGGTAAGTCTGATCATCAACGATGATGACTCAGCCTATAGAGAAGAGCTACACACCCTGACTAACTGGTGCCACAACAACAACCTCTCTCTGAACATCAGTAAGACCAAAAAACACTAACAGTATACATCACTGTAAGTCATATATAAAAGCTATACATACATCTATAAGTCTCTTGAGAATACAGTTTACTATGTGTATATTATGGAAATGTATGTATTGTATATTGTGTACAATTGTACATTGTTTATTGTATATTGTGCAAATGTGTATATTGTGTAAAGTGTGTATATTGTTGTTTATGTATATTGTATATTTTTCATATCTTGTTGCTTGTACTGCCATATCACAGAGTCTTGTACCTAAGAATTTCACCATCAGTACAGTTATGTACATGATTTGTGACAATAAATACATTTTATTTTATATGATTTGATGATTATTGGTTAAAATGATGACCATCATGGAGTTCAGTGTTTGCTTTAGCTGGGCTCTTGACCCTTGACAGTAGTGTAGTGCAAGAATACATGTGGTGAGCGGGAGACCTCTGGTGGTGAGTGAAAGTTCGTAGACCGGATTCCTGACATGTATCACTTAAAACAGGCTTTGAAATCACACTTGTATTTAAACAAATTTGCTTCAAACTTAGCCAGAAAATGTTCAAAACACAGCTGATGTAAAAACTACACAATTATTATTATTGATATCTTAAACAGTGTTTAGATGGAACTGCCATGTTGAGGGATTAATGATAACAACAAACAAGGAAACTTTTAAATTCATTGTTGGGTTTATATTAAATTGAGATTGTAGTTATTCACATCATAGCACCACTGTCAGCAGGAAGTGTGCACATTCAAATTACTGACATAATTCTACGCTGTTGTAATTCTCTTGCAATGTTTCCTTTTTTTAGAGGAAATCATGGCACTAAAAGAAATTCACCTCTTAATTAAGCACCCTTTATTTGTATGTAAAATATTGCATATATTAGAAAAACAATTATTCTGTTTTCATTTGCATTATGTGTAAGTAAAACAAATTGATTAGTTTTAAGATTAGATAAGGACATTTTCAGATGTAAATATACTTTTATTTAGGTATTACGGTCACACTTTATTTTAAGGTCAAAATCTCGCTATTAACAAACCATTATCTACGAGTATGGCTGCTTAATTCATTTCCTGCTTATTAATAGTTAGTAAGGTAGTTGTTAAGTTTAGGTATTGGGTAGGATTAGGGATGTAATATGTTCATGCAGAATATGTGCTTTATAAGTACTAATAAAAAGCCAATATGTTAATAATAGGCATGCTAATAAGCAACTAGTTAAAATTAGTGAATAGTTAATAATAATGAGAATTGGTCCCTATAAGTGTTACCCAAAGTATTTCCAGTATTACATTTGGATACATATTTAGAATATATAATTTTTTTATTCATGTGTTTATTTATTATAAAAAATTTGATTTATTTTTAATTGTAACTGAGTCTGATAACTAATTGGTAAGCAGTCTCCATCTGAGACTTTGATCTTGCTCTGTCTCTCTCTCTCTTTGTCTGTCTGTTTTACACTCTTGAAGTTGTGTGGCTGAATTATTTAATTTATTAAATATATATATATATATATATATATATATGTGTTACAGTCACAGTAGTTAACATGCATGTAATTAAAAGGCTGTATATTTTCGTATTTCTCATTTGTTTGATGTGGAGGTCATTTTAGAGAATATAAATATTATTATTTTTAGGACCATGTATTCTTTTCCGGTCATATTTTTTATATGTTCATATTGCAGGTATGACAATTGGCACCTAGTTTCATACCATTTTCGGATGCCAGCATCTGAAGAATAGAAGGGGTTAAATGCATGTGTCCACTATGCATTGTTTTCCTGAAGCTGCTTGCAGCTATATTTCTATTTCATTTTATATTGTTTTGTTTATATAATACTGTCATATTATTTGACCATTTTAAATGCAATTTCAGTGAATAATAGGATTTTATTTTGTTTCCTTTAGCTGAACCTCTGGTGCAGGTGGATGGGAAACCCAGCTGTTGTTTCTTCAAGTTCAGTCCAAAACTGATGTTTACCAAGGTCCTGAAAGCCCAGCTGTGGGTTTATCTGCAGCCACTACAGAAAACTTCCACTGTTTACCTGCAGATCCTTCGCCTTAAACCTATCACTGAGCAGGGAAGCCGACACATCCGCATCCGGTCGCTCAAAATCGAGCTCAGTTCACAAGCTGGTCATTGGCAGAGCATTGATTTTAAGCATGTGTTACAGAACTGGTTCAAGCAGCCACACACAAACTGGGGCATTGATATAAATGCCTATGACGAGAGTGGCAATGACCTGGCTGTGACGTCTCTGCGGCCTGGCGAGGAAGGACTGGTAAGGACCCTTAGATATGCTAGACCAAATATACTGCTATAGTGGAAACAATAATCATCGTACTGAACCAAATGTAAAAAAATGTTTAGCTTAATGTCACTTGAGAAGCATTTGAGACTGCAATTTCTACAAAACGCTTGACCCATCTCTGTATGTCTACTTCCTCCCGTAATCTCCAGCAGCCTTTCCTGGAGGTCAAGGTTCTTGAAACAACCAAGCGCTCACGGAGAAATCTGGGTCTTGACTGTGATGAGCACTCTACAGAATCCCGCTGTTGTCGCTACCCGCTCACAGTGGACTTTGAAGCTTTTGGCTGGGACTGGATCATTGCACCCAAACGTTACAAAGCAAACTACTGTTCAGGCCAGTGTGAGTACATGTTCATGCAGAAGTACCCACATACTCATCTGGTTCAGCATGCCAATCCTAGAGGCTCGGCAGGGCCATGCTGCACGCCCACGAAGATGTCGCCAATAAACATGCTGTACTTCAATGATAAACAGCAGATAATCCATGGCAAAATCCCAGGAATGGTGGTGGACCGTTGTGGCTGTTCATAGAATTATGTGTTTTGGTTGAGCTAAGGGAAAGTGATAGAGGGAGGGTGTTGGGGATGAAATCTGGCACCTACAAGTCTCTTCAATTTCCTTTTATTTTCCTTACATTCCTTGGAAAGAATACTACATAATGTACAGAGAACAAAAAAGAAATGTGTTATTTCTTTCATAACTCTAGTAGAACACTCTTAGGTCCAGGATCCTAATAAATCCTAATTCCTCACTTTATTATTTGAATCTGAATTTTAGTTCTACCATCATTTTGTATGTATATGTATATATATATATATATATATATATATATATATACATACATATACATATATGTATATATTTATAATTATACACACACACAACCACACACACATATTTACACCATACCCACTCTTTCTTGGTTTTTATTTTTGATGCATTGTGCTGGGTAGTTCTGAGATTCAGGTCCAAAATCTCGCTTTACATCAAATATATCCTAATATCTTGTTACTTTGTGAAGTATTACACATTCAGAGAAAATAGAAAAAAAATACTTGATGCTGGAAACTTGTTGAATTATGGCTGGTAAGGGGACATTGTCAGAATGGAAGATGATATAAAAATGCAGTGCAAGATATAATAGAACATAAGACAAAATACTCATTATTTGTGGAGTTGTGTTGATCTATCATTTAGGAAAGTATAATATTTTGTTTTTGCCCCCATTTTTCATGAGCTTAACTGAAAGATCTATAACTTTTTCTATGCACACAAAATGCCTATTTCTCTCAAATATTGTTCACTAATCTGTCTAAATCTGTGTTAGTGAGCATTTCTCTTTTGCCGAGATAATCCATCCACCTCACAGGTGTGGCATATCAAGATGCTGATTAGAAAGCATGCTTATTGCACAGGTGTGCCGTAAGCTGGCTACAATAAAAGGCCACTCTAAAATATGCAGTTTTACTGTATTGGGGGGTATCCAGTCAGTATCTGGTGTGACCACCATTTGCCATTATAAATCTATTGCAGAAACTTAATTTCCTGTAAAGCTGCTATGCAACAATTGTATCGTAAAAAGCGCTATAAAAATAATCTTGAATATAATAATCTTAGAATTGAATTTGCCTCACACAGTGCAACACATCTCCTTCGCATAGAGTTGATCAGGTTGTTGACTGTGGCCTGGGGAATGTTGGGCCACTCCTCTTCAATGGCTTTGCAAAGTTGCTGGATATTGGCATGAACTGGAACACGCTGTCGTATACGCCGATCCAGAGCATCCCAAACATGTTCAATGGGTGACATGTCCGGTGAGTATGCTAGCCATGCAAGAACTGGGATGTTTTCAGCTTCCACGAATTGTGTACAGATCCTTGCAACATGGGGCCGTGCATTATCATGCTGCAACATGAGGTAATGGTCGTGGATGAATGGCACAACAATGGGCCTCAGGATCTCGTCAAGGTATCTCTGTGCATTCAAAATGCCATCAATAAAATGCACCTGGGTAAACATACGCCTGCCCATACCATAACCCCACCGCCACCATGGGCCACTCGATCCACAACGTTGACATCATCAAACCGCTCACCCACACGACGCCATACACGCTGTCTGCCATCTGCCCTGTACAGTGAAAACCGGGATTCATCCATGAAGAGAACACCTCTCCAAAGTGCCAGATGCCATCGAATGTGAGCATTTGCCCACTCAAGTCGGTTTCGACAACGAACTGCAGTCAGGTCAAGACCCCGATGAGGACGATGAGCATGCAGATGAGCCTCCCTCAAGGGTTCAAGGTTCAAGGTTTCTTTATTTGTCACATGATAAATTATACAGGGTATAATCAAAAGTGAAATGTAGGTCAAATCAGGTCCGCTCAGTGGACAGTGCAAAGAATAAAAAAAAATGTAAAATAAAAAATAAAAAATAAAGTCAAAATTAAATTATATACAAGTAACACCACACAAGAGTATATATATATATATATATATATATATATATATATAGGCAAAAAAAAGAAATAAGAAGTAAAATGTGCAATAGAATAAAGAAAAGTGCAAAACAGTAAAACAGTAAGATGTGCAAAACAAATTGGATGTGCAAAAACATTATATGGGACTTAATAAATATTAGTATAAACAGGAGGGATGAGAGGGATGTGCAGCAACGGTTGTACTGGGTATGCACACATAAGCGGCAATATGGATGATGAGAATATGAATGTTTTGTTATTTTTTACAGATAATAATGAGTCTTGTGAAATTTATGGAACAGAGTTTGTGTTAAGGAGCCTGATGGCCTGAGGGAAGAAGCTCTTCCTCAGTCTCTCTGTCTTTGCCATCAAGCTCCTGTAGCGCCTGCCAGATGGCAGTAAACGGAAAAGATGGTTACCGGGGTGGTTTGAGTCTTTGGTGATTTTAGCAGCTCTGCTTCTGCAGCGTTTGAGGTAGATGCCCTGCAGAGAGGGAGTGTAGATCCCGAGATGCGCTCAGCTAAGCGCCACTCTCTGTAGAGCTTTGCA
The DNA here is from genome assembly GCA_027564155.1 of Gymnocypris eckloni scoliostomus. Taxonomy (NCBI): domain Eukaryota; kingdom Metazoa; phylum Chordata; class Actinopteri; order Cypriniformes; family Cyprinidae; genus Gymnocypris; species Gymnocypris eckloni. Next base: position 25,245,632 of record CM050431.1, read on the forward strand.
GTCCTGGTTTGAGGAATTACCATACCACACTGAGATGCACTGAGTCAGAACACTTTCTATGGCCCCTGAATAGAAAGTTTTCAGGATAGCTGAGAGACCCTGAATTTCCTCAGCTGTCGCAGATGGTACAGCCTTTGCCTGGCTTTCTTAACCTGAGTTTGAATGTGTGTAGTCCATGTCAGGTCCTCGGAGATGTTTACACCGAGGTACTTGAAGCTGCTCACCCTCTCCACAGGGGTCCCACTGATCATAAGAGGAGTGTGGGGCGCTGCTGTCTCTTCCTGAAGTCCACGATCAGCTCTTTGGTTTTGCTCACGTTCAGAGAGAGGCAGTTGTCCTGGCACCATGATGTAAGTCTCTCCACCTCATCCAAGTATGCGGTCTGTCGTTGTTAATGAGGCCCAGGACCACAGTATCATCCGCAAATTTAATGATAGATGTGGAGCTGTGAGAGGACACGTGATCGTGGGTGTATAGAGAGTATAGCAGGGGCTCAGGACACAACCCTGTGGGGCTCCTATGTTCAGGGTGATTGAGTTGGAGGTGAACTGGCCGACTTTCACCACTTGTGGTCTGGCGGTGAGGAAATCTTGAATCCAGTCACAAAGTGAAGTGTTTAGGCCGAGGTCTGAGAGTTTAACAGCCAGCTTGGTGGGGACTATAGTATTGAAGCGGAGCTATAGTCAATGAATAGCAGCCTGACATAGTTGCCATTTTTGCTGTCAATGTGAGTGAGGGAGGAGTGCAGTACCTGGGAGATGGCATCATCAGTAGACCTATTTGGCCGGTAGGCAAACTGAAGAGGGTCCAGAGTAGCAGGGATGGAGGAGCAAATGTGTTTCTTTAAAAGTCTCTCAAAAACCTTCATGACTGTCGATGTAAGGGCAACTGGACGATAGTCATTCAGGCAAGAGGGTTTACTGTTCTTGGGCACAGGGATAATGACAGATTTTTAAAGGTGGGGACCACAGAGGTAGCGAGGACTCATTAAATATGGATGTAAACAAACCAGCAAGCTGATCAGCACAGGACCTCAGAACGTGGCCAGTAATCCCATCGGGTCCTGCTGCTTTTCTGACGCGTTCACTCTCCTTAGTTCCCTCCGAACATCATCCTCTGAAAGGGTGATAGCATAATCATTGCTGCTCTGTCTGCTGCTTCTTGGCGCTGCTCGGCAGAATCGCGCCGCTGTTGCATTCAAAGCGGCCGTGAAGTTGTTTAGCTCTATGGCTTCTGCTCTCACCTCCACAGAGTTGTTGTTTCCAGAGGAACAGATGGTCTTTAGTCCCTGCCACATGCGTCGAGAGTCATTGAGCTGGAAATGTGACTCAATTCTCTCACTGTATCGGCGTTTAGCGGCTCTTACTGCACGACGGAGAGCATAATAAGATGACTTGTACTCACTCATGTTTCCTGACAGAATACCGGCATTGTATGCGGCAGTTCGATGGTTAACCGCGTCACGAATTGTTCTGTCCACCCACGGCTTCTGATTTGAGAAAGTCTTTATTGTAACCGTTTCAGTGGCCTGTTCGGTTAGTGTGTTTCTGACTTAATGCTACCTCCGTGAATTCGCTGGCGTCAGATGAACTCGCCGGAACATGTCCCAGTTGGCGTCATCAAGAGACGCCTGTAGCGTAGCTTCAGAGTGAGGGGACCAGCGTCACTTCCCTCTCCACCGGGGTTCTTGAAGGATCCGTTGTTTATAATCCGTGTGAGGAAAATGGCGGCATGGTCTGATTTTCCAAACGCCGGCAGTGAGTGGGCTTTGTAGGCATTTTGAATTGGGTGTAACAATGATCGAGTGTATTCAGTCCTCTGGTTGGACAGGATATATGCTGATGAAAGTTAGATGACCTTTTTGAGGTTAGCCTTGTTAAAGTCTCCAGTGATGATGCATGCAGCGTCAGGATGTATGTTGATATATCCGCTGAGTTCATCGTGTAGTTTAGACAAAGCCAAGCTGCTATCTGCCTGTGGTGGTATATACACGGCAGTAACGACGGTTGATGAGAATTCCCGGGGCAGATAAAATGGGCGGCAGATAATGGAGAGGTGTTCTAGATGAGGCGAGCAGGAGCGCGACAGAATGGAGATGTTTCTGGGGTCACACCATTTCTTGTTAATGAAGAAACACACTCCACCACCTTTGGTTTTTCCGGCCTCGGCTGTTCTGTCCATCCGAAAAACAGAGAAGTTGTCAGACGGCGTTACAGCGTTGTCCGGGACCGAAGGAGTGAGCCATGTTTCGGACAAACAAATGATGTTACAGTCTCTGATGTCCCGTTGGAAACTAATCCTGGCTCTAAGATCGTCCATCTTATTATCCAAGGATTGGACATTGGCGAGCAAAATACTCGGTAAGGGGGGACTGTGAGCCCTCTTCCTCAGTCTGTTACGAATTCCAGCACGCTTCCCGCGGTGTTTCCTTCGCCTCCTGGTATTATTGAGGCGGTTTTGTCAGCTTCGTGCTCAAGAATCTCCAATGGCCACGCTGGATCTGTGTATAAAGTGTCCTGGATCAGGTTAGTGTAACGCTGTCCAATGTCCAAAAGTGTTCTCTTGTCGTACATAATCATTGCAGACGCTACACGTATAAAAGGGAGGTAAAAAAAACACATAAAAACACAAATTTGAGCGGAGCTAATTCACAGGCGACTGAACTCAGCAGCGCCACCGGAACTCAGCAGCGCCACCTGAGACGGTTTCTGACAGTTAGTGCAGAAATGATTTGGTTATATAAACCAATTGTTGCAGCAGCTGCAGCTGTCTGGGTGGCTGTCTGGGTGGCTGGTCTCAGATGATCTTGGTGGTGAAGATGCTGGATGTGGAGGTCCTGGGCTGGTGTGGTTACACGTGGTCTGCGGTTGTGAGGCCAGCTGGATGTACTGCCAAATTCCCTAAAACTCCTTTGGAGACGGCTTATGGTAGAGAAATTAACATTCAATTCACGGACAACAGCTCTGGTGGACATTCCTGCAGTCAGCACGCTCCCTCAAAACTTGCAACATCTGTGGCATTGTGCTGTGTGATAAAACTGCACATTTTAGAGTGCCATTTTAGGGGCTACTTACACCTGGTCACTTCATGCGTTTTTTTCTGATCGGATAGCTATCTGATTTGTTAAAACATTTCGTTTACACTTGGCCACATAAATGTGTCTTCGCAAAACGGATATAAATCCGTTCTTAAATGCAAATTTAAAGGAGTTCACGTCAATGAAAGCAATAAAGGCAGGCACTGCATTTTATTCATTATCAGCTCATTTCAATATCATTCTGCAACAGGAGATAGTGCGGCATCAGCACTGGAAAGATAGGTTAGTCACACTACTTTTAATGAAGATGATTGTGTTTTGAGCGTCTGCGACTTACTTTCAATTTAATTTGTGGCAATTTGCGTGTTGGCTTACTGAAGAGATACTCAGTTACTCATCCGCGGTGATGTTTGTTGCATTAGCACTGTCGTATCTGACTATAACATGCCATATAGCCTATAAAATGTCTATTATTTTAATATTTTGGGAGGAGTAAAATTATAATATGTGGTTTCAACAACCAGATGCATTTACACTTGTCCAGTTTCTTATGAAATGCGGCCCAGACCACCTCCTGAAGTGGTTTGAGCGATCGGATTTATATCCGTCTCGAATGCATTTCAGAGGGCATTTACAGCTGGTATTTTCAGGATCGCATAACTATCCGATCAGAAAAAATGCATGAAGTGACCAGGTGTAAATAGCTCCTTATTGTGGCCAGCCTAAGACACACCTGTGCAATAATCATGCTGTCTAATCAGCATCTTGAAATGCCACACCTATGAGTTGGATGGATTATCTCGGAAAAGGAGAAGTGCTCACTAACACAGATTTAGACAGATTTGTGAACAATATTTGAGAGAAATAGGCCTTTTGTGTACATATAAAAAGTCTTAGACCTTTGAGTTCAGCTCATGAAAAATGGGGGCAAAAAAAAAAGTGTTGCGTTTATAATTCTGTTCAGTATATATATATATATATGCAAATAATAATTGGAAATAATTGGCAAATAATAACATCCGAAAATGGTATGAAACTAGCTGCCAACTGTCATACTTGCAATAGGAAACATACTAAAAATATGCCCAGAAAAGAATAAATGGTAATAAAAAATTATAATACTTCTATTCTCTAAAATGACCTCCACATCAAACAAATGAGAAATACAAAAAAAATACGAAAATAAACAGCCATTTAATTACATGCATATTAACTACTCTGACTGTAACAAATGTTTATTCTTTTTAATAAATTAAATAATTTAGCCACAAAACTTAAATAGTGTAAAACAGACAGTCAAAGAGAGAGACAGCGTAAGATCAAAGTCTCAGATAAAGACTGCTTACCAGTTAGTTACCAGACTCAGTTACAATTAAAAAGAAATCAAAATTTTTACAAAAAAATACATAAATTAATTAAAAAAATATATATATTGTCTAAATATGCATCAAACTGTAATACCGGAAACATATATATATATATATATATATATATATAGATGCATCTTTCATTTGTTAGAAAGATTTTCACATTGAGTTCGAAGTGTTTAAGCCAGCATACTAAGTCTTATTCTGGGTTTCCTACATGTATTTGTATTGTACTTTAATGCTAATATTATGCATTAAAGAAATCATGACAGGAGACAAATGCACCCCACCCCCTCCACTAAAGCGACATTCCAAATAGTCTAGGCACCCTTTCATGACTACTTTGATCCTCTTTTTACTCATAAAAATTACTAAAGAAAATAAAGGAAGACATTTTTTTTTCTGCCACTCTTAAGGGGAAAATGTTCATAACCATTTATTTTAGATTCATGAATTTATGATGTAGTACTTTTCATTTGTTTCTACATCTGTGATAGACAAAATCATCATAAAAGAAAACTAAATAACAAAAATTTATTATTTAAAGAGGTGAAAAGAGTGTAACAAACCATAATTGTATAGTGATTTGTGTAAAAAATACTTAAATTTCAATTTTACATAAATGCTATTTTCAAAAATCTCTTCTTTGCTTACATAAACTCTACCTTAACAATCTGTTATCAATATATCAGTGTCAAGATAAACCAAAATAAAAAAAAATGTTCAAGGCTATATGCAGTTGTACTGACTACAGATGAGTTTTCAGCTGTACTGAAAACAATTGCATATAGGTAATTATATTGGCACATGTATTTACATGAATAAAAAGAACAGATGCCACTGTGGATCACAACAGTACTATAAGACACTTATCTGCAATTTAGAGAACATTTATTTCATTTATCTTTAGTTGTATTTAATTAAAAACCATTCCCTGTCCCTTACCAAACTTTAATGGTACAGTAAACTTTGGGAGTGCTGAAAAAACAAAGGATGGAGAGGGGGAGTGGTACAGAATATAAATCTTTTGCTATTCTTCAAATATGTCCCGTTGTTAAAAACAAAAGCACTATGATGTTGGATAAAAGAGGAGCCTTCTTACACTAAATCTAAGTAACATATGTATATATCACAAAAGAGAAAAGGACAAAAAAAGGATGGCAGTGTGATGGTGCTGAAGGGTATAAAATATTATTTTGGGCACTCTACTTACCAACAATAAATTTTGCACTATGGGAAGTAAATGGCAAGAGGAGTTTTTATTTCCATTTCTATTTGACCTTTTCAAGCACGAGAACTTTGTTGATGGATTTTAATAACTTAGGAATGTATATGGAGTTTGCACAAGGGATAGTCCATCCACCATATCTGTATTTATGCCTTTGAAATATTTCTGCTGAAGCAGAGACCAGTGGTTGGCCCAATCTAAAACAAATCATATCTCAAATTTCAAAGCAGATCTATGTCTGAAATTTTAAATGGCTGTTTTTTAACACTATCAAATCCACAAAACTGAACTTTAAAGAGAACATCTGATTTGAAAGGCAAGTTTTGGCAACTATTGCTTGTGGCTTGAAAAAACAGTGACTATGCACCATGAGAACGCAGGTCTTGAATATGAACAAGCAACGAATGTTTTAACTAGGTACACAACAGAAACAAGGTTATATGGGCCACAAGTAATTATTTATACTAAAAATTTAATCAGTCACAAAATAAGTAAAATCTACCTCATCAAAACAGTTTGAAACCTTGCAATGAAATAAAAATGGACACATTTTATAACATCTGAAAACTGCCAAAATCCTCTATATTTATGGTCAAAATACAAATGCTTGTAATTGCATCAGACTTTTTACTCTTGCCATTTCAGTTTTGTCAATGTTTTTTTAGAACATTATTACTTGAATGATGTACAAGTCTTCTAAAATGCCACAGGGTCTCTATATTAAGGTCCTTTAAGGATACAAAGAATGGAAAATATGATATGGAGATCATAAGCCATCACCCTGTTAAGTTGTACAATTCGAAACCTCTGTATAATGTAATGTTCTTAATGTTTTTGTCAGACAATATGTGGAGAAAAAATTGTGATATGTAAATGTGAAAAAAAATCCAAATGAAAACATTCTACATTATATAAAGTTGACAGACTCTGCTTTGGAGACTTACCTACTTATTTTAGTCATGTTCAACCACTCTTTATGTTGTGTAGAGAAATTATGAAGTAGGTTGGTTTTCATGCAAATAAGAAAACATCATCATTATTTCTGTCCTTGTCTTTGTTTGATCATGTTTTGTACAATAAATACTTTATTTAGAATACAAAAGGACTGCCCCTTTCTTAGTACACTGACTATTTTGACTGACTGATAATGTCAATAAGAATTTTTTCAGGTATTATTCTTTTTTGGTTCAAGAGGTTGTGATGGCTTGATTTCCATCAGTTTTTTCAGAAAAGATCATGAGGAACTGAGTTTGAAAAAATAAAACTATACAGAATCTGCACAGCTTCAAATAATTAATCCAAATGCTGTATGTTTTTAACACAGTCCACCAAAACAAAGTTTAGTCAGTGTGTATGGCAATTACTATACAATGCTTGTGGGACATCTTTTCAGATTTTTTCTGCTACACCATTGTGACAATGCATGTGGTCAGTATTACATTTATGTAATGCCTGTTTGATCATTTTCAAGATTGATTTGGCATTTAATCGACTAGCTGGAGAAAAATTAAAGAGAAAAAATAAGTTCCTCTAATAAAAGGCACCATGCAATTAACATATCACCACAGACCTTTTTTGCTGACATGCTTGCTTTCATCCACTATTGAGGCAAACAATCCAATCTCTGTGTTATGAGCTTTTGCCAGATGTTATCGAGGAATAACATACCTTGGAATGTAATGACTGACCAATCAGAATCAAGCTTTTCACAGAGCCGTTTAATAATTTAATTTAAAGCACAGCCACCACAATATCAGACTTAACACCTATTTACTTTGAGATCATTCTCAGAATGAGCTTTATTGCCAGGTATTTGTTTTCGTGACAGTAGCTACCGCAGTGCAACAGAATGACAGTGGCAGAACAAAAACACAGATAATAAAAAGAAGAATTAAAAAGAACAAGTAAATAAGGAATAACAATATACAAATTGACAATTGTATGTACAGCAGAGCCGATCCTCCCTACACGCAGAATATGCAAGCTGCGTAGGGCCCCCGAAACACCAGGGGCCCCCTTGCTCCCAAAGATGTTTTAGCTTTAGTTTCATTTTGGAGTTTGGCCAGAAGTTATGAAAACATGAATGACCATTTATTTTAATGCGGAGTTGAAAGCGTACGGAGCTGCAGAAGAGATGAGTGCTTTCCGCGAGCGCGATTCCAGACGAAGTGAAACACAGACACCTGCGTTGCATCCATTCTTTAATCTCAACCACAAACGCCCCCCTGAGGTCAGATTTAGTAGCTGAGCTGAACCAGACAGTTATTGATGTGCAGAGGACGGATTAAATGATGGCAGAGTAGAACTTTATGAGCAGCTCCTGTGACAGGTTGAACTTCCTCAGCTGGCGATGGAAATACATTTACATTTACATTTTACATTTATGCATTTAGCAGACGCTTTTATCCAAAGCGACTTACATTGCATTCAAGTTACAGTTTTCACATTTTTTTATCAACTCTTGCTTTCCTGGGAATCGAACCCATGATCTTATGAGTGCCATGCTCTACCAGTTGAGCTACAGGAAAGCATACTACAAATACAGTGGTGTAGTCTAGTTTTTTGTAGTGAGTGTACTGTGATTTTTTCCTTCCCAGCCTCATACTCACCCATCCCAGAGCACCCTCTCATAAGTACCATCAAACTCGCTTAATAGGGCTCTACGCTTACTTTTTTTGGAGCACTTGTGCTGCTAATATAAAACAAATTAGGAGTAAAAAAAATATTAAAAAATCAAGGGCTCAATAACAGTGTATTTAAGCTTATTTAAGTATATTAAGCTTTTTTTAAATGTCTAATTAAAACAATGCAATAAGTAAAATAGGTTACCGATCAATAAAATCATTATTATAAACAAAATTAGTTTGCGCTACAGAAGTGGCACAAAAGAACAAAAAACTGCCTTGTAGGTATTTACAGACATTTAATGAGCCTCAGAGGTGGCATGAGAGCAATTAACTTCATAAATTCATGTTGAGATTAATGTTTTAAATATAAAATTTTGAATATAGAAATATTAAATTATTTAAATAACTGAAATGATACTTTAAAAATGAAACTAAAACTGCAGCGGCAAGTTACTTATTTTATCACTGAATCATTAATTCAATTGATTCGTTCGAACGGCTGATTCATTCAAGAATAAAGCAAGTCCGTGCGTCCCAGTGTGCATACTATCCATCCTATCTGCCCTAAGTAGTATTTAAAATGACTATTATCACATTTAGGATGGATAGTATGCACACTGAGACTCGGGCAATGACTGACTTTATGAATGAGCAATTGACTTGACTCACTAGATTCGTTTAAAACGCAGATTCATTCATAAACGAAACTACACTGTGTTTGAATGGAGATGTGCAGTGGCTCAGTTATTTTGTTTGAAACTATTTTAGTTGACGAAATACAGCAAAATCAGGCAATACTTTTATAGTCAGACAGTGTAGCCTAAGTCACTAAATATGAACTTTTTGTTTATTGAAATCGCAAATTTTTCTTATAACAATCCCCTGCTGTTACTGTTACATTAATAACAATGTATACTCTACCACGTACAACAATGACAAAACATTTCATTTCAACACTGTTAGAAAACCTAAGTACTTGTACAATGCACAATCATGATAGCATTACGATAGCATCGGTCTCGTTTTCTGTACGCGTAGGATGGTATTAGCCTTATCTGGCTCATTTTCTGTAGTTTCCAATGTTAACGTTCCTGTCATCTGTTTGCAGTCTCACCCGAAGCAGCATGCTACGGGGCAGTCGTGGCCTAATGGACAGCGTGTTGGACTTGAAACCCGAGATAACCCAAAGTTGTGGGTTCGAATCCTGGCTCTGGCAGGAAATGTCCACGACTGAGGTGAGACCCTTGAGCAAGGCACCAAACCCCCAACTGCTCCCCAGGCGCTGCAATGTCGGCTGCCCACTGCTCCACTTGGATGGGTTAAATGCAGAGTGAAACACATTTCACTCCTCATTATACTCTGTATAATTGTGTATGTGACAAATAAAGCTCATCTGAGCTTAATTTGTATTGTAAGCTTCAGGGGCAGGCTTACGAAAACACTGAAAGGGTGTAGTTCGTCTCATATCTCCTTTAGTGATTCACATTAGTTAATTTCAAGTTTAGCAATAGTCGTCAACAGAAATACGGCGTGATTATCAAAAAGACGGTGCTTCGCAACACAGACTGGGTGAATTTATGAATGAACGTGTGAAAGTTCTGTCACAAAACAATGTTGTTACTTAACCGCCTGCTTTTTTAAGTGGGTATATGCAAATTCTTTACCTTCCCTAGTTGGTATATGGCGTATACCTGTGTATCACATAGACTACACCACCGAAGTACAACCTCTGCTGGGCCTTTTTCACAATGGAGTCTGATTATCCTACTTCAGGTCCTGGGATATGGCGGTGCCCAGGAACCTGAATGACTCCACTGCAGTCACAGTGCTGTTCATGATGGTAAGTGGGGGGAGAGCAGGGGGGTTTCTCCTGAAGTCCACGATCATCTCCACTGTTTTGAGCGTGTTCATCTCCAGGTTGTTAAGACTGCACCAGACAGCCAGCTCCTTAACATCCTGTCTATAAGCAGACTCGTCACCATCCTAGATGAGGCCAATCAGTGTGGTGTCGTCTGCAAACTTCAGGAGCTTGACAGAGGGGTCTTTAGATGTGCAGTCGTTCATGTACAGGGAGAAGAGCAGTGGGGAGAGAACACAGCCATGAGGAGCTCCAGTACTCATCGTATACGGGTGCTGGAAGTGTATTTTTTCCCAGCCCAGCGTTTGAAGTATGAAGGGACTTCGCACAGTTCCAGTGATCTGTTGAAGATCTTTGTGAAGATAGGGGCCAGCTGGTCAGCACAGGATTTCATACAGGCTGGTGTGACACCGTCTGGGCCTGATGCTCTTTTCCCTTTCTGCTTCCGGAAGTCCTGGCACACCTCGTCTTCGCTGATCTGAATTGCATGTTCGGGAAAGGGGGGTTGCTGAAGGTATTAATGGTTGTGTAGAGAGGTGTTCAGGGCAGGTGTGGGGTGTTTGTTTTTTATTTTAAAAATGTTTAAATTGTTGATTCTCCACAGTGCTGGGGTATGGTGTTGTAGCTGGTGATATCTTTCTGTCAGGGAATGAGAACTCAGAACCCAGTTGCAAGTGGAGTGACGTTTATTTGACAAAACAGTGAGAGATGAAGCACGGTGAGTAGCTAGGTCTCAAGCAGACGAGCAGATCTCCAAGGCACGGAGACTGCGAAACACTGACCCGATCCAAAACAGCAGGAGTCGAGGCAGGAAACAAACAGGAGACAGAGAACTGGAGAGGACAAACTGGCATGAGCAAACAACGATCTGACAACATGCACAGCAAACGCGAACCAGATAAAGGCAGCAGATAACGCACAGCAGGTGTGACCGTGCTGATTAGCTAATCAGCACTGAGGTTGCCGGAGCAACGCTGACAAGCAATCAGACAGGTGACAACACGCAGACACACAGAATGAACACACAGATCTGTGAACCGTGACACTTTCATAAATTTTCACACTGATGCAGAATCCCTGGAAGATAATTGGATCCTTAGCTTATTGGAATAATTCCTCTTTGCTACTCTGATCTCCTTTTCCAGTGTGTATTTGGTCTTTTTACACAAGACCTTATTCCCCTTCCTGTAAGCATCTTCTTTGGCCTGACGGAGCTGTCTGAGTTTTGCAGTAAACTATGGTGCAACACAGTTCATAGATATGGGAAGAAGGTGGCAGGAACCGGCAAACATTTAAAGACTTTAATAATAAAAATAAACAAACACAAAAGAAAAGCAGCAGTACCTCACGGATGACTGCCGCACACAAACACAACTAAAAGTCCAGGCCTGGTCCTCTCTCGTCTTCCACTGTCGTCGCTCCTCCTTTTATCCCTGCGGAGCTCCTCCGTGGGACTCGAGACCGGTGAGTGGTGCAGGTGTCACTCATTATCATTTACTCCACTGGCCTTGCTCCATTCCCACGGCTCTTGGCCCCGCCCCACTCGTCACACATGGTATGTCATTGTTGTAGATTAAATGAGTCCTGAGGGGTATTGCACAAAAGCAAGATAAGGGATTAAGCTGGGATTTTCCAGTTATCCTGTCTGAATTTAGCCCTGGCTCGGTTGCATGAAGGGAGGCAAAATTAATCTACATTAAGTTACTATGGAGATTTACACTTTGCAGCTAGCCTGCTCCGGAGCAGGCTAACAACCAGGCTAAGATTAATCCTAGTGATTTATCGGCTAGTTCTTCCTAAATCCTACTAGATATTAATGTATTTTAGTCACTTCATGGTCCTGCATTAAAATACTAGATATACTGTCATTCATCTAAGTATGCGTACTGTTATTTTAGTTATTATTGAAAACTGCTGTTCATTTCACTGTCAGAGGTTTGATGAATATATATATTATTCGAGATTTAAAGCATTTATTGTCATACACCCTGTGAGGAAAGCAGATTTTCCTGAGCAATTATTACTTTGCTGTCCACAATGAATGCCAACACAGTGCAAAAGAACTATACTATACAATATGAGAAATAGAATATAGACTATGTATATATATATATATATATATATATGCAAGTATAGAGTAGAAATGTACTGTTGAATGAGAAAAAATATCAATCTATTATATTTTATTGCAGTTGATGAGATAGGAAATGGCTCATGAAGTTGCAAATGTGGTTTCAATTAAGTCCGTAATGAGGTCAATATGTAGTATATATAGACTAAAGATTTGTGTGTTTCCTATTCACAATGGCTTGCCCTTTGTTGGATGATGTAGTTGATGAGGAAGTTTTAATACTCAGACGAGCATTCAGGCATGAAAGAGTCTTCCGAGATAGGGCAGACCCATTGGCCTTTTCAGACGAATATCTGACTGAGAGGTACAGATTCTCAGGTGATGGCATCAGATATTTGTGTAGGCTACTGGGTCCAAACATACAGCACAGGACAGCACGGAGTCATGCTCTCACTGTCCCACAGATGGTCTGCATAGCACTGCGATTCTTTGCAAGTGGCATGTTTCTGTATTCTGTCGGTGATGCAGAAAACCTCAATAAAGCCACTATTTGCCGCACAATAAGAAATGTAAGTCTGGCATTGAAATCTCTTGTGCACATATTTATCACCTTCCCTGGTCACAGAAGATTCATCCACATCAAGGAGGAGTTCTACAAGATTGCAGGTAACACGAATAATAACAGATTACTACAAAATGTTACATTAGCACAGTCACAGTATGACACTCATTATTTTGTGTTACAGCTTTTCCTAATGTAATTGGTACAGTGGATTGCACCCATATTCGTATCCAATGCCCCTCGGGGGCACATGAGGGAGATTATGTTAACAGGAAATCCTTCCACAGTGTCAATGTTCAGGTAAGAATGAGTTATGGTTACTGTCAGCTACATAATTATTCTGTGCATTAAATTACCTTAATAGGCTATATCTTTTTACAGATGATCTGTGATGCTGACTGCCTTATCACAAATTTAGAGGCAAAGTGGCCTGGCTCAATCCATGACTCCAGAATTTTTCGGGCCAGTAGAATTCACCAGAGACTCTCTCTAGGTAAGCCACCCCATTTTTTTAAGCACCTTGAACATCAAGAGTACAGTACTTGTAAGAATTATGTTTTGTATTCACAGGTGAGTTCTCTGGTTTGCTGCTGGGGGAGAAAGGCTATGCCTGTGAGACATTTCTGATGACTCCCCTTACAGACCCCCAAACCCCAGCACAGCAAGCTTACAACCATGCCCATGCCAAAACCAGGGCTCGAATTGAAATGACCTTCGGCCTCCTGAAATCACGATTTCAGTGCCAGCACCACCTGAGGGTCTCCCCAGACAGAGTATGTGATGTGACTGTTGCCTGCACAGTGCTGCACAATATTGCCAGCCTAAGAAAAGAAAGGGCTCCCAGAGTTGCTTTGGATGTTGATTGGGACAATGCTGCCATATTCCCAGATAACAGAAATGGTAGACTTGTTAGAGAACAATACATTGCAAATTATTTCAGTTAATTTAGTTTTGATTTAGCCCATCCCTTAATAAAGGATAATGTAGGCTATATAACTTTTTCATGTGTGCATGCATTTTATTTGGCATCGGTAGCACACACTGTGGTTATCTTCCCAAATTCTAGTTCCACTTCACTGGATCAATAACTATAAAGTGTACTTGACATTCATAAAAAAAGTTACAAGACCACAATAGTAGTAAGTACCATACACCACCTGTCAAAATGATTGATGACAGGTGGGCGGAGCTTCCGGTATAGGGGCGGGACTTCCGGTATAGGGCGGGACTTCCGGTATATGGGCGGGACTTCCGGTATATGGGCGGGACTTCCGGTATAAGGCGGGACTTCCTGTATAAGGCGGGACTTCCTGTATAGGCGGGACTTCCTGCATAAGGCGGGACTTCCTGTATAGGCGGTACTTCCTGTATAAGGCGGGACTTCCGGTATTATAAATCATGTTATTGACAGTAGGTTTTGATGATTTTGACAGGTGGTTTTGATGGTTTTGATGTTATTGACAGTAGGTTTTGATGATTTTGACAGGTGGTTTTGATGGTTTTGATGTTTTGACAGCAGGTTTTGATGATTTTGACAGGTGGTTTTGATGGTTTTGATGTTTTGACAGCAGGTTTTGACAGCAGGTTTTGATGATTTTGACAGGTGGTTTTGATGGTTTTGATGTTTTGACAGCAGGTTTTGATGATTTTGACAGGTGGTTTTGATGGTTTTGATGTTTTGACAGCAGGTTTTGACAGCAGGTTTTGATGATTTTGACAGGTGGTTTTTGTTTTTGAAGGCTGTATAATAAATGACAGAAGGTTTTGTCTTTTGAAGACGCTGTTATCAGGAAATTCCCCCTCCCATCCGCCGCTTCCCATAGCAGCGTATATAAATGGGTCAGTGTGTTCTACATCAATCAGAAAGAGAAAACATGAGCTACATGAGCATGGACTGTTTATCGTCCCCTAAATCCCCAGAGGCGGGGGTGAGCAGCAGAACGACGGACAGTCTGATGGCCAGTCTGACTATGGCACCGAGAAAACCTTTCGGTCACGTCCGTTTGACAAACTTTCTCCATGAACTTTCGGAATGGACTAAAGGTGAATTTATGATGAGCAGTAACCGTGTATTCGGGTACAAATTTCATAAATCAACTCGAGTTGTTATACTCTACACCACCGACAACGCAGGCGAGTTTCAGCCCGGGGAAGACGCGTGTGTTGTATTTCCTGAAAAGACTGGTCATTATTTTACAAATTTGTCTGGAAGGATCTGAACAGCGGCGAAGAGCCTTTGTACATTTCAGAGTGGGACGGGTAGACCCGATCGATGTACCGCGTGGTAGGTGACCACGCTAAAAAGAACCCAGATGATTCTGTCTACATATTCTGCTGTAAAGACAAGACAAAGCTCAACAAAAATCGGTCAGGGGTCGTCCTGCCTAACGAGCATAACGATCTGTATGAAATGCAATTTTTGTTCAAGTGGCGCGATCTGGATCTGCTGGCCGGTATTTTTTCAATAATAAACAAGATGTTCAAATGGTGCGAGCTGCATGACGGCTACAACAAAATTAAAGTGCAGCTGTTCCACCCTGAGAGATGCGTGCGCAGCAGTACATACGCGCGCTATTCCGCCCCCATTTACTACGGACATCCGGAAGCTCGCCGGTCAGACCCTCCCAGGCGTCGTTTATAAACCATGGCTGCAGTGCTACGACGTCCCCGCCCCTTTACTACATTTGCCATAAAGTCAGTGCCACACCGTCGTCGTAGCAGATAGACGTGACGTACCTGACCCCACTCCAACGCACTCTGTGGATCAAATAGTTCCTACCGGCTCGGCTTTAGACCAGACCGCCGGACCAAGCGGCGAACCTTTGAGAAAGAAGACTAGAAAAACGGGTCGTTCTACCTCACCGGCCTGTCCTGAGAGAAAACCGGTTCGTTTTACCCGGCGATCAGTCCTGAAACCAGTCCTGACAGGAAAACTCTTTGTCCGACGCCGAGCAGTCCTGCACGAGTCTTGACAGCGTATTTCTTTACGGTAAGACTATCTACATTATTTAAACTCAAATTGAATCATACCATTAAGATTTTTGTGTTATATTTCTACACAGCAGGTTCGGGTTATAGCCCTGACCACATAACGAGTTGGAATACGCCTCAACGCATCACTTGGACAAGCACAAAGGCGGGTCAAACATCATATCCTTTTAACTCACCGGAAGAAGACATTGAAGTTGAAGAAGTGCCGGCGGTGTCTCACTCGGGTGACGAGCCACTCACCGATACTAGGCGCAATAATTCAATAGAGACATTAGGTCAAGAGTTTCGTGATGCACAGATTGATATAAACAACAAATACATTGAGCTGCGTGACGTACAGGATGATATAAACAGCAATTTGACTGCGCTGCGTAGTGAGTTGCGTGAAGCACACAACGAAACCCGTCGCGCATTAGACACATTGGGGCGCGAGGCTCGCGCCTCTCACCTCGAGACACGTAGCCGATTGGACACACAGGATCGCTTCATTCAAAATGCGGTCGATCAAACATTTCGTCGTATCCAGACCATGAGATCAACCCTGGATCAGGAATTTAATAGAAGCGATCGTAGGGTAACTGAATTCCATCGTGAATTGGTACTCATGTTTCATCATCTTATTCTCGTCATCATTGATGGTACAGAGGAGTAAATTCAATATAGATGTATTCCATTAAACTTTTATGGTTGTAGTTGTTTTTTCTTCACCTATCATGTATTGATTTTTATATTCCATCTATGCTTTGATTTTTATATTCCATCTATGCTTTGATTTTTATATTCCATCTATGCTTTGATTTTTATATTCCATATACTCTATGATTTTGCATACTTTCTATACTCTATGATTTTGTAATATTTCATGTTTTGGTCTGAAATCTAAAATGGATGGGTCAAAAAGCTTTTGCGCAGACGACGACACAGAACTGTCACCGGACGAGATTGAAATGTTAAGTTTGCTGCCGGACGAGCTTTTAATGCTTCCGGATTCTTTAGAACAGTATTTGTTTAATCTAGAATCTTCGCAACCCCCCACTAATCTGGATCATTTTGAATTAGCTGAAAATCCAAATATTAATTTGTACGATCCAGTGCTGAACGTAGACACTAATTTGGATCTTTTTGAATTAGCTGTAAATCCAAATATTAATTTGTACGATCATGTGCTAAGCGTAGACAACAATCCTGTTGTACAATATGGTGGTGTTTTAAATAATCAACCCCCAGCATGTACCGACACCGATCCTGACTGCGACGACACAGAGCACCCTGACGGTGATGATACTTCACAGCCATCGACCAGCAACACGAGACCCACATCAGGTAATGTTGACGCTTTACGCGGGACTGACCCTAATAAACAGAGTCGATTAAGCCATACGGAAATTGATACGCTGATTCGAGAAGGTGGGTTCGTTAACGGATATCACGTTTTACCGCGACCTCGGTTCAACAGTGTTGAGAAGGAGCATGAATCTGAGAGAGATTAACTCTACAGATTTGGCCTCTTATCACACTTCCTTACATGGCATGTTGAGCGAGATCGCCGCCTTCGCTAGAGAAATCGCCACGATGCCCCGTGATCAATATGACCATGTCGGCACCCACTCTACAAACACCTATCAGCGGTGTTCTCACACCCGGTAATGATTATGACGTGGATTCGCTTATGGATCAATTTGAAAGAGTTTTACAGAGCAACGAGCAGTTATTATCGGACGACGCTGTCGAGATCGACGCTGCCGTAGCCATGAACAGACAAGGAGGTGGTCGACGACGAAACTTACAGATCTGGCCGTTGATCAGGTAATCCAAAAAAAAAGACGAATTTGTTCTGTCCCATAAATTTGTCGAATCAATTGTGTTTCTATTTGTCTCGCTCGCTTTTCTTAACCCCCAACTACCCGAGAGTGAGTTAGAAAAACTGGCTGTCACCATCCAAAACAGCGTCGGCTTCTCAATTCAAGACCGAATCGCCTTAGCGACATAGCTTCGTTTGAACGAGCACTAGGCATTAAAATCGTTGTATTTCACAGATCGAATGCCATGGTCTTAGAAACGCACAAAAATTGTGACGAACTCCACCCTAAAACGGTGTTCCTCTATCTACATGATGATCATTACTACATGATAATGAATCTGACCGGTTCTTAGGTTCGCCATACGTCTGTCAATTTTGTTACAAAAGTTACACCACCCGCAGAGACCATCGATGTAAGCAAGCCTGCAATGTCTGTTTTGACGCGAATGTCACAGGTTCCCTAAAAGAACCATACATTGCCCCGATTGTTTGCTATTGTAAATCGAGCTATTGCTTCAAATGCATAAAAAGAACCCTCCCGGTCAAGAATCCCCTCCTGTGATATTATCAAATACTGCAAACTATGCGGCTGGCGTTACTACGTTAAAGCGGTGACAAGAAAACAAAACACATATGTGCCCCGGACAAATGCGCTCCATTGTCGAGAACGCCTGACGGCCAGGGATCACACCAATGCTTCATACAGCCCCTAGAGCCTAAGGAGCCATGCGAGAAATACATCTTCTACGATTTTGAAACGCTGCGTTACGAAAACGGTAGACACGTGGCTAATTTTGTTTGCGCAATCACATTCAAAGGGAACAAATTTACGGCTGAGGGTACCGACTGCATCGCTAAGCTAATCAACCGCTTCAGACACCCCCGATATAATGGCTACTGCTTCATAGCTCATTACGCCCAGATTCGACGCCTTTCTGATTCTCGAGTATTTTTGCAAAGCCGGGTTGCTATTGAGGTCATAATGCAAGGATGTAAAATAATTTTCATGTACGACGAATCGTTTGGCCAACGATACATCGATAGTTACTCATTTTTTCCAATGGCCCTTGCCAAATGCCCGTAGCGTTAGACTTAACGACGACTGAAAAGGCTACTTCCCCATCTTTTCAACAGGGTGGAAAACGAGAACTATTTCGGACCATACCCACAAAAGTTCTACAACTACGATAACATGTCGGATAAAGACCGTGAAAAGTTTGATGCGTGGTACAGCACAGTTGAGGGCAAGTGGTTTGACTTCAGGAAAGAACTGTACGCCAGACGGGCGTTAACGACGCCGCCTTATTACGCCAAGGTTGCATGAAATACCGGGAGGCATTCATGCAATGCGCGCCGGACTTGACCTTTGCACGCCGCCGCTGCTCGATGGGGGTCTTTAAAACACATTATCTCGGCAGAAACACGCCGCTCTCACGCATAACAAAGCGCATACATCGATCAGAATAAGTCCTACTCAAGCGGCTCGATCGAATGGCTCGAGTATGTCAAAAGACTCAAACGTGATCGCTCACCACGCCGTAAACCACGGCGGCATCGATCGGTAAGTACTTTTAGACGGCTACTACCAGCAGGACGGTGCGGCACGGCTTAGAATACGCAGGGTGCATCTTCCACGGGCACTGCTGCCGCTTTGAACCCCATGAGTCTCACCCTTGTCGGGAGTACCCTATGGGGTTCTCAGGAGACAGTTTGACGATAAGATCGAAATTCTGCAGAACGCGACGGTTTGCAAATCGAGGTTCTTTGGGAATGTGAATGGAACGACATGAAAAGACCGATCCCTCTGTGATAGAATTTATGACCGGTTATTCCGCCCCAGAGAGACTGAACCCTCGAGACACCCTGTTTGGCGGGCGACTAACGCTTATAAACTCTATCACAAAGTGAGATGAGAAAATAAGGTATCTCGATTTCACCAGCCTCTACCCCTTCTGCCAGGCTAGGAAAAGCTACCCGATTGAACATCCAGAAATCATTTTCAACAATTTTGAACCGATTGAAAATTATTACGGGCTTATCAAAGCGACCGTGTACCCTCCCGCAAATTACTGCATCCTGTTCTCCTTACAGATGCCAAGGAAAACTCATGTTTCCGTTATGCCGAACCTGCGCTCACGATCAAAACCAGACCACGAGCTGTACCCACACGGATGAGGAAAGATCACTCCGGCTCCTGGGTATCCATTGAGCTTTTAAAAGCCATCGAGAAGGGTTATGTGGTAGCCAAGATTGACGAGGTTTGGCATTTTCCACAACAGTCAGACACGTTGTTTGTCGACGCCAAAACGTTTTTGCGGTTGAAACAACAAGCGCCGGGTTACCCGTCAAATGTTGTCACGGACGCTGAGAGAGAAACTTACATTCGCGAATATTTCAAAAGAGGGATTCAACTCGACCCCAAAAGATCAAGCACAACGCTGCCCAGAGAGCGATCACCAAACTTATTTTGAACAGCTTGTGGGTAGGTTCTCTTTAAGACCAAACTTACCTCAAACGACTCTGGTGAGCGAGCCCAAGATTTCACCAGAATCGTTTCGGTAATACCGACACCTTGTCGTATTTCTCATTCGCCTCAGACGACGTGGCTCTCGTCCAGCATAAACCCAACAAAGAGGATGTTTGTAAGGGTCGCGACGTTAACGTGTTTATTGGTGCGTCACCACAGCACACGCCCGACTGGAATTGTACGAATTGATGGACAGACTCGGTGACCGCTTCTTTACTCGGACACAGACAGCGTCGTTCGTGTCTAGACGGTGACTGGGAGCCGCCTCTGGGTGATCATTTGGGGAGCTGACGAGCGAATAAATAGACGATGGGGATTTTATTACAGAGTTTTGCGCTAGCGCCCTAAATCGCACGCGGTTTCCAGACGTCCAAAGGGAAAGTGTGTATGAAAGCTAAGGGATAACGCTGAATGCTAAAAATTCCCAAGCCATCCGCCTGGAAACCCTGATTGGTCTGGTTGACAGTTATGTGACGCCGCATGATAGTACCAAATACATCCTGGCTCACACAGAAAACATTGTGAGGGATAAAAGACTCTCACGTTGCACAACAAATCAGTCGTTAAAAGGTTTAAGGTGGTGTATAATAAACGCAGACTTTTGCCCGATTTCACCACGCTTCCTTATGGCTACTGATCAGATGATGATGCACAGAGGGTCGATGGATGTTTCCGATTTTGATTTCAGACTACAACATCCATTTAGTTGTGTTATAAGCGGACCGTCCAATTCTGGAAAGTCTTATTTTGTGAAACTTTTGTTGGAAAAAGGTTTGAATTTAATTTCCAAGAAAATTGAAAACATTGTTTGGTTGTATGATTGTTGGCAGCCTTTGTACGATGATGTGCTTAAATTGTACGACATTAAATTTGTGCAAGGAATACCAGAGAGTCTGAATGATGATGATTTGCTACCCGTCACTAAACCAAATCTTCTCATCGTGGATGATTTGATGCAGCAAGCCAGCGCAAATTGGAGCTTCAAAGGGTGTTTACGCAGTAGCACGTCCCATCACCGCAATCTTAGCGCTATTTATATAGTGCAAAATTTATTTGTACAGGGTAAATCCAGCCGAACCATCAGCTTAAACGCCAATTATATGATTCTGTTTAAAAATCCTCGACGTCAATCAAGTAGCGATGCTAGGACGCCAAATGTACCCCGAAACACAAAATACTTTATGGAGTGTTACCACGGTCAACCAACCTTTCGGCTACATAATGATAGACTATAAAGCAAAACTCCCGAGCAGTACCGCCTCAGAACAGGATTGCTTTCCGACCGTCAAGTGGTTTATATCCCAAAAAAAGAAGAAGAACGTGATCAAATCACCATGTCCGCCAGACTTTGTAAACATCTGCCGGTGTTAAACTGCTACATAAAGCATCTCCTAAACAACGGCGCCTTATTTTACAATCGGCGTCCGACGAATTCATTTTATCGCTGTGTGAAGTGGCGCTTAACATCCTCTACGGGACTATTCCGTCAATCCGCAACAGTACCGAAAACTGAAAAAGAGAAAAGCCGAATTAAATTTGTAGCCGATAAAAAATCGGCATAGCGGCAAAGAAACGAGTCTTCAACCAGAAGGGTGGATTCATTTTACCGCTCCTGAGCGTCGCCGTACCCTTTCTTTCGAGCTTGATAGCAAACAGATAGGATGGAGTACGCCGAGAAGATGTATTTAGTCCCGCAGCATCAACTGGATAAGGCGAGAACTGAAAATGTTCGCGAGACTATTCAACAGAGCGTGGAAAACGATTTGGACGTCACCATGAGAAATATTTTACTCCGCACTGATTTGAACCCGTACGAAAAAGCTAAACTTTACACAAATACCCTGAGCAGGTTTTTGACCATCGTTAAACAAGGCGATCGCGAGAGCGGTGTTTTAACGCAGTCGTTACCCGACCCCACTCATAAAGATGAAGTACCGATCAGTGGCTGGCGTCGAAGACGACGGTGCTGAGGAGCATGTGGTGGATGAAGTTCTGAAGAATGTACCTTCGAGAAGTGTGAAAACAGCAGATACATATTAGACAAGATGTCTAAAGCTAAAGGACTAAGCGCTGGAACGAATCGGGGAGTTTGTGTTCAGGGTAAAGCTATACAAAGGCTCACACATGGTCGATTTGTTAAAAAATGTCACGGCCCCGCAAAAGGTTCGTGATAACCGGAGACCTGTAGGATGGTCAGAGTTTCTACGTGCCTTTGCCGAATTAAACATCCCTTTTTCTACAGTGCCGAATCAACAGGTCAGGAGCACAATTAAATCTCTAAAGAGTAAAGCCGACACCCCGCCCCGTGTCAGACCTTCTAAAAGAGCACGAAGACATTCACGCTCCTTGTTTCCAGAGTCCGAAGACTCTGTGTTTAAATCCCCGACTATCGATCCAAGACAATGGTTGGAATTTTAACGAATCCTTTCATGTGTGTGTGTGTGTGTGTGTGTGTGTGTGTGTGTGTGTGTGTGTGCATTAATATGTATCTTATGATTCAATAAAAGACGATTAAAAATATAATGGTTTTAAGATTTTTATTTATATGTCAGACATGTCTGCACACAGTGAACGATGAAAACATTTTATCATTACAAACATACGGTCTTAATCTCTTCACAAATAGGGACACCATTTTATCATTTTTAATATAATCATCGGTGTATAGTTTCATCACATGGTTATAGTCGTATCCTCTGGCTAAATGATATAGAAAACAAACAGTGCTGACCGCAGGTATCCGGCGAATAATCCTGACTCGCCTGTCGGAATATAATACGCCGGCGCCGTTGGCTGCTAGAAAGTTATTGATGGTGGTTGGAAAGCGATGGCTGTTGGGCGGATTGCGTCAAGCTGTCGAAAAACACGTGGACCCGCTCTTGGGTTAAATAAACGGCGATCCAGTGCTCACCTGGTAGCCTAGCAGGGTGAGTGTTAATGATACAGGCCGACGGTAAGATCCTTATGGGTTTTTGGTAGTTGATCGCCGGTAGAACGCCGAGAAAATCCTGCATGTAATTTTATCCATGATGGCTGTGAGTTGCAGTGTGTTCATCTCAATAGTAGTCTATCAGTACCTGGCGGCGGTTAGACAATTCAATGATGCTGTCAAATACCGCGTAAACAATTAAATTAATGGTATTCGCAGTGGTTTTCTGAAACGAGCCGACTCTGATATTCCCGGACTTGATGAGGGAAATGTGCTGACCGCACTCTTCGTCCGGGCGTGAGGTTAAATGCGTAAAGTGTGTATCCGCTCAGGAAATCATTCCTGCCAATACAGAGCGGTTGGTCTTTAAGGTGTCTCCCGGTCGTCATCACCAACTGATAATATTCTCGCATCGCCGAACCAGCTTCGAAATTAGGTTGTAGAGGCTTGAGGATATTGTTGACCGTCGACGAGACGGCTAAGAATTCCAGATTGTAATGTTTGAACGCGAATGGATTTTTGTGTAGGAACCGTGAATGCGCGTTGTCGACCATGGCAATGACGATAGACTTTGGTAGCGCTCCTAAAACAGATTTTCCTGATTCAAACACGAGAGCCGGCCGGTATGGAGAACGATTTTAGACTGACCCTATCGACAGGGTACTTGGCCGTTGTCGAGAGTAACGCCTGAGCGTGAGCCAGTCTCACCGGTGGTGATACAGTAACTTTCTTGACAAATAGGGATGCGGACACTATATTTAATTTGTAAGCCACATCGTCGGCCCTCATCAGACAGAATTCATCTTTTGCTTGAATAAGTCGTATCTTGATATCAACCCCGCTTATCATAAGTTTCTCTTGGAAGAATATATCGCTGTGTATGGGGGCAAGTAGTTCCACCTCCTTGCTTTCGCTGGTGTAACCCGATCTCTTCGACAACCCCATGCTATGGCCTGCGGGTCTTGAACATCCATGTGACCCGCCGTGTCTTTATGGAACAATCCAGCGCTGAAGACAGATTCCAACGATCTTTACCGTAGTTGATCAGACTCGATGATACAGCGATAAGGGTAAGTGCTCGAACTCTGAGAAATCAGACGATCGCCGAGGGTCACGCCGACTTGTGAAAATATAGTGGCCCGGTAGTTGATTAGACCCACCTTCGCAGGGTGTGCAATCTCTTCCCCGTTAGGTCTCGTGATTTTCACCCGTAGATAGAGCATCGTGTTATTGAGATCCACATAATCATCGCCGCTTGCTCGCGATAAAAAATTCCAATGGTGCAGAGCCCGATATGGCCGATAATGGGGATACTTCTAAATAGCCGTTTTCTCAATAACGGTCTGTGTCAGCGGGACCAAAAATAAGTCCAGCTCGACTTGATGCATTCTCCGACATGCGCATGCAGCGCCATGTTAGAATATGGATTTTGTGGCTCTCTTGATCGACACGCCGACCGACAGACCTCTTCACGAGTGAGCGCTTTGTTTGAGCGCCACGCGACCGTTTTCTTCTTCTTCGGCGCAGCCTGCTGACCACGCCTCCTCACACCCGCGTGTTTAGACACTCTTCGTGCCATGACCATCAGACCGGACCCGTCTTGAGCTTTATCGCTATGCGAGCGTCAAAACGTTTGAGACGGCGTCGGATACTATATTTTTAGCTGCCGATTTTAGGTGTGGTTTCGACTAAATCCTCTTTTAACAACGGCACGGCCATCCTGAACAGCCCTCTGAATAGGCCTCCTAACCCCCGCACCGTACATAACTCCCGATCCCGAATAACCCGGTAAACCGCAGCCGGCCTGATTTTGGTAATAGCTCACATAGTCCGCGGTATTGGGCTCTCGGGTCTATAATAAACCATTTTTAAAGAATAGAAATATTTTTGGTTTAAAGTGTAGTTTTACGATGACTTTCCCATAAGAAAATGGTACTTGTGGTTTTGATCGTTCTTCAACTCTGACGATGCTGGTGATGTGATCCTTGCTGATCGATGCGTAATGGGGTTGTCGTATCTAGCAATGACCACGTCGTTGCCTTTACCCGTTATATGTACGCATCTCAAAGGGGAACGTAAGAATCTCCGACCGCTTGGTATTGGATGATGTCGGTGTAAACGTACATTGTGTAGAACCCTGCGTTGATATCGCATTGATGAGGAGCGTACATGATGACGTTTTGCGGTAAAATCGGGTTCTTTATGATAGTTTAAACCTCCGAGAGGTTTTAGCGTCATTCCTAAAATAGTGGCGAGTCTTCCCGGAAACTCATTGAAATGTTGGGTTTCGCGGTCAGATACACCTTGTTTTTAATTCGTCATGATTCAATACGGCCGCTGGTGCGATGAGTTGATTTATAGCCGGAGGATCGCCGACGAATGTTTGCGTAGTACCCTCCGCTTATGTATAATTTTGTAATTATAGAAAAACCAATATTTGAGGGATTGCTATCCGGGGGTTCCGGAGCCGTATGTAGGATAAAATGCCCATCTTCGTCATTAAAGTTGTACCAACTTCTAGGATATTCGATTTCGGCGAGTCCAACTTCCCATTGTCCTTTCAAGTTTATAGCTTTAGCCAACCTGGTTGTATAGCTGGATATACGATTTTCAGGATAAACCGGCAGCGGCGCATTGCACGGCAACGTGACGTGGCGTAGAACCCGTGATCCTCCATGGCGGTCCTTCGCTTGTATGGTCTCATCCGATAACGACGGTGCGTTTTAAGGAGATTGCAAGTCCAGCAGAGTTTTTTTATCTATATAACTATTAAATTTTGAAGGCCATCCTAGCCATTTCACTAAAACAAGCGTAGATTTCCCTTGTTTTTCTGACCTAAAATCTTTTCCACCTTAAAAGATTTGTTTTACCCACAATTATTTTTTGCAGCTCTTCTTCATAAAAAACCCCCTCGATGACATCGCCATCATAATCCTTGAGTCTGTAGACCGGGGGTTGACGTGGAATACACGAGGATACGGTGAAAAATTCTTCCGTGTAGTTCTGCTCATAACCTTTGGCGAACGGGCCTCTCACTTTAGAAATCCTGACGACGTCGCCGACTTTGAAATTAAATACGGTCTTCTTCTGCTTCTTTATATCGCCGTACAAGTTTTGAAACACTTGACCCTCATTTACTTTGTCGACGTCCACGGGTCTCATTCTGATACTTCGGTGATAACTGGTGTTGTACCCTTGAATAATGTCTTGTAAAACATCTATGTATCGGCGGGAATTTGTAGCCGATAAAAATCTCCACATGCGGCTTTTTAATGTTCTATTAAATCGTTCCACGACACTGGCTTTCAAATCCGTAGCGGTAGCGAAGTGGTTAATGTCGTGCTTTTTCATCACATCTTGAAAATGTTTGTTAAAAAATTCCTTTCCCTGATCCGTCTGCAATTTCTGAGGCACACGACCCTCTTTGAGTATAGACTGGGCGCTTTAGTAACCTCAATGCCGCTCTTATTCTTCAAAACTCGAACCCATGAGAACTTGCTAAATACATCTATGCATGTCAGTAGGTATTTATGACCGTCATTATCCTTGGCGTAGGCACTCATGTCGACAAGATCGGCCTGGAACTGTGTATCGATCCCGTACACAACCACTCTATTTCGTTTGTATTTTATAGGTGCTGTTTTGTGTAATGTGTAAGCATCCTCACCAGCCAACCATTCTGAAACCTCTTTATCGCTTAGACGGACGCCGCTATCTTTTAAGACGGCGTCTTTTAATCGTTTTTTACCCCCTAGAGAGCCGGGGTTGGACGGTGTATAATAAGCCTTTTTCATGAGCTCCGACATGCTGTCGTTTCAACCGATGCAAAAGAATAACGCATACAAGTAGTTTGAATCAATCTTTTATTAAAAAAAAAACGTTACAGGATGCATGCAAAATCTAAGTAAATGGTATTAATTCAATCTAAGTAAAATGATACACGTAAAGTAAAAAATGGATATAATACAACACACTAACTAAGAATGGTTAGTAAAAAGAATAATGTAGCAAATAGTTAGTAATAATGACATCAATGATAGTCTAACCAGAAAAGAAAGTCGCGGCAGGCCATCATGTTTTTGTCTAGGATGTAATCAACATACATTACGACAATTTTGTCAACGGTCTCATGAATATCGGCATGTTTTGAATTTCATCATCATCGCTTTCATTCAAGATCAACTCAGTACATACATCCGCCACATAGGTAGAAGTACACAACACATCGGTGATTTCGATCGTACATTGTGATTCAATCATCATATCTAGAACCTCTTTTATCATTACATCAGGGGGGTCGGTACCATCAACACATTTATCCGTCAAATCGTCCCATGAATTAGCCAGTCCTCTTATTAACACCATATTTTTCTTGAGATTTGCCTGACGCGTAGTGTTGTGGCCAACTGGAATATCGGGGTGGGCGGCGTCCGCAATAATCTTATACAGCAGCTCAGTCATCTGCCGTCTGTAATGCTCTTTAAACATGAATTCCATACAGCTCCTTAGGCTAGAGGCTACACCCATGCTGGAGCTGACTTGGTCGCTCGCCATTCACAATTGAAAGACCTTGCCAGAGATCAACGACGTCGTAGACTATTTCCTTGCAGGGTTTGTCCAGAAGTTTCAGCCTGATTTCTTCTAGCTTGGCAACTATGAATGGTTCGTCTTTTAATGTGCAGAATAGTCCCGACTGTCCCTTGGATACGATGGGGGTGAGATTTTAACCCACAGCGGTTTAGGAGAATACCGATGATGGAATGAAAAAAGGGCTTAAACAGCTTGCCTGACAGCTCGTCAAAGTGTGTGTCGAAGTAGAAGTTGGGAGGGTCAAACAGACAGGAATGTTGTAGCTGGCTAGGATGGTCAATCGCACACCCCTCGCAGTCTTCCTTCAGCTTATCGCCGATGAGATGTTCCAGCAGCACCACGGTCGCTGCTTTTATGATTTTGAATCCGACGTCGCTGAAACATCCGTCTGTAGCGTCGAGACCGGCTTTAGTGTCGAGACCGGCTTTAGCGATGGGTAGGTAAGTCAGGTTGTGTGATCCGAGGTCTGAGCCCAATTTATCCAGCCAGTCTTCGGAGGGGTTGACGATGTTAGCCGGACCCCAGTCGTTTTGGAGGTCCGATTCCCAATCTTTGTGGAGGTCCGATGGTCCAAGGGGGAAAGTCAGGCAATGGTCGCTTGCGTTGTCGTCAGGAGGGTCGAGAATGCTGCCGAAGGAGATGCCGCAGCTACACACATGAGCGGGTAATGAAGCGCCGTCTTCAGCCATGGTTTATAAATGCTGCTTGAGACGGTCTGGTCACTGACTTTATGGCAAATGTAGTAAAGGGGCGGGGACGTCGTAGCACTGCAGCCATGGTTTATAAACGACGCCTGGGAGGGTCTGACCGGCGAGCTTCCGGATGTCCGTAGTAAATGGGGGCGGAATAGCGGCGATGTACTGCTGCTCAGGGTGGAACAGCTGCACTTTAATTTTGTTGTAGCCGTCATGCAGCTCGCACCATTTGAACATCTTGTTTATTATTGAAAAAATACCGGCCAGCAGATCCAGATCGCCACTTGAACAAAATTGCATTTCATACAGATCGTTATGCTCGTTAGGCAGGGCGACCCCTGACCGATTTTGTTGAGCTTTGTCTTGTCTTTACAGCAGAATATGTAGACAGAATCATCTGGGTTCTTTTAGCGTGGTCACCTACCACGCAGGTACCCCGTCCCACTCTGAAATGTACAAAGGCTCTTCGCCGCCGCTGTTCAGATCCTTCCAGACAAATTTGTAAAATAATGACCAGTCTTTTCAGGAAATACAACACACGTCTTCCCGGGCTGAAACTCGCCTGCGTTGTCGGTGGTGTAGAGTATAACAACTCGAGTTGATTTATGAAATTTGTACCCGAATACACGGTTACTGCTCATCATAAATTCACCTTTAGTCCATTCCGAAAGTTCATGGAGAAAGTTTGTCAAGCGGACGTGACGAAAGGTTTCTCGGTGCCATAGTCAGACTGGCCATCAGACTGTCCGTCGTTCTGCTGCTCACCCCGCCTCTGGGGATTTAGGGGCGATAAACAGTCCATGCTCATGTAGCTCATGTTTTCTCTTTCTGATTGATGTAGAACACACTGACCCATTTATATACGCTGCTATGGGAAGCGGCGGATGGGAGAATTTCCTGATAACAGCGTCTTCAAAAGACAAAACCTTCTGTCATTTATTATACAGCCTTCAAAAACAAAAACCACCTGTCAAAATCATCAAAACCTGCTGTCAAAACCTGCTGTCAAAACATCAAAACCATCAAAACCACCTGTCAAAATCATCAAACCTGCTGTCAAAACATCAAAACCATCAAAACCACCTGTCAAAATCATCAAAACCTGCTGTCAAAACCTGCTGTCAAAACATCAAAACCATCAAAACCACCTGTCAAAATCATCAAAACCTGCTGTCAAAACATCAAAACCATCAAAACCACCTGTCAAAATCATCAAAACCTACTGTCAATAACATCAAAACCATCAAAACCACCTGTCAAAATCATCAAAACCTACTGTCAATAACATGATTTATAATACCGGAAGTCCCGCCTTATACAGGAAGTACCGCCTATACAGGAAGTCCCGCCTTATGCAGGAAGTCCCGCCTATACAGGAAGTCCCGCCTTATACAGGAAAGTCCGCCTTATACCGGAAGTCCGCCCATATACCGGAAGTCCGCCCCTATACCGGAAGTCCCTCAATCATTTTGACAGGTGGTGTATGGTACTTACTACTCACAATGATTCTTTTATTATTTTGCTGTTATCACTTGTCAGCTTGGAGCAAAAAAATTATAATGATTAATACATTGTGTTACAGTCATGGTTACAGTATGAACTGAAGTCACTTACTTCTCTTTCTAGTTTCTGGATTTCCAGTTCTAGTTTCCTCAGTGTCTTGTGTTTAATTTGCATCTCAAGGTCCATGTCCTACAGCTTTCTTTTGTTCACATCAATCTTGACTTCTGTCAGCTCGATCTCTCTCTTAAGATGTGTTGTGTAGAGATATCTGACAGTTTGTGAATTCTGTGAACACCTTTTAGTTAGCATAGCAGAATTTTTGCATAATGTAAATTTACTTTAGGCAATACTCACTATGTTACCAGGCTGCTTATCAGGCTACCCAATGTCAGGATCCTGTAACAAATGATATTTTCTATTAGTACCACTTCCCTGACTTCTTATCTATTATGAACTTAAAAAAATGTGTCTATTTCCACAAAATTGACATGATACCTCGAGCCTTCTGGAGTCCAGCGACACGGTCTCATCATCGGCAGAAGTGCACTCCACTGCTGTAGATGTGGCTTCCTTCTGCCATATTCAATACTTGTATTTATATTTTTGACAGGACATGCAAAGCCTATGATTTAATAAGGAGTACTCACCGGCGAAACATAGTCTGGTGGCTCCAAAAGTGTAAGGGTGTAGCCAGCCACTGCAAGGTAAGGCAAAGTCACACAGTCCACATAACAAAATATATATGGATTTCAATATTTTCCATGTGCAGTAGTATGGCAATAATGTACCTTGTATGAAGAGGCCAGTATCCCTTGCTGGGCCAGAGTCAGTGGCTGTCCCTCCCTGGATCCCTTCAATCACTGGCTTCCCTTTATTTCAGTCCAGGGCCAGCTCCTCTGCTGTGGTGAAGTCTTGGGTTGGAGGGCCACCCCCCGTACCAGATTTATGACTTTTTTTTTATTGCTAAAATCAGCACAGACAATAAAATGTCAGCAAACATGTCACCTATGTTCTCCGCAAACAAGTCACTTACCAGCCTGCAAAATATTATTGTATTTAATCTTGACTTGCTGCCAAGTCCTTTTTTGGCCAGACATGCTTGTTATTTAAGAGGAATAGATAGATACAAATGATAAAATAGATTAGATGGATAAAAATACAGCAAATTATCTGATTATAGATTACATCAAATCAATTAGAAACAAAACCTACATACAAATAGATAAGAGTAAAAAGATTAAACAGATTATAGACATTAAATAGATCAAATAGATGCACATAGTGGGTAGGTGTTTGCAATTATTCTTCATGTTAAATGCATGTCCACTGGTCACATTTAAGGCAAAGTATACAATTATTTTTGAAGATGACAAGTAACTCCTTGAATTGTAATTATGAGGGTTTCAGTGGAGCACTGGTTATTTGGACTACTTACGCATTCAATCGGTCCGCTATTGTTTGCCAGGCATTCTCTCTTTGCTTTATTACAGCAGCTGTATTGCCTTTTTTACATATTATATGTTTCACTTCTTCATACGTTTCCATAAGAAGCTGTTGCTCATTAGGCAAAAAGTATGCCGCACGGGTTTTGTCCATTTTTGCATCGGTGATTCTGTGATCGATTTCGTGATCTTTTTAAGAATGCCGTGAACGTGCATTTATCCAAACTATATACACCTGGCTTGACAAATCCGCGCGTTCTCATCCTGGCTCAGCAAAAGTGCAACGGATTAAGCCAGGATGCACTGATTAAACTAGGTCAAGCCGCGACTGTTCTGTTATCCTGGCTTTCTTAATTCTACTTTTGTGCAATACCCCTCTGGTAGGAATGCACATGTCCTCACAGAAACTGATATATGAAGTGACAGTCTCCGTGAGCTTGTCCAGATCATTTGCAGCAGCCTCAAAAACACTCCAATCAGTAAGGTTGTGACGGGATTGTAAAACACACTGTCTCGTTGGTCCGTCTGTTTACGGTCTTTACCACAGGTTTAGCAGATTTTAGTTTCTGCCTGTAGGTTGGTATAAGATGAACCAGGCAGTGATCAGAGAGCCCCAAAGCTGCTTGTGGGACAGAGTGATATGCATTTTTTATTGTTGTGTAACAGTGATCCAATATATTCTGAGGTTAAATACAGATTTAAAATCATAATAAGAAATAGTTGAATAGCTATGATACTGGTTTTGAAATCAAATGTGTACATAGTTATGACAGGAAACACTGACATCTAACAATGGCTTGGAATAATCTTAAAAAAATAAATCAGAATCAGAATGAGCTTTATTGCCAGGTATGTTTACTCATATGAGGAATTTGTTTTCATGACAGAAGCTACTGCAATGCAACAGAATGACAGTTACAGAACAAAAAAACACTAATAATAAAAGAATAAAAAAGAACAAGTAAATAATAAATAACAACATACAAATTGACAATTTTATGTACAGGTATATAACAACTGACAGTTTTGTATGTACAGGTATAGTATATGCAATTGAAGTTTGCACTAGGTATGTTACGGGAAGTAGACCAGACACGGAGGATATGAAATAACACTGATGTTTATTTGAATTCAGCAGTCGGGTAAGCAGGGAAGAATGGTGAGTAAGTATCTTGAAGTACTTAGGAAGTTAAAGGATATACTGATGATGGTTATCTTGCCAGGAACTCGTGGATGATTGGTAAGCAGCACACACCTCAGGTCGACAACGAAGACAAGCTGGGGTGACGGACGAAGACAGGCAGACGTAGGAGACACGGAGGACCAACAAACAGGAGGGAAGTACTCTTGAGGTAAGCAACTGTGTAGAGTGGTGTGAGTCCACTTCGTGTAAGCGAGATCAGACAACTGACTGAGGTGAGGTGTGTGCTTAAGTAGTGCTGGTTTAATGGAGTGTTGATGAGGTGCAGGTGGTTTGAGTTAAAACTCAGGTGACAGTGATCGCTGTGAGAGATTGGTGGTGGAGCCTGGCTGATCTGTGACAAGGTATGTGTGTGTTAGATAAAAAAAGTGTATAGGTGTATAAATAGTGTTTGTAACATATTTATTGTCAAGTGTTAATGAGATGGATTGCCTGAGTGAATAAACTGTTCCTGTAGCAAATATAATTAATCTGTAGCGCAGCTTGAAGTAGAACCTATGAGTGTAAAACACACCTACTCACTGTCTGGTCATTCTCTCGAATTCGAGGCCATTGGATTAGAGTGCTGTCAATTTCACAGCTCAAAAAGGAGAAGCGTGATTTCGCAGGCTGCAAACCACGTCTCTGTTCATTGTAAGTATTAAATTATAATTATAGGCCTGTTGAAAAGCTGAAAAATTGTTGAAAGCTCCTTAGAGTTTGGGCTTTTTGCGTTGATACTGATACAAAATACTGATAAAAAAATGTGTAGCCTGAAAGGGCATGTTCACACTTGGCGTCTTTTTCTACTAGAAAAAGTTGACGGGGGCTTTTTTTAGTAAAATAAAAAGCTGGCAGCGTTTTGGTCATAAATTGCAGCCGAGTGTGTCTTTTGTTGCTATAACAACAGCTGCAACGGTAGCCTAGCACGGTGTGCTGCAGAAATGCCAGCTTTTGAAGTTAAGGGGGAGGGTATGTCGGTTCACAACAATGTTTGTGGGAGCGCAACATTATACGGGGAAGGAAACTATATGGTGCAGGGTTTCATACAACTCCTTGTGCTCCGAAACTAGTACAATCTGTCTAACTTACCGCCGGCGGTGGCGTTTTAAAAGGCGCTCAGGACTTTTTTGAAAACACGGTTTACTCCATAGGATTATAATGT
Source organism: Gymnocypris eckloni scoliostomus (assembly GCA_027564155.1). NCBI lineage: Eukaryota > Metazoa > Chordata > Actinopteri > Cypriniformes > Cyprinidae > Gymnocypris > Gymnocypris eckloni. Next base: position 25,279,205 of record CM050431.1, read on the forward strand.
AAAACAGATGCTGGCAGTTAAAAAAAAAGACGTCAAGTGTGAACATAGCCAGTCGCTTTGGATAAAAGCATCTGCTAAATGCATTAATGTAATGTTATTCAGTCGCGATGCACCAGCACCGCTTAAAATATAAATCATTATTAAGTATCGTCCTGTACTGGCATAAAGTTGGCTTAACGTTGGACGTTCGATATTCGCATATTTAGGGACCGTCTCTAAAGTTACATGCGATATTGGTATACTCTTTTCTAACTTCAATAGCATTTAAGCAGAATGACTTACAGTCATAAAAACAACTGTAAACTGTTCATCTAGGTGTAAACTATAATGCACACCTTTTACATTTTTGATATTTATTAAAATCTACTGTAAATCATATGTTAAAAATGGATATTTTTCACTACAAAATGGGCTCAAACGTAACTGTAAAGCTCAATAGCATTTGAGGAGAATGACTTAGTTATAAAACAACTGTACACTTTTCATCTAGGTGTTAACTATAATGCACACCTTTTACAATTTTTATATTTATTAAAATCTACTGTAAGAAACTCTGGGTTTACGAAGAAAACCTGCTCCCGACCAGGTTAGGTTCACGGAGTAAGTTACCACGGTAATTGACTCTGAGTATAAGTTACCTCTCTTTCAGAAAGCAGGCTTGACTTACCCTGCTTTCTCGGGTTTGACAAACCTCCCTTTTGAAACGGAAAACCCAGAGTTTCCCTCATTTCAGGGTTAACATACTCAGAGTTTTCACTTAACCTCCTTTCTGAAACGGGCCCCAGGTCTATGGGTGAATCCCAATTCTCTGTCTTACCTCTTCCCCTTCCCCTACCCCTTCATCTTACCCCTAGCCCTTGTCCCTCGAAACCGAATGGTAGCGCTAGGGGTGAAAACATACCCCCATGAAATGAGACGCCACTTGGTTTCTGTCTAGCTGGCTGCTACGTCACCAGAGGCGACAAGTGTTGATCACAAACTTGCCGTCTGCAAGTGTGTGTATGTCGATTGCGTGGGTATTAGTGATGTTTTCCCTAGTCAGAGAAATGCGGAACTGTTGTGCAAATCAGCAATATAACGTTAGCGTGGAAAAATAGTTTTTTTTTTTTTGTTTGTTTTTTTTGTTTCAATTAAGAATATGGTTGCAAATATATATTTTCAGGACTGTGTAGGGCACAAAACAAGAGTGTCGTACATTTTTCAATCAAATTTTTAAGCCGAAAATACTTATATTTATGGGACTCTCTGGAAGATCTGGCCGCAGTGTGTTCTGGGTACACCTTGGTTTCAGGTAAGCTCGCAAAATTGCTTGGTTACTAACCTTGGTTACAGCCCTTACTCTCAAGTGAACACGCAGAACTAAGGGGAAGGGGGGGGTAAGACAGAGAATTGGGATTCACCCTATGTCTTTTGAATTAAAGTGCCCAGTGAACTCTGTTGCCTTGAAACTTATGCTGGTGCCATTCATTTCATATTCGCTCTCGGCTATTTTTGCCTGCCAGCATGGTGGTGTAAACAAAATGGGTCACGTGACTGCAGGAGCTCTAAGTATTCCCAATTCAAGACAGCAGTCCAAAACAGTTCATATAAAAGCCCACTTCAGGAATGAACAAAGTTGCATCGATGAGTTTGAAGTGGTGTTTGTTTGACAAAATAGAGCATGTGGAAAGAGAAAGCGCGACCTATGGCTATTATTAGCTCCCTATCTAAATCACACAGACAGAAAGACAAGTTGTGCGGAAAGATACACAATCTTTCAGCCTAGGATAAACTCATGAACATCAACAATAATTTGGAGAAATATAATGTTTTATTTTTTTGTAAACTATGTAAGTGGCACTCTGTGTTGCAGCAGGATTTGGAACAGCATCATGAGTCACCGCAGACAGTCTTTAACTTTAAACAATGTTATTCAACTGAATGTACAAATCAAACTGTTAGCTGTAACATCCACAAAATAAAAAACAACACTGATATAAGAGCGTGCAGTTTCTGTCAATCAGATGCGCACACGAGTTTCGTTACTACAGCAACAGCAGAGTATTCTTTCAGAATCATCCTGGGTCCAATTCAATTAATATTAAAATAAAAAGTGATGTGTGATTAAAGTGATAGTTCAGCCAAAAAATGAAAATGTTGTTGTCATTTACAAACACCCAAGTAGTTCCTAGCCTGTATGAATTTCTTTGATCTGCTGAACACAAAGAAACACAAAGGTGTTCCTGTGTGGCTCAGTGGTAGAGCATTGCGTCAGCAGCGCAAAAGGTTGTGGGTTCGATTCCCAGGGAACACACATACTAATGAAAATGTATAACCTGAATGCAATTGTAAGTCGCTTTGGATAAAAGTGTCTGCTAAATGTAAATGTAAGATATTTTGAAGAAAGTGTGTAACGAGGCTGTTTTGGGGCACCATTGACTTCTATAGTAGGAAAAAAACACTATGGAAGTCAATGGTGCTCAAGAACTGCTCTGTTTCACACAATCTTCAGAATATCTTCCTTTGTGTTCAGCAGAACAAAGACATTCATACAGGTTTGGAACTACTTGAGGATGAGTGTGATGACAGAATTTTCATGTTTGGGTCAACAATCCTTTTAATGGGGGTTAGGTCCCTACCAATGTCGAAAGCAAACCTACGCCCCTATATTCGCATGTTCAAGTTTTATTTTTTTATATTTATCTTACAGATCTCAGTTGAAATACTTCAGTGTGTTTTGACATTATATTATGTTATGTTAGGCCTATATCATAAACCTAATAAATAATTGACCTTGTTTTTTAATGGATGCTCTTCTGCTCATCAAGGCTGTATTTATTTAGAAAAAAACAGTAATATGATGAAATATCACATTTTCTAATATTGGTTTCCTGTTTTATATACTTTAAAATACAATCATTACTCAGTGTCACATGATCCTTCAGAAATCATTCCAAAATGCTGATTTATTATGAGTGTTGAAACTGTTGTGCTGCTTAATTGTTTTTGGAACATGTGATCCTTTTTTTTTTGTTTATTTATATAGCACAGTTTTATACAACTCAAGTTGCCCAAAGTGCTTCACAATCACAAGCTATAAAACACAAAAAGATAACAGAAATAAACATATCCACATTACATAAAGACACATTAACAATAACCCATATAAAAAAGCTCTCCATTTGAATTTAAAAGATGTTGTTTTAACATAGCTTTGAACATGGGTAAGGATTTGGCGGATCGAATTGATTGAGAGAGGTCATTTCACAATTTAGGGCCTGCTCGAGAAAAAGCTCTGTCACCTCTGTGTTTATACTTTGTCCTGGTAGGGCAAAGCAGATGTTGATTTTCTGATCTCAAGAATCTAAAGGGGGTGTAAATTGCCACCAAACCGGACAAATACACAGTAGCTAGATTGCGAGAGGCTTTCAAAACCAGTACGAGGATCTTATAAATAATTCTAATTCATACTGGCAGCCACTTTAATGAAATTAATAATGGAGTCACATATTCATATTTCTTTGCCGACTTTATCATTTTTGCTACAGCATTTTGGATTTTCTGTAATGCATAAGTGCTCGAGCATCAACTCCGTAGTAAAGGCAATTACAATAATCCATTTGAGAAAATAAAATGGATGTAATTGCTTTCTAAAAATGTTAACTAGATAGAAATTTAGTCTTCGCTAACAGAGGTAAATAAAAAATCTCACCACAGAACTAATTTGCCTATCCAATTTTAAATCACTATCCAGAACAAATCCAATTTTTTTTTTTACACTAGATTTAATAAAAACAGTCAAATAAGTTGCATTCAAGCACTGAAGTACCTCATGCTTTCTAGGGCCAAACACAATAACATCGGTTTTATTTTTGTTAAGCTTCAAAAAAATTGCAGCCATCCAGTCCTTAACATCGTGTAAGCATGCTAATAAAGCGTCAAGTGAATTTGAATTAAACTCTCTCACGGGCAAGTAAATCTGCGTAATAGTGGAATGACACTTTATGTTTCCGAAATAGAGCCCCCAGCGGTAGCATATAAAAGGAAAAAGAATTGGAGCAAGAATTCCTTGTGGGACTCCCCATGGAAGATGTAATCTTGAAGAATTACAGCCCCCCAAAACTAACAGAAAAAATCTGTATGTGAGACAATATTTAAACTATTTGAGAACATAACCTTTTAGGGCCAACCCAAAGCGATTAATTAAAATCTCATGGTCCACTAGGGCTGCAACAACGAATTGATAAAATCGATTACTAAAACTGTTGGCAACGAATTTCATAATCGATTCGTTGTGTCGCGCGACGCGGAGACGTTTGATTATATATAAAAAAAAAACTTCAGTTGAGCGCGGAGCGGAGTCTCTCACACTCGGTCTCTCGCGCACTGATGCTAGCAGAGTTCGGCGCCTCATAGACAGGGCGGAGCAAAAAAAAAAAAAAAACGAGTGGAGGTAGAGGAAAGATACATGGCGAAGGCAGAGAAATCCGTGCGACCCAAGTCATCCACGGTGTGGGAGCATTTCACACTAAATAAACAGAAAAAGTGTGTTAACTGCAAAATATGCCAAAGCGACATGGCATGGCACGGGAGCACCACGGCGACGATTCAGCACCTGAAACGCAAACATGTTGGAGTCTTTGATGAGGAGGAAGGGAGTTCAACAGGGGCGCGGGAAGGTGTTTTATGTAGGGGGTGCTGTGGGGGTGTAGTCAATTTCTGCGTATAAATATTACGCCAAATAGAAACAGAAAATCGTGCTATAGCCTACGCACTTTCATGAGATCGTGTTAGACAGCTATTAGCTATTTTACAAATGGGAATGGCTACAATGAATTCATAGCAATGTTTTACATTCAAGCTTAAAAACCCTTAAAATTTATAGTGAAAAGTTATTTTAAAAGCATCTGGAATGCAATAAAGTAATTTTAAAGCTGTTTTTAAAGCATTTGCTGCATGGATTAAAAAGATAGGCCAATAAATAATTCACTATAGGCCTATCAGTCAGACAAAATTGCATTGCAGCAAATCCTTTAATTTTTTTAAGGACAAAGATTTACATACTTTTTTTTTATTATTGAATACAATTATAAAATAAAACGCAAATTATAATCGGGCCTGTTTTAGGCTTTCCCTTATTTTTATATTTTAGATGGTGAGGTGACGGGGAAAATGACTCGCCATCTCCTCATTGGACGCACAGAGAGAAATATATGCATCTTAACGGATTACATAGGCTAATGAAGAGTTTTTGCTTTGAATGATTTCGTTTTAAATTAGTATTTTAAAGCTTTCTATAGATATATTTATCATATCTCTGAGCCAGTTTCGAGTTGCTGAGTTTCGATTCATCATTGAAGCGCTCTTGTTCAAAACCGGCAGAAAGTTTTCCTATATTGTGAATGCACACAAATAAAAGTAGACCCTTTACAGTTCCAAATGATATATTACTCTTACCTTTTATTATTTTAAAGGTAATTTATTTTAAGTTGTTTTAAGTAGTTTTTACTGTAAGAAAAAAATCCTCCATGTCCTGTAAAGCTCGCTTCAGCTCTCCACACAAAGTGTCGGATATTGCACATTTATATAGGTTAAACATTTAAACTAACACGGTGATATGCTTGAACTGTTTATAGGCCTATCTATCGATTTTATTTTAGTCGTGATGATTTGATAAGGCTAAATTAATCAAACACATAGGCGATCAACTCTGATGCTGGCCGCTTTGGTCGTTGCTTAAAAGAAGAAAAAAAAAACATTTAACGAACACAAAATGCTCCCAAGGATTTTCTAAATTAACTTTTGAAGAAAAAAAAACGAAACCTAGTCTAATCACTTTTCCGTTACATACAAAACTGAACTATTTTAATAGGTAGCTATAAGCTGTTTGGGGAGAAGGGAAAGACTCATATCGCTGAGAACAAAAAAAAAATAGTTTTTTTTTTCTTCCAGTACATCCATGATATTTCCATGTTCCGCTTTTAAGCCACAACCTACAGATCCCCCAACACAAACATAACATTCACAAACATAAAAGCAAGCATTGGCAGTGCTGCGTGCGTGATTTGGCAGGATGCAACGCGTGCATCAAATAGCCCTGCATCAGTTTAATAACTTTGATAACATTAATTCTTACAACTGTTAAATTATTGGGCAAATGGTAAATATGTCGATCACATAGAAATAGATAGCAAAATAGCCAATGTAAACCAAATGTTATAAACATCGGAGCAACCTTATAGCCTATATATTTTTTTTATTCACAACAGTTTACAGTTGCCCACAGAAAAAACAGGGGGTGCTGCAGCACCCTCAGCACCCCCTGTTCCCGCGCCCCTGGAGTTCAACAGCAGGGTAAGTCACTACAGAATCCTACTTTTGTTTCGTTTTGAAGTGAGGAACGTAATGTCCCTGGTGCTGGTGTTTACTCGTTATCCAGCTTGACAAGCATGACAAGTTAGCGTTAGCTCGTTAATAACAGTAGTAAAGCAGGGGTGCTATAGTTACTTTGCATTGCAAGACTAAAGACACGTTTTTATTCACTCGCCTTTTTGGACCATTCATTTTTCAATCTGTTGTCATGTATAGCTACACTGCAAAAAAAGCTTTTCTTACTTAGTAATTTTGTCTCGTTTCCAGTCCAAATATCTAAAAATCTTAAATCAAGATTACTAGACAAGAAAAATGGCATTTTAGGTGTTTTTTCAGAAAACAAGACATAATTTCTTATGCTATTTCACATATGTTCACATTATATGTGTCTAGTAAATATATCTTGATAGTAGTAAGTATACTACACCACCTGTCAAAATGATTGATTGAGGGGCGGGGCTTCCGGTATAGGGGCGGGACTTCCGGTATAAGGCGGGACTTCCGGTGTAGGCGGGACTTCCGGTGTAGGCGGGACTTCCTGTGTAGGCGGGACTTCCTGTATAGGCGGGACTTCCTGTATAAGGCGGGACTTCCGGTATTATAAATCATGTTATAATGACAGTAGGTTTTGATGTTTTTGACAGGTGGTTTTGATGTTTTTGACAGGAGGTTTTGATGATTTTGACAGGTGGTTTTGATGGTTTTGACAGCAGGTTTTGATGTTTTGATGTTTTGATGATTTTGACAGGTGGTTTTTGTTTTTGAAGGATGTATAATAAATGACAGTAGGTTTTGATGTTTTTGATGATTTTGACAGTTGGTTTTGATGGTTTTGATGTTTTGACAGCAGGTTTTGATGTTTTTGATGATTTTGACAGCAGGTTTTTATGTTTTTGATGATATAGACAGAAGGTTTTTGTTTTTGAAGGCTGTATTTTAAATCATGTTATCATGACAGTAGGTTTTGTCCTTTGAAGACGCTGTTATCAGGAAATTCCCCTCCCACCCATAGCTGCGTATCTGGGTCTGTGCTGTGAAAAACTGTGAAGACTGTTCACAGCTGTGAACAAAAAGTTGATTGTTTATAGAATAGTTTACTAAAAAAAATCCACTGAACATTATTTCAGTTTTAAAAGTTTAACAACACGTTACTTTATTTACTAGTTGTTTTGTCAATCTTACAAACGTTATAACGTTTAAAATGTACGATCTGATATAAACTATAAATGTTTTGACACGCTTAAGACTTCTAGGGTTATATAAGGTGTTAGGCGTGCCTGGAGACATTGAATCGGTGTTAAGCAGGGGAACAAAGTTTTTATTAAAGTTATTTTTCATACACAACAATGTCACGGAAAAACTTCAAAACAATAAAGTCAGAGTATATCATTTATAAAAGAGTGCAAAAATAGGCGGCGTAAACCAAATAAGAGTCAAACCGCATAAGTTAACAGAAAACAATAAAGACAAAGAAAACTAGGATTCGAATGTGGATAAGCTAAAAAGGTTCATATTAAACAAGTTTTAATATAAAGAAAATGCGGCGATATACTGCGTAAAATAAGCAATGTTTTTATTTTCCAGAAAGCGTTGTTTAAAATTAGGTAAAATACGGTGCAAAGAAAACAAATAAAAATGAAGACAGGTTATTTAAACAACTAAGACAATATTAACATTAAATAATATAGTAACCTTACTTACTGTGGTATAAAATAAAATATCAAGCCGTTAAAAAGATCGTTTGTCAGAAGTTTGTAATATTACAATTTAAAACTAGTTAGTTTGACAATGAAAATAAAAAATCTAACTTTTAAGAAGACAGAAGTTGTCACAAGAAAAGGTGGAAAACAAGGAAAAATAACAAAACGTTGTCCAAAGAAGGTAATCTCAGAGACAAAAGATAAGTCTATCATAACTTAGCTGAAGGTAAAGTTAAACAAAGAAAAAGCCCCCGACCGGCGAAGTCCGCGCGTGTCCGTTTCAAAGCATAGAATGGCGAGACAACCGGTTCCAGGCAGACCGCGCCTAGCCCCATCCCCTAGATCCGGACGAGGAGGGACCAAAACTGAGAGATTTAAAAGTTTAATCCATGACTGTTTTTAAAACATTAAAGTTAATTTTAATAAGTCTTTTACATGTCTTAATTAAACCAGTCAACATCATTCACCTAAATCTTTTCACTTTAAAAAATAGTAGACCTATAGTTTTACTTTTAAACAAACAAGTCCTAGCCTCTGGGGGAAAGTTTGTTTAACAACACATTTTACTTTATTTACTCTTTGCTTTTTGTCAATCTTACGATACGTTATAACAGCTAAAACACAGGTATACACATACAAATATTTAACAGGAATGAAACCAAATCAATAACTCTCTGATTTTCTTGCCATAAGACTTGTTAGCATTTGAAATCAGCGTGCAGCATGTAAGCGTTTTTTATTTTATTTTTACATCACACGAGATGCAGATATTTCATCTCAAGCAATGCAGCAAAGTTTGAAGGCAGTCGTGTCAATATCACATTTCACGCGCAGCCGAGATGCCGGTGAAGTTTTTTAGTCAGACGATCAAAGCAACACCGTTGGATCAATTTATGACACAGTTTTGGAGGAAGCGCAGGCGTGGCGCACACATACGCCTGAGCGCTGGAGCGGTTCACCCGTCGGTCATGGGATGCATGCCCTATTGAACCTCGTTTTATGACAAACATCTGCTGAATTAAAAAATTAGGTTAAGTTTTAGAAAATAAAGTACATTTAATAACAGAGTCATGTTTACAGAAGTGGTGAATGTGACTTCAAGTTGAAATTTAGGATGAAATGAGTCAGATAAATAATGAGATGATACACAAACTTAAATACATAAAGTTGTTTATTTTAATAAAAGCCTCTGATGTAGGAAATTGATGTTAAATTTGACTTGATTTAGTATCTAATTTTGTTATTTATTTTTCACTCATATATATTTTACCCTCACATCTCGTCGCAAACATAAGCTTGTAAATGTAAACATTTACGCACACACACACACACACACACACACACACACACACACACACACACACACACACACACACACACAAACATGGACATAAACACCTCTACTGCGGTTAAATATTTGAACTTTTATGATGTCTCATACAAAACTTTTTACAAATAAATAACTTTCTTAGAATCACGCTGAATATATCTACAAGATGACGAAAAGTATGATTAAACAATGATATAACTATTGTTTAACAAATATCATTCTAACAAAATGTAAAACCTAAAACCACGAATCTCTAACCTAACTAATCTTTACAACAGACTTTCTTTCTCGCTTAATAAACTGCGTTATTAACCGTAAGGGAGTTAAATGCAGCATGCTTTATTGCATTCAAATAAAAACAACAACCGATCTATAGGTTTATTCGACTGAGCTTTGATAAAATAACTGATGTAAGAAACATGCAAATATTCGACAAGGTTTATCAAACTGGTGTGTCAGGTGATTTGCATTGTTGTACATATCTCGCCTATACAGTTTTGTTAAGATGTTTAACATCTGTAAAAATAGTCTAAAGTCATCTTTTAGCTTCCACATAGAATTATGTCCGCACTCAACGGTTTTGTGTAACAGCAAATGAAAATAAAATGTGTGAAAGACTGATGACAGGAAGAGCTACAGACTAAAAGCTTCAGATTTTATTAAAACAATCGGCGTGTGCATTTTCTCTTGAATAGGTATGTATGCAGTAACCAGTGTGTACACGAATATTTATAATACATAACCGCATAATTCAGTGATTCTATCAAATGAATCATTCATTTTAAAGTCAGATTTGATTTCTCGTCAAAACACAATAAACGTTAACTTTCTTACGACTTTTTAATTATGTCGAACAAAATGAATATAGGGTTATGTTTTTAGTTTGGGATGTTTGTAAGTTAATCACACCTTTAACCTAAAACATTTTTCAACCAAACTCTCTCTTGCGACACACGGCGCACAACTGCCAACAACATCCATAACTTGGTTTTATCATTCGGCTGTAGCTGAAACTCTATAACGTGTTCAATTTATGCATCAACGGATCTATAGATGCTGGAAGAGCTCATTGAGCTGTTTAACTGTAGAAAATGTATACAATGACGTGTAAAACTAGATCGACAGACAGGTATGCGCTCCTAAAACAAGCCTGGAACCATTTGAACCATTCTAACACTAAGTGCGACCACGGAGAAAATGTGTTATAGTACAGCAGTAAAACACTGGACGTGCGAACGACCAAATAACTACAAGTCCTACTTAAAATCTACGATGAAACTAGAAAATATACGTGTGACCTAACAGTGTTTAAAATACTGGACACGTGCAGTTAGATGAAGACACGCAGAGTTGGCTAACACAACGAAATATGTCGTGAAGCATACGTATAACACGACAAGCGTTCTGCAGGACTGAATGACTGACTTTTTTTCTTAAGATTTGATTTCAAGAACACACGCACACACACACACAAACCAAAACGTTACGCTATTTCACGAAATGACGGGGTGGTCAATTTCGACATACACGTCAAGCCTGTTTACCATAAGCATGTTCTTCTTATACATTTTTAACAATTATTTTAACAAATATTTTCGTTTCCACAAAGATACAAACGTTGTCGTACAAATGTTGCAGGCCTTTCAGGTCAGCGAACTACAATACCCAGCATATACATCGGACTACAAACATGGTTGCCACGAATCCATACATATACAAAACGGTCTATACGCGACAGATCTCTAAATCGTCAGACTTTTTGGTTATCGTGCGTTCGGATACCCTATATAGAAAGACTCGTATTACCAACGCTTTTTACAAAGTATCGCTTCTTTTGCCTGGCGATGTTACAAACCCCATTTTGCGAGATCTACCGTCTGTAGAAATAATTAACAGGTCTTATAAAATCATTGATTTGACTTAACTTTAAAACACAATCCATACGAGCGATAAATCAGGCGCTCTTAAAATCGATAGTGCACAAAGCGTGTGTAAAAGGCGGATGATCGCAGGAAAACAATGTAAGGGTGCTACACACAGGTGAGTGGGTCTGCACAAGCCACCTGTAGTAACATCTCCTCTAGTCGCACTAGACACTTTCACACACTATTGTGTGTACATAATCCCACAAAAGACTGATTGTAATATATGACTGATATATGTATGTTTACAGGCCCGTACACATAAATCACCCTACCGTTTCCCAGCCAGCTGCTTAAATGTCTCTCTTTTGCACATGTACACTATTTGAGTCATCTACACAGTTGTGGGTTTGTATTTTTAGTTTATTTATAGGTAACCATTTGTATATATATATATATATATATATATATACACACATCTGTATAGTCAAAGCTGACAGTAGGTTTATACTGTTTTACTTTGTGTTGTATATCTGTATTCATGTAGCACCGTGGTCCAGCGTGTACGACATTTCGTCCCGCTGTATGTCCCACAGATGTAGCGGGATGACAATAAAGATAGGGGCGTATGTCAGTGTATGTCAAGATAGTGACATACACTTGACTTCGACACGATAACGTGATATTTGAGGTGCGTGTCTTACACAATTGTGTGTTATTAACGTTTTATGCGTTTTCATATAAAATATAACAGTCTGTTACCAATTTAGATGTGTTTATTATGAAATCACACAAGAACCACTGAAGGCGTACTGTTTGCTAACACGGAATTAATTAAAATAATACTCTGTGCTCATTTAACGGTATATTTACAGTATGTTGAGCGTAATACAGTTAAACAGGAGCATTGAAACATTAAAAACCTATTAAACAGTTGTTTCAATACAAACATAATTTATCAAATACTATTAAACTATTGAATTTTGGACACCTTAAAACACTTTATTCAATCAAAACCTGTCCCAAAAGACAGGCGGCCAAATCTTCAACGATTACTGAGACGGACGGAGTTTATGCAAAGACAAAATAATTATTCTTCGTCACAATAACATACCGTTCCGATAAATTTGATAACCTTACTGTAGATTTTCTCAATATTCTTTATTCTAGTTATTGTTTTCCTCTTATTCATAAACCCACAAGAGTGAAATAAAATTCAACAGCTTACAAATTGAATACATAAAATCTGATGTTTTATATTCAGACTTGTCTGATAATTTTCTGATATACCTATCGTTATTCTATAATTAGGGCTAACAGGATGGAACTCTCAAAAGAAATACGGCAAAATAACTGTTTTATCGATCAATTAAATAGCGGATCCTCTACACGACACGGTTAAGACTAAACAAATGACTTTTTATTTTGGGGCGTCTTTCCGGTCTGCCTGATACCATGCGTTCAGAAGACAAACCACACGTAAAAAGCGTGTGTTTGTGTTTTCGGTTGCCTTTACAACTAGTAGGCCTACGCTTCAGACTTTTATAACTATTACACTTAAAGAGAACCATTTTCACAACAACAACAAGCGTACATGGATCGCATTTTCTTTGCGTATGTCTCTAAACAGCGGTTAGGTAAATGACTTGAGGTTATTACGTCATTTTACGGGAAAAGGTGGGGCAGATTCATGTATTTTTATTCCGTCCACACAAATGCTCTGGCACCGAATGTCTTTTAGGCCTGACCCCAGAAAACAGGCGTCTTAATATTTTGTTCTTCTTTTCGTTTCATGAAAACAAGCGGCAGGTAGTTTTGTCCTCAGCTGCGGTATAGCGACACGTTTAACACGTCGTGAATTCCGATAGTTTGTTAGCAACGCAGCTGTTTATTGCTGAGATGTCACATCAGGCAGCGTTCTAGTTTATATTTTTAAACTACTTATATGTTTAACTTAGTTGCATCTTTAACAGGCGCTACCGTTCTCGCCTCGTCACACCGTTGTGAGATACTATAAACAATAAAAATAAAATACGTAAACTCACGCTTTGTAAGCAGAACCGTTTACATGTTTCCGTGACTTTGTTAGCTCTTTCTGTTTGAATTTGTGTACCGCCGTTTTTGCTATCCTTATCTTATTTTCCCCACCTAATTGTAATTGTTAGGCCTTGGCGTTATAGGCTTTTAAAAAACTAGGTCTCCTAGATTTTGGCGTCTGGTTAACAGACCTTTTGTTCTTATAAGTTAATAATTATGTCAATTGGTTGATTTAATAAAATATTGCTTTAAATCGCGTCTTCGTTCGAGACATTTACGTTACATTATTACATTGTGGGGATATGAGATACAAGATCGTTTGAAATTGATAACAAACAAAAAAAAAAAACACTTATCTTAGGCGTGACCATTGTTTATGACTTCCTGGCAACGTCACACAGGTTGAGGGCGGGCCCAAATGCTAAAACCAAGGACGACCGGACTGACAAACTCATTTATAAGTTGTTTCGTATAAAAGTGGGTGCTACATTTAAATGTTTTAAATACATTTTTACGAAGTCAGAGAATATTACGTTGAGACAATCTTTTATTTCAACAACATTTGAGTATACATTAAATGTACAATTTAGTCAGAAAAGTCTAGCCAGAAAAGAAAATCTCTGCAGACAAACATGTTTTTCTCAAATATAAAATCAATCAGCGATACAACAATTTCACACGCGTCCATATAATCACAGTTTTTACAATCAGCAAAACACATAGATCTGTGTTTTGAGATCTGTCCATATCATCTTCGTATTCAGACATCACGTCCAGCATTTTTCTAAGCGGTTAGACAGGTTGACTCGGCTGATTAGAAACATAGTCAAATCATCCTTTCTTACAATTTCCATTTCGTTCTTGAGATTTGTTTCACGTTTGGTATCACCCGTTACAATCATGATTTGGATCGCATGTCGCCAAAATGATCTTACGTATCAGACCGATCATTTGTCCTCTGTAATATAGTTTAAGCGTGGGATCTTCTTCTTTTACAAAACACGTTTTTCGTAACGCATCAGAACTCAATCAGTAGCCATTAGCTTTTTGTGCAACGTTTTCCAAGAGATACATTTTGTCCCCTAACCGATATAGAGCGTTATCACCATTTCCTAGAATTTTGATTGACTGTTTTAATCCGTGACGGTTCTTAGGCATTTCACTTTCAGTTTCAATTTTCAGTTTATGGTTCAGATCCGCCAAAACGTCGTTAGTAGAACAATTGGAGAGCACGTCAGACTCAGACAAATTGGATTCTTGAAGTTGATTTTGTTGATCCATGTAGATAGCGTTTTGTTTTGACAAGGTCTTACAGCAGATCCGTCGTCTGTACCTTCAAACCCGCTAGCAATGTCGTAAATGAGTTTGTCAGTCCGGTCGTCCTTGGTTTTAGCATTTGGGCCCGCCCTCAACCTGTGTGACGTTGCCAGGAAGTCATAAACAATGGTCACGCCTAAGATAAGTGTTTTTTTTTTGTTTGTTATCAATTTCAAACGATCTTGTATCTCATATCCCCCACAATGTAATAATGTAACGTAAATGTCTCGAATGAAGACGCGATTTAAAGCAATATTTTATTAAATCAACCAATTGACATAATTATTAACTTAAGAACAAAAGGCCCGTTAACGAGCGCCAAAATCTAGGAGACCTAGTTTTTAAAGGCTATAACGCCAAGGCCTAACAATTACAATCAGGTGGGGAAAATAAGATAAGGATAGCAAAAGCACGGTACACAAATTCAAACAGAAAGAGCTAACAAAGTCACGGAAACATGTACGCAGTTCTGCTTACAAAGCGTGAGTTTACGTATTTTATTTTATTGTTTATAGTATCTCACAGCGGTGTGACGGGCGTGAAACGGTAGCGCCCGTTAAAGATGCAACTAAGTTAAACATATAAGTAGTTTAAAAATATAAACTGCCTGATGTGACATCTCAGTAATAAACAGCTGCGTTTGCTAACAAACTATCGGAATTCACGGCGTGTTAAAACGTGTCGCTATACCGCAGCTGAGGACAAAAACTACCTGCGCTTGTTTTCATGAAAAGAAGAACAAAATATTAAGGCGTCTGTTTTCTGGGGTCAGGCCTAAAAGACATTCGGTGCCAGAGCATTTGTGTGGACGGAATAAAAATACATGAATCCGTCCCACCTTTTCCCGTAAAAATGGACGTAACAACCTCAAGTCATTTACCTAACCGTTGTTTAGAGACATACGCAAAAGAAAATGCGTATCCATCGTTGTTGTTGTTGTGAAAATGGTTCTCTTTAAGTGTAATAGTTATAAAAGTCTGAGCGTAGGCCTACTAGTTGTAAAGGCAACCGAAAAAACACAAACACCGCTTTTTACGTGGTTTGTCTTCTGAACGCATGTATCGTGGCAGACGGAAAGAGCGTCCCAAAATAAAAGTCATTTGTTTAGTCTTAACGATGTCGTGTAGAGGATCCGTCATTTAATTGATCGATAAAACAGTTATTTTGCCGTATTTCTTTTGAGAGTTCCATCCTGTTAGCCCTAATTATAGAATAACGATATCAGAAAATTATCAGACAAGTCTGAATATAAAACATCAGATTTTATGTATTCAATTTGTAAGCTGTTGAATTTTATTTCACTCTTGTGGGTTTATGAATAAGAGGAAAACAATAACTAGAATAAAGAATATTGAGAAAATCTACAGTAAGGTTATCAAATTTATCGGAACAGGTATGTTATTGTGACGAAGAATAATTATTTTGTCTTTTGCATAAACTCCGTCCGTCTCAGTAATCGTTGAAGATTTGGCCGTCTGTCTTTTAGGGACAGGTTTTTGATTGAATAAAGTGTTTTAAGGTGTCCAAAATTCAATAGTTTAATAGTATTTGATAAATTATGTTTGTATTGAAACAACTGTTTAATAGGTTTTAATGTTTCAATGCTCCTGTTTAACTGTATTACGTTCAACATACTGTAAATATACCGGTTAAATGAGCACAGAGTATTATTTTAATTAATTCCGTGTTAGCAAACAGTACGCTCTTCAGTGGTTCTTTGTGTGATTTCATAATAAACACATCTAAATTGGTAACAGACTGTTATATTTTATATGAAAACGGCATAAAAAACGTTAAGTAACACACAATTGTGTAAGACACGACCCGAAATATCACGTTAATGTCGCCAAGTCAAGTGTATGTCACTATCTTGACATACACTGACATACGCCTATCTTTATTGTCATCCGCTACATCTGTGGACATACAGCGGGGACGAAATGTCGTGCCACGCTGGACCACGGTGCTACATGAATACAGATATACAACAAAGTAAAACAGTATAAACCTACTGTCAGCTTTGACTATACAGATGCTGTGTATATATATATATATATATATATATATACAAATGGTTACCTATAAATAAACTAAAAATACAAACTCCACAACTGTGTAGATGACTCAAATAGTGTACATGTGCAAAAGAGACATTTAAGCAGCTGGCTGGGAAGCGGTGTAGGGTGATTTGCGGTGTGCGGGCCTGTAAACATACATATATCAGTCATATATTACAATCAGTCTTTTGTGGGATTATGTACACACAATAGTGTGTGAAAGTGTCTAGTGCGACTAGAGGAGAGTGTTACTACAGGTGGCTTGTGCAGACCCACTCACCTGTGTGTAGCACCCTTACATTGTTTTCCTGCGATCATCCGCCCTTTTACACGTTTTGTGCACTATCGATTTTAAGAGCGTCTGATTTATCGTTCGTGCGGATTGTGTTTTAAAGTTAAGTCAAATCAATGATTTTATAAGACCTGTTAATTATTTCTACAGGCGTGTAGATCTCGCAAAAATGGGGTTTGTAACATCGCCAGGCAGGCAAAAGCGTATACTTTGTAAAAAGCGTTGTGTCTGAGTCTTTCTATATAGGGTATCCGAGCGTGCGTATAACCAAAAAGTCTGACGATTTAGAGATCTGTCGCGTATAGACCGTTTTGTATATGTATGGATTCGTGGCAACCATGTTTGTAGTCCGATATGCTGGGTATTGTAGTTCGCTGACCTGAAAGGCCTGCAACATTTGTCACGACAACGTTTGTATCTTTGTGGAAACGAAAATATTTGTTAAAATAATTGTTAAAAATGTATAAGAAGAACATGCTTATGGTAAACAGGCTTGGACGTGTATGTCGAAATTGACCACCCCGTCATTTCGTGAAATAGCGTAACGTTTTGGTTTGTGTGTGTGTGTGCGTGTGTTCTTGAAATCAAATCTTAAGAAAAAAAGTCAGTCATTCAGTCCTGCAGAACGCTTGTCGTGTTATACGTATGCTTCACGACATATTTCGTTGTGTTAGCCAACTCGTGTCTTCATCTAACTGCACGTGTCCAGTATTTTAAACACTGTTAGGTCACACGTATATTTTCTAGTTTCATCGTAGATTTTAAGTAGGACTTGTAGTTATTTGGTCGTTCGCACGTCCAGTGTTTTACTGCTGTACTATAACACATTTTCTCCCGTGGTCGCACTTAGTGTTAGAATGGTTCGAAATGGTTCCAGGCTTGTTTTAGGAGCGTACACTCTGTCTGTCGATCTAGTTTTACACGTCATTGTATACATTTTCTACAGTTAAACAGCTCAATGAGCTCTTCCAGCATCTATAGATCCGTTGATGCATAAATTGAACACGTTATAGAGTTTCAGCTACAGCGAATGATAAAACCAAGTTATGGATGTTGTTGGCAGTTGTGCGCCGTGTGCTCGCAAGAGAGAGTTTGGTTGAAAAATGGTTAAAGGTGTGATTAACACAAACATCCCAAACTAAAAACATAACCCTATATTCATTTTGTTCGACATAATTAAAAAGTCGTAAGAAAGTTAACGTTTTATTGTGTTTTGACGAAATCAAATCTGACTTTAAAATGAATGATTCATTTGATAGAATCACTGAATTATGCGGTTATGTATTATAAATATTCGTGTACACACTGGTTACTGCATACATACCTATTCAAGAGAAAAATGCACACGCTCGATTGTTTTAATAAAATCTGAAGCTTTTAGTCTGTAGCTCTTCCTGTCATCAGTCTTTCACACATTTTATTTTCATTTGTCTCTGGACTCTGTTACACAAAACCGTTGCGGACATAATTCCTATGTGGAAGCTAAAAGATGACTTTTAGACTATTTTTTACAGATGTTAAACATCTTAACAAAACTGTATAGGCGAGATATGTACAACAATGCAAATCACCTGACACACCAGTTTGATAAACCTTGTCGAATATTTGCATGTTTCTTACATCAGTTATTTTATCAAAGCTCAGTCGAATAAACCTATATAGATCGGTTGTTGTTTTTGAATGCAATAAAGCATGCTGCATTTAACTCCCCTTACGGTTAATAACGCAGTTTATTAAGCGAGAAAGAAAGTCTGTTGTAAAGATTAGTTAGGTTAGAGATTCGTGGTTTTAGGTTTTACATTTTGTTAGAATTATATTTGTTAAACAATAGTTATATCATTGTTTAATCATACTTTTCGTCATCTTGTAGATATATTCAGCGTGATTCTAAGAAAGTTATTTATTTGTAAAAGTTTTGTATGAGACATCATAAAAGTCTAAATATTTAACCTGTAGAGGGTGTTTATGTCCATGTTTGTGTGTGTGTGTGTGTGTGTGTGTGTGTGTGTGTGTGTGTGTGTGTGCGTAAATGTTTACATTTACAAGCTTATGTTTGCGAGATGTGAGGGGTAAAATATATGAGTGAAAAATAAATAACAAAATTAGATACTAAATCAAGTCAAATTTAACATCAATTTCCTACATCAGAGGCTTTTATTAAAATAAACAACTTTATGTATTTAAGTTTGTGTATCATCTCATTATTTATCTGACTCATTTCATCCTAAATTTCAACTTGAAGTCACATTCACCACTTCTGTAAACATGACTCTGTTATTAAATGTACTTTATTTTCTAAAACTTAACCTAATTTTTTAATTCAGCAGATGTTTGTCATAAAACGAGGTTCAATAGGGCATGCATCCCATGACCGGACGGTGAACCGTTCCAGCGCTCGTGTGCGTATGTGTGTGCGTTTACGCCTCTGCGCTTCCTCCAAAACTGTGTCATAAATTGATCCAACGGTGTTGCTTTGATCGTCTGACTAAAAAACTTCACCGGCATCTCGTGCTGCGTGAAATGTGATATTGACACGACCGTCTTCAACTTCGTTGCATTGCTTGAGATGAAATATCTGCATCTCGTGTGATGTAAAATAAAATAAAAAAAAACGTTTACATGCTGCACGCGTATTTCAAATGATAACAAGTCTTATGACAAGAAAATCAGAGAGTTATTGATTTGGTTTCATTCCTGTTAAATATTTGTATGTGCATACCTGCGTTTTAGCTGTTATAACGTATCGTAAGATTGACAAAAAGCAAAGAGTAAATAAAGGAAAATGTGTTGTTAAACAAATAAAACAAACATTCCCCCAGAGGTTAGGACTTGTTTGTTTAAAAGTAAAACCATAGGTCTACTATTTTTTAAAGTGAAAAGATTTAGGTGAATGATGTTGACTGGTTTAATTAAGACATGTAAAGACTTATTAAAACTTTAATGTTTTAAAAACAGTCATGGATTAAATCCTTTTAAATCTCAGTTTTGGTCCTCCTCGTCCGGATCTAGGGGATGGAGCGTGGCGTGGTCTGCCTGGAACCGGTTGTCTCGCCATTCTGCGTTTGAAAGCGGACACGCGGACTTCTCGCGATTCGGGGCTTTTCTTTTGTTTAACTTTTACCTTCAGCTAAGTTATGATAGACTTATCTTTTGTCTCTGAGATTACCTTCTTTTGGACAACGTTTTGTTATTTTTCCTTGTTTTCCACCTTTTCTTGTGACAACTTCTGTCTTCTTAAAAGTTAGATTTTTTATTTTCATTGTCAAACTAACTAGTTTTAAATTGTAATATTACAAACTTCTGACAAAGCGTATCTTTTTAACGGACGATATTTTATTTTATACCACAGTAAGGTTACTCTATATTATTTAATGTTAATATTGTCTTAGTTGTTTAAATAACCTGTCTTCATTTTATTTGTTTTCTTGCACGTATTTTACCTAATTTTAAACAACGCTTTCTGGAAAATAAAAACATTGCTTAATTTTACGTGTATATACGTCGCATTTTCTTTATATTAAAACTTGTTTAATATGAACCTTTTTAGCTTATCCACATTCGAATCCTAGTTTTCTTTGTCTTTATTGTTTTCTATTAACTTATGCGGTTTGACTCTTATTTGGTTTACGTCGTCTATTTTGTACTCTTTTATAAATGATATACTCGGACTTTCTTGTTTTGAAGTTTTTCCGTGACATTGTTGTGTATGAAAAATAACTTTAATAAAAAACTTTGTTCCCCGTTTAACACCGCATTTCAATGTCTCCAGGCACGCTCTAACACCTTATATAACCCTAGAAGTCTTAAGCGTGTCAAAACATTTATAGTTTATATCAGATCGTACATTTTAAGCGTTATAACGTTTGTAAGATTGACAAAACAACTAGTAAATAAAGTAACGTGTTGTTAAACTTTTAAAACTGAAATAATGTTCAGTGGATTTTTTTAGTAAACTATTCTATAAACAATCAACTTTTGTTCACAGCTGTGAACAGTCTTCACTGATTTTCACAGCACAGACCCAGATCGCAGCTATGGGTGGGAGGAATTTCCTGATAACAGCGTCTTCAAAGGACAAAACCTACTGTCATGATAACATGATTTAAAATACAGCCTTCAAAAACAAAAACCTTCTGTCTATATCATCAAAAACATAAAAACCTGCTGTCAAAATCATCAAAAACATCAAAACCTGCTGTCAAAACATCAAAACCATCAAAACCAACTGTCAAAATCATCAAAAACATCAAAACCTACTGTCATTTATTATACATCCTTCAAAAACAAAAACCACCTGTCAAAATCATCAAAACATCAAAACATCAAAACCTGCTGTCAAAACCATCAAAACCACCTGTCAAAATCATCAAAACCTCCTGTCAAAAACATCAAAACCACCTGTCAAAAACATCAAAACCTACTGTCATTATAACATGATTGATTATACCGGAAGTCCCGCCTTATACAGGAAGTCCCGCCTTATACAGGAAGTCCCGCCTATACAGGAAGTCCCGCCTACACAGGAAGTCCCGCCTACACCGGAAGTCCCGCCTTATACCGGAAGTCCCGCCCCTATGCGGAAGCCGCCCTCAATCAATCATTTTGACAGGTGGTGTAGTATACTTACTACTCTTGATTTAAGATTTTTTTAGATATTTGGACTGAAAACAGGACAAAACTACTAAGTTAGAAAATCATTTTTTGCAGTGTATATTCTGTGCTTTGTCCCATATAGGTTATTATTGACCAATATATTTGTGTGTGTTGTACTTTTTGATTTAATTTTAAAGTTATTTTATAGCACTTGGTCATCTTAAGCTGTGTTTAAATGTGGTGTATAAATTAACCTTGCACTACAATGATGGTAATAATTTAATGAATAAGTGAACTTGAGAGAGAGAGAGAGAGAGAGAGGTGTGTGTGTGTGTGTGTGTGTCTTGTCTGTAATTGCTCTTTGGGTTACTTACCTTTACAACTAAAACAAGTATGTATGTATTTAGTTGATGTAAAATTGTGCTATTACACATACTCATACTATCTTTTTGATTCCAGAAAAAAAACAGCAAACCATGAGAGGCTTCTTGATGGGAAATGCATCATGTACACCACAGCAAGCCGCTGTCTTGACAGATAGTATCCTCAACATGCTCGTCACTGACATGAGGCCTCTGTCGATGGTTGAAGATGATGGCTTCACTAAAATGATCCACACCTTGAACCCTGGTTACACTCTGCCGGACATGCTCACATTTTTGCATTGCAATGCAAAGTGTCTGAACAAAGGGAGTGAGAGAGAGTAAGTGTGTGTGTGTGTGTGTGTGTGTCTGTCAGTGTGAGAGTTTGTGAGTGTGTGCATCTGCAAGTGTGTGCGTCTGCAGTGTAGTGTAGAGAACAAGTTCTGACATTCAAACAAATCCTGTTAAATTTTCTGATTTGTATTGTTCTTTATTTTTTATAAATTATTTATTGTTCTGGCAGCTCAGGTGGCACTTTATTTAAAAAAGTCTATATATTTGGCAGATATAAAGCATACATGTGTATGTTTTTTGTGTTAGTCCATTTTTATTTTATTATTATTATAACAGCTCAGGGATGTTTAAGAAGCAACATGTTTGTGCACTTTCTAAAGATTTTTAGATCTGTTTTTTGAATAAAGGGTTAGGTCAATGCTTTTCTTTTTTTGGTTTTTATCCGATTCATCGATTTCGAAAAATAGTAAACAGATTGTCAATTATTAAAATAATGCGTTAGTTGCAGCCTATGACATTCACACACCCGCCTCAAGCGCTGCACTAAGGTCAAGTTGAATTAAAACAACACTTCACCATTATCAGTGAAACAAAATGTAATTTACAGCAACACTGTCTCGATTTTGGCAGCTTAAAGCCTGACTGAAGGGCTAATTGAATTTAATGTACTGTACTTAAAATACCACTTTTTCTAAGACCTTGCTAAAAAATAAAATTTGGGATAGGTTTACAATTGTTAGGATCCTCTACCCTCTTCGTAATGGAAAGAACTCTTAAAATCTGGATAGGTTTTTACATTAAGTGGTTCAGTTTGTCAATAAAATAGATCAACTGATAATGCCATCTCAGGTTCCTTCACTCTTACCACATTGACAGCAAATTGCAGCTGTCAGGCTGCTTTTCTGTGCATTGCCCTCTGTTCATTGACCACTAGCTCAGCTGGTCAATACAATAATCCTCAGTGTCCCAAGCTAGCTGTTTAACACATGAGAGCGTGTAAACCAACTGGTGAAAATAGCTCTGGCCTAAAGTTTGCATCTCTTGGCTTCTGTGACTGGATTCAAGATGTTCCTCCTGTCGACCTCAGAGTGGTGAAAATGGGACAATGCAGCAATTCACCCTTTGTTCAACTCCATTACCGGCTGACGAGTAGGGGAGCCCGCACAGGGTTGTGTCCTGAGTAGCCTGCGGTCTACTCTCTAAAATACCAATCTGCAGAGCTCATAAAGCACTTCTGTTGTTACAGTAACTGATACTGTGGTTCTGCACTGCCTCATTTCGGCCAATGATTAGAAGACTGCATACTTGGGCTAGGTAGAGACTTACATCATGGTGCCAGGACAACTGTCTCTCTCTGAGCGATAGACACGCAAAAGCTAAAGTCGCTGATTGTGGGCTATCAGGAAGCAACCAAAAAAATACATTGTGATGCCCTACACTCCTATCAATTTTTCTTTATGCACAAAAATCATTAGAATAAGGGTGAGCAGCTTCAGAGATCCCTCGTTCCTGTGAGATATTTAGTGAATTTACGTGCACATCATTTCGAGGACCTGATTGATAATATGCATTTGGAATTGTTTGAACATAAATTTAAGGTGATTTTCTCAGGTATTTTAGATTTTTTGCTCCTCAGATTCCCACTGGTTGAAAAAAAATGGCCAAATATTGACCTATCATAACAAACCAGCATAACTGTACCATATTAGTGACATTAGCCCTTTCAGATAATGAAATTCTAAGGGTCTTTTGGTCCCATCAGCAAAATCCTAGAAAGACTTTGAGGTCCCTATTCAGGGGCCATAGAAAGTGTGACATCCAGTGGTATGGTAAGGCTGTACAACAATATCCGCCAAAACTGGAAGGGTTATACGATGGAATTCACTCCATTCCGTGCACAGCCAGGTCAAAAAGATCGAACCACCTGTACTTTCGTGTATATGCCTGCAATGATTTTATAATAAAAACAAATTAAAACCATCTTCACAATTCAAGATAGAAGGATCTGGATACCTAGTTTGCCTAAGGTTAATAACTAAATATATAATCTCAAATAAAATGTTAGGTTCATTCACACGTTGAGTGATAACATCCGAATAATACTTGTTTAGCATCTCTAGAGGCCTTCTAAAATGTCTGTAATGATTCTCTAAATATCCACCTCCTCTCTGCTTGTCAAGCATATTGCCTAAGTGCCCGTAGGGGTTAATTATCCCATGGCAAATGTTTAATTTTACCCCTTCTAGCTTTAAGAGGAGCAACATTATCTAAAATATCAGCACAAACAGAATTAAACAATTTCAACAACTCATCAACATTTAAATTCATCAAAGATGTTTTAGATAAGATAGATTCACCATAGTCTTTATACAGAGTAGAGAACTCGGCACTAGTAGAAGAATTGATTTTCCGAGACCATGTTTTTTCTGGCAGTGACTTTCTCACATTCTTATAAGAATATACATTGAAAAACACTGGTTTATGGTCTGAAAACCCTACCTCCGTAGGGTTAAAAATAAATAAATTATTAAGCTCAGATGAGCTTTATTTGTCACATATACACAATTATACAGAGTATAATCAACAGTGAAATGTGTTCTCTGCATTTAACCCATCCAAGTGCACACACACACACAATTCCTGCCGGAGCCGAGATTCAAACCCACAACCTCGGGTTACAAGTCTGACACTCTGAGCAACGACTGCCCACGACTGAAAAGATGTAACTCCCTTTGAAATTGTTAACATTTTCAAAAGTAACTGTAATTTAATTTTTTTTAAAATCTCAGTAACTGTAATTAATTACAAATGACATTTATTTTACAAAATCACTTTCCAGAATGTTTTCATTCACCGTTCCTGGCTGGTGGAATGAACTTCACACCCCTATCCGGAATGCTGAGTCCCTGACAATTTTCAAGCGACACCTGAAAACTCATCTCTTCTGTCTTCACTTGACTTCTGCTCCTTCTTCTTCATAATAATAATTTAAAAAAATACCCATTTGCTCTCTTTCCTTAAACCTCTCCCTGTCTAGCTAGGTTTGCTCCAAACAATGTCTGAAATGTTGTATGACCAGCAATTCCTGTGACTGTTTGCCTCTTTATAATGAATCGCTTATTGTATTCCTCAATTATAAGTCGCTTTGGATGAAAGCATCTGCTAAATGAATAAATGTAAATTTAATTTTGTAATTAAATTATGTCATTCTGTTACATGTTAATAGTTACTCCCCAACACTGCATTTTGGATGGCTTTAGGGGGCAAATGATCCCTTTAAGGGCTGTATTTTTGTATTCTGCTTTGCTGCATTTTAAGTGTTGTTTTCTAGATAGATAGATGTTTTGACCTAAAGCCATATTTTTTTGGTTTTCTCCCTTTAACCAAACCTATCTGTCTGACAAAACATTTTCCAGTTTAAAAAAAAAAACAGTTTCAGTATCTGTACTTTCCCTTGAGTATAATTTTTGAGTAGTTTTTACACCACTGGTGTAAATACAGAAGAATATAGCCTAACAAAATATTTGCCAGCTGTTGTCTCCTTTACTTCTGGCAAAATAAAAATAACAGTAACACATGAAACAATCTATGACATTGGTCTCTAACTAATTTCCTGGAGGGCCACAGCTCTGCAGTTTAGCTCCAACCCTGATCAAGATAATCAAGGTCTTCAGGATTACTTGAAACTTCAAAGCAGGTGTGGTTTGGGGCTGGTTGGAGCTAAACTCTGCAGAGCCGTGGCCCTTCAGAAATTGAGTTTGAGACCACTGATCTATGACATTTTGTGCACAGATGAACAATTATATTCTAGGTTTCTCTTAGATCAGCATTTAAATAGATTGTGCTTTACATGGACACTTAGAGAAATTAGTTTCTCTTTCAGATGTGTCTTTCAGAGATTTAGACGTATTATTGCATAATTATACTGCCTTATAAGAACTGGATACGTAGTGACAGAATTTGCATGTCCTTCTCCTTGGTGGACACCAATGCAGTTATATAAAGCCGAGGCTCCTTTAAGGACGTAGGGTGCCACGGACCACGGTCTGGCGTCATTTCCGTTTTGAGGAGCGCGCGCGTCTTGCACCATGCGCGCTAGATGTTTTGTCGCCTTGAATCATAAGACGATTTTGGTTGAATTCAGTTGATTTATCGCTATTGCTAAACAATTAACTGCGTGCGGAGATATTAACAATACTCTTTAGTGTTACATATTCATAGATTGCTGATCGCAGGAATATCTGATATGGTCTGGTATGTATGATTGTCTATGTTATATTATATTTTCATAAAAACATAAAATAGTAATAATATATGTTGTAGCCTACTTTATATGAATTGTGCCTATTAATATTACGTATTACGCATATATTTTTATAAAATTAACAAGCTGAAGTCATGTCCTCATTATTTATGCTTGGAGATAAACATCTGTCCCTAACGTTACGTTACCATGTCTGTCACTACATATGTCTTTATTAATATAGCTTGTAAGGCCTGTTTTTGTGTTTTAGTAAGTGGTTAACGTTACTGTGGCAGTAGCTGCTAACATGCATGTTTAAATTGGATGTAGCAAAACAGTGGGACCGAAAAGTATTTAGACCGTTAAGTCACAGTTAAATTGTCGAAAAGTTACTAAATATCGTATTATATTTGTTGGATGCCACTTAATTTCATTTTGTCATCTAATTCAATGGCATTTCGACAGTTTTTAATCTGATTTAAATGTCTGTATGCATGTTTTTTGTTGCCACTGTAACGTTAGTCATGAACCACTTCTCTGGTGTTCTGTTAACTGTTAAAAGCTCTCTCTAAAAGTGGGTCAACACACTGGGATGTGTACAATTACATAAGTAGTGATTTCACCACTGGATGTGTTACTTGACTTAATTACTCTTGGGGTGACTTACAGACAGAGTACTACTGAAGTAAATTTACAGGCTTTAGCACAAATATTGCACTATTTGCTGAATTTTTATTATATTTCACAGTTCATAATCATTACTAATCTTCAGTGCAATCTGAATTAAATGCTTTTAAACTGAAACAAATTTAATCTTTGATAAATAAGCCTATTATATATATATATATATATATATATATATATATATATATATATATATATATATATATATATATATATATATATATATGACAAAATTGCCTTAAAAACAATTGAATCTTTATAACTTTATTAGAAAACAGAATTATCTTGAGCATATACATACATCCATACAATATATTTAAATATATGCTCAAGCTAATTCTGTTTTTCTAATAGTTTATAAAGATTTAATTATTTTTTAAGACAATTTTGTTCTCCACCATACAAGTGATTTAAAAAACAGCAATGTTAAATAGGGGTTGATAATTATGATACAGCTGTATTATTAAAACAAATCTTATAACTGCATTTTGTATTGACATTATCGCTTTTAAAATGCCAGTAAAGTGGGTTTTCAGAAAAGTATGTATTTTTAAAGTACTGCAGTTTCTGGGGGGTTCATTTTGATTGCAACTGTACAATCAATCATATCTTTTACAGATTTAGTGTGGTTGTCTAATGCAGGTCATGAAAGAAATTTTTCTATTTCCGGTTCAAAATTTAATTATTGAATCCGGATGCTTTTGATTTATTAAACCCTTAATATTAAAATGGACTTATCATCACTACATTTTATGAACAGTATATTTGAAGAGCTTTGGTTTTTAGTGAAAAGCAACCTTTACAATTATAGACCAGCTGTTTTATTTTTTGTCACATAATACAATAAATTATGGATTTCCATCGTTTCTAATAATCCTCACGTTTTGTTACAAAACCAGATTTAATGTTCTGCCTTGTGGTTGCCCCCTGTGGGTTTCAAGAAGTTAAAAAAGAAGGGGAAAAAGCAATTACGCATTTACTTCAAATCTAATTTCCACTGTGCTGTATCTTTCCTGTCATGAAATATTTTAACCTTCTTTTTTTATTTTTAGATTTGGACCACTTATTCTCTCAGATAGGACTGCTGTATGGACTTGTTCATGATGAACTGTGAATTATTGGCCACATGCAGTGCACTGGGTTATCTGGAAGGAGATGTTTACCACAAAGAACCAGACTGCCTTGGTAATACTTAGACCTTTAAGCCAAACCTGCTTTACAGCGGGCATTTCAGGAAAATGTCTTCTGCATTAAGCATATTTTAAGTATTATAATTGTATCTTATGACCCACTTATGGTTGTGATTTATTTATTACAGAGAGTGTGAAGGATCTGATTCGTTACTTGAGGCATGAGGATGACACAAGGGACATCAGGCAGCAGCTGGGAGCTGGACAGATCCTTCAGAATGACCTCTTACCCATCATCACCCAGCACACGCAGGACAAACCGCTCTTTGATGCCAGTATCAGGTGTTTGAGGGCATTGCTTTTTTGATAAGATATTTTATGTATACATTTTATCAAATAGTTGCTATTCTAATGACAAATTATAAAAAATGTCAAGTTATGTTGTGATCAAGTCATGTAGAATAAGACATGACTGTTTCAAATATCAGGCTAATGGTGAACCTGACCCAGCCAGCGCTTCTCTGCTTTGGAAAAGTTCCTGATGATCCAGCCTTCCGCCATCACTACCTCCAAGTGACGTCATACCTTCAGGGCTATAAAGAGGTATAAAACACCCATTAACACAAATAACTATATTAGCATCTACACCTGTGGTTCTCAAACTTTTTTTGGTCACTTCCCCTTTTAAACCTTAAAAAAAAATCTGGTGCCCTTACCTCACCTCAGACCAAATCATTTCACAAATATTATGAAAATTGAAGGATTTAAAAAAATTTACAAACCTGTAACACTATCACTGTTTCTTTGGACATGAGTGGTGCCATGCGACTAAAGACAAATATCAGGGCTGGGCAATATATTTAATGCGACGCTCATGCGCATCTCATCGCGTTCATAGGGCCTGTTTACACCTGGTCACTTCATGCGTTTTCTCTGATCGGATCTGATTTGTTAAAATATTTCAATTACTCTTGGCCATTTAAATGTGTCTTCGCAAAACGTATATAAATCCGTTCTTCAATTCACGCGCCATATGCAAACTTAACGGAGTTCACGTCAATGATAGCAATAGATATGCGCTGCATTTTATTCATTATCAGCTCATTTTAATATCAGAGACTGCAACGGGAGAGAGTGCGGCATCAGCACTGAAAAGATAGGTCTCACTGCTTTTAATGAAGATGATTGTGTGTTGAGTAGGGATGGGTATCGTTAAGGTTTTAACGATATTACTACTCCTATCGATACTGCTTATCGATCCGGTACTTTAACGGTATTCTTATCGGTAATTTTAGTTTTTTTATATATATATTAGTGGTGGGCCGTTATCGGCGTTAACGTGCTGCGTTAACGTGAGACTCTTATCGGGCGATAAAAAAATATCGCCGTTAATCTATTCTCAAAGTTGGGTTGGGAGCTGGGTCTATACTACTAAGCTATGATGACTTTCACCCTGATATTTTAGTGCGGATGTATACCTAGCCGAATTGCACTGTAGGGGCGAGAACGAGTCTTCGAACTAGAGGCTAGTCCGTGATGGACAGATTGTTAACGGCTGGTCTATGTGGTAATACAATCGGGCAGGACATCCAAACTCACCTATCATTCATCAACCTCAAATATGGCTTTTCATCAGAAAGATGTATGTAGTAGCAACTTTACATGGCTCAATATGATGTTAACCTAGAGAAATGTGCGCTATTGAAGTGTTTGTGTGGAAGCGCTTTATGCAGGACAGGCTCGTGCGCTCACTTGCTCTTAAAATCTCCGTCATTTTTGACGCAGTTAGCGGGCGCGGAGCGGCATTACTATGAAGCAAATTTTATTTAGATGTAGAATAACTAAGCGGTGATAACGAATGCCCAAAATATAAACTACAAATATCTGTCCCTTTGCCCCCCTGACTATGTTGCCGCCCCTTGGCGACTGCCTTGTTCGCCTTTATGCACGCGCCGGCCCTGCTCATCGACAGCCCGCTTGTTCTGTCAGGGTGCCGTTATGCACATGCTGCGCACTGTGCGCAATAAAATACATGACACAGAAGCACTGGTGCGTGCGTGCAGCGCGTGAGCGATAAGAGGGAGTAAAAACACACAGATATGCTGTTCTGAAAGGATGTCGGGAACGGGATATCGTTAGACCGCCCACTCCCGTTCAAATTACACCAGAGTTACCGACCACTGCCGTGTTTTATTCCCGCGTTGCAAGAAATCTGGTCGGGTCCCGCGAAAAACAGTGCGGTTATGGCGGTGATGACCTCAACACCGCGGTTGGCATCTCATTACCGCGGTGAAGCGGTAATGCGGTTATCGTCACAGCCCTATGATGTAAAACATGATTTATTTTTTTACAAATGTGAAATTAAAACTGCCAGTCGGTGGCAGCAATTGACTGTTAATGAGTGCGTCATTGAGATTCAACCGATTCATTGAAACATTCAGGAACAAAGCATTTGACTGTGTTAAAGGAATCCCTAAATCATTTATTCAACCAGTTTGTTCAAAAAGCTGATTCATTCAATACGTAAACACTGTCTATTGCTCAGAGACGCAAAACAGTGCTGTGATCTTTGTTTGTAACTATTTCCATTGGTAAAATTGAGCAAAAACAGGCAATATTGTGTAGAGCCCGACCGATATTTTCGGCCGATATGAGCCGGTCACATACAGTGGGTACAGAAAGTATTCAGACCCCCTTACATTTTTCACTCTTTGTTATATTGCAGCCATTTGCTAAAATCATTTAAGTTCATTTTTTTTCCTGATTAATGTACACACAGCACCCCATATTGACAGAAAAACACAGAATTGTTGACATTTTTGCAGATTTATTAAAAAAGAAAAACTGAAATATCACATGGTCACATGGTCTGGAAGTATTCAGACCCTTTGCTCAGTATTTAGTAGAAGCACCCTTTTGATTTAATGCAGCCATGAGTCTTTTTGGGAAAGATGCAACAAGTTTTTCACACCTGGATTCTGGGATCCTCTGCCATTCCTCCTTGCAGATCCTCTCCAGTTCTGTCAGGTTGGATGGTAAACGTTGGTGGACAGCCATTTTTAGGGCTCTCCAGAGATGCTCAATTGGGTTTAAGTCAGGGCTCTGGCTGGGCCATTCAATAACAGTCACGAAGTTGTTGTGAAGCCACTCCTTCGTTATTTTAGCTGTGTGCTTAGGGTCATTGTCTTGTCGGAAGGTAAACCTTCGGCCCAGTCTGAGGTCCTGAGCACTCTGGAGAAGGTTTTCGTCCAGGATATCCCTGTACTTGGCCGCATTCATCTTTACCTCGATTGCAACCAGTCGTCCTGTCCCTGCAGCTGAAAAACACCCCCACAGCATGATGCTGCCACCACCATGCTTCACTGTTGGGACTGTATTGGACAGGTGATGAGCAGTGCCTGGTTTTCTCCACACATACCGGTTAGTATTAAGGCCAAAAAGTTCTATCTTGGTCTCATCAGACCAGAGAATCTTATTTGTCACCATTTTGGAGTCCTTCAGGTGTTTTTTAGCAAACTCCATGAGGGCTTTCATGTGTCTTGCACTGAGGAGAGGCTTCCGTCGGGCCACTCTGCCATAAAGCCCCGACTGGTGGAGGGCTGCAGTGATGGTTGACTTTCTACAACTGTCTCCCATCTCCCGAATGCATCTCTGGAGCTCAGCCACAGTGATCTTTGGGTTCTTCTTTACCTCTCTCACCAAGGCTCTTCTCCCCCGATAGCTCAGTTTGGCCGGACGGCCAGCTCTAGGAAGGGTTCTGGTCGTCCCAAACGTCTTCCATTTAAGGATTATGGAGGCCACTGTGCTCTTAGGAACCTTAAGTGCAGCAGAAATGTTTTTGTAACCTTGGCCAGATCTGTGCCTTGCCACAATTCTGTCTCTGAGCTCTTCAGGCAGTTCCTTTGACCTCATGATTCTCATTTGCTCTGACATGCACTGTGAGCTGTAAGGTCTTATATAGACAGGTGTGTGGCTTTCCTAATCAAGTCCAATCAGTATAATCATACACAGCTGGACTCAAATGAAGGTGTAGGACCATCTCAAGGATGATCAGAAGAAATGGACAGCACCTGAGTTAAATATATGAGTGTCACAGCAAAGGGTCTGAATACTTAGGACCATGTGAAATTTCAATTTTTCTTTTTTAATAAATCTGCAAAAATGTCAAAAATTCTGTGTTTTTCTGTCAATATGGGGTGCTGTGTGTACATTAATGAGGAAAAAAAATGAACTTAAAAGATTTTAGCAAATGGCTGCAATATAACAGAGTGAAAAATTTAAGGGGGTCTGAAAACTTTCCGTACCCACTGTATATATATTGGTATCGGCGAATATGCTGCTATATCGGCGAATCTTACCCCTAGCCCTCGAAACCGAGTGGTAAGCGCTAGGGGTGATAACATATCCCTATGAAATGAGACGCGACTTGGTTACGTAATCATAGGTCATCGCTAGCTGGGTGCTACGTCACCAGAGGCGACAAGTGTTGATCACCAACTTGCCATCTGCTAGCGTGTCTATGTCGATTGCGTGAGTTTAAGTGATTTTTTTTATCTAGTCAGAGAAATGCATGACTGTTGTGCAAATCAGCAATGTAATGTTAGCGTGGGAAAATTGCTATTTTTTTAAACGTTTCTATTAAGAACATGGTTACAAATATATATGTAAGTTACTGGACTGTATAGAGCACAAAACAAGACTCGTAATTTTAAATAAATTATTTAAGCCAAAAATACTCTGGCCGCAGTGTGTTCTGGGTACCCCTTGGTTTCAAGTAAGCTCGTGAAAATTCCTGGTTTTAAGGGGTATCTACCCCTTCCCCTTAGCCCTACCCCTTGATCAAAACGAGAATTGGGACAGCCCTTACTCTCACGTGACAGCGCAAAATAGAGCTGCACAATTAATCGTTAAAAGATCTCGATTCGACCCCCCCACGCGATCTTAATCCAGCATTTATACGATTCAGCCAATTATATTTTCAAGGACAGGAGACTAGCACAACTCGTCTGATCTCGAAATAACACGCAATCACTCACAGCGGGCGTGATGACGCCTGACGTCACGTGCGGTTTTGCGTGGGCAGCGGCCAGATGTGCTTGTTACCTGCACCAGAACAGTGGATGCGAGTCATGCGTAGGGTTGGGTACCGAAACCCAGTACCAACATGACACTATGGAACCTATGGAACCGGTATGTACTGAATCAGAACGCAGATTTCGGTGCCTCATTTCGGTGCCATGCCTGAGCGATCGGTTGAAATATTTGTCCTTTGTTTCTCCGAAATGGACGTAAGAAGCATCATCACCGGCACCACACGTGCAAAATAATTTCCTGACTGAGAAAATGCATGTGAACCAGTGTTAATTTTGACAGCAGATTTTAATTTAGTTTTAGTCGTAGTCTTTTGACTAAAATGCAATTGTAGTTTTAGTCATATTTTAGTCATCTGCTTTGATTTAGTTTTAGTCTAGTTTTAGTCAACTAAATAGCACAAGATTTTAGTCGACTAAATCTACTGTAGATTTAGTTGACTAAAATATATTGGGTTTAATTTAAGTGTAATTTAGTTAAACTAGTGTAATATGTAAAATATTCTAACTTAAAATTAAATAAAACCAAGTCTCATTAAATATATGGAATATAGCCTTTCCATAAAAGACCAAAATTAGATATGCATTGTTTATAACTTGCATATGACATTCTTCATTATTTAAAGCAAAAGTGCAACTCCAAAATATTTAAAAGAAAAACTGTATTTGGCAGTAATGCCATTGCAAATACTGTATGACCTGAAAAAATTACCTGAATCAACAGTTCTCTGTTAATAATAAACAGTTTATTTATATCATAGGGAATATGTTAAACAGAAAATGTACTGAAACAGCCCCTTCCTTCTTACACCTCAACAAAACAAAACAAAATATTATTTTGGTGCCAATTCAATATTAAAATAAAAACTGCTAGGCTACAATGCAAACAATGCATGGAACTAAAAACAAACTCTTCTTATTTTCAGTATTGACAGCAAAGGTCAATATCAAACTAAACTAACAGACCTGTAAACATAGAATAAGAATGTGCATATTGTTGCTATAAGTGGCAGTAATTACAACAGTTCTATTTGCATTAAAAAACACACATAAATCTGGGATTATGTTATAGTTTTTGGAAACGCTGTTTTGTACTGCTCATTCAGAAGTCTGCTGCGGGTCGGGTCTTTGAATACACTGCTAACTCTGCCGGTGGAGAAAGACTGCATCGAAGGCGAAACCTCGCGCTTGCGGGCGAAACCGTAACATTGTTCTACTGAATGAAATCTAAGGTTTATCCAAAATGTCGCTAGTTGCTATGTGCTTTGTCTTACAAAAAGTCTGTAAACACTGCAACACTGGTTCATGCGCCCAGGCGTGCGTGTGTGTGTGCCGAGCGGAGGTCTGAGTGATACGAAAAGCGCTTGAAATATCAAGTGGAGGCGGGTCCGATTGAATTCTCCTCGGTCCGGATCCGGAGGCTTTGAAAAGCCCTGGGCTATAATGTTTCAGTTATGCAAAAGCACACCGACTGAGGTAAGCTGACAAAATAAAATTAGCAAAAATTTCGTGTGTTTTTACCAGTGATTTCCGCTCCACACGGTTTACACAAGGTCTTGTTTGTCTTGATATCAAACGTGAAATTGACCCATATATCTTCTCTTCTTTTTCTCCCAGCTGTTGCCATTTCATTATAGTTTAAGTCAGACAGACACCCAACGTATGCAGGATGGTGTCGTGTACTGCACATCCCGTGTCGCCAGGAAGATCAGTACGTTAGTTTTAATGTGCGTGTGAGTCTCACACACCAAGATTAATTCTGATTGGATCTTTTCCACACGTCTCTCACTCACATTTTCGTCTCGTTTTTATTAGTTAACGAAAATGTCAATATATTTGAATTATAGTTTTCGTCATCATCACTTAATTTTTATTTAGTTATCGTCTTGTTTTCGTCAGTGAAAACTTGTCGTCAACGAAAATTATAACGAAAATATTTCGTCAACGAAATTAACACTGATGTGAACTCAATTCAGAAAGCTCTAATAATACAAGTACAACAAATCTTTATAGTAAGTTAACCCGAGTGTGCGGTTTTCACATTCAGACTTCAGACATTCAGACTCGTGAATGCAGTGATTACACTTACTCTTGACGACCTTCCATTAACGAGCTATGCTACTACTACTTCATGGGCTACTAATACATCGATTAGCAATGGATTATAAATATACTTAATTATTATGAAAATACCAGAGATGGCTTGAATAACACAGATAAACCATGCATTGTCGTAGTCGATTGTTTATTGTATTTATTTTATCATTCACAACGTTTATATCTTCTGTTTACTTATCCATATCACGGTGGAAAAATAATTACTTCTGTGACTGGATCTGTGGGTTTTCTGTGCGAGGGCGCCCTCTAGTGTCCAGTATGAACGAAAAACACATCAACCCCCGGTTTCACAGACCAGGCTTGAACCTAGTGCTAGACTAAAATGTAACTCGTAGCTGTTTTAACTGAAATAAACTTGCACTGACTGATCCTGGAATATATCAGTGCATTTGTTTTGTCTCAAGATGCACACCAGTAATGTTGAGCATGTTTATAAAAATTACTTTAAATTAAAATTACTTAAAAAAAAAATCTTTGCATTATTACATAATTTTTCATTACATTTCTTTAAATTTAAAGGAAAGAGTATTGTGTCTTATTCTACTGCTACTTTACTGCTGTTTGATAACCTAATGTTCAGGGGTAAATCTTTAAAATAAAAAAAGTTCTCCAGAATCGTGATCTTAATTCTAAGCAAAAAAATCGTGATTCTCATTTTATCCAGAATCGTGCAGCTCTAGCGCAAAACTAAGGGGAAGGGGTAAGACAGAGAATTGGGATTCACCCTAAATGCTAAATTCTGAATGGTGTAATTATTTAATTTGTCCAGCAGAGTGCACTCCATTGTTTGCTACTGGCGACCCAGGTCACTGTAGTGTAGAGATGCCCGGATGAGCTCAAACTTGAATGGATGGTTCATTTTTAACAGCAGATTCACTGACATCAGAGCTGGTCTGTGCATCACTGCACACGTCTGCAGGGCATTACGGAATTATTATAGAGGTGGGAGTCTTTAGTCACCTCACGATCCGATCCGATTCCGGGAGTCTGATTCCAGAATTATTTTTGATCTACTTTTTCCCCCCTTATTAATTTAATTAGTTTACTGACTTGAGAATCTTAAAATCCTTACAATTACTTATGTAAATGTAAGGATTTAAAAATTCTCAAGTAGGCTACTTTTTTATATAATTACAAATAAAATAAAAAATATTAAAACAGTTGTATGTTAAGAATTTTAAATTAATATATCTTGAAAACATACAAGCAAGTAGTAAATAATACAGAGGAGTATAGAAACATATAACAAACAACAAACAAAGAGTGCTTTCTGTATTTAAGATTATCTGAACATTTTCCATTCAAGAATGTGAGTGATTTTTCTTCATCTTTACTGTTGTTTTTTACTATGACTTCATAGACAGCGGGAGATCTTTTAAGCTGCATTCATGCACGGATCTCTTTTGAAATAAAAGTAATGTGGTTTGTCCTGTCCTTTTAATCCCTTAAGACAACTGGCTGTTTACATAAATTTTGCGTCATAAAACCATTTTGAGATGCAAGTGCATTAAACCACTTAGACGGAGTCGCGCACATTTCAACTGTCTACACAAAGCGCGCATCAGCATTTGAAATTGAAAGCAGCCTTCTGTTCATATTTGAACAGCCTTCTGTTCACATAAATGATGACTTTGTAGAGCATATTTGTAAGGAAAATACAAATGGGCGAGATCGCACACTTCACGTGTAACATCAAACAAAGTGCTCGTCTCTCACAGCGCATCCTGTGCAATGAAGCCTGTGAATGTCCTTTTAATTCGCTTCAACCTTTCCAAAATGTATGAAATATCATTTTACAGAAGGTTCGAATGGTCTGTGTAGGGATGGGTATCGTTAAGGTTTTAACGGTATAACTACTCTTATCGATACTGCTTATCGATCCGGTACTTTAACGGTATTCTTATCGGTACTTTTTGTTATTTATATATATACATACATATATACATACATGCATACACATATATGTATTAAATATATATTTATATGATAGATTAGCAGCTTAATTAACATGGCTTTATATTCTGAAATGTTAAATAAATATTTCATTAAATAAATATAAAACATTCATTTGTAAATGCACCAGTGTGCAGGCATTTTTAGTGTTTTATATACATAAGATAAGATAGAGTAAGAACATGAACAAAGAAACTAAGTTAAATAAACTGACAAATATACCATTTGTCATACCATAAAACAAATTTACAAAACAAAAAAACACAGTGCTTTCATTTATCTATGATGGTCTACTAACATTAATGTTCAGGTAAATAATAGCTACAAAATAAATCTAAAAGTGATCAAATATAAATGAACACTGCATAGTTTTCACTGTATATATTGATAGATTAATGCTTATTAAAGCTATTACTTTATTCAGATTAAGAGCTGTGAGTGATTTTGTCTTTGTATTTTGTTCTTTGATTAACATTGAAGAAGCTCCAATCTGTCACTAAGACAAAAGTGACAAAACTGTAAAGACGGCATTTTACATCAATCGACAGACGATTGATCTGATTCTGACGTTAAGTTTTGGTCAGGGAGGAACAAATGCGCGCCGCTGTGAAGAGAAGGAAGCTGTGCTAGAAGAAACACGGCTATAAGCTAAAAAAAACCATTAAATAAACACAGTTTAATATAACAGCCACAGGCCTAAAGTGTAAGCATGTTTTAATGGTTAGTTCTCTCTTCTATCATAAACAGGGCTTTCATGTTGCGCGTGCTGAACTCATCCATGTGAGCGATCGCGCTTCTTATTTGGGAATAGCAAAAATGCATCATAGACAAGAGTTTGAATATTATTGCATATAAAAACAGCTGGTGACTCTGGCGGGATAGAATTTGCAAGATAATGTGCATATATATAGCAATAATACATGTATGTGTGTTTTCTTAATTTCTCCAGTACCGATAACAGAACCGTTAACGTCAGAGCTTATCAATACTCCGGTCTTTTATAATTTAGCCCCGAGACCGATTAAATACCGGGTTTCGGTACCCATCCCTAGGTCTGTGTGTTTGTGAGGAATTGGAAGCAAGCAGCATACGAGTGTTCCTAAAGCACATCTGGTTAAAATCTAAGCTCAGAATCGGTCAATATATCGATATCGATTTTTTCACTCCCTAATATCGGTATCGCCTCCCGACCCCCCCCCCCCCCAAAACCAGATCGGTCGAGTTCTAATATTGCATACAGAAGAATTTTTGACATCTGCAATTTAGAATGCCTTGAAATTTGGGGGTTTCAACCTGTGGGGCGCGCCAGCACCTGTCAAGGGGGGCGCGGGCATCAGTTAATTCAGAGACATTCCCATGACGATTTATGAATACGAGCTATCAAATCTTTAGCCATCCACTAGGGGGCAATCTGACTCCCACAGTTTGTCGACAGTTAGTTTGTTTGAATATCTGTCACGCTTATTAGCTACTGCCGCTCCCTATACGCAGAGTATGCAGTCTGCATAGGGCACCATCCCAATTGGCAAAAAATAATTTCCCGCTTTTGCGCCCGCTCGCACAATATGATTGCGGCTGAATGCAAATTATCAGCATTGATCCGATGCCAAAAAAACAAACAACTAAATATGAAGCCTGTGCATACCTTTCAGTCTCATTCGTAGTCCTGTGAAACTTTTTTTGCCTGTTGATGTTAATAACGTGTTTTAATGTTGGTAATAATTTCACCACCAACGACACATCTAATATTCTCTCTGAGTTTCCATGTTCTCTTACGAAAAGTTGCCATGGTTTTAACACGAATAGAACCAAAAATCCTGGTAGCCTACTTGTAGCCATGTTAACCACAAATTAACCATGGTTTTGTTACTATAAATAATAATTTACAAAGAAGTATTAAGATAATATTTTTTGTGGTTATAAAAACAAACCTAAGCCAACAACAGCCTTTCAAAAGACTTAAAATGCATTACACAAAAACAATGAGGCAATAATGACTGGGTAATTAATAATATGGTTTCATTGAATAACAAATACATAGTGTAATCCAAAATAAACAATTTATGTACATTACCATGTTATTACAAATGCCTGAAAAGGAAGCCAAAGGCCTGGTAATTGCTGCTGCTACACTTACATCTGCAAACACTTATCCTTGTTTAATATTGACCAAACATTTATTTCAAATATCCACTTAATCATTTTTGCTATAGATGACACAGCCTATAATTTATTCAACAAAAAACATGTGAACATCACAACCCTTACAAAAAATAACTGCTTAATTTTCTTTTTGCGTGATTTCTGAATGCTTGAGAGACTATAAAATCAATCAGACAACTGTAATACTAAAATAATAGCCATAGGTAACTGTTTAGAGCTACAATTGTAATTTGTAACAATTTATTTACTTTTATATTTGATTAAAGTTATATTTTGACCCCTGTTTTAGTAGGCCCTGACACTTATTGACAGTGTAAGATAATTTACAGTCAGCCTTGACAGAAATGCAACCTCGGATTGGCATGTTATCTCAGAAACAGCTCAGCCATCACATTTAATCAGGTAAAATTGCGAGTGAAATTAGACAAACTTGGGGAGGTGCATGTCCTAAAACTAAAGGTTGAAAACCCCTGGAATAGACTAATAAATCATGTGCATGCACTCCCTGGGTGTGTTTTTGTGATCGATAATGTCAGCTCGCACATCATTACAACTAAATGTACCATTTTATCGCAGACAATATACTGTATATCGCGCAGCACAACCCAGCATTGACTTGAGTGGACAATGAAATCAACCGTGGTTGTGCGCGCACTTGTTTGCACGTGAGCAAAGGTGTTTTTAGGAGTCTAACTTGCAAGCGCTACACCACTGATTCATCAAACCTACTTGCTTGATGTATGTGTTCTTCTGACTTTATTTTGTAGTAAGTAACGAATATGCTTCATGGAAATGTATCGGAGTAAAAGTATACATTTTAATTAGGATATGTAGTGGAGTAAAAGTTGTCTGAAATATAAAAAGTAAAGTACAGACATTCCCAAAAAATACTTAAATACTGTAACAAAGTATTATTACTTTGTTACATTACACCACTATAAAACCCACCTTCGCCAGGTGAGGAAGTTCAACAGGAGCTGTTGATACAGTTCTACTCTGCCATCATTGAATCCGTCCTCTGCACATCAATAACTGTCTGGTTCAGCTCAGCTACCAAATTTGACCTCAGAAGACTACGGAGGGTAGTCCGGACTGCTGAGCATTGGTACAACCCTTCCCACTCTCCAAGAGCTGTACTTATCCAGTGTAATGCCAGCTAGGCATGAAGACACACAAGACCATGTGCTTCCTTTGTTGCACCAAGACAGTCAGTTATTCCTTGAATATTAAAACCATCTACGCAAGAAACATGGATATTAATGTTGTACTCTGCCTTTCATATGCTTGATGTGAATGTGAATTATTTAGGAAATGTGGAATGATTTTAAATCTGTGCCTTAACTGTGCAGTATATATATTTGTGGGCCAAATGCAGTGTTTAGTCTCTAAAAAAAACTATCATCATCAGTAAATAAGTGGTGTAGATGACCGTTATTCTTTAGCATCATAATGTATGATTACAGCACGTATAAAAGGTCTGTAAGTATATCGTTCATGTGATAAATTAAATATCAGATGACGTGAGCATGCCCAAGAAGTCACGTGGGGCGAAGCTCCGCCCCACACAAACAATTTGATTGGTTTAGCTGCCGGGGGCGTGCTGAAATCTGTATGTTTAAAACTGGACACCAGTTTGAAAATCGCTCTCTTCTTTTGGATTGCAGCTAGGAGGGCTGAATTTAAAACTGTAGAAACACTGTGCGGAATATGAATTGCAATCATTTACCATTTATTTTCTGTAGTAACACTAACTGCACCATGGTATTGTGACAGAAATGAGATTTATATTAAGATTGATTATATTAATGTAGACATGTTAAATGTATTAACATAGTAATATAATTGCAGTATATTTTGTGGTTAAGCTATAGCATTTGTGCATTTATTCTAATTGTATTTAGGCTACTGTTTTCATACAAATACCTAGTAACCATATAGATACATTTTTACTATGCTATTGAAGTTTTAACTGTGGTTTTCATGATCTAAATATATACTACTATAGACCAATGGTTAATTTTGACAGTCAGAATAATTAGATTTCACCATATAAAAATAAGATGTTGCTGCTATTACTACTGTCAACTCAAGCTACTATCAAATGTGCATTTCTAACAGACATTTTTTTTTAATATAAATATTGCAGCCTGCACTGCAAACTGTGCTGAAAAAGGGTATTTCAAAACCACAATTAATGGTCTGCTTTCTACAACTTTCAATTAGGTGCATGAATCTGCCTTTAAACTTGAGAGAAATAAAGATTTGAAATTTATCATGAAAATTATCTATATCAGTTGATTATTATTTTTTTTTATTAATGTGTAGTTGCTGTTTCTACCAAGCAAAAAATATCATGTGCATTTGATCAGATTTAACTGAAGTACAAGGTTATGAGATTCATTATGTGAATACTAGGCTATAGAGATGTGTCTTTAATCTAGATATAAACAGAGAATGTGCGTCAACCCCGAACGTTATCAGGAAGGCTATACCAGAGTTTGGGCGCCAAATATGAAAAAGCTCTTCCTCCTTTAGT
Organism: Gymnocypris eckloni scoliostomus; assembly: GCA_027564155.1. Taxonomy (NCBI): domain Eukaryota; kingdom Metazoa; phylum Chordata; class Actinopteri; order Cypriniformes; family Cyprinidae; genus Gymnocypris; species Gymnocypris eckloni. Next base: position 25,321,317 of record CM050431.1, read on the forward strand.
GGACTTGGCTATTCTAGGTACTACCAAGAGTCCAGAGTTTGTGATCTTAGGGAGCGTGATAGATTGTAGCAAGATAGAAGACTAGTTAGGTAGGCAGGAGATAAACCATTTAGGGCTTTACTTAATGAACATGAGTTGATCAAAACCTGTGTTGTTGTTATTATTATAGCTATATTGATACAGATTTAATGTATTGATACAGACCATTTTATTACCTATTATTTTGCTAAAAAATATTAAAATGGTCTCTTGTGTTTTCAGGCATTTGCAGATGAGAAGATCTTTACTGTGCTGAGTGAAACGCTTTACAACCTTCTGCAACTGGTAAGGACCAAATCTGTTCATATGTGAGATGGTATGATTGATTAGAAATATTTGTCATAATCCCTCATGTTTTTTTTTTTAAGGACTGGGAGCAAAGAGCTGAAGAGGATAATTTACTGATTGAGAGAATTTTGCTGCTGGTTAGAAATGTGGTGCACGTCCCTGCAGACCCGTATGAGGAAAAGGTGAGTTTTTTGACTAAATTATAGTGATAAACGTACCTATTATTAACCTCACCAAAATCTACATTAAGACAAATTCAGTGCACAAGATATCGTTTTCAGTACTAGAAGTCATGTTAAAATAAAATTTAAATATCTCACACAATAATATCTCATTTTAAAAAACAAAAGCATTTCATTTAAGATGTACATCATTAAATGCAAAAATACATTGGTGTAGCCTTTAAATCACACCCCTGTTTACATTAAGCTCCTATCATAATTTATTAAACATTATTGTTTATATTAAGCAACCTTTTTAAAGAAAAATTTAAAAATGTTTTATTTGAAGGTACAAAGTCAATCACAGTCAATCACAAAAAAAAACAGAACACTAAAATCAAGCAACTAGGTACTCAATTTAATCAGTTATTGTATATTCATGGTGTCATTCAAAAGTGTCAGTCAAACATATTGCAACATAGACTAGTCCACATTCAGCAAAGTAACCGATTCAAAAATCTAATAACAAAACAAACCAATAAATAATTCATTCATGGGGGTGAACACAGAAACTAGCCTCATTATGAAGCCTTTTATTATATGGATGACAACTTATTTATATTCAAAGCCTGGAATACACTACACATTTTTTATCAGGGCTCTAGACTCATTCATCCCACTGGTCGCGCTTTTGCGACTAACTTTCTCAGTTGGCCGCACAAGCACATAATTTGGTCAATATTTTTTTTTGAGACAACATTTGATTAATCAATGCATGCTGATTAACTTTTGTCATAGTTTATAGTTATATGGTAACAAAAATGTTCAACATTCAACCTGTTCTTTTTCATCAGTATTATTTGTTTAAATTTTGTGTACAGGAATTCCTTTTTTCATGCGCTTTCACTTTCAAATTTGCGATCTTGATGTCATGTTTTACAAGAAAAGATAATTGTCTGTTTTGCTTATAGCTACACCTTTCACTTTTTAAGACTAAAACAAAAGATGGATTAATTGTTTTTCTTAATTATAAAGTACAATTACAATAAAAACTGTAGGCTGCAATGACAAACTGTTTTACATAATGTTTATTAACAAAAATAAATAAGACGAGGCATGGCATAGGACTCATCACATGCTGTATTATATACAGACTAATAAATTACAGAATGTTTAGCAAACAATGAGAAATCAAATAAATAATAATATAAAAAATTAAGGAAAGCCTCCATAGCGTAACGTGAGGTAAACAGCAAAGATAACACGCTTTTCAAAACAAAAAGTAAAACTAAACTGGCTGTCGCTGACAGGACTTGCATGTTTTTTTCTACAAGAATACCAACATGTTCACCTTCTCTGGTTTAAGATGCGGTCTTTTACTTTAAATCAAATCAAATCACAGCACAAGTGCCTTGGTGAGTGAAATTCTTATGAGCGTGCTCCAGACAGCGCAAAAAAAACAAAACACAACAGTTTACATATGGACAGTACATATTTACAGACTGTACAGAAGACAATGTGCAAAATACACATACATATACTCAGTACACACAGTGTACTATAACATACTTAGTTACCAATACACCAATACACATTATACACCGTATGTACACGTCTGCATTATGCTCACATCTATGCATAGTAATATGTGAAGGTGCAACAGATTATAATTTACAGTAGATTGGTTGTGCAACAGATAGTTGTGCAAGGTGCAACAGATTATGCATATGCAATGTCGTGGGTGTGCTTTGTATGGTGTCCAGTGATAGCAGATGTGTTAGTGCAGTGTGTGCGCGTAGTCCGGTAGAATTGCAGTGCATGGCATGTTGTGTGAGTGTGATGTAGGGTGAGTTATTTCTGACTGTTCATTAGCCTGATAGCCTGAGGGAAAAAGCTATCCCTCAGTCGGCTAGTGCGGGATCGGATGTTGCGGAGACGTCTCCCTGAGGGCAGCAGAGAGAGCAGACTGTGGGACAGGTGGCTGGAGTCTTTGATAATCCTCTGGGCTTCCTTCTACACCGCCTGGTGTAGATGTCCTGGAGGGAGGGAAGCTCACCTCCAACAATGTGGCGGGCAGTTCGCACGACCCTTTGCAGAGCTCTGCGGTTGCCAGCGGTGCTGTTTCCAAACCAGGCGGTGATGCAGCCGGTCATGATGCTCTCCACAGTGCAGGTGTAGAAGGATCTGAGGATGCTGGGGCTCATTTCAAACTTCCTCAGCCATCTCAGGAAGAAGAGGCGCTGATGTGTCTTCTTCAGCACTGCATCTGTGTGAGCAGACCATGTGAGATCCTCGGTGATGTGAACACCGAGGAACTTAAAGCTGTTAACCCGCTCCACAGGTGTCTTGCCGATGGTGATGGGTGTGTGTTCTCTGCTCTGTCTCCTGTAATCCACCACCAGCTCCTTGGTCTTGTCGATGTTAAGTGAGAGGTGGTTCTCCTGACACCATTTAGTCCGGGTACTCACCTCCTCTCTGTAAGCCGTCTCATCGTTGTCGGTGATCAGGCCTATCACCGTTGTGTCATCAGCAAATTTGACGATGACGTTGGAGCTGTGTGTAGCTGTACAGTCATGTGTGTACAGGGAGTACAGGAGTGGGCTGAGGACGCAGCCCTGTGGAGCACCAGTGTTGAGGATCAGGGGAGATGAGGTGTTGTTGCCCATTCTGACTTCTGCCTGTCAGGAAGTCCAGGATCCAGCTGGACAGAGATCTGTTCAGTCCCAGAGTCTGAAGCTTCACAACCAGTGTGGCAGGCACTATGGTTTTAAATGCCTAACTATAATCCACAAACAGCATCCTCACATAGGTGTTCTTATTTTCCAGGTGGGAGAGAGCAGTGTGCAGGGTGAAGGCAATAGCATCGTCTGTGGAACGGTTACTGCGGTATCCAAATTGTAGTGGGTCCAGTGAAGCAGGCAGCACAGAGCAGATGTGTTCTCTGACGAGCTTCTCAAAACACTTGCTGAAGATGGGTGTCAGAGCAACGGGCCTCCAGTCATTCAAGCATGTGATTTTATTTTTCTTTGGTATGGGCACAATGGTGGATTTTTTTGAAGCATGAGGGAACCATAGACAGAGAGGGACAGATTGAAAATGTCTGTAAAAACCCCGGCTAGCTGGAAAGCGCATGCTTTGAGCACACGGCCTGGTATGCCATCCGGGCCCACGGCTTTACGGATGTTCACCCGTTTGAAGGATCGGGTTACATCCGCGACAGAAAGCGAGAGTGGACTCACCTCTTCTGCAGCAGCCGTGTGAGCGCTCTCTGTGGGTTGGGGTAGATGCGGATGTTTTGGTCAGAACTACGTCTATACACTTCCTGATGAAACATGTTACGGAATCTGAATACGCCTCTATGTCGTCATCAGACACTGCCCGGAACATGTCCCAGTCCACGTGATCAAAACAGTACTGTAGTGTAGCGTCCGATTGGTCCGCCCAGCATTGTATTGTCCTGAGGGCGGGTACTTCACGTTTCAGTTTCTGCCTATAAGCAGGCAGGAGCAGAACAGAAGAGTATCCCGATTTGCCGAAAGGTGGGCGGGCGAGGGACTTGTATGCGTCCCGGAAGAGGGAGTAACAATGGTCGAGTATACGATCTCCACACGTGTTGATGGTGATGTGTTGAAAGTATTTTGGAGCTATTGTTCTGAAGTTGGCTTTATTAAAGTCCCCCATAATAATGAACCCTGCATCTGGGTTTGCGGTTTCCTCCTCACTTATATTCCCGTACAGTTCCCTGAGTGCCTGGTCTGTGTTGGCTTGGGGGAGGATATAAACAGCCGTGATTATGATCGCTGTAAATTCCCTCGGTAGCCAGAATGGTCGACACAGAAGCATATGAAATTCCAGATCAGGGGAGCAGAAGGATTTAATAGAGTGTATGTTCCTTTCATTACACCATGAGTTGTTGATATAGAAACAAACACTCTGCTTTTCCCTGTGAGCTCTTTTGTTCTGTCCGAGCGGTGCACGGAGAAGCCCGTGAGCTCGATGGCTGAGTCTGGAACCATAGCAGACATCCAGGTTTCTGTGAGGCAAATAACACAGCAGTCCCTTGTTTCTCGTTGGTATGAGATGCGCGACCGCAGTTCGCAGAGTTTGTTATCCAGTGACTGAACGTTAGCCAGCAAAATGGTTGGGCGACGGAGGAACCAATGTTTAAAAGCATGTCTCTATCGTAGACCGTTATACTAACAACATCTAACACGTAAAACAACAAAAAAACTAATAAAACATATGAAAAACTGCAAAGTTTTCCCGGAACTTGCAACACGGCTGCCATTCTCGGCGCCATCTTTAGTTTGAAAACCAAATCTTCCTTCGCGCTCGTGATGCTGATGCAGCAAGTATCAACCAGACTCTGCCCACAAAGTGCTCGCGCTAATGGGCTTTTGCTGGTGCTAAACCAGCCTGTACTGAAGCGCTTGCTCTTCACGTGATCAGTGAAATCTGACTCCTGCTACAATGTACTGCGGCTCTGCAGCGCTCGCTGTTTGAAGCAGACGCTTTAAAGCAGTGCAGATCATGCACTTAAACAAGTGCGACCACATAAAATTTTACTCACAAACTCTCAAAAAAGGTCTCAAATGCCACAATTTTGGTCGCAGCCCTGTTTAAAGTTTAGAGAAGTTGAAACATGTTTGATATTTTCAGCATATTTTAAAACCTTTATTATTTTCATTTGTCACGCATCTAGCAACAATTTGCACATTTCTGTGAGTTTATGGTGATCGGAAGGAATTTAAAGTCTGGTAGTGTGTGATCCTCAGTCGCTTAGTGTATGATGCCCAGTTTTCCTTTGTGACTATTTACAGGTCAAATATATTTACTTATATAAGATGCCTGGTGTTTTAAAAATCTGTTCAAATTTTATAAGTCGTGTAGTGTATTCCAGCCTTTAGTCACTTTATTCCTGGACAGATACAACAGGTTTCTAATGGCTCCATCTTTGTATGGATGACATGCCCCTTTTCATCTTTGGGCATAAACTATAGTAAGTCTAGATTTTGTTATCTTAAAGCTGTTAGATTAAGTTATTCATTTTTTATATATATTGACTTAGTGACAACCATCAGTTAATATTTAAAGTCTGTTTATGAAGAATTTATTTACATTGACATTCAATGTGTAAGATCTTAAAGAGAGCACACTGAGTTTAATTGGAGCAGCAACAATGTTTAATAAATTAAATGTAATTAAATGACAATGTTAAATGTTAAAATGACAAGATTTAGCTAAATAAATAATTTAGGTCATGTATTAAGTTTATGAATTTACATTCTTATTGATGTCACACTGAAGCTGTGTGAGTTTCCATAGCAGTGCACCCTTTAAACTCACCTTAAAATAAAATGAAATCTTTGAAAATTACAGCACTGTAAAATGACAGACCAGCAATAAACTGTGAATTTGCAATGTTATGTATTTAAAAGTACAAGCCAGTAATGCCTGTGAAGTAATATATAAGTGTAGCACACAATCTTATACAGCTAGTCAGCTAACTGTGTTCTGTAGCATCTGCACTGTTGATAGAACTATATTTTTGATCTAACTGTAATTATTTCCCACATCCAATTTCCAGTCTGTTATATGCAAAAATGCATATAATAAAGAAAATGCAAATTTAAGTGGCTCCTCTTTTGGTGAAAGTATTCAGTCAGCTTTCAAAATGGCCAGTGTGCACACATTGCGACTAGGGATGTCAATTTTCAATCATTTCCATAATCGATCGTCGTTTAAATTAACAATCAATTAATCGATTAATGATTAATAACTATTGAAAAAACGTGTCTATTGCAGTGGCATATAGTATGACAGGATGTGCAAATGCCACTCAAAATGCCAGCTTCCTCACCTGAATAGTCTAAATAAAAGGCTAGTGGCAGGATGGTAAAATGAATGGATGTGATTACAATCATTTGATAAAAGGAAGAGAGTGCACCGTAGTTGCACACGGAATCATTATACGTTGTGTGCTGTTTCATATCCTGCCACGGAGACCGCTGAATGCGCCTTTTTAAATGGTTTCATGGTGCTCTTTTTTTTTTTTTTTTACATCATAGCAATGTTTGCAATTGACATTATTTGGATTTAAAATAAATAGAAGCCAGTGGAGACGTTAGGAAACACTGTGGGCTCAGCAAATGTTTTATTTTGTAGTAAAATTAACTAACTCTTTTCCCAAGGAGCACATGTGCTCATATGTTGAATAGGAGCGCATTTATAAAATAAAAATTTAAAATTAAAGGGACACAATACACATTTGTCAAATAATGTGTTTTAGCTTAATAAAGGGGTCATTATCAGGAAATTACAAAAGTTTTAAATATTTCTGGTTTAATTTAACTTTTTAGTAATTATGTCATTATTTATAGACTTTGTTTAATTGATAATAAAAAGCCAAGTAAATAAAATGAGTAATCAAAATCTTGGCAAAAATAAGCAGTATTCTCTGCTCTCATATGCTGGAGGCGTGTCCATTGTCAGCACTAGCTAGCAAACTGTAGGCTGTAGTAACTAATTATAATGATTGTAACTCACAGTTGTGCAAACCATGGATACAAATGTGCTCTAGTCATTATTGTGTTTGGGGAGGGGTCATGCTCAGTGGCTACTTAAATATTTCAGGCCCGCCCAAAAAAAATCCTAAATGGTGGAAAAAACGGAAAAAACTCCACATTATTCAATACTATATTATAATATTCACAGTATATTGTATATATTATAATATACAATATTCACATGTCAGAGTTTAAGCAACAGCCATAATGTTGTGCTGCAAATAACTTAACACTCATTTGATATTGACCTCTGACATCTTGATATGTATATACAGTATTATATCATGCACATTACTTAAACTTAGATGTTTGTTGCTGTAATCTGTTTTGACAAATATAAAAAATATACTTTATTTTACAGTACAGTGTAATACATGTAGTAATGGTATAATTACAACACTGAACTAAATTATAAATGCAACACTTTTGTTTTTGCCCCCTTTTTTCATGAGCTGAACTGAAAGATCTAAGACTTTTTATATGTACACAAAAGGCCTATTTCTCTCAAATAGTGTTCACAAATCTGTCTAAATCTGTGTTAGTGAGCACTCCTCCTTTGCCGAGATAATCCATCCACCTCACAGGTGTGGCATATCAAGATGCTGATTAGACAGCATGATTATTGCTCAGGTGTGCCTTAGGCTGGCCACAAAAAAGGCCACTCTATAATGTGCAGTTTTATCACACAGCACAATGCCACAGATGTCGCAACTTTTGAGGGAGCGTGCAACTGGTATGCTGACTGCAGGAATGTCCACCAGAGCTGTTTCCCGTGAATTGAAAGTTAATTTCTCTACCATAAGCCGTCTCCAGGAGGAGAAGTGCTCACTAACACAGATTTAGACAGATTTGTGAACAATATTTGAAAAAGTCTTAGATCTTTGAGTTCAGCTCATGAAAAACGGGGGCAAAAACAAAAGTGTTGCGTTTATAATTTTGTTCAGTGCATATTAAGATTTGTTGGGTTAAGTGTTATAATTTAATAAAATGTTTTCTTATTATTATTTTTTTATAGTCATATCGAATGAATTTCATTAAAACAGCAGTGTAAATGGTTCTTAAACAGTTAGGAACAGCTTCATGCAGTTTGCCTAACAACATTTTTTGGGATGTTTTATGTGCGTTTATGTGCAGAATGTGGATGATGATGCCAGTATTCATGATAAACTACTGTGGGCCATTCACATGAGTGGGCTGGATGATCTGCTTAAGTTTCTGGCGTGTGCTCAGAGTGAACAGCAATGGAGCTTCCACATCCTGGAAATCATCTCCCTCATGTTTCGAGATCAGGTGACATATATTTAAATAATATTTGGTGTACAGAGTTTTTGCTCTTTAAAAGAATAGTTCAGACAACAATTCAAATTGTCATCCGCTGCTTTCCCTAATTCTGTTCCAGATTATGTTCTATTATTCTGCAAACACAAAGAAAGATTATTAAAAATAATATCTGCTTTGTTGGTCTCTTTGTGACCTTTTTCACTGTATGTTTTGCCATTTTGTTCTTTTGGCACAATCATTTCAAATGACACTTTCTAACATTTGTCTCAAGCAGACTCAGGTGCTAGGAAGTGTAATCAAGCTTAATAAATAATATTTACCAAAGATACTGCTAATGCCAAGCATTTTATTGGAATTTGTTTTTATTTTGTTCTGTGATCACTAGATTGCTTAAATTTTATATTAGGAAACGTTGGTAACCATTCACTTACATGTTATGGACCTACAGAGCTGAAATATTATTCTAAAAATGTTTGTTTGCTGAAGAAATTCAGTCATAAAGTTGGCATGAAAGTGAATAAATTGGCATTTTAGGTTAACTGTTCCTTTATGATTTCAAGTAGTTTAAGTTCAAGAACTTAAACACTTTAACACTGAAACATGGATCTTTTCATCTGAATATCAGTTGTATGTTGTTTTTGACATGACTCTTGCAGACTCCTGAGCTTTTGGTGAATGCAGGACAGATGCGTTCAGCCCAGGAGAAACAGAAAGACATGCAGGAGCTAGAGTTACTAAGGCAGAAAGAACTGGCGGAAAAACGCAGCCGCACGTTATTGAGAGGTGCCAGGTGAGAGAATGTAATCATGTTTGGTATGGGTCATGATGAATATTTTATGTATCAGTTGCTTTTTTTATTTTAGGTTTATTTTTTATTTAATTAGCAGCCATGATTTAAAGGGCCATGCATCACTAAATAACTTTATTTATTTTCTTTCTTTCCTGTTGCAGCAAAGTTTCAGGAGTGACGTATAACCCACATCCCTCATATCAATTCGGGATTCACTTTCAAAATAGCTTTTTGCTGTCAGGATTAGTTGCTTAGTCTATATCCATGGCAGTAGGCCCGGTGCCGGAGGGGCAAAAGGGGCCATTCCCCTCTCAGAAATAATTTGTGCCCCCTCAGTTTTCTTAACAAACTTATTTATTTAAATCGTTAATGGATAATTAATTGGAGGAGCATGGGCGCGCCGTCTGCAGAGGGCAAAAACAATGTATCTACATTTTTTTCCCCCAATTAATTATTCTGCTGTGTCAATACATCTTTGCAACTTTACATTTTAACCATCATTGCAGTGTATATGCTTGTTTGTTTTTTTAGTTGGAATCTCTGTATGTCAGTACTGCCATCTTAAAAATAGGGGTGTGAATCTTCACTGGTTTCAGATTCAATTCAATTACGATTAACATTATCAACTCAATATCACGATGCGTCACATTCTCAGTTTTCAATATTACTGTAGTGTATATGTGTATATTTATATACAAATATATGTATATATGTATGTATATATTAGGGATTGGAAGATTCCCTGATTCGCTCAGTGCATCGGCAAAAAATTGCACACGGTCAAGCAATGTGCACGTGTCTCACAGCGCAAATGCTGTGCAATGAAGCCCACCACGTCTAGCCCGTGCACGTGCCATATACGGGGGGAAAAAAACAAGCTCAGAATCGTTGAAGAGAGAACCGCGATGCATCAGAGAATCGATTTTTTTTCTCCCACCCCTAGCATAAAATTGTGCTCAATCTGAGCAGATCAATCAGCATCTGACTTGAGGCAGTATAGCCTATCAAAGTAAGCTACCGTAAGAGCGATTTGCGAGCAGACGTGGGTTACGGTCAGATTATGGTCCCTTTCCATCCTCTCCCCTCCTTGCTGAACGTGTTTGAAAGTTAAAGTGAAATCGGAAAAAACTGCGCATACAAAAGGCATTGCACACTTTCGTGAGCATCAGCAACTGCACGATTTTTGACTGCAGTAATTTGTTTAGTTGCCAAGTCATTGTTACTTATATAGCACTTTTTACAATACAGATTGTGTCAAAGCAGCTTTATAGTATTAAAACTTTTCAAAAAATTATTCCCTCGACCCACCTGCTACCTCTTTGCAACCCCCAGGTTAAGAACCGCTGATCTATTTATATATGTATTATATCTTATATTAACCATTTGCACACAAGCTTTATCCGACTCAGCTCCTCCTGAACGCAGATGCAGGTTTACAAGCCATTTTTTCCTGCATTTTGCAGTCAATTTCTTGACTTTTCCCCCTTACACATTTTCGTACACGATAAAAGCTCCTTGTGGTTTCTCAGTTTGGCCGATTTGAGCATTCATAAACAACGCAAAAAAACAGGAATCTTGAGTTTCTGCTACTGATTCCTATGGAGAAAAATCACTTCCTGCCCTCCCGCTGCATTTCGTGCCACAGCAATGATGTCATGTGCAAACAACCTATTGTGACTTGCCGATACCAATTTTTGGCAATTCCAACTATCTTTCTAACTATAATTGACAGTATATACTGTTTGTTTCTGTGTTGTTATTTTTTTCAGTGCTAAACTTTATTTTCATAATAAAAGAAATGATTAAACAGGGCAGTTTGGGGGAAATTGTAATAAGTGGTTCTGTCATTTAAACAACTCTCAAAATAAAGTGCTCTAAGACTGGAAAGAAGTAGAAATAACAATTAGAATTAAAAATAGCAATATGCAGTATATAACATATGTGACCTTCTTTCCTGGCGTTCTCCCGTGTTCACACAGGGTCCGCTGCTCAGCTCTGTCTCCATTTAGCTCAGTTTGTAACATAATAGTCATTTTCCACTGTTTATAAATGGACAGTTTTTTCATAACCTTATTAAATGTATGGGTCATCTTTCACATCAAATTCTTTCATTGTATCAGTTAATTTAGTTAGGATAATAAGACAATTTGTTACCTTTCAAATGAAATCAGTATGAAATGAATTTTCACCACACAGTTTCAGATGCGTAAATGTTATAATATTAAATCATTTTTGGGACACAGAAATGAGACATGTTGGGGACAAAATGCAGTCATAAATATTTTATATATGAAATCAAACCACCAGTAGCAGCATATTACTGTGTTAATGAATCATGAGTCAATAATGAGTCAATCATTCAACTGATATGTTCAAACTGCTGATTTAAGACAACTTTGATGAAAGGTTTTGATACACTTCAAATGTTGAACTTTACTTAAAGCCTCTATGCATAATGCATTATAAAAGTCATTTTAATGCATTAAAAGTGCGATAGGTGATTGTCTTCAGAAACACTTTTTGTTGTGCTCGTTGAAAGTCTCTTCACATCTCAATAACAATCATTAAGTTAAGTGGTCTAAATTAATTTATCTGTATTTATATATTCTGTGGAAGGCATGGGACCAAGAAATGTTCGTTCAATTAAAGTGTTCGGTCCGTGCATTGAGAGGCTTTCCTACCTGCCTGTCAACTTATGTATTAGCACACTTCTGTGCACCCTGTTCGCACAGACAGGATACATCATCAGCACGACAGGATACATCATCTGTATGCTATGCAGACAGAGCAAGAATGGCAGGCAAACATCAACAATCTGACCTTTCTTCTTGGTACTGTAGTACTGTTACTAACTGAACTATAAAGTTTTCTCACTGGTGAATGACATATGATGTATTGTAGTAATGTTGTGTCTTGTAGCCTAGTCTGTGTGCGTATATGCGTTCAGGAGGCGTGGCTTTGGACGGCGATTTACAGGGAGGTTGGGACGTATGCTTTCTGTGCTATCAGGCTAAAGTTATGATTTTCCAAGATGTCCTACTGCACATTTAATTATGCTTTGTAATAATTTTGCACCTTATAATGCATTGTACAATCTCATGAATAATTGTAACCACAGTTAAAGCTCCAAACAATCAATGACACCTAAAACCAGTGTTACTCACATATGGAGCGGAAATTCCAGTGATCTTGCTTGTTCTGTCTCTACTCCCATCATTCTGATTGGCTTCACGTCTGATGTTGTGTCGCCGACTCGGTCTGATTAACTTTTTGGACACGTATTACAAATTGCGAACTTTTTGTTGTCTTCACTCACAGTGAACACCGTTTAAAAATTTCGGCCGTGTGGGTAAAATACTTATTTTGGTAAGGTTCCCCAAGGTAGAATTTGCAATCCAGGGGTTAAATATGAATAAATATTGGGGTTGCATCAACCCGTGGACATGAAAAACAACCTGTGGAAGCATTGTTAAAGTAGCCCAATTCTGCGGGAAAACCACAGATTTGGCAACACTCCTTGTTGGTTGATCGCTATTTGTTGAATCTCTCTTGCGCTGATTATAAGCTGCACTTAGCAACTAATATCATTAAGAAACAATTTTGAAAATGTACATCTTTTAATATCATACAGTTTAAATATTCCCCTCGCATAAACCTGCTGAACAATCAGTTTTTCTCTTATTGCCAGACACTCTCGTTTCCGTGGCTCTTATGTCATTGAAGGACTGAAGTCCATTGGGGAGAAAGATGTGGTTTTTCACCAAGGACTTCACAATGTAAGTATCACTTCACAATGGTCTTTAAAAAAAAGATTTTACCACAGTTTCATTAACATATTTTTTTTTATGTCTAAAATCTAAAGTTTAAGAACTATTCTCATGATGTGGGTAAGCCCGTGAGGCGTGTACCTAAACGGAAACAAATGGCTCAAGACTCAGAGAGCCGGCGGCGTTCGGCATTGAATGTACGTCTCTTTCTGCGTGAGTTCTGCATCGACTTTTTGGAGAACTGCTATAATCGACTTATGTACCTTGTGAAGGTGAGTAAGACAACATCCGCATCCCTGAAACTCAAATGTCTCTGTCTAGATGAGGTTTCCCGTTCATATACCTTGTTTTTTTGAGCAGGAGGGGTTGATCCGTGAACGGGCCCAGCAGCATGATGAAACGTACTATCTGTGGGCTTTAACATTCTTCATGGCTTTTAACCGTGGTCAGAATTTCCAACCGGATGTGGTGTCTGAGACCATATCTATCCGCACATTTCATTTCATTGAGAAGAACATCACCAACTACTATGAGATGATGCTCACTGACCGGAAAGATGCCACATCCTGGTCTCGCAGGTTGGTTTTGTTATTTTATTGTTAGTTAAAGCTTTTTCTGAAACGTGCTGTGTTGTTGCTTAAATTGAAAACAACAGGAAAGTGCTTAGTCATTTTTTATTAAAAATTGCTATTCAAAATGTTTGTCTTAGTTTTGCTAACATAACTTCAATGTAAAGACAAAATTTTGTTGAGCCATATAAGAACCAACACATGCAAATTTTACCATTTAAAAAAATTAATACAGCTTAGTTAAGTAAAGCCTACTTAATATGATTTTATTTTTTTGTTCCCAGGATGCACTTGGCTCTAAAGGCGTATCAGGAACTGCTTCTGACAGTAAATGAAATGGATCGCTCAAAGGATGAAAACATCCAACACAGTTCTGGTGTAATAAAGAGTAAGGAATATTTTTTCACTTCTTTTTTTAAATCTCTCTCCTATTATTTTAAAGTAATAGATTAGATAATTTCCACTGTTTGAAATTTTAATTTTTCCTCTGAGTTTCATTTCATATTAGGGTAGTATAGCCATCTTTCTGTTCCTCATCTGTCATTTATTTTCTTCTGGTTGGTTTAGGCAATATCTTTTATCTGATGGAGTTCAGGGAGATTTTTCTGACTCTCTTACGTAAATATGATGAGCGAATGCAGCCACGCTCATTTCTCAGAGATCTGGTGGAGTCCACACATCTGTTTCTGAAGATGCTGGACAGATTCTGCAAGGGTCGAAACAATTTGGTAGTACAGGTGAGAACTGAGACTGCTTTGATACAAGCTTTGGATAAGCTGAACTACTTTTAAGCTAAAATTATATGTAAGAAGAAATATTTTTTTGACATCAATGCTTTCGGTAGACTTGTTCAAAGCGACTGGCATTCAAGGTATAGGCGAAATTTGAAGTAGTTCATGCATACCCTTGAACCATGACTTAGCTTCATACTTTTTTTTTGCCATCACATCATGTTACGAGCATCAGCGTAACCCCTAAAACATTTATGAAAATATTAATGGGAACAACTTTTACAGCTTAAATAATACATGTTATAGCAGGGGGAAAATGCCGTTGAAAATGTAACGCTTGAAGTAGGCTCCATCTCATCTTCTCCTCCGAGTTCAAAATCGTTGTTTTACCTTGTAAACTTGTTGAGTTGTAACTCCCTTTTTTGTAAACGTCTTTGTCTTATTTTCTTTTCTATATATCTGATGATTTTGTAACGGTGGCTGTGAGCGTCATTGTAAATGTACTGTCCTGTTACCTAAATTATTTCTTAGATGTTACTTGTTTATTTTAAAAACTAAAATTTTTGGTGAATCACTATAATTTGCAGAGTGTTCTCATAATATTAGCATGTACGCCATTTGGCTAGATTATATGTATTTGCTAATTTTATCCTAAAATCTCAATCCTGTTACTTTCAGTCCTGTTACTCATATATCCTATATCCTATATATATATATATATATATATATAGTAACTGAGTAAAAGTAACAAGAGTTAGTAGTGTCATCAGATTTATTAATGTAAATATTAGGCTACATCCATATTAATCTAGATGCATTTGAAAATACATATTTTTCTCAACGTTTTGGCCTTCTATCCACACTGAGACAATGCTTTTGCCCAGAGAAAACCTGTGGTTGTTCCTGCATTTTATATTACATTCCTGCAAGTAGGGGTGGGCGATGTGACCAAAATCTTATATCACGAGATATAAAAAAATAATAATATCACGATAACAATATATATCATGATATAGTAATATTTTTTTTTTCTTTTAAAAAGGTTTTTATTATATTTAAATCTTTGATACCATAGAATTTTCATAATCCTTCTCACCAATGTCAATATCAAACGAATACAAGCCTAAAGAGAGAGAGAAAAAAACACTTAACCTCACTGAAGATAAATAGAGTCAGTGATAAGGATAAGAAACTAATTGCAAGCAATAGGACAAAAAACTACAATAAATAAGAAACGTTGTGTAAATTAATTAATTAGTTAATTATATCTGTCTATCTATGATCATCATAACACATGTATTATGTATAGATTATATACATATAAATATATAATTATTATTATTTATTCTTATTAAAGTTACAAAAGTGATTTAGTCAAGAGCAGTGAGAGATTTGCTAGCAGTGTGCTATGATTAACATGAATGGCAGACAGAACGAATATTGGACAGCTTCCCCTTTAAAACCGAAGTCCAGATCCAATATATTTAAGTTACTGTTATATATGCATTTTCTCTTTCTGCCGTTTACTCTTTCTTAAGACCTAAATTGCTGTGTTTGTGAGGATACTTGCAAAGACGGGGATTCTGACACATATAAGTGTGTTTATGTAATTGTTCAAAGTCGGCAAAAAAGAGAAACCGCGCTTCTCTCACACAGGAGACAGCGCAGTTGTTAGCTTTGTTGTTTGAGTTTCAACGGCTTAAAATCGGTTGTTTTAAAACTGCAGTGCTTACAAACGCGTGTCCATGCTACAGATGTAGTCCCTCGTTTAGGAACGAGCTCCTCGTTGTGTCCTGGCTGGTCGTTCTGTGTCCCCTTCACACCCTGTGGTGGGCGGCGTATAAAGATCGCAGTCACTCAAATGATGAAAAGGTATTACCGTAAACTATGTATTTTGCGACACCACGAAATAAACGATAGAACATTATATGAAATGATAGACTTTTTATTTCGTCCATCCGATATATATCGTCATATCGCACAGCCCTACCTGCAAGTATGACAGAAAATGTACTTGAAATTTCTGTCCTGTGGCAATTACACGTACATCTCAATAAATTAGAATGTCGTGGAAAAGTTAATTTATTTCAGTAATTCAACACAAATTGTGAAACTTGTGTGTTAAATTAAATGCAAACAGACTGATGTAGTTTGTCTTTGGTTCTTTTAATTGTGATTGATTTTGGCTCACATTTAACTAGGGCTGCACCTAACGATTATTTTGATAATCGATTAGTTGACCGATTATTCTTTCGATTAATCGGATTAAATAAAATTATTTTATTGACAAATTCTGCTCAATGTCCTTCAAACAAACTGAATGTTATGAAAACATAAAGTGCTTCATTTATTAGACTAACGGTCATAAAGAGAAAACAAATATGTTTATAGGATAGGAATCTGTCAAAAAACTTGTTTAAATCTAAAAATGTTAGTTATTTATTGGGCAAATTACAAACAGAAACAACTAATTAGTATTTATAATAACAAAAATGGCCTTATAACAGCTTGCATTATTTATGTACTTTTTGACTGTAATTGGGTTTCTGAAAAAAACCACTCTAAAGTGCTCTGCCTTTCTTTCATAGATAACAGCAATAGTTATATTAAAGCATTAGAAATAGCCTACTACTGTTATTAAAAAGCTTACGCATTGTGGAGGACTAACCAATACAGAAAGCTAAAACATGATTTTGGTAACTACCAATGCTGTTAGTTTTGAGTAGCAGTGGCACAAACCTTACATAAATTTGTTAAGCATTGTATATAGTGAATATAGTTTAAATCTCTTTAAAAATTTAAATAATAATAAAGATAATAAAGACTGTTTCAACCAACAGGTGAGGAATGTTCTGCAGGAACACACGTTTACTTTGATCACAGTCATGTCTTACTGTCATTTCTTTATCATGTAAAAGGCGGTTATGGAGCGTTTCATATTTATATTCAGATAATTACATTCTGCATCCCTTTAAAGTTCCTACTCTCATAAAATATTCACACTGCATGTTGACTTTTAAACCTTAAATTAACTTTCAACAACAGATAATTCAGCACAATGGATATTTTTGCGCTGTATATACTGCTAATTGTCTCCCTCTCTGTGTTCCGTCTGTCTGCCGTGCATGCACGCGCCTGCCGCGTCGGTGCTCATTCGGTTTTTTAAACTTAACACAGGCTGTCAAGACGGACCTTTATGCAAAAATGAAAATGCTCGCATGATTTTGTGACATTTATAGATCATTTGTGACATTTATAGATATGACCGTAAAATGAGCGTTTTTTGCGCTGAGGACACACACGCATGTGTCACAGTGCCTGACAGGGCAAGCCTTTACACTAATGCATTAACTTAAAGCTCAAAATAAAGAATTATCATGTTTTGGGAAGCTTGGATCACGTACTTCTCCCGCGCCATCTCATTCTGTTTCCTCTATCTATTTTTAGATGCATTTTGTTTATAGAAATGCGTTATTCAGTGCTGTAGTTTGATGCAACCGGCTGACGTTGGACGTGCACTGTGGGCAGACCCGACTAATCGATAATTATAATCGCTGTTAATGATTTTCATAATCGATTTTATCGATTAGTTGTTGCAGCCCTACATTTAACAAGAACCCACCAATTCGCCATCTCAACAAATTAGAATATGGTGACTTGCCAATCAGCTAATCAACTCAAAACAACTTCAAAGGTTTCCTAAGCCTTCAAAATGGTCTCTCAGTTTGGTTCACTGGGCTACACAATCATGGGGAAGACTACTGATCTGATAGTTGTCCAGAAGACAATCATTGACACCCTTCACAAGGAGGGTAAGCCACAAACATTAATTGCCAAAGAAGCTGGCTGTTCACAGAGTGCTGTATCCATGCATGTTAACAGAAAGTTTAGTGGAAGAAGAAAGTGTGGAGGAAAAATATGCACAACCAACTGAGAGAACTGCAGCCTTATGAGGATTGTCAAACAAAATCGATTCAAGAATTTGGGTGAACTTCACAAGGAATGAATTGGCTGGGGTCAAGGCATCAAGAGCCACCACACACAGATGTGTCAAGGAATTTGGCTACAGTTGTCTTCAGAGGCGTCTTACCTGGGCTAAGGAGAAGAAGAACAGAACTGTCGCCCAGTGGTCCAAAGTCCTCTTTTTAGATGAGAGCAAGTTTTGTATTTCATTTGGAAACCAAGGTCCTAGAGTCTGGAGGAAGGGGGGAGAAGCTCATAGCCCAAGTTGCTTGAAGTCCAGTGTTAAGTTTCCACAGTCTGTGATGATTTGGGTTGCAATGCAATCTGCTGGTGTTGGTCCATTGTGTTTTTTTGAAAACCTACGTCACTGCACCAGTTTACCAAGACATTTTGGAGCAGTTCACGCTTCCTTCTGCTGACCAGCTTTTTAAAGATGCTGATTTCATTTTCCAGCAGGTTTTGACACCTGCCCACACTGCCAAAGCACCAAAAGTTGGTTAATGACCATGGTGTTGGTGTGCTTGACTGACCAGCAAACTCACCAGACCTGAACCCCATTGAGAATCTATGGGGTATTGTCAAGAGGAAAATGAGAAACAAGAGACCAAAAAATGCAGATGGGCTGAAGGCCACTGTCAAAGAAACCTGGGCTTCCATACCACCTCAGCAGTGCCACAAACTGATCACCTCCATGCCACGCCAAATTGAGGCAGTAATTAAAGCAAAAGGAGCACTACCATGTATTGAGTACATATACAGTAAATGAACAAACTTTCCAGAAGGCCAACAATTCACAAAAAAAATATAAAGTATTCTAATTTGTTGAGATAGTGAATTGGTGGGTTTTTGTTAAATTTGAGCCAAAATCATCACAATTAAAAGAAACAAAGACTTAAACTACTTCAGTCTGTGTGCATTGAATTTATTTAATACACAAGTTTCACAGTTTGAGTTGAATTACTGAAATGAACTTTTCCACAACATTCTAATTTATTGAGATGCACCTGTATAAGGAATGCATTTGTTAAATTTGTGTAAGTAGTACACATCAAACCATCTATAGTAAAAAAGTACATACCAGCTTCGTGTAATATTGAGTTACAAATGCATTCACTTCTGTAAATCCCAGTTTAGTTCGAGAGGTAAGGGTTCACGGAACAACATCCCATTGTGTACTTTAGTCCAATGAAGTAATAATGTTGTTATATGGATGGATATTCCCTTGTTTATGTCTCCTTTCTTCAGGGATCGTTATTGTTTGTATCCGTTTTGGAATAGCTCACGTAAAAAAAAACTGCGTCTTGGTTGTAAAAAAAACACATGGTTTTGTAGTATCAGCAATCAGTATGAATGTCTGGCCATATCAGTGTATGTCTGGCAATCAGAGTATGTACGTGAGTATGTACTACATACATTTTTCATGGTATCTTCAGATTTGAAATATAAACTCATGAGACGTGACTTTCAACCCATTACTTTTCTGGATTGCTCCAGGACTTATTTCATGTATATGAAATACAATTTATTTATTTTATTCAGTGTGGTACACTTTTTTCAAGGCACTTCAGTCTCTATAACTTTTTATCTTTTTGAGCATTATCAACTCTGGATGATGGATAGTAAAGCCCAAAAGGTCACCAAAATTGTGTGTGTAGCACACTAAAGTCAGCAACTGTTAATAATTTTAATTTAGTTATGTGTTTTTTCAACTGTGAGTCCCAAAATGGGGAGTGTTAATGATTGCGTGAATTTACACAACACGTTTACATGTAGAAAAAACAATAGATGATTCAGAATTTGTCCACAAATGATCCACACCTGTTGTTCTTGAGTCATTACTTTGTCCTGAGCTTGTTAAACTGCCCACCGTTCTTCAATTAAAAAAATATATATTTTATTTTTATGTTTAGTTTTTTGGTGGTAGTGTTGATGAAATTTTACTTGAAACTATTTACTTGCAACAAATAAATGTATTTTTGTGATCTTTAGAAAAAAAAAGTGAAACGAAGGAAACGTAGCCAGAAGACCCTTCAAACAGAGCCCACTGCTGAAGACCTGGAGCAGACATGGCAAATAGTGTCTCAAGAACTCATAACATCTGGCTTTCAGGTGAGTTATGGACCTTTTTTATTAACAAATAATTAAGTTAAAAACAAATTTAAATAGCATTTAGAATCTTTCAGACCTGCATGACAATTGAAAGCAGATTATTCTCTCCAGTACCAGTGCTAAGGATCCCAAAACACCCTATAAATGAATTGTAGATTAAAAGACTGGCATCACATGAACACAAAAACGAAATAGTTAACAAACAGTGAAAACGTACAATATCAGGGCCACCAAATCAAAATGGTACATAATCAGTTAATTACATAATAAAAAAAAAACATATCAGTAGAAATTAAGACCAGTTGCATAAAGAACATCTTAGGACTGGGACACACTTAACTATTTCTAAAACTGGGGGAGACCACAGACTTAAGCACAGTTTAAACCAATGTTTAACACACTACACAATTCGGCCAGACTGTGAGACCACACACCTACTGATTGAGTATCATTTTCACAGTGAGACATGATCTCACGGAGCCTCGTGAGATAAAAAATGACTTGTGAAGAAAAACGAATGGAGGACTATCGACGTCATCAGTTCTCCTGGCATGAGTTTTTTTTTTTACGGGAAGAAAAACAAAGAATAAATAGTATGGGTGATCTCCTACCGTGGCATGTTTTTGGCTGCCGAGTTTCAGCTATAGAAGCACGTAACATCCGCTCTCATTGGCTATCTGCAAGCCAATCTTCTCATTATAACCAAGTTTAGACATGATGTAGATAAAATAATATTATGCATTGTTGAAAGATTAATTGATTGTAATGGAATTTTCTGAGATGGCGATAAAGTGAAATTAGTGACCGCTCAATGGCTACGTTTGCATGCAACCAAATAACCCGTTAGTAATCGGATTGACTTATTTTCCAATACAGTCTATTTTCCAATACAAACTGAAAGGACTGAGCATGTACATTAGCGTAGAAATAGCATAATGACGTATGGCACGCAGAACAAGCTATACTTCCCATTGAATAAAGTGTTGTATAAATGAGTCAACCCGATCATTTTATCTTATGTTCATGTAAACACTTAATTCAGATTCATCAATCAGAATTAATTAATCTCTTTGCGTGCAAAATAAAAAATAAGAGGTTTCTCCTGGTTATCCTGACGTTTGTGTCCAGTCAAAGAAACACTGACAGCAAAACTATAGCAGAATGCAGATATCCGAGATTAAGAACATTTATCAAATCAAATCACTTTTATTGTCACATCACCACAGCACATGTGCCTTGGTGAGTGAAATTCTTGAGAGCGTGCTCCAGACAGCGCAGAAACAATGTATCTGTATCTACAAGTAAATGTATCTAATGAAAAGAATAGTAAACAGTATCAGTAAAAATCAGTAGTCACTCCTGTGCTGTGCTCGAGCTGATAAGTAAAGCACACTAAGTGGATTATGCATGCAACAGAATGGTTGCGCAAACTTACAAAGCAGACATCTAACATCACTGGAATGTCTGTAGTTCAGTCGTTTGTTCAGAAATGTCAATGGCAAAAAATGATGCACATATTACTAACTGTACTTATTGGAAATATTTGTAAAAATTATAATTTTCCATTTTCTCTCTTTATGAAAAACACTCAATTTCAAGTAGTGTTATCTCTTGCGAGAAATGCAAGTAAATGTCTACTGCTGTTGCTTACTTCATTGCACTGAAGCACTTGCTCCTTTATAACAAGTCGTATAAAAGTAATTTTTATG
Source organism: Gymnocypris eckloni scoliostomus (assembly GCA_027564155.1). Classification (NCBI taxonomy): domain Eukaryota; kingdom Metazoa; phylum Chordata; class Actinopteri; order Cypriniformes; family Cyprinidae; genus Gymnocypris; species Gymnocypris eckloni. The sequence continues at coordinate 25,343,290 of CM050431.1, forward strand.
GGCTTATTACGCCTTATGCCTTATTTGGCAATAACCAAACAAAACACCTATGGAGTGCAAACATACATTAGCCTACGTGGTGTGATGAAGCGGGTTAAACAGTGCACAAGCGCATTTACAGTGTTCTTTCACTGCATGATTCAGTCTATAAACATGCATTAAGAATGATCGCAAAATTCAAGATATGGGGGCAGAAAATATATATGTATATTTGCATCTACATGAACAATTACATTTTCTTTAAAAATAAGCATGCTTACAAATGTGATATTGGTTTTAGCGACCAAATATTAAATTCGCCGACAAAAAGTAATTTCAAACAGCTAAAGCACTGTTTTGCATCTCTGAGCAACATGCTGTGATTCGTTCCTATATGAATAAATCCTTAAATGATTCGGTTCAGTCACAATGACTCACTTATTATCAGTGACTTATTGCATTGTAACTCCATGTCCCTCTGAGCTGCATTAAATAATGTGTAAATACATCTAAACGCCATTCAGGTGCAACTTCTGCAAAGATTAATTTTGATGATACTGGTTTCATTTGTTTGGTAACAGCCTAAATGTGTATTATCGTAATTGACTGATTAAATGTGACTATTTGACTCAAAAGATATTATGACTCGCATGTTAAGTCATGTAAAAAAAATATAGCCTATACATAAATAAATAACAGTACCACCTCTCTACATATTCTGTGTTTCGGAGCAGCACATATTTCTCATCGCTCTGTTAATACAGACTGAACTGTGGCTCAAAACCGCTGTATGAGCACATGATACGCAAACTACAGCTCTCGGCTGGATAAAAGAAGCCAGTGTCACACTAGTAGCCTAAAGTTTTGATGGACGACTATTGTAATCAGGATAAAGATTATTACAGTGACATACAGGATCGTGCATTAGGTGTGCGTTATGTCCGTTATAAATGATGCGCAAACAAACCGTGTATGTGCGCTCTCGATCACTATAGCATATTTCTGCTTGAATACAGCTCAGTATATTCACATAGTTGTTTTATAACGGATGCTCGCATGTGTTGAAGTTTGTGAGGATCGGTGGTGTTTGTTCATACGTGTTTGTTCATACTGATGGCGTAGTGAATAATAATAAAACAATATTTTATTTTTTATTATTAAATGAATTAGGGATGGGTCACGATTTTCGAATATTCGAATATTCTATTTAATTATAGAATATCGATTAGGTTGTGCGATTATTTTCTAAAGATGTACCAGGGCTTGACAATAAAGACTGTCCGATGGCGTGAAGGATGCTCGGATTTGTCACTTGCCAGATCGGGCCACTGCAGGTGGTCACTAAATTGTATCATTTGCATGCGTTTTTAAGCCTTGTTTGTTTACAAATGTAAGCGATTCAAAAGCATTTGGGCGCGAAAGACAACTCCTTTCAGTACATGCACGCTGTGTTCTGGGTGCGGCACACATGTGAACGCTAACCACGCCGGAGAACGGAACTTCTGATATGTGCAGCCTGATTGCGTGAACAATAGACCTGTTAAACAATATATTGTGAGAGGGCCGTTTGCTACTGCGTCCCAAACAACTCAAAATAATAAACCAAAGTTAACAAAACGATGCACTCCACAGAGCGCTTCTCTGCCGCCTTCACGTCCTGTTTCCCATTAATGAAGCCCTGACGAGCTCCCTGCATTCAAATTATTAGTGCTTTGCTGAAATAATAACGTAATATTCCACTGGTTGATATATTATATTTATATGCAAAATATGTGTGTTGTTTTTCGTGTTAAATGTGAAGAATGACAGGTTGGATGCCACACTTATTATTATTTTTGGTATTTTTGGCAGAGTATACAGGTGTAATTTTAACTTCAGGCAATGTAACATGATTTTATGATCGTATTTTTTACTTTATTCTTAAAATATTATGACGTAAATTATTTAGTTATTTATTTGAGAAAGATAAACTGATCAAACTTGCGCTGGCCGCTTGGTATTTAAAAAAACAAAAACTTGAATTTAACAAAAATAAGATGTTCCAATCATATTTCTAAATTAAATTAATAAAGAAAGGAAACAAAATAATGACCAATTTGCTATTAAAAACCAAAACTGAACTATTTAAATGGCTACAACAGCAGCTTTGTAACGGAGAGGAGAGAGAGAGAGACACAGGCTCAGACTCAGGCGGAGAATTCTGAGAATATATTCTGCTCTATATTCCTTCCCTTGTTTCAATTCAAAGTTCACCGAACTAATTGTGAACAACACTCCCGTCTTCTTCATTGTTCATTTAATATATTTATATATATGAAATAGGTTATTGTTATGAAGACAGACGTTAAAATTAATGTTCACATAAGTGCCGTCATTCAGGCGGTTCACAATATGTTTTAGCGCGTAATATGTTTTACGCCTAATATTCATTGATGCATTAATCAGATTTAAGATTTTCTTTTTAATAATATTAATGTCCATGCTCATTTTTCAAATAGAAATGTCCTAGCCTTATGAGCAGTTGATAATCGACGGACTGTTCTGTTAATAAATGCCTCCTTCGGTTGTTATATTAATATGTTTCAGCAATCATACTTTACAATCGTTAATTTTCTTGGGTTAAGATAGACTATTCTCTAATTAATTAAACAGTTTGTTATCATACAGATTGAAAGCCTGGATGGTCTCTCTCCCCCTCTCTCTCTCTCTCTCTGTGTGTGTGTGTGTGTGTGTGTGTGTGTGTGTGTGTGTGTGTGTGTGTGTGTGTGTGCACGTGTGTTGTGTGTGTGTGAGGCAGTGATTATCGAATATTACTTTTGCTTAAAATGCCCATCCCTAAAATGAATGCAATATAATGATACATCCCAACAAGCCTTTTTAATTATTTATTTGATTTCATATTTATTTTATCATTTATTTACTTTTCACTTGGTAGGTCTCGGTGAGTTTTCTCCATGACTTAGATTAATGTCAGACTCAGAAGTCAACAGGCTTAAAACGGGCGCTTTTACATTTCGTTTTAAACTCTTCTGCATCATATTGTCTGTGTCACCTCACTCTTCTTGTCAGTCATCTCTCTTCACGTGATAAATGAAATCTGATCTGTGATGTAGAGGTCTGTGCGGGACTGTTTGGGGTTTTATTCTGCACCCACCTGCTCCCGTGATATATTCACTGTTTGTTCACATTTCTGATGAAGGACAGAGTTAGGCTAACAAATAAAAGTTTAGTCTGCACTATTTTATTCGTCTTGTCAAGAGTCTTGAATTTATTGACAGAAAAATGTCAATATTATTTTGCTGTCAACACGGAATAAAGTGTCACAGAGAGAAAAAAAAGTTATAAAAATTTTTATCCTTATTTTTATTTGTTTTGTTAGGATATAATTCGTTTAGGCTAACATTCAGTCTACAACACGATAGGAAAAAAATGTAGGTTTAGCCTAATATATATTTTATTAGTCTTGTCAAAATTCTAAATTCATTTAACATCTTGCTGTTAACACAGTGAAAAGTGCAGCAGAGTAAAAAAAAAAAAATTGACAGTCTGTCATTTAAAATGATAGGATAAGCATAATACCAAAAAAGTAAAGAGAGTTGAACGTCCTTCAAGGACATCGCATCATCGCATTCACACTTTGTTTCATCTTTATTCTGATCTGTCACTCATCACAACCTGCTTGTTCTGTCTGAGAGCTGTATATTATGACGCTTTTCCACTGCATGGTACGGTACGGTTCGGCACGGCTCGGTATGGTACGGCTCAGTTTGGGTCGGTTTGCGTTTCCACTGCAGTTTAGTACCGCTATAGAGTGGGCAGGATTATTCACGCGTCGTTATAATTGCGCTGCCTCTACTGCCATGACATCATCGTAAACGCGCCACAAACAAACTCACAACAAAGAAAGGAGACGGAATAGTGTGCTTCATTCTCGGCATGTGGATGTTTTTAACAACAATGGAGAGGCCTGTGCTTGGGATTTACCCGCAGCAGCAGAGACTGTGGTGGCAGTGCCACGGGCTGTAACGTTAGATGAGGAGGGCAGAGATGTTCGTGCAGGTGTGCTGCGTTACTTGATTAGTTAACTATTCATGTAGCGTGTTCTGTAAAGTGAATTATCAATAAACTTTTGAATATTTCAAAATGTACAATCTATCCCTTGTTTTTTTATTTATGTGATGGTTTTTATAATCGTGGCATTAATCATGTGTCTTTTTCAAGAGGTTCATTACGTGCTCATACAATAATACATATTTAATATAGTCTGGAGGTACACTTATTTGATCAGATTGTTTTTAATTGAAGCAAAACACACATACAAAGGTAAAAATATAAACAGAAGACATACTCTGAAAATATAGCAAGTTCAAAAGTATATACATAAGGCTTTTTCCTTCGGCGTCACGCCATCAAGCTCTCGCTGGATCCGCTCCTCGGCTATCAACGTGAAGAACGTCTGAACTTCCTCAACAGACAACGATACTGCTATTTTGTGGTTGATACAAAAAGGTGCGTTTGTTCAAACAAAAGCTGCATCCGCTCCTTCGCTGGCTGTGCTGATTTAAATCTAGCGGGTCTATGGGTCTCATGTCGCAAGTTCAGTGATGCAGTAATGACGATTCTCTCCGGCCAATCAGTGATCAGCAGAGGTTACACGTCATGTTTTGGTAACAGTACGGATCGCTTGGAACCCCGGCCGAGGTGGTACTAAAAAAGTACCAGGTACCAGGTACAGTACCCAATGGAAAACACCCCAAAAGTGAACCGTGCCATACCATGCAGTGGAAAAGCGCCATTATATTTGCTAGCCTGCTCTGAGCATCATTGCACATGCTATGCTCAGACCCCACAGATAAAACAAAGCACTGGTTCATACATGTCATGCAGCGCGCGCATAACGGTCCGAGTGCAGGCTGTACCGGAGCTCGATAAGAATAAAGCGCAGATATACTGTGTACTGAAAGGACGTCTGGGAACGGGGTAATGTTAGACCGCCCGCTCCCGTTCAAATTGCCCCAGAGTTACCGACCGTTACCGCGTTGTATTTGGGAAATTAATCCTGCGGCGAAATCCGGTCGGGACAGCCGCGCAATGCAGACCTAGACTCCTGTGATGCAAGACTTTCGTTCGTTCAGTGCACTGCATTGAGCAGCAGCGTTCAGTTTTAATTGTAGTGTCCTCTAACTGAACAAAATTATTTTTATTACTATAAAAAAAAATCTAAACGACGGTGCCACGGTGGGCAAGTGACGTAATGGTGTTGCAGCTTAACACCTGTATAACCGTCATCACCGTCTATCGCGGCAAGCCTAGGGTGGATATGGAAAATTTCTTTAGAAGGAAAATGTATCAAAATTATTTAACTTGAATATGTATGTATTATTCCAATGTAAGTAATATTAATAGTAACTTTATTTTACTTTTTATTATTTTGGGAAAACTTAATGTACATAAGAAGAAATCAGAATCAAAGCCAAATTTCATTCTTTTTCTTCAGGAGACTAAGGACTAATGCACCAGTTTGGAGAACATTAATAAAAAAGCAAATATAATATTTATTTGTTTATTTTTTTCCTCACAAAGAAGAATATTTTTCACGAATATACAGTTTTTGATTAATGAATCATTTTTTTTACTCTGGTATGTTTTTATGAACATTTTTGTATCAAGTTGTGTATTTTGTTCGTCATAAAAAAAGAAAAGATAAGCATTTGTGGTTAAAAGGTATAGAAATTTGTGTTTTACTTAAAAAATGACAACATTTCTCTAGATTACCCTTATTGCTTGGCTGGGATCGTGTAGAGCACTTTGAAGCTGCATTGATACTGCAATGTGGTCCTTCAACCCATTGGCTTCCACTGCAGTCCACTATATGGAGAAAAAATCCTGGAATGTTTTCCTCAAAAACCTTAATTTGATTTCAACTGAAGAACGAAAGACATGAAGATCTTGAATGACATGGGAGTAAATTATTAGGAATTTTTTACAACTGACACCTTTAGCACTTATATACTCTTACGTTGCAAATTTACCACCGCACTTCATGTTTAAGCTGTGCGAAAAACCCTTTATAAGGAAGTGGTTAGTCTGGTTAGTCGGTTAGTCAAATGTAAATGTAAATGTAAATGGTTAGTCATGAAAATTACCTAACAGGTGCTCGTTTGCATCTCTCCAAATGCAAAAAAATCTTAAAAAACAAGTGGGTGTCTGTGTACACACTTGTTGTGAATAAGTTTCACAACTCAATACTCAATTTTTTTTGAGTATTTTCTCTGTTAAGATAATATGTGCAACTATTATGTGTCTATGAATTATAAAATAATTGGCCATTCCTTCTTTTTGGTTCAAACATGAGCATTTGTATTAGTTTGTTTCCATGATTTAACTGAAAATGGGTGACACTTTAGTTTAGGGGCATTAACTAAATTGCTTTAAAGCATGCCTATTACTGTAATAATAAATTTGACTGTGTATTAATACTTACGAAGCATACTAATGCCTTATTCTGCATGGCCATATTTTAGATCCCTCAATCCTACCCCCACATCTAAACTTGACAACTACCTTACTAACTATTAATAAACAGCGAATTGGCAGTTTATTGAGGCAAAAGTTATAGTTAATAGTTAGTTAAGTGTGAGAATTGGACCTTAATTTGTGACCGAAAAATGAATTAAGGAATAAGTAATATAGCAAAATCATGTCATTGGAGATGACAGACGAATGTGAGACACTATCGCTACCCAAAACCAGTTAGCTTGTTTGTGTGGAAGGTTTTTTTTTAGGTGGGGGGATTTTAAAATAAATAAATAAACAAAGTTGAACACCCCAGTCTACAGGAAATGAGGAGTGGAATGTTGGGCCATCATATAAATTAAGAAATCTTAGAAAACAAAGAGGCCAACAAAATGTGCACTTGATGTTGTTTTGGCTGTTAAAAACAGACTTACCATTTCAAATGAAAGTCCATGCTTCAATTTGGAGCACTTGTAGAGGATTGTTTGCACATTTAGAAAGTCCAGGCAAAAGAGCATTGAAATAGTCCGGTATAGAAATGACAAGGGTCTGGACGAGAAGTTGCACTCTCGGTTAGGAAGGATCAATGCTGTGCAATGCCATCCTGCTCTGGTGGTAATTACTTCTGCTCACATTTCTGCACCAGTGCACAAACTCAAATTACTTCTGTTCTGGGACAATGTGCTGTTTTTTTCTGTTGTTTTTATTAACCCTTTAAATCTTATTTTTTCACTACTATAAAATGCTTTGCATGCTTTGTTCTTGCATTTTAATGCATTTTATTTAGCGCTTGCATTTTTGGGGGCTGAAATTCAAAATGTTTGTATTTAAGCTATGAATATTTCAGTTTAAACATTTCACACAATTTAGTTTGTTCTTGAATGAAGATCAAAGTGTTTTGCATAAATGGATGATCAGATTTTTTAAATAATCTTAGCTTGTGCAAATGAACAGTAAGTTGTGTGATGTTTTTCTTGTTGGCTTGCAGTTGTCCGAGAGTTTGACAGAGGGTGCTGTGCCCTTTGATGCCACATCTGAGACTCCAGTGGATGAGCAGAGAACAGAAGCACTGGTCAGGATTCAAGACTGTATAATATCTCGTGCAGGTCCTGAAGCTTTGAGTTTACTCCGTGCACGGTAAGGCAACCACACAAAACATCTATAGAGTGTATTTGTCTTTTTCTCTCCATATTTTAAACACCTAATTTTGGCATAGATTCACTGCATGCCTGTTCTCCACACAGGAAAAGTGAATGAAGCTATCATATTTTTATTAATTGATGGATTCACCTGGACTCTGAAAGATGTCCTTTATCCGAATTATACCTTAAAGGATTCAAAATAGATCTGCCATTAAATTACAAATATAATGAACATTTTATTGTAATAATTGCAAAGAACTAAATACTTCTTTTATAATTATGGCAGTTAGTATGGATGACCGATTTAAGCATCAATGCTGGTCTTACTCAAATTGAAAATAAACAATAGAGAGATGTTGTACTTTTCAACTGAATTAAAACTTTGCATTGGAAATGTGCACATTATTTATCAGGGATGTGATTTTTCCACATAAATATATTACTTTTTTGACGTTTTTGAATCTGATTGTGATTCTGAGAATCTGAATCAGATTGGTAAAGAGATGCCGAAGAGCCCCCTATATATTATAATGTTATATGTTTTTTGAATTTTAGAAAGGAACAATGTTACTTATTATTTTCCAAAACTGTTGTTTTGAAACAGGGCAGTGTGGCCTGAAGGAGATGCATTTGGATCTGTTGAAGTGGAACCTGAGGAGGAATTAGAACTTCTGAAGCAGATACTTTTCACTAAACTCCCAAGTAAGCTCACACTACATATTACTGTACCTGATGTCTTCACATACTACATATTACATTATATTTCTTTACCCAATACCATTACAGAGAAGACTGCAGTATACTGCTATTTCTGGCAACATCATTAACAATACTCAATGCTCTACTTTTCTAGTGTTGTTCAACAACAATATGGTCATTTTTATTAGAATAGTGTATATTATTAAACCTTATAGTATTGTTGTAGTTTGAAAACTAGAGCATGGCACTGGCAGTGCCAAGATCATGAGTTTGGCTCCCAGGGGATATGTAAATAGATCAAATATATACCCTCAATGCAGTGTGTCATTCCTTTTGCATAAACACACCCACCAACATCTCAGTTGTTATTGCTTACTATTGCTACTTGCTGAGTGTAAGTCTGCAACAACTAATCGATAAAATAAATTCTCATCGATAATGAAAATCGATAATTCTCATTATCGATTAGTCGGGTCTGCCCACAGTGCACGTCCAACTTCAGCCGGTTGCTCAAATTACAGCACTGAATAACACATTTCTATGGACAAAATGCATCTAAAAATAGTGGAGGAAACAGAATGAGATGCTGCGGGAGAAGTACGCGATCCAAGCTGCCCAAATAATTCTTTATTTTGAGCTTTAAGTTAATGCATTAGTGTAAAGGCTTGCCCTGTCAGGCGCTGTGACACATGCATGTGCATCCTCAGTGCAAAAAAAAACGTTCAGTTTATGGTAGGGATGGGTCACGATTTTCGAATATTCGATTAGTCGATTTAATTATAGAATATCGATTAGGTTGTGCGATCATTTTCTAAAGGTGTACCAGGGCTTGACAATAAAGACTTTTCGATGGCGTGAAGGACGCTCGGATTTGTCACTTGCCAGATCGGGCCACTGCAGCGTCATCACGAAATTGTATCATTTGCATGCGTTTTTAAGCCTTGTTTGTTTAAAAATGTAAGCGATTAAAAAGCAGTAAAAAAACTCTTTTCAGTACATGCATGTTGTGTTCTGTTCTGTGTGAACAGCGCGAGCCGCCTGAACGGGCAAATACATGAAGTATGTCAAACTACCCCTCTTGGCAAGTAACTTTAGCAATAATGAATTTATATACTGGAGTACAGATGCACCGATCAACAGGATATTAGTTTGTTTTATTTTAGAGCATCTGTTCCTTCTGTTCCGTGCTTGCACACAAACTGCACAGTCGGCACTTGGGCGCGGCACATAGTGTGAGCGCTAACCACGCCAGAGAATGGAACTTCTGATACGTGCATTCGGATTGCGTGTACAAATAGACCTGTTAAGCAATATACTGTGAGAGGGCCGTTTGCTACAGTGTCCCAAACAACTCAAAATAATAAACCTCAAAGTTAACAGAACGATGCACTCCACTGCGCTGAACGAGAGAGCTTCTCTGCCACCTTCACGTGCTATCAGAAACGTCCTGTTTCCCACTTGTTTCCCAAGCCGTGACGAGCTCCCTGCATTCAAATTATTAGTTTTTTGTTGAAAGAATAATGTAATATTCCACTGGTTGATAACCATAAATATTTATATGCAAAATATTTGTGTTGTTTTTCGTGTTGAATGTGAAGAATGACAGGTTGGATGCCACACTTATTATTATTATTATTATTATTATTATTATTATTATTATTATTATTATTTTTGGCAGAGTATACAGGTGTAATTTTAACTTTAACTGCAGGCAATGTAACATGATTTTATGTTCGTAATTTTGACTTTATTCTTAAAATATTATGACGGTAATCTTATTTAGTTATTTATTTGAGAAGGATAAACTGATCAAACTTGCGCTGGCCGCTTGGTATGTAAAAAAAACAAAATTTGTAAAGAAAAATTCTAAATTAACAGAGGTGGAAAGTAACGAATTACATTTACTCGCGTTACTGTAATTGAGTAGCTTTTTTGTGTACTTGTACTTTTTTAAGTAATATTTTTAATCTGTAATTTTACTTTTACTTAAGTATATTTTGTGCGAAGTATTGTACTTCGCTACATTTTAAAACTCATTCGTTACTGAGTAAAAAAAAATCGCTCCGTGGAAACAACTGCAGCAAATAATGGGCAGAAGAAGAAACTGGCGCTAAAATCACAAGAAAGATGCAGACGAACAAGACAGGCGTTAATGGTGCAGACCCAGCTGAAAACCAGACCCCGTCGTACTCTGCTGAAGTTGGACTCGAAGGAAATGAAGTGAACCCCTGGCCATATTCATGCTCTATTATGCAGTGTTAGTTGTGTTTGCCTCGGGAGACCGAACTAGCAGCTTATAAATATATCGACATCACCCTTCGCAAGCATGTGGAGATAAGGTAAATACTTGCATCGTTGCATTGGTGGTTAAAATGAAGCTTTTACGGTTTAGCAAAAGGTTTTGCACAAATGAGCCAAAAAGACAGTGCTGCAGGGTGTGCAATATCGTCTGCGAAAATATAGTAATTGTTGTTTTAACGATGTGCGATTTGACATTATCAGTATTTTGCCAAAAACCAAACAAATCACTCTAAACCAGCGGTTCTCAATTCCAGTCCTCGCGCCCACCGCTCTACATATTTTCATGTCTCTCTTAGTTAACACACCTGATTCAGATAATCAGCTCGTTAGAAGTGCGCTCCATGAATGAACTGTGTTCCGATTGACATGCTCCTACACAGTGTCCATTGCTCCCTACTCCTGAGCAGGGGAAAGCCGCTGAAGTTTACTTCACTTCAGAACATTCATTCATGGATTTGCGCGCAACATCTTTACGCACGGACGAGTGTGACATCATATCGTCTGTAAATATATACAATTTAAATTCACGTCTCGCACACTTCAATGCACTATGAATGGAATACGTTCGCTTCGAACTGGAATCATGGAGGAATATCGTGTGATGTCCACGCCGAGGGCACTTGCTCGAATAGAACAAACGTCTGAAGTGATAAGAGTAACATACGAAATGTACAGAGCGGTGCGAGGACTGGAATTGAGAACCGCTGCTCTAAACAGTGTGCTGTGAAATCTAGTAACGTTAGATTAGACTAATCCGCGCGTGCATCTGGAGTGCTTTCTTTCACTGCGTGATTCAGTCTGTTAAAATGCGTTTAGAATGATCACAAAATTGAAGATATAGAAGCAGAAAATGTATATATTTATATAATTTAATATAGTAAGTCAACATCACATGAAGAATGCCGTTTTTCTCAAAAAATCACCATGATTACATAGGCCTGTAGTTTTGCTTTTTACACAGTTAAAAAAACAAGTTAATTAAGAGACTTACGTTTTAGACACATTGCCTGTTTTTGCTCTATTTCGACAACAAAAATAATTCCATACACAGTTTTGCGTCTCTGACTCTGAGCAATGACGGTGTTTCATTCCTTGAATTAACCGTTTAAATGATTCTGTTCAATCACAATGACTCTCTTATGAGTGACTTGCTGACACCTACTGGTGGTTCTAATTTAACATTTAAAGTATCTTTTGATTTATTTATTTTAATTTCAAATGACTATTTAACATTTGTGACCCTGGCATGGAGCACAAAACCAGTCTTAAGTCGCTGGGGTATATTTGTAGCAATAGCCAACAATATATTGTATGGGTTAAAATTATTTTTATTTTATGCCAAAATCATTAGCATATTAAGTAAAGATCATGTTCCATTAATGTATTTAGTAAATTTCCTACTGTAAATATATCAAAACTAAGAGCTTAATTTGAACAACTTTAAAGGAGATTTTCTCAATATTTGGATTTTTTCCCTCAGATTCCATATTTAAAAATATTGTCCGATCATAACAAACAATACATCAATGGAAATATGATTTATTCAGCTTTCAGATGATGTATAAATCGCAATTTAGGAAATTGGTTTTCTGGTTCAGGGTCACATTTATGTCTTATTTATCAAAACATTATTTCTGCATTTGTAACTGCAGGCTAAAATGCATTCATGTCAGTGTGTAATACATCTATGCCACTTCAGATGAAGCTTCATGCTTTCCTCTGCATTGCAAAGATGCATTTTGTTGATACTGATTTAATTTGCCTGGTAACAGCCCAAATGTCTTATTATTCTAATTAACCGATTAATTTAATTAAAAACACCTAGTTTGAGATTTATAGGCCTATCCCAGGTGTGTTAAACTCAGTTCCTGGAGGGCCACAGCACTAAAGAGTTTAGTTCCAACCCTGCTCCAACACACACACCATGTAGTTTTCAAATAAGCCTAAATGATTAGTTTAGCTGTATCAGATGTGTTTAATTAGGGTAATATTCTACGCTGTGTAGGGCTGTGGCCCTCCAGGTACTGAGTTTGACACCTTTGGTCTATCCCATTTTTCCCTCCCTCTCATTGTTAAATGTAACTAAGTACTTTTTACTCAGAGTAAATTTTAAATGAGCTACTTTTACTTTTACTTGAGTAGATTTTTATACTGGTACTTTTACTTGTACTTAAGTAAAATTTCAGTAATGTAATGGTACTTTTACTTGAGTAGAATATTTTTGTACTCTTTCCACCTCTGTAAATTAATAAAGAAAGGAAACAAAATAATGACCACTTTGCTAGCTGCAGCAGCAGTTTTTGTAATAGAGAGAGAGAGAGAATTCTGAGAAGCTGCAGGGCTCTATATTCATTCCCTTGTTTCAATTCAAATGTCCTAGCATTATGAGCAGTTGATAATCGACGGGTTTCAGCACGCATACTTTACAACCATTAATTTTCTTGGGTTAAGATAGACTATTCTCTAATGAATAGAGTGTGTGGGCGGGTGCATGCGCGTGAGGGGTGCGATTTTCAAATAATACCCAGTGATTATCGAATATTACTTTTGCTTAAAATGCCCATCCCTAGTTTATGGTCATATCCTTATATATAAATGTCAAAAGTTTATGCGAGCATTTCCATTTTTGCATAAGGGTCTGTCCTGATCGGCTGTGTTAAGTTTAAAATACCGTATGAGCGTGGCGGGCTCGTGCACGCGCGTCAGACAGACGGAACACAGAGAGGGGGGTTGGTTTAGTTTTCGATATTCGTGACGCATTCAGCGATAAACGGCACCTCCAAATCGACTTGCCCACAAAGAATCTAAACAGTGTGACCGCCAAAAGGGCAAAGCTGATCATGTTTCACAGCCTTCTTTTTCATAGTTTTCGCTCGATGTAATAAGCACTAGCCTGCACAAGCCTTCGCAATGTGCATCAAGCCGGGAGAGCTCGCTCTCTGCAGAGCTTTCAGTAAGGGACCGTGGGGAAAGTGCACGTGTTTTCCGTTTTTTGCTAAAGCTCACTGGGCTGTGTTTTTGTAATAGCTTTTTAGTTAAAGGGTCTATAGACATGAGACCAGTGTCAATCAAGAGAGGGGGACAGTGGACACTTTTTCACACACTTCCATTTTACACCTACTGGTAGAAAAGGGAATTGCATGTCAAAAAATTGACTTTCTTTTTGGGATAACAGCATGTAATTGTCTGAATTTATATTTTCAGACTTTTACAGGATAAAGAAATAACAGTAAGACATGACTGTGATCAAAGTGAATGTGTTCCAGCAGAACATTCCTCGCCTGTTGGTTAACTATTATTAGTCTTTATTATTTCTATTTCTATTATTAACTATTATTAAAATTTCTGTAAGGTTTTTAACAAATGATGTAAGGTTTGTGCCACTGCTGCTCTAAACTAAAAGCATTGGTGATTACCAAAATCATGTTTTAGCTTTCTGTATTGGTAAATGCGTAAGCTCTTTAGTAACATTAGTAGGCTATTTCTAATGCTATAATATAATTATTTCTGTTATCTATGAAAGAAAGGCAGAACAAGTTATAGTGTTGTTTTTTTTATACCAAATTACAGTCAAAAAGTACATAAGCAATGCAAGCTGTTATGAGGCCATTTTTGTTATTATAAATACTAATTAGTTGTTTCTGTTTGTAATTTTCCCAATAAATGACAATAACATTTTTAGATTTAAACGATTTTTTGACAGATTCCTAAAATATTAGTTTTCTCTTTATGACAGGTGGTCTAATACAGGTTAAGCCCTGAATGCTATGACATACTTCATAGCATTCAGCTTCATAGCATTCAGGTTGTTTGAAGGACATTGAGCAGAATGTGGAATAGTGTTTTTTTGTCAATAAAATAAAATCATTTTATTAGATCCGATTAATCGAAAGAATAATCGGCCAACTAATTGATTATCAAAATAATCGTTAGTTGCAGCTCTAGTTGCAGACCTTGCTGAGTGCTGCAGTTCAGAATTCTAAGTGCATCTTACCTGACAAATGAGCCGCTTACAGCGACAAGCGTACTGTCAGTCAAATAGCCAAGGTTATTTTTAAAGGGATCATGAATTGAGAAACCATAAGTCCCTTTTGACATGTAGGAGGTCATTGTACTATAAAACACCCTGCAAGTTTCAGAACTCAAAACCGCTTAAATTGAAGCCAATCTGCCAAAACGAAGGGATGTGGAATGTGCCTCTCTATGACGTAATAGTGTGGCTAAACACCACCTCCGCAGAAGATCAATGCCTGCTTCTACATTACTGCCTGTTTAGCCCCGACTATCAATTCCACATCATGTCCTCTTTAACCTCCAATTATACATCACGGCCTGTTAAGCCCCGCCCACCGGTTTGCCTATATACGTAGTGTAAATAACGAGAGAGGCGAATGCAGGTCTATGAATAAACCATACAATTAAGATGGCCCTGAAGACAACAAGATGCTGTGGAGTGCCAAAGCCTTTGCATTGCCTTCCTTCTCATACTAATATTAGGAAGGAGTGGATTAACTTTATTTTTAATTAGGTTCCAGACCGCGCCAGTAAGTACTCGGTCTTTTGTTCACTTCATATTACCACTGATTCGATTACAAACAAGGCACAATTCGATGTGGGATTTTCAGAAAGATTGAAACTAAAAGACATGCTGTGCTTGACTATATTGTCACAGCAAACAAGTGCGAGTAACTCTATTTATTACTTGATTGCTATTGCTTTGTCTGTTATTACAGATCATTTGATATGTACTGAGTATTTATGTGTCCATCTGTGAATGATGTAGGCTCAGACATACACAACTGTTAGCCAATCATAGCTGTGGGCATTTACTTAGTTAGGGTTCAGATGAGAGGTGTCAAAACAGGACAGAAAATTATTCTTCAGAAACTTCTAAATTGTTTTTTGTGTGTAAAAATTATTTTAAGTGGACATTAGAAGATCTCAGAGAACAGTACAAAATAATAAGAGCCAGATCATGATCCCTTTAAAAGCTGAATAATGCTCAATCTTTATTTTATTTTGCTTTTTTACAAAAATATATTTATTTTAGCCACAAATTAAGAATTCTTTAATTTGTTCCCTTTTAT
The DNA here is from genome assembly GCA_027564155.1 of Gymnocypris eckloni scoliostomus. Taxonomy (NCBI): domain Eukaryota; kingdom Metazoa; phylum Chordata; class Actinopteri; order Cypriniformes; family Cyprinidae; genus Gymnocypris; species Gymnocypris eckloni. Next base: position 25,359,014 of record CM050431.1, read on the forward strand.
TAATTTGTAGCCATGATATATTAATATATTCTCTAATTTTGATTAAATTAAACTAATTTCTACATCATTGCCACGTTTTAATAAAATGAGGGACCAAATGCTTAATTCATGGCTATAAATAGTGAACAAATAAGCAGTGCAATTATATAAAAAATATATTTTGGGAATCTTTTGGTACATCACGATTTGATTAATATCGATTGTTAGGTCACTATTTGCTAGAAATTTGTTTCTCAATTTTAAATTAAATTTTTATCTGATTTATTAATAGATTTGATTCTAGTTTTGTGTTATTTCTCTTAGAACACAGTTTAATAGGTCTTGAAGAATAAATGTAAAACTTAAAACTAAATTTTCTTCCTATTTTAGTCAACCCAATATTGCAAAACAAATGCCATTTAAAGGCTGATTTATACTTGACGCGATTGTGCTGCATCTTTACTTAAAGGGTTGTTGATTGTGATTTACAATTTTTTTATGTTAGTGTGTAATGTTGCTGTTTGAGCATAAGCAATATCTAGGGGTGCACAAATAAATCTACTCATACGAATCACAATTCTGTCTTCTAAGGATTCTAATGAATTCACAAGTTTCAAAACCAGTGTTGTAAAGCAGCGGTTCTCAATCCTGTTCCTTGTGTCGCCCTGCTCTGCACTCTCTCTCTCTCTCTCTCTCTCTCTCTCTCTCTCTCTCTCTCTCTCTCTCTCTCTCTCTCTCTCTCTCTCTCACTCACTCACTCTCTCACACACACACACACACTCTCACTCAATAAACTTCCATTTATACACTTATTTTCACACAGCTATACAATGGACGCGCGTGCCGGACTGAATTAAAGCTTTAATCAGGATAACACTGTATATTAAAAGCTAACAGAAGCAGTGGCATTTACAAATAACAGCATATCTAAAAGTATGAGATGACAACAAACAAAAAAACATACAATTAAAAGCCAAGCTTGCACAGGTTCTGCACGATCCTCTTCACTAATATCATCTGCATCTCATTCGGACTCAAATTGATAAGCAATACGGACGGCACCATTGTTTACAATACAACCGGAGCACATGCCGCTGAGGCAAGGAGCGGGATGTTTAGACGCAGGCTGTTTAGCCAATCACAACAAACTTGGCCAGCTAACCAATCAGAGTCCATAGCGTATTTCTGATGGAGGGGCTTCATAAATGAAGGAAATGATCAGTGCGTTTTTCAGAGAAGGGACAGAGTTAGATGGCCTAGGGCAGTCGTTGGCCTAATGGATAGAGCGTTGGACTTGAAACCCGAGGTAACCCAAGGTTGTGGGTTCGAATCCCGGCTCCGACAGGAAGTTCACGACTGCTCCCCGGGCGCTGCACAGTCGGCTGCCCACTGCTCCAAGTGTGTACACTTGGATGGGTTAAATGCAGAGAACACATTTCACTCCTCATTATACTCTGTATAATTGTGTATGTGACAAATAAAGCTCATCCGAGATGCATGTCAGTAGGAATACTTAGACCTGTACAATTTTAACTAGTTTGTGGTTTCCTCACATATTTCCTTCAGGTAATTGTTACTGTTATTAATTTTGTTTTGTGTGATTTTAATAATCATGTTTTTTGACAAATTATCATGATATTACGGTATAACAGTATTTTTCAGCCCTATTGTCCAGTATCAGTAGTTTTTACTGAAGTGTCAAAATGTATATTGATAATTCTGGTTACTGGTGTATTACTTGTAGTGGTGCCGACTCCTGAAATGTCTGTATTCTAACAACACCACTTGATATCATTACAAACAATACTATACTTTACTGTCATACCCAATATTGGAGCGGAATGATGATGTATTGACTTTGTCGTCTTGATGTATAGAGTCGGTTCCTTTAGATTCTGCTCTTGAGGAAGAGGATGGAGTTGAATTGGAGGAAGAGGAAGAGCTGGAGTCTGTTGCTGTGTCTGAGACGGAGTTCAACTACTTAGATTTCATTAAGAGGTGCGTGGAGAATTATTTCTACTTGAATAGATGTAAAAAGTTAATTTTAATTCTTGAATGAAAGTTATCCAGTATAAAATTTTCTAGATTGGTTAACAACATAACACAAAAGGTCTATCTCCTCCAAGCTGGATGTAAGCACAGGTAGGGATACCTGCAATTAGGGGTGTGCGATATGACGATTTTGTATCTTTTTTGATGAGCTTTTGGAGAAATATCGTAGTATCGTGCTACAGCTAACATTCTTTCGGTTACAGTTCTGGGGCCTCTGTATAAATAAACTGTACTAGGGGTCGACCGATATGTGTTTTTCAGGGCCGATACCGATTATTACAGCTCAAGTAGACCGATAACCGATATTTTGAACCGATATACGTGTCTGGTGTAAAAAGGAAAATGAATGCCAAAATTAATAATAACAAGAGCTCTGACAAAAAAAGTTCTTTAAATGCTTTTAAACATGTCTTTAATTCTGAAAACTGTTAATAACAACAACATTAAATAAACAGTAATATTAATAATATTAATAATAACATAAGTGCAGGGATCACCCAGAAGCATTCTGTAAACATTTTGTAAAACTTAAAGTAACATATTTAGCGTGTGTATTCTCAACAAAAGTTGTAATAATTGTTGTAGTTGTATTACGTATATTCTACTGCACCACAGTAATATATTCGGCTAAACCGAACTTATATTTTGACAGGTTTTGAGGACCTTTTAAGTTTCTGTAGCCTATGTATATATGATATGACGATCGTTTTACTCAAATGAAACGGTCAAATGCTCATGAAGTGACTCTCCGAGCAGTTCTGGGGATGTTAATGTATTTATGTCCTCATTTAGTGAGACGGCAGATGCTGAAAACACAGCGAGCATCACACGCTCTTCAGTATGTATGTGTGCAGTAAATGAAACCGTACGTCTGGGTCATTCATTAACAGAGATGCAGAACATGCAGGATTCATATATAAATAGTGTTTTTGTGGCTTAATATTGATATATACTAGTCCATAGCGCGAGTCGATTTAAGTGTACTGACCTACTTTTGATTAATTCATCCAAACTTCGACAAATTCCATGACATTCCGCGTTATACGGTAAATTCCATTATATGACTGCATTCCGCGATTCCGCCCGCATTTTCCGCATCGCGGACATCATAGGTTATATTGAGGTGTTTTGCAACTTCAGTGTAGTGGATTGATTTATTTCAACTTCAGCAATGTCTGCTGCTGTCTTACCTTTGAGAGACAACTGATGCGTGATCACTGACGCAGCTCCAGTTAGCAAGTGCTTTCGGTGTGAGACTGCCTTCAGTTTTCCGCGTTGATTGGTCGGACTCGTGACTCCCTACATATCAGATGAGCGGTGGGCGGATATTGCTCTAGGCCAGTGGTTCTCAAAGTGTGGTACGCGTACCACTAGTGGTACGTGAGCTTCCTCTAGTGGTACGCAGAGGAATCTCAGAATTAAATATAAATCAGGCCGCGTGTCCACCAAAGCGATTTTTTTTTAATTGTTTTAAATGGGAGCGTCTTTTTCATGCTGAGCACTCGGGCGTTTTTTTCTTGGCACCGAGAATTTAAGAATGTTAGCACTCATCACTGTCACTTTTTAGTCAGCTAACCAATCACAGTGGAGGAGGCGGGACTACTCACACCCTGCTTGTACTACGACTAAACAACAATGGAGAAGTTAATATTGCTTGTCTCTGAGTATTTATGTCTTTACCAGATGGAATTGCGGAGTACAATAATATTGTTATGAAAAATAATTCTTGGAGAAACATTTCATTCGCGATCGTCTGCCATATTACTTCAGCGGATATTCCATATCATAGCAACCGAAAATACGCTGCCCTCTCAAGCGCTCACACCTGGGTGTTTTCAGCTGGCTTTGGAGGAAACGTGGCCTGATTGTTGTTACTTGCAGCTACATATGTAACGGATGTATGCCAGTAAGGGCTGTGTAAACCTCACCCTGACCTCAAAAGAGGCGCCTAGCTTTACGTTCCTTGTTAGAGCGCCTGCCTCCCGCGCCGGAATCCCGGGTTCGAGACCCGCTCGAAGCAAGAACGAGTTAGGATGGTGTGGACCCGGGGGGGTTACACATATACAGTCTGTGTTTTTTTAAATCAAGTACTTTTTTATTTAAAAGTGAAATAAAAACTGTACTGTGCTTAAAGATTAAATGAAAATGTATTGTAGCTACTTAAAGTTAAATAAAAACTAAGTTACTGTACTTAAATGTTAAGTATGATACATTTTCATTTAATCTTTATTTAAGTAAAGTTTTTTAACATTTAAGTACAGTACAGTTTTTATTTCACTTTTAGGTACAATATATTTTAATTTAATAATTATGTTTTTTATTTACGTGGAAGTAAGCACAGTGCAGTGTTCATGTTCAAACTGTGTATTTACTATATTTTAAGAGGCTGACAATAATAAATATCCTTATAAGGATTAAAACTGAATTTTTTTTTTACTGTGTATAGTGCTACTGAAAGTGACGTGACATACTCGGAATTTGTGCTCTGCATTTAACCCATCCAAAATGCACACAGACACAGCAGTGAACACACACACACACACCGTGAACACACACCCGGAGCAGTGGGCAGCCATTTATACTGCATTTTAATGTTGGTCATAATGGTGGTACTTGGAAAGCCAAATATTTTCTGAGGTGGTACTTGGTGTAAAAAGTTTGAGAACCACTGCTCTAGGCCACAGAGTGTTGAGCTCAGACAGGCTGCATCGGAGCCAAATAGTGGATTTAAAAATTAAATAATTTCAGCTGTATTATTTATTCACCAATAAATAATGTCACCTGTAAATAGTATGTTTGTTTGCATAATAAAAAAATTAAATTATCGGCAAATCTGTTTTGAAAATGGCCGATATCGATAATCGTAAAAATGCTTTATATCGGCGCCGATAATCGGTCGACCCCTAAACTGTACAATGCGACATAAATTCACATCAGTGTTAACACAGCGGTAGAGTTTCTCTCGCGGGACACTGCACTTATTCGCAATCACAAAAGTACATTATTTGCATGTTTTAAAGCCTTTCCGGTTAAATGTTTCATTCACGCGCTGCTCTGACGTGCGCTTTTTCTGTGCCAGTACTCCTAAAGAGTGTGCACGAAAAAGCCCGTCAAACAGCGTCTGATAACTGAACTAAGTTATCTTTTGTGCTAATACGGTCAAAACACACAAGGTTTATGTATAGACTCAGTTGGTTATGTCTAAAATTAAAGTATACAGCCGAGACAAACGGATGCGTGCCTGTATATTGTCTCAAAGGGACAGTACTAAACATGCAGCTGACTGTCATTAAAGGTATAGTTGACCCTAAAATAATTTTTTTGTCATTATTTACTCACTCACCTGTATTAATTTATTTATTGTGCTGAACAAATAAGAAGATATTTTGAAAAACGTGGGTAACCAAACAGCTGCTGTCCACATTGACTTTGATAGAAGGAAAAAAATGTATGTAAGTCACTGAGGACCAGCAACTGTTTGGTTTCCCACATTCTTCAAAATATAATTTATGTTCAGCAGAAGAAAGAAACTCATTCAGGTTTAAAACTAAACTTAAATCATAGTAAATTATGGTATAAATATAAAATACTATGACAGAATCGACAGACAGATTACATTATTTTTATTCTTTAATGCTAAAACAACAAAACACAAAGAGAAAAAAATAACTCGCTACTCTTGACAGAAAAAAATTATAATACAGCTGCTTTAATAGGAATCAATCCATATAGTGTTTTATTTGTATATTTGTTCAATCAATTTCTTGAATGCTCCTGCTAAATATGCCTATTGTACCTGAAAATAAAGCACCGTTTTTTTTTTGGTATATTATATGTATTTGTAATGTATCTTTGTTCTTATTTTTAATAACAAAGATAAAATAATGACAGATTTTTATCATCGCCCACTTTGACCTAAATATCCATTATTCTTTTTTTATATTTTGTAAGCTTGTAAGGCTTTGTCTTTATAATAGGGACATTATTTTGGCTGCACTGCTTGGACAAAATAGTAAAACCAACATGACAAAGAATCGTGATATGATATTTTTACTATATCGCCCACCCCTACCTGCAACGCATTTGTGCCCCTCACACCTCCGATGGTGCCGTTTAGGCTGGAGTCAGAGTCCTCAGCTAGGAGCCACCCATTGTTGATGTTTTGCTCCTTTATTCCCGGAACTTCTCCGGGTGGTGGAGCAGTGGCAGGGACGTCTCCCTACCGCCCCTGGAGCCAGGCCAGTTTGGCAGTTGTACTACCTAATAGCGAGTTCTGGAGGACTGTGTGTAGGCTCTGGTAAACCTTCTCCATTGCTGATTGTTGTTGGCTTTTGGCCATTTGACTTTGGTTTTCTGGATTGGTTTCCTAGGTGTGTCTCTTGTGGATTCCCTACTTGGTGTTCTCTTTCGTAGATTCTCTCAACTTTTTTTAGCTTTACGCAATGGGAATACCTCCAGGTGTGATGATTGTCTGAAGCCCTTATAGAATCACGCCAATTTATTGGCTGATGGCGTAAGATACCGCCCCTACGTCATACGTGATTGACATAGACCAGGGGTCTGGAACCTTCAACGTCAAAAGAGCCATTTTGGCCCCTTTCCTACCGAATAAAATTAACGTGGAGCCACAAAATATTTGATTCCAAATAAAGCTACCACGGCATATAGCTAAAGTTTTATATTCAGTTATGTAACAGTGCAGAGGAATAGCAATGATTTCAGAAGTGAGGGAGACCGAAATGTCAAATGTAGTAATAATATTATTATAATATTTATGTATATATAATTGACAAAACAATTATCTCTTACTTTTAATTGGCTAAGAAATAAAATATACTGCTGGACAATAATAACATTATATGGTTATGATTGTACAATCATTATATATATATATATTAGTGGTGGGCCGTTATCGGCGTTAACGTGCTGCGTTAACGTGAGACTCTTATCGGGCGATTAAAAAAAATATCGCCGTTAATCTATTCTCAAAGTTGGGTTGGGAGCTGGGTCTATACTACGCAAGCTATGATGACTTTCACCCTGATATTTTAGCGCGGATGTATACCTAGCCGAATTGCACTGTAGGGGCGAGGCAGTCTTGAACTAGAGGCTCGCAGTCCGTGATGGACAGATTGTTAACGGCTGGTCTATGTGGTAATACAATCGGGCAGGACATCCAAACGCTCACCTATCATTCATCAACCTCAAATATGGCTTTTCATCTGAAAGATGTATGTAGTAGCAACTTTACATGGCCGCTCAATATGATGTTAACCTAGAGAAATGTGCGCTATTGAAGTGTTTGTGTGGAAGCGCGTTTGCTGACAGGCTCCGGTGCGCTCACTTGCTCTTACATCTCCGTCATTCTTGGTCATACAGATAAAAGTAGCCTAATACATCTTTCGAATCTGTAAAGACTACGTTTATTTGTGTGCACTCAGAATAACAACGAAACGTTGCGCTTTTAAGCAAACAGGATGCGCTTTAGGTCTCATGTGAACTTGAGCGAGAAACTTCGACGTCTTTGAGAAATATATCTATAGAGAGTGAAATGTCAAAAAAATAAAAATAGAAGACATGTGTGTTAGCATGGATGATTTACATGAAATTTAATCTGTGCAACACTGCATAAGATGGCTTTCAGTTCAATATAATAACAAAAAACGACATTTCGGGTTTTTATTCAACTAATAAGGTGGGCACGCTGTGATCTGTACTATATTTTTACTGTAATTGACAGTTATCGGCAAAAAAAAAAAAAAAACCTACACGGGAGTGGGAGGGAATGGGAGTCATTCTTCCGGGAGTGGAACGGGATTTTCCCCCAGTTTTTTCGTGGGATTGGGACGGGAAGAGATTAAAGTTTGTGATGCATTTTGGAAACAGGAGATGAGCCCCTGGTCTAATCACCTGGCTTGAGAAACCCGTTCTCAAAGACTTACTTTTAGTCATTATTTGGGTAGCACACATATTCTGAATGCCTTGAGAATTCAAATGAGCCATTTTAATCTAGATTAATTCCAAGATTAATCTAGATTAATCTAGATTTAAAAATTAATCTATGCCCACCACTATATATATATATATATATATATATATATATATATATATATATATATATATACACTACAAACACTTTTATTTTTATCACGGAATATGTTTCTGTGTGGCTCAGTGGTAGAGCATTGCGTCAGCTGCGCAAAAGGTTGTGGGTTCGATTCCCAGGGAACACATGTACTAATGAAAATGTATAACCTGAATGCAATTGTAAGTCGCTTTGGATAAAAGCGTCTGCTAAATGCGTAAATGTAAATGCAAGGCAGAACATATGTGACCCTGGAGCACAAAAGCAGCCTTAAGTTGCTTATGCCAAAAATCATTAGGATATTAAGTAAAGATCATGTTCCATGAAGATATTGTATGCCGTAAATATATCAAAGCTTCATTTTTTATTTGTATTATGCATTCCCCAGAACTTTATTTGGGCTACGTTAAAAGCGATTTAGATTTTTTGGCACCCTCATATTCCAGATTTTCAGATAGTTGTATATCGGTTAAACATTGTCCAATCCTAACAAACCACACACCAATGGAAAGCTTATTTATTCAGCTTTCAGATGAAGTATAAATCTTAATTTCTGTTTTGTGGTCCAGGGTCACATATTGTATAGCTTCTGTACTGTAATTAATGCTGTCAATTACCACTGTATCATTCGTATTTATTACCTGGAGAAAACACATAAACCATATCATCTTCACGTTTCATCAGTTAAGTTTAATGCTTGTTATTCAGCTTAGCTACAGCGATGTGGGATGCCTGTCAAACATTACTATTACTTCTCATATGAGTCCGTTTTGGACTTTTTGCGCGAGAGCGCACTCTGGCTTCGAGAATGAATGAAACATACAGCGTGTGAGAGTGTTCAGTTCTCTGTGATGTTTACATCGTTTTGGATACGAATAAAACGTATCCAAAACGGTGTGACTATCTTTTCTCTTTTAATTTAAATTTAGATTTACTCACATTGGCCCTTGAAAACCTCTACTTTAACACACTTGACCTAGAAAAAGTGCAGGGTAAGAGTTTAGGTTGTATTAAAAGTCGGGGGGACACCTCCCCTGCGTATTGTACACCCATGCTACAGAGAGCCACCGCAGAGGGATGAAAGAGCTGCATGCAGCTCACGAGCCGCCGGTTACCGACCCCAGACATAGACCCTCGCTCGTGCCATCTTACCGCTCTCTTCAGAAGCGTTCACTTCTCGTGGTTTTTCTGACCCATTTTATCGATGACGTTTTAGACTGGGATTCTTTCCACTTTCCACTAATTATTTTCAATTAGAGGCAGTTAATCTACCGCTCCGGAGGCCTCCTCCTTTAGCCACAGCCTGGAGTTCGGATGCAGAGCTCGAGGCTACTGAGAGTGAGCAGTTTTCACTTTCTCTCTCCCTCCATCGCCTGGGTGTCACCGCACAATTTCTCCGGTCCAGTTTTCTCGCGGCTGTCTTGCACCCAGTTTCCTTCGGGTTGGAGGGTATTTTATATACTGCGGCCTCAGACTCTGAGGCTCTTCTCCAGCCTATAGTGAACTCATGTACGTTTTGGAGCACGCCACTGAGAAGCTGAGCTTAGATTGGCTGGACGAGCCTCGCGAGTCCCAGTCATCTAAGCTCAACGAGCGTTTCCTCGATGGCTCTGGTTCGCGCCCGGCGAGGAGAAAGCTGCCTTTATTCCCTGACCTGCATCACGAGATTTACCGGTCTTGGAAGCAGCATTTTTCCTCCTGCCTCACTAATGCGGCGGCCGCTGACTTCACCAACCTTGTTGGTTCTGTTGAGCAGGGGTACGCCACAGTCCCGGCGAGATCGAGGACACGTTCGCTGCGCTCCTCTCGCCTACTTACGCCCCCTCATGGAAGTCCCACCCTCTCCTTCCATCCAAGCCATGTAGAACCACCTCTGCTTTGCTCGATAAGTCCTACATGTCAGCGAGACAGGCAGGTGCGGCTCTCCACACTATGGCCATCCTTCAGGTCTACCAAGCAGAGATACTGAAGGAGCTGGATAGGGGACGGTGTTAAGAAGCTTCGCAGGGCTACCGACTTGGCCCTTCATTCTACTAAGCATACAGCGCAGGCAGTTGGGCGCAGTATGGCAGGTTTGGTGGCGGCTGAGCGCCACCTATGGCTGAATCTGACAAAGGAGAAGGCTTTCATCCTCGACCGCTAACTCGTATCTGTCTATCTCAGAGATGCTCTCCTCCACCAACTGTGCCATCCTCGCCGCTAGTTATGTCTCGAGGAGTGCAGGCCACTTCCCCTCTTCGGCGATCGTTGAAGGTAAGAGGCAGTTCAGGTTTTCTATCTTCAGAGTTGCTGCAGATTGCATACATTGTACACGCGGTAAGAGACGCCCAGCGCTTTCCCCGTGTCAGTATTTCCTTGCCTTTACGACCTCATTAGGTCATGCCTCCATGCACGAGGAAGCTGTGAGCTCTCCTCTGCTTCGGCTGGATACATGTCCCTCCCTTCAGGGACGTTCAGAGCAGGGACCCCGTGTTGGCATCCCCCTTGCTATGTTCCACTCCGATACCTCTGTCGGCCTTCCTCCATTACTGGTGGCCGGGAGTGTCGCCTTGGATTCCAGTTCGCTCACACACTCCAATTTGCTTGCAACCTAAACACCCCCCGTTTAAACAGGGTTCTTCTTACTGCTGTGAACAGCGCCAACGAGGCTTCTGTCCTACAACAGGAAGTCTCCTCTCTTCTGCTCAAAGAGGCAACAGAGGATTTCCCCTCTTCGGACCTAAACCACGCCTTCTTCAGCCGGTACTTTAGGGGTTTGCGTCCTATACTAGATCTGCACAAGCTGAATTACTCCCTCTACAGAGGAAAATTCAGGATGCTGACACTCAAGATAATTCTTTCCCAGGTCCAAGAGGGGGACTTGTTCGTCACTGTCGACTTAAAGGATGCCTACTTCCACATCCAGGTGGTTCAGAGACACAGGAGGTTCCTCAGGTTTGCCTTTGGGAGAAAGGCTTACCAATACTAAGTTATTCCCTTTGGTCTAGCTCTGGCCCCAATGACGTTCACCATGTGTATGGATGCAGCTCCAGCCCCGCTGAGGCTCCAGGGCATCCGGATCGAGGAGTGCCCCAATTTTCTCCGGAGATGAGTAAGTATGGGGGTAGTCTGCCATCGCCAAATGATAACAATGGATGCTTCCCTCTGAGAATGGGGGGTGGTCTTTGAGGGAAGGCCGGCTTGTGATGTCTGGTCAGGCAAGTACCTAGCCTGGCACATAAACGACCTGAGAGTGAGAGTGGTTAATCTAGCTCTTACTCACTTTCTTCCATTCCTGGCGCACTCTCATGTCATCGCCAGGACGGACAACAAGGCAGTGGTGTCTCACACCAATCAAACAGGCATGAACAGGCATGTGCGCCAGCTTCTTCTTTGGGCACAAGACACATTTTTTCCCTGAGAGCGGTCCATGTCCCAGGGGTTCTTAAACCTAGCGGCTGACTTTCTGTCGAGACAGAAACTCAGGTCGGGGGAATGGATGCTGAACCGCCGGATGGTGGATCAGATTTGTTAATGATTCGGAGGTATACCTCTTTGCATCTCAGGAGTCGAGCCAATGCCCCCTTTGGTTCTCCCTCTCTCACCCTACCTCTCTGGGGATAGATGCGCTAGCGCACTCCAGGCCGGACATGAATCTGTATGCTTTCCCTCCAGTCAAGCTCATCCCAGCGGTATTGTGCAAGATGAAGACATACCTTGCCTTCTCCTAGTAGCCCCATTCTGGCCTTCCCAGACGTGGTTCTCAGAGTTGGTCTCCCTTCTCCCAAAGTTCTCTCTACGTCTTTTCGTTCACAGGTGGTAGTGCTGCAGGCTTTCGCTCCCTCCTCTGTTCTGCCCTATGAGGTGTGCAGTCTGCTTTCACCAACATCAGAGCTCATTCCACCAAAGGGGTGAACCTATGAAATAGAACGTCTCGGGTTACTCACGTAACCCATGTTCTCTGCGGTAGCGTTGGTCTATCAATCACGTATGAAGTAGGGGCAGTATCTCACGCGATCAGCCAATGAATTGGCGTAATTTTATAAGGGCTGCAGACAATCGTCACACCTGGGGGTGTTCCCATTGCGTGAAGCCACGCAGTGGCTCGTTCCCTACTCAGAGAACATGGATTATGTAAGTAACCCGAGTCCTGCTGGCTAGGCTTGTCTTGCTCTTCCTCTCCAGATGCAATGGTGGGATCATGTTGTAATTTTAGATGCAGCTGCATTCTCATAGGATCATCCTCTGCTCAGCCATCGTTGTCATGCCAATGGATACCATGTGATCTGTCCTGTTTGGTCCATCTGTCCTGACTGGAATCATCTGCAATCGAATTTGAAGTTACAAAGTTTGATGTCTTTAGATCCTTTCAAAAGAGTTATTCGGCAAATGGAAATTGACTCAATGACATGTAACTGTTTTTAAGTGTCTCTAGTCTGTCTGTGTTGTAACATGTTGTGATGAAACTGATGTATTGCTGTCCATTTTGGCCAGAACACTCCTGCAAAAGAGATTTTTAATCTCAGAGAGTCTCTTCTGGTTAAATAAAGGTTAAATAAATAAAATAAATCTTCCATCCCGCCTCTTGGTGGAACACTGAGTTGTTTTCCTTTTGTTCTGCCTGCTTTAAGGGAGTCCTTGCTAGTTCTAGCATTACTTTTTCCCAATAGAGGCAATGGTAGATACTGAATCCATGGTTTAAGTAGTTCAACACAGAAGTATGTCTTTGGGATAGGGATGGCTCGATACCATAATTTTGGCTTCGGTACGATACCAGAATGTAGTACCTCGGTATCAATACTAAATCGTAATCAATACCAAAATCTTGGTTAATGTTAGGTATGTGTTTAATGCATAATGTTAACATACTAAACGTATATTAGTAGCTTACATTTTATAATTTATAAATAATTATTGACCTACATTTTATAAGTGCTATAATAATGTCAATGCTGTTAAAGAATAATAACAAATGTTTCTTTAAAGTGTTATTCTAACAGTCAAGTGGGGTGGGGGGGGGGTGATATGGCAAAAATAACAAAAATCACAATTTTTTTATAAATATCACAATTTCACGATTCTTTATCATGTTATTTTACTATTGTGTCTGAGCAGTGCAGCCAAAATAATTTCCCTATTACAAAGACAAATCCTTTCAAGGTAACAAATATAAAAAGGTATGGTGGATATTTAGTAGGGATGAGCGAGTACAGCATTATCTGTATCTGTATCTGTATCTGTTAACCATATGAATTATCTGTATCTGTATCTGTACTCGGACTGGGCGGGGCCTAACCCGGAAGTGGGCGGGATTTAACCTGGAAGTGGGTCGGGTTGTCTTGAAATGGGCGGGGCTTTAACCGGTATGTTATTTTAAGCATGCAATTGATATGGGTTGATCAGAAATTGTTATATTTATTGCTGATTAGAAAACTATTTACATGACAGCATCAGCATTGAGCTTCAGATCAATGGTTTTGATCACGATAACAAACGAACTATATACAGAACAAGTTTTGCAACAATGAATACAACACATGCGGTTGCAATTATGAAGTAAAATGTAATGAACAAGAGTTTTCATCTCAACATAACTTTCTTTTTTTAACTTTTAATTTTTTATGATCAGTGATATTTTTTTTAATTTCCACACCAGGTATGTGTGTGTGTGTGTAGCTAATTAATTTGTAATATAGTTTTATACCACTACTTCCTTTTTTTGAAATACAGCAAGAAAGTGTCAGACACTCAGTGCGTGAAGTAAAAAAACTGGTTAGAGCCAGCTGACGGTTTAAAAAGAAAAAAATCTCCGACAGGCAGAGACGCGAGTCGCATTCTACCCAGCACCACGTCTGAACAAACCCCACGTTTACCAAAACTCTACTGGTTAATAAGTAAGTACTACAAACCAAAGTAAAAAACAAACCTGAAGCTGAAGAAACCCTAAACGTTAACGGAAAAAACCCGCGAACCTGAGTGACTGAGGGAGAGACAGAGAGAGAGCGCGCTGTTCTCTTCTCAGTGTTCTGTGTGTGAGTGAGCAGAGCGGGACACAGCAACACAATAATGGGGCCGCTCACATATCGCGTCTTTTGCGCGCTCAAGTTCGTTATTTCAAATGTAGACGCGCGGTATGCGCGCTCATAATGGAAGCGACGCGGTCGCGGTGCAACGCGCTCATTTTTTCCAGGCGCATCCGCGCCGCATCGAGATAAAAACATCTCAACTTTTCAGAATGCCGCAAGCGCACCACGGGTCATGTGACAAAATTTCCATCTTGTAACGGAGAGCGCAGCTGATGGTTGCTTAGCAACGACAAATGCCTCCGGAGCGCAACCGCCCGAACGCTTTGGAAAAAAGGAGAAAGCAGCGCCTAGCGTTTTCCGCCGCTTTTAGGCGCGATATGTGAACGGGCCCTAAATCTGTATGTGTGTACGGGAGGGGCGCTGCGACTAGCCTATCACAGAACGCAGACACAGTCAGCTACCCAATGAGAATGTTTATTCAATCCGAGCACAGATATTGACTCGTATTACTCGTATGATACTCGTACTCGGCAAAAGTGCTTTATCCGTACCGGATACTCGTTTCAGCCGAGTATCCGGCTCAACTCTAATATTTAGACAAGTGGGCGAAGATAAAAATCTGTCTCATTATTTTATCTTTGTTATTAAAAATAAGAACAAATATACACATTATAAATACACATAATATACATATAAAACAAACAGTGATTTATTTTCAGGTACAATAGGCATATTTATCAGGAACATTCAAGAAATTGAATTAACAAATATAAAAATAAAACACTATATTGATTCCTTTTAAAGCGGCTGTATTATTTTTTCTGTCAAAAGTAGAGTTATTTTTTCTTTGTGTTTTGTGTTAGCATTAAATAATAATAATTCTGCCATAGTGTTTTATATTATACCATCATTTACTCACTCGAGTTTAGTTTTAAACCCGAGTGAGTTTCTTCTGCTGAACATAAATTATATTTTAAAGAAGGTGGAAAACCAAACAGTTTCTGGTCCTCAGTGACTTACATAGTATTTATTTATTTCTATCAAAGTCAATGTGGACCAGCAACTGTTTGGATTTCCACCTTCTTCAAAATACCTTATTTTGTGTTCAGCACAAGAAAGAAATTAATACAGGTTTGGGACAACATGTGAGTGAGTAAATATAATGACAGAAATACAATTGTAGGGTGAACCATCCCTTTAATTACAGTCGGCAGCATGTTTAGTTCTGTCCCTTTAAGACCTGCACGTATACAGGCGCGCACCCATTCGTCTCGGCTGTTTACTTTCCTTTTAGACATAACCAAATGAGTCTATACACAAACCTTGTTGTGTTTTGGCAGTATTGGCTCACAAGATAACTTGATTCAGTTATCAGGCGCTGTTAGACAGTCTTTTCCGTGCGCGCGCTTCAGGTGCACGGGCTCAGAAAAGGTGCACGTCTGACCACCAATTAAACATTTAAGCGGAAAGCCTTTAAAACACGCAAAAAAAGTTGTGAATAAAACTTACAATTATGAATTTATGATGCACTTACTAACCTGTTGATCTCTAATTCTCTGAAAATATCAGGATGAGCAAGCAACAAATGCTTAGCCAGATTGGATGTCTTGCCTCCTGTGGTCAGTTCGTTCACCTTTATCATCTGTTTTGTATGCAAAGTAATGCCATATTCCACTACTACTGTTATCTTCGTTTGTTTGTTTCGGGCGCGTTAATAGTTTAATCTGTTTGATCTATCGTGTTCACTTGTTCTGGAGTCCCATTTACCGGATGCGCAGCAATTTGAGAAGCACTGCCGCCTACAGGTGAACTTCGGAACAGTAGCGTATGAAATACCGAAATAAGCAAAATTATGATATTGTACCGTTTGAAATATAATAAATACCGGTAATTTTACAGTATCGGTATACCGCGCATCCTTACTTTGGGACACTCCTTGTTTTTTTTCGTCGCTTGCGTTTTCTTTGAACTGTTATATAAAAGCAATATCCTAATTGCGATGGTGGTATATCAGCACAGCTACATTACCTACAGTTCATGCATGGATTCTGCATTGACATTCATTAAATAAATTAGGTCTGACCTTAAAGGTAGGAGATTTCGGAAAGGCTAGCTTTGAAAGCAAGATCTCCACCCTCCATGCATAATCACTTTGCAAAGCCATGCCTCCTCCAAAACACATGAATGCATGCAGGCAGACCAGAGACACACTGAGAGATGGCGTTGGTGGAGGATTGAATTATTACCTCATGTCTCATTCACCGGTGAGAAACATTACAGTACAAAGCGCATAATATAATAATAATAGTGTATTTCACTGCGTGTATGCGCTGATGACACATCAAGGGTGTGCAAATACATATTTTGATTGGCAGGCAGGACAGCATATCGTAATTTTTGGGCCGAACAATTTTATTGGACAAACATTTTATGGTCCTACGCCTTCCACAGACGATATAAATACATATAAATAAATGTTGCCCACTTAACTTAGTGATTGTTATCAGGATGTGAAGAGACTTTCAACCAGCATAAACAAATTTACAAAATTTACAACTACCCTGCCTTTAATCAAAGTCACAATTATGGACTAACTCAACCTAACTAAACTAATAGCACACAAGTTGTTGTACTTTTTACATTATTTAAAAAGACATTGAGCAATCATTTACAACTGGTATAGTAACTCCAAAGCATTCAAATTTCATGCTTCATATCATTTCTGTGCTTCAGGGAACTTCTTTCAATATGCGGGGTATATAAATCGCTTTTGAATGAGTTCTCGCTGTTCACTTTCATTTTCGATTTTGTGATTATGCGCACTGTGTAAAGGGAGCACATTTTATGAGATATTTGTCAATGAGTTCAGGATTTGAAGAACAACAAATCAGCCAATATGGTCTTGTCGGTTATCTTTCCTTACTCTCGACCTGTGATCAGCCAAATCTGACTGCAGCTTGTGTTGGATGCAGGGTTGCCAAGTCAAACATTGGGGTATATGTATTTTAGTTATGGAAATGAGATATTTTGAGTTTTGATATTTAACATGTGGTAATATGCTACTTTGGGCTGTTTTTGACTGACCGTTGGGCTGGCTTTGTCACGCAGACCTGGCAGCCCTGGCTGTATGGAACAGAGCAGACGTGTTCAGTTTGTGTGATGTTTTCCAGCTGAATTAAATTATTTATATCTAAAATGAAAAACAACAGTGGGGGCTGTGCCATGGTGGGAAAGTAATTGTAATCATGTATGACCAAACACAGTGTAAACACCCATTTATGTAACTCCATTCTTAAAATGAGACATGAGGGATGGCGGGACCTGCGCTAAACTTTTTTGACTGCCCGATTGCCATTGACCACAGTAAAGGTAAAACTGCCCACTCCGATGAGATTGGCATTGGGGCCACATGGAACCCATGGATCCCAATCCCAATGCAGCAATCTTTGAGTGTTTTCACACCTGTAGATCGATTGCTTTGTTCCAAAACAGGGATTCAAATTATTACAATGTTGCTTGTGTTTTGTTAGTGCGGCCTGCTTTCACACGACAAAGTTTCTAAATTACCAAAATTGTTAATACAAGTCACGTGCGAGCAGTGTTGGGCTATTTACTCAAATAATGTAATATATTACTCATTACTAGTTACTCCTTTCAAAAGTAATATTGTTACTTTACTTATTACTTTCTGGCAACAGTAATTAGTTACACTACTAGTTAAATTACTTTTTCATCACGCCCCACAGAAGTTGTAACTTTATCTTCCACATAAAATGATTCTAGAATGTTCATAAAAACATATTTCTTCCTCATCATTTGACCAAAATCCACATTGGATTGCAGTCAGACGTTATTACAAACACTCAATAGTGATTGATAGTGACATTCAAGTAGAAGTGTTGTATTAATCTCATTAATTGTCATTTGTAGCTTTAAGCTAATTGTAATTTCTCCATTACCCATGTACGATTATATTTCATTATGTATTTTATCAAATCACATAAGTTTGTAAGAAACAGTTAGATTTTTCAAAACTATTTTTATTTACAATAATATAATGAACCACATGCTGATCAGAGGGATGTGGGTGGGATGTAATGCCAGAGTAAAGTGAAGCCACAACTTACATTTACATTTATACATTTAGCAGATGCTTTTATACAAAGCGACTTATAGTACATTCAGGCTATACATTTTTTATCAGTATGTGTGTACCCTGGGAATTGAACCCACAACCTTTTGCGCTGCTGATAACGCAATGAATGAATTATGTATGTATATAGCGCTTTATTGTGTATTGCTATTGTGTACACCCAAAGCACTTTACAATCATGTGGGGGGTCTCTCCTCAACCACCACCAGTGTGCAGCATTTACTTGGATGATGCGACGGCTGCCACAGGACAACGGCGCCAGTGCGCTCACCACACACCAGCTACAGGTGGAGAGGAGAGAGAGTCATAGAGCCAATCAAGTGGATGGGGATTATTAGGAGGCCATGATTGACAAGGGCCAGTGGTGGGGATTTGGCCAGGACACCGGGGTTATACCCCTACTCTTTACGAGAAGTACCATGGGATTTTTAATGACCACAGAGAATCAGGACCTCGGTTTAACATCTCATCCGAAAGACGGTGCTTTTTTTCAGTATAGTGTCCCCTGTCCCCGTCACTACACTGGGGCGTTAGGACCCATACAGACCACAGAGTGAGCACCCCCTACTGGTCTCACTAACACCTCTTCCAGCAATGCTCTACCACTGAGCCACAGAAACACTGAGCCACAACTTACACAACAGTGTTCAGATCATCTTTTTTCCTGAGAAAATCAATAGATTGCAATATTTCTATCTGCTGAATGTAAGCTTTTCTATATTCCAAGCTTGAGGCATCAAAATTAACTAAGTAACTAAGCTGTTTATATTGATGGTAACTGTAATATTATTACTCAAATCTTATTAGTAATTAGTTACACTACTAGTTACTGCAAAAAGTAATATTATTACAGTAACTAAATTACTAGTAATTAGTTACTGCCCAACACTGCGTGCGAGTAAACTGTCTTCTCCAAGCACGATTGGCGCGTTCACATATGCCCAAACGAACCGAGCTAAAGGGAGAAATGTGCCAGGTTCCGAAACAACGGGCCAGGTGTGAAAACACCCTTAATCTACACGTTTTGTCTCCGTTAGGTAGTCACATGTTCAGAGAGTTTTGCTCTAAAATTAGGCTTTTCACAAATTAGTTATACAGGGAAAATTTATCGGTAATGGTGATAGTTAAAAAATCTGCCAATTTATCTGACTTTTTAACCACTACTGATAATTTACTGTTTATTTTTTAATAAGCAGAAACAACTTATCAAAGTGTAGACATATATAATTTGATTTTATATTGATTTTGCTGTAAGGCTAAATAAATGTTTCTCTTGTTTTATGTTCTAATATGTTCAGTAACTCTATAAGTACAATTTTTGATTCACAGGTTTGCCAGTCCAAATGTTGTGCGTCCATACATTATCCTGCTGCGCTCGTACTCCCAGAACTCTGTTCACACCAATCACTGCATCGCACGCATGCTGCATAGACTGGCTTTGGATCTAAAGATGGAGGCATTACTCTATCAGCTATCCATCTTTTCCCTGTTTAATAAGATCTTGGAAGACCCAGCAGCGACCGCCTATCGGGTAACACATTGATGCTTTCCATTTATATTCCATTATTACAGTGTATTTCTTTCTGCATATTTTGTAACCATGTGGTGCCTATAGCTTGACTGGTAAAGCATATCTCTAATGATGCCAAGGTCATTGGTTCTGATGTTTGAAAAAGTCTTTCAAAGTTTTTAAAGAAGCTTTTAATCTCACACCTCTGCATATATAAATGTTACAATTTGTGATAATCTGTTGTTATTTAATTTAGTTTTTGATTGAGGAACTCTTCGTTTTTTGTCTTTACAGGAGCTTGTTACATTTGCAAAATATGTACTGAACCGGTTCTTTGTATTTGCTACTAAAAACGACAAAGCGTTTGTGGAGCTACTGTTCTGGAAGAATGTAGGTGCTGTAAGAGAAATGACAGAGGGATATAATAACGACGGGTAATTGCACGTGTTTTGACCTTTTTGATATTGAGGTTGATGAGAGCTCATATCTTTGAACTTCACTACAGTGCTCAAAATATAGTGATATGTTTTATTCACATGTTCATATATATTAGGGAAGGCAAGAAAAAAGGCAAGTGGACCCCTGAGGAAGAAGAACAGCTTCAGCGATTATATGAAGAATACAAGGACTCTGGAGGTGGAGTTCCAGTCATTCACAGAGTCTACTGTTTGGTTTTTGAGTGTTGACCAGTCTTCTAAATTATATTTTTTGTTGTTGTTTTGGTTGTTTGGTTGTTGTTGTCTTTTTGTTCTTAAGTGCCAGATATTGTTGAGACGATATTACCGTTGCTGAGCAGCAGCCACACAAGGCGTGACGTGGTGTCTCACATGGTGTCCATGGGTTTAGTGGACAGTGTGAAGGATTTAAAGAAAGAAAGGTATGACTCTTTTGTAAAACCTGTAGTTGGAAAGCAAAGTCTGGTAGCAAAGTAGAGACATTTTGCTGCATCCCTTTTCTCCTTTTTGTTCTCTAATATATTTCAATTCAAACTTAACAAAGCCCTTATTTTTACTTAATTTTTTAGTTTAATTATTTTTACTATTCTAGTCCAATTTTGCTGCAAGCTTTAGCTTGGCTAGTGGTTATGGTATAAGCTTTCTTTGCCCCAAAAATTTGAATTAAGAAGAATAATTTTTATTTGTCACATACACAATTATACAGAGTACATCCAGCAGTGAAATTTGTACTCTGCATTTAACCCATCCAAGTGCACACACACCTGGAGCAGTGGGCAGCCAACGTTGTGGCGCCCGGGAGCAGTTGGGGGTTCAGTGCCTTGCTCAAGGGTCTCACCTCAGTCATGGATTCCTCCCAAAGCTGAGATTCGAACCCACAGCCTTGGATTACAAGTCCGACACTCTATCCATTAAGCCACGACTGCCCCCTCAATCAATTAATATTGTGTAATACACACCTAGCACACATATATGGATTTTACAGTAGGGCCGCAACAGCTAATAAAAAATATTGATAATGAAATTAAACCATAAATTTCATTCTTTCACAAAGTCATGAAGAAACTATGTCTTTATTACTATATCTGCCAGTCACAAAATTAAAAGCTTAAAACAATAGTTTACCCAGACATTTTAATTTGCTATTAATTTACTCCCCTTTAAGCCATTCAAGATGTAGGTGATTTTCTTTCCTCAGTAGAGGAAAGAACGTTTAAAGATGGTTTTTCGCTGAATCCATGGTCCTTGGTGATTCATAAAATACATGTCAGTGGGTTCTGTCACTTTGAGTAAAAAAAAAGCAGGTACAGAAAATACAAAGTTAATCTCTGCGGTCTAATGAAGTGAAATGATCAGTCTCTGCAAGAAACTACCATCAGTTCACACATTTGTCATTATTTGACGGAAAGCTTGATCTCCATGATCATTAACCTGAGATTATGGATCACAGGTTGTAAATTATGTTAATTCTCTTGCACTGACTGATTGTTTCATTAGACCTCAATTTATATTGTCAAGAGCCACAGGGATCAATATTGTATTTCCTGTGCCTGCTTTTCTGGCTCTCAAAGTGACAGAACTTATTGACTTGCATTTTATGAATCACCAAGGACCATGGATCATAATGGGCCATGGATCACCAAGGACCATAATGGGTGACCATGGATTAATCTAAAAAGTATTTTCTATGCTCTAATAAAGAGAGAAAGCCACCTACATCTTGGATAACCTGATGGTGAGTAAATTAACAGCAAATTTACATTTTTGGGCAAAATAATGAAAACAATGAAGCTTGAAATAATTGGTGCTTAAAAAAGGGTGAAATTAAGGCAAGTTCTAACACTCATGTGAAATATCGAACAAATAAATCGTCTAGAATGCCCACCATCAGTTAATATAATAACTAGGTTGTATGTGGCTTTTAATAAGTTGGCATATACTGGGTTATTTTATTGGGATATATTTTGGTATTTACATTTACATTTATGCATTTAGCAGACGCTTTTATCCAAAGCGACTTACATTGCATTCAAGTTACAGTTTCTACATTTTATCAGCTCTTGCTTTCCCTGGGACTCGAACCCATGATATTGGCGTTGCTAACGCCATGCTCTACCAGTTGAACTACAGGAAAGCTGTATGTTTTTGTCATAATGTTTAGTTTATTTATTTATAAAGCACATTTTAAAACAACATGAGCTGCAACCAAAGTGCTGTACAACAAATAATGACCAGTTGGCCTATATTTTGAGTGCAGCATACAAACTTAATTAAACTTGCTACACATTCTTGGTACACTTCATTTCCAGCGATATCGTCGACTTGATTGCACAGATACTATTTGAACTGAACTGAGCTGGATGATGCCATCACTGAATTCAATAACAAAATGCCTTTAACTGAAAATTGAGTATTTAATCTTGTCATTTTACATCATTGACACACTATTTTCCTATTTTGATATTGTGCAGTTGCTTTGACAATTTGTATTGTTAAAAGCACTATATAAATAAAGGTGACTTGACTTTATATTCTGAACAGTGTCATCAATGGCAGATGCTAGGTGGCATTGTAACTACAAAAAAATGGCAATTCAGAATAGTATTTAATTATGCTTTGCTTTATGTGAGTGGCATTACTTTATATGAGTAATTTATTGCATTATATAATCACTGTATTTTTTTCCCCCTCATTTGATCAGGAAAGGTACTCGTATCGTGCTCTGGACTGAAGAACAGGAACAAGAACTTGAGGTGCTCTTTGAGGAGTTTAGAGAGTCTGATGGTTAGTCTAAATTACCGTAAATATATTTGAATTATATTATGACAATTATTTCATAATCAAGTAAAAATGCTATGATCAGTTGTTGTTGTGGATTTCATTGCTCTTAATATAATAATTATTTCTGTTATTTCCATAGATGTGCTTGGAAATATTCTAAAGCGGATCACAGCCAAGCGTTCAAGGGCACGAATAGTTGACAAGATCCTCAGCATGGGTCTAGTGTCCGATCGCAGGGATCTTCACAAGAAGAGAAAACGCAGTGCTCCTGGGAGGAGTACTGGAGTGGTGCGTTCATCAACATATACGTTTTATGGTGCAACATAAAGCTAGGATAGGGCAGTCACATTTCATCCTAAAAAAAAAAATTCTTTTTTTTTTTAATGACTGGCATATTTTAACACTCTACACCTTATTGGTGTAATACAAAATTGATGCAATATGTTGTACAGGATGTACAATGGTAATAATTAGATTTATTCTGAACTAAAAGAAACATGCCTGAACCAGGGTTGAACATTAACACCCACCAAGAACCGAATGGGAGTAATTGTTTGCCTGTGAATTTTATAGTTTCGCAAGGTGGTCATTTAATTAGCATTTAGTTCATAGACAGTAGATACATGCAGTGTCCTGAGAGCCCTTGCCGGTGGTTGGAGGCCTTAGCCATATCTTAGCAATAAACTGTCTATCCCCGTTTATACCAGAATGTCACGGAGACTAGGGATGGGCCATGTTTACCAAATTGGCAACATACAATGTCTGTAGTGAAACATTGCAATGGACGATGACATCGGGAGATATCAGTTCACTAGATGGCCATCTGCAAAAATTTTGAAAACAATTATATAATTAAAAGCATGAAATTTTAATTTTCCACTAGCAGAGGTGGAAAGTAACGAATTACATTTACTCGCGTTACTGTAATTGAGTAGCTTTTTTGTGTACTTGTACTTTTTTAAGTAATTTTTTTAATCTGTAATTTTACTTTTACTTAAGTATATTTTGTGTGAAGTATTGTACTTCGCTACATTTTAAAACACATTCGTTTCTGAGTAAAAAAAATTGCTCCGTGGAAACAACTGCAGCAAATAATGGGCAGAAGAAGAAACTGGCGCTAAAAATCCCAAGAAAGATGCAGACGAACAAGATAGGCGTTAATGGTGCAGACCCAGCTGAAAACCAGACCCCGTCGTATTCTGCTGACGTTGAACTCGAAGGAAATGAAGTGAACCCCTGGCCATATTCATGCTCTATTATGCAGTGTTAGCTGTGTTTGCCTCGGGAGACCGAACTAGCAGCTTATAACATCTCGACATCGCCCTTCGCAAGCATGTAGAGACATCGCCCTTCGCAAGTAGAGGTAACGTAAGGTAAATACTTACATCGTTGCATTGGTGGTTAAAATGAAGCTTTAACAGTTCAACAAAAGGTTTTGCACAAATGAGCCAAAAAGACAGTGGTGCAGGGTGTGCAATATCATCTGAGATAATATAGTAATTGTTGTTTTAACGATGTGCGATATGACATTATCAGTATTTTGCCAAAAACCAAACAAATCACTCTAAACAGTGTACAGTGAAATCTAGTAACGTTAGATTAGACTAGTCCGCGTGCATCTGGACTGCTTTCTTTCACTGCGTGATTCAGTCTGTTAAAATGCGTTTAGAATGATCACAAAATTGAAGATATAACGTTAGAAGCAGAAAATGTATATATTTATATAATTTAATATAGTAAGTTAACATCACATTAAGAATGCAGTTTTTCTCAAAAAATCACCATGATTACACAGGCCTGTAGTTTTGCTTTTTACAACAGTTCCAAAAACAAGAAGTTAATTAAGAGACTTGCGTTTTAGTCACCATATTGCCTGTTTTTGCTCTATTTCGACAACAAAAATAATACCAAACACAGCCACCATACACAGTTTTGCGTCTCTGACTCTGAGCAATGACATGTTTTGTTCCTTGAATTAACCGTTTAAATGATTCCATTCAATCGCAATGACTCTCTTATCAGTGACTTGCTGACACCTACTGGTGGTTCTAATTTAACATTTAAGGTATCTTTTGATTTTTGTATTTCAAATGACTATTTAACATTTGTGACCCTGGCCTGGAGCACAAAACCAGTCTTAAGTCGCTGGGGTATATTTGTAGCAATAGCCAACAATACATTGTATGGGTCAAAATTATACATTTTTCTTTTATGCCAAAAATCATTAGCATATTAAGTAAAGATCATGTTCCATTAATATTTCTCAGTAAATTTCTTACTGTAAATATATCAAAACTAAGAGCTTAATTTGAACAACTTTAAAGGAGATTTTCTCAATATTTAGATTTTTTGCACCCTCAGATTCCAGATTTTTAAATATTGTCCGATCATAACAAACCATACATCAATGGAAATATTATTTATTCAGCTTTCAGAAGATGTATAAATCGCAATTTAGGAAAATGGACCCTTATGGTTTTGTGGTTCAGGGTCACATTTTATGTCTTATTTATCTAAACATTATTTCTGCATTTGTAACTGCAGGCTAAATGCATTCATGTCAGTGTAAATACATCTATGCCACTTCAGATGAAGCTTCTGCGTTTCCTCTGCATTGCAAAGATATTAATTTTGTTGATACTGATTTAATTTCCCTGGTAACAGCCTAAATGTGTTATTATTCTAAATAACTGATTCCTTTAATTAAAAACACCTAGTTTGAGATTTATAGGCCCATATCCCAGGTGTGTCAAACTCTGGAGGGTGTTACTGGAGGGCCACAGCCCTAAAGAGTTTAGTTCCAACCCTGCTCCAACACACACACCATGTAGTTTTCAAATAAGCCTCAATGATTAGTTTATCTGGATCAGATGTGTTTAATTAGGGTAATATCTACACTGTGTAGGGCTGTGGCCCTCCAGGAACTGAGTTTGACACCTTTGGTCTATCCCATTTTTTCCTCCCTCCCATTGTTAAAATGTAACTAAGTAATTTTTACTCTGAGTAAATTTTAAATGAGCTACTTTTTACTTTTACTTGAGTATATTTTTAGACTGGTACTTTTACTTGTACTTAAGTAAAATTTCAGTAATTTAATGGTACTTTTATTTGAGTAGAATATTTTTGTACTCTTTCCACCTCTGTCCACTAGATATTTTCATCTCATCAGCAATTTCGATTTTGTCAAGCTCTGCAGCAGCTGACCATTAAGGCCCAGGTATACTTCACTTTCCGCATTCCGTTTCTCGCTCACAACCGCATCCACAAAGCTTTCAAAGTACACTCAACTGTGGATGAGCGCAGACGGATGAGCTCGATACTTGCCCAGTATCACCTATTTGACGCGCTTTGTCTCAACATCCACCTTGCGCCTGATCGGGAACAACTTAATCAAAATAATAATATATAAATATAGGCTACATTAATTATTTGAAGTAAAGGCATGGCCATGGAAACTGAAAGCATGCATTTCACTGGATGATATAGTGATTTTTGTGGTTGTGTATGTAATTTAGACTACTTTAATAACTCCCAAACAATTGAAATTTACAGCAGCTGCTGTTCTGTTACCAGATATACATTTATATTTGTGTGTGTTTATACATGTCAGACAGAGGAAGAGTTCTTTAATTTGACTGAAGAGTCACAGGAGAAGGAACTGGATATAGAGGAAGAAGAAGAAGAGGATAAATCTGATCAAGATGAAGATGAGCAAGACTATGAAGAGCATGTTGGCAACTCAGCCAAAAAAAGACAAAAGAGCACGAGTAGAGACAATGCTTTGGAGAAAATTCATAGTCTAAGAAACATGGTCCAGACTTTACAGCAACAAGGTAGCTGTATACCATCAGGCATAATTTTGAGATTCTTCTAAGTGAAGGCTGAGATAATTGGTAATATTTTGTGCGTTAACAGGTCTGTCTGGGCCTGTCCTGTGGCTACAGAATTCCCTTAACAGAACCGCTGATGACCGCGAGGAGGATGGTGAGTACATAAAACATTAGTGATTAAAACCTTTCTGTTACATCTGCTTGCAATTCACATATTACCCTCTGTCATAAACCCATTTGTAATTATTATTAAAAAAAAATCTTACATTAAGAGAACCTCAAAGAACGTACTGAAATACTAGAAAGAAAAAAAGTGTTCTTTCTCTAACTTTAGTGAATCAGAGAATTATGTAAAATAATAAATAATGCTTTGAGGGATGCATTAGTAATCCTACTGTACACTCTCTAGCCATAGATACAATTGTGCAGATCTGTGAAGTGAATACTATGAATCTGTGATAGGATTCACAGATCTCCACAAATATAATATATGTACAGTAGTATTACTCAACATGTGTCCCGCAAAGCATTTTCTATGGTCTGCATGAGCAAAAACAATTGTATGAATAATGAGGTGTCCGTTTTCAGAAGTATTTATGGTAATTCACTGAATCACTAGAGTTTGAAAGAATTGTTATTTTTAGTATTTCAATTTTCTTTGTTTTTTATTTTTCATTTTATTTTTCAAACTCTGCTTTTAATTTTGCCTGATTTACAAAACAGTCTGCAGTGTTGAGAGCTTTGTCCCAAGTCCTGCAAGGTATAAGCAATGTCTCACATTTCAATAATTTTTGTATTTATATATTAAATTACAATACCACATTAAGAAATGAAAAAAAAGATTAGTGTTTACAAATCCTTTTGTGCAGCTGTCAAATAACCAACACATTTTATCTCCTATGCACTATTTCAACCCTCTACTACATTATATTATAATGTAAACACCACAAAGCAAACATTGTCATAATTCATCAACAGTAGATCACAAGCATGGGTATAAATGCATATTTACTGATTGTACTTTAAAACCATAAGCCTGTAGAACAGAGCCACATTTTTGCTTTAAAAGGTGCAGTGCTCACATTATTTAATTCAATCATAGCCTTTAATATTTAATAATCACATTTGTCTGTATCGTATTCCTGTTTTTATTTAAGACCTCTTAAAATGATAATAAAGATATTTGTTATACAATTTATATATTTTTTATGACCTCAAATTTCATAACTTTTTTTATTCAAACACATGCTCCTAAATATATTTCACACACATATTTCATACAGTTCACACACACATCTATTTTTAGACACAAAAGTGAGTAAACTGCTCACTCTGTTGAGGTCTAGACCAGTAGGGAATAGGGCCAGTGGTGTGATAACATAAAAGCAGGCATCATTGTCTTGCTTTAGAGGTGTCATGTGACATGAGATTGACCTAATATATCTGTAAAATCCACAACATCCACACAAGCCAATAAGGAATTGAACTTTCAGAGGGAAAGTTTACAGTTCTTTGTCTTTTAGCCAGGTGCTTTGCATGGGAAATTGGTGTTATAGACATAGCTGAATCTTTAATTGAAATCTTTAACGATTAAAGGTGAATTTTACTTAAAGGTTTACTACATGCACTTTCAGTGCTTGGGCCCTAATTACATGACATTTCAGTCCTAAGCCAAGTTTTGTCATTTTCCCCCAATTATAAAAATGTTTTCATAAGTATGTCATCCACTCCTAAAGCAAAGCGGATTGAATGGTAACACTTTAGTATAAGGACCGATTCTCTCTCTTAACTTATACTTATTGGCATGCCTGTTATCAACATATTCATGGTTTATTACTACTTATAAAGCACATTCTGCATGAACATATTCTACATCCCTAATCCTACCCGATATCTACACTTAACAACTACCTTACTAACAATTAATAAGCAGTGAATTAGGATTTTGAGGCAAAAGTCATAGTTAATGGTTTGTTAATAGCGAGAATTGAGTGTCACTCATTAAACTTACAATAAACAATACAGCAATGTAATCTCTGCTAATGAAAAAAATGGAAATACACCCCCCCCTAAAAAAATATTGGTAATGATAGTATTAACTATATAGCCAACATTTTAGACCCCCTTTTAAGTAATTCTTTTCCCATTTCAGTAACTGCTGTGTAGTAAATGTTGACCAGTAAATATAATAGATTTGGGGATTTTGAAGATTCCCGAAAGCTCAAATTGGAATCATTGGGATCATTGTGAATTGCTGTACACCCAAAGCGCTTTGCTATCATGTGTGTGTGTGTGTGGGGGTCTCCTCAACCACCACCATTGTGCAGCACTTGGATGATGCGATGGCAGCCACAGTACAACGGCACCACTGCGCTCACCACACACAAGCTACAGGTGGAGAGGATAGAGAGTCATAGAGCCAATCAAGTATATGGGGATTATTAAGAGGCCATGATTTAAAGGGCCAGTGGAGGGAATGTGGCCAGGACACCGGGGTTCCACCCCTACTCTTGACAAGTAGTGCCATGCGATTTTTTTCTTTAAAATAGAAAGAATGGCAATGATTTCAGTTTTTTATATTTACATAATGTCGAATCCATTGGAAATGTATGAAATAGAAGCCTGTTTGCCTAAAGGGGTGAGGCTGATCATACAGAAATAAGTCTGATTCTAGAGATCCATATTGTACATAATGTATTTATACATTCAGGGGCACAGAATGTTAAACACGACAAAGACCAGTAGAATCATTTATTCACACATACAGGGTGCTGTAGTACTACTAAAAATCTCAATAACCAAATTAAAGTTTGCCAAAGAGTGATTTATCTTTTCTGAACTTATCATTTGTGTCATGGTTAAACTCAGTTTTAACAAAGTATATGGATGATCTGTTCTGGGAAAGAAAAGCTAAACAGCTAAATTTGAAAAGGAATTCCACCAATGCTTATAAACTATAGTCTATTCGTTATCACTGCTTGCGAAACTGAGAAAGCAAAGTCTGCGCTGTGCGTTAGTGGAAGCTGTGGAAGCACAGATTTTCTATTTGTTGGTTTGTTTTCTTTCCCAGAACAGATCATCCATATACTTTTAAAAACTCAGTTTAACCATGACACAAATGAAAAGATAAATCACTCTCTGGCCAACTTGAATTTGCTTATTGAGATTTTTAGTAGTACTATAGAACCCTGTAAATGTAAATAAATGATTCTACTTGTCTTTTTCATGTTTAACATTCTGTGCCCCTAAATAACAGTTTAGAGAAATGTTCACAAATCCCTTGGCCAGCATCTTGGTTACAGTTTTTTCCACATATGCAAAAATATTTCAATGTAAATTGACCTCTTTTTCTCCAGGTGTTTCTCATCCTGTGGCACTGGTTCCTCTGACAGAGGAGAATGAGGATGCCATGGACAACAAGACCTTCCAAAAACTTCTACGCACAGTTGGCATCCGTGCACCCGCAGATGAACAGGTTGTGTTGAGTTTTAGAAGCTTCCATATTGCCATAAAAGTGATTATTTGAAGATGCTCTACACTATGCTATCATCTCATCCAATGTGTCATTCACTAGGAGTCTTTTTGGAGAATTTCTTCCAGCTTGAGTGTGAATCAGCTGAGGTCATTAGCAGCATCTCTTGACATGGTTGAGGAGACTGCAGCTGAAGGGGAGTCTGAGGGAAACAAGGAGAGCAGTCCGACTGACGAGATGGAGGATGATAATCAAGACATGAGAGCTCAGGCACTGAGCGCTTTACTGTTGTCACGCCAGAGGAAATATGCCTCTTCAAATTCAAAGGGTAAGCATGTAACATTTTTGGTGATGCCAATGTTGATCATTTTATTAGAGGCCAAGCACTGAAAGTGCTGTTAAATGCAATTATCTATTAGTTTGTTCTTTGTCTTCTTTTACTCTTCAAGTCTGTGGCAACCCCATAGAAGATGATAGGACACAGATAGAAGACAATTGGAGCATTCACAATAGCAAATCCTCTAGTGCCTCAAAGGATTTTTTCCCCTTCCAATCTCTGAGTTCATGCCAAGTTGAATGCACTAATATGGTTTCAATTTCAACCATATAGACATTTCACTGCTATTTTTAAATGTTATATAAACATCACCGGAGTACTATTTTTATTCAAATGTTATAGCATTGGTGTGCTTGGCCTCATGATTGCTGCTTGTACAAGTACTAAGTGTATAAGTACTTACTTATTTGGTAATTTCCAATTCAATTATTTTCTTTGTCTTTTTAAGACTCTCTATCATGTGAGGGCAATCCTGATATTGTGGAACAAAGGTGAGTGCCAGTATCGATATATTTCTTTTAAGTGACCAAAAATTCTGAAGGTTCATGCTAAACATAACTTACATTTCTACTAAATGTGATTTTGATTATTTATGTTTCAGTGCTCATATAGAAGAAAATATCAAAGAAGAGAAGAAGAGTGTTGGATGATGATGATGATGATCAAAGAGGTAATGAACAGCATCTTAAAATCTCATCTTGATTTTCCATCAAACCAACCTAGCTCCATCGCAGCCTTTGTGAATTCATAATAGCATTCTGCTTTATTTTGATTTTTAAATGGTTTTAATATTTCTTACAGCCTATGAAAACGGTCTAATAATGCTTTTCATATTCTTGTCCATAGGAAATGCATTTCCTGTATTTTGCAGATTAATAGACATAGGCAAAAAAATGCAGCGGAGTATGATTTATAATAGAGTACTTTAAATCAATTTTGCTCAGGGCACCAAATAAGCCAGAACCGCCACTGACTAAAAGGCTGATGTTAGATTGTAGATATTGTTCTACTGTTTTTGTTTTTGTATGTATTTTAAAGTAAATATAGATTTTAAATGTCTCTTAATTCTATTCAATACTTCTGTGCATTTCGAAGTAATATGTTAAAAAGATAAAGTTCAAAACATTATTATAAAACCATTATTTCGCCAATAAACATCTAAATAAATACATCTCTATCGAAAATTAATTATTTATTATCTCCGCAAGCGATCGCAGTTTTAGTATAGTTCTGTGTAAATGCATAGATAAACCGCGCTGTCAGCAGTTTTCATAATTTAGAATGACAAAAACATTTGAATAATTCTTATAAAACATGCCAGATAAGAAATGAAAGGAAATATGATGTTTTGTTTGTTATAGTTTATTTCATTATTCCAGAGAATATTATTCAGTGAATTAACATTATCCAATGAATTATTATTCACTCTTTAGTCTATTAAACAGCGTTTAAACCTAAAACTGTAGTTTAAAATGAAGTTGATATGACTCCTGTCCTATATTTTCTCCATTTGAATACTTTAGACCAGAGGTGGAAAGAGTACAAAAATATTCTACTCAAGTAAAAGTACCATTACATTACTGAAATTTTACTTAAGTACAAGTAAAAGTACTAGTCTAAAAATATACTCAAGTAAAAAGTATCTCATTTAAAATTAAACTTAGTTACATTTTAACAATGGGAGGGAAAAACTGGGATAGACCAAAGGTGTCAAACTCAGTACCTGGAGGGCCACAGCCCTACACAGTGTAGATATAACCCTAATTAAACACATCTGATCCTGCCTAACTAATCATTTAGGCTTATTTTAAAACTACATGGTGTGTGTTGGAGCAGGGTTGTAACTAATCTCTTTAGGGCTGTGGCCCTCCAGGAACTGAGTTTAACACACCTGGGATATGGGCCTATAAATCTCAAACTAGGTGTTTTTAATTAAATGAATCGGTTAATTAGAATAATAAGACATTTGGGCTGTTACCAGGCAAATTAAATCAGTATCAACTAAATTAATCTTTGCAATGCAGAGGAAACGCAGAAGCTTTATCTGAAGTGGCATAGATGTATTACACACTGACATGAATGCATTTAGCCTAGGGCTGGGCGATATGGCCCCAAAAATTATCACGATAATTATTTTCATATCAGTCGATATCGATAATTATCACGATAAATGTCAAATCTTTATTTCTTTCAAGTTTAAAGCCATATTTTTGCTCCAAAGTGAAAGTTTTAGAAACCAGACCATTAATTTTCCTTAACACAATAATGATCTAAATAGATATGTATTTCTTAGTTTCTGCATGTTCTAATGAGTTGATATTGTTTCAAAATCAAGAAACCGGTTTGGGTTGCCTCATAATATGAATGATAATAATATCACTTTTTGTCTCTTAGAAATACACATTTGATCGTAGCTTGAGTTAGGATGCAGTAACATTTTTGTTCATTATCAAAATCAGTAACATCTTTACATCAGTAACAACCTCAGTTTTATATGGTATAATGTATTCTGACCAAGTTTTTATTTTTATTAAGCATTGGTCTCCTATAGTAGCATACATTTAAATAATGATAAACAGTTAAAACCACACATATAGCATCTCAATAACATGGTCAAAATATAACTAACTGTTTTTTAAGTAGTCTATTTGTATGAAAGACAGTAGTCTAAAACCATTCAGTATAAATGTACACATGCTATTGCTGCCTTAACCACACATACTTACTATAATTATATACCATTACTCCTGTAATAATATTAAATGTGAATATCCCACATTTCTGCCACAATAGCATAGTGCAGTGAATACTACTGTAAATCCATGGTAAATAATGGCGATGTGCATATTGAAAAGCTTTCTGACTGTCTCGTTGCACAGTGTTTCTCATGTTCGCTTGTGTTCTCACATTAGCGTGCTCGACTTAAGCGGCGCTGCACAGAATGGTACTTTGATGTCTTACACTGACCATTCTGTGCAGCGCCGCTTTAAGTCGAACACGCCTACTGACTGGATCTCACAGCACTGCTTAGTGATCACGTGACCGAGTAAACGCATCTGCTCTTGTGAGCTCGTGCCGCGCGGCAGTTTGAACTGTGATCCGAGCGGATAAACGGTCCGTGTGGCGCGATTCAAATGAGTCACGTGGTTTCGTTCCGCTTTTGGCGCATAAACATTATATCGAACATTTTTCGAACTTAGTCATATCGTTTTAGAGGAAAATTATATTGCGATAATTATCGTTATCGAATTATCGCCCAGCCCTAATTTAGCCTGCAGTTACAAATGCAGAAATAATGTTTAGATAAATAAGACATAAAATGTGACCCTGAACCACAAAACCATAAGGGTCCATTTTCCTAAATTGCGATTTATACATCATCTGAAAGCTGAATAAATCATATTTCCATTGATGTATGGTTTGTTATGATCGGACAATATTTGAAAATCTGGAATCTGAGGGAGCAAAAAATCCAAATATTGAGAAAATCTCCTTTAAAGTTGTTCAAATTAAGCTCTTAGTTTTGTTATATTTACAGTAGGAAATTTACAAAATATATTAATGGAACATGATCTTTACTTAATATGCTAATGATTTTTGGCATAAAAGAAAAATTTATAATTTTAAACCATACAATGTATTGTTGGTAGTGGTGGGCCGTTATCGGCGTTAACGTGCTGCGTTAACGTGAGACTCTTATCGGGCGATAAAAAAAATATCGCCGTTAATCTATTCTCAAAGTTGGGTTGGGAGCTGGGTCTATACTATAGCTATGATGACTTTCACCCTGATATTTTAGCGGATGTATACCTGGCGAATTGCACTGTAGGGGCGAGCAGTCTTGAACTAGAGGCTCGCAGTCCGTGATGGACAGATTGTTAGCAGCTGGTCTGTGTAATACAATCGGGCAGGACATCCAAGCGCTCACCTATCATTCATCAACCTCAAATATGGCTTTTCATCTGAAAGATGTATGTAGTAACAACTTTACATGGCCGCTCAATATGATGTTAACCTAGAAATATGCGCTATTGAAGTGTTTGTGTGGAGCGTTTGCTGCAGGACAGGCTCCGGTGCGCTCACTTGCTCTTACATCTCCGTCATTCTTGGTCATACAGATAAAAGTAGCCTAAGACATCTTTCGAATCTGTAAAGACTCTTCGTTTATTTGTGTGCACTCAGAATAACAACGAAACGTTGCGCTTTTAAGCAAACAGGATGCGCTTTAGGTCTCATGTGAACTTGAGCGAGAAACTAAGAAAATCCGTCTTTGAAAAATATATCTATAGAGAGTGAAATGTCTAAATGTCTAAAATAAAAATAGAAGACGTGTGTGTTAGCATGGATGATTTACATGAAATTTAATCTGTGCAACACTGTGCATAAGATGGCTTTCAGTTCAATATAATAACAAAAAACGACATTTTGGGGTTTTATTCAACTAATAAGGTGGGCACGCTGTGATCTGTACTATATTTTTACTGTAATTGACAGTTATCAAAAAAAAACAACAACACGGGAGTGGGAGGGAATGGGAGTCATTCTTCCGGGAGTGGAACGAGATTTTCCCCCAGTTTTTTCGTGGGATTGTGACGGGAAGAGATTAAAGTTTGTGATGCATTTTGGAAACAGGAGATGAGCCCCTGGTCTAATGCGCCACCTGGCTTGAGAAACCCGTTCTCAAAGACTTACTTTTAGTCATAATTTGGGTAGCACACATATTCTGAATGCCTTCGGCAGAATTCAAATGAGCCATTTTAATCTAGATTAATTCCAAGATTAATCTAGATTAAAAAAATTAATCTATGCCCACCACTAATTGTTGGCTATTGCTACAAATATACCCCAGCGACTTAAGACTGTTTTGTGCTCCATTCCAGGGTCACAAATGTTAAATAGTCATAAAAAAAAATAAAAAGATACTTTAAATGTTAAATTAGAACCACCAGTAGGTGTCAGCAAGTCACTGATAAGTGAATCATTGCGATTGAACAGAATAATTTAAACGGTTAATTCATTCAGGAACAAAACACGTCATTGCTCAGTCAGAGACGCAAAACTGTGTATGGTGGCTGTGTTTGGAATTATTTTTGTTGTCGAAATAGAGCAAAAACAGGCAATATGGTGACTAAAACGTAAGTCTCTTAATCAACTTCTTGTTTTTTGAACTGTGTAAAAAGAAAAACTACAGGCCTATGTAATCATGGTGATTTATGGAGAAAAACGGCATTCTTCATGTGATGTTGACTTACTATATTAAATTATATAAATATATACATTTTCTGCTTCTATATCTTCAATTTTGTGATCATTCTAAACGCATTTTAACTGACTGAATCACGCAGTGAAAGAAAGCACTCCAAATGCACGCGGATTAATCTAATCTAGATTTCACGGTACACTGTTTAGAGTGATTTGTTTGGTTTTTGGCAAAATACTGATAATGTCAAATCGCACATCGTTAAAACAGCAATTACTATATTATCTCAGATGATATCGCACACCCTGCACCACTGTCTTTTTGGCTCATTTGTGCAAAACCTTTTGCTAAACCGTCAAAGCTTTATTTTAACCACCAATGCAATGATGTAAGTATTTACCTTATCTCTACATGCTTGCGAAGGGTTGATGTCGATATATTTATAAGCTGCTAGTTCGGTCTCCCGAGGCAAACACATGAATATATGGCCAGGGGTTCACTTCATTCCTTTGAGTTCAACTTCAGCAGAATACGACGGGGTTTGGTTTTCAGCTGGGTCTGCACCAATAACGCCTGTCTTGTCCGTCTGCATCTTTCTTGTGATTTTGTTTTCCACGGAGAGTTTTTTTTTTTTTACTCAGTAATTCATGTGTTTTAAAATGTAGCAAAGTACAATACTTCCCACAAAATATACTTAAGTAAAAGTAAAATTACAGATTAAAAAAATTACTTAAAAAAAGTACAAGTACACAAAAAAGCTACTCAATTACAGTAACGCGAGTAAATGTAATTCGTTACTTTCCACCTCTGCTTTAGACATAATTTTGCTTACTGTTAATATCAGTGTTGCTGATGATGCTTTTTATATATAAAATGTTTTTATTGTTGTAATTTGAAGATTACATTTTACATGAAAGAATGTTCATTTTCAACAGCTTTTTTGTTGTTGTTGAGATGACTGAAAGGAGGAAAAACCAAAGCGAAGAATGGACTGATGTCACTCAGTTATTTAGTTACTTTATAACAGTAAATAAATATTGGTTCTGCATATCGGTTATCAGGTACATAAACATGCAAATAATTGGTATCGATTATAAAAAAAAATCAATATCGGTCGATCGCTAGTCTTGACTTTGCTTTGGGCCCCAAAATGGTAAACCAGCTCCTGTTAGAGAGAGCGCTCTACAGACAAGAAGTCTAGTTGGTCATTACCACTCAGGATTTTCTCCATCAAATCTTTTCTCTTTGTGTGCTGTCAAAGCCGCTCTTTGATGGTCTTCTGGCTTCAGATGTTTTTGCGCCTTCTACTGTATAAGTAGTGATTCTCCCATTGTCTCAGCTGGAAAAGCATTACGAGTGTGATCAATTTTCAATTTGTTTGCTCTTTTATCATCAAGCAACACAATGCTTCTAGCATCAATACACAGGTGTCAGCTAATTTGCTTTACCAGCAGAGACAGCAGGAGAATCAGTCCAGTCAAAGAAGCTGAAAAGATCTGAAGGCAGAATACAGAAGACTACAGTTAGACACCATACAGATATGGTTTAACCACAAAACGACATCCAAATAATAACAAATAGCTGCCTTGTAGCAAAGGCTATTTACACCAACTCTGCCCACCAAATTGAGCTTTATTCTTTGGACAGTGCATGCATAATTATTAGGCAAATTGATATTCTGATGTTCAGAAAAAAACAGGTGGGAAAGAAAAGACATGTTAATTGCAAAATAATTAAGAGTTACAGTGAATCACAAGCTGAAGTGTTGTGAAAAGATTGATTTGTATAGGCTTTTATAGTAGACAGATAAGTTAAGTGTGACTCTTGAAGGACCAGCACGACATCCATTTGTACCACTCTTTCAAGAGTTTATCTTCCAGAATCTGGCAGTAAGTTTTTGGGAGTTAATTTTAGTCCGTCTCTGCAAGACAGACTTTTCAGGATAGGGGATCGACTTAAGATTACTATCTGTGTTTGGTTGCAGGGCTCTTATGCTAATAAACCTATACACTTAATATCCTACAGTGGAAAAAATATTGCAGTGACTGGATTGGACTTAAAAAAAAAAAAATTTGAATAAATGTAATATGATTCATTTAAGGTCTTTTGAAAGAAATTTTGAAGTGTATATCAAATAGTGACATCTAGAACCATTTTCATTGCGGTGGTTGATTGGTAACAGTAGATATCTTTTATAATCAGTATATGATGCTGAAGGATATTGATAAAAGTACAATTAATTCCTATATTTATCTAGGTAATTTTTTTATTTTCTCTCCCACAGATATTTCAGATGTGGATCTTTTATCCAGGAATAACTTTGAAAGAAGCATTGATTCAGACCACGAGAGTCCTGCTGTTCCAGCTAAGCGCAGATATAAGAGAGTGTTAAGTGATGAAGAGGAAGATAACTAGAAATGTCAATACAGCATAATACATTAATACAATTACCCCCCTTTTATATTAAGTCATCAATCTACCTTTAACTTTTGTAGTTACCCAGAAAAATAATTGTTGGTCATATTTGTGGTATTGTACTATTTTGGGAAATCTTTGCGAATGTAGTTTCAAACGTCTTGTTCTACATGCTTTTTGGTTTAGTGTTGATACACCTCACTTCAGTGTCAGCAAAACAATTATTGCTCTTTGTTATCTCACGTGTCCATAGGCTCTGGCTCAGTCTTTACTGTATAATTCTTATACATTGAAACATTTTTCTCTTATGTGGTAACTGGCTGTGCTTTTTGTATGTTAATAAAATGTACTGTATGAAACTATCAGGTTTGTTGTAATATTTAACCGACATGTATATTTGTCATAATTTTGTTGCAGTAAGCCAATTTTAGCAAGTAGAAAGTAGTGTGATTATTGCTCTGTCTATACAACTCTTGCTACTGCTGTTTGGTCAGCTAAAATGACAGGACTTAGATATGATGTCTATAATTTATATAATATAATGTCTCAAACTAACAGAAATAAGGTAATTTAATTTCATCTTCTGTCATTCAGTCAGCTTGGCATTTGCCCCCATTTTAAGCAACATAATTAGATTACTATAGCAAGCATTCAGTCTAAACTATGCAACTAACTTTAGCTAAACGTATACTGTTGTCTCATGAATTCAAAAGCAATTTGATTAAATTGCGGTTATCACCGTATTAGCCTTGCTAATATTATCCTAGCATAAAGTAAATGAAGCCATGGATGCAATAGTCAAACTTGTTGCAATCGTCTGCAAAATTATACTGTTAAACCTATAGTTACAGTATACAAGTGGAATTTGAAATAACTAGTTTGCTAACTAACATGTAAATAAGGTTGAAAGCTAACAGTACATCAAAAGTGTTATGACTGCCTAATGCTGTTTTGAATGCCAAACAGTCC
The DNA here is from genome assembly GCA_027564155.1 of Gymnocypris eckloni scoliostomus. Classification (NCBI taxonomy): domain Eukaryota; kingdom Metazoa; phylum Chordata; class Actinopteri; order Cypriniformes; family Cyprinidae; genus Gymnocypris; species Gymnocypris eckloni. The sequence goes on from CM050431.1 coordinate 25,398,257, forward strand.
CAAGCTTGACATATCATTATATAAGCCAATTAAGGTTATCATAATGCTACTGTAAAATATTTTTACCTAAGGCATGCAAGAAATCAAAAACTAACTGCCCAGAGTAGGCCCTCTTCACTCTGGAGCATAGGGGTAGAGAGGGGTGGTTTATTTATCAGTCAGTGTCTTTTTTAAATAAAAGTTAAAAATAAATGCTATTTCATTGTGAGAAAGTAGACTACTCGTTAATATGAAGCTTTACCTGTAAATTTCTATAGCACTGACTTTTTGGCGCCCCTGAAATGAGCCATGTGGTGTTGTGCCCAATTCTGACCCCTGCCAGACCCCAGATTTTCTCTCCCACAGATATTTCAGCCGTGGATCTTTTATCCAGGAATAACTTTGAAAGAAGCATTGATTCAGACCACGAGAGTCCTGCTGCCCCAGCTAAGCGCAGATTTAAGAGAGTGTTAAGTGATGAAGAGGAAGATAACTCGAATTATTAATTCATCGTAATACAATAATAAATTACCCTCCTTCCCCTTTTTTATATTGTCATCAATCTGATTGTCTGTCAAGACAACCCTGATTATAAGATGACCCCCCTTTTTCCAGATGTACCTTTTGAAAAAACAAATCTTTCAAATTCAATTGAGCTTTATTGGCATAAGTATTGCCAGAACATTGTCCATTACATGAATACATAACACATGGTTATATAATACATAAAACAAGAATAGATCTGTGAAATAAGTACATGCATTCTGTTTTTTCACAAACAAGAACAATATTTAAGACATTGCTTAATTTTTTTTTATAATAATAACAATAAAATAAAAAAGCTTTGCACAACATGTAAGAAATGATCTTGCTTTAGTTTTGTCCACTGGCTGACAGTCTTCGTTTGTGACAGGCTGATACATATCTTGCTGCTTTTGTGATTATTTTGGAATTTTCCCCTAAAATGTGACTTAATTTTTCTGCATTTGGTAATGCCATATAATTTGGTTGAATTTGTTAGAATTTGGATAAATATGTAGCTCTAATGTTATAGTATTATCACCGTATTAGCCTTGCTAATATTATCCTAGCATAAGCACAGTGAACACAGCCATGTTCTCGTGGCTGCCATCTTTGTCTGTGCAATCCTCTCTCTATAGATTCACTGTTAAACCTAGAAGTTACAGTGCGCATGTCAAGTCAGAACGTTCATTCCATCCCATTGTGTTAACCAGAGAATTTCTCGTCAAGGTTGAAAGCTTAGGGCTGTACATCAAAAGTGTTATGACTTACCATGCTGTTTGGTAATGGACCAACTACTACAGGTGGGCGGTGTTGTGATATATATATATATATATATATTTTACCTGAAGGCATGCAAAAATAAATAAATGAGGCTCAATCATCTATTAACAAACATACGTGTTTATTTTAGCACTTATGTCAGTGAACAGTCAGCCTGCAAAACACTAAAATAAATATCAAATAAATAATACAGTTAAATGAGAAAGTAGCCTTAAATGAGAAAGTTACCTGTAAATTTCTATAGCACTGACTTTTGGCGCACGTGAAATGAGCCATGTGGTTGTCATGGCCACCATCACAGCCCTGCCAAAATGACCTACTTTTGCTGTCCCGGACAGATATTTCAGTTCTGGAGTCAAGTTTTCAGGATTCCTGCAGGATCTCATCCGTTTCAGACCACGACATCTGTGACTGCAAGCTATTAGCGGGCAGACTGGGACAATACTACGATCAAAGAGGCTCGTGTTGGTAGCGCTCACTTCATATCAGGAATACGTTAAAGTCATTCCTTTATCATCCCTTTCTGTTTGTCAAACTCGAAAGCCTGGACTGCATAAGATGACAGTTTTCTGTACGTTAAGCTATGAAGTTAATAGTGTTGTAAATGTCATGGACCTGTGTATGCTACAGTAGCCAGCTGCTAGTAGTTGTCCGCAGGCTAGCGCCAACATTGTGCCAACAACATGGTTATATGATAAGTAAACAAATGTTTTCTGTAAACTGTAGACTGATTTAATAGTTAGGTGAAGTTTGATATCTGGCATAAATTTAAGACCTGTGGCATGCTACAGACTTAGCAGATCGCAGACTAGCTTTACATTAGCGTTTTCACTATGACAACAGTAAGTTAGATCCACTGGCTGCAATTATTTTTTTGTGACAGGCATAACTTGACTCCAGTAGTCCTGAATTTGTTCCTTGTTTGTGTACACAAATGTGACAAAGCCAGACACCTAAGACAAAAATGGAAAGGTACAAATAATAATAAAAAGTATCTTATCTATCTATAAGGCTTGTCTGTTTCTCCTTGACACAATATGCTCCTCTATTTCCAGCTGCCATTTTCTGACCCCAAGTGAACACAGTCCAACCTAGGCTTCCATGTTTACAAACATTGAAGGCTCTATAGCCAGACAGTGATCACTCAGTCTGTACTTCGTCAGTGTCTTTCTTAATTTGTGATCTTTTAAACAGCTCAGGTATTCTGCTGGTTTGTTGTCTCTTTTCGGGTGTAAATACAGCTCGTTGTATGTGTATTTAGTAGGGATGCACCGGTTGACCGGCCAAAGATCGGAACCGGCCGGTTTTTGCTTATAATGCGCGATCGGCAACCGGCCGGTTTTGTCTTTTCGGCCGATTTTTCCGAAAGTGCGAACATGTCATTTGTGTGGAAGACATTCGGCAGGAGCACAACAAACACAGAAAACAGATACAATGAAGCGAACTGCCGTTGGTGTAACATTACTGGCACACAAATAAGAGCCGCTTTCATTTGCTGCTCTAGCTGAAGTTGCTAGTGATGGGTCGGTCTTGAACGATTCATTCATTTTGAACGGATCTTTAATGAGACTCGAGAAGAACGAGTCGTTTCGGGAGTGATTCGTTCAGTCGCGCATGCGCACCATCCTAAAGGTTCTGTACTGGAATTAGTTCACCTGTTTCGAGTCTTCGGGTTTTTCGAGTCGTTCGTTCATCTTAAACGAGACTCAAAGGTCCGAGTCGGTAAAATGATCCGAACTTCCCATCACTAGAATTTGCGCGAGCGTATCTGTCCACGCCCTGCACAAGAATAGACCGTGAACAGTTGTTCAGCGCAGCTTCTCACGTGTTGGATGAGAAAAGAAACAGACCAACTTGTGACAAAGCTGAAATGCTACTTTTTGTAAAGAATAAAACGTTCAAACGTATAAACGTCAGTTCTGTACAAGATTATTATTTTTATTTTACCTTAAAATTACATTGACTTAATTCGATTTAACAAGCACGAGCTGTAAGCATCTTTGCTTTTGCTCGGTGCACTAAACATTATTTGATTTAACATTTTGGAATAATTTATTTATATAGCCTACTTTGGTTTTATTTAGTTTCACTGGTAAATACCTTTTTTCTTTACACCAATTTTAAAAATGACAACAAATGTTGATTAAGTAACATCTTTGTTTGGACTGTTGAATGTGTGTTGGTTGTGTTGTTTAGATTGTAACTATGCAAATGTTGCCTTTAATTTTACATGGTTACTGTTAATGTTTTCATTTAAGGCCAGTTTTATGTAGTTTCAACCCAATTTAAAACCATCTTGGTCCATCTTCAACTGGGGTTGACCAGTTGAACATGAGAGGCAGAATTTGTAAAGATGCTTGTTTGTTTTCTAATAAAATATATTGATAGGCATTTAAAATTTGTTTAATATGCTATATCCATTAAAATAAAAGCTTAAGAACATTTTGAATTGTAAATAATTTTAATCAAAAACTTGTGACACAGCCACTATGTCATATTGAAGTAACACCACAGACGTAATTATAACACCACAGACCTTATAATGCAAGTTACTAAAGGCTCTGTGTTACCAGAAAATGCATTAACACCAGAGACAGTAACACCACATACAAATCAGCTTAGACTTTTCTAAAATGGAGGCTACCATCATGATGATTTCAAGATCAGGGGACATTTTGGAAATATCAACAAGTATGTATTTATATATATTTTTTTTTAAATATGCCAGATCTGCAAGTTATCAACATAACACCACATACACTAATGACAACACATGAAATTGTCAAGAGATTTAGCTAGCTTCAAAATGTATAAGAAAGAATGTACTCCCCATGCACCCCTCAGATCAACCAGCACCTGCAGTGACCGTTACACATAGGAAGTAGTCCAAATAGAATTCTCCCTTTTCTTAAAGGGGTGACATCCATTGTTGAAACACCACAGACATGAATTTGGGGGGCAACTTTTTTCTTAAATATATATATTTTTTAAACAAATATTATACATGTTAAATCAAATCTATATTCACTATATAAACACTTTATTTGTGTTAGAATCTTTCATTATTTCTTGTTGGTTGCTTAAAGGAAAAAAAATCGGTATCGGAATCGGAATCGGCCAGTTTGCTCGAAAAAAATCGGTATCGGAATCGGCCACGAAAAATCATGATCGGTGCATCACTAGTATTTAGTGCCACCTATTGTTGTGGGTGTATTATTGACATGTCAAAGTTTAGACCCTGAATATAAGACCACCACGTTTTTTCAGATGAAAAATGTTTTTCTATTCGGGTCAATACGAATACGGTAAGGTATTACCCCCCCCCCCCCCCAATCGGTTAGCGTTTTCAATGAGAGGGGCAGTGTACTAGTTACATGTAACTAAATTACGTAATTTAATTACAAAATAAAAGTAGTTGTAATCAGTTACTGAGAAAAAAAAATTGTAATTAAATTACAGTTACTTATGAAAATGTTAAGGATTACAAAGGGGGTTGCATCTGATTTTTTTTCACACACACTCCCACATACAGATTTAACTGATTTCTTTCATAAATTGCAGTAGCTATGTTTCCATCCAAAGATTTGAATTAAACTTATGCGCAAAACTGGAATATTGCATAAAACATATGCAAATAAAGCACTGTTTCCATCCAACAAGTCAAAGAGAACAAAATCGTCACTTCCTGGTAAACTGTGGCACTAAATATCACTAAGAATATAGGAGAAGCCACTGAATATAGGCCTAATAATTTTCATATATGACATAAATGACTTGCACCTCGAGAAAACGAGACACAATAAATGTGGTCATTACTTTCGGAGGAGGATGCCAGCTGTTTGGGAACGCAGTCGTGTAGGGCTGTGCGATTATAATGATATATATCGGATGGACGAAATAAAAAGTCTATCGTTTCATATTATGTTCTATCGTTTATTTCGTGGCGTGGCAAAATACATTGTTTATGGTAATACTTTTTCATCATTTGAGTGATCGCGATCTTTACAGCCACCACGGGGCGTGAAGCAGGTGGAGAACGACCAACCAGGACAAAACGAGGAGCTAGTTCTTAAACGAGGGACAACATCTGTAGCATGGACATGCGTTTTTAAGCATTGCAGTTTGATACAAACTGATTTTAAGCCGTTGAAACACAAACAACAGAGCTATATGTGTGCACCGTCTCTGTGAGAGAATTGACATTGGTGACAAGGATTATGAAAATTCTATGGTATCAAAGATTTTAATATCATAACCCTTTTAAAAGACAATAATTACTATATCGTGATATATATTGTTATCGTGATATAAAATTTTGGTCATATCGCCCAACTCTACAGTCGTGTAAGACAATTATACAGAAATACTTTGAAGACAGACTTTATTCAGGCTTTTCAGAATTACCATAACAACATATAGATGATGTGAACGTGATCGGTTCGCTAGTTAGTCAAGTTATCCCGTATCATAGCGCAAAGTCACATGACTTTTTCGATGCGCATGGAGGAATTTATTCGGTAAATGTGTTTCCATCGTAGTTTATGCACATTTTTTCTTATCGGATAAAAAATGTATCCTACTCAAATATGTGCATACAATTTTTATGCGCATCTTGACGTTTCCATCCAGCGTTTTTTTATGCAATGTTCCAAAATGCGCATAAAAATAGGTGGATGGAAATGCAGTGACTGCTCTAAAATATGAAACAAAAATATTTTTAGAAGTTTATAACATGCCTATCCGATAACTCTTATATTTCCTATATGGGTTTTTAAGGCATTGTTAGATCCAATGTTTGCTGTCATAGCTATGCAAAGATTTGATTTCAAAAACAGTATCATAGCTATTATATAATTAATTTTTATGATTTTAAATCTGTATTTAACCTCAACATGATTTTAAAGCAAGTCTGATTTTATGGTGGCTGTGCTTCAAAGGGACATTGGATGCCCATTTTACACAAGGTGGTAGGATTCTTTAGGGTCTTCTTGAAAATGGTCTCAGTGGTTGGGTAAAACAACACCCTTTTTACCTTGTCAAAAACAGCTCTGTTCACAGTGACTCGTTTCGGTGCATATCTCTTTACATGCTAATGAGCACTGCTCTCTCTCTTCTGTGGAAGTGATCATCCTTGAGATTTAACTTTTTAACAAAACCTGCCTTGAACTGTCCTTCATTCAGAAAACAGTCTGGAGTAAAGTGCCAGTCTGGTTTGTGCAGCCAGGCATAAATTAATTTAGTGAAAGTGAAGTGATGTGTGGCCAAATATGGTAACCCATACTCGTAATTTGTGCTCTGCTTTCAACCCATCCAAGTGCACACACACAGTAGTGAACACACACACACACACACACAAACACACAGTGAACACACACCCGGAGCAGTTGGCAGCCATATTGCTGCGGTGCCCGAGGAGCAATTGGGGGTTCGGTGCCATGCTCAAGTGTCTCACCTCAGTCGTGGCATTGAAGGTGGAAGTTATGGTTATTCTGGTTATTCACTCCAAAATCAAAATTGCTTGATAATTGAGACTGTTTAAGTTTTGGGGGATTAAAAAAAGGAGTGAATTTCTACCATTGTAGGGTGGTTGTGTCCACAAACTTCTAAGACATATTTATATGCAAATAAATATATTTTTCATCCAATGTCTTCTTTAAAATGTAAATATTATGATCTTAATTCAAGTGACGGAAGATTTTGAAAGTCTGACAGTAATCAGTATTGAGCACTACTGTAAGGTTAACCCTGCCTGGTTAACATGTTTGAAAATGATTAAAAGTTGAAAACAATCGAAATTTAGAAAAGTAATCAAATGCAATCAGTTACAGTACTTTAATAAAGTAATTGAAAAATTACTCTAGTTATTACATTTTAAGTAGGGTAACTTGTAATCTGTAGCCGATTACATTTCCAAAGTAACCTTCCCAACACTGGAGAGGGGTAATAATTTGGCAGGGTGTCGAAAATGGGCATAACACCGACCCTAAGCAGATTTTCTAAAACCCCCCTCCCCAGCTTCGTCTAAACACCCCCAACATACACATCCTTTAAGATACAAATGTGAAGATATATTTACTTAAGCAAACTTCTAAAATTGTAAAAGTTCTACCATTGATTTCAGAAAAATTTGCAATATCTTATATACTAATAAAGGCTCAGAAAACAGTCTTATGCCTTGATGGTGTCTTTAATAATGACAATAATCTCAGCAGCATTCAACATACACAAGTGCCATACACTGCTCTCCATATTTTGTCTGCAACAGTGCTGCAGAACTGCGTAACACTATGCGCCACTGACATCTATTGGGCACTCTTGGTTTTACAATACGTATGCAACATTCCCCCCACTTTGATGACTCCCTTAATAAACAAACTCCAGCTGGTCCAAATGCAGCCACTAGAGTTCTTACTAGAACCAGGAAATATGACCATATAACTTGGTTCTGTCAACACTGCACTTGCTCCCTATTAAACACTGTATACATTTATACATAATCTTGTTTGTTGTGTTGCAGCCTGGAATTAAACAACGCCATGCCAGTTTTGTCTGGCCAGAGGAGAACTTCATTCCAACACAAGAAAACATTTCTGGAATCTGCATCTGAAGTGATATTGAAATGTATTTACACAGTTCAGTGTAGCTCAGAGGGGACATGGATGCATTTAACCTGCAGTTACAGATGCATAAATAGGCTTAATGTTTAGTTTTTAACATAAAACTATGATTTGACATAATTTAAAACATATAGATTAAGTTAAATATATTAAATTATATAAAAATAAAAATCATACAGAAGCATTTTTTGCAGTCTGCAGTTTAGAAAGCCGTGAATTTTGAATTTGAATAAACTAATAAATCACGTGCAGAGTGAAAATTAAGTCTGGTCATATTACATAGATAATTAGGGGCTGGTGGTTTTTCACAAGACATTATTGGTCATTCAGTGTTTCTGTAAAAACAAAAAACTAACAATAATAAAATGTTCTTAATGTCTCAATAACTGTAAATGATCTCAGTTATTTATTTTTTTTGGGGGGGGGGGGAATGTATAATTTACATGTAATGTGTCAATTCTGTGTAGTATGACTCTCATTGTTGTACAGTGGTTTTCCAGATGCCCTAAGCACAACCTTAAGCAATGGCCCTCAACAGTGGTCAAATGGCAACTTTGTGACAGTGTTGGAGCAACCTACCATGTACAATGAAGGAATGGCAACCTTTTGGCCACGTTAAAACATTGTTAGAAGGTTGGATACTTTGTGGTAACATTCTGTTTATCTGAGTGTACAACAATGTATCCGAGGAAGTTTAACCTGTCACAGGAGCTGCTGAAACAGTTCTACTCTGCCATCATTGAATCCGTCATCTGCACTACAATAACTGTCTGGTTCAGCTTAGCCAACAAATCTGATCTCAGAAGACTACGGCGGGTAGTCTGGACTGCTGAGCGAATCATTGATACAACCCTCCCCACTCTCCAAGAGCTGTACTTATCCAGAGTGAGCAAAAGGGCTGGAAAAATCAATCTGGACCCCTCACATCCAGCACACTCCCTCTTTGAACTGTTACCGTCTGGTTGACGCTACAGAGCTCTGAACACAGTTTCTTCCCTCAGGCAATCCATCTCATGAACATTTGACAATAAAATGTGTAACACACAACACTATCATACACTATCATGCAAATTTGCACATACCTATACAACATTTTGTATATTGTGTCTTTGCTTTTTTGTACATTGTCTATTTTAATAATAATTATTATTATTCATTACATTTATATAACGCTTTTCTAGGCACTCAAAGTGCTTAACGTTGTGAGGGGATCTCCTCATCCACCAACAGTGCAGTATCCACATCCATATGATAAAGCCAATCAGCAGATAAGGGGATTGTTAGGAGACCATGACGGCCAGAGGTCAGTGGGCAAATTTGGCCAGGATGCTGAGGTCACACCTCTATTCTTTTTGAAAGACATTTTTAATGACCACAGAGAGTCAGGACCTTAGTTTAACATCTCATCCGAAGGATGGTGTTTCTTACAGTATAGTGTCCCCGTCACTATTCTGGGGTGTTAGGACCCACACAGACCACGGTGTGAGCACCCCCTGCTGGCCTCACTAACACCTCCTCCAGCAGCAACCTAGTTTTCCCAGGAGGTCTCCCATTCAGGAACTGACCAGGCTCAACCCTACTTAGCTTCATTGGGCAACCTGTCTTGGACTACAGGGTGATATGGCAGCATTTTGTATTTTTGTACATTATTCTTTTATGTTCTGTGTCTTATCTTATAACTATCATTATGTTGCACTTTGGAGCTTCTGTCACTAAAACAAATTCCTTGTATGTGTCAACATACCTAGCAATAAAGCTCATTCTTATTCAGAGTATAACAGTTTGTGCATTCTGAATCACCATCAATCAGGTGGTGATCTCTGGTCATGGGTCTCATCACCCCACCTCAAGCTACCAGGGGTTTGAGCAAGGAAACATAAAACATGTGAGAGAAATACGCTAATTAGTAGGGAGCTGAAATCTATAGGAAACTGGACTAATCTGCCTCACTGACGTACCTTGGACTTAACTTTTTGCATGGCAGTTGGAGCCGATAATCTCAGGTAGATAGTCAGACCCATTGTCCAGGTTGGTAATTAGGGTTTGGTCGGTGATGACAATCATCCTTTACTTTCCTACGATGCATCCAGTCATCCACAGCTGGTACATCTCATGGTTCATCAGACCATGGGAATAATGGATGTTGGAAGCCCTGAACAATAACATACATTTTGTATGATCCCTCTTATTTTGGTGAAATTAACATTTTGCAGATTCATCAAGGTGTATGTAAACTTTTGACTTCAACTGTATACATATTAGAGTGAGAGTAATCGTTTTTGCAGTTCCTTGATGCAACCCATCGAAATGCTTATTTAAACGCTACAAAATAAGCTTTAAAAGTTATTAGAGGTGCGATAGCACTTTCATATGTTTTCGATGCAGAGTGCAGATGCAAACTGCTGTGCATATATTTGTCTATTTAATTTGATGGGAGCTAAATGAAACAGCAAACAATCCAGGGCAATAATCCAAAAATGAGGGGGAATACTCATCCCTGTTGGAAAAGAAAACAGCATATGCTGGTTAGATGTGTCTTGAAGCATGACTGCTGGCTTGAGGTGGTTTAAGCTGGTTCTTAGCTAGTCATGAGCAGGAGGTAGTTGCTTAGGACCATCACATGGCCATCTTAATCCAGCAGTCATTCCTCAAAACAAACATAGCATATGCTGGGGGGGGGGTCCATCAGGGCTCTCCAGGAACAGGGCTGGAATCCCCTGGTTAAAAGGTAAATCCACAATAATCCACATCAATCTATGTCAGGGCAAATTCTGCCCCTTGAGATCCACTTGCTGCTGCGTTTTGCGCCGTAAAACATATCTGCCTAAGTGCCTATAGCTTTCTATTCATCTTGAATACATTCATTATTTTGTTCAGATGTGTTTGATTAGGTTTAATTTTTTTGTTTGTTTGTTTTTCATGGTTGGCTACCATTCTGAAGACTTTAACTCCAACCCTAATCAAACATACCTATATATTCCATCTATATATACACTATAGTGCTGTGAATAGGTTTTTCCCCCCTTCCTGTTTTATTACATTTTTGGCATAATTGTTACACTTAAAATATTCAGATCATCAAACAAATGTTTATATTACACAAAGATAATGTAAAGATAACCCAAATAAAATACAAAATGCAGTTTTGAAATAATGGGTTAATTTATTAAGGGAAAAAAGCTCTCCAAACCTGCCTGGCTCTACGTGAGTCAAAAGTAATTGCCCCCTAAATCTGTTTGTGCTACCCTTTTCAGCAACAACTGCAATCAAGCATTTGCAATAACTGGCAATGAGTCTTTCACATCGCTGTGGAGGAATTTTGGCCACTCTTCTTTTGCAGAATTGTTTTAATTCATCCACATTGGAGGGTTTTCAAGCATGAAAGGACTTTTTAAGGTCATGCCACAGCATCTCAATCGGATTTAAGCCCAGACTTTGCCACTACAAAACCTTAATTTTGTTTTTCTTGGGCCATTCAGAGGTGGACTTGCAAGTGTGTTTAGGATCATTGCCCTGCTGCATAACCCAAGTGCGCTTGAGCTTGATGGACGGACATTCTCCTTCAGGATTTTCTGATAGAGGGCAGAATTTATGATTCCATCAATTATGGTATATAAATAATCAGGTCCTGAAGCTGTAAAGCAGCCTCAGACCATCACACTACCACCACCGTGTTTGACTGTTAGTATGATGTACTTTTTATGAAATGCTGAGTTGGTTTTGCGCCAGATGTAATGGGACACACATCTTCCAAAAAGTTCAACTTTTATCAAATCAGTCCACAGAATACTTACCCAAAAGTATAGGGGATAATCAAGATTTTTTTTGGCAAATGTGAAATGAGCCTTTGTGCTCTTTTTGGTCACCAGTGGCTTTTGCCTTGGAACTTTGCTGGCTATGCCAGCAGCCATAACACCCTGCAGCCCAAGCCTGGTTGCTAACTGAAGCTAAGTAGTGTTGAGCCCGGTCAGTACCTGGATGGGAAATCTCCTGAGAAAACTAGGTTGCTGCTGGAAGAGATGTTAGTAAGACCACCAGGGGGTGCTCACCCTGTGGTCTGTGTGGGTCCTAACGCCCTGGTATAGTGACGGGGACACAATACTGTAAAAAGCACTGTCCTTTGGCTGAGATGTTAAACTGAGGTCCTGACTCTCTGTGGTCATTAAACATCCTAGGATGTCCTTCAAAAAATAGTAGGGGTGTAACCCCGGCATCCTGGCCAAATTTGCCCCATTGACTTCTGACCATCATGGCCTCCTAATTATCCCCATACATTGATTGGCTTCATTACTCGGTCTTCTCTGCACCAGTAAGCCGGTGTGTGGTGGGCGTTCTGGCGCAATATGGCTGCCGTCGCATCATCCAGGTGGATGCTGCACATTGGTGGTGGTTGAGGAGGTTCCCCCTTTCTATGTAAAGCGCTTTGAGTACCCAGAAAAGCGCTATATAAATGTAACAAATTAATTTTAGTATAACTCTCCCATGGATGCCGTTTTTCTCCCAATCTCTTTCTTATTGTTGAATCATGAACGCTGACCTTAATTGAGGCAAGTGAGGCCTGCATTTCTTTAGATGTTGTTCTGCGTTCTTTTATGACCTCCTGGATGAGTCGTCATTGCACTCTTGGAGTAGTTTTGGTAGGCCAGCCACTCATGGGAAGGTTCACCACTGTTCCAAGTCTTCTCCATTTGTGGATAATGGCTCTGACTGTGGTTCGCTGGAGTCCCAAAGCCTTAGAAATGGCTTTATAACCCTTTCCAAACTGATATCATCTGTTCTTGAATTTCTCCAGATTGCAGCATGGTGTGTTGCTCTTTAAGCATTCTTCACTTTGTCAGACAGTTTCTAGTTGTGTTTTTTTTTTTATTCAACAGGTCTGCAGTAATCAGGCCTGGGTGTGTCTAGTGAAATTTAACTCACCTTTCTAAAATAATGTGGTTAATAACAGTTCTTTCATGATTTAACAGGAGGGGGCAATTAATTTTTCAAGTAGGACCAGGTAGGTTTGGACAGCTTGTTTCCCTTAATAAATGAAATCATAATTTAAAAGTTTCATTTTGCATTTACTTGCATTATCTTTGTGTAATATTAAAATTAGTTTTATGATCTGAATCTTTTAAGTGTGACAAATATGCAAAAGAGTGCAAAAAAACACAGGAAGGGGGCAAAAACCTTTTCACGGCACTGTATATAGTTAAATATTATATTATAATGGTCACCAAATAAAACACAGAAATAGCGATGTCTTGATATGCAGTTCTCAGCAATTAGTTATAAAACTATTGATACGTCTAAAACTTGACATAACATGACTATACAGTACTGTTGGTAAAGAGAATATGACATCCCATCATCTGATATCAAACCAGACATGATCACTTCTTTGTATCTTTTACATTTGAAGAATGCTAAGAATGAACAAGAAAAATACATGAAGGTAAAGACATGAGGAAAAAGAGAACAATAATGAAAGAACATCATTGACTGGGATGTGCGTATACTATTATCTTGTGACTCTCCATCACTACAGCTCTGGGTCATATTAACAGATACAAGCACGATTCTCAGACAGCCATGATCCAAGAATATTGCCCTCTTTTGTGTCTTCATTTGTAGATAATGAATGGACATTTATTCTCACAGGATCCACATATGATCACAAGATCAGGAGCTGCAGAACCGGCTTTCCCATTTAGAAATCCATCATTTTGAAATAATATTCTGTACAGTTGTGAATTCAATGTCAAACTTGGCAGTGATGTTGACTGAAGAGAATCTCAATACAAAAGAATAAGGAAAATCAAAAGTAATATAAAACACTTTAAATGACTCCTCAACTAATACTTATGAAGCAGACAGTATTTTTTGTCACCTCTTATTTTGTCAGTTTTATTACTCTTCCTTTTCAAAGAGCTTCAGACTGTTCAAATTTTCAGGGGATCTTTTGAGTATAGCCCACTTCAAGTCAACTCAAAAGTTGATTGCATTTGGGTGTGGGCTCTGACGGGGTCTTTCCAAAACATTCTTCTTCTTATGAAGTCATTCCTTTTTTCGATTTTGATTTGTGTTTGAGGTTAATATTGTGCTAAAAGGTTTGGTATTTGGCACTATGCATGATTTCTTCTATTGTGGCTAATGACAAGTTTTCATTATTGTAGTTTTCCATCAGTTATGCTGGAACAGATTACCTGTTTATTTTTCCTTTATCTTTATTATCACAATGTCATTGTGGTGTCACATTGTCTCCCCTTGTTGATGATGGCTTGCATGGTATTCAGTGGCACCTGTAATGTTTTGGGAGTTTTTGTTCAGGGTTAAGTAGTTACGTAGACTATTTAAACTGTTAAGAGTTTGAATGTGATTAGTAAATCTTTCCATCTACCAAAATAAAAGGGTGTGCACACATACTACTAGGTCATTTTAGATGCCCTATATTCAATAAAGGATCATACATGTACATATACATTTGTGTATAACCTGTTGTAAAACACACAAGTAGCCTACAGATAATGATAATTCATTGTGTAAAAACAAAATCCTGTTACAGTCATAGTAACATAAATTAAATCAATAATATTATAAAAGGATAATCATTTCATTAATCCTCATTTATTCTTTTTGTCTGCAGTGAAAAAACTTTGACATTTATTTGAACTTTTTATGATTAACATTCCAGGTTCTCCATTAATCATTATGTAATCAGAAAATCCCAGCATGATCCCAAGGAAAAGAGGCTGTATAACAGTGATGCATTATAAGAACTTTCCTAAACATTCCTAAACTACAACCCATAGGATTACTTGAGTGTGTGGGAGGAACCTAATATGCACAAGTCTATGAGGTCATACATTGGGGTTTAGTTTTGGGTGCTGATATTGAAGAATGTGCAAGACACTTCTTGGGTCACTAGAGTAAAGCTGGATCAGTGACTGGTGTTGTAGCTATCAATGCATACCCTGAAGATGTGGAGGGCTCTCGTCTTTCTAATTCTTGCAATCTCATCAGGAGCACTTTCACGTGAGTATTACTGTTCTTTATATACTTTATATATTGGAAACCATTAATAAGAATCACTGATTATACAGAGTTTAATTTAAATACCTCATAGTAAATAAAATTACTCAAGATTTGTAAAAAAAAATTGTCATATATATTTCTTCTTTTAGAATCTTTGAGTTAAATCCACAGCTGATAAATAGTTGCATTATTTCACCAGCACATTAAACAATTCAGTTTCTTACAATTTTATCTAAATTAATTGCATGATAAGTGCTTTACTTGCAAATGTTACTTGCAAGACTAACGTTTAAAGTGATAATTAGCCATTGTTTGATTTTATTAAGTATAGTGTTGCTGCATGATGCCAGCTGTTAAAGAATTGTGCTGGCAACACCAGGTTATGGCTTTGATATTCTGGAAATGTATTGCTTTGGATAAAAACACATATGCCAAATAAATAAAATGTAAATGTAAGTCATGAGTCTAATGATAAATCACATATTGTTTACACAATCAGATCCACAAACATTCAACACATACATACAATGTGAAAATGAATGGTTGACTGTGTGGAGCTCTGAATCTTACCTCATTACAGCAGTGGGGATTAGAGTGGTAGCCTCAGCTGAAAGTCACATGAAAGGGATTGAATAGCATTGTGGAGGTCGTGTGACTATTTGCCAATCCTCACATTCTCTTGATTTTTTTTAGACCTTGTCTCTTGACTTGCTTATGAACTTAAGCCAACCTTTAACAACTACCCTATTTCTATTTACTTTAACTACTTTTAAAATTATACGATGTATTATGTTGTACTATATTTAACTTAGAGTCTGAAATATCTATTATACAATTTTTTTAATTTGCTATCTTATGTAGGCCAGTCATTCATTTCTAATTATAAAGTTGAAGTAAGGGAATCAAATTAATAAATGTGCACTTCACACATATAACGATTTCTAATAACTGGGTCTGTTGGGAGTTTGAAAAATCATAAAAAAAGAGTTTCCCCATAGATGAGTTTTAAAGAAGACTTGTGTGATTTTAATAAAGAAATTAACTTTATTAATTACTCATTTGAACATTAATTTTAATGCTCTTTCACAAATACAAATTGTATTATTTATTTTCATGATTCTAGAATCAAGAACACGCTTTGCACATTATCGTTCATGGAATTCACAGATGTATCCAGTTTGGAGGGATGGAGATCCCAGATACAGAGACTGTTGGAAAGGTATTTCAGCGCATACACAATTAATTGACACATTCTAAAAATGTTAAAGCACAAGACATTGAGCTCAAAGTATTTTCAAACATCTATGGAAAATAATGAACAATAATTCCTTCTTCCAAATAGATTTTTTTTGGTTTGCATATAAATAAATTAGGATATTCTACAAGTCAAAATTATTAATTGAGTTAAATTTTTTTTTTGAAGAAGAAGATATGCTACACCTGCTACCTTTCTTTTAAACTATGTCTGGAAATGCTTTTTTGTCATAGGTGGAGAGGTGACATTTGAAGTCAAAAGTGATTCTCCTACACTGACAGGAGCCAAAGCTACTTTCAACGTTGATGTTCGCTTCCCTCAGAACCAGACAGTACTTCCTGATGGACAGGTGGTGTGGGCAAGAAACTGTACAATTAATGGTTAGTTATACAAGCTTCCATAAGACAATACATTTACATTATACATATGAGAATTAAAATGGGGGAAAAATTATTCAATCCCCTGCTGATTTTGCATGTTTGCCCACTGACAAAGAAATTATCAGTCTATTATTTTATTGGTAGGTTTATTTGAACAGCGAGAGACAGAATAACAACAACAAAATCCAGAAAACCGCATTGAAAAAAAGTTATTTGCATTTTAATTAGTAAAATAAGTATTTGACCCCTTCGCAAAGTGCTTGGTGGAAACACCTTGTTGACAATCACAGAGGTCAGATGTTTCTTGTACTTGGCCACCAGGTTTGCACACATCTCAGGAGGGATTTTGTCCCACTCCTCTTTGCAGATCCTCTCCAAGTCATTAAGGTTTCAAGGCTGACGTTTGGCAACTCGAACCTTCAGCTCCCTCCACAGATTTTCTATGGGATGAACTCAGCTGAGACTCCCTTTCAGAGAGTGCTCCTAATCTCAGCTCGTTACCTGTATAAAAGACACCTGTGAGCCAGAAATCTTGCTGATTGATAGGGGATCGAATACTTATTTCACTCATTTTATGCAAATCAATTTATAATTTTTTGAAATGCGTTTTGCTGGATTTTTTGTTGTTATTCTGTCTCTCACTGTTCAAATAAACATACCATTAAAATTACAGACTGATCATTTCTTTGTCAGTGGGCAAACGTACAAAATCAGCAGGGGATCAAATATTTATCCCCACTGTTTTATGTATATATATATATATATATATATACAATTTGTCTTTTAGGAACATCCTATACCATGGGCCAGACTGTATACCCTGAGTCCAACATCCCTCAAGAATGGACAGGTGTCTTTCCTGACAGGACACCCTTAACTAAGGTCTTTAACAAAAAGCCCCGCTTCATCTATGTATGGAAAACATGGGGTAAGAGCAAGTTTAAATCTGTATTTTTATTCTAGAGCAATATATATTAACCTGCACATTTAGTGAAGAGATGGATTTACATATGCAAGTAGGACACAAACTTGGATGAACTATCTCTGAAGACTTTAAGGTTAGAGTTGGGGATGCTTGTACAAGATTCTTATGAACCATTTATTTTAAAATCATTTCTCTCTGATTTTAGCGGTAGCTTGGTGCTAGAGAGTGTTGGGGCTATTAGTGGCTGATTTTTAGTTACTCTTTTCATTGCCTCTCTCATTCAGGAAAATATTGGCAGGTGGCTGATGGTCCCTCCTCTCTACTGACCATTGAAACAGAAAATATGCCTCTTGGTTCTTACACAATGGATATAGTCATTTATCACTGCCGTGGTAAAGACAAGTTTGTTCCCCTTGGTTATGCATCTACCCAGTTCTCCATCACTGGTGAGTAGTTTGATAATTGCACATTTATCTAGAAATCCTCTATCCTTTAGAAAAAAAATATTAAGTCTAGTTTGTTTATCTTACACTGTAGTAAGAATTCATGCCATTAAACCACTGCCTTGAACTGAACTGGAAAGTAATCATTGTAACTGGAGAGTGAACCAATGTTGTCATTTACAGAACATATTCCCACAAGATCCTAACAAAATTTCCTCTTCTTCTCTAGACCAGATTCCTTTTACAGTGACATTATCTCAGGTTGATGACATCAATCAGGCTGACCAAAGCTTTATCCAGAACAGAGCTGTGTCCTTTGGCATTAATTTGCATGACCCTAGCTATTATCTCAGTGGGTCAGACATCACCTTCAACTGGGATTTTGGTGACAATAGTGGAACTCTTATTTCCCGAGAAACTATTGTTACCCACACATACCTTACCACTGGTTCCTTCAGGCCACAAGTGGTTTTGATGGCAGCCATCTCAACTGGTTGTCAGCTCAGTCCAACTCCAGCAGCCACTGTTGTAGCTCCTGTCACAGGTAGAATTTCATGCTATAACCAAATCTCACATTTCATAGCATTTGAAAGACCAGTCCAGAAAGTGTTTTGTAAGTTGGTGCCTTCTCCTTTTTGCCAGATGAAGCTACAGCAACAGAAAACATTGTGCTGACTGTTTCTTCTCAGTCGGTTGATGTCGTGCCCACGGCAGAGGAAGGAGTTCCAGCTGATGCCACTGTCGTTGCCAATGACTTGGCAGTGTCAGCATTTGACACAGAAGCAGAATTAGATAATACTGCCCAGGAGGTGCCCACTGTTGCTGGAGACACATCTGTGGCTGAAGCTGACAATACTGCTGCAGTTATGTTAGTCACACCTGCAGCTGTTGAGGCTGAACCTGCGACAGAAGTTCCTGCGGCTGACACAGCCTCAGAAGGAGAAGAGATTATAATCAATCTGGCAGCCACAGTACTCCCAGAACCCCCTGCTGCTGTAATTGACACAACCTCTGTTCAGACAGTTGTAGAAACAGTGGCACCAACTGGTGATGCAATAATCATTATCACCCCTGAGGCAGCGGTCACAGATATTGTAACATCTGTTATACCTGCAGTAGAAGACATAGAAGCAGTTAATGAGACTGTTGCCGAGGTCAACGAGGCAACCAAGCCATCACTGGTGAAAAAAAATCTTTATGTAGACATTCAGAACTTTATATAATCCATAACATAAATTTTGTTACATATTTAATGTATTTCCATTGGTGCTTTAATTGCAGGCTTAACTAGCATACCTGAGGCAACAGAGAGTGAATTAGAAGCTGAACTTGTGGCAGGAACTGAAGCAACCCAGGCCGCTCTAGTCATTGCAAAGCGGCAAGCACCAGAAATGCCAGCAGAAACAAACTGTATGATTTATCGTTATGGCTCCTTCTCTACAACTCTTACAGTAGTCCGTGAGTATTATATGTATTTATTTATTATTTTTAATTAACTTAAATTTAACAATAATACTAGACCTGAATATTAATAATCTGGGCAAAAAAGAAAGATTTTTTTTTTAAAGTACACATTAAAATTAGTTCTCACGTTTGTGCTAATAACTTTTGAGCTGTAAGGGCTAGAAACAAAATTCTTTCAAAAGTCAAGATAAGTACTAATGATTGAATTAATATATTTTTTGAGTAAAACCACTTTAAAATGTCTTTAATTACTCATTGTTGCATTACTTCTGCTATATTTGATCCTTATATTCTAACACCACGAACATGGCTTCACTTCAGAATTACTTGCCTGGCTTACTTACCTGTCAAAATTGTTAAATATCACCTCAAATAATGACAAAACAAACTGTGTAGCAGTGTCAAATCCATTCAATTCTGCAATGTTAGCACTGCTGTACTAATCGCAGTAGCTTTATACATTTTGTATGTCTTTCTTATCTAGCACAGCTGATTCAGATCGAGCTCTCATTAGGAGAGAGCTCCATGAACTGGACTGAGTGTGTCAGACAAGATAGACATATATGTGCAGATCGGTGGGTGTGCCATGGCTAAAATTGAGAAACACTATACTAATGCTAAACAGGCTTTCAAACAGCCACAAAAATATTCATCCACTTGAAAACATTTCTATATAAACAACTCAAAGTTGATATAAACTGAACCAATCCTAAAATGTTAACTTGTAAATGTGTTCAGCATTATTCAATAATAATGTTTTGGAGTTTCCTAGTTATAAAGTGAGATGAATATAGTGAACTATGTTTGAGAAAAAAAAAAATTGTTGTGAAAATATAACTATATAGGACTTACTATTCTCATATCACATATAAGCATAACACATGTGTGTTCCTGTGTGGCTCAGTGGTAGAGCATTGCGTCAGCAGCGCAAAAGGTTGTGGGTTTGATTCCCAAGGAACACACATGAAAATGTATAACATGAATTAGAGGGTGACACGGGAGTGAATTTTCAAACCTCTCCCGTCCCACTCCAACAAAAATGTATCTCTTCCCGTCCCAATCCCACGAAAAAACTGGGGGGGAAATCCCGTCCCGTCCACTCCCGGAAGAATGACTCCCACTCCCGTGTTTTTTTTTTTTTGTTGTTTTTTGCGTGAGTGTGTGTGTGTGTATGTGTTAGCATGCGTGCTGTATATTTAGTATTATTAAACCTTTCATTTCTGCGTATGTCTGTGTGTCTGTGTTTGTATGCTTACTGTTTATTAAGCATTTTAAACCTTTCATTTCTGCGTGTGTGTGTGTGTGTGTGTATGTGACAGAGAGAGACAGTTTTAATGAATTCTCCATTGTGAATGTGTTCAATTGTCAGCCCTGCATTTCACATTGGCCTACCAGGGGTCTTCAACCCTGCTCCTGGAGAGCTACGTCCTACAGATTTCAGCTCCAACCCCAATCAAACACACCTGAACCAGCTAATCACAGTCTTCAAGGCTACTTGTTAATTTCAGACAGGTGTGTTGGAGCAGGGTTGGAACTGAAATCTGCAGGATGGTAGCTCTCCAGGAGCAGGGTTGAGATCCCTGATATAAACTCTTAAAGAGAAGACTTGCAAAGAGTATTGTCACCTGTCATTTATTTCAAATATCTATATCTGCAACAAAATATGTGTGCATGTATATGAGTGTGTCTGTGTGTGTATCTGTGTAAGCAAAATGATTATTAATATGATAGTTTAACCATTTCATTTCTATTTGTGTGTGTGTGTGTGTGTGTGTGTGTGTGTGTGTGTGTGTGTGCTGTGTGTTTCTGTGAGCCTATTGTCCATTTTCGATGAGTTTCACTGTCAGCTATGCATCCACCTATGTTGGCCTAGACCCTAAAAGCATACCACCTTAGGCCTTAGAATTCTTGAACCCTCGTTATCGCTACTTGCAGCTATATTGTTTTTGTTTTTTTCATTTTCCGAAGCTTTCTCGCTCAAGAGGGTCACCGACAATCACATACAGTATAACCTACAACAGCTCTTTAACTGCGCTCTAGTCAAACGCGCTCACTGTAGCCTAATCATTAACTACACACATCATAAACCCCTTTTAGGCAAGTACAATTTATCACATATTTTAATAAGACTAAACTCCTATTTAACCTGATGGTCACAGGTTTAATAAAAATACATTTTAAGTTTCTAATTATAACACCGCATTTCCACGATTATTCAAACAACGAACACATTATACAGTGAGCAAAGCACATTTACTTTATCAAAGAATAATTATTGACTTCAGTGACTAGCCTATGTAAAAATATATTATGTAAAAACAGCTGTAGCTGCTGTACTAAATAAAAATAAAATGCTTTTAAATAGTCCCTCCTTTTTTAAATCATTATCATTTTGCACATCCTGCAAAGGTGACTTAAACTGTACATGGGCCTACATATAATGTTCCTTTGAAATTACTTTTGGTGGAATAAACAATCTTAAATAGATGTCTTGCAAGACACATTAGAGAAAGCAGTAAAATATTTTTATACATTACATTCAGGATCGCCAACAACATAGCACAGTACATTTAATGGTGCCTGTTAGCTGCTCAAAGGCGAGGCAGGCGTGGTCTGGCCTTGAATGCCTCAATTATGTTATTATTATTTTATTTTTTTTGAAAATAATTTAAAATTGTAATTAAATTTTAAATTAACAAATATTGTAAGCACTGCTTGATCTGTAAATTGTGAGGTCCCGGAACAAAGCGGGGTAATGAATCCGTCCGGCAAGTTTTTTTTATATTATTATTGAACTTTCAAAAATACAAAATTCAACAGCCAGTTCATATATATATATATGCTTTTATTTATGTAGGCTACACAGAGAAACAATAGAGAAACAAGATGCGCTTTCTGCCGTCTCATACAGTCTCTGTGAAATGGAGCGCGTCACAGCAATGAACCGGCTACTTTATGAAACGAACGAACCAACCAAAAAATACCAATCTTTAATTACGTAGTCGGAATGAAAAGGTGCATTTCTTTATTAAAGTCAGCATCGCATTCTGCAACTTTACATTTTCAGCCGACACTGACTGAGAAGAAATCACTAGTTTATTAACGAATAATTCAAATGTTTTATTTTTGCCTTTCCCCCCAACATTCATAATCATTAGCCTACTTTTGCTGTTGCACGCTTTAGACGTGCGCTTGGGTGCGGAATAGGCTATACGCCTATATATTAAAGGATGGTTAGTAGCCTAAGTTATTATATTAATCAATTTATGTGTGACTTGGGAAATCTTTAGTCGGGGACAGGCCTTCTTGGCACAAGGAACCGATCAATTTTTTTAATAAAATGCTGTCAATTCGAAAAGTGCGCCTGCTAATCACGTCACGTTATATGTCAATGCAGAGTTATGAATGCGTAATAATAAGTAAAATGTTTTTAATTTATTTCATTTCTTATGGGTGCAATGACAGTGCTTTGGTCTTTCTTGGGGGTGCTGAAGCATCTGCTAGCCCCTCCTTTGCGCTGCCCATGTTTATTACGATAAAAAAAATAATTATTCTGCATCTGTTTTTAGGTGTGCCAGCTGCCACTGTGGGTGGCACCGGCACACCCTGGCACACCCGTGGCTACGCCCCTGCTCTATAGATATATTTTTCAAAGACGGAGTTTCAAAGTTTCTCGCTCCAGTTCACATGAGACCTAAAGCGCATCCTGTTTGCTTAAAAGCGAAACGATTACATTTTTTCCTCTCCCGTCCCAATCACGTGATTCGTAGTGATTCTGTTTCCCATCCCGCGGGAATCCCGCGGGATTCCCGTGACCCGTGGGATTCCCGAAAAAATGTCAGCCTCTAACCTGAATGCAATTGTAAGTTGCATTGGATAAAAGCGTCTGCAAAATGCATAAATGTAAATAAGCTTTAAAACAATTTTTTTCTTATGTTGAAAATTAGATCACTGTGAAATCCATTTTCTCAGATTCATCACCAGTGTTAGCTTCATAGTAAATACTTCTACATGTCACTTGTCAACGTAGACCATAGTAAAAAAAAAAAATGTATCTCGACTTTAACTTGTCATTGTATTGGGGGAAAGGGGGGGGGGGGCTTTTACCCCATACTACCCTGTGTGTGTGTGTGTGTGTGTGTGTGTGTGTGTGTGTGTGTGTGTGTGTGTGTGTGTGTGTGTGTGTGTGTGTGTGTGTGTGTGTGTGTGTGTGTGTGTGTGTGTATGTGTGTGTAAAAACAGCCTGCAAGTTTTGAATTAGTGTTCCCCATGTAACTTGGTTAATTGCTCTGAGAAACAAAATGGCTTTTGTTTTCCACAATTCGTAAATATTAAACTAAATATTCAAACACATAAAGTACTACATTACAGTGTATTCTAATATAATATTCTATATATTAAGGTTAGAGTGCCTCTCTCAGACTGAATTACACAAATACACTAGACATCTGCCAAAAGTTTTCTGCATTTGTATTTTAAATGTAAAAATCAGACTTCTAGTAGTTAATCATAGCTTAATAAAACAGTGTTAGATACGTCCCAGAATCTGCCCCACCTAGATTTATGGTCAGAAGCCACTTAATGATACATGTAAACAGATTAATTGTACCTCTGTTTATATATATATAAACATTTAATAGTGTATTGACGAGCACAACAACAGCTTGTTTAATATTCTCTACATATATGTTTTCCCAACTCAGAGGGAATAGAGAGTGTTGAGATTGTGGAGGTGAATAATGTGGTCATTCTGGCCACAGAGCTGGAGCAGAATGCTGTAGATATTACAGTCACATGCCAGGGAAGGTAAATATTCCTACAATATGGATTTATTTTGTAGACTGTATATAGGCTTTACTGTTTTCAGCTTTTACTGTTTTATAATACTCTTAAATTGGTAATAATGATGTAATAATGACATAAAATGTTTAATGCAAAGCTATGAATCTTTTATATTTGCTTGCCAGCCTGCCAAATCAAGTCTGCACTGTGGTATCTGATGCAGACTGCACAAGCCCTGTACAGGGCCTACAGTGTAATGCTGTGACTCCAACCTCTGAGTGTCAGATGGTGCTGCGACAATTTTTCAACAACTCTGGCACCTTCTGTATCAACGTCTCTCTAACTAATGATGTCAGCTTGGCTGTGACCAGTGCAAAGCTCAGTGTGGCTATAGGCAAGTGTCATACATTCATAGCATATCTAAAATAATAAAATGTATATTCCTGATAATATAACCTCACTAATTCACAACTTATCTTGGTAAAATTACAGACACAAATTCATCAAGGAACACGGCTGGAGCAACACTGGTAGTCCTGGTTTTTATTTGTGCTGTGGGTGCCATTGCATTTACATACAAGTAAGACAATACACATAAGAGTTTCATCAAAATGACAATTAAGAATATGTTATTGTGTGCTGCCTAGCTAAATGTAAATAAAGTTAATGTACATTAAACCTCAAGGTATATTTTTTTATCCAGGCGATTTAAGGAGTACCATCCACTGAGAGACGATAATACAAGCAGCAGTTTCATCTCTGGAAGAAGCTCAGTGTCTTTAATGCTGTGGAACCTTCTGAGCCAGAGGTCCACTGCAGAGAGCCGCCCCCTCCTGCTTGGGCGGGTGGTGTGAAAAGTTCTGCTTTAAGGCATATTACATAGTCTGTAAAAATCTCTCAATATGAGAATTAAATATGAACAAGGAGGGTGTAATTGTACTGTAACAACAAAATGTCATATGTAATATGACTCACATTATCTAACTGGTTTTATTGAATGTGGCAGTTGCTGAATAATTACAGAGTATATTGTGTGTGTCGTCATAAAAAGTTGCAGATCTTTCCTGTCAAGTGGTTAGCTTTTCTTGGGTTGCAATAATCAGACTTTTTCCCCTTCGGTTATTTGTTATGTCCCAGTTTGATATAGGGTTGTAACTTATATGAAAAATATAGCGCAGCACACAGGACAATGCAAAGCTGTGAAAAACCAAGTAGTTTACTTACATTATTTACAGAAGTTGGGAATTAAATAATAATTAAAAAATATGGTAACACTTTATTTTAGGGTCTCTTAACTAGTTGCTTATTAGCATGCATATTACTAGAATATTAACCATTTATTAGTAGTAATTAAGCACATATTAATGCCTTATTATACATACCTAATCCTACCCAATATATAAATTTAGCAACTACCTTACTAAGTATTAATAGACAGCAAATTATGAATTTATTGAGGGTAAAGTCATAGCTAATAGTGAATGAGTGTTCCCTATTCTAAAGTGTTACCAAAAATATTGTGTATTTTCCCCATTTCCCTTTGTAGAACTACCTTTCCTTTATTATAATCTAATAATTGTATTATTTAAAGCAGTGCTTCTCAAACCCGTCTAAACCCCCCACCACTGCACATTTGGGAAATCTTCCTCATCTAACACACCTCATTCAACTCATCTCAGTAGCGATTGCAAAACCACAAATGGGTTTGTATGATATAAAAAACATGCAAAATGTGCAAGTGGTGTGCAATCTCCATGACAAGCTTAAGAAGCACTGATTTAAAGCATTAACATGATTTACTTTTTTAACAAACAATGTATTAATTTGATATCGACCCAAACGGTCTGATGTATAATAGCCATACTAATGACTTATTACCCCTAAATAAAAACATCTCCTGACTCTTTTCGTCTGGTTCTATTAAAAACAATCCTTCTTGAAGTAATCACAGTGACAAAAACTCACGAGAAGAAGCTAAAAACTCAAATAAGTTATATCTTTAGCTTTTTACAGTGACTTGTGATAAGACTCTGCTCTGGTTATTTTAGTTTTTCCTCTTTAACTTTGTCTTTCAAGCTTGTGTGGAACACAGTCAATAACCACTCAAAGGACAAGGTATTGGTACTTAATAATATTCAAAGTATAATATACAATATATTAAGTCTTTCACCTGTCTGTTGTTTCAATAAAAAAAAGAGCAGCTGGTAACTATTTATTATGCTCACAAACTTATTATAATCTATATGTACCTCTGACCAGAATCAGCCTGTAAATATGCCACCCTCTCAGTTTGGAAATATTTTCAAACAAAAGAATAGCCCTATTTGGACGGTAATTGTTTCTCAGGGGGATGTACGTGATCTTCACCATTTACAGGGGGTAGTTGGTGATTTTAATGCCGTCCGAATTCAGGATGTTGGTGTTTTTCTCTCAACACCCCCGTAATAATCCCCAGCCGAATTACCTACTATTCTTTGACAAACACCAAGTTCGTGGGGTAATTTAATTGCCATACGAATCCACATCTCTGAGTTTACAAGAAAACATTTATTCAAAATTCAGTGTTTAAACCCTTTTTTTTTTAATGCTGGAATGCTGGAAAGTATTTAAAAGAACAATACTTTATAATCGCTCCACCACAGCGACTGGGAGCAGAAAGAGAAATAAAGCCCATAAACATTTGAAATGGGTCTTTAAGATGGCAGAAGCAGGTATGCAATACAATTAAAAAATGTGTATTATAAACAGATATATATCACCATTTTTTATATATATATTATTACTTGTATATGTATATTTGTGAATACAGGCCATCTCAGTGAGGTTTTTAAATTTATTGACAAAATGCTGACAATGTGTTAGCAATGTGCCATTACAATGAATTACTATTACTACTTTCTGTTCAGTGTTTCGCAATCCGGTTCCTATAGAGGCACATTAACAGTGTACAACTTAACACTTTTTGACTTTCTCAGTTTGTGAAAATCCACATGGGGTAGAGAGTGTAATTTCTTCACATAGATATCACACGTCTAGTACAAATGTGTGATTTCTACCAAAGGGGTGGAACGCAATGTTTACTGAGGTCTGGTGCAGTCACAACAACCTGGAGCTGAACACACTCAAAACAGTGGAGATGATTGTGGACTTCAGGAGAAACACCCCAGCACTCCTTCCACTCCCCATCATGGACAGCACTGTGGCTGCAGTGGAGTCGTTTGTGCTCTTCTATAACAGCCTGGTTTGGGTCAGCCAGAGAATCAGACTTAAAAAGACTGTAACGGACTGTTGGGAAGCTGAGGGGATAATTGGTGTGCACCAGCAAAAGGGGCAGGTAACACCATCATGACCCCTCTCACCCAGGCCCCAACCTGTTTGCACTTATCCCCTCAAGCAGACGCTACAGATCTCTGTGCACTATACATCTAGGCACAAAAACCTAGGGCAGTTTTTCCCCAGGCCATGTCCACATTTAATAATTAACACCAATTTACGACCTGCTTTTTTGTTCTGAATTATAATTCAGTGCTCTTGTAGTGTTGGGCAATATGTAAATACATATTATTTATACAGGTATACAGCATACAATGCACACATCTGTACATAAACAGTCAAATCGAATGTAAGTTGCTGTATTGTTTTTTTTTCCACTTAATTTTTACTAATTTAAATGTTCTTTTGTGCTATGTAAGTATGTACCCAGAGCTCCTGGAAACCACAACTAATTCTGGTAACACTTTAGTACAGGAACCAATTCTCATTATTAATTAGTTGCTTATCAGCATGCCTATTATTAACATATTGGCTTTTTCTTAGTACTTATAAAGCACATATTCTGCATGACCGTATTCGACATCCCTAATCCTCCCCAATACCTAAACTTAACAACTACCTAACTATTAATAAGCAGCAAATTAGGAGTTTATTGAGGCAAATATTGTAGTTAATGGTTTGTTAATAGCGATAATTGGACCTTAAAATAAAGTGTGACCCAAATCCTGTGTGTATTTGTGCACTCTCCTTGACAAATAATGCTCATTCTGATTTTGATTTTAGTAATTATTTCATTAAATTCATAATACAAAATACAAATTAGATATTTTTTTTATGTAAGTAATGTTTATTTATTTAACCTGGAACGTGTTAACATAAAAAATACGTTTTTTGTTCTCTTTTTTCAGAATAGAGTTGGGGTGCTTCTCAATCTGAAGGCTACATCCTATAAAACAGCCTTAAATTGTGTTTGATGACGTGGCAGCTGAGGCATGTAGCCTTTCAATTTTCCCTAAAAAATCTCCAGAAGGGAAACTTCAAACATGCGTGAATTACATTTCCAATGATGCAGGTGTCAAAGTGAAGGTAAACAAGCTTTGACGTTGCTCTCAGAGAAATACTCTTTCTTCACCTTTAAATGCAAACCTGGAGTTTTTATTATGCTATCACAGCATAAAACCTCGATGCTGTCAGACTGATCCATTTCTGTAAAACTGGATTATGCCATACCACACTTTTACCATGATAACATAAACTGTGGCTCAAAAAAACACACATCCAACATGTGGAAGTAATTTACCAATGATATATTGAGAAGGTTTAGTTTGTTTAATTACTGTTTTGATTTAAACAGGTTTTGTGAATACATGGTTCCTAATATTAC
Source organism: Gymnocypris eckloni scoliostomus (assembly GCA_027564155.1). Classification (NCBI taxonomy): domain Eukaryota; kingdom Metazoa; phylum Chordata; class Actinopteri; order Cypriniformes; family Cyprinidae; genus Gymnocypris; species Gymnocypris eckloni. Next base: position 25,427,081 of record CM050431.1, read on the forward strand.
AACTCCCTACCCGGGACTGAAAGTCTTTGATGGTTTTCAGTGAAATAACTGCCTTAAAGCTTAAAGTCAAACAAATGACTTGAGGGTTTATGGTCAGTCACTCTTTGCCTGACTAAAACAAAATAAATGTGTGGACCTTTTACATTGGCAGAGCACAAAGCTTTCCATGGTCCACATAGTCATAACATGTGGACAGACTTTAACTAAAGCTGCCTTGCATTGGCATGCATCTACATTTGCTGAAATGCCCTGCCTTTGTCACCAAAGTGACAGTAGCTGCATTTTTTAAATCACAGAGGACCATAGTTTTATCTAAAAATCTTAAATTAACCGCAATCTTAAATTTTTCAGTGAAATATCCCTTTAAGGGGCTCCTATGCCCTTTTTACTAGATACAACATAAGTCCTATGTGTCCCCAGAATATGTCTGTTGTAGATTTAACTCAAAATATAGTTACATTGGCAGTGAGTACAGTGGCTGACATCACTTTCTGTTGATTTAACTTTTAACTTTTGAAATCTTACAATAAAAGTATGTCTTTAATTGACAATTGATTCCTTGCAAACTCCACAAATGTTTGTCTGTCAGTTTTCTTATGGGCCTTAAATCTTTGTCTATATGTTTCAGGCACTACCTCACAAGCATGCAGAACAGTTTTTTGATAACAAGTCAGACTTATTCTGGACTTTTCTCTATCGGTGATGCATAACATATTTCTTGGTCTTACCTGAACAGCTTGCACTGCATTACATCAGCCCACATCTCTTTAGGCCATTGCAATGTAGCGATGACACATTTAAAAGCCATAAAGTACCAATCTACCACTGCTTCTTGAAAGGGGAGCACCAAATTAATGTTTGCTCACATCAAATAAGGGAGAACTACTCACTTTAGGAACTGAAGTGGAACTGAAAGAAACCGGCAAAGGGCCTGAAGGCAGCCGAGCGGACAAAGTAAAGCAGGGGAACCCTCTGGTGAGCTCACAGACTCACAAAGTCATGTTTCCTTTTCTAGTTCCACCTAGTTCTTTCAGCCAGAGCATGTCGGTCTCTCTCTCTCTCTCTCACCTCTTTATTTCTGTTTCCAATTCGTGAGATTGATAATGTCAATGGGGTAATTTGAGGCAGAAAATCAGTTCTCAAAACAGAAGAGGGCTTCTCTTCAGACTCTGCTGACACAGCAGCTCGCTTCAACCTGCAGACATGAAAAACATCCTGCAGAAAGAGTGTTAAAGTAGCCCAATTCTGCGGACTTGGCAACACTGAGCAGCACCATTACTGCAGACCTCTTATTAAAATAATAAAGGAAAGTCCAAGAAAACCTGCAACACTTTTAAACATTTTTATCTAGATCAGTGGTTCTCAAACCTGTCCTGGAGGACGCCCTGCCCTGCAAAGTATGTCTCCCTAATCAGACACACCCAATCTAGTTCTTGGGAGACATACAAAAGGTGCAGGGCAGGGGGGCCTACAGGACTGGAAACCATTGGTCTGGATAGATTACCACCTCTGCATAGAAATATAGCCTAAATGAAACCTTGAACATTTTAATGGGGGAAGGGTCTTCTGTTTACATGACTCATTTCAAGGGTGAATATCAGTCTCTGCATAATGTCTACACCACCGATGTACGATAAATGGCTTCACACAATGTCAAATCCCAAATCATCAAATCTACATCAGGATCTACACCTTATCTACACCTTATCCTTGTAGCACCAAAGTAGAGTTAACATTAAACAATTAATTTACAACTTTATATAGCTACACCTCTGGAGAAAGAAATACAGAGGTGTTGTTACCAGGGGCGTAGCCATCATTTCAAAAGTGGGGGGGACGTAATGTCTAGTGTTATACCTGTTTTTTCAGTTAACCCTTGTCTAATTGACAGGTTTTATTTTTAATCATACCTTTTAGCTTAATATGCTTTATGATGATATTATTATATATTATTATAAAACAGAAGGAAAGAAAGAGAGAAAAAAGAAATATAACAGCTTGTCACTGGGACAGTACCCTTAAAGGACATCATTGTACCTTATTTATCCCAAAACGTTTCATAGTTGTACATTAAGCTACATATTGGTACTCTAAGATATTAATGTGCACCTTTTTGAGTATAAGTTACAAATATGTCCTTATAAGGGTACTATTGTTTACATATTTCAAATTGTATTTTGTGTATGTTGTATGTACAGTACATGGCACACAGTAATGGATACATTCATATACTACTTTAATCTGTTCTGTTCTATTATACAATCCATGTTTCAGGAATTAAATAAAAACAAACTATTGCAAAGAAACTATGTATTGAGCTCAACTGACAAACATGTCAAAGTATGTAGTAGACCCTAAATCAATTAAACAACGAGATGAAATAAACATTTGTGACATTTCCTTTAAATTTTCTGGCTGGTTTGTTTAAAAGTAGTAGCTTTTTGACACAGTGTTAAAGCTAACATATATCTCAATATATAAAGCTACTTAAAACTGAAGTACAAATTAGTCTGATTAATCTATGTTAAAATGTATTAGAAATATCTGTATGTAATGCAGTAAATAATCTGTCCTTATCTCTGAAGCCTCATTGAAACTTTCTGCCTCATTCACTCTCACCTCTGAATTCACTTCGGCCTCTGTCTAAATAAAGTAGTGTTTGAAACATGTACATACATGTACATACAAAATAACAAATGAAGTATACTGCTGGATAAATAAACTCTTCATTTACTGCTTATTAATAGCTTGTAAGGTATCGTTATAGTTGTTAAGTTTAGGTATTAGTTAGGATTATAGGATGCAAAATATGGTCATGAAGAATACCATACCAAGTTGTTTATCGTACTAATGTAAAAAAATATTTTATATTTTACTAATAATGTGTTTTTTTATGATTGGTCCATATATAGTCCTACAAACACTTGTGTAGGCTATTAATATATTTTATACAATGTAAAAACAGCCAGGTGTTAAAAGCCACTCTCTGTTCTCACCTGTGAAGTTTATCATCCTGATTTTGTCCTGACAAACCTAGGCTGTCTGTTTCTTGTTCATTCTTGACAACACATAAAATACAACATTAGTGCAATAATGAAAGAGCACCCCTAAATTAAGATCGTTCCTATATCGGATCGTCAATGCATGCAAATACATTATGTAGAATTGGTAGAGTTAAACATGTCACAACGCTGTAAAATCTCAGTTCAACATTATATGTATTCTTATTCGAAGGGTTCTGATGACATACAAACGTGTTAAAATAAAATACGTTACAAAAGGGTTACGAAAAAATACACTGAAAATAAGTGCATGTTTGTCCAGGCAGATTTCTTTTCTCCATGTAATTAATATCAAAACGTGCTAATTATTCAAGCGCAATGGGCAGAGTCACTCAACATTATGCAAGACTATTCGGATATCACATGCCAACTTACGCTGCTTGACTTTTTCGTAAAAAGGAGTGAAGAGTTTTTTGCCGCTTTGAACTCATCGTGACCTCAATGAATGTTGGATGCAGCTCGGGACCGCGGGTGCGAGCTAGGACGTGTCCTAACGTGAAAAACGTGACTGATTGCCATGGCAACGTAAACGTCATGTATATACTATATTGTTTTTTGAAATGTAATATGTCGAGAACACAACTGTCCAATTAAAAAGTGCGTAGATTACCCGCGTCCCCCGCGTAATCTACGCCCTGGTTGTTACTAACCTTATGATAAAAATCCAAGAATAAAGCAGACTGAAGTGATATGACAGATTTCAACCAATATATTTAAATAATTAGTATGATTAGTGTACTATGAATTAAACACAACACGCCCCTTACGAACAGCAGAATGGCTTGTCTTAGGGAAAACCAGACACATAAAATAATCTAATAAATGCATATTTAGCCTACAATAAGCACTTAAATAAAATCATGACATTTTTAATAAAATAAATAAATATTGTCTGATTGCTTATAACTGATGCGAGGGCAAAGCTTGAGCGCGCACACACGATACTGTGAGAGAACAGAGCCCATTCTCAGCCGAACACTGTATGTTTGAGAGCGCAAGTCCAGTTTTGTGCGAGAAATCCCAAATCCGGCTGCGACTGGAGAGAGTCTTGCAAAATCGCTTTAAAATAATGCGCTCCCGACATGTGTCATTAAAATGACACCGTAGAAACCTGCCTAAAGTATAAAGAAGGGAAGAACGCGGTTTGGTGCGTGGTGTTTCTTTCTTGGATCAGAGCCTCTTTCTTGTGACATGCAGGAGGAAAAATGCATCATCTCTTCTGACTTGCTCTGCACTCGATTTAAAACCACAAGACACCACTGACACCAACGTCCACTCATCTACAAATCATTTCTTCTTTAGACATCAAACCACTGGAGCTGTGTGCAGACTGGGATTATGGCTAAGTGGATGCAATATACAATATTTCTGACTGTTGTTCTGCGTATATGGTCATCTCCTGAGACGAGCAGAAGACGAGAGTTCACAGAGGCGCAGGTAACATTAATGTGATTTACTGTAAACGAACTTCTATGCTACTTTTTAGGTTTTGCTATAAATGTACCTTTGAAATTCTACAAAGTATCAATAAACTAACCTTAGAGTTGTACTATTTGGTTACATGACCAAATTTGATGTTCTATTAATGTATTAGTCCTAATACATTATAACCATGAATTACATTGTATTGCACAATACATCATGAGCATTTTATAATAGGCATGTCTTAATTAACTTAATTAATTATATTTTTATTGTAAACATTTTAACATTTTCAATTTAAACTAGACCTTTAAATCTGTTCCACTTGTTTTTTAACCAACTATTACAAAAAATATAATATTGGACATTTAGTGTGTAGGGCAAAAGAATAAAGGCAAAAATAAAATTTGAACAATTGACTCAAAACCTTTAGGTAGCTATTAAATTGCTTTTTCATATATTTATTTTTTATTTTAATAGTTTAATATTTAACAACAGAATAATTGGTATAATATTACATTGCATGTTCACAATTACTAGATGTACCTGAGGCGATTTGGATATCTAGATACTCCACTGAACCCAGAAGCTCAGAGAGATTCCAGTGAGTGGGCTATGAAAGGAGCTCTCAGGTAAAACAGTCACATGAATGTAGTCTATAGACATTTCCCTTAATAACACATTGGATCCTGCACACTGTGCACATACTAAACATGTATCTAAATAAATATGTTACGATTTAAAAATAAATGTATCATCCCCCATTTTCCCTTTGTGTATAATTTATACTGCTACAGTTTCTGAAATTAATAATTTTGTGGCTTGTTTAATCCAAAATGATTGAGGAAGACACATTGTAATCTCTTTTTTATCTACTTTGTGCACGTCTGAACTGTCATATTTGTTAAAGTCTTTTTCAGAGGGTGTCAGGGCTGCCAGTCACTGGAAATCTTGACAGAGCTACTCTTCTTAAAATGAGGCAGCGGTGTGGTGTTGAGGACCCTTTAACCAGAAGTCATTCAAATACAGGAGATTTGGTGGTAAGCATCTTTCCTGATTGTTTAATAATACAGTCAACCTTCTCTACCAAATTTGGTCATATTATCTCTAAAGTCTGTATTAAATGAAGATTATTCTTAATGTATTGCAGTGCATGTGCAGTGCCTTATTAAAAAGAAAACTTGTAAAATATGCATTATTGTCATGGCATGCCAAGGAGAGAGTTGAGGATCTATTTGCAGCAAAAACATTTTATTTAGAAACATTGGCAAAAATACACGGAACAACAAGCACAAATTGAAACAGCTATAATCCACAATGCATAGAAAAGGAATGACACAACTGAACTGAAAACTCAGGCACACTGGGGTATCATGAATGGACTATGTGACATATTTACTGTATTTATTGGAATATCAACAAAACCATATTACGTTGTTTCTTATGTAAAAGGCGTGTCAGTGAGTTTGAAAAACCTCACATTGAAATCAAGGCCGTTCACATGTAGTGATCCCAAACATCACTGCTGCCTGTCTGGAAGCACAGACTCTGAATAGTCCAATTACTGATACTGATGAAACATCAGCGCTCCTGGAAAGCCTCTCAGCAAGTCAGATTTGAGGACCTGAACTAACTGTTTTATATAATGTGTTATACACAACAGTTTGTTCAATAATACATAAACAAATGTAGCTGTTGTTACGATTATTTATGAAATGATGCAAGGAATTATGTGTGCAATATAATGCCTTAAGAATACCCTTATAATTTACTATAAATACAGGTTTCATAGAAAGTCTCACTAAAAATGAAGCATATAGCGTTGGTTCTGGCAGGTCATTTGAGTTGATTCTCAGCTGATCACATCTACCTATAGGAACACGACACCTATCGCAGCATTCCTATATAAGCTCTATTCAGTATTAATCAGCAGCTTTTCCCGCTTGCTCAGGAGAAAATTACCCTCCTCCATCCCCAAATCCTTCGCACAGTCAGGACTTGGCTTTCTGATATTCCTTGCTGAATCAGACTTCTTTTCTTGAATAATGATACACTTAAATATGATTAAGATGATATCTGCTTTGTTCTGTTCTGTTAACCCTAGGGGGGTTATTATTGCTACTCTCCTGCTCATTTATGACAGGCTGCAAGGATGGGCAGAGAGTTTTTGCACAGAACAGAACCATACCTCCATTCCAAACTTTATGCTAAGTATTTATCATTTTGACGATAGTGGCCCTGACAGAAATGTATTTCAATATTAGGAAAAGCAGCTTAATTGAAATGCATTTTGAGTTTTAATGGTGCCATCGGATGCCCATTTCCCACAAGTTTATATGATTATTTAGGGTCTTATTGAAAAGTATATAACATACTTTGGTTAAAATCTCTCAATGGTAGTGTAAAAAATATTTTCTTTACCCTGTCAAAATCAGCTCTGTTTTCATCAACCCATTTTTTGTCAATGTTGCTTTAAATGCTAATGACTCTGCTGACCCCTTAAAATTTTTATTTTAAGCATTTAATACCAAGAATAGGAAAGATCTATCGTTAAAGATCAGAATAAGCGCTACAGATGTGAGAATGCGAGAATGGTTGCTACTGAGGTAATCTCGATCTTTCTCTGCTGTATCTTTACAATGGCTGTAGAAATGGTCATTAATTCTTGATTTGGGCACGGTGCAGGTAATAATATGATAAAAGAAAATCATGGCAAACGACTTCCTAAGTTAGTTTAAGTTGAAACATCTTTTACAATCAATTTGATTCAACTTAATTCATGTTTACTGTTATTGTCATTGTAGGCTTAGGCTTCTTTTTTCTATTAATTTTAATTATTTATTTTCTGTTAAAAAATTATAATTATTTTTTTAACACCGCACACCCAGCCCCCCCATTTTATCTTGGGCTACACACCAGGGGGTGCTGCAGCACCCTCAGCACCCCTACTTCCCGCGGTAACGCTTGCAACCACTGCTTGCATTTTCCGTTACCTGCGACGCCGTTTACAATTCACACAAATCGTGCGTGTTGCCAAGGGAGACAAGTCGCTGTGGTGGTTAAACGATTACAACTAATTTAATATCATAATATACAGGGTCCTGCAAGTCATCTGTAAGTGAAAAAGACAAGACCCACAAATCCGTGGCCACAGAACAGCAAAATATGAAGGCAATGCTCTCATTAAGCACTTTTAAACCTCCCGTAGAAAATCATAAACACTTAACGTGTTAAGATAGTGCTATTAAAAGATCAAATTCGATATATAGTTCATTAAATTAATATACTACAAGGCAAGCATATGGCCATGAACACAACGAGCAAACTTTCACTTTTCCTCCCATAAGCCTACACGCTTAATATGGCATACAAACGAACTAAGATGATAAAGACCAAATTCAGTATTTCTATTGTTAGGCTAACTATACAGACCATATGAACGAGCATCAAGGAATTAATTCATATTAAAGAACCAACTCCGTGCAGGCAAGCAGACGAGCCCAGAACACAATGCGCTAAGTTGCACGTTAAACGTTATCCTCCCGTAGAAAATCATTATAGGCTACATAAAAGACGTAATGTAGCTTAATGAACAAAGACATTGATACAAAAGGGCTGTAGACATTTTATTCAAAATGGGAAAACGCGAAACTTGCGCGTTGCGTTTATTCTGGGCTCAGCTATCTGTACATATTAATTATATTTTAATAATGAAGAGGAGCATATTGAGTTATGGTGTTTGGTCTTTATATTCATATTCTCAGTCCGTTATGCCACATTATGCCACGTTTTACGGTATGGGAGGAAAACACTACAGTATATACACATTATATTAATTAACTGTATTTTGAATTTGATCTTTTAATAGCACTGTCTTAACACATTTAGCCATATTAAGTGTTTATGATTTTCTACGGGAGGTTTAAAGTGCTTAATGAGAGCATTGCGTTCATATTCTGCTGTTCTGTAGCCACATATTTGTGGGTCTTGTCTTTTTCTCCTACAGATGACTTGCAGGACCCTGTATGTTATGATATTAAATTAGTTATAATCGTTTAACCACCAAAGATTGTCTTATCGTCTTATCTCCATTGGCAACACGCACGGTTTGTGTGGATTGCTATGGAAAGCCAAATGGTTCAGAATTCGCCTGGTTTTCACCGCCGTATGATTATTAAAACGCCGTTTTCATAACGCCGCAAGGCGTTAAATAAACGCCGTTAGGCGATAAGTTAACGGCAGACGCCACCACGCGTTAAAATAACGCCAGGCGCCGACCGACGTTAAGTTAACGCCACACGCCACTTAAGATGCAGATTTATTCGCTTATCTACATGGACACACCTCTCATGGCTACGAGGAATCTACGGCAAGTCTGAGCATCCAGTTTGCTACAGCGCGAAGATGGCAAAAATTGTTTTAAACACTGTATACTGTGAAGTGTAAATGCACATGAATTTTTGAACAGCACAAAATGTAATTGAAAGAAAATATATTTATTAACCCATGACATATGATAATAAACTAATAGTAAAGTGCTCAGAAAAATATCCCTTTTATAGCACCAGGCTCTGTTTTTTAAATTAGCACTTTATACGGTCTTTAAACTAATAGTGAAATGTTCAGAGAATTATGGCTCACAGACTGGCATAAAGTTGGCTTGACGTTGGACGTTCGATATTCGCATATTTAGGGACCGTCTCTAAAGTTACATGCAATATTGGTATACATTTTCTAACTTCAATACCATATGATAAGAATGACTTACAGTCATAAAACAACTGTACAATGTACATCTAGGTGTCAACTATAATGCGCACCTTTTATATTTTTTTATTTATTAAAATAAAATGTAAATCATTTGTTTTCAGTAACTTTAGAGGCGGTCCGAATATCGAACGTCCAACGTCAAGCCAACTTTATGCCAGTCTGTGAGCCATAATTCTGTTTTTCTGTTTTTCTTTTTGGATCCTCATATCTCTGTCTGTCTATTTATCTATATGTAAATACTTAAATAAGAAAATATAGTGATTAGCCCTATAAATCAAGTTAATTACACAATTTAAACCATGACATTATAATAACAAACTAATAGTACAATGTTCAGAAAAATATCCCTGTTATAGCACACAGCTGATTTTTGAATTGGGACATATGTCTTTAAACAATTTTAGAACTTTAAATGAATGCAATACTGAAAATGCATGCAATGTAAATCCATTAAACAAAGTTATAACACTGTTGACTTAAAGGTATCAAGCCACCTGTACATTACTCAGAATGTTTAATTCCTTATATTGCATATGGCTTAGCTTTCAGATTTTTTTTAAACAAATATTTAACCCATTTAAATCCATTAAACTACAACACTGTTTGGCCTAAAGGAATAAAACCAACATGTAAGTTACAAACTGTAAATAATACAGTTTTTTTTTTTTTGCTGTTACCTTTTTTGATAATATTTTGTTTTATTTGTTTGAACAAAATTCATGTGCATTTACACTTCACAGTATAGAGTGTTTAAATTTTTTTTTGCCATCTTCGCGCTGTAGCAAACTGGATGCTCAGACTTGCCGTAGATTCCTCGTAGCCATGAGAGGTGTGTCCATGTAGATAAGCGAATAAATCTGCATCTTAAGTGGCGTGTGGCGTTAACTTAACGTCGGTTGGCGCCTGGCGTTATTTTAACGCGTGGTGGCGTCTACAGTTAATTTATCGCCTAACGGCGCTTATTTAACGCCTTGCGGCGTTATGAAAACGGCGTTTTAATAATCACACGGCGGTGAAAACCAGGCGAATTCTGAACCATTTGGCTTTCCATAGATTGCAAGTGACGTTGCAGGTAGTGAAAAGTGCAAGCGGCGATTACAAGTGACGTAATTTAGTTTCTTTTTCTTGTTTTCACCACATGGCTACTTGTGTAAAATGCCAAGAGATTCAATTTAAAAGATACTTAATAAATAATAAAAAAGACTGCAAGTGACGAAGAAGTGCAGGTGTCTGAGAGTGCAAGTCTGAAAATGCAAGCGCATGTATGTAGCCAGACCATATTGACTCAGGGCGGGTCTAAGGTAAGACGGCCTTGTCAATCAACTATCGTGGGAGGAGCCTGTGCAGATCTACGTCATTCTGACAGGAGTCTCAGAACAGCCTGATTTGAGTGGGTGGATTTTTATCATTATAGGATGGGTGTGCACACACACTTCCAACACACATTCATGTTCGAACAACATGAAAAGTGAATTTTGCATCCAATGACCCCTTTAACTTTTAAGAAATGTTATGGGCTATGCCCTTCTCTGTATTCGCTCACACACATTGGAATTGTGGTTAACATACAACATTTGATAGTTTACAATAAAAACAACTAAATACAGCTACAATAAATACAATTAAATGTTTATATTACAATAAATAATCTAAGGATAAAATAGAATAGTAGACATAACCAAGTAAATAAGTTGGCTCTTTATATGGAGAAAACAGCTGTTTGGATTGTAAATACAATTATCTTTCTTATTTCGTAGGATTTTGGCGAAAGAAAAACTTAACATATCGCATTCACAACTACACACCTGACATGGGGAAAACTGCAACACAGACAGCCATACGCTCAGCATTTAAATACTGGAGTGATGCCACCCCACTCAGCTTTAAAGAGATTAACCATGGACTTGCTGATATTCGAATCTCATTTCACAAGAGAGATGGCTGTCCTTCACCTTTTGATGGTCCTGGTAAGTAAATATCACTAAATTAAGTATATTATTTATCATAATATTAAAAGTTATACATTACAAAAAAATAATAGAACATGTTTTACATGTATTTATTTTACTCCTGTCATTTTACACATTAATAAGATCTAACATTATATGGCATGTTATAGTTCTTTTAACCAAGACCTGGCAAAATGTAAACTCAGGACACACCAGCTTTATGTACTGTTGCTTTACAAATTAGTACAATAATATATTTTTAGGCCATGTTCTTGCCCATGCTGAGGCCCCTCCAGCAGGAATAGTTCACTTTGATGAAGATGAATTCTGGACTGAAGGGAAGTATTATGGTTCCAATCTGCGTATTGTTGCAGCTCATGAGATCGGGCATGCTCTTGGCTTGGGGCATTCTCAGTATAGCAGTGCTCTTATGGCTGCCCACTACATTGGTTACCAAGCCAATTTTAGACTGCACATTGATGATATCAGAGGAATCCAAGCAATATATGGTAAGATAATCCAAACAAATTATTAAATATTTGCCGAAGACTGCCTATATTAATTACCCTTATGAATTCAGGTAAAAGGATGTCTAGTACAACCACTGCTGATGATATCTATGCCGTGACATATCCCACTACCATGGCATCATTCCCCAGGGGTGATATGCTGGATCCATGCACTGCTAAACTTGATGCTATAATGCTGGGTAAGAAAACCATGTAACAGTGCACATGACTTAAGTTCATTCAAGTTAAACAAATGCAGTAGATTTGCTTGTTCAATGACTAAAAATATAATGTAACATTATAAAATATTGCAATTTTGTAAACATGTTATAAATATTACTTTTTGTGTGTTAGGTCCCTCACATAAGACATATGCTTTTAGTGGGGATTATGTGTGGACAATAACAGATATGGGCCATAACTCTCCGATAAAAACAAGTTTGCTATGGAAGGGGCTGCCAGGAAACCTGAATGCAGCTGTATATTCCCCAAGAACCAACAAGACATACTTCTTTAAAGGTAGATTATTATTCTCTGCACAAGGTTTTTATGTATTTTAACATTTTTTAAATTGTAACCACAATAATTAATGCAATACAAGAGAAGCTTGGGAAAAAAGTTGGGAGAAATCAAAATGCTCAAAATGGTGGATGTAGAAGGGGATAGGGATTAACATAATTGATAGCCCACACCCCCTGCTACATCTGCCATATTGAGCATCTCAATGTATGCTATTCAGGTATGTATGAGAATGTATATACGGACTGTCTATTTTAAAACTTTTGTGAGTAAACAGCTTCTCCTGCATTACATTATAAATACTGATAGTTGATTCCAATCTATGGTACAATCAATAAATTGTAACTGATTTTATTTAGCTTTAAATAATTAATATTAAGGGGGAAAAGCATGTAGTTTGACCAGCAGTTTGTTGGAATCTGTGCTACAATTGAAAATGTCTATGTTGTGGTCAGAGCTGGTCCTAAATCAAACATCTGGCCTGGGAACAGATTGGATCAGGCTCACTCTGGTAACCTGGTGATGAGACAGTGAAGCAGAAAGACACAAATATAAGCATAGACTCCCTTCACTTTTTTCCTTCACAAGATACTGGAGAAGCCCTTGGCGATGGCTAGAGTCCAGAAAGGACTGGACAGAGTAAGCCAGATCATCATCTAAGAGCAGCATTGGAGGAGGAGAGGCATTCTCTTCTCCAGTCCCTGGGGAAGCAGAAGGAGAAGGAGTGAATGGTTTAAGTCATAAGATATTAATTTTGGGATTGATCTTGTGGTATTAAGGGGTTTCTGAACGCAAGGCATTTGCATGGATCTGGTGTGTACCTCATTGCCCTCTGGAGCTGATCATAGTTATGTGTACTTTCACTCTCCCTGAACCAATGATCAATGATGGGGACATCGGAGGTTTCACCTGATCATGGGAACAGTGGAGGCTGAAATGACAGACTGGAATGAGGTGAGTCCAGTACATGCAAGTCGCAGAATGTTCTGAGCCTTTTTGTGATGGTGGTTCTCAAGAAGCTGGAGATTTCTTGGATTGTGTGCTCCATATGACCATTGGTTTGGGGATAATAACCAGAGGAGAGGCTGATGAAAATCCCCAGGAGGTTAAAGAAGGAGGACAAGACTTTAGAAATAAACTGTGGCCCTGATTTGTCACAATGTCTTCTGGCAAGCCAGAGGTGCTGAACAGATGATAGAACGGGACCTCTGCCATCTCCAGTGCTGTGTGAAGCCTCTTGAAGTGAATCAAATGGCAGGCCTTAAAAAAAAAACGATCCGCTGCTAACAGAATGCAGGTTTAGTTGGAGGGGCGAGTGGTTACAAAGTCCATACCAGTGTGTGACTATGGTCATTGTAGGACAGGAAGAGGCTGGAATTTACAAGATGGGAGAAACTTTCCACACATATTCACATGTTCACATCAGCAGTCTGATTTTGCCACCAGTAGTTTCTCCTAATAAACTCAAAAGTTTGGATAACCTTGGATGACCAGAGCCAGGTGCTGAGTGCAGCCATTCCAGGAGCTTCAGTAATATGGATTCAGGGATAAAAGTGCTGCCTAGAAGACAAGCAGGAAGAGTGGGATCATGAAGTCAATATCCCATTGGATGGGGCTGTTGAAAATGGAAGATGGGAGAATGAGTATGAGGTTATCTTTGGGAAGATTAGGAGCATGCAGTTGTAAGAGGGCATCAGCTTTGGTGTCTTCGGAACTAGATCTGTATGTCACAGTGCAGTATAAATCATGTTCTTTATTATTTTTTATTATTTGTCACATACACAATCATACAAGTATAATCAGTAGTGAAATGCAAGTAGAATTGAAGAAAAATACAGCATTTACATGAGGAAAGTGAGGAGAAAAAAATTACCCCCAGACTATGCTCCTTGGGGAGTACAGTGTGAGAACAGGAAAAACACCTCAGCAACACAAAAGCACATACACGACAAAGCCACAGGGGAAGTGAATCCGGCCCAGCAAGCAGCCATCTGATCCCGCAGCCACTGATCCGGCGCTGGTCAGACCCGCTTGACCAGGCCAGCGGATCGGCGAACAGGCGAATGGTCGGGGGCAATGTCTGTAATGTCTGTAATGTCTGTAGGGTGGGGAGGAGCATACGCAAGGCGTCTAACTGCATCGCACACCGGGGTAGATTCCAGCAACAGCCTTGCCAAGGCCACTGTAGGGGAGCCAGAAAAAGATAAGATTGTTTTGTCTTTGGGGCGAGTAAACATTCCAATTTTTGCAGGCTACTCTCTGTCCGTTTTTGTCCATTTCGGTCTCATTTTAATCAATTTCCCTTTGTAAAGCTGTGAACTTCTCCTTGGTAGAATCCATATTGCGATTATAGTCTCAGTGCTCAATGCTGACCGCTCTTCCCACAGCTTCAATCATACGGGCAGCCTTGTGGGGCTTTGGACAGCTGTTCCCGTTTTCTGAATTCTTCGATAACCCAGGGCAAAGCCTAATCCAATCAGCAAAATACCTGTTATCATGGTTCCGAATAGGTAGATATCAATGTCCTCCACGGAAAGAGCCGCCAGACACACGATTCGCCACCTCTCCCATGCGTCCATCGTATAGCCGGCTGCGAACGTTCCGTCAGGGCAGTCAGGTTCCCCGAAACCCAAGTTTCGATAGTGTCAATTGCATTAAGAGACCAGTTAATCCATAATATTTTAGTTTGGAGAGCAGTGCAGAGAGAGTCTCTCACGAGACAAGGGAGCAAAGCAGGGAAGATAAGGGTGAGGACGGGGAGAGAAAGCGACCACCTCCGTTGAGAGCCAAAGAGAAAGACTTCATGTCAAGAAGAAGAGCACCCTCCATGTCTAGTGGGGTTTTAGGCACTTGGTAGAGTGGAATTACTCCAGATTGCAGTGGTCATGATGACTTGGAAGGGTTTCTGGGATCCCTCTCATCAAGTCACCTTTATTTATATAGTGCTTTTTGCAATACAGATATTGTCAAAGCAGCTTCACAGTGATAAACAGGAAAAATAGCAGAATCAATTATGGAAACTCAATTACTACAACAACAGTGTCATTGTTCAGATCAAGTTAGTTTAGTTAAAATCAATAACACTGAATTTCATCAAACTCACATCTCAGTTCGTAAATAAGCACATTTGCAAAAGGCAGCAATGTCAGTTGTAGTCAGCTAAGTGTTGTTTCAGTTAAGTATGATAACAGTGTCAATTTTGCAAGATGTGATTCAGTTGCATAGCAGTTGTAACTTTCAGACAACTGCTTTCCCAACTAAGGAAACCAGAAGGCAACAGTGGCAAGGAACCTAACCATAACGAGTTACAGAATGGAGAATGAAACCTTGGGAGAAACCAAGCTCAGTCTGGGGATCAGTTCTCCTCTGGCCTAAGCAAACACACATCGTATAGTTTTGAACTTGGTACACTCACCAGCATTAGGTGAGAAATGAAAAGTTGTTGTCTGTTAAAAACATTGAAATATGAAAGTTGTGATGCTGCGGCCAGTAGTAGATAGGAGAATGCAGGCCGTATCAATAAGGCTCTATCAATGGCCTTAAGCACAATGAACATCCTACTGGATAAAACAGTCCACGCTGATCCTGGAATAGTTGGCCACAGTGATCTGTACCAAGGAAGTGTCCCATATGTCTTAAGGGCATGTTTTTGAGGTCTTCACTGACCATAAATGGCTGTGTTGGGGTTGTTTCTGGGTGCAGGTCCACCATCTGGTCTGGATACCGACATGGACCCGATCTGGCTGGTAACGTCTATCCTCGAAATAAGGAGGAAACAGAGAGTAATATAAGCATAATTACCATTCTTCTTGCAATGTAACAAGTTCATTGGATGTTATGGGAGGTGTTAACTTTTATGCATTGAATATTGAGAGCATATGTCATAATTGAGAGATATTTTTCAGATGGAAAAACGCAGATTTACAACTCTACTCAACTGCAGTATAAAATAATGATCTTCTACCCACCTTCTCCTCTTTCACAGGTGAAAAAGTATGGAGGTTCACAAATGACCGCCTTGACTATCAATACCCCAAAGCACTAAAAAGAATCCCTGCCAACATTGACGCCGCTTTGTATTATGAGAAAAACAAGAACATTTTCTTCTTTAAGGTATAGTGTGATTTCAACATTACTATACACAACCTATGCATACGAGAAATAAAATTAAGCAAAAATTCATGATAAATTCTTAAGCCCTCATGTCTGTATAAAGTTCTTTCTACTTAAACGAACACTCCTGTTGATAAATATTTACCATTTTCTAGTTAGGTCAGTGGTTCTTAGCACCAGTTGTGGGGACCCACAGCACTACACAACTTTCGTCTCTCTTAAAATTTGTTCTGCACACAAGTCTTGTGGATTCATTTAAAAAGAAGAATTGGTGAATTAGAAAATACTTGGAATTAAGTTGATTTAATGCCTAAAAAACAAGAAACTTATTTATAGAATTTAATTTTTGTTTTAAAGGTCTCCCATTATGTCACTCTTTACAAGATGTAAAACAAGTCTCTGGTGTGCCCAGAGTGTGTATGTGAAGTTTAATCTCAAAATACCTCACATATAGTTTTTATAGCTTATTAAAATCACCACTTTTAATGTATGAGCCAAAACGCACAGATTTTTTCCCCTTTAAATGCAAATGAGTTGGTGCCTCCTGACCCCTTTTCAGGAGAGGGTGGAGCTTCAAGAGCTTATGCTGTGGCATACCAGCAACAACAACAATCCAATCCCAATATGATTTGTTGGGATTATAAAAAAATGAGTGGGTGGATTTTTACCATTATAGGCTGGTTATTTTCACACACTACAACTACACAACTGTGTTCAAACACCTTATAAAAGTTATTTTTTTCATGATAGGTCTCCTTTAAATTTTACACCCTTCCCAGTCCTCGGAACCTACATTTGTCGTGTGGTTTGGAGGAGTCCTGCCAAATTTGAAACTCCAAAAACCCAAGCTTGTAGCACATATTATCTGCCAGCAAAGCAACATTGACACAAGTCCGCTATGGTGCGAAAACCAGGTCCTGTACATGCTGGCCAAAATCTTGGATGTATGCATCCTGGAGACAAACAGGACTAATCTGGCAACACCACAGTGGCCAGTCTAGTTTGTCAGGCAAGGAGGTATGGCCCACTGTTGCCAAACAGGGTAATGGTCCCTCCTCTCACCCAGAGCAAGACAGTGCTGCTTGCTCTCATGCATGAAGTAGTAAGTATTGTGCAGGCTGATGTATTTATCTTAAAGTCATGGAAGTACAAAATTAGTCATTTTATTATCGATACCCACTCAGCAAGTGTGTCTTCTGGATGAGGTGCAACTAATTTGCAACAATTTCTCCCTCTAAACTCAGTGAATGTTTTAAGCTACACTATGTAACTTTTTGCCCTCTGCATCACACTACCCACAGCCAAAGCACTGACTTTGAAGTTCCCTCAGGAAATCACCATAACCTTGCTTTGGCCAGACATTGTGCTCTGGTCCACTTATTCTATGTTGGTCATCTTGGCACCTTACTGAGCTGCATGCTCACATGCATGAAGAAGTAGGTATTGCGTAGGCAGTTTTGTCCTAACCTATTCATCATAAAGACATGGAAGTACAAAATGAGTAGTTTTGATTAACAAGAAGCTGTTGATTTCTAAAACGTACAGTGTATTTTTATAGTACAATGACCTTTTATATGTCAAAAGATCAAGGAAAATTTTGTTTTCTAATTCATGACCACTTTAAATTTGATTGATTGATTGATTGATCATTGATTTATTTATTTTTTCAGGGCTCAGGCTATTGGCAGTGGGATGAAATGGTTTATAATGACCTCAGCATTTATCCCAAACCCATTTCGCGTCTGTTTACTGGCATCCCATCAAACCCGGATGCAGTTTTCACATGGACCAATGGGAAGATGTATTTCTTCAAAGGTGACAAGTACTGGCGCTTAAATGAGCAATTAATTGTTGATTCTGGATACCCACTCAGCACGCGTGTCCGCTGGATGAGGTGCAACTAATTTGCAGCAATGGTCCCTTTAAACTCAGTGAACGCTTTAAACTACACTATATAACTTTTTGCCCTCAGCTTCACACTACCCACAGTCAAAGCTAACATGCATGGGTGAACGGCATATGCAATTTCCAGTCAAATTAATCCCAACAGCTCTAAAAAACAAATTATTATTGTTGGGTTATCAAAGTGTAATTGGTTGAAGACCTGGGGTCCGTTCTTCGTATGTCGCTAACTCAGTTAGCTGGATTTGATTGTTGACGATTTCAATTGATCTTGGATTGTTTGGTTCTTCGAAGCTCATCCCGGAGTTGCTGTCATAGCAACGGGTCCGTAAACTTAAACCTGCTCGGGAGCAGGCTTATTTCATGTAAACAGGATTAGATCGCATCCTTTTAAGCAGACATGATACTTAAAATATGTCCCAGCCACTGCTACTTTATTACAAGTGTACCCTACTGATCCAGGGACAATAATTTAAAATAATAATCATTTAAAAATATTATAATAATGTTGTGTTGTCTATAATACTATAGACACAGCCAGTTTTACTCACTGAAAGATGTATTCGTCATAAAATAATTACTAAATAATTGTATTAGAGTCTTACAGACATGCTATACAGTTAATGCATGACTCTACATTAACTGTATAACATGTCTGTAAGACATCTTCTCTGATTAATTAATGTGAGGATGACAGATATTATGGGAGGGGCTTAATAGGCGCAGGAGATGCGGTAACTTGATTTTGACCCTTAAGAAACTTTAATTAATGCTGTCAAGTAACAAATCCATTTCAAAGATAAAATTAAATGAATTGTTAATTACTACATTGAAATAAAAATGTAAAGCCTGTACAAATACTAGAAATCATGAATATAAATAATTGGGAATCATGTAAAACAATTAAAATAAATTAAAAACAGTGCATATTTCATTTATCTATTATAACATTTATGTAGTTTGTTCGTTTGGCTGTTTCCTTATAAAAGTCCAGAAATCTTGTCGTCAAGTTTTTCGTCAGATGACTTTTTTAATGATATGATGTCATTACGTTGCTGTCTTGCCACCAGCCAATCGCTACATTGCTGATCGTGGTTTCGAGTATCGATGCATAGCCCCTTTTAAACCATCAGATAGCTCAATCCAGCCATACTAATCATCAACAGCAGGTGCGTTCGAAGAACCGAATTAGCCAGATCCTGATTAGCGCGATGATATCATCTTGGATCTGTCATTTGATCTCGGATGTAATGAGTGACGTACGAAGGTTTAGAAAATTATTATTATTTTATTTATTTTTCAGTTTTGCACTCTAATTAATAACATTTTGTTATTTATGATCAAAAAAGTTGCATGCTGTAGCTTCTGTTAAATACATTGTTAATACACTAAAACAGTTGAATCCATTTGATCATCTACATTATGCATATGATGCCTTTGAAAATATATAATTATTCTGTGTACAAATAAACATAAACAGAGTTGCATCTAACATTTACGTACTTTAAACAGCAATTTTTTTTTTTACATTTCGTTGCTTCAGCCTTTAAATTGCTTTTCTTTCACAAGAGTTTACACTTTATATCCCATGATGACATAAATCCAATGATGAGATAAATTTGCACGTGTATTCACAATAAAAAAAAAAACTGAAATTATTACATTGCATACGTATTCAGACCCTTTGGCTCAGAAGCAGAAGCTGTCCAATCTCAATGATATTTCTACACTTTAACTGGAATTAACCTGAAGCAAATTCAATTGATTATAGACATGATTTAGAAAAGTACACACCTGTCTAAATATGTAGCACAGTGGTTCTCCTCAGCAGGCACATTATATTTGGTAAAATTTCAGTTGCTACATTGGGTAACCAAAATTCAATGTAAATTCAACATCTAATGTCAATGTTAAAGGGTTACTCCACTCCAAAATGAAAATTTTGTCATTAGTCACTTACTAGCTTCGTTTGTCTTCGGAACACAATTTAAGATATTTTATATAAAAACCGGGAGGCTTGTGACTGTCCCATTGATTGGCAAGTAAATAACACTGTCGAGTCCCAGAAAAGTATTGCCAGGGTAGTAGAGTTGGGTATCGTTTGCGGTTTTTTCGATGCGGGTGCCAAATCGATACTTTTAAAACGATACCGGTGCCTAAACGGTGCCTGAACCGATACTTATAAAAATAAAAATGACCAATTAATAATTGGATTGGCCATTAGCACCTGGTTTCACAGACAGGGCTTAGATTAAGCCAGGATTATGCCATAGTTAAATTAGGACATTTCAGTAATTTTATAAACATGCTTAGAAAACAAAGAGTGCATCTTGAGACAAAACAAAGGCACTGATATATTTTAGGATCAGTCAGTGCAAGTTTATTTCAGTTAAAACAGCTACGAGTTACATTTTAGTCAAGGCCATGTTGTCTGGCCAATCAAGCACAGTAATATCATGGTTAAGCAAACCACTTGGAAGTGCTTTTGGCAGTGTGGGCAGGTGCTAAAGTCCTGCTGGAAAATGAAATCAGCATCTCCATAAAGCTTGTCATCAGGTGTAAGCATAAAGTTCTCCAAAATCTCCTGGTAGATGGCTGAATTGACTTTGTACTTGAAAAAACCCAATCGACCAACACCAGCAGATGTCATGACACCCCAAGTCATCACTGACTTCAGAAACTTCACACTGGACTTCAAAAAACATGGATTCTGTGCCTCTCCACTCTTCCTCCAGACTCCAGACCTTGATTGCCAAATGAAAAGCAAAAATTACTTTTATCTGAAAAGAGGGCTTTGGAGCACTGAGCAACAGTTCAGATCTTTTTCTCCTTAGCCCAGGTAAGATGCTTCTGATGATGTTTCTGTTTCAGAAGTGGGTTGGTAGCCCTTTTTACCTGAAGATGTCTGAGCGTGGTGACTCTTGATGCACTGACTCCAGCTTCAGTTCACTCCTTGTGAAGCTCTCCCAAGTGTTTGAATCGTCCTTGCTTGACAGTATTCTCAAGCTTGCGGTCATCCCTGTTGCTTGTGCACATTTTCCTACCCAATTTCTTCCCTCCCGTCAACTTTCGATTTAATATGCTTTGAAACAGCACTCCTTGAACAGCCCCCCCTTTCAGTAATGACCCTCTGTGACTTACCCTCTTTGTGGAGGGTGCCGATGATCATCTTCTGGATCATTGCAAAGTCAGCAGTGTTCCCCATTATTGTGTTTTCAAAGAACAAGAGATACCCAGAATGTATACGGCATGGATGCTCATTTATTGAAACTCAAATATAAATATTCTAATATTTTGAGATACTGATTTTTGATTTTCATTAGCTGTAAGCTCTAATCATCAAAATTAAAACAAAAAAAAAGTTTGACGTGTTTTACTTTACATGTAATGAATCTAAAATATATGAAATAAGTTACAAAAAAAAATGTAATTTTTCACCATATTCAAATTTTCTGAGATACACCTGTAATTACTGCATTCACGCACTCCTCGGATGCTCTCATTTCCCGAGTTGTGCTTTTAAGTCGGAATGTGCAAACAGCGCACTCACATTACTACAAAGATTTAAGGGAAATTATTTTTCACATCCGATGCCGGTGATGATGCTTTCTATGTCTGTTTCGGAGAAACAAAGGACAAATATTTAAACTGATCGCTCAGGCATGGCACCGAAATGAGGCACCGAAATCTGCATTCTGATTCGGTTCTAGTACATACCGGTTGCATAGGTACCGGTGCCATATTAGTACCGGGTTTCAGTGCCCAACATTACAGGGTAGTTCATCTGCCATCAGTGGTTCAATCTGAATTTTATGAAGCAACGATAATACTTTTTATACGCAAAGAAAATAAAAATAACTTTTTCTATGCTTTGATTTAAATGAAAATCTTAACGCATTATTGCGTTGAGGTGGATGCAGAAGAGAGTACGCTGCTTCCATTCGATGGGTAATATTCAAAAGGGTGCTATGCTGATGCGGAGAGACAGAGTGGAGACTAATTGTAGAAAAAAAAATATATTTTTTTTTTTTGCGTACAAAAAGTATTCTCGTTGTTTTATAAAATTCAGATTGAACCCCGAATTTTCGTTATTTGAATTTTCTTTGCATATAAAAATATTCTCGTCACTTCATAAAAATCAGATTGCACCCCTGATGGCAGATGGACTACCCTGGTGATGCTTTTCATACTTTTCTGGGACTCGACAGTGTTATTTACTTGGCAGTCAATGGGACAGTCACAAGCCTCCCGGTTTTTATATACATTCTCTTAAATTGATTTCCGAAGATGAACAAAGCTTTATTGAGTTGGAACGACATGTGGGTAAGTGAATAATGACAACATTTCTGGGTTAGCAACCCTTTAATATGATGTCCAGTATCGACATCAGCTGACTGGTTGTAAATTTTTAGGTTGTGTGAACAAAATCCAACGTTAAGTCAATGCCAGATTGATGGCAAATACTGACTTGCATTTTAAACCAAAATGCAAAATCTGTACCAAGTTATGTCCAATGTCAACCTGACGTTATTTAGACCGGTGCCTGCTGGGTCATTCCTGGAAAAGAATAAGAACAAATTTGTGAGTTTATGCACCTGTTGTGAATTGCCACCAATGGTCACAGTCCACCCTGACAGAGCTAAAGACGAGCTGCAGAGAAGAATGGCCGAATCCCCAAATTCAGATTTGCTAAACTTTTCTCATAAAACAACAACAAAAAATAAGCCTTGTGCTTGTAATGCCAACAATGGTGCTTCATCCACAGTAAAAGTACTGAGTTAAGGGTCTGAACATTTATGCAATGTAAATGTATCAGTAATATATAATAATAAAAAAATACAAATTTATTACAAATCAATTTTTGCCTGTAGTGTTAAAAGGTAGTTTAGCATATGGTTGCAACATAAAATGTAACAAAAATACTTACATATGTGACCCTGGACCACAAAACCAGTCTTAAGTGTCAATTGTTCAAAATTAAGATTTATATATCATCCTAAAGCTGAATAAATAATCCATTGATGTATTGGACAATCTTTGGCTGAGATATGACTATTTGAATATCTAAATATTGAGTAAATTGCCTTTAAAGTTGTCCAAATGAAATTCTTAGCAATGCATATTACTAATCAAAAATGAAGTTTTAATATATTTACGGGAAGAAATGTACTAAATATCTTAATGGAACATGATCTTTACTTAATATACTAATGATTTTTGGCATAAAAGATTATATTTTTGGCTATTGCTACAAATATACCCAGCGACTTAAGACTGGTTTTGTGGTCCAGGGTCACATAAGTAAACCAAACAATTGGGAGCTGTGCTTTATAAGACATGTTGTGGCTCTTATAGCATGTTGAATTAATGATTAATGATAATGTTAATGTATTCATTTTATATATATATATATATATATATAAATTCTGTTTCATTTGTATAGCAGTAATATACTGTGTGTGATTTTGACTTCTGACAACTAAAATGGGCGTACGACAGCACAGGACCACTGTCAGAAATCTTCTTTGAGTATTCTGCTACACTACAAAAATCTAGTTTGAGGAACATGACAGAATTCAAGGTGTAGCCTTGCCCTCCAATTCCCCAGATCTCAGTCTGATTGAGTATCTATGGGATGTGCTGGATCAACGAATCCAAATCCAATCCATGGAAGCCCCACCTCAAAACTTGCTGGATTTGCTGCTAATGTCTTGGTGCCAGAGACCACAGGACACATTTAGAGGTCTTGTGAAGTCCATGCCTCGACGCATTAGAGCTGTTTTGGCAGCATGGTACATTATATTAAGCAGGTAGATTTTATGTTTTAGCTGATCAGGGTATTTTAGTTGGACTGGTGCACTCTATGAATTGCATTGCTGTGTGGGCACATACTTCACACTGAGTTGTCAGCGTCTGAAGCAAACTGTACTCATACGGGAAAACAAAGTCTTGGATATTTTAAGAGCCTGTTCAGTCTGAACTGTACACACATCAGCTATAGAAATGTGCTTATTTTTTTTGTGCAATATTATTTATTTACCAAATATACCAGTACTAATCACAGTTAGTTTGCAAAGTGACCAAACTAGAAAGTAACAGAATCCTGACACCCATGTTCCCTGTGTCTTGTTCCCATAATTGTGAGAGTGCAGCTTACATTTGCAGTAATTTGCATCAGTTGTTGTTTTGTTTTATTTTTCTCCATTTGCTTTGGTACTATTTTCACAATTAAGGTGCACATTTATAAAACTCTGATCACACTTGTAACACTTTTACACTTGTTATAGACGCTCTTTCAGAAACTCATTCTGATCTCTGTTTTGATCCTGATTTCTTTCTGATCTCATGTTTTCATTCCAGTTCTTTCCACATAACCATTGTTTCAAAACACTTTTGAACACATGAGACCATTTAAATGTAATCATCAGAATACAATTGAGTGCTTTTACCAGTTCACTCATTGGCAAACAATGCAAAATTCATGTTTCAATACATTTACATTACACAACAGACATAAAATCCATAATGTTTCCAATTATGTCTCACTGGTGCATTTTTAAAAGGTGTGATGAAGATATAACACTGCCATGAGGTTTTGTGAAAGGTTTTGACCTTTTCGTGTGAAGGGTGAAGTAATGTGGCAGTCTCTACAATGGTAAGGCTTCTGTTTACAACATCACATGGCATATGTAAAGTAAATAGCCTGTATTTGATGCAATAGTTATGTGGTATCTGTCTGCCTCCTGATGTGTTTCTAATCAACTTAATGGACAGTATTTGACTGTTTCATCTCCCTGAACATAAAGCAGGATCTGTCTAATTCATGCAGTAAAGACTATGCAGTGTTTTAGCTATACACTTAATTACATTTCTGTAGAAGGCCTGTTCTTACTATGTTAAACCAACTGTAGCTGATTTTTTTTTTTAGATAAATCCTGCTTTATGTTCAGGTTCAGAAATTGCAACTACATTTGCAATTACATTAAATTACAGTTATGTGAGATTAACTGCTTTTAACAATAATTCATTATATTCAGCTATTAATTTGATTAATATAGTGGTACAAAATGATTACTTAAGATCAGTTACACCGAATGATGAACAAATGTATTAAATTGAATGATGAGAAAAAAAGGTGTCTAACTCATTCAGTTATTGGCAGTGCCCATGCTGTTTAGAGATATATTAATAATAACAATAATGCAATGTATATATTTATAGGCACCTTCATGACACTCAAGGACACGTTAAACATCTCATTACAAAAATACACAGACACCAAAAACAACTGCCTAAAGAAGTGCGTTTTGAGACTAAATTGAAAAATGACAAGTGTCTATTGCGAGTGAGATGTACTGTACCGATGCAGGAATGGTCACATGTCTGCAAGTAACATATTTCTTGCAGATGAAAAAAAAGTCAAGTGAATTAACTTTGATATCTAACCTCCATGACCACATCTACTTAAGTACTCAGTACTTCAGACAGTAGTCAATTACTTAAGTTTTGTGCGTTTATTTTGTATCAGATGTGTGTATAATGTCAAATGTATTACTGTAATGTCTTTAATTCAGCAATAAAGCTTTGACATGTATCTTGCTTTTGAAAAAAATTGACTGTTATACATACTCGAGTGAAAAGATCACACTGCTGCGCTGTTTCAAAAACAGAAGATCATTATAACATGCAATGAAAAGATTTAGTTTCAGTGACTGTAACTGACTAGACAAGCATCATTCGATTGTGAAGAGCACATTTTTAGACAGCATTTTTCAATATTCTGTGTCAAATCTTTGGTGTCCATGTAAAACTGATCTTGTTTAACCAGTGCTAAAAATGCAACATCACTGAGAGCAGCTTACATTGAACAAGAGTCACAGTGTTTGACTTCATTCTACCCTAGTTTTAAGATGCAGTCACTAAATTGTATTTAGCCAAGTCCTATATACATAGGATTCATATATTCATATACAAGTGTAGAGGGTAACTGTCAGGGTGTGGGTGATGAAGGACTCAGATGCAGAGTGGGGAGGAAGGAGAAACTTTATTCTCGCCACAAAACACAAAATAACATAAACAATATTTAAATGACTGCTTAGGAAGCCGAGATTCCAGAGCCGGCCGGCAGTGTCTGCGGGCCACACGAGCTGCTGGATCTCCGTGCTATCAGTCCTGCCTCACAAGGGAACAGAGGGACAGGTAAGGAGCAGTCAGAGTTAACACGAGCAAGGACAAAACAATCTATTCGCAATGAGTAGAAACACAGGGACATATATGGGAGAGGGGGAATGAGCGACAGGTGGGGGAGAATCAGCTCATGATCCGTGCACGCCTGCTGCACGATCGGCACTGATTGCCCAGACCACGAGCTGCCAAACATGACAGGACAACAAGGGGAGCCGAGAAGGCACCCTGAACCGTGACAGTACCCCCTAACTCAGGGAGGCCTCATGGCATTCCCAGAGGACTCACCATGAAGCTGATGGAACTGATCAATGAGAGCGCGGTCCAGAATGTCATGAGCTGGAATCCAGCATCTCTCCTCCAGACCATAACCCTCCCAGTCTACCAGGTATTGATAAAAGCGATTATTATCAATAATAATATCGATATTTGCTCAGCTGATTGGTCCAGTTTGGGTTTGCGATCTCTAACCCAGAATAAAACTTGCTCCAGAGCTGGGTAGCATAAGTTACCATGGTGACGAAACCCACTCAAAACAAAACCACCTTCTTGAGTCGAAAAACTCAAAGTTTGCTCAAACTAAACGTGAACTTACCTGGGTAAAAACTGAAACCGGCTTCATGCTACAGGCCACTGGGCTAGACTAGGGTTGATTGGACTGAATTAACTGATTAGACAAGCTTAATAATTAGTTTGTATCATAACTTTTTAAAACTCTGTCTACTGACTAACCCTAAAAGTTTGTAGTCAATTAAGAAGGTCTTTACTTTGGTGTAACTATGCTCTCCTCCATTATCAATATTAATCAACATTAATCAGTATATTACTGTATCTTCTCTTGAAAAAAAGAAAGAAAAAAGAACTCTGAAGCACATGACAAAAGCAAAAGCAAAAGCAACCTCACCAAGACAATAATCAACCAACAACTAAGGAAAACTGATGCGTGAAGTGAATATTGTCAATTATCTCCTAAAAATGTCACATCTGAAGGTCTGGTTGATTTATATGGTAAATGAACACACAATTCATCATGTGTTGATGCAAGAGAAATGGGCAATAGTAAAGATCGGAGTAACTTTGACAGGGGCCAAACTGTTGTAGCCATACTGAAACAGCGAGGTTTGGAAGGGTACTCCTGGTCAGCATTTGTAAAAACTAGGGGTGGGCGATACAACCAAAATCTTATTTCACGGTATGAGAACTTTATTTCATGATAACGGTACATATCTTGATAAAGCTGTTTTTATTTTATTCTATATTTGTTATTACAAATAAGAACAAAAAGCAAATTACAAACACAATAGAACAAAAATAATAATTTTAGCCCCAGTAGGTTTAGCGTAGTAACAATATGCCTTTTACAGAAATGGAATCCAGTGTATAAACTAAAACACTGCATACTCTTTACTTTATGAATAAAAAATTAGCTGATTCTTATTAAAGATCCAAAAGTGATTCAGTCAAGGGCAGTGAGTGATTTTCTCTCTTTTGTTGTTTGATTGACTAATGACAAGCAGCAGCAGGTTTATTAGACTGCTGTACGCGTTCTGTTTGCACACTTCAGTGTATTGCTTATCGTGCTTAATAACTTCATTAAACCACACACGTCCCAAATTTGTGATTGCATGCTGTCTGAGAGGCGGTTTTCTCTGCACGCGCTTTAGCCATGTTTCCTATGCGAGCAAGGCATTTAGTTCCTACTAAGTACTAGGCACCTAGTAACTCTATTTAACCAATCATTTCCCCCTCTTCATTTTCTCATTCATGCATGTTTCATTACTTTTAGGTCAGTGGTATATAACTTTTATTTAGTTCTGTGACGTGCATATATTTGCATACAGCAAATAAACAATATAGCAAAATCTCTTTATACCATGGTATAACCATAATACCGCCCAGCCCTAGTGAGATTCAACAGCGGATGGGCAAACCACAAAATTGGTGACAGTGTGTGGGCATCCAAGTCTAGTCAATGGTAGAATGTCAATGTGGTGACAATGTTATGATGGGCTTGTCCACAGCCGAAAGCCCACAGAATGAGCACATGAGCAATTGAACTAGACTTTGTACAAGAACTTGTATAACAGTGTAAATTTGCTTTCCCCCTCAAAATTACTCAACACACAGCCATGCATGTCTAAACCCCTGACCATAAAAGTGAGTACACCCCTAAGTGAAAATGTCCAAATTGAGCCCAAAGTGTCAATATTTTGTATGGCCACCATTATTTTCCAGCATTGCCTTAACTCTCTTGGGTATGGAGTTCACCAGAGCTTCACAGGTTGCCACTGGAGTCCTTGTCCACTCCTCCATGACGACATCACAGAGCTGGTGGATGTTAGAGACCTTGTACTCCTCCACCTTCCGTTTGAGGATGCCCCACAGACTACCTTTATCCTCAGCTTCTTTAGCAAGGCAGTGGTTGTTATCATGTTGGAATACTGCCCTGTGGCCCAGTCTCCGAAGGGAGGGGATCATGCTCTGCTTCAGACATGTTGGCATTCATGGTTCTCTCAATGAACTGTAGCTCCCCAGAGCAGGCAGCACTCATGCAGCTCCAGACCATGACACTCCCACCACCATGCTTGACTGTAGGCAATTGTCTTTGTATTCGTCACCTGGTTGCCGCCACTCATGCTTAACACCATCTGAATCAAATACGTTTTTCTTGGTCTCAGTTCCAGCTTAGTTCTCAGTTCCAGTAATCCATGTCCTTGGTCTGCTTGTCTACAGCCAACTGTTTGCAGGCTTTCTTGTGTATCATCTTTAGAAGAGGCTTACTTCTGGGACGACAGCCATGATGACCAATATGATGCAGTGTGCAGCATATGGTCTGAGCACTGACAGGCTGAACCCCCACCCCTTCAACCTCTGCTGGCAGCACTCATACGTCTATTTCCCAAACACAACCTCTGGATATGACACTGTGCAAGTGCACTCAACTTCTTTGGTTGACCATGGCAAGGCCTGTTCTGAGTGGAACCTGTCCTGTTGAACCGCTGTATGGTCTTGGCTACTGTGCTGCAGCTCAGTTTCAGGGTCTTGGCAATCTTCTTATGGCCTACGCCATCTTTATGTAGAGCAACAATTCTTTTTTCAGATCCTCAGAGAGTTCTTTGCCATGAGGTGCCATGTTGAACTTCCAGACTGACCAGTATGAGAGAGTGAGAGCAATGACACCAAATTGAACACGCCTGCTCCCCATTCACACCTGAGATCTAGTAACACCAATGAGTCACATGACACTGAGTAGAGAAAATGGCTAATTGGGCCCAATTTGGAAATTTTCACTTAGGGGTGTACTCACTTTTGTGGCCAGCGGTTTAGACATGAATGGCTGCGTGTTGAGTTATTTTGAAGGGACAGTGAATTTACACTGTTATACAACCTGTACACTCACTACTTTACATTGTAGCAAATTGTAATTTCTTCAGTGTTGTCACATGAAAAGATATAATAAAATATTAACAAAAATATGAGGGGTATACTCACTTCTGTGAGATACTGTAGACGTTCCCATATAAATGTGAATGTATGTGCACACATATATACATGTTCACAGAAGGAGTTAAAGCAGATTTCTAGTTCCCAGCTAACTTTGCTTCTGACTGTTAAAGGAGAGTAACAATTTTAAAATATTGTTGTTCCATGTGTTTTTTCTCAATATTAATATAGGGGAGGTCTGTTAGTGTTTAATGTTGTATATTATTTTAAATGTAAAAGGGTTTCTTGTATGTGTTTGTGGGGTTACCATTGTGCAGAAGAGTATAGCTTGTGGTTAGGAGGACGATTGGCCAAACACCATTCAATTATATGTTACTTTAGAGTAATGCTATTGCCTTTTTCAGCACAGTGATAGTCTGTTAACTAAGTGTTTATTATGAGCAGGAGTGCTTATGCTATTGCATTTTAAAATATGAAACATATATATCATAAATTATTGTTAAATATAAGAAATATACATTTCCATATAGTATATGCAGTACCATATATTATATATTATAGTGTATATCTATATATTATAGTGTATTACTTAATATAAAATAACACATTGTGATATATATATATACGCAATATATGTGACCCTCTCTGTGAAAACCCAGCTAAAGTAATGTTTTTGTGATTTGCTGTTTTCTACAAAACATCATACTGCATATGGTAAAGAACATTCTGTGAAAACGTAACTTTTATATATTTAATATTGACTGAGTAAGGTCATGTCAACAATTTAAATTATAGTGAAATTAATGGTAGAAATCGAATTTTGATGCTTGTTATCTCATATTTAGATTTTGAGACTTTATGGATTTCACAGAGAGGGTCACATATAAGTATTGTCACATATTTTTCAATATATGAAAGCGGTAATTCCTTATGTATTATTCTATATAATTTCTAATATACCATTATGTCATATAATATATTAATCGTTCATATATTAGGAAATATATTTTCTTTGCGTAAGGGTTATTTCACATTTACTTGGGTTTATAATGGCATCAGGATACACTGCAGGAAGATGGCAGGCTGGTCAAAGGAGTATGATGCTCTGTGCAATGTCTGCTGGGAAACCCTGTTTCAATCTGACACATTCAATTTGTCAATTTGACACATGCCTCCTACCTAGACCTCACTGCAGACCAGGTACGTTTAAAAATTGTATTCTTTCCCCTTGAGATGCACACCCCACTTCACACATACACCAAAATCCCCATCCTGCAATTCAATCTACATTTATGGTCTGTGTGGAGTGCCAAGTCTTCAAAAAAGAAACAAAAGAAGACTAGAAAAGATTGAGGCCTTGATGACATTTCACCTGCATGTTTAAAAGCCTGTACTGACCGTTTTTGTATTCAATTGACATTTTATTATTTGTTTTCTTTATTATGTGTTTTATCTTATCACCTTAATTTCTATGCATGTCTGAACTAGGAAAAAGCTCAGAAAATTGCATATTTAACTCTTTTTTTTTTCTGTGGTATTAAACTTCTCATATGCCACTGTTATTAGTAATATAATGCCAACTGCCAAATATGACACAAAGTAATATACTTTATGGACGAATATAGAAAAGAGAGAAAGTAGGGATTTTTTTTCTTTTTTCAATTCAATAAAAAGTGCTAAAAATTGTTTTACCATACATAAAACTATTTTCACACGGGCACACACTGATAAACTCCCTGTGCTGATTTGCATGGTATCATGTGTAGATAATAGCCAGAGATAAGCATCAAAAATTGGCAATATGCTAATAAGAGAATTTAGCATTTCCAGTCAATGTAGGCATGTTACATTCTTCTTCTTATTAGGCCTGTTATTATTATTAGATTACATTTATTAAATTACATGAAATAATTGGCCCATAATAATTGCATGATGCGCTGTGAGGACAATAAAATAGGCTATTAGCTTACTCTTCATGGAAAATGTTTTTAAAACGATTTTTTAAAACAGGTCTATTAGTTTATACAATGAATTATAGGCCTATAATTACAATTATTAACACTACAGTCATCAATAATAATTCAGAGCTTTATTTCAGGCACTGATTTAAAAAAACAACCTGTTTAACCTGTGCCGTTAATGCAGCGTTAGCCGTCATTTTTTTACTTTCACTTCCTCTATAGTGAATTGACCTTCACAGTCTTGCACAAAGTTTGTGCATTGCTTGCTTGAGTTGCTTGACCCCTCCCCCATAATATCAGTTATTTATAGGCCACATATTAGGCACTTTATAAAGATGTTTAATGTTTATTTTTCAATGTTAATGAGAGTGAAACAAGAGTTAAAAAACAGGAAAATAATTTAGAAATCCTTGGGGTGACTGTGCCGGAGCTCAGCAAGTTTCTGATGGGGTGATGGGGCTATAGCCCTAGTGCCGCCACTGACAGGTGAATGCAATGAGTAACTACAGAAACAAATGACATGGGAATCTCAGGAAGCAGAAATGAAAAACAGACACTATAAACTGAGAAACAATGTTACACAATGTAAACAAAATGAAAACAGTTTATTAAGTTGCAGAAACAACCATTTTAGGTTTAAAATTGTTAATTAGAACAATATCTTTGAATACTGAAATAAAAAGTCATAGTATAAAACTGATCAGTTTCCAAACAACTGGGCATCTCAGTATGAACTCTCAGAATGCGGACCCAAACTCCAGTGGTGCTGAAGTACCCATCACAGCTGACTTCAGAGGCGTTTGGCATGGTGACATCACGGAAGAACCGATGAACAAGGCGTTCTTTGCTGAGATCCTCTTGTTGGGATCATAGATCAACATTTGCTGTGGAAAAACAAACAAACAAAACATTTTAAAAACTAGAAATATTCAAATTAAACTCAATATTGTTTCCAGCTAAAACCTGTGGGGTAGAGATGTAAAATACAATCGTATTCACTGAAAACAAGGGCTGACAGGGACGTGAGTGGGTAGATCTCCTGTGAATCAGATTATCAGTCATCAACAATCTCAAAATGAAAAATTAATTTTGATACTTTCTGTACAGTTGTCTAATTTGAAATTTAATAAAGTCAAGTCACACTTGATTGACCATTGGTGACAATTGAGTCTTTTGGTAACTGTACTCCCCTAGTTGAAAACATTCACTTACTGAATTGTTATTATTAGAATAAAGATATTTAATTTAAGCTTTCAATGTGGCCACTGAGAATCCGTACAGTACCACGAGGCATGCTTTGGCATAAGAAAAATCCAAAGGGGGCATTTAGTTATATCCTTTAAGAAACAAAAAATTATCTTCAAGTCTTTATTCAGAGACCATATATTTAAAAAAAGTGCAGTGCAAAGACAAACATTTTGATGTCACACCATCATCAGTGTCTATGTATAGATTACAACTACTTCTAAAGCACATTAATCTTCTAACACATATACAGGTGCATCTGAATAAATTAGAATGTTGTGGAAAAGTTCATTTATTTCAGTAATTCAACTAAAATTGTGAAACTCATATATTAAATAAATTCAATGCACACAGACTGAAGTAGATTAAGTCTTTGTTCTTTTAATTGTGAGGATTTTGGCTCACATTTAACAAAAACCCACCAATTCGCTATCTCAACAAATTAGAATATGGTGACATGCCAATCAGCTAATCAACTCAAAACACCTGCAAAGTTTTCCTGAGCCTTCAAAATGGTCTCTCAGTTTGGTTCACAAGGCTGCACAATCATGGGGAAGACTGCTGATCTGACAGTTGTACAGAAGACAATCATTGACACCCTTCACAAGGAGGGTAGACACAAACATTCATTGCCAAAGAAGCTGGCTGTTCACAGAGTGCAAAAAGTGTGGAAGAAAAAGATGCACAACCAACCGAGAGAACCGCAGCCTTATGAGGATTGTCAAGCAAAATCGATTCAAGAATTTGGGTGAACTTCACAAGGAATGGACTGAGGCTGGGGTCAAGGCATCAAGAGCACCACACACAGACGTGTCAAGGAATTTGGCTACAGTTGTTGTCAGAGGCGTTACCTGGGCTAAGGAGAAGAAGAACTGGACTGTTGCCCAGTGGTCCAAAGTCCTCTTTTCAGATGAGAGCAAGTTTTGTATTTCATTTGGAAACCAAGGTCCTAGAGTCTGGAGGAAGGGTGGAGAAGCTCATAACCCAAGTTGCTTGAAGTCCAGTGTTAAGTTTCCTCAGTCTGTGATAATTTGGGGTGCAATGTCATCTACTGGTGTTGGTCCATTGTGTTTTTTGAAAACCAATGTCACTGCACCTGTTTACCAAGAAATTTTGGAACACTTCCTGCTTCCTTCTGCTGACCAGCTTTTTAAAGATGCTGATTTCATTTTACAGCAGGATTTGGCACCTGCCCACACTGCCAAAAGCTGGTTAAATGATGGTGTTGGTGTGCTTGACTGACCAGCAAACTCACCAGACCTGAAGCCCATTGAGAATCTATGGATATTGTCAAGAGGAAAATGAGAAACAAGAGACCAAAAAATGCAGATGAGCTGAAGGCCACTGTCAAAGAAACCTGGGCTTCCATACCACCTCAGCAGTGCCACAAACTGATCACCTCCATGCCACGCAGAATTAAGGCAGTAATTAAAGCAAAAGGAGCCCAACCAAGTATTGAGTACATATACAGTAAATTAACATACTTTCCAGAAGGCCAACAATTCACAAAAAAATGTTATGTGTTATCTAAATAGTTATGAAGTATTCTAATTTGTTGAGATAGTGAATTGGTGGGTTTTTGTTAAATGTGAGCCAAAATCATCACAATTAAAAGAACCAACGACTTTAACTACTTCAGTCTGTGTGCATTGAATTTATTTAATACACGAGTTTCAGAATTTGAGTTGAATTACTGAAATAAATGAACTTTTCCACGACATTCTAATTTATTGCGATGCACCTGTAGTCACTGGCATGAGAGGATGTGCAAATGCCACTCAAAATGCCAGATTTCTCACCAAAATGAAAGGGGTTTCATTCTAAATAAAAGGCTAGTAACAGGTTTGTACAATTAATTTATAATGCAATGCTAAGTGAGTTTAGAGTAAAACCATGTTATTAAATGTGGTATTTTGTTGGCCAAGAGGTTCAAAAATGCATCGCATATTTGGAAAGATGTTTGACGCATGTTGCTTTTTCAAATGCACGTTAATAAAATACTCGAACTCGCTGTGCTTTCAAATGGAGCAGCATTTACTACATTGTTGTTCACTGACAAGCTGCACAAAACAGCTTTCATAATCGCAGACCGATTTCTTCCATTTCACAATCAGGCAATAAAAAACGGTCAGCGATTTATGAAAGCTGTTTTGTGCAGTTTGTCCATGAACTACGAATCTGTGTAGTAAATGCTGCCCCCAGCTTTATTGGCCAGGTATGTTTACACATACGAAGAATTTTTAATAGAAGCTCCACAGGGCAGCAGAATGACAGTGACAGGACACACAACAAAATAACAATATACAAATGGCAATGTACAAAATGGCAGAAACATAATATACAATACAGACAGAAAAATAAGTGTTTAAAATGTTACCTTTTGGGGTACAACAGCTTGTCGCTGGAGCAGTACCCTTAAATGGACATTTTTGTACGTTTTTTTACCCCTAAAAGGTACATATTAGTATCTTACAGTATTAATACGTATGTCCTTTTAAGGGTACTGCTGCAGCGACAAGCTGTTGTACCCCAAAAGGTACAATTTTAAACCCTTATTTTTCTGTGTGTACAGACAATTATGTGTGAGGTCTGACGTGCAAATTTGAAATTAAAAATATAAGTATGTGTGGTAAATAAATAATGTATAATAGTGTTGTGTGTTCCACGTTTAGGGTCAAGTGTTCATGAGATGGATTGCTTGGGGAAAGAAACTGTTTCTGTGTCTGGTCGTTTTGGTGCTCAGAGCTCTGTAGCTCTGAGAGTGCTAGAATTCAAATAAACATAAGGCTTAGACCTTCGGAATGATAATAGTTTTTCAAGATTCATTTTGTCACGTTTCATTTAATCTATTCGTAAACCATGACGTGCAAACAGAGAGTGTTCAGTGCCTGATGCTAGGTAACAGGATAAAATCGTCTGCCAGTTGCTGATTCTCCAGAGTGCTGGGGGATGGTGTCTTGTAATTTGTAATGTTTTTTAAACCTTTCCACACTGAAGCAGAATCACTATAAGAGAATTTGTTCCTTCGCTTGCCAGAATAATTCCTCTTAGCCACTCTGATCTCCTTTTCCTGTGTGTATTTGGCCTGTTTATACAAGACTTTATTCCCCTTCCTGTAAGCATCTTCTTTGGCCTGACGGAGCTGTCTGAGCTTTGTAGTGAACCTGCTTTGTCATGGTTGTAGGTTAAACGAGTCCTGGTAGGAATGCACATATCCTCACAGAAGCTGATATAAGATGTTACAGTCTCAGTGAGCTTGTCCAGATTCTTTGCAGCAGCCTCAAAAACAGACCAATCAGTGAGGTCAAAACAAGCTTTTAAATCTTCCTCTGCTTCATTAGTCCATATTTTAACAGTTCTTAATACAGGTTTAGCAGATTTAAATTTCTGCTTGTAGGTTGATATAAGATGAACCAAACAGTGATCAGATAGTCCTAAAGCTGCTCTTGGGACAGAGTGATATGAATCCTTTATCGTTGTATAACAGTGATCCAATATATTACTGTCTCTGGTGGGACATGTGATATGCTGTCTGTATTTTAGCAGTTCGCGGGAGAGATTTGCTTTATTAAAATCCCCAAGAATTATTAAAATAGAGTCTGGGTGTTTTTGTTCTGTGTCTGTGATCAGATCAGATCAGCGAGTTTCTGTACAGTTGAGCTCACGTGCACTTGTGGAGGAATGTAAACACTCACTTACAAACCTTGTCGTCCTGAAAGCAATTTCAGCAATCTGGTGTCAATTTAAATATAGTTGTAGTGTGCACTCCACTACTCCAACATGAGAACGATTACTAAAGTTATCATTATAGTCGTGCTTGGTGTGAACAGGCCTTTACACGAGCTGTAAGTGTACACTAGTGCTGGGCGGTATGACCATTTCCAGCGATATCGTCGACTTGATTGCACAGATACTATTTAAACTGAACTGAGCTGGATGATGACATCATTGAATTCAATAATGAAATGCCTTTAACTGTAAATTGTGTGTTTAATCTTGTCATTTTACATTAGTGATACACTATTTTCCTATTTTGATATTGTGCAGTTGCTTTGACACAATTTGTATTGTTAAAAGCGCTATATAAATAAAGGTGACTTGACCAAAAATTAATTTCACAGTATCTTTCGAAATCATTCCGGTTTCACGGTATATGACGGTATTATACAGAGTGCGTATTATACTAGAGTGCGACCAATTTCTCAATGGTGTGATAAAAAAAATCTGAGGTCGCGACCAGCCGTTCGAAAAAAAAAAAAGTATCTGCAACTCTGATAGTCTCCCTGTGGTTCAACAACAGACATACATCAGGCCCATATCGTGGTCTAAACCAATCAGAGATAGTGATTGGCTGTGGTCCAGATATTCCTGTACGTGTGTGTGCGTTTGAAAATGCGTGTGCTGCTGCAGTCAGACAGAGAGAGAGGTGAGTAGTAGAGATGCGCGCAGTGTTGCCAACTTAGCGACTTTGTCGCTAAATTTAGCAACTGTTCAGACCCCCCTAGCGACTTTCTTTTCTACAAAAAGCGACTATTGAAAAATCTAGCGACTTCTTGGACAAACTTTAGCGAGTCTCTCAGAGTGTCTCTGTGATCGCTGGTAACTTCAGCGCACACGCAGCTCTTTCTCTGCATCTGCTCTGTTCAGTGAGCGTCTGAGAGGAGCAGCCCCGTTCAGTTAAAACAGATATTATTGTATTATCTCTAAGTTTACATGCAAATATAGCTGAAATCACAGCACAGGAATTATCTTGTCTTATATTGTATATTATTTGATTTCATCAGACAACGGCTCAATAAAATTATAAATTAGGATTTTTGTGCAGACTAGGTTCTTGGAAGGGAGAGCTGGTTATGTATTCTTTAATGGCTGTGTTTCAGTCATTATTTCATATTTATCCCGTTGACTGACAAAATAAACAGTAAAAAATATAAAGTAAAACAGTTTTATTGAGAATTTGGCTGCATTAAAATACAGTATGAGCACAGAGAGACAATTAGACAGAACAGAAGTTTTTTTTTTCTTTCTGTAAATACTTACATATATATATATATATATATAAAATGTTTAGTGAAATTATTTGGTAGTCCTCAGCACCGCACTTCACATACATGCGCAAATGAGGATTAAGCTCAAAGTATACTTCGGCCGTCCGCGCACCATCCGCATTACGTCATTTTCGTCATCATAAGAAAGGTGAATGTTGAGACAGCGCAATTCAAGTTGGTAAGACTTACTGCCACCTAGAGGCAGTTTAGAATTCATATCTAGAGTATCATTTAATTTAGTAAAAAAAACATAATATTTACATTTTCATAAAAAAAAACATTAATGCCCATTTAAAAGCCATTAATCTCATAGCATTTCAAATTACAGTGTACATGCATTCATGCCACCTCTGAACATTCACTTCAGATGCAGCTTCTGAAAACAATGTTATGGTCACACTGTAGCCTTAAAACTGAATGTGTAATGTAGGGCTACAACCACTAAATTGATCAAATCTTTTATTATCGATAATGAAAATCATCGACAACGATTCTCATGATCGATTATTCTTGTCACAGTGCACGTCCAAGTTCAACCATTTGCATCAAATTACAGCACTAAATAACGCATTTCTATCGACAAAATGCATCTAAAGATAGTGGAGGAAACAGAATGAGATTATGCGGGAGAAGTATGTGATCAAAACATGATAATTCTTTATTTTGAGCTTTAAGTTAATGCATTAGTGTAAAGGCTTGCCCTGTCAGGCGCTGTGACACATGCGTGTCATATTCTCATACATATCCTTATCTATAAATGTCACAGATTCACGCGAGCATTTCCATTTTTGCATAAAGGTTCGTCCTGACAGCCTGTGTTAAGTTTAAAACACAGAATGAGCGCCAGGCGGGGGCGTGCATGTGCGTCAGACAGACGGAACACAGAGGAAGACAATTAACAGGATATGCAGTGCAAAGATATCCATTGTGCTGAAATATCTGTTGTTGAAAGTTAAATTAAGCCTTAAAAGTCAATATTCCGTGCGAGTATTTTATGAGAGTAGGAACTGTTAAGGGTTAACAGTGTGTAATTCTGAATATAAATATTAGACGCTTCATAGCCACCTTATTATAGGATAAAGAAATGACACATGACTGTGATCAAAGTCAACGTGTTCCTGCAGAAAATTACTCTTACATGTTGGTTAACACTGAGTTTGCATTTTTATTTGTCTTTATTATTATTTACATTTTTAAGAGATTTAAACTATATTCACTATATAATGCTTAACAAATTAATTAAAACACATTTATGTAAGGTTTTTAACAGATTATGTAAGGTTTGTGCCACTGCTGCTCTAAACTAACAGCATTGGTGATTACCAAAATAATTGTTTAGCTTTCTGTATTGGTTAGTGCTCCAATATGCGTAAGCTCTGTAGTAACAATAGTAGGCTATTTCTAATGCTATAATATAATTAGTGCTGTTATCTATGAAAGAAAGGCAGAGCGCTTCATGGTGGGTTTTATCAGAAACCCAATTACAGTCAAAAAGTACATAATGGCAGCATGAATGCAAGCTGTTGCAAGGCATAGGAGGCCATTTTTGTTATAGTGGGAATTAATACTATTTGGTTGTTTCAGTTTGTTATTTGCCCAATAAATGACAATAATTTTTTT
Organism: Gymnocypris eckloni scoliostomus; assembly: GCA_027564155.1. Classification (NCBI taxonomy): domain Eukaryota; kingdom Metazoa; phylum Chordata; class Actinopteri; order Cypriniformes; family Cyprinidae; genus Gymnocypris; species Gymnocypris eckloni. Next base: position 25,466,829 of record CM050431.1, read on the forward strand.
AGATTTAAACAATTTTTCGACATATTCCTAAAATATTTGTGTTTTCTCTTTATTATGATAAGTGGTCTAATAAATTAAGTACTGTATGTGTATCATTCAGTTGGCATGTTTGTTTGAAAGACATTGGACAGAATGTGGAGTAGTGTGTTTTTGTCAATAAAATTAAGGTTTTTTTTTAATCCAACTAATCGATAATCAAAATAATCGTTAATTGCAGCCCTAGTGTAAAGAATCCATTTGGGTTGAGAAATTGCCCCCACAAAATGTAAATCAGATAGATTTTCTGCACATCATGTAATCAAATTAAGCCTCAATCCGACGTCAGGCCAAATCCAAAACAAACACACAAATAAGTGTCACATTTTATAAGATATTTGTCAACGAGTGCGTTTACATGCACCCTCTTAACACTGTTATAATGAGACTTTGGCAATATTGCGATTAAACCTTATCTCATGTAAACTCAATTCTTTGCTTTAAATAATGCAATTAAGCTCATAATCGCAGCAAGCAAAATCTTATTAACATAGCCGATTTGAATCTAAATATACAGGCATGCAAACACCTTAACCACAGTATTCCCGCTCTGACCAAAGTGCGCATGTGCATGAATGATGTGACGCAGGGAACAGGCAGGGTATAGGCAAACAAATTGCCATCACATTTCTATGGCACAGAAAAAGCATGGAATACAACGATACAAACGTGTTTAGCATTAGACGTAAATCACAGTGGCCAGTAACACAACTGCTCTTTCTGAGTCCATCATTTGTGCTGTGCAGTGAGGTATGTGAATAAAGGCAGTTAAAAAAATATATTCTTAGCGAATAATAAGAATAATAGAAATTTCATGTCAACGGAAGTGAAGAGCTTTGTTCTTGACATGTAAACATCACAATGCAATTAAGTCCGACTCCTTACTTTTATTATTGGAAATAATCACATATTTTGTGCGCATGTAAACATAGTCAATAGCCAGGTTTCCATCCAAAGTTGCGAATTTAACTTCTGTGCAAAATTGGAATATAAAACATTTGCGAATGAGCACCGTTTCCATGCAATGAGTCAAAGAGGACAAATTCGTCACTTCCTGGTAAACTGCCACTAAATAGCCTATAGAAAACTAGGATAAGCTACTGAATATAATAATTTTCATATATGAGAATTTATTTGCACCTCAGAGCGAGCAGGCCAAAACAATAAATGCTGTCATAGCTTTCGGCGAATGCTGCTGTTTGGGAACGCAATGATATACAGAAAATCTTTGATGACAGACTTTGCTCAGGCATTTGAGAATGACCATAACAACATTTCAGATGCTGTGAATGAGATCAGTCCCCTACTAGTCAAGTTATACCGTCTCATAGTGCAAATCACATTACTTTTTTAATGCGCTTGGAGGAATTTATTTGCAAAATGCATTTCCATCTCCCATTATTCGCATTAACCCTTTTTTGCACAAGTCAAAAACCACCTCGAGCGAGCGTAAAAACTTTTTTTGTGAATTAAGGGATTTTTATTTGAGATTTGGCGTTTCCATCACTCGTTTCTCATGCGATACTTCAAAATGCACATTAAAACAGGGTGATGGAAAGCCAGACTCTCAGGATCTGTAGCACTTTCTTTGAACTTGAACATTAGATCTTAATATTTTTCCCTTTCTCTGAACAAAATTAACAATTGAAAATGGTGGGTTCATTATTAGTCTTAACGAAAAACACAGCAACAATTAAATGGTAGCAATAATAATATATTTTTTAACTGTATTAACACATATTTAAGGAACACACAATTCCATTTTTTTTTTTTGAAATAGGAAACTTGCCAAATTTTTTTAATGTCATTTAAATAAAAACATCAATGTATTTATGTACTCCTGACAGCAAATTAAGCCGGTTTGCTTCCAGTGTACTTGCCTAAGAAAGTACTGGTAATCTAAGGTAACCCAACCTTGACCCATGCAGTTACCTTAGATTACCAGTACTTTCAGGCAAGCACAATCTGAAACATTAAAATTAAAATAACTGGGTAGTTTCAGGATTAGGCTTAGTACCTAGTTACTACCCAGTTATTTTAATTTTAATGACGCAGAAAACGCGGACGGAATCGCGGAACCTAATTTAAAAACTAAATTTACAGTTTAACACGTAATGTCAGGAAATTTGTCACACTTTTGTCACACGTAAATAAAGTTACATACACTGAAGAGCGCGTGACGCTCGCAGTGATTTCAGCGTGTGCCGTCTCAATGAGGACATAATATCATACTATGGCATGACATAACAGATACTGGTCCATATCACGATTTGATTTAAGTGTTATGATTTACTTTTGATTAATTCATCCAAACAATACATAAACAACATCTCCAGAACTGCTCTGAGAGTCACTTCACGACCATTTTACCGTTTCATTTAAAATCAGCGTCATATCATATACACAGAAATGTAAAGGTATTCATGGCAACCCGTCAAAATAAAAGATAGGTTTAGACTTTGTGCCAGAAATATATTAGGCTACTATTATTTACTACTACGGTTTAAAAAATATTAAAAAACTTTATTTTCTAATAAATAAATAAAAATCACCCAATATTTCTTCCATGTTTTATTTTTTAATAGTAAATGCCCTTTATTTACCCAAAAACAAGTGTTTAAGTTTCATTAATTAAAAGACAATTTAAATTTGGGTGAAACTTGTTTCATGTTTTCCATACTTTTATTACTTGTGGAAAAACAAAACACAATTTTAAATAAGCACAAAGAATGGCATTGTTTTTTGTGCATTTTATATTTGTTAATAAAAACCCGTAAAAATAGTGATTTTTAATTAGCATGTTTTTGTATTTTGCTTTGGTACTGAAATTGGTACAGAGAACTGTGAATTTCACTGGTATCGGTACCGAATACAGAAATTTTGGTACCGTGACAACACTAATTGCTAAAATGCGTACATAGTACACGCACGCAGAACAGGACTGTAAAATAAAGTGCAACCAATAAACCTCTATAAACCTATATAAGGGTCCAGTCAGGTACAGGAAAAATACAACAAAAACACCAGATTCTTAAAATTGAGATACAGATTTTTGGTTATACTGCCCAGCACTACAGTGAAATAAAAACAACAATATAAAAAGTCTCCAACAAGACTAGATGAAAAACGGTGTCAAATCCAGATTGGTGCAAATCTGCAATGTACTGCAGTTTAACCTTAGCACTTTGAATCACTAGGCAATCCCTGCTCAGCATTCAGGAAGTTACAATTTTAGACTTGAAATATTGAGGCTGTTCAACATCAAATGATACTAGATAAACTTTGTTGTCCTCTTACCCCAAGAAGGTCTCTGCCATCTTCATCCAGGGGTGGCACCACTTTAGACAGTTCCTGTCGTGCCCACTTGGGAAAGGAGGGTTTGTAATCTGGCATTGAGGTGACTCCCGGCCATATAGATTCATCCGGAGTGCCAAGTGTACGAAATATCCGAAAGAGCTGGTCTATTTCAGAGTCTCCAGGAAACAAAGCCCTCCGAGTGATCTGGTTTGAAAAGCCAGAAAGTGTGTCAAAAGTAAAAGAACATAAACAATCAATAAAATAATGACGTGTACATAAAAAAAAAAAAATACCATTTCAGCAAAGATACAGCCCAAACTCCAAATGTCAACAGCTGTAGAATAATATTTACAGCCCAGGAGAATCTCTGGAGCTCTGTACCACAAAGTTACAACCTATGGAAAAAAAGACAAAATACAGCTGTTATATATCAATTCTGCATATCATCTGCAGGGCCTTTGCTGATAGCTTGTTTGCATGGTCATCCACACAAAATTGGTTAGCAATAACAATTAACAGTTGAATTTCACACCTACAAGATATAGGAGTTATGAAGGATTTTAGTATAACATTTGAATTCTTAATAGTACTCTGTTGCTTCAAGCTAGCAAACATGATGGGGGAATTTGCCCCTTTTTTATTTGAGAGGAGAAGTGGGGTCATATTTTATACACACGTAAAAAAAATCCTTTAAATAATCCAAAATGTTTGATCACTCTAGGATTTGCGTTTTTACATTTAATGCAAATATGTGCTGAATATTTATATTGTTAGAAGATACAGATATTTGAAAGTACACTGCTTGGACACTAGATGGTGCTGTAGGGTAAATTTAGTTGTGCCTATCCACTACAAAAATGTGTTTTTTCAAACTATGAATCAAATTAATATATTAGACCTAATAATGAAACTACAATAAAGTACAGTCAAATTAAATTGTGTTGTGTAGCTAATCTCATCAACAGGCCAAATAGATTTTTACTCTTGGCTTCTGAATACAGCAGATTGATGTTAGTCTGTGCTTTCTAAGGACGAGGAAGATTTGAATAAATAAACTATCACTATTATAAAACTACTTCATTTTTCTGTGTAGGTCACATGTTGTAACTTCCTATTCAAGACATTATCCAATCATCAAATAAATAACCCAGGCTTCCAGGCAGGACAAAATAAGGTGAAATTACAATGATAGGAAGTTCAGTGAATTATCAGATGTACGTTGTACACAAAACAGCTCAGAAGTTAACTATGGTAGGATGAACTAGGGCTGTGTAATTAATCGATTAATAAATAATTAATTCGATTTCGGCCTCCAACGATTATGAAACTACACTAATTATGACAAAACAATTATTTCAAGTGTGAATCACTAACTGGGACGTGCTTGATTTATTAAAGTTGATTAGATTTATTTTTATTTGACAACAAGTATCCGATTCCTGACCTTAAGTATCCGATTCTGGATACTCAATACGATCTTTGCCGATACCTCAAAAAATTATACGATACAATTCGATACAGGAGTATATCCATATTATATACCTATTTTAAACAACCATCTACATTATATATAATATAACCTTATCGTACCTGGATAGGGCACAATGTTACGTTTTAGATAATCTCACCTTATTTAAGGTAGAAACACACTGAACATATCTATTAGAAAAACAGTGATTCGGCCTCTCACCTCGTGTGTGTAAGTCCGCACAGGTACACCAAACGCTCTGGCCAGACCAAAGTCAGCCAGTTTGATCTCACCCTGAGCGTTGATCAGGAGATTCTGGGGTTTAAGGTCCCTGTGAAGAACACGGTGAGAGTGACAGAAGGCCAGTCCCTGGAGCAACTGGAACAGGTAGCTCTGAACAAATACAGACAAACAATTATACCAATACACATTAGACAGACTATTTAGCCTTGGATGTTTAACACATGCGGGCTGCATTTGTTAACAGCATCATTAGCCCACCATATTTTTATGGTGCATTTATTGAAAACAAGTGTGTGGGAAATGCACCATACAAATCAACTTGATGTTCCTAAACTTGCCTAACATAGCACAGTTGAATAAAAAAATGTACAGTACACATAGCAAGTTTTTTTTAAATAAAAAATAATAAGTAAAAATAAAGCAGTGCAGGATGATGACATCATTGAATCAACAACGAACTGCATAATTTAAATCAATATTTTCATGTTTAACAATGAAAACCTGCTTTGACGTATTGTATAAAGCAGTATATAAATAAAGGCGACTTGACTTGAATAGATACACTGGAGGATGCCCCAAATCCAATGTCTTGTTACCTAATAGAGCATGAAGTACATTAGAAATAGAGCATCTAGCATCCAGGTACAACATTAAAACTCATATAGCTAAATAAAACAGGCATTTAAGATTATTCATTATAATAAGTTACTATAATGAAGCACAATTATAATGAAGCAACAATGTTTAACCTTGGAGAGCCACAGCACTTCACATTTTGTATTGTTTTTGTACACCTGATTTGATCCGTGAACTAAATTGAGTGTCATATGAGAGTGACACAGAAAATGTGCGGTGCTGTGGGTCCCCAGAATCAGGACTGAAAACCACTGGTTATTGGTTAACAGCATTTCTTTTTAGGATTAAATGACACGTACCTGAAATATGTACAAATTAACTGATATTGAAACAAAAGAATAACAATCATGTGATTTGGAATGAAATACATTTTTGAGAATATTGTGTTCATTTAAATTCAAAAATTGTACTTTGCTAAAATCAATATTTACAGTAGCTTTCAAATTATAATTTGGTGTTATAACATCCTAAAGTTCACCTTCACGAGTGGCAAGGATATGCCAGTGACAGACGACGAGTCCATAAACCTCTTCAGGTCTTGGTGAAGAAATTCAAACACCAAGTAAAGCTTATTCTCAGTGTGTATCACATCACGCAACCTGCAGGTGAGAAAACAGCCCTGTAAGAAGCATTAGCACAGCTTTTCTAAGACTGTCTGTATACATTGACTCTACATTATCATGTGAACATATGAAGTTATGCATTTGAAGAAAAATTTAATCATTCAGGGCTGAGTTTACCAAAAGCATCATAATCCGAAATTGATCGTAGCTTCATTGGTGACAATTTGTTCTACGATCAATTTAGGCTTACCTTGCTTTTGGGAAATGCAGCCCAGGACTGAAGTTTACACACTGTACTTACTTGACTATGTTTGGGTGATTGAGCTCTTTTAGCAGAGAGATCTCGCGTATGGCAGTGCTGGGAACACCTTCAGTCTCTCTGAAATCAAACAATCAAAGACGTGCAATTAAGACAAACATCAGTTTACATGACCAATGAACATTAATCTCATCTCTGAGGTTAAATACTTTTAAAGTCAATGACACGGTATGCCTTAAAGTGAAACTACATTATCTGTTAGTAAACGAACATTAAAATGCGTATCTAACGTTACATTAGCAGTGCAAAAGCTTTGAAAGAACGCCTTTCAATTTTTTATTTGTGTCGTTACTAAAACACGTAAATTACGTAACAGATACGTTTTATGAATCATAATTAACGTTAATATACACTAATATTAAAGGCAGGCACTGAGTTACAATTTAGAGAATAACTGTAACGTTACGCAAGATATTTAAATCTAAGACACTAATGGCAAACAAATGTGACACAAATTTAACACAAGAAAAATAAACTAAAGAAGAACACTTACGTGTCTAGTCTAATTTTCTTTAGGGCAACGGTCTCTCCGGTGATTTTATTCTTGGCTTTATAAACAACCCCGTATGTTCCCTCTCCGATCTTCTCGACTTTCTGAAAAGACTCCATGTCAAACTGCCCCTTTTCCGGGGAAAACCGCCACTCTAAATCTACTTAAAACAGCGACTGTATAGAGAGAGCACTTTTTAGTATTCAAACGACAATCAAAAGTATTAAAATCAAATATTTGATCTTAAAAATACTGACGACTGAAAATCATGTCACAACTTAGTATTAGCGCCGCCAGTTCCCGCGTTTCATACAGCACGCCCTCGCGACAACGCACAAAAACAAGCCCCGCCCTCTGGCGACCGAACAAAGGTGTAACCTCTGGGTGTATCCAGAGCCGTGTTCTGCCTTCTACGCCAATCAACTGAAGGAAACAACAAAGCCCTCCCACTTGACGTTACAGTGTTGCCAAGTTTGCGGTTTTCTGGCGGTGTCGGTTTTTTAATGTCCCTTGGTTGAAGACTGATATTTATCCCCAGGAATGCGCATTGTAACCAGGGGAACCCCACCAAAAAAAACCCCCGCGTATTCTACCCCCAGGAACGCGATTTTTACCGGGGACCCCCCCGAAATGCGATTGGGCTATTTCTGGGCTAGTTTTAGTAGCAGTTTGGCGGGTTTTGTTGCGAGAACCTGGCAACCCTGTAAACCGACCACACATAAAACAAATGTCCCTTTCTGTCTTTGATAAAACTTCGTTTTCGTTGTCTAAACTAATGTACGTTACTGAGGGGAAAATTAACGTTCGCCCTCTTATGGTTTGCGAAGGATGAAGGAGCTCAAACGAACACAAGAACACCCGGTTGATTTGATAATTATAGCACATGGGTTTGGCCGACTCTATCGTTAGACTGCTGCTTTCAAACTCTGACGTGCCATTGTCCGTAGAGATATTTATATGCTTTATAAAATATAGTTTCAAAGCAGCTTCACAATAATTAAATGAAAAATAATAGTGTTGATGTTGCAAAATTCTTAACTGTATGAAACGAATATAATTTCAACTGTAAAGCAGCTCTACAGAAGAAAATAGTAACGTTAACGTTAATTCCGCTCAATTTAGTTGAATGTTGATTCATTTAGTTTTTACAACAGGGTCAATTAATTGTAACAATGTTCATTAATTGTAACATTTCATGAAATAAACTTGAAATTGTAAGGTTAAATGTAAATATTAGACAGATATTACTGTTTACATTTAGGTGTTTAACGTTAGTCAGTGGTTTTGTGGAAGTAGTATGTCTCTGCTCGATAGAAATAAGTTAAGTTTAAGATCCCAAAAACCTGGCAAACTGTGTCAAATGTATTTTAACCAATTAGTGAAATGTATGTAATGAATTACAATCTTAAAACTGTCCGACCGACGTTAGTCCCAGTCTCCTCCTGTCCGACCGGTGGTGCTGCAGCGCAATATTGGCCGTAAAGACTTTAAAACCGGAATAAAGCAGATTTCAAAATACAACCTCTTCAAGAAAATGGCGGAAGTCGTGGAACTGCATAAACTCAAGGTAAAAATATCAGGCGCAAAGAACCGTTCTGTGTAGATCTAGCTGTAACAGCAAGCTGTTCTTAGTTGTGCTAAATTGGATATGATAAATACGTCGAAATATATTTAACGATTCAAGCTTCATTCAGCACTCATGTTGCGCTAAAATCTAGCCAGCGTCCTGTAGACAAGACCGCGTTCTGAATCTAGCCTTAAACATAGCGAGCTGTGTACCTTTTTTTCTTCGATGTAAAACATTTACCGGTTTACTTAAAATCATTGCTGGGAGACTTGAGAAATGTGACTTTTACTTTGTTCCCTCGTCACTCAGGCACTACGTTAAAACTAAAGTGGTTTATCAAACAATTCACTCTAAAAATGAAACCCAATCAGTAGTGTTCTTCTTCTCCTGCAAGTGCCTAAAAAGTTACTTTTTTGGCCATCACAGTCCATCAACGCATAGCTGCCTTCCTAAACCACATTTTTGGCCGTAATGGTCTGAAAATCTAGCGAGCGGCTTACGGTAACGTCTGTCCTGGAGTGCCGCTGTCCGGTAGTTTAGCTCCAACCCTAATCAAACACCCCTGAACGAGCTAATCAAGGTCTTCAGGATTACTAGGGCTACAGGCAGATGAGGTTTATTTCGGGGTTGGAGCTAAACTCTGCAGGACATCTGCACTCCAGGACCGACGTTGCCTACCCCTGTGTTAGAACATACATTGACGTAGACAAAGATTGAAGTGTTTTTCTCTCTTTTTGTTCTTGTTTATATAAATGTAATGGTACATACAATTTCTTAGAGCTCATTTTACAAATCGCTTTTATTGTCACATCACCACAGCACATGTGCCTTGGTGAGTGAAATTTTTGAGCGTGCTCCAGACAGTGCAAAAACAATTTACATATAGACAGTACATACTTACAGACTGTATAGAAGACAATGTGCAAAATACACATACATATACTCAGTACACACAGTGTACTATTAGACATACTTACAGTTATCAATACACATTCTACATTAGGTACACATATACACACACTAATATGCAAAGGTGCAACAGATTATACATAAGCTGCTGTATTAATTTGGAAGAAGCCATGTTTGTTCAGATGTTAACTTGGTGGACTGACAAAACATCGGTTTCACACTGCAGATATGTGATTTGTGTGTCATTATAACTAATCTAATCTCCACAGCTGGCAGAGCTGAAGCAGGAATGTACTGCTCGTGGGCTGGAAGTCAAAGGAAATAAAGCTGATCTGATTGCCCGGCTGCAGGCTTACCTGGATGAGCATGGTATGCATTTGCTAATGCAATATTCTCCGCCTTTTTAGATGTTTTAATTTATTATTATTTTTTTCTTGACCAATTCTTATTGTGTTCTAAGATGTCTCCTGTCAAAGACCTTCTCTCCTTGTAATGACCTTCTACTCCTTTTTTTCTTAATGAATTAATGATGCATTTATATAGCGTTTTGTTGTGTACTGTTGTACACCCAAAGCGCTTTACAATCTTGTGTGTGTGTGTGTGGGGGGGGTCTCTCCTCAACCACCACCACTGGGCAGCATCCTCTTATAGAGGCAGTTCATCAAAAATGTAAATTCTTACGTCATTTACCCACCCTCATGTTTCAAACCCATATTCATTTATTTCTTCTGCAGAACGCAAAACACTATTTTGAAAAACATTGGTGATGAAACAATGTTTGGTCCCCAATAACTTCCATAGTATTATTTATTCATTCTATGGAAGTATGGAAAAGTACCAGCCACTGTTTGGTTATGTTCTTCTGTTGTGTTAAACAGAAAAAAGTAACTCATACCGGTTTGGACCTACATAAGAATGAGTAAATGATGACAGAATTTTTTTTTTTTGGTTGATAACAATTCCTTTAAAAAATGTGAATAAAATAATTTTCGTCAATTTTATTTAGGGCCAGTCATAAATTCATCTGGTAAATTGAAACTATAACAATGCCTAACATTTTAAAATGTGTTTTAGAAGAAGTGAATGAAGAAGTAGTGCTGGAAGAATATGGCGAGGTAAGTTTTCTCAGATGTAATGTCGAGTTCTCAGAGCAAAATCTAATAGATGCACACTGAATGTTGTAGCTACAGTGTTATTTTCTAGAAATGAAATGAAGTGTGTTTGACTAGTTTATGCATGGATCTGATCACAAGTGGCCACAAACCGATTTCGGTGGAAAGGGTCTCTAGTTTCGTAAATACTGTATATTAATCGCTTGCTATGGCAATTTATAATGCATATTAATAAAACACAAAAAATGAAAGAACAAAAAGCACCATTTTCCCTGTAGTGTTTCTGCACCTGTATGCGTTTACATGCACTAATATCCGAAATCTGTTTGGACTGATACGATTTCAGGAGGTTCTGTTTGTGAACCCTAAACTTTGCTATGCAGTTCACATATTCATGTTACATGATGTATTCTGCACAAAACTACAGTGCCTGCTTGGTGCCGAGTGGTTGCTCAGAACAAACGTTTTTGAATATGGTTAAGAAATACCAATAGTCGGACAGTGTGGTTTTTGAGTACCGTATTGAGTTCTTTTTCACTGTTCATTGCACTTAACACTTTTTAACATCAGGCACGTGCTGTTTTCTCATTCTTCAGTGTTACTTTTATTGTTGTTACATGGTGATATAAACAGTTAAAAAACATATCAAAACGCACTCCATATCATTGTAAAGATATTGTCTCCTCGTACAGCCCTAGTTTTATTTTAAAGCAGAACACAGTGCAGTCGATTATTGACGGGTAAATAGGTGTCCAGGATACAGAAAAACAAATGAAAGTTTACTTTTCAAAGCAATATAGTCACGAGCCTCTCTGACAATCTCTCTTTGGGTTAAAGTAATCCGATCACCTGAGATGTTATTTGTTTACTGTAAATGGATGGATTTTTTAACAGGTGAAAACAGACAAATGTGTTTGTGTCAGGTTCCAGGTGGAACTACAGGCATAGGGGTTGATTTGCTCAATGTAACGTACTGCACATGTTTTAGGAGGCCTTTGCCAAAGAAGAGACCGATGTCCAGAAGCAAGAGCTTACTCCTCCTGAAGAGTATGCCATTCCCCTTTCACTTATACATCAGCATACATTGCACATAATGTTTAAAAAAAATATAGTACTAGCTTTGCCTGAGGATTAGTGTCTGGAAATAGGTTTATTTACTGTGCTCTTGTTTTCAGGGAGACTGAGAAAAAACTGGTGAAGATCAACCCTCCTGCTACAGTTGATGAGGTACTGAAACCACATACAGTGTTCGTCAAACCAAACCGTGTGTTTTTAAGATATTGTGTCACTGAGTTTCGACGCTACAACACTTGATCCTGCTTTGCTACTAAACATTTGTGAAATCACAGCCTGGTGTTCCAGTAGGGCACTATTTATACATGGATTATTTATCTGATTTAAATCATATGGTATATTCTACATTTAAATGCATAATCATTTATTTAAATTATTATTTTCATTGCAGAGGATTCAGAAAAGAGCGGAACGCTTCAATCTTCCACCGAATGCGGACAGCAAAAAGGCGGCACGAGCAGCAAGGTTTGCTTGTTTGAGAGAGATTACGTTAAATGTCATTAAAAGATGGTCGAAGAATGCTGAGCATTTCTTTTGCGTGAAATGCAGTGTTTGGACTGCAATGGTCTTATGTAAGAAAAACATTCTCACATTGTTCTGTGTCAATAAGACAAATCAACATAACTGTTTGTCAAACATTCAAAACACTTTCAATCAGAAATAAAATTTGACCACACAAGTAAATTGTAAACAAATAGACTTGTAACTTTCAAATGGGGAAAGTATACATGGGTATCATCTCTTAGCTATAATATTCATGTAATTAATCCAGTACTGTTTTGAGACCTCTGTATGTGACCTTGGACCACAAAACCAGTCATAAGTATCAATTTCGTGAAATTGAGATTTATACATTGATAAATAATCTTTCCCTTGATGTATGGTTTATGATCGGACAATATTTGGCTGAGATACAACTATTTGAAAATCTGGAATCTGAGGATGCAAAAAAAATCTAAATACTGAGAAAATCATCTTTAAATCTGTCCAAATGAAGTCCTTAGCAATGCATATTATTAATCAAAAATTAAGTTTTGATATATTTACGGTAGTACATTTACAAAATATCTTCATGGAACATGATCTTTACTTGATGTCCTAATGATATTTTGGCAAAAAAAAGAAATAAATAATTTTGGCTATTGCTACAAATATACCCCAGCGATTTAAGAGTGGTTTTGTGCTCCAGGGTCACGTATATCTTTTAATTCCAATTCTTGTTTTAATAGGTTTGGTTTGGAAGAACCTGAATCTGTATCGTCCAAGGGTGAGTTGACAAAAGTTTTCAAAAGTGCTTGTTAAAATACTGCTGTTTTTTTGTGTTGTGCTGCTATGATGCTGTTGTCATGGATGAGAACATGATAGTATTTTTGTGCCATTTCTTTTACTGCCACATATTGTTTGTCCAGTTTTATTCACATTCTTCTATCCACCTTATTTTTTAATGCGGAAGTAAGCTGTTTTCTGTGACTGTGTGACTTCTGCTTAATTAGCTGCTATAGGGAATGATGAATAGCTTGCAATAAATGATGAAATGTGCTCAACCCAGTGTGTTTATAGTTAAGACTGTGTCAGTGCATTTAAATATTATGGTAAGGAACACCAGTTTGCAATATCAAGTAGCAAAGCAAGCTGTTTTGTACATCTAAATATAGCTGGAAGCAGATGACACCAGAAGCCAGACACGTTAAATTTACAAATGGCTGTGCCCGCTCTTTTGGGGAAATTAAGGTGGATTAAAATCACATCATACAAGTACTTAAAAATGAGTTTTAAATGAAAGACGTTACATAACATTTGAACAACCAGTCACTAAGTACATCTGATTTGCTTTGTGACTACTTTTGGTCATGACCAACTGCAATGAATGAATCCGTAATTTGTTTTACATTTGTAGTCTGATAATGTCTTCGGATTTGTTCATTTTAATCTTTCGCTAAACTATTTATTTACTTAAAACCGGCACACATATAAGTCAGTCATTTGAATCTGGACATGAGTGCTTGCTCCGTTTGTGTGAACACTATATCTATCTTTAAACTTAAGGTTTTTAAGCTACAGAAAAGTTCCATATTCATAGATGTGGTGTTCATTTTTTTGTTTTTTTAGGAACTTCAGCCAAACCAAATGTAAGTAATTTGGTTGTACATTTTCGTGGGTGCATGGAAATTGAAACTTTAACTTAATTAACTTTATCTCTGCAAAACCACTGATAATAAACGTGACTTTTCTTTCAGGTTGACGTTGAGGTGTTAAAGAAGAGAGCAGATCGTTTTGGCATGAATGTCTCTTCAGTTTCTAAAAAGGTACCTTTTTCATATTTCAAAACTTCCAAATGACTGTTTTTAATAGTAGCTATTTGAATTTTTTGTTGCCTATTTTGTGTGTGTTCACAGATTGAGGATGATGAAAAGCTTAAGAAGAGGAAGGAGAGATTTGGCATTGTCACGAGTGCAGCGTCTGCTGGAGCCAGTGATGCAGAGGTATGGGTTCTGCTGGTTTAAAAGGTTCATTAACTCTGTGGGATGATCAATGTATATGCGTGACTAAATGTGTTCATCATTTAAATAGCAGTTTAACCCAGAGACATCATTGGTCATTGCATATGGCCATCTATGTAAAGTTACCCCTTCTCATTTATTCTTGTAAATGTATTCGTCAAGTTCTATTGAACATATGTAGACAGCACATCAAATGTTATAAACATTACTTGCTTGACACATCAGAACCAAAAGGTTTGTTCTCTCGTCAAGCAAGCTATATCTATATAGGGCAGTGCTAAATGTCTTCTCTGGCAGAACAAGCATAGTGTCATAAAAACATTACAAGTGTCTTTTGAGGGTTGTTCTTGTTTTACTGATGAGGTAGATATAGATTCTCACAGGTTGGATGTGGCAGCAGCTCAGTCTTTGCAAGGTTGAACATGGAAAATAGGAGGATGCACAGACAATAATTGTCGATTTATGATTTCCTAATATCTTTAATCCAAAACAATAAAGTTATTCAATGTGAAGTGCTGCCAATATAAGTGTAATATATAGTACAGTTAATAATGTTACTAGAAAAATAAATTGGGCAAGAAGATATGGGCTCTTAAAGCATACGTTTGTGTGATTTCTGTTCATATTTGTTAAGCTTATTTGCTCTTAAAAATGCCAAGTAATAAATAAAGGATCTGCAACGTTAATGTAGACCATGTACAAATATATTATCTAATAAAATACCAGACAAATATTTGTATGTATGCATTCGTTTGATTTGAATGTTTTGAGAACACACCTGTGTTTCTTATGAGTTTCTTTTGACTGAAAGGTGCTGCACTATCTAAAGTGTTGGGCAACATTCTTGTCATAGGTTGTTACAACCTCGAGTTCTAAAATTTCTAATAGTTCTGGAAACATTCTTAGGTTATCTTTGCTGGAAGAAATAATGGTTCTATAAATTTTAAAATATTGTGTGGGGTGACTACCTTGTCTCTCACATGGTAGGCAATGTTAGTGTTACTTGGTGGCAAGACTCCGTTTTAACCATCTGTATATGATCAGTATATGAACACTTTGAGCACATTGACTTCAGAGGAACGAAACCGAATCTTATCTGCTAGTTAACCGCTGTAAGTTGCGAAGGTTCTTATTTATATCAATATTGACCATGTTGCGATCTCATGTTTCTCATTATGTATAACCCTGCTCCTCACCCCACACCCTCTCTTTCTTTTTCAGGCAAAGAAGCGAAAACGTGCGGAGCGATTTGGAAATGTATAAAAAATGCATCTTACCCTTTTTGTACTTTTATTAATTTTTTTTAAAGTGTTGTTTGCAGTTCATTTTGTGATAAGCTTGCAATCCCGGTAGTGCCATGGTTGTTTATCTGATATTTACATTAAAAGTACCCCAGTTCCTTTACAAAGTTCTCTCTCTTGTCTTGATGTGATAGATAATTTGTATTTGGCATCTATGTGTGTGGGACTGTGGGTCCTTAAGGTATTAATATGCATCCGTCAGAAGTAGATCAGGAATGATGTACCTACTAGGGGCTAGAGATGTAATGATACATTGATGTGGATTGACGCATGGAATTAAATGATTATTGAAATGCATCAATGAAAAGCATGAAAAAAAATTGATTTAAGATCTCAAAGCATGCATGGGTTTTAGCTACAAAAAAATATTTAACCAACATTTTGGATGCCCAGATTCAATGAGAAAGCACATTTTTGTTTTTGGAAGAATTATTCCTTTAAGGTTCAAGGTTCTTTATTATTCGTCACATACACAATCATACAAGTATAATCAGTAGTGAAATGCAAGTAGAATTGAAGAAAAATACAGCATTTACATGAGGAAAGGGAGGAGAAAAAAATAATCCCCAGACTATGCTCCTTGGGAGTACAGTGTGAGAACAGGAAAACACCTCAGCAACACAAAAGCACATACACCATGACATAGCCACAGAAGTGAATCCGGCCCAGCAAGCAGCCATCTGATCCGCAGCCACTGATCCGCGCTGGTCAGACCCGCAACCAGGCCAGCGGATCGAAGCGAACAGGCGAATTTTGGGGGTGGGTAATGTCTGTAGGGTGGGAGGAGCATAAGGCGTCTCACTGCATTGCACTCCGGGGTTTATTCCAGCAACAGCCTTACCAAGGCCACTGTAGAGCCAGAAAAAGATAAGATTGTTTTGTCTTTGGGGGCGAGTAAACATTCCAATTTTGTTTGCAGGCTACTCTCTGTCCATTTTGACCATTTTGGTCTCCATTTTAATCAATTTCCCTTTGTAAAGCCGTGAACTTCTTGGTAGAATCCATATTGCGATTATAGTTCAGTCTCAATGCTGACCGCTCTTCCCACAGCTTCAATCATACGGGCAGCCTTGTGGGGCTTTGGACAGCTGTTCCGTTTTCTGAATTCTTGATAACCCAGGGCAAAGCCTAATCCAATCAAGCAAAATACCTGTTATCATGGTTCCGAATAGGTAGATATCAATGTCCTCCACGGAAAGAGCCAAGACACACGATTCCCACCTCTCCCACGTGCCATCGTATAGCATTAAGAGACCAGTTAATCCATAATATTTTAGTTTGGAGAGCAGTGCAGAGAGAGTCTCTCACGAGACAAGGGAGCAAAGCAGGGAAGATAAGGGTGAGGACGGATAAGGATAAGGGTTTGCGTTTGTAGCTCCGTGTAGCTTCATTCTCTGTTGAATCTCTATATTACTTTCACTCTCTAAGTAGTAATATATAACTTAATTCCCACCATATTTTTGATATTATTTATCAAGCTAATCTGACTAATTTGATTGTTCGCTTTTAATCTAACACTGCAAGTGCAGCGCATTAGCATTTGTTAGCCGGTTAGCTTGTCATTCATGTTTCTACTCCTGTCTATTACTATTTTCTTCTTTTTTATCGCTCCGTTTCATTTTGTTCTCGCTCCGTTTTTCACAAGTTCATCAAACAACAGGGGTAAACAGTGGTAAGTTAAGTTGGAATCATTCATCAATCACGGTGAGTAATGGCTTCTTCTCCTGCTATTGTTTATTGCACTGTTTGCCACATGTATAGTTTATCTATCTCTGTCAGCAGCGAGGTATTCACATGTGATGAATGCAGGAAAATAGTTAGGCTGACAGAGACGATTTTAGGACTAGAGACACCTTTATTTGAGGATAGTAATGGTGCTTTTCCACTGCATGGTATGGCACAGTACGGTTCACTTTTAGGGGGTTTTCCACTGGGTACTGTATCACCCAGTAGTACTTTTTTAGTACCACCTCGGCAGAGGTTCCAAGTGATCCATACCGTTACCAATACGTGACGTGTAAACACTACTGATCACTGATTGGCGGAGAAAATTGTCATTACTGCGTCACTGAACTTGCGACACGAGACCCTGCTGTTAAAACATCCACATGCCGAGACTGAAGAACACCATTCCGTCAATATGCTCCTTTGTTGTGTGTTTGTTTGGCGTCATAAGAATGTGAAGGCTGTAGATATGGCTTTGGATGCAACTAGCTCAGGGAGTCCTGTACATTGTTCGGTTCCGGATGACCCGTGCAGCAGAGCAATTGGGTGACAGTGAGGCGGCATAGTCGCGGGTCAAAACACCGTTCTTCCGTCACGATTAAAACATTAAACAGGTTCTCTCCACTCAGCTACGCACCCACTGAGATACCTGATGAAAGTGCTCTAGTTATTGGCGATTCTATTGTACGGAACGTGAAAATAGAGACACCAGCTACCTTAGTCCATTGTTTACCAGGAGCCAGAACGCCTGACATCTTGGCAAATTTAAAAGTGCTGGCTAATGCTAAACGTAAATTCAGTGAGATTGTTATTCACGTCGCCACTAATGATGTTTGACTTCGCCAGTCGGAGATCTCTAAAAATAATGTTAAAGAGGTGTGTGAACTTGCAAATACGATGTCAGACACTGTAATATGCTCTGGCCCGCTCCCTGCTTACCGGGGCGATGAGATTCATAGCAGACTGTTGTCACTCAATGGCTGGATGTCTATGTGGTGCCCGCAGAATAACATAGGTTTTATAGACAACTGGAGTAGTTTTTGGGGCAGACCTGACCTGTTGAAAAGAGATGGTCTTCATCCCTCCTGGGGTGGTGCCGCTCTTCTCTCTAGAAATGTGGCAAATAGTCTTAGTTCGTACTTTACTAACTGGGGCCCAGGTCAGGAAGCAGACAGACTGGCTAAACCGACTGTCTGCTAGCCGCCTCACGTCACAGAAGTCAGTTAGTTCTCAGCACATAGAGACCCTTTCACCGTGATATCACACTATAGAGACTGTCTGTTCCCCGAACTAGAAAATACAAAAAACGTCCAAACCAGACTATGAGTAACAACTTAATCTTTGTTCAACAAATGAAAAATGTATATAACACAGAAACAAATGATAAAGCTTGACTTATTGAATATCAGGTCCTTTTCTACGAAAGCGCTTTTTGTAAATTATATGATCACTGATCGTAAACTAGATGTGCTCTGTTTGACAGAAACCTGGCTAAAACCAGATGAATGCATTATTTGAAACGAGTCTGCCCCCCAAGATTACTGTTACAAAAATGAGCCGCGTCCAAAAGGCAAAGGGGGAGGTGTTGCTACAATTTATAGCAATACTCTCAGTATTTCTCAGAAGACAGGCTTTAAGTATAACTCCTTTGAAGTAATGGTGCTTCATATAACATTATCTGGAGAAAAAATATTAATGATAAATCCCCTGTGATGTTTGTACTGGCTACTGTATACAGGCCACCAGGGCACCATACAGACATTATTAAAGAATTTGGAGATTTTATATCAGAGTTAGTGCTGGCTGCAGATAAAGTCTTAATTGTTGGTGATTTTAATATCCATGTTGATAATGAAAAGGATGCATTAGGATCAGCATTCATAGACATTCTGAACTCTATCGGGGTTAGACAACACGTGTCAGGTCCTACTCATTGTCGAAATCACTTTAGATTTAATACTGTCTCATGGAATTGATGTTAAAACGTTCTGCAGCAAAGCGATGATATATCAGATCACTATCTAGTCTTGTGTAAATTCCATATAGCTAAAGCTGTAAATTCAACTCCTTACAAATATGGTAAAACCATCACTTCTACCACAAAAGACTGCTTTGTAAGTAATCTTCCTGATTTATCTCAATTCCTCAGCATATCCAACAGCGCAGAAAAACTTGATGATGTAACAGAAACTATGGATTCTCTCTTTTCTAGCACTTTAGATACGGTTGCTCCTTTACGCTTAAGGAAGATTAAGGAAAAGAGTCCAACACAGTGGTATAACGGGCACACTCGTGCCCTAAAGAGAGCAGCCCGGGAAATGGAGCGCAGCTGGAGGAAAACAAAACTAGAGGTATTTCGTATGGCTTGGTGGGAAAGTACCCTATCCTACAGAAAAGCATTAAAAACTGCTAGATCTGATTACTTTTCATCTCTTTTAGAAGAAAACAAACATAACCCCAGATATTTATTCAATACAGTGGCAAAATTAACAAAAAATAAAACATCAACTGGTGTTGACATTTCCCAACAGCACAGCAGTAATGACTTTATGAACTATTTTACTTACAAAATCAATACTATTAGAGATCAAACTGTAACCATGCAGCTTCCAGCTGCAGTATCACATCAAAGTGTGCACTATAGATCCCCTGAGGAACAATTCCACTCATTCTCTACTATAGGAGAGGAAGAATTGTATAGCCTTGTTAAATCAGCTAAACCAACAACATGTATGTTAGACCCTATTCCATCTAAACTACTAAAAGAGGTGCTTCCAGAAGTCATAGATCCTCTTTTGGCTATTATTAATTCATCATTGTCATTAGGGTATGTCCCCAAAACCTTTACATTGGCTGTTATTAAGCCTCTCATTAAAAAACCACAAATTGACCCCAAAGATCTAGTTAATTAAAGACCAATCTCTAATCTCCCTTTTCTGTCAAAGATACTGGAAAATGTAGCATCCTCACAATTACATTCCTTCTTAGAGAAAAATTATATCTGTGAGGATTTCTAGTCAGGATTTAGACCATCTCATAGTACTGAGACTGCTCTCATTAGAGTGACAAATGACCTGCTCTTATCATCTGATCATGGTTGTATCTCTCTATTAGTGCTCCTGGATCTTAGCGTTGCGTTCGACACTATCGATCAAGGGCGTAACCATGGTATAGATATTGGGGGGGTCCAAATGTGAGCCCTTCCCCAGATATATTTTTTTAAGTGCATTTCCCACAATTCACAATTTTCATATATTGATAAAGATTTGCTCATCTAGAACATAGTTTTAAGAAATACATTGACCATTTGAATTAACATTCAAAGAACAGTCTGCAATTTCTCTGACATGGCAGCAAATAGGATGGCTTCCAATGAGGAAAACTTACATACCTAAAGCATTTTGGTTTAAATATTGTGTGTTTCATGTGAATTAAATCATATCAATCATGAAATCAAACTTACAACTACACTATGCCTCCCCCCCTCCCCCACACACACATACACAGTTACTGTCCCTCTCTCTGTCTCTCTGTGCTGCCTGCATTATGACCATATACCTTTATTGTTCTTGAAGAATAATGACTGACATAAATGGTCATTTAAATTTGAATATCGTGCTCTTATTACTAGTTTACTGATGACGTGGTTAAAAATAATGTTATTATGTTGTTTAGAGGCTCATATTGCAATGCTTTACCTGTTCATCTTCTGAGCAGGTCTCTGTTTGTCTCCCTCCATCATGTCTGTCACTCTCCCTCTCTCTGTGCTGCCTGCATTATGACCAGATACTATTATTGTACTAGAAGAACAATGACTGACCCTAATGATCATTTTAATTTGATGCATTGAATATTCTGTTTTTATTGGTGCGAGTGTTATTTGCTTTGACTTTACCAAGCCTGTTAAGTGCCAAGTGAATTTTAAAAACATCAGTCAATATCTATCTCTCTCTCACACACACGACACACGGGGAGTCGGAAAAAATAACTGCACACACTGATGAGAGTAAATGGACCCCTTTTAAAAGTTTTTCCCCCACCAGAATTAAGCTTTCGAATCCACGGCACCGGATCAGATAGGTTTCCATTCAAATCAATGTGTCAACTTAAATCCGTTCAGTCGCGGATCAGATCGTAAAAACAAACAGGCCAGGCCATCAACGAATGAATAGAGGCTTATCAATGGAGTGGGAAGTGCGGGAACTCCTTGGTCTGTGACTCCAGCAGTTTATTATTCAGCCTATTTTCAGGGTATCATAGCTACAATACTGAGCCATTTAAACGTGATATTTGTTCACATTTATTCAAAAATTGTCGCGGTATTTTTGACCATGGCACTACTTTTTAGGTGTCTACTTGCTTACCGTCTGAAAAAAAGGCGAATGTCCGCCTGTTCGTCCTGCTTCTTTCTTTTAGCTCCTACCTTCATTTAATTTAAGCACCAGTGACAGTCGGACTGAGCGGTTTTTCAAACGATGCCGCATAGCCGGCGTTCTGACGGGCTCAACCAAGTGTACAATCGAGGGGGGGTGGTCACACAGTTTTGTTTCCCTTGTTTTTCCTAAATTGAAAGTAAATCGGAAATAACAACAGATCCACTAGGCTACAACCAGGGTTCATAAAAGGAGGGCATATCATATGTCACATATTACAATATAATAGGCCTATTATTGGCCTATTATACCCCCAAAGTATATGGTGGTTACGCCCATGCTATCGATCACAACATTCTTTTGAATAGACCCCTTCAATGTTTGTAAACATCGAAAGCCTAGGTTGGGTGCGCGCGCAGCTTGGGGTCAGAAAAATGGCGCGGCTAATAGACCGGCATATTGTGTCAAGGAGAAACAGACAAGCCTTATAGATAGATAAGATACTTTTTTTATTATTATTTGTACCTTTCCATTTTTGTCTTAGGTGTCTGGCTTTGTTTTGTGTACACAAACAAGGAGGGCACAAATTCAGGACTACTGGAGTCAAGTTATGCCTCTCCTAAAAAAATTATTGCACACATTGATCTACTGTTGTCATAGTGAAAACGCTAATGTAAAGCTAGTCTGCGATCTGCTAAGTCTGTAGCATGCCACAGGTCACAATTTATGCCAGATATCAAACTTCACCTAACTATTAAATCAGTCAACAGTTTACAGAAAACATTTGTTTACTTATCATGGCTTAACTCTACCGTTGTTGGCACAATGTTGGCGCTAGCCTGCGGCTAACTACTAGCAGCTGGCTACGTCTGTAGCATGACACAGGTCCATGACATTTACAACACTATTAACTTGCATAGCTTAACGTACAGAAAACTGTTCATGCAATCCAGGCTTTCGAGTTTAAGCAAACAGAAAGGGATGATAAAGGATGACTTTAACGTTTCCTGATATGAAGTGAGCGCTACCAACACGAGCCTCTTTGATCGTAGTATTGTCCCAGTCTGCCCGTTTAATAGCTTGCAGTCACAGATGTCGTCTATTTTTTTGAAACGGATGAGATCCTGCAGGAATCCTGAAAAACTTGACTCCAGAACTGGTGCGATTTTCACAGTCCACGACGCAACAAGTAGGCATTTTGTCTAGGGCTGTGATGGTGGCCGTGACAACCGCGCCACCGGCGGTAGTGCACGTGACGTCACACACCGGGTGTATTTAACTTTCTCATTTAAGGCTACTTTCCTATTTAACTGTATTATTTATTTGATATTTATTTTAGTGTTTTGCAGGCTGAGTGTTCACTGACATAAGTGCTAAAATAAACACGTATGTTTGTTAATAGATGATTGAGCCTCATTTATTTATTTTTGCGTTTCAGAATTATATATATATATATATATATATATATCACAACACCGCCCACCTGTAGTAGTTGGTCCATTACCACCGCGGTGGTAAAAATCTGCCACCGTCACAGCCCTAAGTTTTGTCTTGACGAGAAATTCTCTGGTTAACACAATGGGATGGAATGAACGTTCTGACCCCGACATGCGCACTGCGAACTTCTGTGACGTATACCGTGAAGGGGTCTATAGACTTGAAAACTCTGTTAGTTTAAATCTAGATTAAAGACCCATTTCTTTAACCTGGCGTACACTTAACACACTAATATGCTTCTAATATTCAAATCCGTTAAAGGATTGTTAGGCTGCATTAATAAGGTCAACTTGTTACATCGTAAGAAGAATGACATCTACGCTAATATTAGTCTTTTGCTTTCTTATTCCGAGGTCACCGTAGCCACCCCGGTCCTTATCCATTCGGTCCTTATCCAGCCCAGATGATCACTGCAGTCAACAGATCCAGTCCATATCAGATCAGATGGTGGATCATCACCTAGAGATGACCTCTACAGCTCTGAATGTCAGTGGAGACCAAGGCACCTAGATGAGCCCCAGAGACAGATCTCCAGTGAGGACTTCGTCGCCTAGACAGCATCGGGAAAAGACCACTGGAACCAGTGGACCACTTACACTCTGACTTTGCTGCAGTTGGAACAAACTACTGGTTCGTCTGGTCAGAGGGGAACTGGCCCCCCCGACTGAGCCTGGTTTCTCCCAAGGTTTTTTTTCTCCGTTCTGTCACCGATGGAGTTTTGGTTCCTTGCTGTTGTCACCTCTGGCTTGCTTAGTTGGGGACACTTCATTTCCAGCGATATCACCGACTTGATTGCACAGATACTATTTCAATTGAACTGAGCTGGACAATGACATCACTGAATTCAATAATTAAATGCCTTTAACTCAAAAATGTTCCTATTTTGATATTGTGCAGTTGCTTTGACACAATTTGTATTAAATTAAAAATTTGTATAAATAAAGTTGACTTGACTTGTCAGCAGAAGGAAGCATGAAGTGCTCTAATATTTCCTGATAGATGGCTGCGTTGACTGGACTTCAGAAAACACAGTGGACCAACACCATTAGATGACATGGCAACCCAAATCATCACTGACTGTGGAAACTTCACACTGAACTTCAATAAACGTGGATTCTGTGTTTCTCCTCTCTTCCTACAGACTCTGGGACCTTGATTTCCAAATTAAATGCAAAATTTACTTTCATCTGAAAAGAGGACTTTGGACCACTGAGCAACAGTCCAGTTCTTTTTCTCCTTAGCCCAGATAAGATGCTTCTGACGATGTTTCTGAAGTGGGTTGGTAGCCCTTTTCCTGAAGATGTCTGAGCGTGCTGACTCTTGATGCACTGACTCTAGCTTCAGTTCACTCCTTGTGAAGCTCTCCCAAGTGTTTGAATCGGCTTTGCTTGACAGTATTCTCAAACTTGCAGTCACCTTTGCTTTTAATATGCTTTGATACAGCACTCCTTGAACAGCATCCCCCCCCCCCCCCGATGACCCTCTGTGACTTACCGTCTTTGTGTAGAGTGTCAATTATCATCGTCTGGACCATTGCCAAGTCAGCAGTGTTCCCCATTATTGTGGTTTCAAAGAACAAGAGATAACCACAATTTATACTATATGGATGGTCATTTATTGAAACTCAAATGTAAATATTCTAATATTTTTATATACTGTGTGTTTAAATTTTGGTTCTGAGGACCCAAAGTAATGTACATTTATTTTGTCTTTCTTATCTGAGACACTCAGTTCAGTTCAAGGAGCTCTCTCTTAACTATCTAATGATCTCCTGATGAGTTAATGATCCAAATCACAAAATGTGTGGTGCTGCTGGCCCCCAGGAACAGATTGCAAATCCTCAGATTTGTGGCAAGTCTCAAACTCAAACACTTAACCAAATTCTGTTTGCATTCACATTCATTTTAAGATTATATTGACGTGAAGTTCTGAAATATTTAGTTTTTGTTGTCTGTAAGTGATTGTTTGTTGGGCATCTTGTTAATTATTTTATTTAGGTCTGCATACATGATGTATTAGTTAAGGCATTGTCATGGTATGCTCATATATATATATATATATATATATATAGTAATAGCACCATATTATACACAACACTGAGTCACATATTTGCTGATTATTCACTACACTACAAGCATCATCGGAAACAGCACACATGCCTACATCTGGCCTTGTAAACTGCCTTAAAACTGCAACACACAATAGCTCATCAAGCATTAATGTATATGCTCTAATCTTTGTCAGATTCTCGTTGACCATGGGAATCTTTTTTCTCATCTCTACTCTTTTCCTTTGTAGATTCTTTCACCACCTGAGCAATGAACAAAAGAATCAATCAGTATAAGCAACATATGTTACAAAAATGTACATTTAAAAGATAAGATATAATGTTAAACACCAAGAAAACTGTGCATACAATGTTTTTTCCCTGGCTCATTTATTGTTAAAGGACCCAAGACGTCTGTTTTTCAGTAAGACTGGAATCAAAGTGTCTCACCTCTCCATCACGAATCTCAACAGTCTTGATTACGACTTTCTTTCCAGGTCCAGTATCAGAAAACTGACCATAATCTGTTCAAAGACATAACACAGCAGATGATATGATGCAAAGGTGGAATAAAACAACTCATGGCTTGGTAGTACAGAGAATTAAAATATTTACAGATTGACACAGATTAATAATTGCATTGATTTGTAAAAGGATATGATATGAGTGGAGACATGGAAACAATTGTTTACCCCTTGTCTCTGTCCATTGTTTTCCTCATTATCATGAGCAACTACAGTAGCAATCAACGTTAACTCAGTTTCTCTGGAACAGATTCAGTTTCAGCAGAAGGAAATTTGACCATTTACACAACAATAGTTCACCCAGTATACAACTCCAGTGTAATCAGTCATGTCTTCCAAAGTAATCGGATTGTTTTAGGTGAGAACTACTGTTGATTACATTTTTAATTAGCTCTTGTTTATTTGATGTCACATACATTGAAATATGATAATTTTGGACTATTCTGACGTGAAAAATACAAAATGAAAGAAAAGGTTTAATTCTTAGTCCATTGCTGCTGTAAGGCAAAATTTGCTGCAAAATAATATATATGATAAGGCAAGGAAGGTCAGTTGTACATTTTGGATATTCAATTTTGTTTTATTATTATTATTTACTTAAAAAACTGTTGTACTGTTTGTGTGGAAAGAGCAGAACATGTGTCTTTTACTTGGGTCTTTCACATAGATATATATAATATAATCAGTGTTGGGGGTAATGCGTTATTAGTAATGCGAGTTACGTAATCAGATAACTTTTTCAAGTAACTAGTAAAGTAATGCATTACATTTACATTTACATTTATGCATTTAGCAGACGCTTTTATCCAAAGCGACTTACATTGCATTCAAGTTACAGTTTCTACATTTGATCAGCTCTTGCTTTCCCTGGGAAACGAACCCATGATCTTGGCGT
This sequence comes from Gymnocypris eckloni scoliostomus, assembly GCA_027564155.1. Taxonomy (NCBI): domain Eukaryota; kingdom Metazoa; phylum Chordata; class Actinopteri; order Cypriniformes; family Cyprinidae; genus Gymnocypris; species Gymnocypris eckloni. Next base: position 25,493,406 of record CM050431.1, read on the forward strand.
TGCTAACGCCACACTCAAAAAAAAAAGTTGTTGAACGAACTTAAAAAAATTAGAGTAAACTTTTCCACGAAATTTAATTACATTTTTCCACCAAAATCTAATTTGTTTGAAATGACTTGTTGTAATCTTGTTGTATAAACTTAAATTTCTTCAGTGAAGACTACAAAAAAAAATTGGGTCATTCCTACTAGATAAAGATCAGTAGCCTACACTCAAAAAAATAATTCATTGGATGAATTGTAATTGAGTTGGGCCAACTCAATTTGATCAAATATAGTTTAAATTAAATTGATACATTGATGAAGTGATGTTTTTATGCTTGCTAAAACATTTAACTGGATAATAAATTGTTTCTACACTCAAAATAAATTATTTGTTGGATTTACTTAACTTTAGGCATTAGCCAATTTGTTAGGCATAGCATATGATGATATTGTTACATCCATGGCATGCCCATAATTGTTTCTTTGTTATTAAAACAACTTTGTGTCATGTTAGCTGGTCCTCAACCCAAGCACATGCTCTACACTTTACCACAATGGTAACCCCCCAAAACACTAACATACCAGAAACTCTTTTAAATACAAACATAAAGAACATTAAACATTAACAAGTCTCCCAATTTTATCATCTAAATAAAAAATGCCTAAAATAACATTTTATTTCAAGATTTACTCTCCTTATCCAGCCCTGTGCAAAGCATGATGGGAAGGGAAATCCACTTCCTAGTTACACAAGTAAAATCAAACGAAAAATATTCTTGTTGACTCAATTAAAAAAAAACGTGTAAACCTAATTGTTTTTAAATTACATTGTTTATATTTAATAAAATTAAGTTGGGACCATTTTTACCAAGAGTTATGTTGTATGAGCTCATTTTAATTAATGAAATTGAACAAAGAGCAAAAATCATTTTTTTGAGTGCATGCTCTACCAGTTGAGCTACAGGAAAGCTGTATTACTTGCATTACTTTTTAATTTACAAGAAAACATCTGAATTTATTTTTTCAAAAATGTAATGCCAGTTACTTTGTTTTCCCATTTATTGACTGACAGTTCTCCTGTCCCCATGTTGGGAGAAATCGGAAGTACAGAGGCGTTGTGTGTGAACATGATGTTACTGTAGTTCTAGACTAAATGTGAACGTGCATTAATTCATCCTACTCACAAAAAACTGATTTAGTAAAACAGTGAAATACAAACTCAGAATATGATGCAAACCTAATTAAAAATGTTAAACAACACAAATGTATCTAATCCCATTTTATTAATCAATGTGTTTGCTGCTGACCTCTGATGATCCAGTTCAACCATACTAATAATCAAAACTGACTTTAGATAAACTAACAATTGTGCTTCATTGTTTTTTGTTGTTGTTTTTTGGCATTGGTGGTTTATTCATTACATTGTTGGTGTGAAAAGGCTTTTACATTCGCTAAAAATAGAACTTACTGTATTAAAAACAAACAATCAAGCCCTGCTCATATTTAACTATTTTTTTGAATTACTATTTACTTAATCATTTTAAGGCAACAGGTTTCCTCAATTTATTTATGTTAAGTCAACTTACCACTTTTTACAGTGTAATTACGTTACTTAGTTACTTTTTAGGGAGTAACACAATATTGCAATGCATTACTTTTAAAAGTAATTTTCCACAACACTGAATATCATAGATAGATAGATAGATAGATAGATAAGGTTATTCCAATCAGGTTGATGATTTTTATTAATAAACATCAAAATTCAAATAAAATTGTATGAGCAAAATTAATATTTCTAAGCATTAATACCGAAAGGTTTGCTTGGCTGGTCTTAGTGTGCGATTCTACAACCTTCTTTTTAATTTTGAGTGAACTGTTCCTTTAAAACCTTCAACTATTCCATCACTAACCCTAACCCTAAAAAAAATATATATATATATTAGAGGTGGGCATAGATTAATTTTTTTAATCTAGATTAATCTAGATTAATTTTGGAATTAATCTAGATTAAAATGGCTCATTTGAATTCTGCCGAAGGCATTCAGAATATGTGTGCTACCCAAATAATGACTAAAAGTAAGTAAGCCCAAAATGTCGTTTTTTGTTATTATATTGAACTGAAAGCCATCTTATTATGCACAGTGTTGCACAGATTAAATTTCATGTAAATCATCCATGCTAACACACACGTCTTCTATTTTCTATTTTTTTGAAATTTCACTCTCCATAGATATATTTTTCAAAGACGGAGTTTCTAAGTTTCTCGCTCAAGTTCACATGAGACCTAAAGCGCATCCTGTTTGCTTAAAAGCGCAACGTTTCGTTGTTATTCTGAGTGCGCAAATAAACGTAGAGTCTTTACAGATTCGAAAGATGTATTAGGCTACTTTTATCTGTATGACCAAAATGACGGAGATTTTAAGAGCAAGTGGCGCACGGAGCCTGTCCTGCAGCAAACGCGCTTCCACACAAACACTTCAATAGCACACATTTCTCTAGGTTAACATCATATTGAGCGCCATGTAAAGTTGCTACTACATACATCTTTCAGCTGAAAAGCCATATTTGAGGTTGATGAATGATAGGTGAGCGTTTGGATGTCCTGCCCGATTGTATTACCACATAGACCAGCTGCGTTAACAATCTGTCCATCACGGACTGCGAGCCTCTAGTTCAAGACTCGCTTCGCCTCCCTACAGTGCAATTCGGCTAGGTATACATCCCGCTAAAATATCAGGGTGAAAGTCATCATAGCTGCGTAGTATAGACCCAGCTCCCAACCCAACTTTGAGAATAGATTAACGGCGATATTTTTTATCGCCGATAAGAGTCTCACGTTAACGCGGCACGTTAACGCCGATAGACCCACCACTAATATATATATATATATATATATATATATATATATATATATATATATATATATATATATATATATATATATACTTTATTTTAAGGGTTAAATAATAATAAGAAACACTTCTGCAACCATTTTTATTCTTTGGGATATGTGTATTAATTTATGTTAAGAAAGACTCACCACCACTGTGTCCACCTATTGATGACATTTTCATGATAGGAACCACAATTCTGAAAGGTGCAGTTTGAAGGTCATTACCAGAGTAAAATAAATACACACAGAAACGTGTTAAAGTGGCTCAATGGCATCACTCTTACCGGTTTTCCTCTCCCTCCAGAAGTTTCCTGTAGGTGGCAATCTCAATATCTAGGGCCATCTTAACGTTGAGCAGATCCTGGTATTCCCGCAGGTGGCGTGACATCTCGTTCTTCAGGTGCCGTATCTCTTCTTCCATACGGGACACAGCATCTTGATAGGTTCCGGCCTCTGCTGCAAACTGCTCTTCCATTTCTCTCATCTGCCTCAGCAGAGCCTCATTCTATCATCGCAAACACACAATCTTTAGCTATCTAAATAAGGGAATATCATACATTTATATTGTTTTACAGAACGCATCCTATAATGACTACAGAAATACTCACACATTTGACACAACTAAAAGTTTCAAATATAGCATAAGTACACTCTAAATATGCTGTTTTAAATACAACCCAGCGCTGTTGAGTTACTGCCCAGAAGGTTGAGTTAAACATTTAACCCAACTGTTGGTTGAAAACCACCCAATCGTTGAGTCTGTCCATATTTTATCCAGTGCTGGGTTGTATTTAACCCAGCATCAATTTCTGTAAAAAAACATCACCCTTCATATGGTAAAGAACATTCTGTGAAAATTGTACCTTTATATCTTTAATATTGACTGAGTAAGGTAATGTCAAAGATTGAAATTATAGTGAAATTAATGATAGAAATCAAACTTTGATGCTTCTTTTCTCATAATTATATGTTGAGACTTTAGTCTGGATTTCACAGAGAGGGTCACATACACACAAAGCTTTAAGCAGCTTGAAAAAAGATGCATTAATATTTTATATATGTATGTACTGTGCTTTTGAGAGCATCGGTATCGCAGTTCTGGGCTTGAATTTGCCTCCTCATGTCATTGTTCTCTTGTTTAGCCTGTCTCATGGCCTCGGCATTGCGCTTAGCCGAATCAGTCAGGTCAGCAAACTAACAGAGAAAGCACAGAGATGATCAGTAAGTTTACCAGTGTATTATCAGTAACACACTCACACTGTGGCTCCTCATGATGGCACTCACCTTGGACTTATGCCACTCCTCAGATTCCTGCATGTTTTTGGTGGCGATGCTCTCATACTGAGTTCTAATGTCTCGAAGTGCTGCTGTCAGATCAGGCCGGCTGGACGTCTCCATCACCTCCATCTTCATCTGCTGACTCTGAACACTCACCTGTACATCCTGAATTTCCTACACGTTGAAAATACACAATTATTTGGAATGATTGCGTGCTGAAAGCAGTGTACAGATAATGAGGTTAACAGGGCAGGGTCGAAATGGAAAGGTTAACAACAACAAAAATGTATTTGCCATACACTCTTAAAATGGTAACTCCCAGTTCCTGGGAGTTACCATCACAGAGGATTTTTCCTGGAGTGATAACATTGCATGCATAGTAAGCAAAGCACAACAACGCCTCTACTTTCTGAGGAAGTTAAGGAAAGCAAATCTTCCACAGAAGCTGATGGTCAACTTTTATAGGTGTACTATAGAGAGCATCTTGACTAAATGCATGACAGCTTGGTATGGCAGCTGTACCAAAGCTGCCCAAAAAGCCTTGCAGCAGGTTGTAAAAACAGCACAGGTTATTGTTGGTATGAACCTACCTTCACTTGATCACCTCTATAAAACCCGCTGTCTGAGAAGGGCGAATAAAATCATTAAAGACATTAGTCACCCTAACCACAGTTTGTTCAAGCTTCTTCCATCTGGAAGGCGATTCCAATCCATCCGGGTACGCACAAATAGACTCAAAAACTGTTTTTTTTCCAACAGCAATCATTTTGATGAACTCTAGTATCTCTCTGCCTGATCATGTAAAATAATCCATGATGGCAATGTGTGACTAATTATCACATATGTTTATATATGTTTTGTCAGCTATTTATACTGTTTTTATTTTGTATTTCTTTTTTTTATGCACCTCGGGGTTGTCACAAGAGGAATTTCGTTGTTTACACAATGACAATAAAGTAACTTGAACTTGAAAATAGGTGCTTCAAAAGTTTCCTTTCGCAAAGAACCATTCAGTCAAAGGTTCTTTAAAGAACCATCTCTTTCTTACCTTTTTATAATCTAAAGAACCAAAGAAGCTTTTGTGAAACAGAAAGGTTCTTTATGGAACCATTTAGACAAGAAGGTTCTTCTATGGCATCGTGAAGCACCTTTATTTTTAAGAGTGTAACATTTTGTGAGGATAAAGCGTATCCTCTCAATATTTTATGACAAATATTTATTTTCATAAAAGCAATTTTAAATGTATTCCTCTCATTTCTTAAACACTGAGTACAGGTCAGAAACTGTACATGTCCGCTGGAATAAATGTAAACATTTTCTCTAAACAAATGCTGGGTTAAGTACAACAACAGCGAAAACAACAACCTTAAAACAACCTAAGTTTGTTCATATTTCACCCAGCACTGGGTTGTACTTAACCCAGCATTTTTTAGAGTATGTATTTATACTGATAATTACACAGAAAGGTGTATTTGGCCTATAATTATACTTAATCTTTGATCAAGATATACTTTCTAAATATCATTAAAGGGGCAGTTCACACAAAAATGAAAAATATGTAGACTTCCGTAGTATTTTTTCCCATACACTTTCAAAATATCTTATATTTTCAACAGTAGATAAAAGAAGATATGTTGAAAGTGTATAGGAAAAATACTACGGAAGTCACTAGGGACCAGAAATTGCTTGGTGGGCGACATTCGTCAAAATATCTTCTTTTTTGTCAATCAAGAACAAAACTCATACATTTCAAACGATGTTTCCAACTATTAACAATAACTTGAGTCATATCTATCATATCCTATGCTATTGAGTATTCTAAGTATAGTTGGCTTGTAGTTCCCCCACAAATACTAGCTTATTTGAGATAATACACCAGCATGTAATTGAGATACTATCCTTAAACATATGTTTATCTTAACAATTCAGCTTTTCAGCAATTCAAAATGCTTTCTACACCATATAATTTCAGCATAGACAGGAATTTGAATTTCACATTCACTGAATGCATTATTTCTTAATTCAATATTAGTGTCTCACCTCATCATGCATCTTCTTGAGGAACTCAATCTCATCCATCAGAGACTCAATCTTTCTCTCCAGTTCCAGACGAGCAAGTGTAGCATCATCCACATCCTTCAAGTATAAACAGATTATTACTACTGTTTTTACATACTTTAAACATTGTATTTTTTTCTGACTATGTAATCATAAGGGTGCAAATAAAGTCTCAAATAAAAAATATTGGTAAAATATTTACATGTGTTTCAATTCATTTTGAAATGAACACATTCTTCATTTTCAGTAAAGATCATATCTAATGATTGATGACAGATTTGTTTTTGTTTTTTACTGATATATATATATATATATATATATATATATATATATATATATTTAAGAATCGAGAAAGTGAATGGATTCTTAGAAAACAGAGTGGAATCCCAAAAAAAAGATAGGAAGCTATGCTCTGTTTTCACTCAAACATTGATGCTGGAGTCTTAATTTTTAAATCCTTGAACCTTTATATAAAGAACAAAATGCTACCTGTGTCCTCTTTATTTATTTTGCTTTCAAAACTCAGTTCATTTTGGGTATGTACTTTTCCATGTGTTAAGGGGTTAAGCAATCTAAGTTATGCAAGCCTAATGGACTTGAATTTGAACTTATCAATTTATCATCTTACATAATAATAATAATAAATAATAATATGTTATTTAACACACACACGCATGCACGCACACACACGCACACGCACACGCACACACACACACTTGACCCTCTATCAATTGCATATTTATTCTCCAACTGCTAGCTTTTCATAAAAGACTAACACTAGCTTTCTTCTTTTTTTCTATTCTATCTACTTGTTTCTTTAAAAAAACCTAGGTTTCTTTTTTTCTATTCTATACGTGTTTCTTTTTTTCTATTCTATACATGTTTCTTAAAAAAAAAAAAAACTACATTGCTACGTGTTGCGCTAGGCTAACCGAGACTTGTCATTGCATTTGTATGTTGTTGCTTCTATTGTCCTTATTTGTAAGCTGCTTTGGATAAATGACTAAATGACTAAAATGTAATGTAAAAATGTAATCATCTTTAATTATTAAAGAGACAGTAGGTGAGAATTAGAAACCCTTGTTTGTAATGACACCGGTGACTGTTAAGTGAACTGCAGTCAGTAATTGTTTGTGCTCACACTTGTCCAGAGAGTGCTGCAGAACCAACGCTATCTCACGGCAATTCGTACATATTTTACGAGGTGGCTAATTCGTACGACCTCACTCGTACGATTTGTCTAAACCCCAGTGACGGGTAGGTTTAGGGGCAGGGTTAGGTGTAGATCATTCGTACAAATTCATACGAATTAGCAACTCGTAAAATATGTACGATTTAGCATAAATCATATGAATTCGATCGAGTGAGGTCATACGAATTTGTACAAAATAAAATGTAAAATACGTACGAATTGCCGTGAGCTCAGGCTGGCAGAACCCGGAAACAATGAGTTTGTAGCACTTTTGATCCCATTGTCCTTAAGTCAGTTTTTTTCAATTAAGCAAAAGTTAAACGCAAAGACCTTGACACTGTGACAGGCGAGTACACTTCTTATTGTTACTGTATGACAACAATAATGAACCTCTGAGACAGCATTGAGGAAATATGCAATATGTTGTAAAATGCTTTTCATTATCACATTACCTTACGAAAGAGAGTCAAATTGTTCTCAGCTTCCTGTCTTTTCTGCATCTCCTCATTTAGCCTGCACATAAGAGAAAATAAAACTCCACTTCAGTAAAAAAACAAGGTTTAATAGAAAATGTAATTCTACATCAGTGTGCTGTTAGAATCATGTCATCCATCTTTTATGTGATACTGGCATGAGAGAGAGAGGGCCCTTAAAGACTGTATGTCTGAAGTGAAGGTTGTAATATCAATATCAAATCTTCTCTGGCAGAGTGTCAGAGGAACGATTAGCTAAAAGCATCTGAGATTATATTAGTACCGGCTGGGTGAAATGTTCTTTAATTTAATCATCTATTCAAAACATAAGCCGAACGTGTAGCGTGAGTCCTACAGTACTCTGCTTTGACCGTATCATAATGATATTACTCAAAGAATAAAGACTAAGTCCAGACTAAAGCCGAAATAGATATGTTAGTATACGCTATCAACATCAATGTATTCTCAAGGTTCAGCTAAAAATAGGCATCAAAGACATGGAGTTATCATCTTATTATATTCTATAGCACACTTGTACACACAATTTATTTATTTTATTTATGTGTATTTTAATCACATCTTATTTGTTATTATCTGTCTTGTTGTTGTCTCTGTATGACACCAAAACAAATCCCTTCTGAACATAATTACAGTGATTCATTTAAACATAGTGATGAAACAATGAGTAAAAAATAACACTGTAGAATATGAACAATGCACATATTATAGTTTATAAGAAGAATCTAGAAAGTACATGATTGTTTAATATTCCATTCATAGTCAGTAATGTGGATGATTGCAGTTATTTCAGATGAGTGAGCTGAAGCTGAATATTTTAGTACAATAGTATATGCTACATATTATAATGTTATATAGGAGTTTAGATTTTTAAGGACAGTGCTCACATTTTGATACTGATAGGCTAAATGTTTAAATTAATATATACAAAGTTTTGTCAAATTAGAGAACATCAATATTGACTAAAATAAATGTACATGCCATGATGGAATGATGACTATATTTGAAGGATATTTTTGTCAAAAGACAAAAGCCATGATTAAAATGAAACACTGAAAGGATGAAGCTTGCATAAGTTTGATACAATAAGACAAATGAATGGCAAAGCAGTAACACTTTATTTAACATACATTCTACTGACTATAAATAACTTTTCAAGTAAAAGAAGAAAACTAACGTTTTCTACGTTAAGGAATGTTGCTGGGCAATGTTGTCAGGTGAGACACAGGGCCCATGAAGTCTCCAGATAGAAATGTGTTGCCCATTATTAATGGAGAAGTGGCCAAGCAACATCGCTCAGCAAAATGCTGCCTCATGTATCATCACCCAGCCACACACCTTGCCCTCCAGAACCATGCAGAAGAGGATCCTATACACGTGAACTCCTCTCGAAGTCTTTCAAAGTAGACTCTGTTTGTTTGTAGCTGGCAGCCATATCATCTCAGATTGTCTTCCGGTAAGTTCCATCTGTTCCAACATGCTCAGTAATGGCCAAACCACTTTAATGTATCATCACTCACAATATTTATCCATTAGTTTACTCTGACGCCATCTCATTCCTGGTTCTGCAGGGCGACTTCATCCTGGGGTGTCCTTGGCTGCAACCTTGTCTTTGTGACCGCCACTGTCCGGGTCCAGGGATTCATGAATAAGATGTTTTGGGAGTTTGTTGTTTCTTCATCTTCTACATTGGAGGATTGGGGCTCTCCTTCTCCCAGAAAACACTGCTCCCCTAAACCTGTTGATTACCTTCCTGTTTATTGTCCTCATTGATCGCAGTTGTTTTGAGAAGTGTGAAGCAGTGTGAAGGGTTACCGTTAAATGGGATTTTTTTCTCTCTTATGTCACATCCTTACATTGTAGAGGTAGCAGAAAGAGCATCTGAAGTGACATCCACAGGCTAATGCAGCTCAGAGGCATTGAATAGACATAAATAACAGCATAAATAAAGTTATGAGTTTTAAATGTAACATTTTGAGTATATAAATATAAAATTGTTTTAATATCCATCTGTCTAAAACAATCATAAAATAATTTATTATGTAGGCTATTCTCAAAATGTTACATTTAAAACAATATCATAACTGTGTGCGTGTGTGCTGTGCGTGTGCGTGTGTGTGTGCGTGTGTGTGTGTGTGTGTGTGTGTGTGTGTGTGTGTGTGTGTGTGTGTGTGTGTGTGTGTGTGTGTGTGTGTGTGTGTGTGTGTGTGTGTGTGTGTGTGTGTGTGTGTGTGTGTGTGTACTAAAACCGTCAATAGGTGGCAGGTCAGAGAGTCACTGTATCAATTAGCTTATGTAAAAATAACTATTATTAACTTATTCATAATTGAACTGCATGAACTGCATATTGAACTGCATTCCAGTGTCAGTGTTGAACAACATAACACATTCATAATAGCGACTTTTTTTTTTCTCGCAATTCTGAGTTTAGACCTATAGTCTATATAAGACACAGAACTGCGCGATATAAACGTGCAGTTATGCCTACAAGAAGAAAAGACAAGCTTTTATCCTAAATTATCCTTTATTCCGTGGCAGAAAAAAAACAGCAAGATGTAAGGATTTGTTATTTTATTTTTATTATTACGCCTATTAGTATAATTTTACACCCAATTAACGCCTCCGTCATTTCCCGAAAGTTGTCGATTACAATAATATTTCCGTGTCCCACCCAGGACCTGCTTATGTTAAGCTCTGTATGTGGTACAGGCCTCGTTTGGGAATCACTGATCTATCATTTAGCTCATTTGTCTATTAATGTCTTAATGTTTGTAAAATGAATGTTTTAAGGGAACGTTGCTCTATATTCTAGTCGGAGAAAACGCCCTGCTCGGAATGGTTTTATTATCAGCACCGAGGCGCAGCTCTGAGCTCCACGCGCAGACCCGTTCGCAAAGACACGCCCTTCTTAGTTACTGTTGCTAATTAGGCTCCACATTTGCGCATGCACCGATTTCGTGTACGGTGCGAAATGGGCGTAAAGCAGAATTGTAATACAGTTCTTGGAGTGTCGGTTAAAGTCGTTTAATGCCTACTTCCAGTAGCATGATCCTTCATCATAAAGACTGAACAGGGCTACTTTAGACTGTGTGTGTATATATGGAGCATAAGCTGTAAATGCCTCATCCATTAGACACAGCCTAGCCGCGTTAGATATGATGATGATGATGATGATGATGGGAGGGTCCCTGCTGCAGTTTCTTTGTCTCTGTTCATTTCATTCGCTGCCACGCCCATATAACATGAACATCATTATGCAGACATACCCTACTGTTATTTGTAAAGATCAAATATAATTATAATAAACATAATATCACTTCAAGCCTCTGAAGTAATATCTGCAAAGTTTCTCCACTAAATTATCGTTTCTGTTGTCCTCTGTATCAAAATAAGCATATTTTCTATAAACATATTTTCTCTGAACAAACTTAAAATAGCCTAGGCTATATTCAGTTCAGTTCTACATCTATATTCCCAGTGTAACCACATTAATTAAAAAAAGAATATAATAATTATGACAATTAATAAAAAGCGTAAGCTTTCAGAATCATTAGATCCAACATGTATTGTTACGACTATAACATCATTAGAAATGTCATTCTAACTTTTAACTTTTACATTTTGAAACTTAACAGTAAAAGATGAAAATTCTCTCATTACTCCAAACGTGCATGACTGTCTTTTCTTAGCAGTGCACACTTTTGAAGAATGTTTGAACTTTTTTTTGTCAGTGCAATGAAAGTCAATGTCCATGCATATATAATTACAAAGAACAAACGTTTGAAATGACATGAAGATATGCAAATGAGGAACATGTTATTTTTGGGTGAACATTCTACTAATACACAGGCCGGTGTCAAACATTTTAAAGGTACATTTTTTTTCAAATAAATGTAAACAATGCATATAATATAAAAGTGCACATTTTTCTCTCTTCTCTATTTAAAGGATTTGTTATCTGTAATCTCTCCCATACAAGCATGCACCAGTCAGCACACGCACCTCTGCTTGAGCAGGGCCACATCTTCGGCCAAGTTGTCTCTCTCCACCTGCACCTGGTCTCGATCTTTGACCATCAGATCCAGCTGTCTGCGCAGCTCTCTCATCTCCTGCTGGCACAGCTCATTGATGCGGCCGGATGGCCCTTGCTGCTGGTCCTTATACTGACCCAGCTCCAGAGTCAGCTTTGAGTTCTGCTGCTCTAAATACCGGACCTTCTCTATGAAGCTGGCAAAGCGGTCATTGAGTTCCTGTAGTTCTCTTTTCTCATTGCTGCGTGTGGCAAGGAACTCCTGGTTGACGGCCTCTGCCAGTGAGAAGTCCACTTTGTCATAAGAGAGACGGGGGGCCGGAGCACTGGAGCGGCTCCTGAAGTCCACAGAGCGAGTGGGAACAGATGAGGAGGTGTAGCGGCCCCCTAAGCGACTGGACACAGGGCTATAGACAGGTGTCCCGTAAGTGCGGTGGTAAGAGGTGCGAAATGAAGAGTGACTCATGGTTTACTTCTAATTGCTGTTTAAACCTTTTATTTAATGATATGCCTAGTTGTCTCTTCGTCTGGTCTTTTTGTCCCGTAGTTTTGATCAAAGCTGAGTCACAACAGGATGTGAGACTGTGGCTTTTATACATGAAGCTGGTCAGTTGATCTAAGCTCCACCCAGCCCAGCCCATTCCCAGTCTCCAGAGCCCCTGATCTCATCTTCCTGTATGTATCTATCATTCATCCATCCTTAAAGTCTCTCCCTCCCAAACGCAACCTGTGCACTACTCTGACACTTTAAAATTTGATACGTGAATTCTTGCTACAAAACACTGATCATCAACAACTTTATGTGCAATTATTTCATTTATAATATTAACAGGAATTAATGAAGCATTTTGAATAATGGTGGAAGTTAAATTCAATGCAAAAGTACCAAAATGAATCTCCTAAACATCCACTGATCCCAGGACTTGCCATAAGATCCATGGCCAGACTTACCACTGGGCTAGAATGGGCCCAAAGTGGGCTGAAGTGCAGGACAGAAAAATAAACTATTATGAAGATAGATGAAGACCTAACTCGTCAAATAAAGTCTAAGAAAGACCTGACTGGTTTGAAATGTTGCTCTTTGTTGTGATAAAATTTTCTGGTGCTTTAAATATTATTTGTTGCAAACGTCTATCTTTTTGAATAACTCAACCAGTAATTAATAGTTCAGTGACTCGTTAAGACAGTGACTTGTTTCATATTTAATAGGGGTGTAACAATATATGTAATCGTACCGAACCATCACGGTATGGACATCTCGGTTCAGTGCATGAGGCCTTACAACTAATACAGGCAATTCTCCCTCAATCCAGAAGGGACGCCCACAGTAATGCAACGCTGTTTGATAACCGCCAGCAGAAGAACAGTGAATGCCATGAGTTGCGCTCTTGAAAACAAAGCCCACTAGACAGTGACCATGTGCTGATTCTGAACACGTCTCTCGCTGACAAAGGAGTATTTAAAGGCCCTCAACTGTTTGTGAAATGGAGCTTTGTGCTCGTGTACCCTATACCTCTCTCATTTTGCACAAATCAACATATTCCATTATTTTTCCATATTTGCGATGTATCTGAATGTAAAACTATTATTTATTGTTTAAATGATAGGTTTTGTACTTCAGTCGTGTTCCAAAAGTGACACAGAGATGGGCGCGCTGATGTTTGTTTCACTGTATTTTATCTTGATAAAGTACCAACTCCGCTGTCAAGTTAGCAATGCTGGAACTCATATGTTTTGTATGTGTGTGCGTGTGGCAGAACCTGATTTTACCTGACAACATCTTTGTTGATCCAGGAACAACATCATTAACCAATCAGATTTGAAGAACAATTTTATAATTGTTGTGAAGTTTAGGCTTACAATCAGTGTTTGGTGCTTGTACATCAGTGTCATTCATCTATCATTTCCTCTGATTTTAGGGATTACTCATAGTTAAGGTTAGGTTTAGGTGTAGGGAAAGGGTCAAGATTACATTTTTGAATTAAAATGTTGTTCCAGAATCAACAATACATGTTGACCCAGGAACACATCTAACTCAAAATCAAGATGTGTGTGCATGTGTGTGTGTGTGTGTGTGTGTGTGCGCTGGCACGATCACTTCAACTGGAAAAGTGGATGATCACTGGAAAAGGTCTACTTTTATTTGTGTACACTCACAATGAAAACAAAACATTATGCTTTTGTAAAATAATGAAAACAAATAGGATGCCACTTTCTGTCCTTTGAGTTTCCTTTCTGTGAACAAATTAAGCATGTCACAAAAATGAAATGAAACTCAGCATATATAGGCTACGCTACTTGTCGCACTGTTTTTTCCACTTGTTTATCTGTAAACTAAATCAAATATATGTCAAATATTTAGTCCTTGTATGTATTTATGGGCTGCAGATTATATATATATATATATAGAACACCGGAGCTGGACAATGTCATCACTGAATTCAATAATGAAATGCCTTTAACTCAAAATTGAGTGTTTAATCTTATCATTTTAAATTATTGACACACTATTTTCCTATTTTGATATTCTGCAGTTGCTTTGACACAATTTGTACTGTCCTTGTACTCTTGTCATTAGTTAAAACCAAGTGAAAAACAGGAGGACATTTTGAAAGTTAGTTTTTTTAACACAACATTTTCAACATTCCTCATGACCCCTAAAAATCCAAAAGGAAATGTGAGTTTATTGTTGATGTCCCCTTAAATGTATAAAAAAAATGATCAAAAGCATATGAATGTTAATTTTAAAGTTTTTATTGAGTTCTTAAAACCAAAAAATGCACACAGAACATCCACAATTAGCTTTCGTTGTAATATTTGTCAGCAAACTACACACATTCAAGCTAAAACCAAGTAAGTAGACCATTATGTCAGTTGCCATTTTTTAAGCTTGTGAAATTGTTCAGTCTAAAGGCTACCTGCTATTCATTTTCATTCTGGAGAAGGCATGACAATGAGGAAAATCTAATACTCCTCTCCCTCCTCTTCTCCTTCTCCCTCGACTGAATCTACACCCACCTCCTCATAATCTTTCTCCAGGGCTGCCATGTCTTCTCTAGCCTCGGAGAACTCTCCCTCCTCCATACCTTCACCTACGTACCAGTGCACAAAGGCACGCTTAGCATACATCAGATCGAACTTATGATCAAGCCTGGCCCAAGCCTCCGCAATAGCAGTGGTGTTGCTTAGCATGCACACTGCTCGCTGCACCTTAGCCAAATCACCTCCAGGTACAACGGTAGGAGGCTGGTAGTTAATACCGACCTTGAAACCAGTTGGACACCAGTCAACAAACTGGATGGAGCGCTTGGTCTTTATGGTGGCAATAGCAGCATTTACATCTTTAGGTACAACATCACCACGGTACAACAGACAGCAAGCCATGTACTTGCCGTGACGTGGGTCACATTTGACCATCTGATTACATGGCTCAAAGCAAGAATTCGTGATCTCGGACACTGAGAGCTGCTCATGGTAGGCTTTCTCGGCAGAGATCACAGGAGCATAAGTTGCTAAAGGAAAATGGATACGTGGATACGGCACCAAGTTGGTCTGAAACTCAGTTAAGGTCAACATTTAGTGCGCCATCAAACCGTAGGGAGGCAGTAATGGAGGACACAATCTGACTGATCAACCTGTTAAGGTTGGTGTAAGTGGGACGCTCGATATCAAGGTTTCTACGGCAGATGTCATAGATGGCCTCATTGTCGACCATGAAAGCACAGTCTGAGTGCTCTAGGGTGGTGTGGGTGGTAAGAATGGCGTTGTAGGGCTCCACCACAGCAGTAGACACCTGTGGAGCTGGGTAGATGGAGAACTCAAGCTTGGACTTCTTTCCATAATCTACAGAAAGGCGCTCCATCAGTAAAGAGGTGAAACCAGAACCAGTTCCTCCTCCAAAGCTGTGGAACACCAAGAAGCCCTGGAGTCCAGTGCACTGGTCAGCCTGTGAAGAGGGGGAATGGACAGAAACAGTAATCAAGTCTATCATATTTAATATTGAGTTAAAACACAAACAAATGTTGAATTAAAACAGGCTGACTGCGATTACAAGGATGCTTTACCAGTTTGCGAAGCCTGTCAAGAACCAGATCAATGATCTCTTTGCCAATAGTGTAATGGCCACGAGCGTAGTTGTTAGCTGCATCCTCCTTTCCGGTGATCAGCTGCTCGGGGTGGAAAAGCTGACGGTAAGTTCCAGAGCGAACCTCATCTGAACCACAAAAAAGAGGGTGTAGAGAATGAATGCTGTGAAACTCATAGACTGACCATAAGAGACTGCTAATCCAGCAATTACTAACCAATCACAGTGGGCTCCAGATCTACAAACACTGCCCTGGGAACATGTTTGCCAGCTCCTGTCTCACTGAAAAAAGTGTTGAAGGAGTCATCTCCTCCACCAATAGTCTTATCACTGGGCATCTGTCCATCCGGCTGAATCCCATGCTCAAGACAGTAAAGTTCCCAGCAGGCGTTGCCAATCTGGACACCGGCTTGACCCACATGAATGGAAATACACTCACGCTGTTGTGGGACAGAAAATAAATGACTCTGTCAGAAACATTTATCCTGAAAATTAGGATAATTACTTAGGATAAATAATTGTATATAGCCTTTATTTGATTACACAACACATTTCATTCGAATTAATATTAATTTACCAAAAAACGTTAGCAAAACTTTCTAAGTTGTATTATGAAACTGCATACAAATAAAATATAAGCACATTTTCAAATGCATAATTATACAGATAAGCTGGGCAACAATAGCATCCAATGTGCAAATGTCACACCATTATATTTCAAGAACTGCAATATCCGTTTTTATATATATAACATAGCTGTAGCTTTTTAGGCTCTTAAGCCAGAAATGTTGTCTTATGAATAATAAACAGCTCATCGTGCTTCTCTGACTCCTCTAACAATAGATTCAAGAACTGGACAAAACCCTCTGATTAAAGCACAAAACAGCGAAATAAGATGAACATTATTAGGCAGAAAATGAGCAGAGAAATGAAAGTATTGACATACCATTTTGTGTTTTTCCCCAGCTGCTGCAGACGCTGATATGTGCTGATCTCACTGCAGAGAAGATGGCTATGACCGAGCAAGCTGCAGGAGGGAGTGGCTCATGAACAACGAGTGCATCTTCTGAAGACACTACAAACAAATACACTTTTATTACACGAGTGAGGTTAAATCATTTATTAAAAGATAAAACCAAAAAGATTTTATGGTTGCAATAAATGTGCCCAAAGGCACAGAAACTACGCCCATTTACAAACACCACACAAAGGGCCATGCGTGTAATTTTATTAGACTGAATCAAACCTCTATCCTAAAAATCACTTAAAATTATTTCTGAACATTATGGCATTCGTGTTGGTTTTGACAGTACATTTCAGAAAACCTACGGAACACAGTTCTTATAACACAGAATTATAAGAACAGAACAGAACAGACTGTTGGGAATAATTTATATTAGTTACACATAAATAACAATAGACGCATTTTAGATGCTTTGATGCAGCCGCACCTTATCATTCTGATCCATGCTTTAAACCCTAATAAGCTGCCTAGACAATATTTCTAGGGCGTAATAAGGGTACCAAGCTGAACGCACCATCAGGGCCACCGCCCGTCTGCTGCAGCAGATGACGTCACAATGCCGCAGACTACCAAGACACTGTTCAACAAGCACCATTCATAGAATGTAAAATCAGTCTTTATGATTTTGAAAGAGAATAACTGACTGACTAAATGTCATAGCAAGCGGATAATTTCATTTTTAAAGTGTAGCCTACATAAAATGCGCTGGGAATTCTATAAAGTAATAATTATGTCAAATGATACCCAGAGGTTATTGATAAATCAACGGCATACAAATAGCCTGAATGAAACAAGTGTTGTGATGCAAAGAAATGAGTATTCTATCATCGTCCAGATGCATGAAGTAGGTCACGCGTTGTCGCGCTATAAAAGCGCTTCGACTCGAGGATTGCACGCAGTTACTACATCGACTCTTCGCCGTCGACAACAGTAACGCAGTGCAGCAAAACATCATTTCCAGATCCTTCCAAAGTATACAAAAATGGTGAGTAGCTGACTAGCTGTAGGCTATTATGACATTTTAGGCTATGTATTTTAAAGAACGCATATGCTACATTTTGTGTACATTGTAATTATTGGATAGATGATGCTGGTTACAGAAAGTCTGCGGACCTGTGCCATCGCTTTAATAAACGACATCTGCTCGATATATTCCTGCTCAATATTCTGGTGAATATTGTTAAATCTCTGCTATTTTGTATTGGGATGTGTGACCACTGCTGATGAACTGTGTATTAAACAATGCTTTCTCTTTGTGATTTTCAGCTTTCATAGGAATTCAATAGGCGCGACTCAATCGATAATATGTTTGATTTTACGTCGAATTATTATTTAAACAAGACGATAGGCTACAATATTAAAACACCTTTACAATATAGGCACACAATTGTGGTCAAATAGACGACGTTATAAATGCATTAGACCTTTTGACGGTCAAATCCATTGCATTGTTAAGCAGCCTAACAGAGGTTTTGATTCACAAGGACATGTATTTCTTTGTTTGGACTAAAGACGATTGGTTTTGTTTAGAACTATCCTTGCTTATATGAATCGTGTATTGTATTGTGAAATTTAAACAAAGGTATAGCAGTGAATGCACACTGCAGCATATGCAGAAAGTCATAATCTCATTAAATACACCGCTCTGTATAAATAATCTACTCTTGACCAGCTAAGCCCAGGAAACATATGGTGTAGCTTACTTTTTCTTCTGAGTGTAACAGTGCTTTAAACAAATTCCGTTATTCCCATCAGCAAATGGTTATGTATAAACCCAGAATGAAAATACGGTTCTTTGCCTTGGTATAGATTTAATTTGCATAGACTAGATTGAAACATAGTGCTGCAATTTGGTAAAATGGCTTGTAGATCTTTGTTGCCAGGCAAGAAATAGGGAACAGCCGGGGTGGAGCTTGAGGTTTTCAAATAGGAGGGGGGGAGGTGGCATTCATGGCTGCTCTTGCCTCTTTGGTCATATTCAGTTGTATACCTAAAGCATAGAATAGCATGTTATTATATCAAATTTATTGCAACACCCAATTTTCAAAATATGTACAAGTATGTACATATATAGGCTGCAACTAACTGTTAAAACTGTTGCTTTTCTTTAAAGCAGCATGAGTGTATTTCCATTCATGTGGGGCTAGCTATTTTATATCGTCTGCCATTTCATGTTGCATGCCATTTTTGCCTAGCTTGGAAAATTACACAACTGAAACTGCTGTTGGTATATTTTTATACAGCACAACTTAAAATGTTTACATAATAACGTTTTGTTAGAAAATTAATATGAATTTGAATTAAATAGTAATTAAATCTATCATTTAAAAATTACATTTTATAAAGCATCATTGTGTCTCTGCTAATTGTCCTAATTTTCAGGATAAATGTTTATGACAGAGTCATTTATTTTCTGTCCCACAACAGCGTGAGTGTATTTCCATTCATGTGGGTCAAGCCGGTGTCCAGATTGGCAACGCCTGCTGGGAACTTTACTGTCTTGAGCATGGGATTCAGCCGGATGGACAGATGCCCAGTGATAAGACTATTGGTGGAGGAGATGACTCCTTCAACACTTTTTTCAGTGAGACAGGAGCTGGCAAACATGTTCCCAGGGCAGTGTTTGTAGATCTGGAGCCCACTGTGATTGGTTAGTAATTGCTGGATTAGCAGTCTCTTATGGTCAGTCTATGAGTTTCACAGCATTCATTCTCTACACCCTCTTTTTTGTGGTTCAGATGAGGTTCGCTCTGGAACTTACCGTCAGCTTTTCCACCCGAGCAGCTGATCACGGAAAGGAGGATGCAGCTAACAACTACGCTCGTGGCCATTACACTATTGGCAAAGAGATCATTGATCTGGTTCTTGACAGGCTTCGCAAACTGGTAAAGCATCCTTGTAATCGCAGTCAGCCTGTTTTAATTCAACATTTGTTTGTGTTTTAACTCAATATTAAATATGATAGACTTGATAACTGTTTCTGTCCATTCCCCCTCTTCACAGGCTGACCAGTGCACTGGACTCCAGGGCTTCTTGGTGTTCCACAGCTTTGGAGGAGGAACTGGTTCTGGTTTCACCTCTTTACTGATGGAGCGCCTTTCTGTAGATTATGGAAAGAAGTCCAAGCTTGAGTTCTCCATCTACCCAGCTCCACAGGTGTCTACTGCTGTGGTGGAGCCCTACAACGCCATTCTTACCACCCACACCACCCTAGAGCACTCAGACTGTGCTTTCATGGTCGACAATGAGGCCATCTATGACATCTGCCGAGAAACCTTGATATCGGCGTCCACTTACACCAACCTTAACAGGTTGATCAGCCAGATTGTGTCCTCCATTACTGCCTCCCTACGGTTTGATGGCGCACTAAATGTTGACTTAACTGAGTTTCAGACCAACTTGGTGCCGTATCCACGTATCCATTTTCCTTTAGCAACTTATGCTCCTGTGATCTCTGCCGAGAAAGCCTACCATGAGCAGCTCTCAGTGTCCGAGATCACGAATGCTTGCTTTGAGCCATGTAATCAGATGGTCAAATGTGACCCACGTCACGGCAAGTACATGGCTTGCTGTCTGTTGTACCGTGGTGATGTTGTACCTAAAGATGTAAATGCTGCTATTGCCACCATAAAGACCAAGCGCTCCATCCAGTTTGTTGACTGGTGTCCAACTGGTTTCAAGGTCGGTATCAACTACCAGCCTCCTACCGTTGTACCTGGAGGTGATTTGGCTAAGGTGCAGCGAGCAGTGTGCATGCTAAGCAACACCACTGCTATTGCGGAGGCTTGGGCCAGGCTTGATCATAAGTTCGATCTGATGTATGCTAAGCGTGCCTTTGTGCACTGGTACGTAGGTGAAGGTATGGAGGAGGGAGAGTTCTCCGAGGCTAGAGAAGACATGGCAGCCCTGGAGAAAGATTATGAGGAGGTGGGTGTAGATTCAGTCGAGGGAGAAGGAGAAGAGGAGGGAGAGGAGTATTAAGATAATTCTTTCTTCTCCAGGTCAGTTACAGCTTTGCGTCATTAATCAGTTTTAATCATAAATGTAAACAAAATGAGGCTTTAAAGGTGACAAGTCACATGTCAAGTGAGTATTCAGTTTGTCTATTGCAACGTAAAGAATATGTGTAGTAAACATTTGATGTTTAGATCATGTCAATCACGTTTAATTCTGCAGTCAACTGAGATTGAGTCTTATTTTGTGATTCCTCCAATAAGTTGTATGTAGATCAAATAAAAATTGTGCACTGACCTTACTGACGTCTACAATAAATGTTTCATTTCAAGACACGAATTGTGTATGCTTTCACTGACACCCCATTAAAACATTCACTTTATATGCACACACAATATATATATATAGACATATTCAAAGACATATGAATGTCTATTTTCTTTCCCCCCCTAATGACATACTGCAATTAACATTTAACATGAAGTATACCATATTGTAAAATTAATATCACAAAAGAATAAGACAAAATTCATTTAACACATTTGAGTGTTTACTTCTAAGTAGTTATTGACAAAATATAAATTAAATTATTAATTAAGGTTTGCATTTCCAATATAATACTCCTACATCAACACTTTAGTAATGTTTAAATGGTTTAAAAATAAATCAACTTTCAAATGTCATTTTAGTTAAGTAATAAAAAATGGACAGTAAAATGTAATTTTAATATAGTCAACCTACATTTGTCATGATATGACACTGTAGTACTCTGAATTTTAGTCCAGTATACTCCAATAACATGGTACTGAAGCCAGTTCAATGTGGTTCTGCATTCGTTTCTATTTGAACCACAATGACCTGAATTATTCAGGTTTTTTAATACAATTATCTTAATTATGTATTTAAAAAAAACTAAAACCTTGTGATGGTATAAAAATAGAATTACTTGATATAATGATAAAACATTTTGACACGATTTACCACCAGACCTCCTGGTATCTATTGGTAAAGGGCATCTCATGAACTACACTCCAGTGGTTTGAGTCTTACCTCTCAGATAGGTCCTTCAAAGCATCTTGGAGAGGTGAGGTTTAGTCACAACATCTAACTACAGGGGTGCCACAGAGCTCAGTTCTTGGACCACTTCTCTTCTCTGTCTACATGGCTTCACTAGGTTATATCATTCAGAAACATGGCTTTTCATATCACTGCTATGCTGATGACAATCAACTCTACCTCTCATTCCATCCTGATGATCCGACAATAGCTGCTCACATCTCAGCTTGTCTAGAAGACATTTCTTGCAGATTTGCTTTGATCAACATCAAGAAGATCAGGCCCTTTCTTTTGGAAAATGCTTCACAACTGGCTGGACTATTGCAATGCTCTCTTGGCAGTTCTATCAAACCTTTACAATTAATCCAGAGCTCAGCAGCAATATGAATTTTTTAAAATAATGCATGTTACACCTCTGTATTTGCACTACGGATGGCTCGATACCATAATTTTGGCTTCGGTACAACACCAGAATGTAATACCTTGGTATCGATACAATAGGTGAAAAATAACCAGTCTCACAAAAGATAGGTGAATTTAAAATAATTTTATTAATAATAAAAACAGATTCATATCTTAATACCTTTGTATCAAACTGTAACAAAAACCTACAGGAAACAGGTTATATTTTGATGTAGGAGAAAAACTAAATATATAGGCTAACTGAAGTAATAGGATGAAAATATGTTCAAATGTTCTTATATTTTCTGTGAAAACACATAGTGCAACAAAATATCTCAAAATGTAAAAAATAAATAAATAAACTACCGGGAACATAGGTTACATTTTGACTGAGTTTGAAGAAAGAAAAATACAACTGAAGATACAACATTAATTACACAATTAATGCAACAGATGTTACTTTATTGTAAAAAAAATTAACAAATATTCAAAATCACGTTATTATTTCTCTCTCCGATTGTTTTCAGATAGCCAAAGAAATAGCATTAAATATAAATCTCACTCTCTCGCTTGCTTCGTTTTAACAGAAACATTCCCTTCTTATCATTGATACTATGAAATGCAAGTGCACATATTACGTGACCAAAACTTCACTGGTTCTAGCGTGTCACACTGGCACGTGTGAGCTTACTGGATCACATCTGTATGTGCATTGATCAGTTGTAAATAAAAGTTCAAATTAAATCTGAATTTATGAAAGAGGCACTCACCAGTGGATCTCTTAACTCTCTGAAAAGATCAGGATGAGCAAGTGACAAATGCTTAAAAGGGTTGATGTGTTGCTTCCTGTGGCAGCACAGGATTTATGGCAACGCTTGTATACAGGTGAAGTAAGGTCAGTTCGTTCACCTTGTCATCTGTGTTGTGTCTAAAGCAATGCCATATTTCACTTCTACTGTTCTCTGTTTATTAATTTCAGGTGCGCTGAATGTTTCATCTGTTTGATCCATCACGTTGTTCTGTTGTCAGATTTACCGGTTGCGCAGCTATTTGGGAAGCACTGCCACCTACAGGTGCATTTAGCAACAGCAGTGTATGAAATACCGAATTGAGCAAAATTATGATATCGTACCATTTGAAATATAATATACATTTTATGTTTGACATTGATGATTGCATACAAAACCACCACTGGCTCTGCATCACTTTACCTAAATTAATTACTTCAGACTTATGTGCCCTCTAGAAGCTTACGTTCTGCAGGTGAACGTCGCTTTACTGTGCTGCATTCCAAAGTGGCACAAAATCACTTTCAGATACTTTGAAATGAAATGTTCCCTCCTGGTGGAATGACTGCCCAACTCAATCCGAGCAGCTGAGTCCTTAGTCATCTTCAAGAATCGGCTATAAACACATCTCTTCCATCTTTATTTGACTAACACTAGCACTCTCTTCTATTTCTAATCTTAAACAAATACTAACTCTAGCTTTTCTAATTTTTTTTATCTATGTTTTCTTTTTTATTATACAATTAACAAAAGCAAAAAGGCCTCTAACACTAGCTTGCTCTATTATTTTTCTATTCTATCAGTTTTCTTTTTATTATATAACAAAAACAAATCTTGCTACGTGTACTGCGTTAAGCTAACTGAGACATGTTATAGCACTTGCGTATCATTGCTCTTCTGTAGATTTTGATTGCTTCCATTGTCCTCATTTGTAAGTCGCTTTGGATAAAATACGTTCTAGGAGCTAGGAATCAAATCTAGGATTAAGATGTCTTGACCATGTGACCGATGACATGAATTCCTATATAGGGCCATATTTGCAACTCAACTTTAGCACATTCATGGGCTAATTTGACGTGTGTCACATTTGTAGCTCAGTAAGTCTTGCAATAGAGGTCACAACATTTTAATAGGAATTTGCACCTTGCAATACCAGTAAGTGATGTAAAGAACAGCAATGTTAAAACAGGGGCTAAATAATTAAGGCAAAGCTGCATTAAGGGAAAAAAACTCAAAAATATTACATATTGATGTTACATTACATATTGATCACTTTCAGTATGTCATTAAACATATACACTTCAGAAAAGCTTGCATTTGTAAATTGCTATACAGGCTCTGGGGGTTGAATAATTTTAATTTCATATAAATATATCAAATAAGAATACGATTCTTAAACAGACCTTATTAGTAGGCAGTTTATGTAACATAATCAGCTGTTAGTGGAAATGCAGGCTTCATTATTAAAAGGCCATGGTGATGCAATTAGGGACCAAGTGGTTTACATATTTACGATTTCATGATAGCAACCCAGGAGAAAACAATTTGCACTTCCATAATGTACTTAAAAGTGCTCTATTTTCATGTGCTAATTTTGTACTTAATATACAAAAATTATCCTTTATTCATATTCATGGTGTCCCAAAATAGAACATTTGAGTACACTTAGATGTTCTTAAGAAGTAAGAGAATAATTACAATTTTTTTGTATATTAAGTACAAAATTAGAGTGTGAAATTTAAGTACATTATGGAAGTGGACTTTTTCTCTCTCCTGGGAATGAATGACAATTGATAACTTTGTTTGGTACAGTCAATTTTGACCAAGTGTCCTGGTCTTGAACACCGGGAATTATCCATCAAGCCAGTTATACAAGTAAAATCTAAATAATTTAAAGCACTTTCAAGAACCCATAAGCTCAAAACAGTAGAAGAGCTACAACCAAACTTGCACCAAAGAAAATTCCAACAATTTTGTTTATATGCATTTTACGTTCAAGTTTTTCTGAAAACTTTACATTTTTGGTATTTGAAATCCTAGCTCACGTTTACCTTTACTCGATGCCACGCGTTATTAAGCACTCCTCGTAAGTTCCAGATTGGAGCAACAGTGTCCGGCTGCATGTTGTAACTACTGTCCACTGCTTTGCACATAATCTCCAGCTCCTGAGCCCTTTGAGGAATTGGGACGTCTATCTCCCACAGCTTCCAAGCCCAGGCTCTTCCAGGTGGAGGAGGAGGAGCAGGAACTGTCCTTGATCACTGGTGCGAAGTTTGGCTACATGCCACGTTTTCCCTCCATCTACCGAGACATCCACTCTCACAACCTCTCTTCCTCCACCACTCCACGCATAGCCTTTCACAGTCAGCTCCCTATCACTGCGGTCTACTGAGGTTCCCTCTGCTGGGTGAGTGATGGCTGACTGTATGGGGAGCTCCTGGATGGCTGGTGCTGATTTAAAATCCACAGTGTCCCAGTCAGTGTCTGGAGAAAAGCCTTTGTAATCATTCTGCTGCCAGTGGCTCTTGCTTTCTTCGTCACTTACAACAATTTTCCCCAACCATTTGACATTACGAGCTCCAACAACTCCAGGTACAACTACACGGACAGGGTAGCCATGGTCAGGTGGGAGGTCCTCGCCGTTCATTTCATATGCGAGGAGAACGTCACCTTCTTCACTCATAGCCTTGTTCAGTGGAATAGATGCACCGTATGCTGTACCCGTCACATCCTTGTCTAACCCTTCAAACTGGACATGTTTCGCTTTTGCTGCAACCTCTGGTCCAAAGCCATAAGACAACAGTACATCCCGCAGATTTGCACCTGACCATGTAGCGTTGCTTATTGCGGCGATGCCCCAACTGAGTCCTTTGACTTGCTTGACTTCGTTAATCTCAGAACGACGGTTCCCGGCGCACTGAAGCGTCGCTGTAATGGTGTGTTTTGGAAAACGAGACTTTAGCTCACTTAGACTAAGTGATACTACTCCACCAGGGAGACCCTCGATCTCCAACCTGTAAGCTTCAGGATCCACCCTGGGCACTGGAAGATGGTTACGCTTAAAAAATATGACTGAAGGGGTGATATAATTATCAGAAAGTATAGATGCAGGTGGTTCGGCGTTGAAAGGTTTCAGACTGTTGATCTGAAGAGCGGGTGGCGTGTTGGCTCAGCAGAGTAAGGGTCTAAAGGGTTAGCACTCTCTTGCTTCTTGTAACTCTCTGGACTAAGAACACCAATTTTATACTCCGAGAGGAGTTCTAGAATATGTTCTTGCTGATGAACTGCGTATAAAGCCCAGTACGGTTCCAGAGATCCACCTGCAGCCAGAAGTATTTTGTCGCCACCAGGGTGCATGGACACAAATTCAGTGATATCGTAGACCCCTCCTTTATAGGTGACCCACACACCACTGTCAAGGGAACAATGCTTTGTGACTTCTTCTAGGGTGTAAACGGAAAAATCTGAAGTCTGTGTCACCTGTAACTGTGCTGAGGTAGCAGCCCACTGAACCTGAACAAAAATAGACACAATAAAAATTGCTCAATGACAACTAAAGCACTAGGCACACTGCAATTTTTGTCCTTTACAATTGTTGCTTGTCAGATTGTATGATATGAGCCCGGTGAGATCTTACAGACTGTGAGGCACCAATGGCCTTTTAAAGATCGTAATAATAGACACTAGGGTTTGACTTTGCAGTCGGTTTTGACTTCCTTATTTACACACTATATTCAAGGGGGTCATGGCATTTGACCAGGTTTCCTAAAGTTCACTTATGTTGTTATTAAAGTTATTGCACAAAAAAACAGTCATTTATTTGCAAAACATGATTCATCTTCACCCTCATTCTCAACAAGTATAAGCAATGAAAATGTGCACATACACCTGCATTCGTTTTTTTATTTGTTGTTACTCCTGAGAAAAAGTGACAAGCCTTTAGCAACAGAAGCACTGTTTCCAAATGTGTTTGAAACACCAAGAATGTCAAAGCGATTCTTTTTGTGACTTATTTGTGCATTTTCAACAAATTAATCAAACCTGAGTGGAAAGGTTATTTTCATTGTGTGAGATTGTTGTTATTTTTAGTAGATTTATATGCACCCATTAGGGGTTGAACGACTTCAGATTTTTTAAAGTCGACTTTTATGTGATGAAAGTAAAGTCGACTAGTCGCTGATGACGCGTCATTAATGAACAAATAAGTCTAGAGCTGAGAAATAAGTCTCTCTACTAGTAGTGAAGCTGTGGGATTTAGTATTAAGAAATATATGCTTCAACTTTTCAGTTTCTATTTTACCGAGAAATCACAGAACAGTGTTGACGATAAATTTCGTGATGTATTGTATGGGTATCGTCTGTAGCTATGTGTGTGATCTGCGCGTGATGTATTGTACGCTGCATTCGTCTTTAGCTATGTGTGTGATCTGCGCGGATGTATTGGTACGCTGCACTGTCTTTAGCTATGTGTGTGATCATGCCTGCGGATGTATTGCACGCTGCACTGTCTTTAGCTATGTGTGTGATCTCGCGCGTGATGTATTGTACGCTGCATTGTCTGTGCGCTATGTGTGTGTGATCTGCGCGTGATGTATTTATTGCACGCTGCATCGTCTGTAGCTATGTGTTTTGTTACAGTGCAGCAGTGCATTAGATTAGAACGTGATTAACTTACCTGTACAAGAAGCATCCAGTAATATAATCACACATGTCTTGTGGAGCGCATTCAGAGTATGAATTCATTTGTAATTTTAACAGTTTGGAAACGGAGCGTAAATGTGGATTTATTATCCTATTGCGCCCTCTATAGGACCAGCGACTAGTCGAACGTCAAGCTTAAAGCGTCATGCAGAGCACTGAAGTCGATTATTCAATTAGTCTGTGAAACTCCTAGCACCCACTGCTGTATATATCGTCCCCTGGTTATACCTTTAGAGATTTGTCATATTTAGGAATAAATATATCAGGTGTCTCACCTTGTCTTGGGTGAGCTTATAGGCTAAAACAGCTCCAGTACCCGCCAGCAGCCCTGCCAGAGCGAATCGAAACGTCGGCAGCCGGTCAGTAAAGTATTTCTGTCTTCCATGTCCACCTGTGCTCCTCCAGCGATAAGAGAGATGTCCATCCCACACGGACAGTGACAGGATAACCCTCTTTGAAAGTCTGGAACTGAGACGTTTAAGCAAGAATTTCATTATAACAAACATTTTCAAGTCTCTTAAAGAGCATTTCACAGAATCTAGCCATGTCTTTTCAATCATTCACATAAATCAAATAATACACAATATAAGACAAGACAATTCCAGTGCTGTGATTTCTTCTATATTTGCATGTACATTTAGAGAAGCAATAATATCTGTTTTAACTGAACAGGCTCCTCTCAGACGCTCGCTGAACAGAGCAGATGCAGAGAAAGCGCGCTGATCTCGCGCCGTTGCGGCGGTCACAGAGACACTCTGAGTAGGGATGGGTATCGTTAAGGTTTTAACGGTATTACTACTCTTATCGATACTGCTTATCGATCCGGTACTTTAACGGTATTCTTATCGGTACTTTTTGTTATTCATTCATACATACACATTTATGTATGAAATATATATTTATATGATAAATTAGCATAGATAGATTAGCAGCTTAATTAACATTGCTTTATATTCTGAAATGTTAAATACATATTTAATTAAATGAATATAAAGTATCAATTTGTAAATGCACCAGTGTGCAGGCATTTTTAGTGTTTTATATACATAAGATAAGATACAGTAAGAACATGAACAAAGAAACAAAGTTAAACAAACTGACAAATATACCATTTGTCATACCATAAAACAAATATACAAATGAAATGAAAAAACAGTGCTTTCATTTTTCCATGAATGTCTACTAACATTAATGTTCAAGGTAAGTAATAGCTAAAAGTGATCAAATGTAAATGAACACTGCATAGTTTTCACTATATATATTGATAGATTAATGCTTATTAAAGCTATAACATTATTCAGAATAAGAGCTGTGGGTGATTTTCTTTGATTAACATTGATGAAGCAGTCTGTCACTTTAAGACAAAATATTGACACACACAATTTTCTCCCAACTGTTCTCGTTCACTTTAAGATATAAACTGTATTTAAGTGAATACTCTTCAAGTCGGCTGTTTTTTACATGTTTTATGTGTATTTGATCGTTTGGACGCAAAACTCAAGTGTCCTTTGCTTGTCAGTTTAAGAGCTGCGCCACACACACACACGCGCGCATGAACGCACACACACACCGCCTGCACACACCACGGGGAACAGCGTCTCTCGTGTGGATTGCACTTTCAACATTTTATTATCAAACATGTCCAGCAATTTAGTAACTGTAAAGACGGCATTTTACAACAATCGACAGACAATTGATCTGATTCTGACGTTGAGTTTTGGTCAGGGAGGAACGAATGCGCGCCGCTGTGAAGAGAAGGAAGTTGTGCTAGAAGAAACGCGGCTATAATCCTTAGAAGCCAAAAAAAACATTAAATAAATGTAGTTTAATATAACAGCCACAGGCCTAAAGTGTAAGCATGTTTTAATGGTTAGTTCTCTCTTCTATCATAAACAGGGCTTTCATGTTGCGCGTGCTGAAACTCTTCCACGTTAGCGCGATCTGAAATGGGAATAGCAAAAATGCATCATAGACAAATGTTTGAATATTATTGCACATAAAAACAGCTGGTGACTCTGGTGGGATAGAATTAGCAAGATAATGCGTATATATAGCAACAATAAATCTATGTGTGTTTTCTTAATTTCTCCAGTACCGATATCAGAACCGTTAACGTCAGAGCTTATCGATACTCCGGTCTTTCATAATTTAGCGAGACCGATTAAATACCGGGTTTGGTACCCATCCCTAACTCTGAGAGACTCGTTCCCTATCGAGCTGTCACGAGACATCACGGAGATTTCTCCGTTATGGGAACTCCTTCCTTCAACCTTTCCTGAAGTCCTATTGGCTCACGCCAGTCAAATGACTGGCCAATTGTAAAGCATGCAAATATGACGAGCTCGAGACAGTATAAATGCGATGCCGCGACAATTATATCAGAATCTTCTACTTCACCTTGAATTCGTGATGGCTTGTGTGTAAGATCTGCGCGGACCCATCGAACCG
Source organism: Gymnocypris eckloni scoliostomus (assembly GCA_027564155.1). Classification (NCBI taxonomy): domain Eukaryota; kingdom Metazoa; phylum Chordata; class Actinopteri; order Cypriniformes; family Cyprinidae; genus Gymnocypris; species Gymnocypris eckloni. The sequence continues at coordinate 25,523,789 of CM050431.1, forward strand.
CTGGATCATCATCTCCATTGCGTCGCCTGCCTGGGCCTGGCCCACGCCCGGCGCTGGGCCAGTCCGACTGTGGACTTTGCGGACCTGCTGGTCCGCGTGCTCCCGCGCGATGTGGTTCGCGGCCTGTTCGGTGGGGCTCACTGCCGCCAGCGTGCTGGTGAGCCCCCCTCTCCTGGCGGCGGAGCGCCGTCTTGCCGTGCCGCCAAACCCAACAGTCGCCTCATTCCCGATTTCCTTCCCGAGGACTGTTTCCGCCCCCTTCCAACATCGAGGGATTCGTAGCCTTTGGCCACGAGGAGGCGGCGAGGCCATGTCCATCTCGGCCTCGGAGAAGGAGGAGTGGGCAGGATCGAGCCCGAGCAATCAGGCAGCTCAGAGCCTTCAGGCCTCCAGGAGGAGTTCATGGGTTCTATCTAAAGCTGTGCAGGAGTTGGAGCTTACCTGGAATCCTCCGGAGGAGCCTGTCAGGAGTAAGCTCGACTCGTGGTACTTCAGGTCCACACGCAAAGCTTGGCTCGAGGACATCGGTGCCTTTCTTCCCGATGTTCACGAGCAGTTAGTGAAGACGTGGTCTGCGCCCAATCGGCGCGTCCCACTCTAACACGCAGGCCATGTTCTCCCACGTGGATGGGGCGGAGGCCCACGGATATGTGCGCTCTCCCCCCGTCGAGGAAACCGTTGCTGCACACCTGTGTCCTGCAACAGCGAGGACCCTAGGCTCGGACATCGGCCTTCCCTCGAAGCCGTGCAGAACCACCGCCCACCTCGCTAATAAAGCGTATGCCTCTGATGGCGAGGCGGCATCAGCGTTGCACGCCATGGCAGTGCTGCAGGTGTTCCAGGCGAAACTCCTGCAAACGGCGGAGGGCGGAGTCCTCACTCCTGAGGCGACGAAGGATCTGCGCGCGGCGACGGACTTCGCGTTGATGGCGACGAAGCGAGCGGCCCAGTCCGTGGGTAAGGCCATGGGCTTCATGGTCGTTCTGCAGAGGCACCTCTGGCTAAACTTGGCTGACCTCAAGGATGCCGACCGTAAGGTGCTCCTAAACGCTCCTATAACTCCCTCCGGCCTCTTCGGTGACGCCGTGGAGTCCATAACAGAGCGATTCGCTGAGACTCAAAAGCGCGCGAAAGCCATGAGTCACGTGATGCCGAGACGCGCCTTCCAGCAGCAAACAGCGAGATCCAGATCTTCGTCGGCGCCTCGCTCTGCCCAGCGGAGGGATTTTCCCAGGCCTGCCCCGGCCGGGGGAGCTGCTACTGCTCCTCGACAGGAACCAGATGTCCGGAGGAAGGTGTGGGGTTCCGGTAGGAAGCGCCAAGGTCAGCGGAGGAGCCCGCAACGCGACTCTCGCCCGCCACCGGCTGCTAAACCGTCTTCCTGACGATCGGAAGAAAGGAGGAGAGCGCGAGAGCAGCCCAGCTCCCAAGCGCCGAAAGTTTGGCTGCTCAAATGTGTGTGTGTTAGATGTTCATTCAATAAAATGCATACTTTCTCACAAAAGAGCTTTCTCCTCCTCACTCAATAAATGCAGCTCCCCTTGCCCCGCCTCTGAGCAGTGCAGGTCCGCATCCCACACAGGTTATAGTCACGCGCATCCAGCGAGCCGCTAAAGCCGCTAAGTCAGTTCATAAGCGCATGGGGTTATTCCGGGAATCTCGCGTTGGCTACTCAGCGTGATAGAGCGGGATATACTCTTCAATTCAGGCAGCAGACCACCCGTTTCAATGGCGTGGTGCAGTCTCTAACATCGCCTCGAAATGCCCAGGCTCTGAGGCAAGAGATTGGCTGTCTGCTCGAGAAAGGAGCAGTAGAGCGAGTCCCACCACCACGAGCTGGAGGCGGGTTTTACAGCCGCTGCCGTGGTACCCAAGAGGATGGGGGCTTCGCCCAATTCTGGATCTCAGACCCATCAACAGGCGCTTTGCGAACGTCCGTTCAGGATGTTAACGCTGAAACAGATCCTGGCGCAAATTCGCCCGGGACTGGTTTGCGTCCGTGGATTTGAAGGACGCCAGTACTTTCACATTCAGATAGCGCCGCATCAGGCGGTTTCTGAGGTTTGCTTCGAGAACACAGCGTACCAATACTCTGTTCTCCCGTTCGGGCTGGCTCTGGCCCGCGCACATTTTCAAAGTGCGTGGATGCAGCACTTTCCCCTCAGGGCGGCGGGATGCGCATCCTCAATTATCTGGACGATTGGCTGATTTTAGCTCAGTCCCGGGACACGCTACTCAGCCATATAGACTCGCTGCTTATTCACTTGGAGTCCCTAGGGCTATGTGTAAACAGGCGAAAGAGCATTCTCGCCCCGAGTCAGTCCATTGTGTATCTGGGAGTTTGCATGGACTCCCTGGAAATGAGAGCCCGCCTCTCGCGAGAGCGCGTGGCGGCCATTTTGTCTTACCTGCGCCATTTCAGAGAAGGCAGCTCTGTTCATTTGAAAAAATTTCAGAGACTGCTGGGACTCATGGCGTCAGCTTCGGCAGTGTGTCATCTGGGCTTATTACACATGCGACCACTGCAGCTGTGGCTGAAAACTCGAGTCCCCTGGACAGCATGGACTTCGGGACGTTTGAGTATCGCGGTCACCTGCGGCTGCATCGAAGCTCTGGCTCCGTGGCGCAACCCGAATTTCTTCAGCCGGGGAGTCCCCCTGGGGTTGGTGACTTCACGCGTGGTGGTCACAACAGACGCATCGACGCTCGGCTGGGGAGCGGTGTGCGAGGGGATGCCAGCTTCGGGGCAGTGGTCGGAGCCTCAGATCCGATGGCACATAAACCGCTTGGAATTGGAAGCAGTCTTTTTAGCTCTGAAGGAGTTTCAAACACAACTGGAACGGCAACATGTACTGATTCGCACCGACAACACGTCTGTAGTTTCGTACATAAATCGCCAGGGCGGCGTTCGTTCAAAGGCTTTGTGCGAGCAGGCAGCGATTTTACTGCTATGGGCGGATTCTCGCCTTCTATCCATCAGAGCAACGCACATCCCGGTCTCTTGAATCGTGGGCGGACATGCTTTCAAGGAGGAGAATTCCTCAAGGGAATGGAGGTTACACCCGAGTCGGTTCAGATGATTTGGAACCTCACGGGAAGCAGAAGTGGATTTATTAGCTCTCTGACGAGAATGCACACTGCCGTCGTTCTTCTCTCTGTCCCACTCCCGCTGGAAGGGGCGGCGCTCTGGCCAGCTGGCCGACAACCAGGCTTTATCGTTTCCTCCGATCAAGATATTGCCTCTGGTGTTATGCAAGATCAGGGAGGGCGGCGTCCATCATACTCATAGCTCTGAACTGGCCGAACCAGCCTTGGTTTCCGGACCTGACAGAGCTGTTGATAGCCCTCCTGGCCGATTCAGGTCAGGAGGACATGTTATCTCAGGTGGGCGGCTCGGTGGCACCCGAACCCGGAACTATGGAACCTTCATGTGTGCTGCTTCAGGGTTGTCAGGGGAGCTAGATGCATTGCAGGCTCGTGTGATCGACACACTCAGGCCGAGCACCCTCTACAAGACGGTTGTATGCCTTAAAATGGGAGTGTTTGTGAAATGGTGCCATCAGGCTCATATCGACCGGTTGTTTGCACCGTGTTGGATGTTCTGAGTTTCCTGCAGTACAGGCTGGATAGTGGATCGTTACCCTCGACACTGAAAGTCTATGTGGCGGCCATTGCCGGCGTTCCGTTCCCAGAGGTGGCCAGTCGATCGGCAGAGACCCCATGGTGGTGAGTTTTCTTAAGGGAGCGAGAAGGCTACACCCTCAGGCCACCTTCAGTTCCGCCTTGGGACCTAGAGGTGGTATTAAGAGCTCTCTCAGCCACCTTTTGAGCCTTTAACATCAGTGGGTTTGAAGGAGCTGTCTCTTAAAACTGCACTCCTTCTTGCACTCGCGTCAATAGCGCATAGGAGATTTGCCGCCTTTTCTGTGGACAGTGACTGTATTCGCTTTGGACCCGGTGACTGCAGCGTCACTCTCCGGCCGAGAATGGGGTATGTGCCTAAATCACTTTCTACCCCTTCAAGATACAGACTGTTTCTCTGTCTGCCTTGTCTTCGAGTCAGCAGCCTCGCGTGAAGCAGATGCTCAGACTTGGTGTGCCCTGTCAGGGCTTTGAGGATTACCGGCTTTCGACAATCTGACCAGCTATTCGTATGCTATGGTGGTTGTGCGAGAGGCCGGGCTGTGTCTAAACAGAGGCTCTCCCACTGGATCGTAGACGCTATTACGGCTGCGTATACGAACCAAGGTTTGGAATGTCCTTTACACATTAGGGGGCATTCAACAAGGGCTATGGCTTCCTCGTGGGCTTGGTCGAGAGGTATGTCTATTCAAGATATATGTGTTGCAGCCGGCTGGTCTTCTGAGAATACTTTCGCCAGGTTTTACAGGCTGGACGTTCAGTCTTTTGCCTCCCAGGTGCTGTCGGTGAGTGGCTGATGCATGTTTACTACATTGTTATGTGTGTGCCGCTGTCTCGTACAGTAGGTTTTTGCTCTGCATACCCTCTTACTGTCGGTTGTTCTGCCCTGTGCTCAGTGCAGATTCCTGTATTTGTGTTGTTTTATCTAGTGATACCATTATCATGCTAGGATGGGGTTTATGCTATACAGTCTGTGCAGTTCCTTATGCTCGTTGTGCAAGTTTGCCCTGTTTCAGCGCAGCCAACGTTATTTCTATCCAGATATGCAAATTTGTATACCTTTGGGTTAGACGCTCATTGGCTTACAGCCGGTGAGCTCGCCACAGCGTCGCTATTGTGGGAAGTATCTATGTGTTATTCTATCTGCTGTGTTGTGGGGTAGGGCTTCGTAGCCTCTCTCACGGCGCGGATTTAATATCGCTCCCATAACGGAGAAATCTCCGTGATGTCTCGTGACAGCTCGATAGGGAACGCTCCGGTTACTTATGGTAACCTCGGTTCCCTGAGAGCGGGAACGAGACATCACGGTAGTCGCCGTGTTCGCTACTCCTCAGCTTACGGTGTTCAGTATCCGATTATGATATAATTGTCGCGGGCATCGCATTTATACTGTCTCGAGCTCGTCATATTTGCATGCTTTGCGACAATTGGCCAGTCATTTGACTGGCGTGAGCCAATAGGACTTCAGGAAAGGTTGAAGGGAAGGAGTTCCCATAACGGAGAAATCTCCGTGATGTCTCGTTCCGCTCTCAGGGAACCGAGGTTACCATAGTAACCGGAGCGATTTGTCACTAGTTGCTTTTTTTTGGAAAACAAAAGTTGCTATGGGGGTCTACAAAGGCGCTAAATGTCGCTAAGTTGGCAACACTGCACGCATCTCTACTACTCACCTCTTTCTCTCTGTCTGACTGCAGCAGCACGTGACGCATTTGTCAGCGCACACACACATACAGGAATATCTGGACTGCGGCCAATCAGAGGGGGTCCACCCTTCACTATCTCTGATTGGTTTAGAACCACGATATAAGCCTAACGGGGTGTCTTTTGTTGAACCACAGAGTTTCTGAGTCGCGGATACTTTTTTCTTTTCTCGAATGGCTGGGCGCAGTGCGCCTGGGATTTTGTTAGTCGCACCCGTGAGAAATTGGGTGGCGATGCGACCAAATTGGTCGCACTCTAGAGCCCTGCAGTTTATCAGGAAATGATGCTTTTGTTCTCTTTAGCATTGAATGGAAACGGGGCTTTATTGGCCAATGTTTTATGCTATCTCTGTGCATAAGTAAAATTGGCAACTTTGAATGGAAACATTGATAATGTCTGATTGACTTGGCAGCTGTGTATTAGTGTGCATTCTCTGTAAAAAACACTGTCACCGTGTCGGGGAGGCTGATTAATTCCAGAATTCATTCAGAAATACCAGAAGGTATTTCTGTTCTAGTGTTCATTTACCTCTAATATTTAAGACACGAGTCTCGTTGAACCGTCAATCTATTCTAACGGTTTGCTGCAGTCCTTTTAAAATCGGAGTGATTCAAATACTCATTGCTAAAAAAGTGTTTGTCACCTACTGTGTAATGAACCTAAAGAAAGAGATGAATCTACAAAAACAGCCCTTTAGAGTTAGCATCGAAGAGGCAGGCTCATTAGAAAAACATGCCTGTGGTTATAACCATGGTTGCTGTAAGCATTGTGGAACTTCAGAATTTAAATGTCCTGTGACTGACGCTAAACGGTCAAAACACCATCATTAAATCTAAAGCGAAAATATCAATATCAAATATTGCCAATATTTTGCGCTGGATTACATCATGCGCTGAACATTCTCAACACACCGGTGTGATGATACACATCAAACGGGTTCATATTCTCAAGGAAAGCACTAACTGAGGCTTTTCAGTAATAGGTTTCAGAAATGAAAGTTGACACCTGCGGTTCAACCGAAACCAAGAGCTAGAAAGCCATTTTTAAGAGACGGAGCAGGACTGGTTATTTTTGCAAACATTTTGCTGTTGAAAAATCTGGATGTAATTCAGTTGCAAACTGAATTCTTATGGCCTCCACAATAATAACTGAGCTTTAACTGAAGCCCTTTACTTGTTTTGGTGATTGATTATAATAGTGTCTGTACATAGAGGAGAACGTGACAGAAACTGTTCTCTGATATTTAGGAGTTGATACTATAAATATTCTAGAACTGTATACAAAAACGAATCAGGGGTAATAAACATTATTTCCCTTCCCCCTTTGACAAATTAATTTCCATGATTTTTCAAAAAATTTGAGATTTCACACAAAGAGCAGTTCTAGCTGACAAAATATTTTACAGCAGACATAACATAAAACAAATACATATCGCATTCCCTGGTTATGAAACGTCAAATAAACGTATAATTTTTTTAGGCAAAATGCGAGCTGTCTTAAAGCTAGTGTGTGAATTTCATTTCATTTCAATGCTTATATTTTTTTGGAAGGTTGTAAATTTCATAAATATGATATACTGATAAGATGTAGACATACAACATATAGTACAAAGGTACTATATACAAATTATGCAGTGTAAATGTGTTAAATCTTTGTTTTTTGACAGCTGCTATTGTTCCAAACGGTGATTTTGTGACTCAAATGTAAGCTTGTCCATACCTCCATCACAGAGTTGTTGTTGAGTTTCCACTTGTTTCCAGACAAAACTGGTCGTCCATCAATGTAAATGGGTCTTCGGCCTTCATTAGCGATGAAGAAATCTCCATTATTTTTCAGTTTAATGATCCCTGGAGTTAGAAAACAAACATTAGTTAATTACTTTAAATGTTTAAATTAAATCCACAGAGCTGCACAGTGTTGCATCAGTCATGCATCTTACTTACCAGTGGCCCAGTAACAACTAGTTCACTTGTACAACTAAAACAATACATTCTGATTAGTTGCAGGTGGGTCACGGGTAGAGGTGGGAATATTTAGTCACCTCACGATCCGATTCCAGAACGATTCTTTGTCCTGTCCGTTTAATCCCTTAAGACAACTGGCTGTGTTTACATGAATTTTGCGTCATAAACCCATTTTAAGATGCAAGTGCATTAAAAGCAAGCAGCATACGGGTGTTTCGAAAGCAAGCTCAGAATCGATCCAGAATCGTTGGAGAGAGAATCACGATGCATCGAATCTTTTCTCCCACCCCTCGTCACGGGTGTATAAGATCAATCACTATAATGATACAATATTAACTACATTCTCTAAAATATGAATGTGTTTTAAATGCATTTTTTCACTAATTTGCAGACTCTCATTTATAAAAATATTTGGGTCGCAGCGGGGGCCTATTCTTAAATCATAAATGGAGGCAAAACAGATCTGAGAGAAAACTAAATAGAATTCAAAACCAAACAAAAAGAAATGTGCATATTTTATTAAGAAAATCTAGGCTAATCTGGCCAAAGACAATCTTTTAATGTTCATTTATAAACAGCTTATGATCAGCGTATTATTTTACTGATGCACAGATTAGCTCTAGCGTCACTGAATCTGCTGTTAAAAAGGAACGATCCACTGATCATATCCTCATGCTTATAACAAAGAATTTGAATAATTCATGTGATATCTACATCAGGGAACATTACAGCTGCGAGTGAATGATTTGTTGAAGCAGTGGATTTGGTGGTGTTTGAGCTGATCCTTGCGTCTCTATTGTAAATAGAAACCTATGGCGTAACAGCAGTAAACACAAATGGGATGCTCGGATTGCAAAAGAAAGTGCACACTTAACTCAAGACATAACTCTAAATCAATAAATCACATAATGCCTTCTCTTTAAAAAAGTAACCAAGCATATGCTGTAATAAAGTTTAGTGAAGCAAAGCTAAACTTAGCATCACGGAGCAGGACTGATCACACAGCACCATGTGCATCATGAATATTCAACCGCCTGACCTTGCTTTCTGGAGATCTTCCACGCAGGTCCCTCCAAAGACAGATCTACATCTATCTGCTTGTCTTTAGTAGCACGTCCCAGTGTGATCTGAAACGGTTCAAAAGAGTTAGTTATCGGTCGACTGTGGCTGAACACTTCCTTTAAAACAATTCTGCCTCATATTGTATTAAATAACTAAATATTAAAGCAAGTACCTTTAATTATTTAAATAGCACTGTCTGCTGGTTATTAAAACAACAGATAGATCACGGTTTGATTCTGAGCAGAGGATATTTTGGTAGCACTTTATTTTACAGTCCTGATCTGCATTTTCACACTATTTACTTAGTTATATTAATCACAATACCTGGGTAATAACTAGATACTAAACCTGAACCCATGTTGAGTCAATGCACTTCTATCATGCAGTATGTTCTTGGGTAAGTACACTAAGTGCACACACTGTAAAATGTAGTGCAGACAATATTTTGTTCTCTAATACGGTGACTTACAGACATTTTTTACAATTGCAATTGTATGTAGTGTAAAAATGGGTTTTGGGGCAACTGTATATTAGGGGTCGACCGATTATCGGCCTGGCCGATTATCGGCGCCGATATTAAGCATTTTACCGATTATCGATATCGGCCATTTTAAAAACAGATTTGCCGATAATATTTTTATTTTATTTTTTATTTTATTTTTATGCAAACAAACATACTATTTACAGGTGACATTATTTATTGGTGAATAAATAATACAGGTGAAACTATTTAATGTTTAAATGCACTATTTGGCTCGATGCAGCCTGTCTGAGCTCAACACTCTGTGAGAGTGAGGCGATCTCTCAATCTCTGAGAGCAATCACCACCGCTCATCTGATATGTAGAGAGTCACGAGTCCGACCAATCAACGCGAAAACTGAAGGCAGTCTCACACCGAAAGCACTTGCTAACTGGAGCTGCCTCAGTGATCACGCATCAGTTGTCTCTCAAAGGTAAAGCAGCAGCAGACGTTGCAGAAGTTGCAAAACACCTCAATATAACCTATGATGTCCGCGATGCGGAAAATGCGGGCGGAATGCAGTCATATAATGGAATTCACCGTATAACGCGGAATGTCACGGAATGTGTCGAAGTTTGGATGAATTAATCAAAAGTAGGTCAGTACACTTAAATCGACTCGCGCTATGGACTAGTACTATAAATATTAAGCTGCAAAAACACTATTTAAATATGAATCCTGCATGTTCTGCATCTCTGTTAATGAATGACACAGACGTGCGGTTTCATTTACTGCACACATACATACTGAAGCGCACGTGACGCTCGCATTGACTTCAGCGTCTGCCGTCTCACTAAATGAGGACATAAATACATGAACAACATAAATACATGAGTCACTTGATGAGCATTTGACCGTTTCATTTGAGTAAAACGATCGTCATATCATATATACATAGGCTACAGAAACTTAAAAGGTCCTCATGGCAACCTGTCAAAATATAAGTTCGGTTTAGCCGAATATATTACTGTATACACAATACAACTACAACAATTATTACAACTTTTGTTGAGAATAATCACACAATACGCTAAATACGTTTACTTTAAGTTTTACAAAATGTTTACAGAATGCTTCTGGGTGATCTCTGTACTTATGTTATTATTAATATTATTAATATTACTGTTTATTTAATGTTGTTGTTATTAACAGTTTTCAGAATTAAAGACATGTTTAAAAGCATTTAAAGAACGTTTTTTTGTCAGAGCTCTTGTTATTATTAATTTTGGCATTCATTTTCATTTTTACACCAGACACGTATATCGATTCAAAATATCGGTTATCGGTCTACTTGATCTGTAATAATCGGTATCGGTATCGGCCCTGAAAAACACATATCGGTCGACCCCTACTGTATATATGTGGTCCTATTCCCCAAAAGATAAAAAAGAAATGTAGGACTCCAACTGCTTTGAACACTTGGCATGTATTGGTAATGGTTAGTGTATTTATGGTTTGAGTACATTCAGTGAGGGAGTCCACCATCATACTGCCAGATTCAACCCCCGTGTATTAAATGCTCACTGACCTCTCTAGATCTCATCAGATATCTGACCATTCGTCCACGTAAAGCTGCCAGAGTCTGATTATCAAAGTCTGGTGAATTCATGCCTGAAATAATCATATCACACAATCAGACTCAGCGATCACATCCCTCTGATATCTATACAAAAAGCCAGGGGAATAAATCTGACCTGTGATGCTGTCCACTAACACCTGCCAGCGAGGAAGTTCCTGCTCCAGCTGTCTAATCTCACGCTTCTGGTGTCTATCTGCAATCATCAGCTCTACAAGAAATACAATAACATTTCATAGACAGACACAGGAAAAAATACTGAAACATATTTAAGCACGTTTAAAACAACAAGATGCTGTATGAAATAACTTACCGTGCTCCAAGACTTCATCTCTGCTGTCCCTGATAAACAGGATAAATGATCAGAACCAGAAAGTCATTAGTCATACATAATTGTCACAAATGGCAGCAAGGGGGCTAATGAGGAAACACATTATGAAGCAGAATACAGAGTTCAGCAGGGATGACGTATTTTTGTAGGCCTGTAACCTGAAAACAATATTTTAGTGCTTCTTGTTCCATCATACAGAAGTCAGTGTTTTTTTTTTTTGTTTTTTTGATGAACAAAATGTGTAAGAATCATACATTTTTATTGTCCATAGAGCTTATTTTCTGCAATAATCCAAAAACCAGTGGAAAAATCAGAAAACAAATTATAGAGGATAATCTGGCTTGATGTGCATTATAAATTTTAATGCACATCGTGGACGCAGAAAATCCCTCAAAGCAAAGTGCACTAAAATCATGTACTGCTTTCTGACGACACCACAAGTACACACGTAGAGTTGAGAATACACCGCTAAGATGCATATGAGACCCTGGATCACAAAACCAGTCATAAGGGTCCGATTTTCAAAACTGAGATATATACATCATATGAAAACTGAATAAATAAGATGTTTGGTTTGCTAGGATCGGACAATATTTGGCCAAGATACAAATATTTCAAAATCGGTAATCAGAGGGTGCAAAAAATCTAAATATTGAGAAAATTGCATTTAAAGCTGTCTAAATTAAGTTCTTAGCAATGCATATTAATAATCAAAAATGAAGTTATGTATTTACGGTAAGACATTTACAAAATATCTTCATGGATATGATTATTATATAATATCATAATGATTGTTGGCATAAAAGAAAAATCCATAATTTTGACCCATTGTTGCCTATTGCTACAAATATACCCCAGCGACTTAAGACTGCTTTTGTACTCCAGGGTCACATATATGCATGAAAAGAAGCTCTCACAATAAACAGTTTTCTAATGTGCATGTACACATTGTGAGTGGCATTTCGAACAGTGAGCTGCAGCATGAATACAAATATTAAACTTAAATTCACTTTTAAAATATCCATTTGTCATTGAAAGTGATACATAGGTTACATTATAGTACAAAAGCTAAACTTGACCGAATTTACCCTTCATATTCCACTCATTTTTTATGTTTGTAGCTGCCTAGGATGGGTTTGTATTAGCTGATGATATTTATTGTATCCGGTGTGTGTTCGGGAAAGAAGGGTACGTGTTATGGCATGTGTGAGTGTATTTTTGGGTTGTTGTGTTCATGGTATATATTATGTGAGATTTCAATTTGATCAGCTTTTTTGTCGTTGTATAAAAGCTGATATAAATAAAAGATTTTTTTAAAGTTCATTAGTCACACTGCAGGACAGTGTTCTCATAAGTGAAAAAAACGGTTTACTTACTTGAGTTTGGCATCATCAACCACCTGCTCCGCATCAGAGAAGTTCAGCACTTGCTCTCCTTTAGGCAGAGGTTGAACTAGAAACACATCGGATGACTTGTGTGAATGGTGATGATCACCGCATGCAGGAACACCAGACTGAACTGATACACGAGAGCATCTCACCGCTCTGATCCTCCAGCAGATAGTACTGCTTGAGCAGCTGCCAGTGGACCATCAGATTCTTAGCAGTGCGTGATGGGTAAAACACATTCGGGTGCTTGTTGAGCAAATCTTGAAACACCTCCAGCTTAGGCTGACTGCTCTACTCACAAACATAAAGCAAGGATCAACTGAACAGCGATGGCATTTAAAACAACAGCAATAACATCTAGAAAGCGTTCACTCTAGTATGTCATCAAAATGCTGATCGGGTTCAAGAATGAATGTCTCACTGAGGTGATCTTAGCGAGCAGGGCTTCCTCTGTCTGACTGAAGAGAGCTTTACTCTGAATAGCAGCGATAGCCTCTGGATGCAGCTGTCTCATGGCCTGCCACGCCAGCCTGAGGAACAGACAAAACCCTTCGAAAATGTACATTCAGATCGTAGTAAAACAACTCAACTAAAAACTCTAATTCTCTCATTTTTTACAAACCCTCATGTCATTTCAAACCCTTCCAGAGAAGAAAATCTGAGGAGCTTTTCATTTAGATATGAATCAATACATACAGAGTTACATTTCAGAAATCAACTTCTCCTTGGTTTTGTTATAGAATCCTATTATAATAAAACAAATTCACAAAACAAATGATTAAGAAAAAAACTGTAAGAGTTTGAAGTTCATGGAATTCATTTTATTCTAAGATATTCTAAGACTTAAATAATTGCTCATTTGCAGACCGTATGAGCATTATTGAAAATTGTACATGATCAATTATTCAAGCGTTTCCCTTTTTAGAATTAGGTAAAACTGTTCAAGAGAGGAAGCTAATTAAGAGGTAGATAGTTGCCTCGGGGCTTCTCGGTTTCCAACACTACCAGACCAAACCAAAGTATTGGTGGATACGATCATAAAAAGAAATAAAAAGCCAAATACCACCTGATATATTGTTCCTGGTTTTCAATTACAATGACCTGAATGAATGAATAGTACATAGAGGAATAACTTTTATGACACTATTATGAAATGAACATGGCATACATTCTTGAAATGTTTTGTGTTCTGGGGATTTGGGGTTCAGAATGACATGAGGGTGATAGCATTTATTTCATTTCACTTTTCTACCAGATTAAATCAGGAACTATAACTATAGGTGCATCTCAATAAATTAGAATGTCATGGAAAAGTTCATTTATTTCAGTAATTCAACTCAAATTCTCAAATAAATAAACTCAAATAAATTAAATGCACACAGACTGAAGTAGGTTAAGTCTTTGGTTCTTTTAATTGTGATGATTTTGGCTTAAATTTAACAAAAACCCACCAATTTAGTATCTCAACAAATTAGAATACTTCATAAGACCAATAAAAAAATCATTTTTAGTGAATTGTTGGCCTTCTGGAAAGTATGTTCATTTACTGTATATGTACTCAATACTTGGTTGGGCTCCTTTTGCTTTAATTACTGCCTTAATTCGGCGTGGCATGGAGGTGATCAGTTTGTGGCACTGCTGAGGTGGTATGGAAGCCCAGGTTTCTTTGACAGTGGCCTTCAGCTCATCTGCATTTTTTGGTCTCTTGTTTCTCATTTTCCTCTTGACAATATCCATAGATTCTCAATGGGGTTCAGGTCTGGTGAGTTTGCTGGTCAGTCAAGCACACCAACACCATCATTTAACCAGCTTTTGGCAGTGTGGGCAGGTGCCAAATCCTGCTGTAAAATGAAATCAGCATCTTTAAAAAGCTGGTCAGCAGAAGGAAGCATGAAGTGCTCCAAAATTTCTTGGTAAACAGGTGCAGTGACATTGGTTTTCAAAAAACACAATGGACCAACACCAGCAGATGACATTGCAACCCAAATCATCACAGACTGAGGAACATTAACACTGGACTTCAAGCAACTTGGGTTATGAGCTTCTCCACTCTTCCTCCAGACTCTAGGACCTTGGTTTCCAAATGAAATACAAAACTTGCTCTCATCTGAAAAGAGGACTTTGGACCACTGGGCAACAGTCCAGTTCTTCTTCTCCTTAGCCCAGGTAGGACGCCTCTGACGACAACTGTAGCCAAATTCCTTGACACGTCTGTGTGTGGTGCTCTTGATGCCTTGACCCCAGCCTCAGTCCATTCCTTGTGAAGTTCACCCAAATTCTTGAATCGATTTTGCTTGACAATCCTCATAAGGCTGCGGTTCTCTCGGTTGGTTGTGCATCTTTTTCTTCCACACTTTTTCCTTCCACTCAACTTTCTGTTAACATGCTTGGATACAGCACTCTGTGAACAGCCAGCTTCTTTGGCAATGAATGTTTGTGTCTTACCCTCCTTGTGAAGGGTGTCAATGATTGTCTTCTGTACAACTGTCAGATCAGTAGTCTTCCCCATGATTGTGCAGCCTTGTGAACCAAACTGAGAGACCATTTTGAAGGCTCTGGAAACTTTTGCAGGTATTTCGAGTTGATTAGCTGATTGGCATGTCACCATATTCTAATTTGTTGAGATAGTGAATTGGTGGATTTTTGTTAAATGTGAGCCAAAATACTCACAATTAAAATAACAAAGACTTAAACTAGTTCAGTCTGTGTGCATTATATTTATTCAATACACGAGTTTCACAATTTGAGTTGAATTACTGAAATAAATGAACTTTTCCATGACATTCTAATTTATTGAGATGCACCTCTATTTGAGAAGAATGATTTGGTCAGAAACTCACTTTGATATGACAGGGTCATACAGCAGAGCGTACCAGCGCTCCTGAATCTCCCGCAGCGTGAAGCGACAGCTGAATTTCACTCCCAGGTGAACTGATGTAAGATCTGTGGTCTGAACATAAAGTACAGTTGAGGGAAAAACGATGCATTAAGAAAAGAATGAAGATGTGTATAAAAATATATTTTTTCTGCCCTTCATAGACTACAGAAGATACTTACATGTTTCCCCAAAGACAAAATAAGTTCAATTTACCCTGATCTTTATATTTAAAGTGTTCACCCCCCCGGCTCTTAATGCATGTTTTTCCCTTCTGGAGTATCAGTGAGTGTTTGAATCTTCTGTAATAGTTGCATATGAATCCCTCAGTTGTCCCTCGTTGTGAAAAGATGGATCTCAAAATCATACAGTCATTGTTGGAAAGGGTTAAAAAACAAACTTTGTGGACCTGAAGGATTTTTCCCGAAGAACAGCAGACAGTTTAACTGTTCAGGACGAACAAGGGACTCATGAACAACTATCACTAAACAAAAAAACACAGCTGTGGATCATTCAGGTAACACAGTGTCAAGAATCAAGGGGATGTAAACTTTTGAACGGGGTCATTTTTATAAATTCAACTATTATTTTCTCTTGTGAACTATATGTAACCATCTTTTATGTGAAATATCTTATTCAGGTCAGTACTAAATAAACAATAACATACATTTTTGTATGATCCCTCTTATTTTGGTAAAATAATTAACATTTAGCAGATTCTGCAAAGGGGATGTAAACTTTTGACTTCAACTGTACATGTAAGTCAATTGAATTCATCTCAGCAGAACGTCTCTAAACTATTAAGCTGCTAAAACCTGGCAGCTGACCTGTAAAACGGCATTGATGAGCAGCAGGTCATCAGTGGGTTTCCAGCGGCCCAGGTCTTTGGTTATCTGTAGCGGCTGCTTGTTTTTCTTCATTCGTTTGGTCATCGATGAAGGCGTGATCACCATGGCAAGAGGAGGCATAAGAGACTTCAAACCCTACGGTTCAGAGATAAATTATGAAGTAGCAGATCAACTTAAAGGTAAAGAATGTTTAATGTCACACTTAAAATACAGATGTTACATATTAGTAAAACAAATCTACTAGCACCATGCATGTTTACTTTAAAACCCAGAAAAACACACCATCGCTGTATATAAAACATGTCATGACTGTATTGCACATACAAAAGTATAGAAAATAAATAAAAACAAATATATATGAGCTAAAATGATTCCACTATATTAAAAGTGAAAGGTCTGATTTCAGCTATTCAAAATGTGTTGCTTAATATTTGCCGTTTAAAATTAGATTTTTTTAAATGCTTTTGAAATAAGTCACAAATGCGCATCAAGGCTGCATTTATTTGGTCAAATATACAGTAAAAAAGTAGTATTTAGAAATTCAGGTCATGAATTTAATGTATGATAGACCACTGAAAATGTGTGTGTTTGTGTGAGTGTGTGAGAGAGAGAGGAGAAGATAGTGGTCTATCAGACATATCATACATTATTCATTACTATTTAGAACTGTTCTATTTGAAAATCCATTCCTGTGATGGCAAAGCTGAATTTCCAGTCCTTCAGAAATCACTCTAATATTCTGATTTGAAGCTCAGCTTTTTTTCAAAATATATTTCTTATTATTGGTCCTCAACTATTAATAATTGTTCTCATTATTTTCAATTTTGAAAACAGTTAAAATAACCATGCTATTTTTTCAGGACTCTTAAATGAAGAAAGATCTAACTGAACAGCATTTAACTGAAATACAAATCTTCTGCTGTGACATAATAAATGTCTTTACCGTCACTTTTGATCAATTTAATGCACCCTTGTGGAATGAAAGTAATAATACATTTTTTTCCAAACTTTTAAATGATAGTGTATCACAACAAAAATTGTTTTCAACAGTTTCTTGGGGAGCAAATCAGCCTATTATAATGATTTCTGAAGGATCATCTGACACTGAAGAACAACTGGAAACCTAAATCTGAACTACTGACAGGAAGGTATATAATTTTTCTCCTGTCTTTCTCACACACATTTCAATGGTCTATCATACAGTGGTTCTTGGACAGAAAATAAAGAATCAGATAAGATTCACCACAATCAAATATTCCAGAGATTTGTGAAATAAAATCCAATAACATTCATTACCTTCTTCTTGTCACTAGATGCAAGGTCATTCCCAGGGCATCTGATTGGCTCGATGACTGGCTGACCTTTGACCCGACTGGTAGATTTCGCAAGGCTGCTCTCGACCAGTTCATCATCAAACTTCTTTCTCTTTATTGATCTAAAATATAATGATTTGACCGTTTTTAGACATATGTAAAGTGACGACAGTGAACCAGAGGCCTGCTATGGTAACAGATGACTCCTCTTTACCTGGAGGAGCTTCTGCGTTTGGGAATCAGTCCGGCTCCGCTGAAGGCCTGAGCGGCTGTCCTCTTCACAGCAGTGGACTCCTCATCCTCGGATCGGCTCTGGGACACCAGAGGTCCGGCCGCCGCTTCTGCAGCCACGCCAGAGGGGATGCCTGCCTTCACATCTGCAACACAACACCTTATCCATCAGAACACATCATGACTCTACACACTACATGGCTGAAAAAACAATAGAACCAGCACTGAAAATCTTTATGGTTTCCACTACAAACACCATTACAAACCATCAACTTTTAACCATCAAAACATGGTTTTCTGTAGTGTGTTTTGGGACAAATTCCATTTGCATTTATTGGTTTTAACAAGCCACCAGTAGAGACCCACGGGGTCCATTACAGTTTCCATTAAAACCAATGCAAGTCCCATTATAACCAGTACAACTATTACACATTTTGTGATGGTGTCTATTGTGTGTTTCAGCAGGGATAGCGTAGGTCACAATAAATATAATTTTTTGAGTGAAAATTGCTACCAAAAATCTTAACTAAAAACTTCCGCTATTCTGTATATTCAGCAATCGCTGGTGGTTGTCTTACCTTTCTCCATGATCTCCTGATCAGCTGTTTAACACCGAGACAGCCGATAAATCATGAATACTGGAGGGAGACAGAGTATGAACACAGAAATAAACAATAATAAACACTATTAATAACTTGCATGTGCAGTGCAGACGCGACAACGTTAAAACCAGTGCAATACTATACTCTACCACATCGGTTCATTCTACATTAGATGTATATTATTATGATTTAATTGCTTTATCAGCTCTAATAGCGACAATTACTGTCAACCGTGACATCACCACAACATATTTAGGTTATACATTAAAATCATAAATTCAGGCTATGCAGTTTTTACCTTAGAATGAGTATCTTTGCGCTCTGATTCTGATCAAATTAAAATATAACTTAATATGTAACTGTTTTATTTGATTAACTAAATAAAGCGATACGGCTAACTCAGGATAAGCTAACTGGAAGCTTCTGTGCAGTTTGAAGCGTTTCCGGGTTAGACAGGAAATGTAGTCAGAGCACAACAAAGCTAGCGATAATCAATTTGTCAATTTGATTTCAGATACTATTTAAACTAAAATAAGCCAGATAATGATATCTCTGGATTCAATAATGAAATGCCTTCAACTGAAAATTGAGTGTTTAATCTTATTATTATACATTACTGACACTTTATCCTCCAATTTGATACTGTTAAGTGCTTTGACACAATCTGTTTTGTTAAAAGCGCTATATAAATAAAGGTGGCTTGACTCTGCCAAACGTGACTGCATTTGTTGTGATAGGGTAGTAAATGTATGGTCTTTTTAAGTGACCTAAACTTTAGTGATGGGAGAAACGAAGCTTTCCGAAGCTCTAAATCAAATAAACCAACTGCTTCGTAAAACGAGCGCTCAAAACAGCTGCTGGTCAAAACCGTGCGAACGCAACGAAAACTCCGCCCTGATATATAACCAGCTTTTACAAACTGATTGCAAATGTTTTCATATAATTAAATACGAAGGTCTGTAAAATGTGTGTTATTTTATTAATATAGAGTGCTTCTGTGTTTTAGACAGGGCTTGGCAAACTTTGTAAATTAGAAGCAATTGAATCTAATTCTCCTATTTGCATTACAGCTATTATAAGTATTACAATTCATTAAATCAATTAAACACACCCACACACACGGTTGTTTCTGTGTATTGTGGGGACTTTCCATAGACTTCTATTATTTTTATTACCAAACGAAATTTTCTATCCTCTAAACCTACCCTTACAGAAAACCTGTTTGCATTGTTACACTTTCAGATGAACAGTATTTACGAGTTTTAATAATTATTTTTCCTTCGTCAAAAGTTGTTCCATCTGTTCGGCGTTCTGTTGAGAATGTCTTGTGTGTTCATTGTGGGAAAACTCTGCGCTGACAAAACGTATTCCCAGGTGTGGATTTTAAACCAGCATACTTTGAATAAGCACGTTTTTGATTAAACAACAGAGAGAGCAGGCTGTATGTGACCCTGATACAGAGAATAACTTCCCTTGCAGTGGACTTTGGGCTGTGTATCTTTGCTGATTTTTCATGCACAAACATTATACACTCAATTAAATTGAAAAAGGGCAATAACAGCAAATGGCAACAAACCTCAGAGAGATACGAAAAAGACAGACCTCTGTTTCTGTGTCATGCATGTGGCCAGCAGGGGCACAAGAAGCAAGTTCTGACAAAAGGCTGCCAGTAGTGCACACCTGTGCTACACTATATTGGCAAAAGTATTAGGTCAGGTCACCCCCTTCAAATGAAAGGTTTGACTACTTTAGTAATTTCCATGAGTACAAATCTTAATGTTTAAGCATATACTGGTATTCTAGGGAATTATGTGCTTCTAATTTTATAGCAACAGTTTGGACAGGACCCTTTTCTATTCTAACATGACAGTGTCTCTGTTTATAAGACAAGGATCAAAGAGAAATGATGATCGAATGAGAAATGCGGTTCTTCTTCTCCTTAGCCCAGGTAAGACGCCTCTGACGACAACTGTAGCCAAATTCCTTGACACGTGGTGCTCTTGATGCCTTGACCCCAGCCTCAGTCCATTCCTTGTGAAGTTCACCCAAATTCTTGAATCGATTTTGCTTGACAATCCTCATAAGGCTGCAGTTCTCTCGGTTGGTTGTGCATCTTTTCTTCCACACTTTTTCCTTCCACTCAACTTTCTGTTAACATGCTTGGATAGAGCACTCTGTGAACAGCTTCTTTGGCAATGAATGTTTGTGTCTTACCCTCCTTGTGAAGGGTGTCAATGATTGTCTTCTGGACAACTGTCAGATCAGCAGTCTTCCCCATGATTGTGTAGCCTAGTGAACCAAACTGAGACACCATTTTGAAGGCTCAGGAAAACTTTGCAGCTGTTCTGAGTTGATTAGCTGATTGGCATGTCACCATATTCTAATTTGTTGAGATAGTGAATTTGTGGGTTTTTGTTAAATGTGAGCCAAAATCATCACAATTAAAATAACCAAAGACTTAAACTACTTCAGTTTGTCTGCATTGAATTTATTTAATACACAAGTTTCACAATTTAAGTTGAATTACTGAAATAAATGAACTTTTCCATTCTAATTTATTGAGATTCACCTGTATTTCTTCGCAGCCCGGCGAAACATACCAATTTGCAAAACTAAAGGAATGCATAGTTGACAAAAATTGGATGGCTACTAATTTCTCACTGCTACATTCTGTGTTAATTATCAGACCAAAAACATCAACATGTGATAACCTAGAACAATGTCTAGCACTTGATGGCTGCTCTGTCAATATTTCGTCATCAGTTTGAAACCATCATTTTCGGATTGTTTTTCTGGACAGTAATGGCTTTTTGCCAGTTGCTCAAGATTAATGACTAAGCAGGGTGTCTATGGTCAGCTTCTTAAGAACCGCATACACTTCAGGCAGACATTCTTTTATGTACTACAATTGCTATTAAGTATTTTCCACGCATTGATTTTATTGGATTCTCTTGCTTTATTAAATATCCATCTGATATCAAAATCCCTCATAAGAGTTTTTTTCCATTTATACATTTAGCAGATGCTTTTATCTAAAGCGACCTACAGTGTATTCAGGCTAAACATTTTTTTATCAGTATGTGTGTTCCCTGGGAATTGAACCCACAACCTTTTGCACTGCTAACGCAATGCTTTTACCACTGAGCCACAAGAACTATACTTTCCAGGAACTATATTTTCAGGTAGCCGATCTAAAACCAGGCATGTCTAAAAGTCAGACAAGAGTAAGTGGAGAGCAGCGGATGTCCAACCTTTTGTTTGACTTGGTATATTAAAACATTATTTGATTTGTATTTATCTGAAATGTATGTTTGACTCCAGCAGAGGGCGGTATTCATGAACAAACTCCGCCTACTTCTTTGACGCAATGAGAGGGGAAATGTTCTCATTTCCGAGGCGTTTCCGTTACCTAAAACATCTGCGTTAAATTCGCTGTCACGCAGCAGAGATGAAGTGTATGCGCGCTTACAGTCAGAGGACCAGCACAGAGCTGTGACACAACTTCGACTCAAGGACACCTAACCACTACTGAATTATTACAATGGTATGAGCTGTAATTATCATGTCTTGCTTTTGCTTGTTAGGGCTGTCTTCTAATAAGGAAAGCATTCGATCCTGTCCACAGATGTGGGCTCTGTGTGTGTGTGTGTGTGTGTGTGTGTGTGTGGATCTGTGCTTCATGTAGCCTATAAATGTTTATGTATTTTGTTCTGTGTGTCTTTTGGACCTTGCATGGTGTCAGGTCTAAACCACAGAGATGATGTGAATTTTGTAACATCCATCAAAGCTGTATTCTTGGCAAAATAAATCATCTAAATATCACATTTTAAGTAGACATTATCCCTCTGTAATTTAGGGGACGTCCATTGATGTACATTTGTGTCCATTTACATTTATTCATTTAGCAGATGCTTTTATCCAAAGCGACTTACAATTGAGGAATACAATAAGCGATGCATTATAACGAGGCAAACAGACACAGGAAGTGCTTGTAATACACATCTCTAGGCATTGTTCAGAGTAAATTCTAGCCAGACAGTGAGAGGTTAAGGGAAAGAGAGCAAAGTTATGGAAAGTTTTTTTTTAAGATCAAGTGATGACGGAAGAGATGAGTCCAAAGTTGAACAAGCAGCATGCATTTGTACATTAATTCTCACTATTTCCAAATTCGGATAACATCCGTTTTTAGGGTTATGACTTGAATCAAAGCTTTTTTCTTCATATCACCGTGATACTCAAGACCAGGGCTCACCAGACACGGTCCTGGAGGGCCAGAGTTTAGCTCCAACCCTGATTAAACCCACCTGAAGCAGCTAATCAAGCTCATACTATGTATACTTCAAACTCCAGGCAGGGATTTGAGGCAAGTTGGAGCTAAACTCTGCAGGACACTGGCGCCCCAGGATCAAGTTTGGTGACCCCTGCTCAAGACTCTGTGTTTATGTAGACCTCTTTTAGGCATTTCATTATCAAACTGTGATTTGCAGAAAAATCTATAATTTCTTCTGGCATTCTTCATGGTGCTTTAATCTTAAAGTTTGTGTCCCACTTAGTTAATGAGTCTTTTTTAGGTTACTATTTTTGCAACTTGACCTGATTTTCACTTGACCTTTTTAGTTCCTTATAGTGAGCTGAAATGTTACTGACCTACTTGTAAAACTGTACCATTGCATATCCAATATATTAGAACCAAGCTTGTTTATTATGTGTGATTCACAGGCCTCCGGTATGGCAGAGTTGCTGCGGTTGCTCCTGAGCGTGGCAGAAAAAGCCGCCAATGTGGCACGGGTCTGTCGACAGGAAGCACCGCTTTTTGAACTTTTGGTACAAGAAAAGACAGGAGCTGACAAAAACAAGAAATTTGTCCAGGACTTTAAGACGCTTGCTGATGTGTTGATACAGGAAATGATTCGCCATGATATTTGTGCCCAGGTCCTTAAATATAAAGCTTTCACTGAAATTAAAATACATTTTTGTCAAGTTTGTCTGTTTCTCTTGTCATCTCGATGGCTAAAAATTATATTCTTGCTTTATAGTTTCCAGAATTGACTGGATTTATTCATGGAGAGGAGTCAAACATGTTTGAGAATGGACTTGGTAAGTTACCCCGAGAACAGCTTTGATTTTGTGCTGCATTTTAAAGTATGCAATTGTATTCAAATTTTCACCACTCTTGTGGCACTTGTTATTTGACTTTTAACGTCACTGAAATATGAAAAGCTGTAGATCATGTGACAAGATAAATGCATGTTTATTTGCATTGCAAATGTTGTTTTTGATGATGGCATGGAAAAGTAAAATCAGATAAAATTGTTAACGTTAAAACAGTTTATAGGTTAAAGCATATTCAGATAAAAAAACAAAACAAGATTAAGCTCAGATGAGCTTTATTTGTCACATACACAATTATACAGAGTATAACCAGCAGTGAAATGTGTTCTCTGCATTGAACCAATCCAAGTGCACACACACCTGGAGCAGTGGGCAGCCAATTCTGCGGCGCCCGGGAAGTAGTTGGGGGTTCAGTGCCTTGCTCAAGGGTCTCACCTCAGTCATTTCCTGCCGGAGCCGAGATTCAAACCCACAACCTCAGATTACAAGTCCAACGCTCTATCCACTAGGCCACGACTGCCCTCTAATAATCTACAATTATAGATAATTGTATTATAGTTAAAGTACGTTATGTTGAGCTGTGCTGTCCTTGAAGCAGTGGTGTAAGAAACTATGATTTCTTAAAGGAGCCAATAATTCTGTTTAGACAACATAGGATGGGCCAAGTACAGAGCCCTGTGGGACTCTCTATTAGCATGCAAGATGTAGAAAATAAATCTTTTGCAATTGCAGTGACAGACCCTATTTTTCATTCAAATCGAATTAATGGATTTCTGATCTGTTTTTTTCACAGGGGTTTTAAGGCCTTCCTCAATACATGACCACAGCACTTGATGGGTCCAATTATCAAATAGGTTAGGCAGTCTAAAAGCACCAATTAGAGATGAGCTTCTCAGTTTATAGCAGCAGTGGGTGATTGTGTGAAATGAACCAGACAGATCCAGATGAAACACAGTGAAGATGCTGTCAGTTTGGGTTCAAGCTGTTTTTATCATGGGTTGAAGGGGTGAATATGACATTATTAGAATTGGGGTTATGCAAAACCATTTTAAATTAGATGGGATAAAGTCAGTGGTTAGATTGTGGCTGTGGTACCTGCTGGTAGGCAAATGGTTGCATGATTATAATAAGTAGAACTAGATTATAATAAATATAATGCGTCGTAGCTATCATTATGGAGTATTTTATGATTATATTGGAGGAGCTGAGAAATACTCGGCTTGAGATTGAAATGCTTGTTTGTTTTGGGGTGTTCAGGATATGCCACAGAATAATGTGTAATTAAGCTTTTCTTCCACTGTTTTTCATACATGCAAACTCGTCGAATTTGCTCAAATTCGTTCTTCTGACATTGAAATGCCATTCAGGCGATTTGTGTAAATCCAAGGAGGTTTTATTTGGGAAGAGAACGGAGTGTCTTCAGAAAAGATTAAATGTCATTTTCTTTTCATCTTACCTCTTTACAATGCCTCATAAAGAAAAATATAAGCGCAGCATTGCTTTGTGTACAGGGTTAACCATAGTACATAATTTTATTTATGCTGAAATGTATCATTCTATACATTTTCTGAATATTTTTTCTATCTGGAGTTTGCAGGTATGCTTTTACTTCTCATATTGTATGATTATTCCTCTCTGTTGGCCATGAACACTCAAACTCAGAGCTAGACAATGTATTAATCAAATAAATAACACCATTTGAGTTGATTGTGTTTGTATTTCTTTCAGGGGAGAGTGTTACTGTGACCGTATGTGCTCAGGAAGAGGACACAACTGCTCTGTTGGCTAAAGTTCTGGATGGTGATCAAAACGCAGCATCTCTCCTGGCCAAGGTGATCCACCAGGACCTTCCGGTTAGAGACGAGACGGCCGAATCTCTGCAGCTGTCAATCAGCCCAGCCGAAGTGGGCATCTGGATTGATCCCATCGGTAGTGTATTTATTTTCTGTCCAGCTTTTTACTTGGCTAATTTATTTACTTTTACATTTTATTTATTTAGCAGACCTTTTTTTTGTAAAAGAAAATCTAAATAAAAAGAGCATTTTTCGTAGAGCCAACATTTCATAGTTCACCGTACCGTGTTTATTTTACACTAGGTTACTAAAGAAATATAAGGTTGTGTCATTTGTAAGATGTTCAGTTAAAAATTAGATACATGTGTGCCCTAACTGGTATTGTTGCATTTTTTGTATTACAATCAGCACTAAGATCAGCCAAAAACAAAATGTTTGAATAGGCATGGAAATGTTTGCCATATCGTGAGATTCGTGACTCGGCTAAAAGACCCGTCATTCACATCTTAATGAAATATTTTGGCTAATTTGTTTGTGTTCTCATCAGCATTCAAAGCAGTACTGATAATGTAAAGTGTAAAGGGCCATTTTGGGCTTACTCATTAATCACACATTAAGCTGTTCATTGTAAAACCAACAACATTACTTTTTATATTTATTCCACATTCAATATAGCATGGCATAAATATTTAATAAACCAAAGAATTAAGGGTAGATGAGATATTTGCTGATATATCTGAGGTTATAAGTTGTATGTCTTTGTGTGTCAGTAGTTGCAGAACCAGTTATTTGTCATTTGAAAACTGTCAAAAAAGCTAAAGGGAAACCGGAGCTGTAAAACTGGAAAGATTTGTTGTTTCTGGACCATGAACAAACCAACCAGTAATGCTTATAAGACTTCTTTTTCCTGGTGTGTGAGTTGTTCAGATTATCAACGTGTGTATTTGGCTATTTTCTTTTGATAGATGGAACAAGTCAGTACATTGAAGGGAGAGAGGAAGAAGAGCCGGATGAAGGCTTTTGTCCATTCGGTCTCCCATGTGCTCTGGTTCTGATTGGGGTTTACTTGCGGTCCACTGGCCAACCGGTCATGGGTGTCATAAACCAGCCGTTCAACCACAAAGACTCCACGGGTAAAGGGTAAGAGTGCTGCTATAGCAGTGTTCAAAAGAAAACTCAGATGTGACCCACAAAAATGTCTTGAGAATATAGTTTTAATACAAAAAACAAAACAATAATTGTAACTGAAAGCCATATGTAGTCATATAACGAAGGAAGTGTTAGTGTAATACACTGTGCCTGTAATACGGCTTTTTCTGCTGTCAGATTCTGAAGAGTAAAAAAAAAAATGCATTGACCCTCACATTTTTAGCTATAAGTGAAATGATGCACAAACTGTTATTTGAAAATATACAGATTGATTAATCAATCTCGAACTCCAGTTTGATCACATTTTATAGACCTGGGTAGTGGTACTAAGCAAGAAACATCAATAAAATACAGCATGGAACCGATGCTTTTTCCGCACTGATATAGTTTTACAGATAGTGATTTATATAATTATATTTTATAATTAAAACCCTTTTTTGTCTATACTAGTATTGACTATTTGCCCACTGAGGTGCAAATAACTTCAATGAAGTATAAATGCGATCTAACATTTTTTTTGTACTTGGAGCAGTGGTGACAAAAGTGCTAAAAATTTTACTTTAGAAAAAGTTACTTGAGGATTAATTTACTTGAGTACAAGTAAAAGTACTGAACAATAATATTTATTGTCAGCACCGAGAGCATTTTGGGTAAAGTTGCACACTGAGTCTGAAATTTTCGTATTCATAATCCTAAAAGTTCGTCACGCACAGAAACCTTGCACATGGAGTCCGATGCGTATTAATTAATCCGCCCTCCTTAAGGAGCGGCGGGATTATCATGACATGAAATAATATTGACAAGAATAACAATTTGCAGTAAATGGTAAAACTGTTTGCTCTACAAACCAGTGTGTTCATAGCTAAAATAATACATTAAAATAATATGTAAGATACACCAAGTTTCAATATCAAGCAGCAAAACAAGTTGTTTTGTACAGCTAAAATAACTGGACACGGATGAGAGCGGAAGCCAGACCCAGGACATTTACAAATGGCCTGTGCCCATTCTTCTTAAGAATAAGATGTTGCAGTTTCTCCCATTCATAAGTAATAGGAGTGCACTGTCTCTATATATATTCTTTGTTAGTTTTGCAGGCAATATCTGTTATTGCCTTGAAGCGCAGGGCTCCACCCCAGTAGTTTGAAAATGGCCCGTCAAACGCCATCTCGCCCTGTTTCTCCCTCACCCTTGTCTTTTTTGTACTTTTAGTGAAACATTTATGTAGTGAAGTAGAAAAAATAAACAATGTACTCAAGTACTGTGATGAAGTATTTGTAATTTGTTACTTTCCGACCCTAAACACCCTAAATAAGAAAGATCCACAGAACCATTCAACCAATGTTTCAAACAGTTAAACTGGTGTCATCTTGACACCCAGGTGAAAAAAATGACACTTCCATAATGTACTTAAAGTGCCCTATATTACACTAGTGTACTACAAGTGGTAACTAAATATATATTTTAAATACAGAGGTAGTATGTTAAAAGCGCATTTTCATTTATATTCATGGAAAAGTACAGTTGAGCACATTTAGATCTTACGTTTATCTTAAGTACTAAAGAATATTTTTTTAGTATATGAAGAACAAAATTAGTGTGTGAAAATAGAGCACATTATGGAAGTAAACTTTTTTTTAACCTGGGTAATAAGACAGATTGAAGCTACAATGACTGCTGCGTATGTAAGTTACTGAATTACTTAAAGTCCTTTTGTACTTGAATAATATTTTTATTCAACTCCAGTAAAATTGCCACGATTTAATTATTCTCAAGAAAGTATGAAAACAAAACTACTAAAGTACTGTGACGAAAGTATCTGTAATCGGTTACTTTCCACCCCTAATGATCCTAATGTGAAATTCACAGTCCACAGTTCAAACAGAGAGCGATTAAATCTCCTGACCTGTTGCTTATGTAAGTCACTGCATTTCTTAATGTCCTCATGTTGTCCTGATTGTAGATGGATAGGAAAGCACCTCTGGGGCGTTTCGTATGGAGATGTGAACGTTTGCTCCTTCACGCATCGCAGACCGTCGTGTCTGCAGAAGAAAGATGATTTGTCTGTGCTGCTGAGCTCCAGCGAGAGGCCGGCTGTGAAGGACGCTCTAGCAGCCATTCCCAGCAGCTCGCTGAGGTACGCATCCGGTGCAGGATACAAGTTCCTGTGCGTGGTCCAGGGTCTGGTGGATGTGTATGTGCTGTCCGAGGGCAGCACATTCAAGTGGGACTCATGCGCTCCTCATGCGCTCCTGCGGGCGCTGGGCGGTGGCGTCTCGGACCTGAGCGAGTGCATCCGTGCCCACGTCTCTGGAAACAAGGGACACACCGCTGAACTCACCTACCATCAGCCGCACAACCAAAGTCAAGGTGTGGACAGATGGGCGAACAGAGGAGGAATAATCGCGTATTTGGACTCCAGCATAATTGATAAAGTCGTGGTGGCACTTGCTGGAAAGATATAATAAAAATTTATGAAACTGAAGTGCAAGAGCTTAGTGTTTGCACGTATATCTTTGTATTTTTGAATGCATAATCTTACCTCCTTTATGATGCTATTTTTATGTTAAGATTTAGTGGCATATTAAAATATTAATTTAAGGCTTTAGCTTTTGAGGAGAAAATATATTGGCCAAAAATATCTGCACCCTTGTTAAATATGATCAAAGAAGGCTTTGAAAATTAATCTGCATTAATCCTTTTGATATTTTATTTAAAAAAATAAATTTAATAAGTATTTAAAATGGGGGGGAGGGGTATCATTATGAAATAAATGTTTTTCTCAAATACACGTTGGACACAATTATTGGCACCCTTAGAAATTCTATGAGTAAAATATCTCTGAAGTATATTCCCATTCATATTCACAATTGTGAGCACTCCAGGGTGATTATGAATATGAAATTATCCAGCCATGGCTTCCTGTTTCACAGAAATATAAACAGGAGGGAAAAAAAGCCCAAATTCCCTTAATCATCCATCACAATGAGAAAACCCAAAGAATATATATTTCTGATGTGCAGCTAAAGATAATTGACCTTCGCAAATTAGTGAAGTGGCTTTAAGAAAAGAGCTAGAGCAGTGAAAATTCCCATTTCCACCATCAGGGCAATAATTATGAATTTCCAATCAACATAAAATGTTATGAATCTGCCTGGAAGAGGACGTGTGTCTATATCGTCCTAATGCACGGTGAGGAGGAGAGTTAGAGTGGCTAAAGACTCACAGCTGGGGAATTGCAGAAAACAGTTGAGTCTCGGGGTCAGAACACTTAAACCTACATCACCACATGTTGTTCGGGAGGGTTTCAAGAAAAATTATCCTAGCTCATCCAAAAACAAACTCAAGCATTTCAGTTGTCAGACACGACTGGAATTTCAAATGGGACTGGCTTCTATGGTCAGATGAAACTAAAAAAATGAGCTTTTTAGCAGCAAACACTCGAGATGGATTTGGTGAACACTTTTTTTTTAAGTACCCCATATGTAAAATGAAATATACTGCTGTATTTTTTAAGTTGAGGGCCTATATTTCTGCTGGAGGTCCTGGATATCTTGTTTAGACACATGGTATATTTGATTCTATCAAATACCAACAGATAAAAATCAATAACTGATTGACTCTGTTAGAAATCTTATAATGGGCCATGTTTGGATCTTTCAACCGTACAATAATCCAAACACAAACCTCAAAAACAACACAAAGATGGGTCACTGAACACAAAACTAAGCTTCTGCTATGGCCATTCCAGTCCTCTGACCTGAACCCTGTAGAAGATGAGTGAGTGAACTGAAGAGAAGAAGCTGGGGATCTAAAGGGTCTGGAGTGATTCTGGATGAAGGAATGGTCTCTGATCTCGTGTCAGGTGTTCTCTGACCTGCACCCTGTAGAAGATGAGAGAGTGAACTGAAGAGGAGAAGCTGTGAATCTGAAGATCTGGAGTGATTCTGGATGAAGGAATGATCTCTGATCTCTTGTTAGGTGTTCTCTGACCTGCACCCTGTAGAAGATGAGAGAGTGAACTGAAGAGGAGAAGCTGTGAATCTGAAGATCTGGAGTGATTCTGGATGAAGGAATGGTCTCTGATCTCGTGTCAGGTGTTCTCTGATCTGAACCCTGTAGAAGATGAGTGAGGTGAACTGAAGAGAAGAAGCTGTGAATCTGAAGATCTGGAGTGATTCTGGATGAAGGAATGGTCTCTGATCTCGTGTCAGGTGTTCTCTGACCTGAACCCTGTAGAAGATGAGTGAGTGAACTGAAGAGGAGAAGCTGTGATCTGAAGATCTGGAGTGATTCTGGATGAAGGAATGGTCTCTGATCTCGTGTCAGGTGTTCTCTGATCTGAACCCTGTAGAAGATGAGTGAGTGAACTGAAGAGAAGAAGCTGTGAATCTGAAGATCTGGAGTGATTCTGGATGAAGGAATGGTCTCTGATCTCGTGTCAGGTGTTCTCTGACCTGAACCCTGTAGAAGATGAGTGAGTGAACTGAAGAGAAGAAGCTGTGAATCTGAAGATCTGGAGTGATTCTGGATGAAGGAATGGTCTCTGATCTCGTGTCAGGTGTTCTCTGATCTGAACCCTGTAGAAGATGAGTGAGTGAACTGAAGAGGAGAAGCTGTGAATCTGAAGATCTGGAGTGATTCTGGATGAAGGAATGGTCTCTGATCTCGTGTCAGGTGTTCTCTGACTGAACCCTGTAGAAGATGAGTGAACTGAAGAGAAGAAGCTGTGAATCTGAAGATCTGGAGTGATTCTGGATGAAGGAATGGTCTCTGATCTCGTGTCAGGTGTTCTCTGACCTGAACCCTGTAGAAGATGAGTGAGTGAACTGAAGAGAAGAAGCTGTGAATCTGAAGATCTGGAGTGATTCTGGATGAAGGAATGGTCTCTGATCTCGTGTCAGGTGTTCTCTGACCTGAACCCTGTAGAAGATGAGTGAGTGAACTGAAGAGAAGAAGCTGTGAATCTGAAGATCTGGAGTGATTCTGGATGAAGGAATGGTCTCTGATCTCGTGTCAGGTGTTCTCTGACCTGAACCCTGTAGAAGATGAGTGAGTGAACTGAAGAGAAGAAGCTGTGAATCTGAAGATCTGGAGTGATTCTGGATGAAGGAATGATCTCTGATCTCGTGTCAGGTGTTCTCTGACCTGAACCCTGTAGAAGATGAGTGAGGTGAACTGAAGAGGAGAAGCTGTGAATCTAAAGGATCTGGAGTGATTCTGGATGAAGGAATGGTCTCTGATCTCTTGTCCAGGTGTTCTCTGATCTGAACCCTGTAGAAGATGAGTGAGGTGAACTGAAGAGAAGAAGCTGTGAATCTGAAGATCTGGAGTGATTCTGGATGAAGGAATGGTCTCTGATCTCGTGTCAGGTGTTCTCTGACCTGAACCCTGTAGAAGATGAGTGAGGTGAACTGAAGAGAAGAAGCTGTGAATCTGAAGATCTGGAGTGATTCTGGATGAAGGAATGGTCTCTGATCTCGTGTCAGGTGTTCTCTGATCTGAACCCTGTAGAAGATGAGTGAGTGAACTGAAGAGAAGAAGCTGTGAATCTGAAGATCTGGAGTGATTCTGGATGAAGGAATGGTCTCTGATCTCGTGTCAGGTGTTCTCTGATCTGAACCCTGTAGAAGATGAGTGAACTGAAGAGAAGAAGCTGTGAATCTGAAGATCTGGAGTGATTCTGGATGAAGGAATGGTCTCTGATCTCGTGTCAGGTGTTCTCTGATCTGAACCCTGTAGAAGATGAGTGAGTGAACTGAAGAGAAGAAGCTGTGAATCTGAAGATCTGGAGTGATTCTGGATGAAGGAATGGTCTCTGATCTCGTGTCAGGTGTTCTCTGATCTGAACCCTGTAGAAGATGAGTGAGTGAACTGAAGAGAAGAAGCTGTGAATCTGAAGATCTGGAGTGATTCTGGATGAAGGAATGGTCTCTGATCTCGTGTCAGGTGTTCTCTGATCTGAACCCTGTAGAAGATGAGTGAGTGAACTGAAGAGAAGAAGCTGTGAATCTGAAGATCTGGAGTGATTCTGGATGAAGGAATGGTCTCTGATCTCGTGTCAGGTGTTCTCTGATCTGAACCCTGTAGAAGATGAGTGAGTGAACTGAAGAGAAGAAGCTGTGAATCTGAAGATCTGGAGTGATTCTGGATGAAGGAATGGTCTCTGATCTCTTGTCAGGTGTTCTCTAACCTCATCAGGCATGAGAACATTTAGAGCTGTTAAACTGGCAAATGGAGGTTTCAAAAAGTATTGAATTAAAAGGGTGCCATTAATTATTAGAGAAAAAACATTTGTATTAGAGAATTTTTATTTATTTCATAATGATATTTCCGTCCATTTTTAATTCTTATTATCCAATGAAATGTTAGATTTTTTAAAATATAAGATCAAAAAGATTTACATTGCAGATCAATATTAACAGCCTTCTTTGATTATAATTACCAAGGGTGCCCATATTTTTGGCCATGACTGTATATAATGCTTATCTACAATGTATATAACAGTAAGTTTTATTTTTGGAAGACAAAAATGAAAGCAATTACTGTTTTGCCTCATTCTCATTGTAATGCTGAGTACATATTACAGATAATATCACATTTTACAGTTTCTGATGGTCACCTGAAATAAAAGAAAACACAGACACTGAAACTTCTCAGGGTTTCATAGGATGTGAATTATCATGCATAATACATGGACATTCAGGCCCTTTATGGTGAAGGGTTTGACCCTCTTTTTCCCCATTAAACTTTACTCTAAGAATGACAGAAACATGAGAGTCTCTTACAGGAAAGACATTTGACTGGCTCGAGTTGTTCTTTTCTGTCTCATTCTCAACCGTTACAGGACATTTATTAATCTTTCAAACCTAAGATATTCTGCAGGAACTTTTAAGGTCTACTGACTATATTTAAATGTATTACACAATATTTCAGTAAATGCTGTAATAAAATAATTTAATTGGGTCTGTTAAAATACA
The DNA here is from genome assembly GCA_027564155.1 of Gymnocypris eckloni scoliostomus. Classification (NCBI taxonomy): domain Eukaryota; kingdom Metazoa; phylum Chordata; class Actinopteri; order Cypriniformes; family Cyprinidae; genus Gymnocypris; species Gymnocypris eckloni. The sequence continues at coordinate 25,556,877 of CM050431.1, forward strand.
GTATCAGTCAAAAGTTATGATTGTTTTGTCTTTTGCTGCTCGTGTATTATTGGTACTCAATTACTTATCCATGTTGAGAACAATTTCTTCTGCTTAATAATTGTAAAAAAAATTATGATGAATAGAAAGTTCAAAAGAATCTTATAGAAGCTTTTGTAAATATAAATGTCTTCACTGTCACTTATGAATTTAATGCCTTCTTGCTGAATTAAAGCATTTCTTTCTTTCTTAAAAACACTACAACTGTTTTCAACAATGTTAATAATCAGAAATGTTTCTAAACAAGGATCATGTGACACTGAAGACTGGAGTAATGATGCTGGAATTCATCATCACAGGAATACATTTAAAATATATTCAAACAATAGAAAATGCTTATTTTAAACCGTAATAACTTTTCTTAATATTACTGCTTTTAATTAGATGAGCAAAAAAGCAGCCTTGCTCAGCATAAGATACTTCTTTCAAAAACATAAACAAATCTGAATTATTCTTAATAATTAACTTTTGACAGGCAGTGTGAATAAAAACAAAACAAAACATAAAAGCAGATGTGCAGCCTTAACATCTTTATATGCAGCAAACCTTTGTTGGCTCATCATAATCTGTAACAGTCTTCATTTACTGAAATATTTAATAATGAAGTCTTTTTATTTGAAAAGTATTTGTTGTTGTAATGGAAAATCTTCGAGAGCTGATGGGGAAAGTGTGTTCAAGAGCGCATAGATGACCATGGATGCCCTTTTATGTGCAAAAGCTGTTTAAAGAGATCCTCATTCATCCCCTCTCGGCTTCGTGTCAGTGCCAGTGTGATAATGACCAGAAAAGGATCCAAAGCGTCACACTGTACACATACAGGTCACGTGACCCGAGGGGATTTATAGAAAATACTGGATGCGTTTCACGTGAATAAAACCTCAATAATGTACTCATGAAAGAGGTGGAAGTGAAGTTTAATCACGTGTAATGAAGTTATTAGTCTTGCAGAGGTTAATTTGACAGCTGCTTGTGGTCCTAAATGGTAAGTACAATATCTGATCTCCTCATTACAGAGCCACACTGAACTCTAGCCAGCATAATCACACATTATTCCTTCACAAAGATGTTATCTGTTCAGCCCAGGCTTTCTATGGGGTGTAATTTGCCTTTCCACAAATTGAGGCCTTAAGAAAGAATATCTTCTTTAAGTGGTTTTATCTTGTTTTCCATTCCAAATATCTAAACATCCTTAATCAACATCCATTTACTTCAGATGCAACATCAATATAAAACATCTGGTTTTCTGAGAAATTAAAATTAAACGACTTTGTGCTCACAAGAACAGATATCTGTTAATGGGGGATGAAAACTCATTTTCCCATCAAATTAGTTTAAAGGGAATTTTTTGGGGCCCATTGGCAGATATTTATAATTTTTTCTTTGTAATAGTTTGTCTTGTTGTCTAGCACAAATGTCAGAGGAAGAACATCACTTGCAGTGCATGAGATCAGAAAGTACAAGTTATTTCCATATTCTAGTGGTTGGGAACAGCCTTTGGCCATGTTTTATTTGTAAATGAAATGGAAAAAATGAATGGATATCTGTTGGGAGTACATTGATGTATTGTGCTCTTAAATGTTCTTTATTTGGTCTTAAAAAGTCTTACATTTACCTTAATTAAACCATGAGCTACCATGGACATGAAAGCATTAAATAGTGTGTGTGTGTGTGTGTATATATATATAAACACTGCAAAACAGTGCTGAAAAACAAGAGTTAATTTGATCTTACTCTTGTCGTGTTACAGTCACTAAAGTGTTGCACAATGGTAGCACAAACCATACAGCTTCAATCGATGATAAGCTAATTTTGGAGAAACAAATATTACCCTTAAGAAGGTGTATTTTGACAACTTGAGCAGAATAAAAAAAATTGAGCTGCATATGACCTTTAACAGCTTTTGCACTGTCACACTTTTCTGTCAAATTATAACTGAACACATTCTGTGATAGAAATGCAAACGATATTTGTAGAGCAGCTGCTGTGGTGAACATTCACTTTACTGGAGTCAAATGCACAGATGAACACTTGTACATGTTGAAAAGCACAGCGTTTGAGGAAATCAGCTTTAATATAAGAGTGTTGGGGTGAAAGGCAATCATGGACAAAGTGTCCTGCACATTATCCCCATTAGAATGATTGTCTGAATCTAGAGAGCATTTTCAGATCACATCTGTCTGGAATAAACCTTCATGTACTCCCTAAATACATCGGTGTCGACGCAGCACCTCGACGAGACTGTTCACACTCTCAAGTACAGTGTGTGTAACGAATACAACACCCATCATATTTTCTTAAAATAGCAAGTGGAATATTGCCACATATATAATGACATTTTCAAATGCATTCGTTAAACAAAAGCAACATTATGAGCTACTGATTTTTGTTGATGTTTAGACACCAGTCGATTTAAAGCCATTATTTTGTTTATAAGGTCCTTAACATCAGGAGGACGTTTAATGTAATAATAAACTGTTTTATTTATTTTATACCACTTCAATAATCAGCTGTGAACAGAAATTAAATAACACCTGCCATTGTCAACAGAAAGCTTCTGCTGTAAAGAAAAAAACCCAACAACATTAGATTAGTCTGAAAATCAGACTGAAGGTAAACATTTACAGAACTCAAGTTTACCCTAAAGATTCAGTTATGACGTAACCGAAAGAAGTCCTATAGGTACAGCGCGGCCAGTTATTTATAGCCTTTGAGAACATTTCAGAGGTAAACGTGCTGCTGTTTTACCATGCACAGGTTTTAAACGCTCGAGTAATCACGTTAAACCATTAACCCTTTATCTTTCTGCTTCTTCATGTAGAGTCACAGGGCTGAAAGATCACTGACAAACAGCAAAACTATTTGATTTTATTTCTGGATCTCTTTAAATATGGTTTATCAGGAGGTTTAAGCCAAACTGAACAGGAAGTTCCGGAAAGCATCTCTGAGAACACATAAAACTGAACACTCATGTATTAGTACGGTTTTATGATGTCCGGCTGTACAGAGGGAAAACAGTCTTGTGTCTTAAAGTATATTGGGTCTACTGTAAAATAATGAAAACACAAAATAATGTCATGAGCCAAAAACGTCAGGTTTGGACACTAATGAATCTGTTGGCCTGGAACGATGGCTCCAGTGGATGAATGAAGCAACTTTCTTTTAAAATGATTCCTGAGTGTTAAAAAAAAAAACAGAGGACTTCATCTTAAAGGGAGGATCTGGGATTTTCAGATCAAAACCCATTTATAAACTTCTATGCACCTAGACATAAGATTTTCACACGATTACATTTGTGCTTTAACTCAAATTGACATTTTGAATCATTTCTTTCCCTCAATGCCCACTGGAGGCTGTTCCAGCTCTAGAGATGCACTACATGAACATAAACCAAATCAAATCAATCGAGAGCTCCAGAGAGCAGGTAGAGCATTTGATGTGAAAATCCCCCTCGATGCTTTCATCTTCTGAAGCTCCATTCAGATCACATGAGCGATTTATGATCAATTTGTGGAATATTACGCTATATTGTGTATTTCTTTGTACAATAAAATGTTTGTACATATTTGAAGTAATTTTCTCCTTAAAAAGTGATTTAAACAACGGAAGAAAAATTATCTGGTTTTAAGATGAACAGCTTGAGTAACTGGTCAAATGCTTCCTCTGGATTGCATGAGCTCTATACGATAATATCCAGGAACATCGGGACATTTCCCTGTTCTCTTACTAGTAGCAGATGAAGAAAGAGTCATCCCTGAGGTCTGTGTGTGACTCATACATTATCCTTACATGTTAATATACTACAAAACATTCAGCCACATCGTGTACATTTTCCATCAGATTCACCATTTCAAGCCTGACAAAACCAGACTTTTTTAAACATCGCCCAAAAATATAAATGCCATTATTACCCTCATGTCGTTTCAAACCCTGCCACTGTTTTTTTCTTTTCTTGTGGTGAAATGTAAGAATGTCATGCAGTTCATAGTAACCACATCTATCAATCTCAAAATAAATAAATGTTTTATCCGCTGCTAATGCTTCCCTCCACTAAAGCTCTGAATACTAAACACCACTGGTTATCACGTATCCATCACATCAAACCTGGGCCAGATTTAACAGCTAAGATGGAGAAGAACATAATCAGGTACTTGCTAAATTTGGGTCTTTGGTTGTCGCACAAAGCTAACCGATGACTCACATGGTTACTTTTATGATGTTGGGATATTTTCTATACTTCCGTTGTAATGAAAAAAAGCTGTGATAAGCAAAAATAAAAGGCATAAATGTTTGTAACAACATGCGGGTGAGTAAATAGCGACAATTTTTAACATTGGGTCAACTATTCTTCAGATACGCCAGAAAATATATACTCATGACTCCGGTTTCTTGAAAGAACGTTATTTCAAATGCTTGAATGTAGGTTAAAAAAAAGGACTTCATCTTCTTGCATCCATCTTTGCTTGCCCCATTTAATTCGGTATCAGGACGCTTCAAAGCGCCAACACTGAAATGCTCAACGGAGGTCAAAAGATTTTGTCCTCGTTTTGTTGCACTAGTGGGCCAATATCATGTCAAAACAGACAGCGCTCCATCTCTGCACATCATTGCATTGCTCAGCGCTGGAATGGCTTGCGGACTTTCTTGCGCCGGCGTGGGGGCTTTCCTCCGTCAGTCCATGGTTCACTGCTGGGGTCGCCCCGTTGGGCCCCTGGGCTAAAGAACCCAGTTTGTGGAGAAGATCCTGAAAACATTGTTGAAGTCCCTGCAGCTGCTCCGGAGGAATGAGGCGGCGGGTTTCCCGTTGGGAAGAATTCTCCATTAGCAGACATGTCACTGGGAGCTCCACCCTGGAAGAAGCGGCTGAAGAAGTCTTGGAGGTCTGCAGGTGAGCCACCACCTGGTGCGTCTGAGGGGGATCTGGAGAACACAGTTTAACATGAAGACTGTCGTTACAGTAACACACAGGATGTCAGTTAGGAGCCAAGCACCAAAACTTCTGTTTTTGTTAGTCGTCGTCCTCTGCTCTTGAGTCTATGGTAGCCCATATAACTTAATGTGGGAAGGTTATGAAATATGGCACACGGATAGAGGACAGCCTGAACATAAACTGCAGCTAATTTGGGTCTCTACCTCTATTATTAAGAGCTTTTTGATATCTCATGCTGTTTTTGTAAAACATCATCAAACTTGATGCCTATCTGGATCTGAAGCTGTATTTCTGCAGTGTTTTGGTATATTAACACACCAAACTGAAGTGTTGATGTGAACTCTACATCTTCATTTTCAACCCAAATACAACCGTTGTTTTGTACATTGATCAATGACAAAAAAATCATACATTTGCATAAGTCTAGTTTAAAAAAAAGCATGTGCAAGTTCTTATAAATGAAAATGTAGGCAACATATACCACTTACATTATGAGATATATTATAAAACATTTGCATATTAAACATACTTCCAGTCTGGTTACACCTGAGTGAATGCGTTTCTCATTATCTTAAAGACCTTCATTCAAACACTTTTGTGTCTATTGTGTTAGGGGTAATTTCAACCCAAGAAGTTCAAATTTAGCTGCATACAATTTTTTTTTTGTCATGACTACTTGTAGCCGTTTGTTGATAAAAATTCAACTGTTCTTTGTTAGTTCATATTAGCTCAGATATTAAATAATATTATCATATAAAGTGTTTGTTTGATTATATTATTGTATTAGTAAATGGTAAAAATGAACATTGAGATTAATAAATACTTTAATTTCACTGTCAATTTTTTTCTCCATATGTTTCTCCAACAGGATCAGCGACTAGAAGGTCCAAATTGCAGTTTCAATGCAGCTACATGATCCCAGCTGAGGAATAAGGGTTGTACCTTCGCCTAAGTCATGCATGATTAGTGATCGATCGATATTGATTTGTTTATAACCGATACTTTGTACGTTCATGTACCCGATAATATGCAGAACCGATATTTATTTACTGTTATAAAGTAAATAAATAGAGTGAAGCTTTGGTTTTTCCTCCTTTCAGTCATCTTAACAACAACAAAAAACAGTTGCAAATTATCATTTTCATGTCAAATTTAATCTTCAAATTACAACAATAAAAACATTTTATTTATAAAAAGCATCATCAGCAACACTGATATTAACAATAAGCAAAATAATGTCTAATGTTTTCAAAAGGAGAAAATAAAGGACAAGAGTCATATCAACTTCATTTTAAACTACAGTTTTAGGTTTATAATCTGTTTAATAGACTAAAGAGTGAAAGTTTAATTCACTGGATAATATTCTCTGGAATATTGAAATAAGCTATAACAAACAAAACATCGTATTTTATTGCATTTCTTAACTGGCACGTTTTATCAGAATTATTAAAATGTTTTTGTCATTCTAGATTATGAAATAACTGCTGACAGCGCGGTTTATCTATGCATTTACACAGAACTATACTCAAACTGCGATCGCTTGCGGAGATAATAAATCATTAATTTCGATAGAGATGTTTATTGGTGAAATAATGGTTCTATAGTAAATGTTAATATAATTTAGTGTGTTTCAAACAAGTGAATCTTGTATAAAGTTACATGCTGTGGTCGTGCTGGAGCTTCTCCTGAGTGAACAGTGTCCACTGCTCCAGGTGTGTGTGTGTGTGTGTTAGGGATGGGTACCGAAACTCGGTATTTAATCGGTCTCGGGGCTAAATTATAAAAGACCGGAGTATCGATAAGCTCTGACGTTAACGGTTCTGCTATTGGTACTGGAGAAATTAAGAAAACACACATACATTTATTATTGCTATATATATATACACATTATCTTGCAAATTATATCCCCGCCAGAGTCACCAGCTGTTTTTATATGCAATAATATTCAAACTCTTGTCTATGATGCATTTTTGCTATTCCCAAATCAGAAGCGCGATCGCTCACGTGGAGGAGTTTCAACGCCGCAACATAAGCCCTGTTTATGATAAAAGAGAGAACTAACCATTAAAACATGCTTACACTTTAGGCCTGTGGCTGTTATATTAAACTGAGTTTATTTAATGTTTTTTAGCTTCTAAAGATTATAGCCGTGTTTCTTCTAACACAACTTCCTTCTCTTCACAGCGGCGCATTCGTTCCTCCTGACCAAAACTTAACGTCAGAATCAGATCAATCGTCTGTCGATTGTTGTAAAATGCCGCCGTCTTTACAGTTACTAAATTGCTGGACATGTTTGATAATGAAATTGTAAAGGAATTTTTCCTTCTGGGCAGTAATCAAACAGTGAGACATAGATTTCAGATGTATGCATTATATGTTTTCTCACTCGTAGTTAGAAAAGCATTCTATGTGTGATTTACTATGATTGAGAAGTGATAGAGGTAAGGAAACGCAGATGGTCAGGGGGTCAAGGGGGCATTTGCCTCCCTTTTCTGTATAACCATCAATCGGTAAACAAACTGGTATCTCTCCCTCTAGAGGAGGGAAGGAGGAGGGACGGAAGGAAGGAAGAAAAGGACTATAAAACAGACCGAAACTGCTTTCCCTTAGCTCTCTAGCTCTCTATAGCTATCTCTCTGTCTCTGGCTCTCTCTATCTATCTATCTCTCTCTCTGTCTCTCTCTCTCTCTTCCTGACTGACTCACAGCTATGTGTGTTAAAACTGAGGGATCTTCTCTTGCAAGAGAATAAATACCTTTATTATTATAATATGGACTCAGAGTTGTCTCTTACTCAGTGATGATGTTTGTTAGAAAGAAATTGCCACAACAATTTGGTGTCAGAAGTGGGATTCCTTGGAAGTGACTTCTGGACCTGACAGCGGACGGAGGCTGATCACCTTGGAGCTGAAAAGTTCCAACCCTACCTCAAAAAGATTGAGAGACGAGGGACCGTTCGCTGTTGGGACCGGAGGATCGACCACTGGAATCAAAAAGAACCCAGGTGGCACAAAAGCGACATCTCTGGTAAGAGACAATTAAATTAAATTTAATTAGGGTGAAATACAGTTTAAAGAGTGAAATTGAACCATATTGGCTGAAATTGTTTCTGTGGTAGAGTAATCTGAGCACGAACATTCAGATTAGGTAACCTGAGATTAATTTGAGATCTGTAACGGATCAAGAGGGTTTCAAACAGGTACCGAGGTTAATTGGGGTTAGAAAAAATCTAAAGATTTTGATAAATCACAATTAAGAGGGCACTAATAGTGCAACCCGACCCGATTGCGGGATAAGAGAAAATCGGATCTGCTGGAGACGTCTAGCAGATTAAAGAGACGCGCGTGAGTAAATCCACAGAAAGCAGAAAACAGGAAGTACAATCCACACGAGAGACGCTGTTCCTCAGGCTGAAGTGTGTGTGTGTGTGAGTGCGTGTGTGTGAGTGTGCGTGTGTGTGTGTGTGTTTGCGCGCGTGTGTGTGTGTGCGCGCGTGTGTGTGTGTGTGCGTGCGCGGCGCGCTCCAAGCTTCGGGCGCGTCCAAACGATCAAATACACACACAATAAATGGTATATTTGTCAGTTTGTTTAACTTTGTTTCTTTGTTCATGTTCTTACTCTATCTTATCTTATGTATATAAAACACAAAAAATGCCTGCACACTGCTGCATTTACAAATTGATGTTTTATATTTATTTAATGAAATATTTATTTAACATTTCAGAATATAAAGCCATGTTAATTAAGCTGCTAATCTATCATAGAAATATATATTTCATACATATATGTGTATGTATGTATGTATATATGTATATATATATATAAATAACAAAAAGTACCGATAAGAATACCGTTAAAGCACCGGATCGATAAGCAGTATCGATAAGAGTAGTAGTACCGTTAAAACCTTAACGATACCCATCCCTAGTGTGTGTGTGTGTGTCCACTGCTATATATCCGATATATCGCCGATCTCTACACGTGATCTTTCTAACGTGACTACATAATGTGTGAAGTCATGGACGAGCATCGCAGAGCTAGTGCAAGACCAACATTTGTGGTTAAAATCTTGTTTTACTAGATAAGACCCTTATTCCTCGGCTGGGATCGTTTGAATCTGCACTGAAACTGCAATTTGGAAAAACCTGCTGGTCCCTGTTAAAAAAGAAGATAATATACAATAAACATGATTACTAACCATTATTATATATTTGAGCAAAATAAATCGCTCAATCGTTTAACCATTGTCCTAGTAGTTAACTAATGTTCACAACTGGAACCTTATTGTTAACAGTTACCTTTTTAGATTTTCAAGAAATTAAAGACCCAAGTGGGAAAACTTCCCAGTGACTTGCGCTTACAGAATAATCAGCATTCCATTATATTATGATATATCACTGTCAGATAGATTTGGAATGCTGATTATGGCCTCTGAATAACTGATGTTGTCATAATACAAAACACTTATTATTAGGAAAGTCTTAGGCTACATTTACACTAGGGCTGTAGTCAAGTCCACCTTTGTAGAGTCCAAGACAAGTCCAAGTCCAAAGAGGTTCGAGTCCGAGTCAAGACCGAGTCCAAAGAGGTTCGAGTCTGAGTCAAGACCGAGTCCAAAGAGGTTCGAGTCCGAGTCAAGACCGAGTCCAAAGAGGTTCGAGTCCGAGTCAAGACCGAGTCCAAAGAGGTTCGAGTCTGAGTCAAGACCGAGTCCAAAGAGGTTCGAGTCCGAGTCAAGACCGAGTCCAAAGAGGTTCGAGTCCGAGTCAAGACCGAGTCCAAAGAGGTTCGAGTCCGAGTCAAGTCAAGTCCAAATGAGACGGTCAAAACTGAGAAAGAAAAAAATAATCTTCTTCAAAACCACATACTTAATTATTGATAATTGATGTGATACGAGAGACGGCATATCTTCTATTCTAATATAATAATTTTGCATTATTGTTTGTAATGATCTAAAGCATGTGCAGCAACACTGTAGGATCAAATTAGGCTATTTTATTTCTCCTCCTGAGACCCAGCTGTGGAGTTTTTGTCTCTGTAGTGGACATTCTATTTTAGTGTATTTCTCTGAGACCTCACATGTCACAGTTATAAGCCCGGATGTCCTGTACAGAGCACATTCAGTTTTTTTTTAAACCCTCTCCTATGTCTTTAAAGATGGCTATATTTAATTTAGTGAAAAATTTTACATCCTTATGGAAATATGATTATATTTTGAAATTTGTCATTTAAATCTGAATAATTTTCAGATTGTTTGTCATAAAGCAACATCTCAGGAAAATGTTATGGGTTTTCAAATTCAAATATGACTTCCTGTTATGAAACAGGACATCATTTCATACATGTTCAATGTAGAGGACACCAGGACTAAAAGCATGTTTATTATGCATTTTGGGAGACACAGCTATTGAATAGGGAAATAAATTATATATCAGTTTGCTTATGAAATATTATATATTATTATGAAAATCTGGCCATGTATTACTCCCATTCTGTCCCAACAGCAACACATTAATAAGCAAATTAGATACAGTGTATAGATACACTGTGTTTAATGGGAAACCAGTTTATGGAATTTTTTACACACATATTGCATAAAACAAAATGGTATATCAAATAATTTTGTTATACATTTTAAAACATAGTTGAGAATCATCCTTAAACAAAGTTTAGTATAAAAAAATCCTGAAATCTAAAAATGTATTTGGTGATTTAAAAAAACTCCCATTGATTTTGCCGTTTTGATGTCTATTCATGCCATTTAATTTTAGTCCTTGTGTATCAAATATGAATAAAGTAGAGTTTTTCACACAAAAAAAAGATTTTTTTTTTTTTTTTCTTATGGTCCAAACAATGTAATGACATGAAAACGTTTTATTTTTTTTACGGGGTGAGGATATTTTAGGTTTGCAATTTCACTAATATTTGACCAATTCTCGATTTTGTAAGATTGTATCTAGTCAACTTGAAAATGTAACTACAACATGATTCAAGCAACTTTCTCTTTATTAACCCTCTAGTTAAAGAAAAGTATATTCTAAGTGCACCACACATGACGTTGTCTTCATGATGTAAATGTGAAACAAATCACTAAATATCTTTGCAGAAAAGATGCATGAACTACAACTACATCTTGTACAAACTTATATTATGCATATTAGGCTATATGTTCTGAAATAATACAAGACAAATGCTCCAAAAAACTCAAGTAATTCCAATTCAAAATGACTGAAGGTATAACACCTAGAGTGCTATTATTAACTATAAAGGCTCTGTAAAACAATGAACAGCAGTTTTCAGCCTGTCACCGGGATGCAAACCTGAAATATCAGACCTACAGTAGTAGTTCTTCACCAGTTTTTTATTTGATTACGCTGCTGTTCCATTGTTTTTTCTATGTAAGCATGGACGCGTTTGACTGTTGCGCTCGCGTCTCTTGCAGCGTCTCGTGCATGAAACGGCTTTCTAAAAACGCGGCACTCTAGTTATTAAAAGATGTTTAACTCACACCTTCTTGTATTTTTCCTATTCCACTGCCCGCGTCAACACAAAAACACACCTAGCAACATCTCAGGAAATGTGCACAACTCCATCAAAAATGGAGACTTTTGAAAACACCTCAGACTCCGATTTAGTTTGAAAACTCTGGGGTAGCGTTTCACTGTAAACGGACCAAAACGTATACTTTTGAAAATGATGGGGTGGCTGCCCACATTCGCTCTCTGCGTATCCTTGACGACGTGTAAACAATAACATAATTCTCATAGTTGAGTATATGCACGCAGACGCGTCCGCCATCTAAATAATAGGGAATCTACCTATACACATCTATGGTTGTACCTGCATGAGTGGTCCTGTATAAACAGAGATCGTTTCTGAAGCGCAGTGAAAACACCAGTGTAGAAGAGGATCGTTTTCAATTTAAGACGCCGTTTTAAACCAAAAAGCACTAGTGTAAACAGGGTCTTAGACTGATGATAGGCTACTTTTTGAGCAATTTTGCTAGGCAACTTTTTTGACGTTGCTTGGGCACTTTCTCACTGGGAATGGGTAACACATTTCTATCTGGATACTTCAGATCGGTTTTGGGTCCTATGTCTCACCTGGGGCCTGTACCATGGTGGTGGCTGAACAAACTCAGGGTTACAGGATTAGTTTTGAGTTGACAAAACCAAACCAGTCCAATCCGGCTTTGTTGGTACCATGAAGCTGATAATCAACTTTCTCTGTCAACTCAGGCTTTATCCTGAGTTAATGGAGCGCATGCACAATATGAATGTGTGACACCATTAATGAACAGCCAATCACAACACAGAGCAAGTGTGATTCACTACCAAAGATTAAAAGATTGAACGATATGAAGAATTTAAACACATGAAACGATTGAAACAATGAAACTATTATCCATGAAAGAGGAAAACATCTTACCATACAAGTGCAAGTAAAAGTTGTAAAGTTAGTTGATGATATTTATAGGTAGAAATACACTTTAAAATCTAAGCTCATATGTGGTCATGTTTAAAGCTTTTGATTCTAAAACTTAATTATATAGCATATTATCTACTTATTTATATTTCATATTAGCTACATGTTTATATAAATTTTCAATAAAAGCTTAATAATTACTATTAAATTAAGATGGCTTGTGTAATGGATTAAGGGTATAATAATTATACAAATCATAATCTCTAAAAATCAGATAATTTTATCTTAATTTTTTAAAAATTTTAACCCTTGTGCATTGTTCAAATTCACTACCCTTTCGTTATGTTCGGGATGAAAACATCCACTAAATTAACTGCTGTAAAATTGATCTGATAAATATTTTTACCATTTTTTTTGCATAAATCTGTTAATCAACCTCAGTCCTGATCAAAACTAAAAAATTAAAAATCCATGATTTTTACTCTTAATTGCCAAGTTCATAAATGATGTCACTGATTTTGGAAAAAAACACACAAAATTACTTATTTTCAATATAAAAGCGTGATTGTGGACTGGATTTTTTTACTTTTATCACAGTCTTGGGCATGTCCAAGATTAGGAAAAACATTGGCTTTGATGCATTGTTAGTTTTGAGCAGCATCAGATTTACATTTTTCTCCCTCATTTACTGTTCGTGGCTGTTTTGCCCCATTGACTTCCATTATAACGACATTTTTGATTGCAAAGCCATGACACCATATTATCATGTATTTTTGATTGTTGGTGGTTTTCCCTGTTGGGAAGAGGTCAAATTTGTAATTTTACAGTTGATCACAGGTAGCACCATTAACCCTTTAGATAGGCCTGTGCAAACAAAAGCTTAGTTTCTGGCTTGTATATGGAGTCATATGGAGTATAACAGCATATTATAGTATGTGTGTGTGAGTGTGTGTGTGTTTGTGTGTGAGAGAGAGAGTGACCTTTGTGCACTTACCTTGATGTCTGAAAAATCTAAATATGCACCTCAGCTCTCAGAACTACATGGAGTAAACAAAAACAAAGTAAGTGTATTTATGCACCTGCTGCCTTTTGATGGTGAGAAGTACAGATGGCCTATGTGTGAAATGCTTGTCTTTTCTTGATGTAAAGAGCCATGTATAAAGCCAGTTTAAAACCTTAAATTCCTTCAGTGATACACTTTTCAATTTTTTTCTGTAAACAATCTACTCTGCATTCGATTTATGAACATAATTTATTATGAACCAAAATGCAACAACAACTTCTAATAAACTGAACAATGGTGCAAGAGTTGAGGATGGATGGAGAACTAAACAATTATTCTAAGTATTTAGTGTGTGTCTGTGTGTGTGTGTGTGGGGGTGGGTGTGTGTGTGTTCAGTCTTTCCAGCAGGACTTGCAGCATATCACTTGGTGCTCTTTGCAAGTGTGTCCACCACAACAGATGCAAGAGCTGAGTGTTCTTTTTTTTTGTCCTCTGCACCACTTGCATGTTCCCCTTTTCACTCCTGAGCTGCTGGTGCCTGCTGCTGTCTGTGGATTTGTGTCTGGAGGGACAGCTGCAGGAGACTGAGACTGAGAATAGGATGCATGTAGAAACAAATGTGTAATGGCACATACCTGGTGTAGATTTTTGACACTTCCCTTGCAGCGGTTGTAATCTGTGAATTGTGACCATACATACTGCAGCTCGCTGGAGGGGTCAGGCTGCATAATAATTTCTAAAACTTTGGTACAAGTCAAGTCCTTTCTCATGTTGCTTGCTGCTCTTCTCACCATCAAATGACCAGCAGGATGGTATGCAAGGGTTTAAATCCACTTATCTTGTTTTTATTTAGTCTGCACTTCTCACCATCAAAAGGCAGCAGGTGCATAAATACACTTACTTTGTTTTTGTTTACTCCATGTAGTTCTGAGAGCTGAGGTGCATATTTAGATTTTCTCAGACGATCAAGGTAAGTGCACAAAGGTCTTTCTCACACACTCTCTCTCTCTCTCACACACACAAACACACTATAATATGCTGTTATACTCCATATGACTCCATATAAAAGCTAAAAACTAAGCTTTTTTTTTGCACAGGCCTATCTAAAGGGTTAATTGTGCTACTTCATGATCAACAGTAAAAATGTCAAGTTTTATCTCTTCCCAACAGGGAAAACCACCAACAATCAAAAATACATGATAATATGGTGTCATGGCTTTGCAATCAAAAATGTAGTTATAATGGAAGTCAATGGGGCAAAACAGCCACGAACAGTAAATGAGGGAGAACAAATTTAAATCTGATCCTGCTCAAAAACTAAAATGCATCAAAGCCAATGTTTTTCCTAATCTTGGACATGCCCAAGACTGTGATAAAAGTAAAAAAATCCAGTCCACAATCACTTTTATATTGAAAATAAGTAATTTTGTGTGTTTTTTTCCCAAAATCAGTGACATCATTTATGAACTTGGCAATTAAAGAGTAAAATCCTGGATTTTTTATTTTATTTTAGTAGTTTTGAACAGGACTGAGGTTGATTAATAGATTTATGCAAAAAATGGAAAAATATTTCTCCGATAAATTTTTAGCAGTCTAATTTAGTGGATGTTTTCATCCCGAACATAACGTAAGGGTAGTGAATTTGTCCACGGTGCATTGTTGAGTTTTGAAAAAATTCAAAGCATTTTCCTAAAATATGTGTTAAAATAAGATTTGTCACCAAAAATCATTCCATTTGCTGAAACACAAAAAGTTGTGGCCAAATTAACACTCAACAGCACCCCTTAGTGGACGAAAACGTCCCCAACAGCACATAAGGGTTAATAAACCAGAACAAAGCCTGCCCCGGAGCAGGTTAGTTACTAGCTACTATAGCAATGAACACTGCTAAAAGCCAAATCACTTTCATGGTACCTAAAACCCAGAGTTGCCAACTTCATGGTACAGGCCACTGGTTGCCCGTTGATGGCAACATTAACCAAAGTTACTTCTAAACCAATAACCTGCTAATAACCAGTAACATTGCTGAAAATATTTCCCTGTATCATCAGCGTGTATCATCAGCCTTAGGAAAGAGCACTTACCTGTGGCGGCTGGCTCCGCTGCTACCTTTAGAGCCAAAAGAGATGTGATATGGCACCCGATGCGTGTCTGGAGAGATGCTTATACGCTGACAGCCTGCCCACTCTGTGTGAACATAGAGATGTGTCTCAATATATGCATAACAACATATGAACACAGCAACGATCCGAGAGTGGGAATTGGAATGAACTACCAGTGATGTCAAAGACTTTGCCATCCATGAAGGCGTAGTATGTGATGCGCAGTCCCAGCATACTGGATTCAGCCCACAGGTCCCCTTCCTCGGCGCTGTGGCATTTACTACATTCAGAACAGAATCGGGCCTCACCAGGCTCACGATCTAGCTCGAAGCGCCTGCGGAAGAGGCCATGCTCAGATGAACATGGAAACACAGCATAGAATGCAAAACAAGATCTGTATGAAATGACAAGACTGAAACGATGATCTGTAATACGCACTTGTGCTTGCCCTCACATTTAGTGCACATCATTGTGTTCATGGCTTCTTTCAGGTCATCCTGCAGTTTGCTCAGAAAGTCATTCATGGACTTTGAAAGCTCTGTAGCTGCCATACGCTTCCTGCAGACACAGAACCCAAATATAAAATCACTCAAGACTTTCATAGTTACATGAAACATGTCCAGGTCACCTTTCTAAAAAATATTGTAATATGGAGTAATATTGGCCCGGTTTCACAGACAGGGCTTAGATTAAGCCAGGATTAGGCCATAGTTCAATTAGAACATTTAAGTAATTTTTATAAACGTGAAAAACAATACTGGTGTGCATTTTGAGACAAAATAAAGGCATTGATATATTTTAAGATCAGTCAGTGAAAGTTTCTTTCAGTTGAAACAGCTCAGACTTAGATTTTAGTCTGGGACTAGGTTTAAACAGTGTCTGGGAAAACGGGGGATTAAGTTCAGCATAAAATGCATTATAACAGATATTCCCATGATACAATGTTTTTTTATTTTATTATATAACTATTTTTTTTTTTTATTGTTGTTTTCCACATTACATTAACTTTCACGTTGTGTTTCAGTCATTTTGACCAGGAATGTTTTTAATCTTTTTAATTTGTCACAAAGCAAAATAACAGAAGCCATTTTCTTCACGAAAACATATAATTTAGGATGTAGATCAATCTACTTGTTCTTATCTAATGCACTCACAATTCATACTCTCTCCGAGTCTCTGGGTTACTGACGATGTCCCACGCTGCTCTTAACACCTTGAAGGCCTCGCCAGCACCTGGGTGCTTGTTTTTGTCTGGATGAACCTGTACACAAACAATACATTAAACCTGGACAAATCAATACCATCCAGAACTCATCCCATGTTTCAGGGCAATGATTGTATGTAATCTCACCTGTACTGCCAGCTGTCTATAAGCTCTCTTGAGTTCTGATTCAGTGGCATGAATATCCACTCCCAGAACATTAAATGGGTCCAACTCCTCTTCAGGGATCTGTACCAGAGCAAGAGTTGAGAATATACAGCAGTTAAGTCACACTTCAGTTTCATAGATTCGTTTTTACAGTATCCAACATCAAATCACTAAGCAACACCGACTCGGTCCCCAACAAAATAAAAAACGCTTTCAAACACATACCAATAAAATTGTAAAATGGATTTTATAAAAGATCTGACTCGTGTGATGTCATGCAACAAGGGTTAATAATGGCAAAGTTTGTAGCTACCTCTACATATTTCTACTTGATGTCAATTTATGAAATATGAGTCTAGCCTTTAGATTGCTTTGTTCACACAGAAGTAAATAATATAATGCTTATTAAGTATATTGACAACAACTAGCTGCACTCCGTGTCTGAGGATGAAAACAGTCAGAGATGAACGTCATAATTAGGTGTCAGTCTAAAATGACGTGAATGCAATATCATCATGTGGCTCTCGAGGGTATTTGATTGTGATCGGTCAATATTTGTCATATATTCAAGCACATTTCCTACTCCGCTGTGCTAGTTTCAGGTCTATCCTACCACTCTCTTCTAAAATAATAAAATAAACTCAAATCAGTATTTTATGTCAATGAATACACTTATCACTTCGGTAAGTGTCTGTGTAAGTGGGATAAAGTACAGCCAGTCAGTAAGTCTTTAATAATAAAGTACATGGATCACAAAGCTGACAGCACATTATCCATTAATAATCTGAAAATATTAAAGTCATGATGAAAAGGAAGTAGCGAAATATCTTTTTTTCCATACTGTGATGTGCATCCGAGTGTAACAGATTACTGAAAAAGAAAAATGTTGGTAACGCTAACCTTGACTTTACTTAAAGCCTTTGAGTATAATGCATTACATAGTTATTTACATTGTACGCTGTAATCATGTAATGCATTATATTATTTCAGAAATAATTGCAACCAAAGTACAAATGCATTATATTTGTAGATTTCTTGTTACACTGAAAACTGTTTGCTTGTCATATGTTTCAATGCATTATTTTTGGAAAGGTGCAACAATGCACAGATAAATATAATAATGTACTATAACTGTGGTTACAATTATTTAGGATATAACACTATACAAATATGTCACTATATACAGTAGGACATTTTTCTTTTGATTATTTTGTACGTTTGCCCAATGACAAAGAAATGACTCATTAAAATGCAATTTATAACTTATTTAAATGCGTTTTTCTGGATTTTTTTGTTGTTATTCTGTCTCTCTCTGTTTACTACCATTAAAATTATAGACTGATCATTTCTTTTTCAGTGGGTAAACGTACAAAATCAGCAGGGGATCAAATACATTTTTCATACATACAAGGCTAGTTGAGGTATTAATGTTTCCTATGCTGTGACGAAAAAAAGAAAAACTATCATTGAAGATTAACATCTCATGCTTTTTGTAACTATATATAACTACCCATATATATATATATATATACACGTGTGTGTGTGTATGTATATATGTATTCATGCATGCACAATTGAAGTCAAAAGTTGACATACACCTTGCAGAATCTGCAAAATGTTGATTACTATTTCAGAAGATTCAAACACTCACAGATGCTCCAGAAGGAGAAACCATGCATTAAGAGCCTTTTTGAATTTGAAGATCAGGGTAAATGTAACTTAATTTGTCTTCTGGGAAACATGTACCTATCTTCTGTAGCTTCTGAAGAGCAGTACTAAATTAAAAAATATTATATTTAGGCAAAAACAGAAAAATATACACATCTTCATTCTGTTCAAATGTTTTCACACCCCGGCTCTTAATGTATGTTTT
The DNA here is from genome assembly GCA_027564155.1 of Gymnocypris eckloni scoliostomus. Lineage (NCBI taxonomy): Eukaryota > Metazoa > Chordata > Actinopteri > Cypriniformes > Cyprinidae > Gymnocypris > Gymnocypris eckloni. The sequence goes on from CM050431.1 coordinate 25,575,614, forward strand.
TTCCTTCTGGAGCATCAGTGAGCGTTTTAATCTTCTGTAATAGTTGAATATGAGTCCCTCAGTTGTTCTCGGTGTGAAAAGATGGATCTCAAAATGATACAGTCATTGTTGGAAAGGGTTCAAATACACAACAATGCTGGAAACCCAAAGAATTTGTAGGAGCTGAAGGATTTTTCCTTAGAACAGCAGGAAATTGTACTGTTCAGGACAAACAAGGACTCATGAACAACTATCACTAAACAAAAACACTACTGTGGATCATTCAGGTAACACAGTATCAAGAATTAAGCGTATGTAAATTATCATTTTTTATTTTCTCTTGTGGACTACATGTAAACATATTTTATGTGAAATATATTATTCAGGTCAGTACTAAATAAACAATAGCATGCATTTTGTATGATCTCTCTTACTTGGTAAAATAATCAAAATTGTGCAGATTCTGCAAGGTGTATGTAAACTTTTGACTAACTAATATATAGATTGGCCTTTTATTGTGGCCAGCCTAAGGCACACCTGTGTAATAATAATGCTGTCTAGTCAGCATCTCTGCAGGACAGCTAAACTCTGCAGGACACCGGCCCTCCAGGACTGAACTTGGTGACCCCTGTACTATATACTTAGACAGCATAAGTTTTGCTCAGATGCTGCAATCGAGTTTTAGAACAGAGTCATTCAGATCAGGATAGCTTTCTCCCGAATCAAAATAGAATCATTAATTTTCAAAGATATCTATATATAGTTCTGATTTAAAATAACTTTTATATTATCAGATATTCATGCTTCTATCTCTAGGAGCACACACATCAATACCTTGGCCAGTGCCAGCAGTCTCTGCAGTTCTTCTCCAGGTTGCCATTTGTCTGCCCCCCTATTGGGAGACTCTGGATTCGAGTTTTCATTCAAGACGCCTTTTTTAAAGAAACACCTATGAATTCTTGTGTTCAGATCTGACACTTTCCTCCAAACCCTGCTGCTCTGAAGGGCAAACCACCATTTCCTGCCCCTCTCTCCAGCCAGCCTTCCCACGATACACCTCAGCATCTGAGAGCCAGTGCTTAGTGCAGCACAAACAAATCTCCAACAAGAAAGTAGAGCATGTCGAGCCCAACGAGCACACCTGCCAATGCTCTCTATTACAGCTACACCTGAACACCAGCTCCAGTCCAGGAGTCGCCTCAAATCTTGCGTCATGGCTGGAATATCTGTGACTTTGGAAAGCATGTGTGCTCCAAAGTCGTATAGTGCAAGTGCTGATGATTCAACAGCAACCCCACAGCGGTGGGTCAAAGAGATGATGAGCTCCACAACAATATGTATGCAGGAAATGCACCAGGGGCTGACGACATCTGCCAGAAAATCCCGACACACCATGACCAGCTGCATCCCGTTTTTCCTTCGGACACGGCTGTGATTGTGCAGATGGTGGTTTCGTCGCTTCACCTGCTTGTGTCTGCTGGGCCCAGAGGACGCAAGGAAGGATTTGTGAGGCATGGAAGATGGAGAAGTCCACGATGGTGTTTGATCACAAGGCCCATGCCCTGATCCACTCTTTTTGGACTTCCCTTTCCTACCGGTGCCAGCATTGCGTGATCTAGACTCCCCATTGCCTCCAAACTCACTCTCCAGCTCATATTTTCCTCCTCCTTCCCATTTCTCCTTGTCCTTCTCGGAAACCCCATCTTGCGCCTGATCATCATTCAAATCTTCAGTTTTGGTATTTTGCTCTTCATTCTCATCTACTTCCAAATCAAAGTCTTCATCAGGGAATTCACAACCAAAATCATCAAGCGTCTCATGTCCACAGTCAGGTGCTTGAGACGAGATCACATGGCTGTCATTTCCATAACACGGACTGGCCAGAGAAACAATGGGCGGCTCCACTGTTTCCCATTGTACAGCCATGTCTTCTTCCATATTGCTCAAATATCCAAAGGGTCACTCCCTCACGCTTAAAACAGTCATGAGGAGATCCATCATGAGCTTCAGGGTGGCAGCAAACTTAGACATGCAAGCACTGTATTTAACAACAATCTCATATTTACAAAAGAAACACAGTATGGGGTCTTCAGCAAGTCCAGCATGGCAGACGATTAGAGACATCCCAAATCACGGCGGCATTCTGAACCCCTGCAAATGAGAAGAAACTTTAGCAACGTACACTAAATAACTCATCTGAACCTAGTCCTGATTTTTTAAACCATACATTTCAAATTCTACATTAGAGAAACAAAAACACTTTTTATATACCATATACACAAGAACCCAACCAACACAAACATCAACACAACCATAGCGTAAAACAAAAATCCCATTTATTTCCTCCATAACATTTGTAATGATAAACTTTTCAACAAAGACCTACCATTCAGATTGTGATGTAAGCATTGATGGATATTTCTGTAGACACTACGTAATCTCTAATTATTCTGAAGAGGAAATAAGCTGATATTCCTTTAGAGATGCAATACACTTGATAAAGCAGTTTTTACCCTATAATCAAACATTGTAAATCAATCAAACATGCTATATTGCACCATTGTGATTCGAGAACATCATATATAAAGCATCACGATGAGCATGTTCACGGACCAGACTCATTTTACAAATACTTTTAATATTTCCCTGATTCAATGTTTGTGATAATCTCAAAACAATTCATGTCTTGGAATTTGAAGATATTTTGTAATATCATACAGAAAAAGGCTTCATTTCCTGTTTCATTCTATATTCAGATTTGTTGATAATCAATATAGGTATATTTGTTGTTACATATACAAATATACACATGAAACCTACTGGCAAACGATGGATTTACAATTTGTGGAATAAATAAATAGTTATTTATGGAATTTAAAGAGGTAATTTAGCAGTTTGATCAAAAAGACCTTTAACTTCAGTGTCAGCAATTTAGCTGACCTACATGTCACGTCCCACAGTTAAGACTACACAACATTGTGAGATGTCACGAAGTTTTTCGAGCAATAAAAGCGCATCACACCCACAAGGGAAGTGCCAGAGAATGACATGTAAACATGCCAACATCACATGACTGTAACTCAGTCCTGATAAAGTGCAGAAGCATCGACTCCTCAAATGCTGCTCACTGAGGTTTTACAGACGGCGCTTGTTGCTGTGAACGTTTATGTTGAATAATCTTTATATTTGTTTAATCTCTTCCTCGACGATGCTGTTTTGCTTTAGCAGGCATGCTAACAGATGAGCATCCACAACGAGCGTTGCAGCATTGTTACTCTAAAAGAACAGTGTACAGACAGGAAAGTTTATCTCGGTGTAAGATGAGTTTGAAGCAGCTCAGCCTGTCTTCTCACCTCTCTTTAGCTGCTTTCACTGTCCTTCTCTCTTCATTCTTGTTCACTTCCGAGTACAGCACAAGCGCCGACACGTCACTTCCGTTTAAGTAACCCTTTCTTGTCTCCCGTTAACTGGATGGGCAGGTTAACAGTGTTGCCAATTGAGCAATTTTGTTACCAAATTAAGCAACTTTTCAGACTTCCCTAGCAACCTTTACTTCAAAAAGCACCTAGCACCAAATGTAGCTATTTTAAAATGTATTTGGCTACTTTTAGCAACTTTTAATAAGTGACTCAAACGATAAAAAGGCCCACATTTTCCATCTAAATTACACAAGAGGAGATCACAGATGCCTAGCAGTACACGCATCACATGAATTAGTTAGCTGCTATTTGAAATTTTCAAATTAATAATAATTAATAAACTAGTAGGTAATTTTCAGGACATTAGCCGTTATTCATTATTCCTTGTAACCCTGTGTAACCCAACCACACAAAATACAACGCGTAATTTAAAATGCAGGTAAAAAACCTGTGGAAAAATCGATACGGAACATTTTTACAGACTTTCCTCAGAGTGTAGCATACAAACTAAACACACATGTATTTACATTGATTTATTATCACTATTTATTTACTACTTATTTATGCTAATACGTATCAGTATTTATGTTATATTATACTATAGTAAACGTTAGACAAATCTGCATTTTCTGACATTTTTTAGTGGGGGGATCTAAAAACTCGCCTAGGGCACCAACAGAGCCTGGGCTGGCCCTGATTAAATGAGTTTATAGCGTATCTTTCTTGATGCTCAGTCTGAAAGACAAGCATCAAGACTGAAAGTCTTCATCAAGTGGTGATAGATAGATAGATAGATAGATAGATAGATAGATAGATAGATAGATAGATAGATAGATAGATAGATAGATAGATAGATAGATAGATAGATAGATAGATAGATAGATAGATAGATAGATAGATAGATAGATATGACATTACTCATAAAACAATCCTTAGTGTCCCGGGTTCTTTATCGGTATTTTTTTAATAACAGGGGTTTAGTGTAATTATCATTGGTGTGTAATTTTATTCCTCAAGGGGGCATTGTTGTTTCAGTGACTGGCCTGACTTTTGCTAAGTGATCTTAAAACAGTCGACATGAACACTGTATCAAATGCCAACTGTGTTGTGAGCTGTCAATTAGAGTGTATCGTTTTATTTGTGCAATTTAAATCCAAATGCATAAATAAAATAAGACTAAATATATTTTAATATATACATTTTATATATTATAAATATTTTATATAAAATATGCACACTTATGTGTTCTATTATTCTATTTACAAAGAGGTAAAATAAATCAGCTGAGCTGAATCATATGCCACATATTTAACTAGCAATTTATGGTGACATTAAAAGGATTAAGAGCAGGAGACTGGACTTCATTTGTGTGGCTGAGGCTTAGCTAAAATTCAGGACACCTGTTTCACAGACAGGGCTTAGACTAAACCAGGATTAGGCCATAGTTCAATTAGGACATTTGAGTCATTTTAATAAGCATGCCTTATTTAAAAAAAACATTACTGGTGTGCATCTTGAGACAAAACAAATGCACTGGTATGATTAAAATCAGTCTTTAATCTGAAACAGCTCACATTTACATTTTAGTCTGCGATAGGCTTAAGCCTTGTCTGTGAAACCGGGGATATGTGTCCTAAATATACAAAAATAAAAACATTCTATTCGTATTCTATGAATATTCTGTAAAGTTATATTTAAAATGAATACATAATGAATAGCCTTAATGAATACATAATTAACACACCGTGTTCCTGTAGCTCAGTGGTAGAGCATTGCGTTAGCAGCGCAAAGGTTGTGGGTTCGATTCCCAGGGAACACACATACTGACAAAACATGTATAACCTGAATGCACTGTAAGTCGCTTTGGATAAAAGCGTCTGCTAAATGCATAAATGTAAATGTATGAAAAAAGACTGAGGCACATGGCCCGCCGCACACACACACACACACGCGCGCAGTGAGCGCGTCAACCAGTCAGAGTCTGAGGTGCCGGGGAATCCCGCTGCTCAAGCCGCGTCACTGAGCTCGATCACCGCCCACAGACTCGGTGATCTCCAGCGCTCTTCCACACAACCAACTGACTGCACTCATGCTTGTTCATGCATTAAATCTGCAACTCGCTATAGTGGGGCTCCGTCGTGCTGTTTAGCGCCTAAACTGCTGGCTTTCACTCTATACAGATCTGAGCTTAAATATAGTGACATGGACAGAATTCCCCGTCCATCCACACCCTGACGCGAGAGGCGCTTCCCCCTGCGTTCAGACCGGAGAGGAAGGCTCTTATTCGGTCAGATGGCGTGCCGCAGTCCGCCCACGCGTTTCTCGCGCCCACACAGACAGCGAAAAGAGCGTCATTAACTCACCGCTACTGCCAGCACAGCAGAGCATAGCCGAGACAACACCAGAGTTTCAAGAACATTTTCGACCAGTCGTACATCTGTAGAATAAGGTCTAACAAGCACAGAAAACAAAAAGAAATTACGCGTCAGAGGCGTACAGATATTCTAATAGAAGGAAAAGTTTGACTGATTTTGAGTTGAGTTCCAGAATCTGATAGAGTCGGGCGTTTGGTTTGCTCAAGTGTCCTGCTGGATCCTGTCCTGGATTCTGTCCAGAAACCTCTCGAGGTGAGTAGTAGACAATACATCTACTGAGGAGTCATCTGCATTGAGCAGTTAGCTATACTATCTTCATTATATGTGATCAGAGCAAAGCTATACTGCGGGTTATACTTAACTCAGTTACACCTCACGAGCATGAAGGGAATTTCGTAGATAAAGCTAATTATTTGTGAAATTTAATAACATGCAAGCTGAAAAAAAGATATGCGTGTTTTAAAAACAAAACATTCTTCAGTTACTGTGACTGCAAAATGTTTTTGCTGTAGCTTATATGGCAAGCACAAAACATGCAACTTAGGGCTAAAGAGTTTAGAAAAACATTAAGCTGTTATTTAATTTAATAAAGCTTTATTAAAACAGATATCTCCCTCTCTCTCTCTATATCATGTTCTGACTACCTGAAACATTTAGATTTTTAGATGCATTTTAGATGCTATTCATCACCAGTGTAGTTAAAGGAGGATGCAATGAACTTTCACATGACAAATCTGTCTCCAGCTATTATTTTTGAGAGAGAGAGAGAGTTTAGTAGTTTTTGTTGTGGGGTGTACTCATTTTGCATCACCCTAATTTGAGTAAAACTGAAAATGTGTAATCTAAGTTATATTATTAACCTTACTTTCACATTATACGTTAACAGTTATGTTAAACTTAGTCTTGTCAACATTTTGGAAATGTTTTTTTGTGTTCATTGAGATATTGTTTAAAATTTTACTTTTCAAAGGGGGTGTACTCATTTACGCTGAGCACTGTATTTCAAAAAGTGAAACTTTCATATATTTTAGATTCATTACATGTAAAGTAAAACACTTCAAAAGTTTTTTTTTGTTTTAATTTTGATGATTAGAGCTTACAGCTAATGAAAGTCAAAATCAGTATCTCAAAATATTAGAATTTGAGTTTCAATAAATGTTCCATCCATACAGTATACATTGTGGGTATCTCTTGTTCTTTGAAACCACAATAATGGGTAACACTGCTGACTATAATTAATCAACACCCACTTGTAATTATTCCATGTAAAATAATCTTGTAACATTAGTGATACACCATTTTCCTATTTTGATATTGTGCAGTTGCTTTGATAAAATTTGTATTGTTAAAAGTGCTATATAAATTAAAGGTGACTTGACTTGACTTGGCAATGGCCCAGAAGATGAACATTGACACCCTCCACAAAGAGGGTAAGTCACAGAGGGTCATTACTGAAAGAGGTGGCTGTTCAAGGAGTGCTGTATCAAAGCATATTAAATGCAAATTTGATTGGATGGAAGAAATTAGGTAGGAAAATGTGCTCAAGCAGCAGGGATGACCGCAAGCTTGAGAATACTGTCAAGAAAAGCTGATTCAAACACTTGGGAGAGCTTCACAAGGAGTGAACTGAAGATGGAGTCAGTGCATCAAGAGTCAACATGCTCAGATGTCTTCAGGAAAAGGGCTACCAAGCCACTTCTGAACCAGAGACAACATCAGAAGCATCTTACCTGGGCTAAGGAGAAAAGAACTGGACTGTTGCTCAGTGGTCCAAAGTCCTCTTTTCAGATGAAAGTAAATTTTGCATTTTATTTGGAAATCAAGGTCCCAGAGTCTGGAGGAAGAGTGGAGAGGCACAGAATCCATGTTGCTTGAAGTCCAGTGTGAAGTTTCCACAGTCAGTGATGATTTGGGCTGCCATGTCATCTGCTGGTGTTGGTCCACTGTGTTTTCTGAAGTCCACAGTCAATGCAGCCATCTACCAGGAAATTTTAGAGCACTTAATTCTTCTGCTGACAAGCTTTATGGAGATGCTGATTTCATTTTCCAGCAGGACTTGGCACCTCCCCACACTGCCAAAGGTTATCAAAAGCTGGTTCAATGACCATGGTGTTACTGTGCTTGATTGGCCAGCAAACTCGCCTGACCTGAACCCCATAGAGAATCTATGGGTATTGTCAAGAGGAAGATGAGAGACACCAGACCCAACAATGCAGATGACCTGAAGACCGCTATCAAAGCAACCTGGGCTTCATTACACCTGAGCAGTGCCACAGGCTGATTGCCTTCATGCCATGCTGCATTGATGCAGTAATTCATGCAAAAGGAGGCCCAACCAAGTATTGAGTGCATAGAAATGAACATACTTTTCAGAAGCCTAACTTCTGTTTAAAATATCATTTTTTTATTGATCTTATGTAATATTCTATTTTTCTGAGACACTGAATTTTGAGTTTTCATTATCTGTAAGCCATAATCATCAAAATTTCAAGAAATAAAGGCTTGAAATATTTCACTCTATGTGTAATGAATCTATATAATATATGTGTTTCCCTTTCTGAAATGAGTGACAAAAATATTGACCTTTTTCATGATATTCAAATTTTTTGAGATGTACCTCTATATACACACACACACACACACACACACACACAGTAGTCAACATTTGAAGTGAATCAATTTTTTTAACCAAAGTTGTCCTAAGAAAACTGCACATTTGAGTTTTAGGACTACATTGATGAAAGGCTTTGATCCACTTGACTACTGTGTGTGTGTGTGTGTGTGTGTGTGTGTGTGTGTATATGTACCTATATATTTATGTGTGTGTGTGTGTGTGTTTTAAATGATACTAATGACAAGCTTTGTGGAAATCCTGTTGTAGCCAAGCATCAGGATGTCACTACCACGGACGCTGGGCGAGCTGCAGCTCTACCGAGTTTTACAAAGGGCCAACCTGCTGATATACTATGACACCTTCATCCAGCAGGGAGGTGATGATGTCCAACAGCTGTGCGAGGCTGGCGAAGAGGAATTTCTCGAGATCATGGCACTAGTTGGCATGGCCACAAAACCCCTGCATGTGCGACGTTTGCAGAAGGCTCTGCGCGACTGGGCGGCAAACCCAACGCTGTTCAACCAGCCTCTGGGCACCAATGTGGCCCCTGTGGAATCCCTCTCCTTAGGGATCGACAGTGCTGGCACTGCTGGCTCTGGGGTTATTGGTGGCAGAAAACCTTTAAGCAACGGTCAGCCAGGCTCTCCATGTGAAAGAGAGGAAGTAGGATCTTGCCTTACGCCGCTCAGGGAAAACAGTCCAAAGAGCCCCTGCTCACAGGCTTCTCCTGTACCTCCAGACCATCTGTACAGAGAAAAACTGTCCCCCATGGATCCCCACTGGCTCAGTCCTGAAATGTACGGAGCCGCTGAGTTAGATGAAGAACAGCCCATTACCCCTCTGCCTTTCGCTTGCCACTCACGTCTTCTTGGTCCTCCGACGCCAACTTCTTCTCCATCCTCTTCCACTATGACCTCTCCGTGGCCTGGAGGTCAGCTGGACCCAGAAACCATTAAAGCCGTGGAGGAAAGCATTGATAGGCTGCTAAGAACCATGCCGCAAGCAGATCAAACCGAGGTGAAGACACTTTTGAGACTCAATAAGAAAATGGCCAAGACGGTGGGACACATTTTCAACCTGGAACCTCAAAACAAGAGCAAAGAGGAAGAGATTCGCAAATATAGCCTGATCTATGGCCGCTTTGACTCCAAGAGGAGGGAAGGGAAACAGCTCACCCATCATGAGGTTTGTTAAAGAGAACAAATTGCACAGATGTTATATAAAATAATAAACACACAATTAAACTAAAGTATTATCCTTTATTTCTACAGTGAAATTTGCTAAATGCAAACTAGGCTAATCTGATGTAGACACTGTGCATTTAGTGGTGTTTGCTAGCTTGAAAATGACTACTATTACAATATATCAAACTGTGAATAATATAACTAGTATACAAAACTCAAAGGAAGGAGAAGTGTGCTGTTACTTTAATTAGCAAATAAGACTCACAATTTTTATTGTAGACAATGAAATGGGACAATTTCCATCCCAATGCAACGACTCATAACACTCTAGCATCTGCAGAAAAGTTTAGCAACTGCTTTGCATGGCCACCACTCACCACATCTTAGCATTGTGGCGATGACTTTTGCACAGGAAAGCAAGATTTGATTCTACAATCTTTTGATTACAGCCCATTTTTTTTAAACCTTTAAAAAACAGCGCATGATTATATGAATCCAGCAATTCCTCCAGTTCATTTCCAGAGGATTTATTGTATTATCCCACAAGTCTTTGCATGTGTTTTGACAAGACATTTTAATGATGAACTTTAAAGAACTAATTGCAACTCCTAGATTTCACAGTAATATTTGATAGCATGCTGTCATTTTAAATTATCAGTTGTAAATATTTAGGCTACTATAAACATTACAGGAGTTGTTTAATGCATTTTATAGTTGTCAAAATGCCTTGACTTTCATAGCGCTCCGATGATCCAGTTTAATTTGAATATTTCCACTTTCAGATGCTCATCAATGAGGCTGCAGCTCAGTTCTGTATTCGTGACAATGCTCTGTTGTTACGTAGAGTTGAACTGTTCTCTTTAGCACGACAAGTGGCGAGAGAATGTGCCTACACGTCAACATTTAAACATAACAGGTCAGGAACTACTTTCATCTTGATTTTGTCATTGTTTCAGATTTTGCATCCAGTTGAGGTGGTTACAGGTATTGTTAGATATGTACAGGCATATTTAAAATATGCACATATACACAGTAAATGCAGCAATGGAAAATTAAGATACCACTACAAAATTGTCAGTTTCTCCGAATTTACTGTTTACAGGAAAATTGAACATTTTTGTTTTATTCAACAAAATACTGTTTCAAATAATACTAATCAACATGACTTTTATAGCATTCATTTGCTGAAAATGACTTTGGGTCAAAATATTAACGAAACAGTACTTTCAGACCTTAAATAATGCAAAGAAAACAAGTTCATATTCATTTTTAAATACGACAATACTATTGCTTTAACTTGAACAGTTTGAACATCAATATTTGTGTAATAAATAGTAAATCCACAGAATTTTTCTTCTTCTTATACATTGGCTCATGCCAAGACAAAAGCAAAACCATGTTTTTATTTTCTGCCCAACTTTTATGAAAAAACAGACTTTTTTTTAACTCCAATAATTTGAATTCGATCGTCACCAAACTTGGCTCATATCATCTTCAAAGGTTTTTTCATGAGTCAAACACTTCTTATGTAAGAAGTCATCAAACAAAACAGAAAGCACACCAAAAACAACGTTTGAAACAAAGTTTCGCAATGCTATAAGACAATGAAATTTGGTTTGTTATCACAACCAAGACCTGAGAGTACCCAAGCAGTTTGGAGACAACGCCACCTACTGGCGATGAAAAAAAAAAAAAAAGTTTTGTTTCACAATTGTTTTGGCCTAAAAGAGTGGATCCAAAATGGGTGTCAGACAAAGGAGACATGCAATGAGACTGCTCAGTTTACCACAATGCATTGGAAAATAATGATGAAACCTGGTATGTGTCATCAGCACCATGTCCATAGGTCCATGTAGAGGGTCCATGTAGTTAAACAAACATCAGTTTTGTTTGTTGATCACATGGTGTAAAGGATTTAGTCAAAAATATAAGTGCAAATTTTAACTGTTGGTGGTGTAAGACTGTCTGAGAAAGAGACCCCAAATTTGAAGATCAGACATTTAGCAAACAGTTCTTTGGTTTTATTGAGTTCAAGCAGTTTATTCAACAGCTCAAGCAAAAATATGATGATGGTGGAATTTATCATATATAATTGATTAAGTAGTACATGCAAAGCCAGTGCGTTAGACTTTTAACTGACCAAAATCTATAATGTAGACCAAAAATAGGTCCAAAGTGCTTGTGTAGAGCATAATTTATTGGAGGTAGTAGTGCAGTGTGCTTCTTCTAGAACAGGTTCTTATTTGTGTGACCAGACATTTATGCCTGGTAACAGATGTGCTGCATTTATAAGAAAACATCTGAAATAAATCCATCTGATAATCTTTCAACTCATGGAGAAACACATTTGGGCAATTGAACAATTCACTTAAATTCTTGAAGTTACTGAGTTATAGACATTTTCACAAATACCTGTATGAAAGCTAGCCCTGCCGCCTCTTGTGTGTCATTTCCTTCAATTTTCTACACTGTGACTTTTTTTACAATGAAATTTATTTGATCAGAATTTGAGCTGGGTTTGTTGTATTATTATCTCAGGACATACTCAGATGATTGTACTGCCTCTGTTGACTGTTCTGCTCAGAAGAGAATCAAGCTTGATGTAAGTACATCAAGATATGTATCTATATATACATCTGTATAAATGGTAAACAGGACTTTGAGGAATATGCTAAGGTGAAGTTTGGACAGATGCTTACCCTTTATAGTGACTTGACTATATAGCTACAAAATGACAAGAAAATGAATGGGTTCCCTTATACACTCTTCAAAATAAAGGTGCTTTCACGATGCCGTAGAAGAACCTTCTTGTCTAAATGGTTCCATACAGAACCTTCAACTTCTGAAGAACCTTTCTGTTTCACAAAAGGTTCTTTGTGGTAAAAGAAGGTTCTTCAGATTATAAAAACGTAATGAAAGATGGTTCTTTACAGAAACTTTGACTGAGTGGCTCTTTGTGGAACCAAAACTGGTTCTTCTATGGCATCGCTTGAACCTTTTGAAGCACCTTTATTTTTAAGAGTGTAGGATTAAAATTGAGATGTAAATCGATGGATTGAGAGTTACGCTGGAGCTTACATTGGATGTCAAGTTGTGAACTCCTTTTATAGTACTATTGCACTCATATCTGTAATTATTGTGTAACAAACCAACTACTATTGACCGAACGAGTAAAGTTTTCATTAGAAGTACTGCTTCTTGCAGGTCACAGATTCTGACAGACTGTCTAAGGATCCAGTAGCCAACAGTGACAACAGATCTACAGGATGACAACAGCCTCTCTGGAGAAAGTCTAGATAGTTTAACACAAGGTAAGATTCCTTATTTACATTGCTTTTATTTTAAACATTGATATATTTATGAATGTCCAGTGTATGTCAGTAAATCTTGGGCATGTAACCTCAAACCATCATTGTCCCACATTCTATGTTGCATTTATTGCAAATGTCATAATGGTCATAGCCATGAAGGATCACTTCACACGTAAAAAGATCACAGAGGGTTATTTTCCCTCTCTGAGATGATGTAAAGATCAAGCATAGAAGAAAACAAAGCAAATTTTTGTCCATTCATACTCATGTCAGGGAAAAACATCATTGCTGAAAGAAACCGTAAGATTTGATTGAGAGGCATGTTTGTCTAATTCTGTATGTCTTGATAGATATCAGCCCTCAGTTGCACCCCTCCTCATCCCCTCACCCCCTCACCGACACCACTGGCCTCATCAACTGGAGTCGCCAGCTCATGCAACAAACTCTCATGGATGAGGGCCTCAGATTGGCTAGAATGGTGTCACGTGACCACGCAAGCAAAGTCAGCCTAGGGTCAGAAAAGAGACAGATTTCAGGTGAATACTAGATGTTTTATAACATGCACACTACTCATGCACCTACCACTATAGGGAACAAAACAGAGTTTGGATTCACTTCCCCTTAGTAAACTTAGGGTCAGAACTGTAACACTTTATTTTAAGGTGACATAGTTACACGTTACATGTACTTACTATGGTAATGACAAGAAATGATGCATAATTACATGTAACTAAACCCTAACCCTAAGAATTTAGTAATATTACTCTGCACTTATTTGTGTAATTACACTGCAACAATGTCACCTTTAAATAAAGTGTAACTTTTTCTGTATAATTTATAGGTGTGTATTTTTGCTGCTTAGTTACATACAGTTCAAAATGCTACGTCAGAACTGCTAACAAGCTTGGCTATTTAAAATTTGATTAAAAAGAGAGAGATTATTGCACTGTAGAAAGAGTTGTGTTACTACTTGGGTTTCACAATTGTCAGAATTATGACATTATATGATTTTAATTGTTTGGATACAGTCAAGTTCAAAACCTCCCAGGTATTTTTTATGTTAAACAGGTCAAACTCTCTAAAGAACAAAGTATGTGTGCCTTTATTCTCTTAAGAACGGGACAGTTCAGTTCTGTCATAATTTATCATCATCTTGTTGTTCCTGTATGTCTTTCTTCTATGTAACAAAAGAAGATATTTGAGTTCCAGAAACAATGGACTCCATTGACTTTCACTGCACTAAACTAAAATAAATAAATAAGATATTTGAAACAACTTGAGGGTGAATAAATCATGACATGAATGTGTAATTTTTAGAAGGCTGCAGGGTTGATAGTGAAGAGAGCTTGAAGTGTCTCTGAGGAATATATAAGAACAGTGCCACTGATTTATTTGACTTATCTGGTTAGCTAATCTAGTCTTTAAGGATGGAATGAATCAGAGATCATCAGATTTGAGAAGCTCTTTCAGAGGCAAACATCTCAGTCAGACGTCGTCATTGAGGACCGCAGAATAAAAGAGAAACGAGAAGAGAAAATGTGAATGGGAGGTGGGGGCCACAGGAAGTGCTGTGTGGGTGATAAATTGGAGCCCCCTTCCCTGTCTGACGTCAAAGCTTATGAAAATGTGTGAGAAGAGGGCGGATGGATGGATGGAGAGAAAGAGGGGGTGAATGAGTAGGAGGGAGTGAGAAGGGCGTCGCTTTGACTCAGAGAGACGGAGTAAAAATAAACCATGTGGGCAGTGAAAGGATGCAGCCGCTCTCTCTCTCTCTCTCTTAATGAGCAAACACTAGTGCTTCGGCTCAGTGGAATGGCCAAAATGAGCTTTAATCAGATTTTCTTTGTATTGTTTTGTGTTGTCTCTTTCAAGCGTAAATGCAAGTTCCTCATTTCATTGCGCTGTGTCATTCTGCAGCTACACAGTAATTCCTCAGCATCGTTCTGCCTTCACATAATAATGCGAGTTTTAACATGTTTTATTGAATTGCTGTCATGTATTATTAATGTCAGTGGCAAAGCCAATGATGCAAATGCTGTTTCTCTCCGTTCCAAATTCTAGTCTCTTGATAACTCTGTGCATTAATGAGCAGAACATATTTAGAGGAACAGTTCACCCTCAGACCAAGATGTAGATGAGTTTGTTTCTTCATAGGAACACATTTTTGTGAAAAAATTGCTCCGCAATGGATCCTCTGCAGTGAATGGGTGCCAAACAGCTGATATAGACATCACAATGATCCACTCCAGTCCATCATTAACGGGTTGTGAGGTCAAAAGTTCAAACAACTCCATTGCTAGGACGTTTTAACTTTAAATAATTGTTTCTGGTTAAAATATGAGTCCATAATCCATAAGTATCAGGCCATAACTTGTCCATGCCCTTTTTCACATCAAAATCCACCAACTTATTTTGGACCGTTTTCACTTGTAAACGGTGCTTGATCTGTGCATAGTTCTCTCCTGATTCAGATCAAATTACTTTTTTCTTACTGCAGAAAGCAAGATTACACATATTTATTGGAATTTATGGTTTTAATAAAAAATGCCTTAATAATGAATTTGTTTCTTACAAACACGCACCTTTTCAGTTCACAAGACGTTAATTGCTGGACTGGAAGTGGTGTGGATTATTGTAATGTTTTATCAGCTGTTTGGACTCTCATTCTGACGGCACCCATTCACTGCAGAGGATCTATTGCTGAGCAAGTGAAGCAATGATACAGTTATCCAAATTTGTTCAAATAAAAAGATTTTTAAGCTCAGAGACATGAAAATAAATACAATAGACATTTGAGACTATTTAAAAAAGAATTCTCAAATTTAAAATCCTAAAACGTTGTTGTTTATGTTCTCACAGAGATGGAGGAGAAAGTGTCAGAGAGGAGAGCATCGAGTAACAGAAGCAGCAGTCCAGCAAACACCAAAGATGATCCATAACTGACCATCTGCAAGTCTCCATGTTGAACTCAGGTTGGATATCATGTCTAAATGCAGCCGTGGTGTTCGGTTCGCTATGTTGAATTGTCCTGTTCTATAAAACTTGTATGCACCGTATCATGTTCTTTAAGAACATTTAAAGGCATTTGGTGGAAATGATTGTGTCTTTGCAAATGAAATTTGAAGCACATACATCTTAGTGCAAGCTAAAAGTGTTACAAATACATTCCATATTCTCTGTCAGGTTATAATGTCAGTAAAAAGCTTCAATGGTGCTAATTTTGTGTCAAGCAAATTCTAGAATGAAATTGCATTACCTAAACCTTAATTTATTAGGATAGATGGCATGCTTCTCGTTCTAAGCGGAGCTGTGAGACATTGGGATTTAGTTTTCATGTTTATTTAATCCAACCAATCACAATGCTAGAATAAGCAAACTGCTCAAACACTTTATGATGTCCAGCGAGCAAAACACATTTATGTTTACAAGTTTTGGATTATATTAACATGTGAAATCCTGAAATGGACTATATTAAGAACCCTTACATTAGTAACATACTGATGCAGTAAATATGAATATATCAATTCTAAATGCACATATGAGTTTTCATTGGTTACAAAATGTAAATGATTGAAATGAATCATGGGGGGGATAATAATCTCATTGTTTAAAGGTTGAATTGCTAATGAGAATAGTAAGTATGAATTGTGCATTCCATGGAGCGCTAATGTTAGAAATAGATCTGTGGCCTCTTTAATGACAGATTATTTATTTTTGAATTTCTCAATAAATTATATTGTAATGTTTCTCATGTTTATTTCTCTAGATTGTTACTTTTATTTTGCTAACAGTGTAAAAATAAAAACTTTGTGCATTACAAGAAACAACTTTTATTCATCCACTGCTTTTGTTTAAGGTACTTACAGTATTGTACATGGAAATGTATGGACAGTTTAGAGCTTTCTGTCTCATTTCTGACACACGGTTCCACCACCCACACTCACCCTAGTCTCATCTCAACAAACCAAGACAGACGATGCCTGTGATTCACTTGCCCTACCCTGCCATCATCGTCCTCGTCATCCTCACAGATGGGGAAGTGTTTGAGAGAAAAAAAAGTGTCTGGAAAAAGTAGTTATTGTTTCAGTTGCCTGTTTGGTGCCACTGGTGGCAAATTCACTCAATCGGTTAATCGCTAAACAATACATTTATTTCATTTGAGTAATATGCTTGTGAAGGCCTAAAATTAAAGGGATAACCAAAAATGAACCAAAGATCATGTCATTCAAAAACTGTGGGACTCTATATTTCTTTATTCTGTGAAACACAAAAGAGGATATTTTGCAAGATACATTGAAGCATTTTTGTCTATATGAATAAAAGTCAACAGAGTTGTTTCGGACCATTGTGACAAAAAAATCAAGTGTTTTGCAAAAAGGAAAAGGAAATCATACAGGTTTGAACGACAGATTTTTGAGGGAACTATACCTTTAGGCTAGCTTTTTCAAGAAACTGAAACGGGTACACTGTAAGTTTTGAGTAAGAGCATGTGCTGGAGTACCTTGAAGGTTGCTTTTTCAAGGCAACAAACCAGTTTTTTTGAGAACACTAAAAAGTAACATTAAGTAAGATGTAAACAAGACTAAAGCGATTTGCTCATGTCACGTAAAAATGTCTTAAAGGTCCCATATTTTACACATTTCTAGAGTTTTATTTTAGGCTTGGTGTCCTTAATAATACATATTTGCAGTATAAGTACCAAAACCCACCTCAATATATTTTTACAGCTCTTCTCTCGGTAGCTCTGGTAAAACAGTTTGATTTGTCCTGTCTAATTAATATTCATGAGCCTCTCTTCTGATTGGCCTGTTGTTTTCTGAGTGACGCATGGCTAGGCCAACCACTGGCAATGTTGGCTGGTAATGCGAGTTACGTAATCCGATTACCATAAGTAAATAGTAAAGTAATGCATTACTTTTTGATTTACATTTATTGACTGACAGTTCTCCTGTCCCCATGGAAGAAAATCGGAAGTACGGAGGCATTGTGTGTGAACATGATGTTACTGTAGTTCTATTCATTCAAGATGTATTCGTCACATACACAATTATATAGGATATAACCAGCAGTGAAATGTAAGTCAGGTCCGCTCAATGGACAGTGCAATTAAATGTAACACAAGAGAATATACATAAATATTGGTATGAAATAAATATTAAGTAAAAACTTAAAAATAAGAATAGAAAAAAATATATAAGATAAAATGTGCAATAAAATAAATTGTGCAGGACAGTATACTCTAGACTTAATAAATAATAATATAAGTAGGAATGTGCAAGAGGAATGTCCAAACAAGTTGTACAGGGTATATACACATAGCAGCAATACTGATGATGGAGAATAGTGAATATCTTACTGATTATTAAATGGAGTCATGTTGATGTTATTAGACCAAGTTTGAGTGTAGGAGCCTGATGGCCTGAGGGAAGAAGCTCATCCTAAGTCTCTCAGTTTTTGCCATCATGCTCCTGAAGCGCTTGCCAGATGGCAGTAAAATGAAAAGACGTTACCGGGGTGAGTAGAATCTTTGAGGATTTTAGCAGCTCTGCTTTTGCAGCGTTTGAGGTAGATGTCCTGCAGAGAGGGGAGAGCAGACCCTGAGATGCGCTCAGCTAAGCGCACGACTCTCTGTAGAGCTTTGCAGTCCTGGTTTGTGGCATTATTGTACCACACTGAGATGCACTGAGTCAATACACTTTCTATGGCCCCTGAATAGAAAGTTTTCAGGATAGCTGGTGAGACCCTGAATTTCCTCAGCTGTCGCAGATGGTAGTCTTTTCCTGGCTTTCGTATCCTGTGTTTGAATATGTGCAGTCCAAGTCAGGTCCTCGGAGATGTTTATACCGAGGTACTTGAAGCTGCTCACCCTCTCCACAGGGGTCCCACTGATCATAAGAGGAGTGTAGGGCCGCTGCTGTCTCTTCCTGAAGTCCACAATCAGCTCTTTAGTTTTGCTCACGTTCCGAGAGAGACAGTTGTCCTGGCACCATGATGTAATTCTCTCTAACTCATCCTAGTATGCGGTCTCATCATTGTTGGAAATGAGGCCCAGAACCACAGTATCATCAGCAGATTTAACGATAGAAGTGGAGCTGAGAGAGGACACGCAGTCGTGTGTGTAGAGAGTAATGTGTGTTCTAGACTAAATGTCAACATGCATTCATTTGTCTAAAAACAGAAAACAGATTTAGTATTCCTCAATTAACTGAAATGTATCTAACACAAATGTATCTAATCCTATTTTATTAACCAGTGTATTTGCTGCTGACCTTTGATGATCCAGTTCAACCATACTAATAATCAAAACTGACTTTAGATTAAATAATAATCCTCCTTTATTTGACCCTCTAACTTTAGCACTCTCTATTCTCATTTTATTTTATCTTATCTGTCTTCTTTTTTATTTAAAAAAACAAACATTTGACCCTCTATCAATTGCATATTTATTCTCTAACTGCTAGCTTTTCTTGTAAAACTAACACTAAGTTTCTTTTTTCTATATTCTATATACTCGTTTTCTTAATAAAAAAAAACTTCCTACGTGTACTGCGTTAGGCTAACCAGGACTTGTAATAGCACTTGAATGTTGTTGCTCTTTTGTTGGTTTTGATTGCTTCTATAATGTCCTCATTTGTAAGTCGCTTTGGATAAAAGCGTCTGCTAAATGACTAAATAAATAAAATAAAATAAATAATTGTGCTTCATTGTTTTTTTTATAGCTGAAGAGTGTTGAACCTTCTCCTGCATTTTTTTTCCTTCAACTTGAGATTTATTCATTACACTTTTTGGTGTGAAAGGTTTTACATTTAACTTTAAATAGAAATTCTTATATTAAAAACAAACAATCAATCCTTGCTCAAAGTTACAAAGTAATGTGAAAGTAACGTAACATTACTTTCCATAAAAAGTAACGTAATTACTTTTTTAGGGAGTAACGCAATATTGTAATCAGTGTTGGGGGTAACGCATTACAAGTGACATGAGTTACGTAATATTACTTTTTTCAAGTAACTAGTAAAGTAACGCATTACTTTTTAATTTACTAGAAAATATCGGAGTTACTTTTTTACATTTATTGACTGACAATGCTCTGTGTGAACATGATCTTACTGCAGTTCTAATCTAGACTAAATGTGAATGTGTTTTAATTCATCCCACTCGCAAAAAAACAGATTTAGTATTCATCAAAATGAATTAAAACAGTGAAATGCAAACTCAGAATATGACGCAAACCTGGAATAATTAAATGTTAAACAACACAAATATATCTAATCTCATTTTATTAACCAATGTGTTTGCTGCTGACCTTTGATGATCCAGTTCAACCATACTAATAAGCAAAAATTACTTTAGATAAACTAACAATTGTGCTTCATTGTTTTGTTTTTTATTGCTGAAGAGTGTTGAACTTATTCTCCTGCATTCTTCTGTACAGACGTGATTTACTCTTCCTTCAGCCTGAGGTTTATTCATTACACTTTTTGGTGTGAAAGGGCTTTTACATTTGCTATAAATAGAACTTCTTGTATTAAAAACAAACAATCAAGCCCTGCTCATATTTAAAAAGTAACGCAAAAGTAATGTAACGCATTACTTTCCATAAAAAGTAACTAAGTAACGTAATTAGTTACTTTTTTAGGGAGTAACGCAATATTGTAATGCATTACTTTTAAAAGTAACTTTCCCCAACACTGACCACAGGTAACTAGGGTCATGTAGGGCTAACGTCATAATTACGTTACAGCGTTAGCTGGAAGCAAAACAAAGGAGGCGGCCTATTCAAACCAGCGCAGATTCGGCTACACAAGGAGCTTAAAATATAATCTTCTTGTGACGCTGGGTGCCAGAATCGATGTAATACAACCTCAAATTAGAAATTTGATCACATACCTGCTGCCACTGCCAAACAAAAATAACGACAGCGGTAAACGTGATAAAACGAGCGGACTGGACAGAAACGATCATCAAACATGCTCGCGTTTGCTGCGCACGCTTCTTATCAGAAAAGGTTCAATAAAGTATTTTCTTTTGTTGTTATGGGCGCGTCTGAAGATTTCTTGCATCTTATGAATATGTCGTGTATGAAATAATGTCTGTGTGAATGTGTGTTAAACAACAAACTGACGATTTATAATCATTTGTAATTGTATACATTGTCGTGATTAATTGTGGCTGGAGGATGGTTGGGACAGTGGGCGGTGCATGACTGAAGGCAGTGACTGAGTAGTTCGGACGTCACATTTTTAGTCACAAGCGCTCGTGAAAAATCACAGCTACTTTATGCAGGCTGTGTGCATTTTACTGTGGATTGATTCTTTTGAAACTTATATGGTAGCTGCATATCCCCTAGACCGCTGTTATCATGAAAGAAAGCCAGGAAATTTCAGTTTAACAATATGGGACCTTTAATCCGTCGATGGCTTGTTGTCAATTATCATAGCACTGGTGTTCATTTAAACATAACCACTGATAAACTAATGAGGTTTTACAGCATTCATGCTACTAGTTATTATGATCCATTGATTCTCTACATTGTAACATTTTCTAGTGTATTTACTATTTAATTTCTAGACAGCACTAAACTCATATCTTGTGCTTTATGGTAGTAAGAATTCAGCATTTGGGTAAAAACAATAAATCATTCTAAAAATACAGATATATTCATACCATTTCTACTGGTACAAAGCAGACACTTTTTGTGATGGAACCAAACTATTACAAGATCAAACTAGATAAAATGAAACAACAAATACATGTGCATGCATAACATTTGTTGTTGTTCTTCTCACTTTATCATATTAAGTACTTGCACTACATCTTTGTGTGCTTTACAATTTAATAAAAAAAACAAATCTAGATCTTTACTGACCAAACCTCCAATAGTTTTAAAATCAAACATATGATAGTCCATTACTGACATTATCACTTATCACCTCATCTTCATTTTTTGATGAATTTGATCCCCAGCATTGCTTTCCTTCAGGTCATGTGTGTCGTAAGGTGACGCAGAAACTCTCCGCGGGTGCTTGTGTGTCCAGGAAACACAGCGTTACAGAACTCACACACCTGCGACTGCAGCGTGACTCCAGACATGAACAGCCCTCCGGCTTGACTGACCAACTCACTGTCCAGAAACGAGGAAGACCAGGGCCTCTGTGGGACAGAGAAAAAGCCTTCTCACACATGTCAGATGTTCAAGAGTTTCCTCATATTGTGCAAGACTGCAGGAGC
Organism: Gymnocypris eckloni scoliostomus; assembly: GCA_027564155.1. Taxonomy (NCBI): domain Eukaryota; kingdom Metazoa; phylum Chordata; class Actinopteri; order Cypriniformes; family Cyprinidae; genus Gymnocypris; species Gymnocypris eckloni. The sequence continues at coordinate 25,597,727 of CM050431.1, forward strand.
TGCGATCACAAGCAGAACTAGACACAAAAAAATTAAGTCTGGGAGCTTAGAAAAGAAACTAAAGTGAACCAACGCTAACTAAACACAGGTGTCTGGGGGAAATAGTAAGGCGATATTTGAATTATTTACTAATAAACTAGTGGTTTCTGAGTCCATGGTGCAAGGATGAAGTTGCCGATCCTGACTCGCCACCATCTCATTAGGTACGCTTTTAGAGAAAAGTGCATTTTTATGGATTATGGTTATAATGAAAGGGTTTTGTTTTCAATGTGTTTTATTTTGTTAAGTAGTCATTTAAAGCCTTCTATAGATATATTATTCATGTCTGTGAGGCATTTATTCGCGGAGTTTCGGTTCATTTTTGTAAAGCGCTCCTGTTCAAGGAGGCAGAAAGCGCATTATGTTTGTTTTCTTTATTTTATAAAAACACAACGTTTTGTTGATATTGTGAGTTACAGTTCCGAATGATGTATTACTCTTTCCTTTATGAGCAAAAATTACGGTGTATTTTAAGTTGTTTCCATTGAAAAAAAAAGGGCTTGCAAAATGTTAAATCCCTGGTAACCCTTCGGGGCAGGTACTCTTCAGATTTTGGTATCCAATTAATTTAACTAGCCCAAATAAAAAAAATATATATATTTTTTAAAAACAATGAAAATTGTACTATTTACATGGTCTCTGCTGAATTTTTTTAAATCAATTTAAAGGATTAGTTCACTTTCAAATTAAAATTTCATGACTATTTACTCACCCCCATGTCATCCAAGATGCTTATGTATTTCTTTCTTCAGTTGAAAAGAAATGAAGGTTTTTGATGAAAACATTCCAGGATTTTTATCCAAAACGGCTGAAGGTCAAAATTACAGTTTCAGTGCAGTTTCAAAGGGCTATAAACGATACCAGACGATGAATAAGGGTCTTATCTAGCGAAACGATCGGTCATTAAATAAAATAATAAATGTATATGCTTTATAAACACAAATGCACGCCTGTTCTGCGATGCGCGTCCCAGACTTTACGTAATGACGTTGAAAAGGTCACACTTGACGTAGGCTCATCTCATCTTCTCCAAGTTCAAAATCGTCCGACATCGTTGTTTTATCTTGTATTTGGAAGTGAACTAATTCTTTAAGACAATTTATGAACCTTTTTAAAAGCTGCACAAGTAAAATTAACACTGTATGAGTGGGGTTGGACAATGTCTGTGGTAACACTTTAAGCCATAAAATGACATGATTTATAGTTTAGTTACAAGTTTTCATAAACAAAGAAAATGCTTAGAAAAATGTCATTTCAGCTTTTAAACATTTTTTTATGAAAAGGACAAGTCAAACATATTATATTAATTTAAAACAGAAAATCATACTTTTCAATTGTTTGGGGTAGCGATTTTGCTAGCCCTGGGGGGAGATGGGCTCGGGCCGGTAATTCTGATAAGCTGTTGGACACGGGTCTAAAGGGCTAGGGTCGAAATTTAAGGCCCTTGCAGGGCTCTAGGTGTGATACGAACCCGCAGTCTTTGTGAAGTCTGGTTTGCATAATAATGTTGCTCAACTCTCCTCAGGTCATCCCAGGCACTGCTTTCCACCGTCTTTACTGGTTCATGGAAAACTGCTTTATCGTGGATATCCTGTTTCTGATCTGGCATGTCCAGGTTAAGATGCAGTTTTTCTAGTCCTCTGTTAATATGACTGAGATCATTACCAGCTGAAAAAACAGAAACCTTGATTTGATGCTTAAGGCGAAAGATTCACAATTGCAGACAAAAGTAAGAAACTTTGATTATGAATGGAAAAATTCGATTAGTGTTAAGGCCTGTTCACACCAAGAACAACAACTATAAAGATAACTGGACTCACTATCTGCTTGCCACCTGTGTTGGGGAGTAACTAGTTTCATGCAACACAGTTATATAATTTAATGACAAAATAAATGTAACCGTGATCTGTTACGGTTACTGAATATGTGATTAAATTACAGTTACTTGTGAAAATGTTAACGATTACAAAGGGGGTTACATCTGAATATTTTCTCACACATACAGATTTGATTGATTTCTTTCCAAAATCAAAAATATGTTCTAAAATATGAGACACCAGTGTTTCAGGAGTTTAGGACAAAGAATAGGACACGTTTTTATTTGATAACTGTCTTATTTCCTATTTGGGTTTATGTATATGCTTTTTTTAAATTAACTGATCTTGTTTCAAGGCATTGTTAAATGTCAGTGTTTCCTGTCATATCTATGAAAAGATTGTATTTCAAAAACAGTATCAAAGCTATTAAACTATATCTTATGATTTTTAAACTGCAATTAACCTCAGATTGATCTCAAAGTAAAAAAAGGTGCTAAAATCTGATTTTGTGGTGGCTGTGCTTTAAAATTAAATTATTATAATCTTAAGGCAAGCTTCTAGTGGTGTGCCACACAAAAAATTCTGGCTGACCGACAGGTCATTGTTGGCTGGGCTGTAACGACAACTATATTAGCATCCATTCCACACCTTCGCACAATAAAATAGTTTATTATAAGTACATACTGCAGTTCTGCTGTCTTTAAATGCTTGAGCTAAGAAGGGTGGATTCTGATTGGCTGTCAACTTGTTTTGCTTATAAACTGGAAACATAATTTTGGAAGTTATTCCAACGACATCGGTCCCCTGTGCTGTTATGGAATATGCTATCCTTTAAAATTTTTGAATGATTTGTAAAACTATATTCGCCTTATTCTTAAATGCGGAAGTAAGCCTATGGGCGAGACTTCCAGTTCATTAGCCGCTATATAAGAAATAACGAGAATAACAACGTGCAATAAATGGTTAAACTGTTTGCATTACAAACAGTGTGTTTGTAATTAAGATAATACACTAAAATAATATGGTAAGACACACCAATTTGCAGTATCAAGCAGCAAAACGAGTGGATTTGTACAGCCAAAAAGCTGGGAGCAAATGAGATCAGAAGCAAGACTCATAGAATGGCCCGTTTTTATGTGAAGAACAAGGTTGATAGTTATAGTTATCGTCCTTGGTGGAAATAAGCCTTCAGTCAATGGTAGACTTCAGAAGTGATCATTTTAACAGACACAGGGAGAATACTGTACGTTGAGAGCCCAGTATGTGTGGTGCTTTGGGATCTCTTAGAGGTTCTTGCTCATGGCGTTCTGCAGGATGGGGTCGGTGTCCTGACCTTTCCTCTGGGCACTGATAAAGCTTTTCAAAGTTCCTAGTTGGAGCCGTGGCCAAACCTGAAAGTGAACATTAATATATCACATATCATAGTACTCATTTAATACACCATGACATTAATAATGAAGTAATTAGCAGTAGTTTATTTGCAAGACTCTTCTGACCTTGCTGTCGTTGTATTGTGTCAGAGAGATGTTGTATTATTGCTGCTTGTTTTAAGCAGAGTGACTGGAGACGGACAAACTCCTGGTACAGCGCTGCATACGCCTCCTCCATCGAAGAGCGTTATCAGTGGAGTCAATTCAAATACACTTACTTAAAAGCCTTTGAGCTTGCAGTCTTGAAGGCTTCTGTACGGGAAGATAACAACAATACACAGAAATTAGGAAAACGATTCACAAAAATAGAAAGACATTTTCATAATTATTAGCATGAAAAAGTACAAAATTACAATGAAACCTGCCATTAAAAATCCTATTATTTTCTCAGCTAATTTTAACAGTAAAACAATTATTATTATTATTAGTTTAGTTATGAAAATGCATTGATACTCACCATGGAACAAAAAAATACTTGAGAAAGAAAAGGAAATATACCAAATATACCACCCAGAAACTGTGTCACATAAATATTTATGTTTATTTTACTTTTACTTTTTAGTCATTTAGCAGACGCTTTTATCCAAAGCGACTTACAAATAAGAAAAAGTAACAAACTATAAGTTAAAACTCTATAAATACTATATACACATATTTAAGAACATTTAGAAATGAAATAAAATGACAAATGCATACAACAACATTTCAAAACTAAACATTTAAATGAAAACAAAAATAAAGCTAAAAACATTTCAAAATATTAAAACAACAAAAGGTATGAGTATAAAAATGATTCTAACATGACACTAAGCCAAACACACCTATATATATATATATATATATGTAGTATGTTGAAGTAACGTTACTAAAATAAATACAATTAAAACTAAAGAAAATACCTATAAAAGACATAATAAATTCATACATAATTTATCTAAAATTAAAATAGATAACAAATCAAACGCCAGTAGTTTATCAGTAATCCTAAAAAAAGAACACTGCCAAACACAAATGCTAACAAACAACAACTTACACATAGTGAGAATTGGTTATAAAAACTAAAACAGAGATGAAACTCCTATCTGGCTCCTAAACTCTGGAATAGCCTTCCTGAAAACGTTCGGGGACACACTCTCTCTGTTTAAATCTAGATTAAAGACGCATCACTTTAGCCAAGCATTCATATAATGCATCTCACAATCTTTACTGCCAGTCTATCTGAACAAATGCACATTATTATGCTTTAGCTTGGGTTATACTGATAATTTCATCCAGGGTTATTCCTGGATGGAGCAGCTGCTACGCTAATTGTCTTACTGTTTCTATGTTACTGCCACGGGATTAACATCCCGTGGTAGTTAGGAATTACACAAGCTTCATTCTGGATCCTACCCTTAAACGATAGAGATGACCGAACACCTGAGAAGAGACGATGACAACCCCTCCGAGGACCTCCGAGACGAGCCCCAGAGACAGATCTCCAGTGAGGACCTCGTCACCTAGACATCCATCGGGGAAAGACCCCTGGAACCAGTGGACCACTTACACTCTGACTTTGCTGCAGTTGGAACAAACTACTGATTCGTCTGGCCGGAGGGGAACTGGCCCCCGTTTCTCCCAAGGTTTTTTCTCCATTCTGTCACCGATGGAGTTTTGGTTCCTTGCCGCTGTCGCCTCTGGCTTGCTCAGTTGGGGACACTTCATTTCCAGCACAATCATCGACTTGATTGCACAGATATTATAAACTGAACTAAGCTGGACAATGCCATTACTAAATTCAATAATGAAATGCATTCAGCAGATAATTGAGTGTTAAATCCTGTCATTTTACATTATTGACACAATTTGCCTATTTTGATATTGTGCAGTGCTTTGTTACAATTTGTATTGTTAAAAGCGCTATATAAATAAAGGTGAGTTGACTTGACTTGACATGAAACAATTTTTCCATCAATAAATATATGGGAGCCCTACTTGATCAGGTTGGTTGTAACTGGGTACTGTAAATTAGATTTGACATGAATAAATTACAACTTGTCAGGTGAGAACAACATTTCAAGCTTTCTTTCTTTCACTTTTGCATTTACAGAGGTGGTGATTTTCCGATAGATGGATGGATGGATAGATAGTTAGATGGATAGATGGATAGATGGATAGATGGACAGATGGACAGATGGACAGATGGATAGACGGATAGACGGATAGACGGATAGACGGACGGATAGACGGATAGACGGATAGACAGATAGATAGATAGATAGATAGATAGATAGATAGATAGATAGATAGATAGATAGATAGATAGATAGATAGATAGATAGATAGATAGATAGATAGATAGCACACTTCTAACTCAAATCTGTCGCGCAGTGTTCCTCCACAACAACACTTAAACCACAGGTGTCGACCGAAACCACAAGTTACACAGTAGCAGTTGTAACCTTTGTTTGTGCCACTAGACATTCAAGAAAAATATGTAGCAAACAACTCTGCATACGTCCTCGGAAATAGAGTCAATATCACTATAATATCAATACTGACAAACACGTTATTTTCTCCTAGAAACATTCAGCTTGTCGCTCTCTCTGTACTGTCATCGCAATAGGTTTCTAGAGCATTGCGGTGGCCACAGAATGAAAGCATAAAGAGGAAGAACTGATAGCATTATATAATATATATATATGCTTACTATATCCAAGCATCCGTGATCAACCCGACACACCTGAAGATATATTTACGACTGCCACTCTCTGATGATGATGATGATGCCGTATATGCTCTCCATGCAGCGAAAAATGTACTAAAACAAGCAATCAGTAGCCTATGTGCTAGGAAATCAAAAACAGGAACTCAAACAGGAACCTCCTCCTGGGTATTTATTTAAAGTGACCCAACACAGACAGAGCTTTTATCACGTCTGCAGCACTCGAGGTAGTTTTACGTCGTAGCGTGAGGCAAAATAGTGTGCCTACAGTATTGTTTATATATGATTTAAAGTATAATATGTAGCCTACTACTTGTAATATAATTGAATTTAATATAAGAAACTGTTTATCACAAGTTAACATTCCAGCAGTTAGAGGCCTACATCTGACTATTTGGCATATACTGTATGTTTTTGTGTCTCCTCTTCATTTTAACCAGTGACAGCGGGATGAAAAGTCTGAATCCAATGTACACCTGTCTTTCATTAATTAATTTGCTCACACGTAATCATTTCTGAAATAACTTTCTTCAGAAATACCAAGTGCAGAAACGTTGTTATATAATCTTAGAGAGAAACCCCAGAAAATGATAGGGTGCGCTATTTTACACGTGCAAGATGCAGACACAGTCCTCAGTAGGCTAAACTAGTTGTTAAGCTAGTTAAAAAACACATTTTGCTATATTTTTATACACACAAACCAAGAATCAAATGAACATTCTCCTTCCATACTTAATAAAAGCATGTTGTAGACCTTGTTATGAACAATTCATTTGTGCATAGCAAGGGCGTAACCATGGTATAGATATTGGGGGGGTCCAAATGTGAGCCCTCCCCCCAGATATTTTTTTTTAAGTTCAGTCGCGTATCAGATCGTAAAAACAAACAGGCCAGGCCATCAACGAATGAATAGAGGCTTATCAATGGAGTGGGAAGTGCGGGAACTCCTTGGTCTGTGACTCCAGTAGTTATTCAGCCTATTTTCAGAGTATCATGCTAGAAACCTTGCTACAATACTGAGCCATTTAAACGTGATATTTTTTCACATTTATTCAAAAATTTCCGCGGTATTTTTGACCATGGCACTACTTTTTAGGTGTTTACTTGCTTACCGTCTAAAAAAATGTGAATGTCCGCCTCTTCGTCCTGCTTCTTTCTTTTAGCTCCTACCTTCATTTCATTTAAGCACCAGTGACAGTCGGACTGAGCGGTTTTTTCAAACGATACCGCAAGCCGGCGTTTACGGGCTCAACCAAGTGTACAATCGAGGGGGGTGGTCACACAGTTTTGTTTCCCTTGTTTTTCCTAAATTGAAAGTAAATCGGAAATAACAACAGATCCACTAGGCTACAACCAGGGTTCATAAAAGGAGGGCATATCATATGTCACATATTACAATATAATAGGCCTATTATTGGGGGGGACAGATTGGTATTTTTCCAACATTGGGGGGGACACGTCCCCCCCAAAGTATATGGTGGTTACGCCCATGGTGCATAGTCTATGTAGCTAATTAAAACCTTTTTGACCTCAATGTTTCATCAAAACGTCATAACTGGACATATTCTGGTGAAAACAACAGAATTATCTCTGGTGACGTATGCAGGACTTCTCCAATCATTTAGTCTGCTTAAACCTTGCTTCTACAAGCTTGCCTTCATCTGCCTCCACGTTGAGTCGATGTCCACATCTCAGCAAAAGTCAGACCCTAGGGCTGAGAGTTTATCTGTGGAAGAGTTGCCTTTTCCTCATCATTCAGTACATTTTCAGGGCATGGATCTGGATTCCAGATCAATTAGACCTGGTCTTTACTCTCAGTGGAGAAGAGTTTGTAGATGAGTTATTCACTCAATACTCAGCATGGGCTGATATTCTGTGTCCCTCCCCATTTTGGGCTTCTCTTAATTTGTGTTCCAAAGGTTAACAAAAGTCTTGTTAAGGTTTAGAATAACATGCTGACAAATGACAGGATTTTCATTTTTGGATGCACTACTCCTGTAAGTGTTTTGTTGTGTCTATATCATACAACTAGAGAACCCTATGCCAATTGTTTTTATACACTTTTAGCAGCATTTCTTTGGACAGCCATGTTAGTCTATGGCCAAACCCTGCCTCCCAACAGGCCTTTTTGTTAAGGTCAAATTTTGTCAGAACAGCTTGTCGCAAACCACGTCTGTCAGCATTTTGCACCTGATGGCGATTTCTCTCAAATTACACTTTCTCTATAATGGCAATATGTTTTAAAGACAATTCTTTGTTCGTTCTTTTTGACGTCCGTCAGAGGTGGGCACCCTTGTCTGGGACACTGGGTAGCAGACACAGAATTTGTGTATGGAGAAGTGCTGTCAGATATCCTTTCTATAAGTTTTACCGGCTCATTAGTTCAATATTACAGGAGAAACTTCATCTCTTAACTTGACAAAGGGACGTTGCATTAAATTAAGGCTGCCGATAACTTTAGCACACACACACATATGAGAAAAATACTATTACTTTAATTAAAGGTTAGATTTTTTCACAGTATGTTTTGGACATATTTGTGACCCTGGACCACAAAACCATAAGGGTCCATTTTTCCAATTTGAGATTTATACATCTTCTGAAATCTGAATAAATAAGGTTTCCATTGATGTATGGTTTGTATAGGATAATATAATTAAAAAGTATTGAGAAAATCGCCTTTAAAGTTTTACTAATGAAGTTCTTAGCAATGCATATTATTAATCAAAAATGAAGTTTTGATATATTTACAGTACAAAATATATTCATGGAACATGATCTTTACTCAATGTCCTAATGATTTTTGGCATAAAAGAAAAAACAATAATTTTGACCCATACGATGTATTTTTGGCTATTGCTATAATAAATATACTTAAAACTAGTTTTGTGCTCCAGAGAATACATTTATCAAGGGGTGTTTGCACGTGCATTCCCTCTCCAGTTCGACTGGTGGCGGTAATGCACCAAAGACAGCCAAACACAACTCAAGAAGAAACACAAGACTCGAGCTCGAGGCAGATCTCAGGTCAGCTCCTAAACTACAACTATCCCCATTATCCCTGTGTGCACGTCATCAGTTCGTGAACGCGTGTGTGCGGTGCATTTAAAGCAGAAGGTTTGTAAGTTCACGCTCTGCCTTAAAACATGCATGCGATTCAGTTCGATTAATGAATAAAATAACACATTGCATGTTTTTATTAACGTACTTGATTGTATTTCGTGAAAGGTAAGTCCTGTTAACCGGCCATGCTGTGTCTTATTCCAGCTATCGAATGCTGCAATAAAAATACAACTGTATGCAATAACCTTACATTACGTTGTATTTGTTTTTGTAGGTGGGGATGGAAAAACATGTGTACATTGTTATCGTCTGTGCATTGATGTCTTTGCACCTACTGTTAGTCCAAGGAGCCAGACAGGGTCAAGACATAAAATGTGGAGGTATTTCAACTTTTTCAAACCTTTTATGATTTACTGTGCTTATATATTTATACCTAGACAGGCATTGTGGGCTAGTTGTCTTGCAGGACAAAGAAACATCCGGAATGTTACACACAGCTTCTTAAATGCATCTTCAAACTGTTAATAAATGGTTGTGCTGTGTGATTAAGGAGTACTTCTGAATTGCATCATGCACATGTTTTCTCCCCTAGCGTGCAGGGCATTAGTTGATGAAATGGAATGGGCCATATCGCAAATAGATCCCAAGAAAATGATCCAGACCGGATCATTTAGGATCAATCCTGATGGCAGTCAGTCAGTAAGAGAGGTGACATATTTGAGTTTCATCATGGCATCATTGTGTTTGTTTTTGACACCAGCTTCCAGATCTTCATGCATTTGTTTTAATGTGCTCAGGTTCCCCTTTCCCGCTCTGAAAGTCATCTGCTGGAACTAATGGAAGAGGTTTGTGAGAAGATGAATGACTACGGTGAACTGGTTGACCCTGCCACCAATCGGAAGACATACATGAGACATGCATCCCGTGATGGCACTGCCATGGACCTCTCTGATGTGGCCTTTGACTCCAGAGTCAGCTCTAGTTTAAAGTTTGCTGTGAGAATGCTTTTAAGTCTAACCTTTAATTCTATGTGCATTTATGATGCAATAATTGTACACTGTTAATGAATTGCTGTTTGAAATACGTTTCTGATGGGTTTTAGAAGGTCTTTCTCCATGTGTGTTTTTTCACAGTGTGAGGCAATCGTTGAGCAGCATGAGGATGAACTTATTGAATTCTTTGCTCATGAGACAGACAACGTTAAAGACAAGCTCTGCAGTAAGAGGACAGGTAATGCTGTAAACATTTGATGCAGTATTCTTTCATTTCAAACCTATCTATGAACTTCACATGAAAGTTCTTTTATTTAACCGTAGTGACAAGCTACATGCATTTACATCATGACAACACCTTTTCAAGCACATGTACAATGTTGAAAAATGATTCAGGACACGTGTGACTGTATCACCGATACTTAGTTCTGACTACACTTGCATATGTAATAGTTTATTTGAACTCCTTCCAGATCTCTGTGACCATGCCCTGAAGATACCTCATGACGAGTTCTAACATGAGCCGAGCACAACGTGACTGCATTACCATCGGACCTGTTCAACTTCAGTAAACAGACTGATTCTCTTACTTGTTGAGGACGCTGAACATACAGAGATCTACTTGGGTGATGTTAGGCAAAGCATTGCGTATGTACTTGACCCTATGGGTTAACTGTTGACATGTTCAACTGTATTAATGGCGTTACCATCAAAACTGTTCATTGTCATAAATGAAAGCTGACTTTCTACAGCTGAACATGAGATCTCTATGAGTCTCTCCAATGGCATACTTTTATATTGAAATGTCCTTGGATGCACTTAGTTTTTAGTTTAGAAGATAACTTGCAGTATATTTATTATAAGCACAGATAGAGCGCCTCTGGAGTTCCTGGTTCTTGTGGTGATGTTGTGTCTTGATGTTTTTCAGGTCATAAATCTGATCAGATTACTAGTCCTTAAGTCTTAACCATTTTGAATGGAAGTGAACATTAGTTAACCCACGTTTATGTATTCACTTGTTTTCTTCTCACATATTATTTCATTGGTTATTGCTTCCAGATTCGTCAACATTCATTTGTTTATGTATCCATTGAGGGCCATGCTGTATTTGTAGTTTTTTGTTTTATTTTTGTAATATACTTTAATAATTAGAAAGCCAGTGGTCACGCATTAAACTGTGTGCTAAGGACAATCTTTACTTTTTTCTCAATTTACACAATGGAGCCTTATAACTGTCAATGGGTAGAAATCTACATAGTTCATATTTTCCTAAATTTTGGGAGTCCTAAGACTTAAGCATTATGTAGTGCAAACCTAGAACTAGAATTAAATCTTTTACATGTGGATATTTTGATAGATTGTTTGAACTGTTTTCTTCATTGGAAGTATTTTATTTTTGGCTCAGTTTTTAGTCTTTCACACACTCAGAGGGATGTGAAACGCATTGTTTTAGTTTACTTGCAGGGCCCATACAACATGATACACTGAATTCAAACTTAATCTGGGTTGTTTGTTTTTAAACCTTTCATATTATAGCTAATATGGTCGTCTTTCTCTATTCTTTAACTACTTTAATTTACTTATATTCATTTTATGTTATTTGTCGGTTTAGTTTTTGTTAAGCAAGAAGTCAAATTGAGCATCAAAAAGGATGCAACCAAGATTATTCAATAAACTGCTCATTTATCATAACTTCATGTCCTGCTTTCTGCTCTTCCCTGCCTTCTGGACTGATAACAGTTGACATGACTAGTGTCGGACAGCAGACAAAATTCAGCATGAATTGCTGAACATTACATTAGTCATTTTTTTGTTTACTTTGGAATTGTGTTTTGTCATTCATTCATCCTCTCTCTCTCTCTCTATTGATTAAGGACCCTCCTCTTGTTTGCCTGTGGACTGCCCTCAGGTTTTCATCCCCTGCCTGCTGATAACCGTGGTCCTGCTTCATTAACTAGAACGCTGTTTCCTAGATCTCATACAGCCCATAATTGGTTCACTTTATTTTGATGGTTCCTTTAACACATTCTGTTGAATATAAGTAACATTGCGTCTCCATGTCCATAGTAAACTGGTATGGTTAGAGTTAAAGTAAAGTTGACCTATAGTCAGAATATCTGTTGGGAGACCATCATAATAACATTTTAGCAGATAATAATCTAATACTCTAATGGCAGTTTGTTGACGATGCAAAGTTACTTATTGTCAACAGAATGCTTAAAAGGGGCCATCAAAATAAAGTGTTTCCTGATAATTTATATAATCAACATATATTGGCCAGCCCTGAAACCACTAAATGTATTCACATTGATGCATTATATACATAACAACAGTATGACTTCTGTATCTGAAATGATGTATATTGTGAAAAGTGCTAGATGATTAAATTTGACACGCAAAACATCTACAATAGTAAAATGATGACAAGTAATATCTTAGTTTTAGATATCAAACATTCAATACATTCTGGATTTGATGACTAGTCCAATTCTGGGAGATATCTGGAATTTAAGCTGAACATTACTGATAACATTTATGGACATTAAATGTTAACATATCTGTCAGAGCTACTTACAAACTGTATTCAGTTATTGATTCCAAATTACATGACACAAATTGTAGTCAGTAACGTAATCCATTAGATTTGACATGTCAGGTATCAGACTACTATTTGATTACTTTCAGATTGACCTAAACCATTTATCACATTGATTTAGATATGGTACTCTTGTACCATATTGATATAACAATACTAAGAATAAGAAAATGTATAGGCTACCGTTATAAAAATCCTAATTTGTATAATTCTATCATTTCTATATAATAAAATGATGGTATCATTTCTATTTGACAGCAGGTGGCGCAGTAAACAGCAGCTTCATATTACAGCGCAGCTGCACTAACGTTAGTGAATCCGTGAATCTAGTCACCGTTCGTTATTAACGACCTAAAACATAGAATCATTACTTCATTATCATATCCTAATGAATACACTCCGGCCTGACTATCTGTGGAGATGGAAGTATTGAAGATAAGCGAGCAGGTAAGCGTGTAGAAATGCGTTTCGCTTTAGTTTTCTCAGCCGCATGGTTTAGTAGGACTTGCTCACTCTCTAGTATGTTTCAGATTTTTAATATACTTCCCATATACACAGCCAGAGGAAAACTGTCACTGTGAAACTAGTTGTAGGCCTACCCAGGTCCTGTTATACCTGTCTGGTAATAGTAAAACCACGTTACCTCATTAGCTGACTTTAGTAGTGCATTGAAATCATTAGCGAGGTAACTTATGTGTGTATCCCTGCATTGGGGAGAAATGCGAAATTTTCAACACTGCAGATATTTTGAGTATGTTTATTTAGGACTTATTGTTGGCCCATGTTTACTTAACACTGATACAAATGATAAAATGTACTAAAATGTAACTATACTAGTTTTGCCTCTAATGGCAACAGGGTTTCTATGAACAAGTGAAATTGAAGACTTTTTAATACCACCTTATATGAAATTTAAGATCTAAACCTATAATGGAAATAAACATTATATTACATACATATATTCAATATTTAATGTGTTTAATGTAAAAATAAAAACAAAATTCATAGCTGTCATAAATTATAATTTGTACTACTATATACAGTGAACTTTTCATATCAGCAGACAATATTGCACACAAAATATCACAAAAAACGACCACATCACCATGATTTTTGGTGGTGTAAATAATTATTCAATTTTTCGGCAATATTTTCATCAGTTTCCTCAGCTTTTACATAAATCTGCATATTTTTACCTTTATAAAGGCTTATTTTACTTTTTAAATGTATGCAATACCTTTCATGTCAAATTATTAACATTTATTAATAAATTGTAATAATGTTAGCTGTCAGATGAAATAATTTACACTGCAAAATTACAGTTTTTATTTATAGTTTACAAAGCATTTGTTTTTGATTCACTACTTTTAAAATGAACAAACAAACAGACAGAAATGAAACTGACCAAAGGCTTAAAGGGATATTTCACCCATAAATGAAACTTTTGCCATCGACTCACCCTCGAGTTGTTCCAAGCCTGAATTTATTTCTTCTGCTGAACACTAAAGAAGATATTTTGAAGAATATGGGTAACCAAGCAGTTTATGAAAATACCATTGGCTTCAGAAGTATGGAATAAAAGATACAAGTTTAGGAGGACCATAAAAAATTCCAATCTTGACTTCCATTATATTTCAGATACTCAAAGCCAGGGCAATGTTTAGGCAATGTTTTTGATCCATAAATCTAATACTTTCTTCTGTAAAGTGTGAGTATACTGATCCTGATTCTGTCTTTGTCTCTTTTAGTCACTCCTTGTGCAGGCAGTATTTAGCCAGAATGCTGAAATGGTGGAATTTTTGTTGGAGCAAAATGAAGAAGTTAATGAATTGGTATGCGGGTTTTGTCTTGAAGAAATAGTCTTATTTTGGTTCTTAAACATTCCTTTACTCCTTTTATTTCTTTGTAAGAAAGCATACATTCACATACCTGATAACTAAAATAATGACATACGTTTTATTAAAAATGTAGAGTGAATACACTCATTTTTCTGTAAATGACAGCGTGAGGTACAGTCATCTGTTGTTGCAGGACCAAGAGTGGCGCACTGCATTGCATGCTGCATCTTATGTTGGCGGTGTTTATATCATGGACCTCCTCATCAGTTCAGGTGAGATCAGGAATTACTGGGTTTGTACAATTTTGCATACTGAGGTTTGAATATGGACTTACAGTTATAGACATGAACAGCAAACCACTCTGGCCAGCATGAGTGTTAATGGAGTGTATAAACAGATGATCATACAACTGTGCTTTATTTCAGAAGTTACACAACAGTCAATTTTGGGGAAAGAATTAACCAGGGCTGCATTTATTCAGTCACAAATACAATAAAAAAGGATTTATTTTGAATTATTAGTATACTTTAAAATAATTTGATAATCGAAATAATCAGATTTAAAATGTAGTTTTATTTTTATGTATTGCTGTAAAGCTGAATTTTCAGCAGCCATTACTCACATGATCCTTCAGAAATCATTTGAATATGCTGATTTGTTCACTTATTATCAATTATTTGTGCTCAATTATTTATGATGGATTTTATTATTATACATGTATAATAAAGGATTAAAAAATACACAATAATCAGTTTTTGCAGCTTTTTCTGATTAATTTAATGTTTCCTTGCAGAATAAAGGTATTATTTTTATCGTTATTTATTTATTTTTTCATATTGTGGCAGTTTGTTACAGTTTACCAAAAAATATGAAGCAGCACAACTTGTTTTAACATTTATAATAATAAATCCTCAAATAATTATTGAGCAGTAAATCAGCATATTATCATGATTTCTGAAGGATCATATGACACTGAGATTGGAGGAATTCAGCTTTGTTATAGCATCAATAGAAAATGTCTCTTTTAAATTGCAATAGTATTTCACAATACTCTTACAGCCTTGGTGAGTACAAAATACTTGTTCTTTAAACAAGTAATTATTACATGTGTATAAGTGATTTAAGTTCATTTTAAACTAAACATTCATTGTTGAATATTTTGGATCACACTTTATTTTAAGGTCCAGTTCTCACCATTAACTAACTATTAACAATGATGTTTGCATCAGTAAACTCCTAATTTGCTGCTTATTAAAAGCTAGTAGGGTAGTTGTTATTATGACGTTGCTAAAAAGAACAACTTGTGTGTTTGGTGTAAATGCAATGTGTTTGTGCGGTTTAAGGTAAAAATAAATGTCGATTTTGACAAAGCTCATCGTTAGAAGCGAGGCGTGATCTGATTGGCCAGATATCCAGTGCGCTGTGATTGGCTGAATAGCTCAAGCGTGAGACGGAAATGTTACGCCCTCACCATATTATGATGCCATGTCCTGGCGTGATCAAACAAAAACAATAAAATCCCTCATAAACGAGGCAATTGTTGCATCCTGTGGGGACATAATTACTGATTATAATAACTTATACTGTCTTTTTAACATTACCATGTCTGAATTTGTGATCAGAGAAACGACAAACAACAAGCTGCTTAAAACTTGTGTTTGAAGCGTCAGTAGCAGAAACGTACTTACACGCTGTGATTCGTAAGCGCCAGACTATCCTTGCAAAGCTGGAATTGCCCCACTTTATAGAAACAGTCTTTGTGCAAGCCAGCATTGTTGGCTACTCTCCCAAGTTCAGGAAATAGTCCTCCATAAAATGCGCTGCACACACTCTAATATTTGGGTTGAACTGTTCTGGAACAGTGTTGTAAATACAACTTCACCACTGATTTATAGTTGTGTCCTCTTTTGGATGCCCAAACAAAGTTGTTTATCTTTCACAACGAAACACAGCACCTCCAGGACATGGCGCCAGCGGCAGCAACAATACTACAGCCAGAATAAACGCCCTCTTTCTTTGCGTAAACATTTTGGAAGAGTTATGCAAATCTCCCCACACTGTGACGTAGTCATGTGGGGGCGTGTTTGAATGAGCCGTTTTAGGAGGGCGTGGACGAGTCTTAACTTTTATAAAGAATATATTTTGAGTTTGAGACTTTAGTCTTTGCAACCTCAGGGATCTTATCTATGTATGAACAGCTTGTAACAGTCCAAAGAGAAAGCAAAACTTGAAATCGCATCATACGACCCCTTTAAGTTTAGGTATTGGGTAGGATTAGGGATGTAGAATACGTCATGCAGAATATGTGCTTTAGAAGTACTAATAAACAGCCGATATGTTAATAATAGGCATGCTAATAAGCAACTAGTTAATTGCAAGAATTGATCCCTATATTAAAGCGTTATAATATTTAGTTTTTAACACTGTATTTTGTCTTTGGTTGCCTGTGATGTTGTCTCAGGTGCTGATGTTAACGCTAAAGACCAGGAGTGGCTGACTCCTCTGCATCGGGCAGTTGCCTCACAGAATGAAGTAAGATAGGATTTTTAACAATCACTTTGCTGTTTATCGTGTTGTCGTCTCTCATTTTGTATTATTTTAAATGCAGGGGTCTGTTGGGCTGCTGCTGAGGAAGGGAGCCGAGGTGAATGCGCAGGACAGGTTCTGTCAGACGGCGCTGCATGTAGCTGCAGCCAACAGAGCCATGAAGTGTGTCGATATTCTGATTCCTTACATGAGCAGTCTGAACGCAGCAGATCGCTTTGGGAGAACCGCTTTACATCATGCAGTCCACAGTGAACATGCAGAGGTTCGGCAAGAGCTGACACTGAATTAAGTGGACATTTCAGAGGATTTATCTGAAACACTATATTCCTGAAACATTATAGTTGAGATGTGCATGTTAAGAAAGAAGAAGAAAAAAATATATTTTCTTGAAAACTAATGAATAATGTTCTTAGACAGTGAACCTGCTCCTAAATAAAGGGGCCAACGTGAGTGCCAGAGATGTAAAGGACAGGCAGCCTATCCATTTGGCTGCTTATCTAGGTATCTGGTCCTCTGACTCTGAATTATTGCCTTAATTAATATGTTTATTATATTTGACCTTGGAGCACAAAAGCAGTCATAAGTAGTACAGGTATATTTGTAGCAATAATCAACATTACATGGTATGTGTCAAAAGTATACATTTTTCTTTTATGTCAAAAATCATTAGGATATTAAGTAAAGATTATGTTCCATGAAGATATTTTGAAAATTTTCTTCTGTAAATATATCAAAACATAATTTTTGAAAATAGTAATATGCATTGCTAAGGACTTCATTTGGGCAACTTTACATGTGATTTTCTCAATATTTAGATTTTTTGCAACCCTCAGATTGCAGATTTTCAAATAGTTGTATCTCAGCCAAATATTGTCCTATCATAACAAACCATACATCAATGGAAAGATTATTTATTCAGATTATGACTGGTTATGTGGTCCAGAGTCAGATATAGACATCTGATCAGACGTATAGTGTGTTATCTGGTTGTGTCTGTTGCTCAGGGCATCTGGAGGTCGTCGAGCTCTTAGTAGTGTGCAGTGCGGATGTGTCCTGCAGGGATAAGATAGGGTTTACTCCTCTACATGCGGCTGCTCTTGGTGGACACACTGAAGTGGTCAAGTACCTGCTGAAACATGGAGCAGAGGTGAGGGATCATATGTTAGTGTTAGATCTCTGTTTCCTGCTTGTTTATGTGTCATGTTTTCATCGGGTCATTGTGTTGTCACATGGGCGCCGATCACCAAATGGCTGAGCACCCACAGAAAAATACTATATGTTCTCCGTTACCTTTAACAATTGAAAAATCGATTAGGATTTAGGAAACTCCCCATGGTGTCCTGGTTTTATTTGGAAAACAGAAGCATGTTGAACGGACTCTGTTGTGAATATCTAGCTCTGATAAGTAATAAACAACTTGATATGTGGCTGACCGATGTTAAAACACACACCAAAATACTTTATTTACATCTGCAGGGTGTCCATTACACATTTTTCCTTTTTGTAAATGTCACAACTGCCAAATATCTGACGACTTGGCACTTTGGAATGCATTTGAATTCCATTTTAATCTTCGCATCACACAAATAACTTGAATCATAAGCTGAGGGTAGCCCAATATCTGTTAACTATGTGCATCATAAACCTGTATTTTTATTCAAGTACCAGATATGGGTGTCACGTCATAAATAATTTGAAATATAACTGAATTTAACATGATCACAAATTTAATAAAAACATTGTACTTACTGAAAATAATGCTTTCATTTCCACAGTTATTCAAACAGCAAATAAATTATGATGACCAATCTGGACATCTCTGATTGGCCATTGCATTCATAAGCTCAGCAGAATCTGTGTGATTGATTGGTTGTAATGGTCAATGCTGTAAAAAAAATTTGTAAAAAGAAATCCAATGCAACAAGAGCAGATCTAAACTTAATGCTGTAGTGGCCACTTTTAATTTCATTATGACTTTATTCATGACAGCTGTTATAGATTTAATTTAATTGTGAATTAGCATTTTGTCCCAAAATGGTTGCACCCACCAGCAGAAACATAAATCAGCACCTATGTCTTGTTATGTGGTTATCAGTTCTGTTTTGCTAGCAGTTATTGTGATTCCAATTGTCTTGTATTTAAGCCGTCTTGTTGGGTGTCATGTATTAAAGTAGTACAAGGTCATTGTTAATAGTCAAGTTCATAGTTCATGTTTTTTTTGTGCTTTCAAACGATTAATCGCATCCAAAATAAAAGTTTTTGTTTACATTACATATGCATGTGTACTGTGTATATTTATTATGTATTTACAGTATCTCACAGAAGTGAGTATACCCCTTACATTTCTGTAAATATTTTATTATATCTTTTCATGTGACAACACTGAAGAAATGACACTTTGCTACAATATAAAGTAGTGAGTGCACAGCTTGTATAACAGTGTAAATTTGCTGTCCCCTCAAAATAACTCAACACACAGCCATTAATGTCTAAACCGCTAGCCACAAAAGTGAGTACACCCCTAAGTGAAAATGTCCAAATTAGGCCTAATTAGGCATTTTCTCTCCTCAGTGTCATGTGACTCGTTGGTGTTATTAGGTCTCAGGTGTGAATGGGGAGCAGGTGTGTTCAATTTGGTGTTATCGCTCTCACTCTCTCATACTGGTCACTGGAAGTTCAACATGGCACCTTGTGGCAAAGAACTCACTGAGGATCTGAAAAAAAGAATTGTTGCTCTACATAAAGATGGCGTAGGCTATAAGAAGATTGCCAAGTCCCTGCAACTGAGCTGCAGCATGGTGGCCAAGACTATACAGCGGTTTAACAGGACCGGTTCCACTCAGAACAGGCCTCGCCATGGCCCATCAAAGAAGTTGAGTGCACGTGCTCAGCGTCATATCCAGAGGTTGTGTTTGGGAAATAGACGTATGAGTGCTGCAGAGGTTGAAGGGGTGGGGGTTCAGCCTGTCAGTGCTCAGACCATACGCCGCACACTGCATCAAATTGGTCTGCATGGCTGTAGTCCAAGAAGGAAGCCTCTTCTAAAGATGATGCACAAGAAAGCACACAAACAGCTTGCTGAAGACAAGCAGACTAAGGTCATGGATTACTGGAACCATGTCCTGTGGTCTGATGAGACCAAGATAAACTTATTTGGTTCAGATGGTGTAAAGCTTGTGTGGCAGCAACCAGGTGAGGTGTACAAAGACAAGTCAAGCGTGGTGGTGGGAGTGTCATGGTCTGGAGCTGCATGAGTGCTGCCGGCACTGGGGAGCTACAGTTCATTGAGGGAACCATGAATGCCAACATGTACTATGACATACTGAAGCAGAGCATGATCCCCTCCCTTCGGAGACTAGGCTGCAGGGTAGTATTCCAACATGATAATAAACACTGCCTTGCTATAGAAGCTGAGGTTAAAGGTGATGGACTGGCCAAGCATGTCTCCAGACCTAAACCCTATTGAGCATATGTGGGGCATCCTCAAACGGAAGGTGGAGGAGCGCAAGGTCTCTAACATCCACCAGCTCCGTGATGTCGTCATGGAGGAGTGGACGAGGACTCTAGTGGCAACCTGTGAAGCTCTGGTGAACTCCATGCCCAAGAGAGTTAAGGCAATGCTGTAAAATAAAGGTGGCCACACAAAATATTGACTCTTTGGGCCCAATTAGGACATTTTCACTTAGGGGTGTACTCACTTTTATGGTCAGCGGTTTAGACATTAATGGCTGCGTGTTGAGTTATTTTGAAGGGACAGTGAATTTACACTGTTATACAAGCTGTACACTCACTATTTTACATTGTAGCAAAGTGTCATTTCTTCAGTGTTGTCACATGAAAATACATGTGATTCCAAAAAAGTTGGACACTGTACAAATTGTGAATAAAAACAGAATGCAATGATGTGGAAGTTTCAAATTTCAATATTTTATTCAGAATACAACATAGATGACATATCAAATGTTTAAACTGAGAAAATGTATCATTTTAAGGGAAAAATAAGTTGATTTTAAATTTCATGGCATCAACACATCTCAAAAAAGTTGGGACAAGGCCATGTTTACCACTGTGTGGCATCCCCTCTTCTTTTTATAACAGTCTGCAAACGTCTGGGGACTGAGGAGACAAGTTGCTAAAGTTTAGGAATAGGAATGTTGTCCCATTCTTGTATAATACAGGCTTCTAGTTGCTAAACTGTCTTAGGTCTTCTTTGTCGCATCTTCCTCTTTATGATGCGCCAAATGTTTTCTATTGGTGAAAGATCTGGACTGCAGGCTGGCCATTTCAGTACCCGGATCCTTCTTCTACACAGCCATGATGTTGTAATTGATGCAGTATGTGGTCTGGCATTGTCATGTTGGAAAATGCAAGGTCTTCCCTGAAAGAGACGACGTCTGGATGGGAGCATATGTTGTTCTAGAACTTGGATATACCTTTCAGCATTGATGGTGCCTTTCCAGATGTGTAAGCTGCCCATGCCACACGCACTCATGCAACCCCATACCATCAGAGATGCAGGCTTCTGAACTGAGCGCTGATAACAACTTGGGTTGTCCTTGTCCCCTTTAGTCCGGATGACATGGCGTCCCAGTTTTCCAAAAAGAACTTCACATTTTGATTCGTCTGACCACAGAACAGTTTTCCACTTTGCCACAGTCCATTTTAAATGAGCCTTGGCCCAGAGAAAACACCTGCGCTTCTGGATCATGTTTAGATATGGCTTCTTTTTTGACCTATAGAGTTTTAGCCGGCAATGGCGAATGGCATGGTGGATTGTGTTCACCGACAATGTTTTCTGGAAGTATTCCTGAGCCCATGTTGTGATTTCCATTACAGTAGCATTCCTGTATGTGATGCAGTGCCGTCTAAGGGCCCGAATATCACGGGCATCCAGTATGGTTTTCCGGCCTTGACCCTTACGCACAGAGATTGTTCCAGATTCTCTGAATCTTTGGATGATATTATGCACTGTAGATGATGATAACTTCAAACTCTTTGCAATTTTTCTCTGAGAAACTCCTTTCTGATATTGATCCACTATTTTTCGCCGCAGCATTGGGGGAATTGGTGATCCTCTTCCTATCTTGACTTCTGAGAGACACTGCCACTCTGAGAGGCTCTTTTTATACCCAATCATTTTGCCAATTGACCTAATAAGTTGCAAATTGGTCCTCCAGCTGTTCCTTATATGTACATTTAAATTTTCCGGCCTCTTATTGCTACCTGTCCCAACTTTTTTGGAATGTGTAGCTCTCATGAAATCCAAAATGAGCCAATATTTGGCATGACATTTCAAAATGTCTCACTTTCAACATTTGATATGTTATCTATATTCTATTGTGAATAAAATATAAGTTTATGAGATTTGTAAATTATTGCATTCCTTTTTTATTCACAATTTGTACAGTGTCCCAACTTTTTTGGAATTGGGTTTGTATATAATAAAATATTTACAAAAATGTGAGGGGTGTACTCACTTCTGTGAGATACTACACACACATACTCTATATATTTCGAACATATTTACATTTATACATTTATATATTCATATTCTTATATTTTATATGTTATATACATATATTTAATATATAAACCTAAACATATTTTTCTTAAATATATACATGCATTTGTTTGTATTTATATATACATAATAAATATACACAGTATACTTACATATTATGTAAACAAAAACTTGTTTATGTCAGGATCAATTTAGTAGTTTATATTAATGTTTCTTGATTATCATAATTATAATAAACTGCACTTGGGTTTTCTACAGCAAATATTTATATGGGTACTTCTTTGCTTAAATATTTACAATGATTGCTTTTTCATTTAAATTATATATTTATAATTATAGTTTTCCCTTTAAAATTATATTTGTTTTTTCAATACTTTTAACTTCCATGCTGTGTAATCTTTCAGATTGGTTTTATTCAGAGTGGGGGTGGAACGTGTTAGGCTATGATATTATTGGTTATTATCGTTACCTGGCCTGCTCATGTAGTCTTAATTACATCACTGTTAAAGAAAGTTATTTTAGAGGCAGAGAAAGTTATTTCACTGGAAATAAATATTATCCAAGGGGGTCATATCATGAGAAATCAATTCTTAAAGGGACAGTCAAATATTGTGGCATGATTTACTTACTCTCATGTTGAATGGAAAAGAATACATTTTAAAGAATGTGAACTGTTTTATCGATACAAAAAAAGTCAGTGAGAGTTCCAACATTCTGTTCTATTTAAAAAGAAGAAGAAAACCGTTGGAAGAAGAAATACATGTATTTTTTGTTAGAGTTAATTGGAGTTAATTATAAAAACTAATTGCATTTTTAAAACCCAACCCAATTTTTTTCCACAGTATTTTTTTGAGTAATATGCACACATGAATTGTGCACCAGAGACAGAATCCATTGTGATTTTTGTTTTGTCTTTCATTTTGTCTGTTAGACTGATGAAGCAGACGACTCTGGTAACAGTGCTCTCCACATGGTTTGCTACGCTGGGCAAAGGGCTGTAGCTAGTGAGCTGGTTAACTGTGGTGCCAGTGTTAACCGATCAAACGTGCGTGGCTGCACCCCGCTGCACCTGTCTGCTGCCTCCGCTGATGGAGCCTTGTGTCTGGAGCTGCTGGTCAATAACGGGGCAGATGTTAACATTCCGGTCAGTAGACGACTCGAAATGAGTAGGTGATTATTGCAGTGTTTTTCTGACCTTTCTTGTTTTTAATTTCAGAATAAAGCCGGGAAGAGTCCTTTGCATATGGCTGCCATTCACGGACACTTCACCCGTTCCCAGATACTCATTCAAAATGGTAAAGCCACTCTCAAAGCACAAATGTCAAGAGTTTAATACTAGTTAGACCAGATTTTACAGCAGTATTTTCCTGTTGAGCTACTGAGCTACAAAGTACACTGTAAAAAGCTCCGTACGATTGGAAATGACTTTACTCACTGGTGGACTAGTATAGTAATGCTGTTTAAGGCTTTGTAAAAGGGTTACTTCATATTCTTAACTCACATTAACTAAACATTCTTATACTGGTCACCAATGACACCATGACTTCACTGCATTGCCATCACATTTGTAAGCATAATGTATGTTAGGAACTCTCCTGTCTGATTAACTCTCTGTTAATGGATCAAAAGGTCTAATGTTAATTTACACTCAGTTTAAATAAAACATGTTTGTCACGGAACACTAGGGAGCACCGTGGAATGAACAAGGTCTGGGTCCAAATGCAGGTTAAACATTTTAATAAACAAAAGGCAGACACCGTCCAAAAACAGAAACAATCAATAATACAGACAGACAGAGTGGCGGGAGTGTGGTGTTTAAATAGTCCATCAGGATGGCAACAGCTGTGTGTGTGTGAGTAGGTGCACAGGTGTGTGGAGTTAGGGTAAAGGAGTCCGGGAGGATAGGTGATGGCGACCTATGGTGGTGAAAGGAAGCAAGACTGGGCCCGGTCTCATAACAATGTTTAAGAAACCTAAACCTTATGATGCACTCCAGATGAGAAGTGCCATGCTGCACCAGATGCATTGCATTCTTAAGATAGCAGTCCAAAACACAGAAACGAATCACAACACTGGCAAAAAATGTGGTTTAAATTAATTTAGCTGTGAAAACAGCACAAAACGTCTTTATTTTATTATCAATGTATATCTCTAATATGAACCACAGACTTAATTTAATCCACAGAAAGACAAACATATTAGGGAAAAATGTCTATACTAGTCATTATGTGCATTAATAACGATTTGGGACAAACATAATGTACTTTATTGGAAAACTATGTGAGTGGGTAATAATATACCATAATATTCTAGTTTATATTAATATTGAACGTTAATATTTGTTAACAGTGTGCCACGCCACCACTGCACGTCAAAATAAACGCTTCTTTAAAAAAGAAGTAAAAGTATATATATTTTGGGGTGGCACCTCACTGATTTCGTAAAGTCACTAAAAAAAGCCACTGAAAGCCACCATCATGCTTTCTGGTAGGGATGACCTCACATGATTACTAGCCTGCAGTTTGTTTGACACAGGCTGTGTTGTAAGGTTAAAGCCATTGCCAATCTTATAATACAGTCTTTTATTTGTTTTTCTCTTGCAGGTGCAGAGGTGGAGTGTGTTGATAAGTGTGGCAATACTCCTCTTCACTCTGCTGCTAAACATGGTCATGAGTTGCTCATCACTATACTCTTGAATAACGGTGCGGATGTGGCCAGGTGTGTCTTTACAAACCCATTCAAACACAGAGACTACTGCAGCAGAACAAACACTTTAGAGTTTGAGTCCACTTCCATTTATTGTAGTTTGCATGGATGTGGATTCATGCAGTTTAGTCGGGCTTAAGCTCCTTGCACATTGAGTCCGAAATGTTCATCTGCCTTTTTTTTTTTTTTTCGTATTCGTCACCCATTCCTATCAAAATGCTTACTATGGATGCGAAAACGCAGAAAATTGAACCTGATCCGAATTTATGACGGAAGAAAGTTTCGGAGACAGCGTGTAAACGTGATTGACACAACGTGAGGCTGTTTTTAACATGTGAAAAGTTTGGACGAAAATTTCGGACTCAGTGTGCATTGACCATTAGTCAGTATTTAATGTTAAATTTAAGCGTTTATGAAGAAAAAAATAACAATATGTTGGTATATTTCTATATAATGAGTCTTTGAAAGAATTGAAAGTAATTCAGCATGAATGTAATGGTTTCAGTTATGACATATCTTCAGTTTATCTTGAGAATATGTTTAAAAATACAAATGCTTATTTAAATTGTAATATGCTTTTACAATAACTATCCACCATATAGGCAAGGCATTAATGTGGCATGACTCCGTTGCACTTGGCGGTGTTTTACGGATTTTCAGACTGTTGTCAAAAGTTACTCTCCTCAGGTAAAAATCATATACATATGGCAGATGCTTATATCCAAAATGATGTACAATGCATTAGCACCATCCCATTGCTTTGACATTAAACCAGATTTATGTCACCTGTCTAAACATGCATGTTAGTCTAACAAACATTTACTCTTGGCAGGGTTTGATATAAACACCGTGGACAGCCTGGGAAGGACATGTTTGCATGTAGCTGCTTCAGGCGGGTATGCTAAATGTCTACCACTTCTGTGCTTATAGTTTGTAAGTTATGTTTTTTTAATATACAATTTCGTTATTCATCCTTTGTTTTTAATTTGTTCACTGACAGAAATGTTGACTGCCTTAAATTGCTGTTAAACAGTGGTGCTGCTCTGAATAGAAAGGACAACTTTGGAAGGTAAAACTTTATTAATGCAAAAAGGATGTTATATATTCACAGTGTGAATCTTGTGCACATACGATTCACACAGATTCATAAAAAACAATAGTGAAAATGCTTCAAATTATATTTTGTAATGGCTAAATGCACTCAAGTTGGCATGAATAAAACACCTATGATCTGTATTACCTCACGTTTAAAGGATTTTTCAAAGAGTGTCTAATATGCTTTAATACAAACTAGTGCTGTCAAATGATTAATCACGATTAATCACATCCAAAATAAAAGTTTTGTACGTAATATATGTGAGTGTACTGTGTATATTTATTATGTATATATAAATACACACATACAGTATATATTTAGAAAATATTTACATGCATATATGTATATTCATATCATTTATATTTGATGTAAATATATTGAATATATAAAGATAACATATTTTTCTTAAATATATTCATGCATGTGTCTGTGTCACACCCACGGACGTTTTGTTGTGTTCTTCATTCCCCATGTGCTCTGTGTGACCTAGTTTCTGTCTCTTGTTAATTGTGTCTTTATGTTCAGGTGTGTCTCATCATTATGTTTATTTACGTTCCCCTTATAATTTGTATTCTGTTCAGTGTGTCTTCATCCAGTCTCGTCTATGTGTGTGTGTGTTTGGTACCCTCATATTATGGATTACCTCAATGTGGATTATTAAAGATTGTTTATCATTATTCTTCATCGCTGTGCTTCTCTCCGCACCAAAAAGTATACAGATATAAAAAAGTAGAAATATACTAGTGCTGTCAAACGATTAATCGTGATTAATTACATACAAAATAAAACTTTCTGTTTGAATAATAAACATGTGTGATCTGTGTATATTTCTTAAATACACACACATTGCAGTATATATATGTGACCCTCTCTGAAAACCCAGCTAAAGTCATTTTTGTAGATTTACTATTTTATGCATAAAATCATCCTACATATTGTAAAGAATATTCTGTGAAAATATATTCTTAGTATCTTTAATATTGACTGAGTAAGGCCAGGTCAAAGATTGAAATCATAGTGAAATTAATGATTGTAATCAAACTTTGGTGCTCATTATCTCAGAATTAGATTTTTAGACTTTAGCCTGTTTTTACAGAGAGGGTCACATATTTTGAAAATATTTACATGTCTATATTTATACTCAATTTATATTATAAATAAATACATATTTCATATATAAAAATAAGCAATTTTTCTGAAATTTTCTGTGTATTTATATATACATAACAAATATACACATAGCACACATGCATATATTTTCTAAACAAAAACTTTTATTTTGGATATGATTAATTGTTTGACAGCACTAATAAATAATAAATATATACACAAACATATATAATCCAGCTGCACACTGTTAGTGGATGAGAAGATATTCCCCTTACTATGTAAAGAGCTTTGAGTGCCTAGAAAAGCGTTATATAAATGTAACAAATTAATATGAATTATTAAATTATTATGTAAACAAACTTTTATTTTGGATGTGATTAATCATTTTAATCAGCACAGCACTAAAACAAACAAGGAAATCAGATTTATTTTTAAAATGGACAGTGTCATAAAGTTACTTGCATTGGCTTAGTGACCAAGAAAGAGTGCAAAATCTTTAATTGAATTCTTCACAGGTCTCCTTTGCACTATACATCAGTGAACGGCTCATATATGTGTACAGTGGCTCTGGTGAAAGCTGGAGCTGATGTTAATGAACTGGATGTGAATGGATGCAGTTCACTGCACTACGCAGCAGCTGCCCAAACCTCACACAGGTATAACATTTATATCACTACCCTACGTACAGCTGATTTGGAAAGTATTCAGACCCCTGCTTTTTTCCACATTCTGTTCTGTCAGCCCTATGCTGTAATGCTTCATCACATTGGTACACACTCTATACCCCATGACAGAGCAGATTTGTGAGAACTTTGAATTTGTGCCGATAAATCACCTGTCTTTTCTTCATGTTGATCCTCTCAGCTTTTTATTACCATCTTGTCTTTTGTGTCGTTACAAGATTAATTTTGCTGACTAAGTCCAGCCTGGTTGTGCTTGTCCAGTCCTGTACAGCCTTGGTCTGTCGAGCCTGGTGGTTATAGACATGTGCATGTGCCCAGATACTGCACTCCCTCTGCAGTAGCTCTCTTAGTCATACTGACCCTTAATTTTGGTCCAATAAACACAGGACTGTGGCTGAAGTGGGCTATTTTATTTAGGTGTTTTGATTTTTTCCATGTGTAATAAAAACAACAACTATATATTAATAATATAATAAACTTACTGTATACTGTATGTTTGCAAACATAGTTCATACAATGAATTCACTGTATTTCAAGTCTTCAGAAGCCGTAGGAAAATATTTGTGTGAGATACAGACGAAAATTTAAATTATTTTCTGAAAACCTTGACATCTACCATTAATGATTTAATCGACCAGTACAAATTCATATTTATTTATTCAACTAATTTCAAATATGACTTACCTTTGTGTATGTTTTTCCCCCAATAGAGTTGAACAGAACTGTCCTGACAGTGAGACTGATGAAGAAGCTCATTGGTAAAGCATCTTTTGGGATTTGAAAATAAAATGACCAACTGTTGATAAGCTTAATAGTATATGACCCCTTATGTGTAATATGTTCTTACAGGTGTCTGGAGTTTCTTTTGCATAGTGGTGCTGATCCAACACTGCGTGACAGTAAAGGCTTCAGTCCAGTCCACTACGCAGCTGCCTGTGGTGACAGACACAACCTAAAATTGGTAAGAAAACTCTTTTCATGGTATACCATATATTATGTGAATTATGGGACACGTGAGTATCATTTTGTGTGGCTTTTAGTTTGATATGTGGTTTGATGTTTTCAAACCTGCCAGTTCTGTCTAGTGGAAATTGTTTTGAATAAATTACTCATATAAGAAGTCCAGCATACATCAGATCTGACATGTTGAATGTCAGAACTGAGTTTTGATTAAAAAAAATAAAGAAACTGTATGCATGGATGAATTGTTCACACTAGAGATAAGCAAAATGCAATTAGAAAATACATAATTTCCATTCCATGCCAACTTTAAAATAAAGTAGCTTGTATTTTAAACAAATATTGCACAGGCACAAATTTTAAGTAAAACATTTCACAAAAAGTTGTAGTAACACTTTATTTTGATGGTCCCCTTTGAACATTCTGTTGACTATAAGTTTTGCTGCCCTATATACCAACTAACACTCATTATAGTATTAGTAGCAACCTGGTAAAGACTGAGCTTCTTGTCTTCCCTGCCACTCCAACTCTACAGCATGACTTCACGGTTCAGTTAGGTTCATCAACAGTTACCCCATCAGCTTCGGTCAGAAATCTTGGTGTAATCTTTGATGACCAACTGTGCTTCAAAGAGCACATTGCAAAACTGCTCGATTGTGCAGGTTTGCACTTCACAACATCAGAAAGATCAGGCCCTTTCTGACAGAGCATGCTGCACAACTTCTTGTCCAGGCCCTTGTCATTTCTAGACTGGACTACTGCAATGCTCTTCTAGCTGGACTTCCATCAAACACCATCAAACCTCTACAAATGATTCAGAATGCAGCGGCACGACTGGTCTTCAACGAGCCCAAAAGAGCCCATGTTACACCTCTCTTTGTCTCCTTGCACTGGCTACCAGTTGCAGCTCGCATCCAGTTCAAGACACTGATGCTTGCATATAGAACAACCACAGGCTCAGCACCCACCTACTTCCACTCACTTTTACGAATCTACGTCCCTTCCAGAAGTCTAAGATCTGCTAGTGAGCGACTCCTCGTGTACCATCACAGAGAGGCTCAAAATCACTCTCCAGAACATTCTCGTTCACCGTTCCTGGCCGGTGGAATGATCTTCCCACCCCCATCCGGAATGCTGGATCCCTGTCAATCTTCAAGCAACAACTGAAAACTCATCTCTTTCCACACTACTTGACTTCATCCTAAACTTTAAAAAAAATCATTCTCTTTATCTTTCTCTCCTTCCTTTGCTAGCTTGTACTTATTTGAACAATGCCTGAGACTTGGTGTTACGAACACTTCCTCTGTCTGTTTGCCTCTTCAAGATGAATCGCTTTATGTACTCCCAATTGTAAGTCGCTTTGGATAAAAGCGTCTGCAAAATGACTAAATATAAATGGAATGTAAATGTCATAGACTGCCTGTCTAATATCTGCTAACACCTTATTGTGATGGTCTCCCAACAGACATTCCACTGACTATCAGTAAATTTGCAAGTACATGTCAACTTATTCTAACCCTAACTCTACCAGTCAACTAATACTCTACACTGTAATGAGAGTTAGTGGACATCTAGGTGCATATAGTCAATATAATGAGCAAAAGGGACCATCAAAATAAAGTGAAACCAAAATAGTTTCTTAAGATTGAAATTATAGAAATACATTAGCATGAGATTGCAATCCCATAACAAAGCATTGGAAATCATTCAGAAATGCAAAATATTGTAGGGTTACAGCAGAACTGATGATAAACTGGTGCGTGTATTCTACTAATAACACAGGCACATACAGGTGCATCTAAATAAATTAGAATGTCATGGAAAAGTTCATTTATTTCAGTAATTCAACTCAAATTGTGAAATTTGTGTATTAAATAAGTTCAGTGCACACAGACTGAAGTAGTTAAAGTATTTGGTTCTTTTAATTGTGATGATTTTGGCTCACATTTAACAAAAACCCACCAATTCACTATCTCAACAAATTAGAATACTTCATAAGACCAATAAAAAAAAAACATTGTTAGTGAATTGTTGGCCTTCTGGAAAGTATGTTAATTTACTGTATATGTACTCAATACTTGGTAGGGGCTCCTTTTGCTTTAATTACTGCCCCAATTCGGCGTGGCATGGAGGTGATCAGTTTGTGGCACTGCTGAGGTGGTATGGAAGCCCAGGTTTCTTTGACTGTGGCCTTCAGCTCATCTGCATTTTTTGGTCTCTTGTTTCTCATTTTCCTCTTGACAATACTCCATAGATTCTCAATGAGGTTCAGGTCTGGTGAGTTTGCTGGCCAGTCAAGCACACCAACACCATGGTCATTTAACCAACTTTTGGTGCTTTTGGCAGTGTGGGCAGGTGCCAAATCATGCTGTAAAATGAAATCAGGATCTTTAAAAAGCTGGTCAGCAGAAGGAAGCATGAAGTGCTCCAAAATTTCTTGGTAAACAGGTGCAGTGACGTTGATTTTCAAAAAACACAATGGACCAACACCAGCAGATGACATTGCACCCCAAATTATCACAGACTGAGGAACATTAACACTGGACTTCAAGCAACTTGGGTTATGAACTTCTCCACCCTTCCTCCAGACTCTAGGACCTTGGTTTCCAAATGAAATACAAAACTTGCTCTCATCTGAAAAGAGGACTGTGGACCACTGGGCAAAAGTCCAGTTCTTCTTCTCCTTAGCCCAGGTAAGACGCCTCTGACTACAACTGTAGCCAAATTCCTTGACACGTCTGTGTGTGGTGACTCTTGATGCCTTGACCCCAGCCTCAGTCCATTCCTTGTGAAGTTCACCCAAATTCTTGAATCGATTTTGCTTGACAATCCTCATAAGACTGCGGTTCTCTTGGTTGGTTGTGCATCTTTTTCTTCCACACTTTTTCCTTCCACTCAACTTTCTGTTAACATGCTTGGATACAGCACTCTGTGAACAGCTTCTTTGGCAATGCATGTTTGTGTCTTACCCTCCTTGTGAAGGGTGTCAATGATTGTCTTCTGGACAACTGTCAGATCAGCAGTCTTCTCCATGATTGTGTAGCCTAGTGAACCAAACTGAGACACCATTTTGAAGGCTCTGGAAACCTTTGCAGCTGTTCTGAGTTGATTAGCTGATTGGCATGTCACCATATTCTAATTTGTTGAGATAGCGAATTGGTGGGTTTTTGTTAAATGTGAGCCAAAATCATCACAATTAAAAGAACCAAAGACTTAAACTACTTCTGTCTGTGTGCATTTAATTTATTGAATACACGAGTTTCACAATTTGAGTTGAATTACTGAAATAAATTTACTTTTCCACAACATTCTAATTTATTGAGATGCACCTGTAATAGGTTAAGACTTGTTTTTTGGGGTGTTAAATAATTTAGCAAATACCAGTAAATTGACTACCTCAAACCATACTAAATCACAGTGCATGATTCATTTAAATAGTCTCCTCCCATACATTTTGTGTCTGAAGAGGAAACATCTACAAATGCAATGGAATAAGATCAGCCAAAAATGACTGTGTACAAGCCTTTTAATCACTATTTATTTCACTGTGTTTTTTAAATGCTGACATTAGTTTTTTAATACCAAAATAGGATTTACGCTGGTGCAAGCTGTAAGTAAATCTGACCTATAGTGTTAAAATGTTGCAAGTAAACATTGCTTATGGTTTATTGTTTTTTTAATACAAAAATAATTGAGACATTGTTATTGTCAAACATCATTGAAACATGGAACATGCCCATAATTAATGCAAAGGTAAATGTAATAAATCTAGAAGCTATTATTTAAGCTTTGGGGAATCATTTATTAAAGATTCAATATTGCTTTGATTAAAGTGATATTAATCTTTAACTTATGATTTGTACTCTATTAACGACTCATCCAGCGACCATTAACATCAGTATATCTTTAACAATTTAGTTTATCTTGCTTCGTGGCCAACGATAAAATAAACAAAATTAGTACTTTATCCAATTTGAGCTAGGTAACGCAATCTATGGTAAATAGTTTAAAACTTGAAAATCACACAGCCAAGACATAATTCTTTATAAATGAAACAAGGTATATTTGCTAACTGTTATTCTACAATACATGGACTAAACTTAATAAAACACATATACACACATAAACATACGCACACACATATCAGGAGTTTTGCGGTTTGAAGAGAGAGTTTTAAGGCTAGCACTCTGTTGCTATCTCGTAACTTTAACTAGAGGAAGATAACAGCAGAGACTTTGCTATCTTTTCTGCATACAGATCAATTCATCAGTTCAGTAAGAATAGAGATTTGTTCGGTCTACTTGCTTTCAGTTGAGTTGGCCGCAGATCTTCCCGCGTGTTTACTTCAGATGACTGAGGGAATCCCGGCGGCTGATTGGCTCGTTGCGTGATGTCACTGAGGGAACCCCTGCTGCGATTGGCAGTTGCCTGGTTCCTTTGTGACACGATGACCCTTGAAGTTCTTCTCTTCCTTCCGTGTAGTTTCAGGCTTTCAAGGTTTCTTCAGGAGTTTGACTAAGATGTTACGGTCATGGGCGCTTCGAAGCGCAATCAGTGAGCCGAAGCCAAAGTCTTTGCAAGTCAGCCTGATGGTAAGGCGGTGGTCGAGCGCTTCCAGCGCGACCAGTGAAGACGAAGCTGAAGCTTCCAGCAAATCAGCGAGTGAGAAGAAAAAGCTCCAGCTAAAAGCTGTAGTGTTAATTTTAAACGGTTCGATTTGGGTCCACCCACGGGCGGCTGTCCCGATCAGATTGCCCCGTACGGCTTCTTTTGCCGCGCCTACATTATCTGATAGTCAATTCATCACATGAAGGAAAAAACCTCTAATAACTTATAAAAGTATTCATCATTCGTACAATGCTGAGAATCGACATATAGTTCACACCAAATTGTTGCATTTATCATGCCCATTTGTATGAAACAAAATATTAGTTATAACTTTACAGGGAACAGTACATTTACATTTACATTTAGTCATTTGTCAGACGCTTTTATCCAAAGCGACTTACAATTGGGAGTACATAAAGCGATTAATCTTGAAGAGGCAAACATACAGAGGAAGTGCCAATAACACCAAGTCTCAGGCATTGTTCAAATAAGTACAAGCTAGCAAGGGAAGGAGAGAAAGATAAAGAGAAAGATAAAGATTTTGAAAAAGTGAAAGTTCAATTTTTTTTTTTTTTTAATGTAGTCAAGTAGAGTTGAAAGAGATGAGTTTTCAGTTGTTGCTTGAAAATTGA
The DNA here is from genome assembly GCA_027564155.1 of Gymnocypris eckloni scoliostomus. Classification (NCBI taxonomy): domain Eukaryota; kingdom Metazoa; phylum Chordata; class Actinopteri; order Cypriniformes; family Cyprinidae; genus Gymnocypris; species Gymnocypris eckloni. The sequence continues at coordinate 25,632,069 of CM050431.1, forward strand.
CAGGGATCCAGCATTCCGGATGGGGGTGGGAAGATCATTCCACCGGCCAGGAACGGTGAAAGAGAATGTTCTGGAGAGTGATTTTGAGCCTCTCTGTGATGGTACCACGAGGCGTCGCTCACTAGCAGATCTCAGACTTCTGGAGGGGATGTAAATTCTTAATAGTGAGTGGAAGTAGGTGGGTGCTGAGCCTGTGGTTGTTCTATATGCAAGCATCAGTGTCTTGAACTGGATGCGAGCTGCAACTGGTAGCCAGTGTAAGGAGACAAAGAGAGGTGTAACATGGGCTCTTTTGGGCTCGTTGAAGACCAGTCGTGCTGCTGCATTCTGAATCATTTGTAGAGGTTTGATTGTGTTTGATGGAAGTCCAGCTAGAAGAGCATTGCAGTAGTCCAGTCTAGAAATGACAAGGGCCTGGACAAGAAGTTGTGCAGCATGCTCTGTCAGAAAGGGCCTGATCTTTCTGATGTTGTGTAGTGCAAACCTGCAAGATCGAGCAGTCTTTGCAATGTGCTCTTTGAAGGTCAGCTGGTCATCAAAGATTACACCAATATTTCTGACCAAGTTGATGGGGTAATTGTTGATGAACCTAACTGAATCGTGAAATCATGCTGTAGAGTTGGAGTTGCAGGGAAGACAAGAAGCTCAGTCTTTGCCAGGTTGAGCTGTAGATGGTGTTCTTTCATCCATGCCGATATGTCCTCCAGGCAGCCTGAGATCCGTGCAGCTACCGTTGGATCATCTGGTCGAAATGAGAGATAGAGCTGTGTGTCATCAGCATAGAAATGGTAGGAGAAGCCATGTGCCTGTATGATGGGAGCCAGTGATGTAGTGTATGTGGAGAAGAGGAGGGGTCCAAGAACCGAGCCCTGGGGAACCCCAGTGACCAATTGATGTGCTTTAGATACCTCCCCGCCCCAGGCCACCCTGAAAGATCGACCAGTGAGATAGGATTCAAACCAGCGAAGTGGAATCCCAGTGATATCCAGTGATGAGAGGGTGGACAGGAGGATCTGATGATTGACAGTGTCAAAAGCGGCAGACAGATCCAGCAGAATGAGGACTGATGATTTGGAATCGGCTTTTGCATGCAGGGCTTCAGTGACCGATAGTAGCGCAGTCTCAGTTGAATGGCCACTCCTGAAACCTGACTGTTTAGCGTCCAGTTTGTTATTCTGTGAAAGAAACAATGAGACCTGGTTAAAGACAACTGCTCGAGTGTTTTGGCAATGAATGGAAGGAGAGAGACAGGTCTGTAGTTTTCTAAAAGAGAAGTGTTTAATGTAGGTTTTTGAGCAGTGGGGTTACTCGAGCCTGCTTGAATGCAGTGGGGAAGATGCCTGAGGAGAGATGTGTTGATAATGTGTGTGAGTGCTGGTAAGAGTGCGGGAGAGATTGCTTGGAGAAGGTGTGAGGGGATAGGGTCTAGAGGACATGTTGTAGGATGGCTGGAGAGGAGAAGTTTGGATACTTCCGCCTCAGTGAGGGGACAGAAGGAGAAGATGGGAGTTTGAGCAGTGGATCTAGTTGGTTGGGGGTCCTGTATGAGTGGAGGTGAAAACTGACTACTGATTGTTTTAGTTTTGTTTGTAAAAAAAGTTGCAAAGTCATCAGCTGTTATAGACGTGGTGGGAGGTGGTGGAGGGGGACAGAGGAGAGAATTAAATGTTCTAAAGAGATTACGCATATCTGGAGCATTGTTGATCTTGTTATGGAAATGTGACGATTTGGCAGTGTGGACTTCAGCAGAGAAAGATGAAAGAAACGATTGATACATACTCAGGTCCGACGGCTCGTTGGATTTTCGCCATTTTCTCTCTGCCGCTCGGAGTCTGGTCCGATGTTCACGAAGAACATCAGATAACCAGGGGTTAGAAGGGGCAGTTCGTGCTGGCCTGGAGGAGAGAGGACAAATGTCATCTAGACAAGTGGTTAAAGTAGAGCATAAAGTATCAGTAGCAGCATTCACATCCAGAGATGAGAAATGTGTAGGTGAGGGAAGAGAGGAGGATACTACAGAGGAAAGATGTGAGGGAGAAAGGGAGCGAGGTTTCGTCTAAAAGTAACCGGTAAGGGGTTGGTGGCACCGGGTAGCAAAGTGTAATGTGAATTTAATGAAGAAATGGTCAGAGATATGTAGTGGTTGTACCAGAATGTTATCTGCAGTACAATCGTGTGTAAATTAAATCAAGTTGGTTGCCTGATTTGTGAGTGCTAGTAGTGGTAAGGCGTTTGAGATCAAATGAAGCTAGGAGCGAATGAAAGTCTGTAGCATAAGGCTTTTCTAGATGAATGTTGAAATCGCCAAAACTAAGAGTGGAGTTCCATCCTCCATGAAAGAGGACAGCAACCCATCCAGCTCCTCTAGGAAGGGGCTAGAATTTGGCCAGGGGGACGGTAGATTACCACAATCTGGAGTTTTATAGGAGCCATGACAGTAATCGCATCAGATTCAAATGAGTTGTAATTGCATAGGGGCGAGTGGGTTGAGTATTTCCAATTATTTGAAATGAGCAGACCAGTGCCCCCACCCCGGCCAACCTGACGTGGGGTGTGAGAGAAAGAGAAATTGTTAGAGAGGGCAGCTGGGGTTGCTGAGTCTTCTGGACGAATCCAGGTCTCAGTTAAGCCCAAGATGCTGAGTGGATTGTAAAGAAAAAGCGGAAATGAAATCTGCTTTGTTGACAGCTGACTGACAATTCCAGAGAGCCATAGAGAAAGAAAGAGGTGTAGTAGAAGATGTAGAGATGGGGTGCAGGTTAGCAGGATTACTTTGCCGTCGGCGTGTGATGTTAGAGAGTGGTTGAGAGACAACCGGAATGGTTTTGAAACACATGATAGAAGATAGCAAAGGAGAGTGTGTGAGGGAAGATAGAAATGATACTTAAGTGTGTTGCTCGGTGTCGTTGCTCGGGTAAAGTCGCGCAGGAAAAAGTTGATTGTCTTTACACTCATCTGTCTTCACACCAGGATGCCGAACGCTTCCGCAGACGCTTCCGCGTCAGTCTCAGACATCAAATAAATACACAGTCTAATTAAGAGAATAGAGTGAAAACAGCTGTGAACGGCTTCTGATTAGCCCAGCCAATAGACTAACAGAGTGCTAATAGAGACGAAACTAACACCTTGCCCAAGGAGCAATGGAGGCGCAAATGATTATAATTACCAGTAAGTGCAATCAAAACTATAAACCAACGAAAATGCAGACTACAAATAGGTAGGAAATGAAATATTCCTTCCTAGCAGCAAGTAAATAATTTCAACAACAGATCTATGAACAAGTATTAAAAGCATTTACAAGCTGACGTCCGTTTCTTCTGGTGACTAATCGGCTTCTCCAGTAACAGTAATACGTAATAGGTTAAGAAAAACACCATGGATTCTACTACACAGCAAGCTTATACAAGACATAAAATACAACCTTAATATATATTGTCTCTTGATTATGTTGCTATATTAGTAGCAGGAATTATTAATTGTCTTTTAGCATAAAGTCCATAACAGTTTGCTCGTTCTTTGTCTGCTTAAGATTAACAAAGAAACGGTTCCTATAGACTTCAGAGGACGAAAGGGCTTTTCAGGGATCAGGAGGTCATTTCCTGTGGAGGTCTGGGGAGCGTCTGCATCAACGTATATCCCTCGATGTTGATTAAATCATACATTTAGGCGTTAAACAATCAGGGGATCCCGGAGTGTCTGTCGCTTTAACATTTTCCAGATGCACCGTTATTTATGGTAAGCTAGTCAGGAACAACATTGAAGTTATGTTTCTAAGTGGATCTGGGAGCAAAGGACAGTTATTAGCTCGCTCAAGGATATGGCACTATAAATCTCTCCCTTCCTGTGTCTTTTACAGAGATTAGCAAAAGCGTACCTCCAGACGGAGCGGCGTCATTATTGGTCATTAACTCGCAAATGTTAAACAAAATAATCGTATAGTGTTCCTTTGATGTGTGAGAGCCCATTATAATGTGGGCCTGTCCACTCAAGTGCTACATAAACTATAACTGTGGTTGGTTACTCTGCTACTCTGTGGTTACTCTTGAGGAGAACTGAGTAGCTTGGTTTAGTTTACCAAAGTTATGTCTGAGAAAATCTTATATATATTTAGCGCTTCAAAATAGATTTAGCGCTTAAAATTCTTTACCAATATGGCTGATGAAAAAGACAATTTCTCATGTGTCGACACAATCTTTTTCAGTGTCCGTGTTCATGGTGTTGCTCACGTTAAAGCACCTTTTCCCTGTAGTTCAAAAGCGCATTAAATCATATTCATATTATTAAATTGAGTTATCTCTCAAACATACATATCTCAATTTGATGTTCCTTGAGTTTCCTGGTTTTTTCATATTTGGTCAGTTTCCTGTGTTCTCCTCATTAGTAAATCATCGTTCATTCATAATCACCTGTCTTGTGTTAATCATCTCGTTTGTTCCTTTGTTTCCGTTCCTTTATAAGCCATCAGTTTCTGTTTCTTCCTTTGTTCTGGATTAATGTTTTTTTTATATGGAAATCATGTGTGGATGTATATTAAAGGCTCCTTTTCGTTTACTCCTGCGTTGGGCATTCTTCCTACCACCACGTACCGTGACAAGTACGTTGCAAGTTAAAATGTATAAATTTTGTTCTGAAGATCTTGTTTTATGTGGATATTGGAATTATAAGTGTAACATTTTAAATTAATTCGTTTTGGCTTGTTAGTAGCTTAGTTCTGTTGTACCGTTAAATGTTAAGGATTTGTTGTGGAGTGAGGGGAAATAAAATGGCATGTTTTTTTTCAATCTGTTTGGCTGACTGTATTTTATTATGACAATGAATAAATAACCAAAAATGAACATTCCTATTTCCTAATAAAAGTTAATGAAAAAATTATAATACAACTGCACCTGTTTATGATTATTGCTTGATGATCAAGTATCTAAATAGTCTATAACAAAACAAAGAAACAAAAAACATGACACTTGTTAATACAAATAATTTTATGTAGGCCCATACAATTTAATAATAGGCTATATAATTAAGTTTTGTTTAAGAACAGGCTACAAGCCTAATTTACGCAATAGGTGAAATTATGTATGGAAACACCTCAATTCACGAAAAACTTATGCGATAATTCTACCAGGAAACAGGCTGTAGACTGTAGACTTTTTTACACATTCTCTTTGTCAATAACAAAACAGTGCAAAAACTGGATAGAAACATATGTATTGTCAACTAAGCAAATGCTTCTTGAGAAATTGTTGTGCTCTACCTTGTATTGTATGTCACTTTGATTGAACTGACAATAACCATTTCTTATTAGCTCATAGAAATGTCTTTCAAATGTGTGGAAGATGTGGAGAGTTGTGTTCCTGTGAGCCCTTTTCACTTAGCGGTGAGTACTCCATCTTTAGTCGTATATCTTTTCTCTCTTTTTCTCTGATGCAGTCGTTATTACAAATTAGAATTAAAATAAATTGAAATTCATGGAACTGCTACACATTTCTTTTTTGTTAACTAGCAAAGGGAAATTTGAATTTGAAATTTGAGTCTTTCTTGAAACATAAAAAATAAGCCATTGCCAGTTGAAGTAATCCAGTAAATTCTTCTCTCTATCATTTCAATTAAAAAAACAATTCAACATTCTGTGTGGAAAAGCCAATTGTATTCAAATTACTCATGAATTGATAGTAAAACAAGATATTAATTTTGCCCAACCCTGATAAATTGTTTCTATCAGGCGTATAATGGTCACAGTGAAGCTCTACAAGTGTTGTCCGAAACACTGGTTAATGTAGACATACAGGATCCCAGGGGTCATACAGCTTTGTATATGGCTGCTCTGAGAGGTCACGGCCCCTGTGTGGAGCTGCTGCTGCTTCAAGGGGCCTCGTATGCCATCAGGGAGCACATCCACAGATGGACACCACTACATGCTTCAGGTGTGTAAAGATAATAACATTTAAAGGAACAAAGAATTTGTAAAGTGTAATGACTGAACAGTTAGTTAAAAAGGTTCAATCCATAAAGGCACTCTACTAATATACCATAATAATATATAAAAAAATTGTGCTATATTATAGTCTTTACAAGGCTCTATGTATTCTTGGGAATGATGTACTGTATAACTGAAACATTGGTTCATTATTGTAATTTTTTTTATGATTTTGGTGGTGACAGTCAAGTCAAATGTTTGGTTTGTTAAAGCACAGTTAGACGTACATCATTGCAGAGCTGTGGGAAGGTCAAACAATGAATTGGCACAAGAGACTGTAGATCACATTTTTTACTTTATTTAACCCATTGATTTATCCTCATAGCTGCCAATGGTCAAACTGACTGCCTGCTCATGATGTTGCAAAGAGACGAAAAAAATGACATAATTGACCTCTTGGACATACATGGACAGTAAGTGCCATCTCAAAATCCATTTCAGTGATATAGCATGACAATGTAGCATGACCATAAACTGTATTTACAAAAGAAAAAATTAAGCAGAACATCACAGAAAGTGAAGAGCGAAGTTTACTTACAAGTCAGTGATCATCACCATCTGGGTCATCGGATGCCCATTTTCCACAAGTTGGTATGATTATTTAGGGTCTTCATGAAGAGTCTATAACATACTTTGGTTAAAATTTCACAATGGTAGTGTAAAACAACACCCTTTTTATCCTGTCAAAAACAGCTCTGTTTACAGCAACCTGATTCGTTGCATGTCTCTTTAAATGCTAATGAGCTCTGCTCACCCCGCCACTCTCTTCCGGGGGGTGATTAGTTCAATTTAGAGACTGTTAACTTTAGGAACTTGCTTACTAGCACATTATTAGGAAAGGCGATTTGCAAAGATTCATAAATAAAAACCTTATACTCGCTTCTTCTGGAGGTGAAGCTGAATCAGGAATGATTTGCGTGAAAAAAAACACATTTAGGTAGATCAGGGGGGGTGCATTCCCTTCAAAAACAAAGGTAATCGACTGTGTCTTCAGCGGCTCAGATGTCAGGAGTAAATGTAGACTGCTATGTTCATTATTACATCCAACAACAAAACACCTCAGTCGCTTAGGAGTCATTCTTGTCTACTTCTGCTCCAGTGTCAAAACAATGGCGGACTGATGACAGCTCACTCAGGGCGGATCTACGTTAAAATAATTGTGTCAATAATCGTGGGAGGGGCCTTAGCCTGTGTGACGTACATCAGGCTAGAATCTGTGAATGGCTTGATCTGAGAAATGGGTTATTATTTTGGGGGATTTAAAAAAAAGCACTGGGTGGATTTTTATCATTATAGGGTGGTTGCATACTCTAGAGGTCTTCACGGAGGACCCGAGACCCGAGGACCAGTACAGGTTCGGGTCTATATTTTAAATTGTCAGCAGGGTCGGGTCCCAATCTATTACTTCGGGTCCCGGGTCTGTTTAACATTGTGTGTAATACCCGAGTCAATCGGAGAACACCGTACCTGCCAGTGATCAGTGTCAGTCAGCATTGTGCGTGTGTTTTGTAACTTGCAACTTGTAAAATTAGGATGAGAAAAGTGTGAGCGGGAAATAAAAAACACGTGTGACCTCATCCGCCAGAAGCAGAGTGCAGGCGGAGTTAATGTTAGTTCTGCATGCGGACAACTTTTTGAACTTGTGAAGACCTCTAGTGTACACACACTTCCAAAACACATTTATGTTCAAACCATGTGAATTTATCTTTGTATAAAATGTGCAAGATGCCACAGTTACAATGCAGATTTCATGATTCATGGTTATATAAGATAACATTTAATATAATTAAATTACATTTATTTTAATATTACAACAAATCTATCACTCGATTTAGGGCTTTCAAATGACTATATTAGATTGTATTAATTACTTTTTTAATAACTTAGTGCAGAAGTTTCCAATAATGAAGTTGCAAAAATATCCGATCCAAACAAAATACGTATTATAACATAACCAGTTGTGTGTAATAAGGCCCACTGTTGTGTCATAGGCAAACTTGAAAATGCGGTTGTTCTGATACTGACCAACACAGTCATGAATGTGTAACATTAACATTAAGAGGCTGAGAACACAGGTCTCGTTTTTAGACTAATTTCTGTTAACCAGGAAGTCCAGGACCCTGTTACAAGGTGAGCTTAAGTCAATGAATAGAATTCTCACTTTTTGTGTCTGAGAGGGTGTGACACATAATATGGCAGTTGCATTTGTAAGCAAACTGTAAAAGGTCCAGTGTGGGTGAGATGATGGTCTTGATACGAGTCATGACTAGCCACTCAAAGCACTTCATGGCAATTGGTGTGAGTGCCACAGCGTAGTAGACATAAAGGCAGGTTATTGATTATTTATTTGGCGTGGGGTGATGGTGGCAGTTTTTAAGCTTGCTGGTATTGGCGAATAGTTAAAGATGTCCATAAGGACATCAATCAGCTAGATCAAGCATTCTTTCAGTGCTCAGGCAGCGATGCCATTTGGGCCAGCAGCCTTGCTTGGGTTAACTCTTTGCAGAGTCCTATTTACTTCAGCTGCTGTAAGCAGCTGGTCATCTGCTGGTGGGTTGATTTTCATGACTGGGGTGCTGTTAGAGTCGTCAAAACATGAAAAAAGTTGTTCTGTGCAGTAAAAGGAGCACTGCTGTCTGTCCCTTACCACACGCACTGAGGTTCTCCAAGTGTTCCTGGATCATTAGTCTCCCAAGTGTTCCTGGATCCTCCAGGTTTATGGCACCTAGTGTAGGCTCTATTCACCCCAGCATCTCTGATCATCCTGTATATCAGTCTAGACATGATGCTGGTAGAACTTAGGTCAGATCTTGAGTTTCCTGGGGAAGTTGTGGCATAATGGTTAGAGAGTCAGTCTTGTAACCCAAAGTTCGCAGTTTCGAGTCTCAGTACTGGCAGGAAATATAAGTGGGTGGACTGAATGATCCCAGGTACCATTGCAAAAATGGCAGAGCACAAATTAGATATGCAGGTGGGTCTCTTGAAGCATCTTGGAGATGTTGCCAAAGTACTTTTGGATTTAGTCTGTCTTAGTTTGTTCTGTTTCTTCATGTTATTCCAGACAGACTGGATGATGATGAGATCTCTGTGTGGAGCTCTGGCTGTTCTCAGACTCCTTGTGCAAACACAAATCTGACACACTACAGCAAAATATATAAATAACTGACTTAAAAACATTTTTTTTTAGCTGGTGAAAATACTAGTGGTCTAAAAAATTTGGCCACCACTGTATACATAAATATTAAAGTGATTCAACCACACCCATTGCCACAGGTAAAATCAAACACCTAGCTATGCAGTCTGGATTTACAAACATGTGAATAAAATGGTTATTTTTGAAGAGCTCTGTGAATTCATGCATGGTACTGTATGTCACCTTTGCAAGATGTCAGTTCATGAAATGTAATCCTTGCCAGATATTCCACAGTCTGTAAGTGGTATTATTAGAAAGTGGAAGCATTTAGGAATAGCAGCAACTCTTCCGCCATTAAGCAGAAGACCAGGTAAAGTGGCAGAGCTGGATCACCAAGTTTTGAGTGCTGGTGTGTAAAAGTCCCAATGCTCTGCAGATTTAGACTTCCACTGGCAAAAGCTGTCCGCTGGGAGCTTCATGGAATGGGTTTCCATGGCTGAGCAACTGCATGCAGGCCTCACATATCCATGTGCAATGCCAAGCATTCAAAACTGCACATTCAACTCTCATTTTCCTGTTTGATAACAAAGCTCAACGTCCAATAATATGCTTGAATGTTGTGAGAAGCCATTAATATATTGTTTCCCCAATTTTTCTCTCTTTGTCCTTTTTTTTGAATTGTTTGAAGCATTGCTATTGTAAGCATAGTTTGATGGTATCTGTAGGACTCCACTGATGTTGGCTACACTGGGCAGTCACATTGACTGTGTCCACATGCTGCTTGAGAGAGGAAATAATCCAGACACTGGAGACAGAAGAAGCCGCACTGCTTTGCATCGCGCAGTAAGTGTATATTTTGCACGTACAGTGCATATGCATGTGTTTGGATTGTGTATCTGAATATTAGCACATTATTGTGCTGGAATTTGGCAATATTGTAAGGAAATTTAAGGTGTGTTGGCAGCACTGAATACAGCTGGGTCTGCAAAAGGGCATCATATACTTTGGTCTTTATACTGTACAACCCTAGAGTTCAGTCATTGCAAATACTAATCCTACGAGATATCCATTTCATTTTAACAGCCCTTCTATGTTTCACATTTGGCAACACATTGTGAATTGGAATCATCTCCAAACTTAACTTAGGACACTTGGGTTTAAATGTGGGATAGATGTCAGCAGATCTAAGCTCTGTATTGAGGACAGGTCAACACATGTGGCCTAATTATAGGAGTCATGGGCTGTGCAATGGATTTGAAGGGGTGCTTTGTGAAAAACACTGACCTGTATTTTCTGTGATTCTGACCACATATCACAGCTACAAAAGTCATATGTAATAGGTTGTTCTCGCAATGTGAAATATCCAATTATTTATCACATTATTTATCTATTTTGAGAGATTCTTGTTCCCCTCATTTCTCTTCCCACAAAGAGTAACTTCTTTGAATTCCTAAATATATTAAATGAAGGGAAAAAAATCACAAAATCATTGCTCCATTAAAATGTGTTATAGCTTGTTGCTTGTATTCAGTTATTTTAGCTAATTTAATTCAATTGGTTGGTGGAAGAATACAGTTCTAGGGTTTTACATGACATGCAAATCAAGAACAGGTAGTTTGTTATTGCTGTGTAAAATACTGTTCATATGTAGGAGGTAGGTTAGATTAAATTCATCTACAAGATCAATAGGGCATATTTTGTCACAATCTCTGACATTTGAAACATGCCAAAGTATGACCATAGGTCAACTAGCCTTGCTGACTCCACAACCTATTATAAGAGTGCTTTGCAACTACTGACTGAAATGAAGACCAAAATAGGTCTACTGACCTCTGTAAATAGACTGGATTTACAAGCCACTTCCCATCCTGTGATGACAGTTGAAACATTCATTCATATTAATGGTGAAGATTAGCTTTGCCTACTGTCATTACGGTTGAGTAACCAGCCAAAGTTAGAAGCAGCTTTATTCATAAAATGAGGGTACAGTCAGCAGGTACTGAATGAATGTCAGAAGACATTTATTTTTTTTATTTTTTTATTATACTTCCTAATATAATATAATAATACATTTATTTTGTTGTCGCTTTGGCCAGTAGTATATTATTTATTGGCTATACACCAGCAGCTGAATTGTGCCATATCTTTAATAAACATACTTCAGAATATCCATGTCCTTTTTATGTGCCACTAGAAAAAGGTTGTCTTTGATAATTAGGTAGCATGAATAAATGATGCAGGTGCAGTATATTGTGCTTTTTTATGTACTACTGTACACCCAAAGCGATTTGCAATCATATCAGGTGGTCACAGGAATGTCTCAACCTGCTCTGAACTGGTTCAAATAGATGAAATAGGTGGTGATTTGGGCCTAATTTAGATTTGATCTGAGAGCGTACGTACGCTTAAATGCATGCCAACATTCATACTTGTAAAAACGGTCTTTGACGTGGAAAAGTGCTTAGCGTCACGTCAGGGTCTGAGCAAACGTACGCACTTTTTCTTGTCGGATTTCTGCAGGTCTTTAGAAATGTAAGCTGTTCTTGCAGCTCGCTGTTCTAAATGAAATAATTTGGATGATGACTGGTGATGTTTTATATGTTAATGACATTAATTAGGAGTCGTTTACACTGAAACCATTCACGTGCAAGTTCAAGATCATTTGTGATTCATAGATTTCACATCTGAAAGAGAGGCGTACGTGCGTTTTCTGTTGGTACGTTCATTCTATGAATCACATTTACGCATATCTGAGAGATGATCGTAAGATAAAATTTAGGATGGTTTCTGTGCAACATTTTATAAATGAGGCCCTGCCCCGGGTAACTGCAGAACCAAACCAAATCTCATTGGGAGGCAGATGAAAGCCTAAAGTAAGTTGTGTGTGTGTTTGTGTAAAGAAATGTATTCATGTACCTTTGATCAGAATGAGATCAGTCATGTTTTTCTTGAATGTGAATGAGTTCTTCGTCATCCTCAGGGAATCAGTTAATCTTGGACAGGATATATAATGTGTGGAGATTCAGCTGACTCTTATTTAAGCCAGCATGTCCAGACAACTGTTGTGTTGTGTTCAATTTTGGACCCTACATAGGAGAAAACAAATTCATATTTGGGTCATATTTTATCTGTGCACTGTATGTAAATCATTTGGGAATCAAAATGGTAGATCCTAAAATGAAATATTTAGTTGCCAAATGATTTTGAGTCATTAAATTATATCAACATTATGTTGACCAAAAGTCTCAATTTAGATGGCTTCTCAAACAAGACATTCTTTCAGAATTGTATTTCTACTTTTTCCTGAGTAGTGACTTGCTTTTTATTGCACAATTTGGAATTTCCTTTAGCGATCTGATACAATCAAACATGGGACTACCAAAAGTACTTGAAAAGTGTAATGCATTATTCAGCAAACTGAATTTCGGTCTCCTCTGTGTGTTTCAGGCAGTAGCTGGTAGTGAAGAGTGTGTCTCGGCTTTGCTGGTGCATGGAGCCTTCGCTCTGTGCAGGGATGTTTATGGCAGAAGCCCTTTGCACTTGGCTGCCTCTTGTGGTCACGCATGGCTGTTGCGTCCTTTACTTGATGCTACATCACTCTCAGACACCCTTGACTCTCTGCTAGACTACAGTGCCTACACACCTACTCACTGGGCTGCTTACCATGGTAAGATGCCTTTCCATTCCAGTATAGAAACATCAGCTGAGAATTATAATAATGAATTACAAATCTCTTGTTTGCAACATAAAATAAGGAACCATTCTGTATTTTTTAGGGCACAGTGACTGTCTAGAAGCTTTACTTAAATATAGGCCATCAAGCTTTCAGGAAGGAAACTCCTTCACACCACTGCACTGCGCACTGTGAGTGAACCTCAAATCATCTTCAAAATGTTTCTGTACACTTTCCACGATAGGATCCATTTATTCTTCCTTTTGCCACAGAATTGCTGGTCATGATGGGGCTGCTCGACTGCTTGTTGAAACTATGGGAACAGAAATCATGAACCTCATAGATGGCAAAGGAAGGTATGTATGTCTGTTGTCCACTTAAAATATTTTTCCAAACATAGCACGTGAGCAAAACAACAAATTTGGACAAATAAGAGGCTCCCTCTTTAAAAGCTGATTTCAAAAAGCAACCAATATTTCAGAATTATTATTGTTGTTGCTGTTTATTGTGTATTTAATCTGCAGGACTCCCTTACATGCATCTGCGTATGCAGGAAATGTCGCAGCGCTGCATTTGGCGTTGACCTGCAGCTCAGATGTAAACTCACTCGATTATACAGGGCGCTCTGCATTAATGGTTGCTGCTGAGAATGGGCATACTTCTGCTGTGGGTTTGTATTGTTAAAACTTGTTTTGCCAAAAGAGCTTTATGGTAGAATTGTTGATTATATGACATCGGTTTTAAAGGGATCCCCGGGTATTAAGACATGTATAGCTTAATATAAAGTAAATTATGTCTCTTATTTAAATGTAGTAGAAATCTCATGAAATATGTATGTTATTTAAAAAATAGACATCGTTTTTGGACTATGGGGGCGCCCATTATTTTATGTGCAGTGCATTCTGCGTCGATGATGTCAAATGGTTGCACTCTGTGAGCTACTGGCGCTTATTTCTATAGCCTTTGGCTTTTTTCCGAAACACAACTCAGAATACACAACTCAGAAAATAAAATACTGATATGATACCACATTGTGTGGCTTTTGGTTGTAATTTTCAGTCGAAGGGCAACAAGAGAAGCAATGTAAGACTTTCCTAGTGATAAGAAGAGGAGAAAAGAATGGGAAGATGCCTGTGGACGAATAAAACTACCTAAAGACCCGCTTCTTTTCCTCTCCACGTTAGCCCTGATGCCTTTGAGTCTTTTAGACCACAGCTACTGAAAGAGCAAGAGACGAGAAACGTTAGATGCCATCTGTTATGATGAAAACGCCGCGGCCGCGAGAGAAGTTTCTCAGAACGGATCTTACTCCATATCAGAGGCGTTTAGACTCCTTGTGGGGAAAATAAAATCCATCGTACAACATTTGGTTTAAACCTATACTTATATCAATCGCCACCTGTAAGCTCTTTCGGTAGCTGTGGTCATCATATCAGTATTTTATTAGAGTTGTCTATTCCAAGTTATGTTGTGGTTAAAAATAGCAACAGGTAGCGCTAGTAGCTCACCAAGTGCAAACATTGCAAACACACTCCAGAAAAAGGGCGCCCCCCATAGTACAAAATATGTATAAAATGATGTGATTTTTTTAAATAACAAAAACATTCATGGGTTTCTTCTACATATTTCAGTAAGATACATCAATTACGTTATATTAAGCCATACAAGTCTAAATACCCAGGGATCCCTTTAAAAGATGTAGTACATGTGTAATCTTTATTGAGTAGTGATCAGTTCAGACTTTTTTGGTTGCAGATATCTTACTTCATCAGGCCGGGGCAGACCTCTCGCTGCTGGACATTAACAGAAACTCAGCACTTCATATCGCCTGTAGAAGAGTAATTACCCCATCAATCATAGTGTCCTATTAAACAACATGCTGGTGCGATGAGTTTCCATTATAATTGATCATCACGTTTAACTCAACAGAGTCATGAAATGTGTGCTCTTCTCATTCTGGCGGAGATTGATGACCCAACTCTCATCAATACCACAAACACTGCACTTCAAACGTGAGCGTTCACATCTGCATAGGTGTATATGCATTAATTATTTGTTTTTAACAAGTTTTTCTATCTACATACCATTAGACCTCTGCATGTTGCAGCAAGAAATGGTCTTGCCACTGTGGTTGAGGTGCTGCTTACGCGAGGTGCAACTGTTTTGGCCATTGATCAAGATGGTGAGTTTCTCCATTCTCATCACATTGCCAAGAGAGGGCCAAAGCTATTGACTTTACCAATAGCATTGACTAGTAGGTACTGTAGATTTTGTGTGTGAAGAGAACTGCTAGTTAAATAATCTCTTCAATGATTTTCTGATTCATCATGTCCTAACATGGTGTGCTGAATTTTCTTTCATATTAATGTAAGTCTCAACTGCGACAAGTGACTACGTTCTGTTAGTCACTTTCTTTGTTTTTTCTGAATTGCCACATTAACTTGGGTAGCCCTTCAAACAGTGCAATCCCATTGGCCCAACATCCAATTTTGCACATCAAGCAGCATTTGTGCTTTTAGTGTGGACAGAAAATGTTTACAGATATGATTAATGTAAACGTGTCACATTGCCTTCTTAGGATATAACTTAAACTAGAAGAATAATGTGTATTTGTTCTGTCTTTGCTAAATACAGTTTCAGTGTTGAGGAGAAACTAACTGAAAGTAATAAAGATACTACTAACTTTACATTTTATCAGCAGTGCTACAGTAACTGTTTTCCAACTGTGTTATTTTCAGTAATAAGAGCCAATGAGTATCGATTTATTGTGAAAAAATGCTACTTGGCTGGTATCACATTTGACTGATTTTACATTTTAGGACATATTCCAGCTTTGGCATGTGCACCAAACAAAGATGTGGCAGAATGCTTGGCTCTTATAATTTCCACAATGATGCCTTTTTCTGCTGGCACCAACTACGGCATTAGTCTGATGAAGCACTGTGGAATTGATGCATCCCATCAGCCCTTGTCCAACACCGTGCCTATACAACTGATTACAGAGGAACCACAGAGCTGAGTGGACACCAAACAATATACTGAACTCCGTCACTCTTTGACTTTGAACTCCTCTTATCTCGTCAGAAGTTATTAGAACACAATTTTATTGTACAATATTATACAATGCTACTGTTTTAGCATCATTTAGTATATACTGTCTGTGACATATTCATTTGTAATACAGTACATTTTAACTGCACCATTCCATTATGTGCTGAATTCCTCCTTTATATGTAGCCTTAGAAAGTAACTTATATTAGAGTACAAAATCTGCTACTGTTTTAGCATCATATAGTATACAGAAATGTATTAATTTGTGTTTGCATGTGTGGGTACTGTTGTGAACTCTGTTCTTCTAAAGTGTAGAAAACTCAGAAGAGAAGACCAGGAGACTTCGGATTCGATCGTAGGATTCTTTATTGAAAAAACCCCAGTGTGATGGTAGGCTGCAGTCATCGAAAATCTCATTTAAGTCATTTTTACAGGGTATCTTATAGACAGAATTGGAGAAGGGGCTTTTACAGGTTGAGACAAAACATCAAATAAACATACATCTGAGGGCAATAAACCTAACGAATCCCCATCTGGCCAGGACAAAGTCATTTGTAGATCAAAGGTTCAATCTCTCAGTAGTCTGACTCATTGATCTTTCCATTATCATAGAGACAAAGGCACAGCTGTCTCGAGCTCAAATGGTCAGGAAGCGATCTCAAACACCTGAATTTCCTGATACACTCTTAGTAAGAAAGTATCTAAATTAAACATTTAAAATAAAATTTGTAATCCTTCAATTCCCCCTTTGAGAGTTCTAATAACTCTCACAAAATACAAATTTAGACACTTAAAAGTTAATTCTTGTAACTTGTAATTGTTACAGGCACATAGTACATGTTCTGTGTTGCTTATATGTAATTGCATGCTGACACAGAAACAAAACATGCAATTAGGGTCCGTGAAGTTCTTACGGGTAATAATCTCTTCTGGTTGGAACTGTCATTTCCTCGTGAGAGGCGTCATTGCTGAAAGAAACACTTGATACTGTGGATGCATAGATAGTACGCAAGTAGGAGAAACAAGAGCAGAATTGCTATTTCCTTGATCCACAGCCAGGGTTTACCTAACAAGTTTCCGAACCATGAAGAATTATCTTCAGTCATCTGGTGTAATTTTGCTGAAAGACCAAGAATGTCTTGTTGGATTTTGTTCAAGTTCTTGGTTGGATCCATTAACCCGGTGCAGCATTCAGGACCGATAATGGTACAGGCTCCCCTTGTGTTGCAAGAATGTAATCCAAGGCCACTCTGTTCTGTAAGATCATCATCTTGTGCGAGGCAAGAGTGTCCTTGATGTTGCCCAGGGCCAAAACCGTATCATTGGCCAATTTCTGTACAGAATCCGACAGGCTTCTGACTTGATCGAGAACCTGCATGACACCATACGATGGGATTAATGCTCCAAGAGTTCTTGACCACCACGTTTGTCAAGTGAGTCCTGGAATGCAGCCATCTTTGTTGGTAGAAGCTGAATTTTGTAGATGTGGAGAACTTGAGGTGGAGTGTGTATTTTCTCTGATGGCTGGTAGGACATAAACCAGGGTGCACCTGCCATTGAATTGGCTGGGTAGGATGCTGTAGACAGAAGTCCCACATAACCACAAAGTGCCAGTCGGTGGAGGAATCATACACCACTGATTTATGGCAAAAAGTTTCGGTAGGGATGGGTTCCCGTAGAGACACTCTTTTAAATCATTCTCCTCTTTCGTATTTGATGTAGTAACGTACACATCCGGTTCTTCTTTCAATCACAAAACTGCAACGCGTTCACGAGGAATTTCACCCAGTGTAGTCGATGCTGGAGCATGATTTTCCATGCACCAATAGAACATCCTTGGCATGAGTAGATCTGTCATGATGGGAGTAGCTGAAGTTAGGTTGCAGGATGGTAGTCCAGGAATGCAACACGAAGAAGCTGGAGGAATTGTTACGTTGTGACATGTATCCTTGTTGTATAATCCACTGGTATGATGATCGAATAAGGTACACGTATCACATTTGGAGATAGGGTGTGCCACCCATGGGATTCCTGCTCCTACTGAAAGTGCGTGCGGCATGCAAACGTTCTTTCCAGCAAACAAGGCATTTCTTGACATATTCATCAGCTCTACGAATATGTTGTTTCTGGGGTCTACACTTTGCGTGATGTCCATGATGGTTAATAGTATGAAAATCTTGATCATGTTGATGGATGACTGAAGTTCCCGTATGTGAGTCTCTGCGTTGTGTATTTTTATTCTTTTTCTTCTTCTTTCTTTTCTCTTTCTTGTGTGATAGTTGGCTCGGTAATGGGTCTAGTTATTTTCTAGAGGTTGTGGCTTCATCCGCAGGTGAGAAGGGTGGTGCATATGGATCTCAGGACAGCCATCAAATGGTATCTGCACAGAGGAAGAAAGAAACACAAACAAGAGAGAACAACGGCACAGAGCAGTATTTGTAGAGTCTGCAAACATTAGGGTTGTATCCTCTGTTCAAAATATAGTCTGCTATGGTTGTTCCTTCTTTCCCTATTTCTCAATTCCTGCGACACCTAAAGAACAGTGAGGAAAGGATGGACTAATGGAGGGAAAAAGCCTATGAGGAAATCTTCACCTCAGGGTTGGCCCCCGAAGCCTGTTGCTTTCGGTTCTTCCCTGGGCTCCTCACTGGTTCTTGTGTCTGCCCTATCCTATCCCTGCAGGGGGAGGAACAACCTTACAATGTGACACATGAGTCCAAGTTTTCCTTCCCTGACACAATACTGCAGCTGCTGTAATCAACATCACTTGATGTGGTCCGTACCACTTAGGCTCTAATGGCTTGTTTTTGAATGCCTTTATCATGACCCATTGACCTGGGACGATTGTGTGTCCACCTTCTGGTGGAGTCTGCCAACACGACTCAACTCTCTCTTTGGCACTCTGCACTGCCTTTGTGAGGTTTTCACAGTAAGCGATCAGGGCATCAGAAGCAATGTGCACATCAGCATTTCTAAGATCAATCACACCTGGCATCTGCATTGGGCGTCCAGTAATAATCTCATGAGGGCTCAGTCCTACTGATCTGTTAGGTGATGCTCTCATACTACACAGTACTGCGGGCAGTGCTTCAACCCATGGTACTCCTTCCTGATGCATTTTGCTTAGCCTGGTTTTGATTGTTCTGTTTGATCGTTCAACCTGTCCTGATGCTTGTGGCCTATAGGGACAGTGAAGGTTCCACTTAATCTTCAACATTCTAGACACTTCCTTGACTACCTGTCCTGTGAAGTGGGTACCTTGATCTGAGTCAATGCAATCTGGTAATCCCCATCTGGGAATGAAATCAGTGACAAGACATTTAGCAGTATGTGCAGCTGTAGCATGCCCTGTTGGATAAGCTTCTACCCATCTTGAGAACTTGTCTATTACTACCAAAGCGTCAGTTTTTCCTTTACAAGGGGGCAACGACATGTAATCAACTTGCAGGTGACGAAATGGCCCTGGTGGAGCTGGGGTATGTGCTGCTGGTGTAATGGCTGCTGGTACATCATTATTTTTCTGACATGTAACACATCTCTTGACTGTTTCAGTGGCTGCGTTTCTGAATTTTGGATTCCACCATTGATTTGAGAACCTGTGATTCATCGTTGCTGGACCACTATGACCCAAACTGTGTATTTGTTGAGCCAAATATGGCAACAGTGATTCGGGAGCAACATACTTTCCCCTTTGGTCCAGCAGCCGGATGAATCCACAGTGGCTCCTTTGTCTAACCATGTCCATGCTTCATATAGAGGAACGTCTTTATACAGATCAACGATTGATTCAGGAGGTAGAATTATCTTCTGTGCTGTACTACCTGAACACACTTGTACAGTTGCATAGAAACAAGCCTGTTTAGCCGCTACATCAGCAAGAGCATTACCTTTAGCTTCCGTAGTATTAGTTGTGAGATGTGCTTTCACTTTGATCACTGCTAATTTCTTTGGGAGTTTCATGGCAAACATTAAATCTTTCACTAATCCAGCATGCTTAATGGGGATCCAGCAGAAGTTAGAAATTTTCTGGTTTGCCAAATGACACCAAAATCATGAATTACCCCAAAAGCATACCTGGAATCTGTGTAGATATTTGCAACCGATCCTGAAGCTAGCGTGCATGCTCTAGTTAAGGCTACTAGTTCTGCAGCTTGAGCTGAAAAATGATCTGAAGACGACCTGAAGCAACTACTTCAGTGGTGGAAGTTACTGCATATCCTGCTCGTCTGTTACCTTCAATAACTTGAGCTGAACCATCAACAAACAACTCCAATTCTGCGTTCTCTATGGGAGTTTCTGCTATTTCACTTGTCGCTGCATATGTAAGCGTAACACAATCATGAGTCATTTCGCCTTCATCCTCTAACACAAATTCAGTCATTGCAGACATCATACATGAGGATGGGTTCGTGACTGGTGCACGCTGTATAACAATATTCGGGGCTGTGAGAGTTGCTAACCAATTTCCCCAACGGGAGGAGGTGACAGAAGTGACTTTTGCTTGATTCATTAGTGCGGACACTGTGTGAGGGCATTTTACGTTTACAGTCTGACCTAACACCATTCCTGATGAAGCCTGAAGCGCTAGATGAACTGCCTGTACTGCTCTGAGGCATGGGCCCATACCTTGAGCGACTATGTCAAGTTTACCGGAATAGTAATGAATTGGGCGTAAGCTGCCCCATGATCTTGCATTAGACATGCAGTCATAAAGCCTAAGTGTTCATGGACATAAAGCACAAAGGGTCTATCAGATTGGGCAATTCCTAATGCTGGTGCTTGACATAGTGCTCTCTTCAAATCATTAAAAGCTTTAAGATGAAGTTCTTCCATACAAACAGTATCTGAATCTTTACCATGGCCTTTCAACAAATCATAGAGAGGCTGAGCAATCGAGGCATAGTCTTCAATCCAAGGTCTACAATAACCTGTTGTTCCTAAAAATGAGCGGAGTGTTTTAATGGTAGTAGGCGGAGGTATGGCTTTGACTGAAGCCGCTCGATCCTGTGTAATGGATCTATTTCCTGTACCAATTGTTTGACCCAGAAATGTGACTTGCTTTTTAGCGATTTGAGCTTTGTGAAAGCTGCATTTGTGTCCTTTTTTATGCAAATAGTCCAACAATGATGCCAATTCAGTTTGATGTACCTCATGATCTGTTGAGGCAATCAAAATATCATCGACATATTGGATCATAGTGGACTGTTTTACCGGACATTCTGGGTCACACAAATCACGTCTGACAGCCTGATGATATATGGTTGGGGAGTTTTGAAATCCCTGTGGCAATCGTGTCCACTGGTATTGTTCATAGTCAACTGTAAAGCTAACCATGGCTGGCTGTCAGAGTGCAACGGTACAGAAAATAATCCATTAGACATATCAATTACTGAAAAATCTTACAATCTAATGGTAAGCCATTACAAAGTAGATGGATCTGCCACTAGGGGGGTGATTTTTTCAATATGTTTATTGGCTACTCTGTAGTCTATTGTAAGTCTCCATGTCCCATTAGATTTCTTGATGGGCCATATGGGTGAATTACATGGACTGTTGGTTTTAACTAGCACTCCTTGCATCAGCAAATTTTCTACAATAAGTTTGATTCCCTGTATAGCTTCCTTATTAATCGGATATTGTTTGGTGACCGGAGGTGGAGTTCCTGTCAATTTAACTGGTTCTACACCTGTCAACAACCCACAATCATCCTTGTCTTTAGCCCAAATTGGATGATTCTGTAAGAAAGCATACTCGGAGGGGTTGCATTATTGGTAGAAATCTGTGCTGAGGAAATTTTTATGCTAGTAGATTCTGAGGACATGTCTAAAGTTAGATTTATTTGTCTCAGAAGATCCATGCCTAAAATTGCACCTGTATTTAATGGAGCGCATAGCAATTTTGTAGTCAGAGTTTTTGGGCCAAATTGTACCTCTATGGGCGGAGTTTCATATAAAACAGAATCTTCACCTATTACACCAGTTAAACAAAGTTTGGTTTTCTTGTATGGGATGTTTAAACCTTGTGCCAATTTTGTAGGAATTACTGTAATTTCTGCACCTGTATCTAGCAAAAAATCAATCTCTTTCTCTTTTATGCTACCTTTCACAAAAATTCTTTGGTCATTGTGTTGGATTACAGGGGAAAGGTAGTTACTCACAGCCCCAATAATTAGTTTTTTTCCTGGTCTTGTTGTGCTCTTAGAAGAGCCTGAACTATCTGTACCACAGTTTCAGTGGTCACTGGCGGAACTACTTCAGGGTTGTGTGCAGGCTGAGAAGGAGCAGAATTATGCATAGCATTTCTTTTACTATCTTGTAACTTCTTCCTACACTCTTTCTCCCAATGTCCTAATTTTTCACAGTATTTGCATTTGCTTTCTCTTTTAGACCATCTATTGTCTTGTTTCGTTGTGTTAAACGTAGCTGCTGCTACTCTTACTTTTGCCTTGACATCAGCATCTCTTTCCCATGTAGCTAACCTGTCTAGGTTACTTCTGAGAGTTCTGTTAGACCAAGTTAGATCTAAGAATGGTAAAGCTTTTCTGTATTCGGCTACAAGGCCATCTGACCAGATACGAACCAAGGGTCCCTTGTCATCTAGCACACTTTCAGGGTCATCAACAATTCCACTGTAGATTACAGCTGACTGACAAAATCTCTCAGTATATTCACTCACAGTTTCTTCTTTCCTTTGCACACAGGTAGTAATTCTAGACCAATCTATTTTGGGTCCTAAGATATTCTTTAGGATTTTCAAAATACCTTCTCTTAAATCACCCTTACTGGCATTTCGCAGTTCAGAAGTGACAGCAGATTCAAAACTGTTGAATTCAGATTCAGTTAGTATTTGTGACATCAGCTGCGTGACTTCTGCCAACGACATGTCATAAAGACGCATTTTACTGATCAATGTTCTTCTAAATAAACTCTGAGATAGTCTCTCTATATCTTTAGGACATAAAGCTTTGGCAGCAGTTTGTATTTGCACAACAGAAGAATTGAGAGGAACACTATCAGTTTCCTCAATCCCTGAGATCTTCTCCTAGCCCCACACACATGGAGAATTTACAGGCACACCAGTTACTGATTGGAGAGCTACATCTGTTTCAAAGAACGCTTGTAAATCAGGGTAAATGTTATCAGGCTGACTTACTTCCAAATCAGTGTTTGCTGCAACTTTCTTGAGGTTCAATTTCTTAGTCAAAGTGGATACTCTCGCACGGAGTTCATTGTTCTGTTTCTCTAGCTCTGAGTTACGCTGAGACTGTTGTGTCGCTAGCGTTACACTGAATTCTCTGTGACAACAGATAATCCCTTTCACATTGTTCTTACGAATACTTGCTCCTAGTACCTTTTTACACTCATCTACTGACCAAGTCTTGTCTGGATGAATCTCATATTTCTGCGTTAGTTCTTGTCTAACTTTTTCAGTGACTATTAGGTCCATTTGTTCCCCTAACAGTGTTTTGAATTCACTATCTGACCACAGAGGAGTCGCAAGACCACTCTTTTCTGTGGTTGGAATCAGCCTAGCATTCCTTCTGACCATTTTGTAAGTTTCTTCTGTACCACACAAACAAAACAAACACTTCTCTGATCAACAGAGGGTACACTTGTTTTTAACACGTAATGCCAAAATCTTCCCTGCCTGAAGAACAGAACAGAGGATAAACCAAAATTAGCACGTAATGCTAACCTTCCCTGCCTGAAACAGAGGATAACTCATTTTAGCACGTAATGCCAAAATCTTCCCTGCCTGAAAAGAACAGAGGATAAACCAAAAATTAGCACGTAATGCTAACCTTCCCTGCCTGAAACAGAGGATAAACCAAAAATTAGCACGTAATGCTAACCTTCCCTGCCTGAAACAGAGGATAAAATTTAGTTAAACAAACCCTACAGATGTATGTTAACTCTTCTCTGACGGCACAGAGGATACAAAAATTTGTACTGGTCTTAGGTTCTTTTGGATTAGAGACAGCACTCACCAGAGAGAAAAATTCAGTCTGGGAAATCCTTGTTCAGCTTGAAGTTTCGCTGGATTCCAAAAGATGCAGATCTTTGTTTGAGCTTGAAGTTTTTCAGGTGAGGAAGCTGGAACTCTATCCGGGTCACGGCACCATCTGTTGTGAACTCTGTTCTTCTAAAGTGTAGAAAACTCAGAAGAGAAGACCAGGAGACTTCGGATTCGATCGTAGGATTCTTTATTGAAAAAAACCCAGTGTGATGGTAGGCTGCAGTCATCGAAAATCTCATTTAAGTCATTTTTACAGGGTATCTTATAGACAGAATTGGAGGAGGGGCTTTTACAGGTTGAGACAAAACATCAAATAAACATACATCTGAGGGCAATAAACCTAACGAATCCCCATCTGGCCAGGACAAAGTCATTTGCAGATCAAAGGTTCAATCTCTCAGTAGTCTGACTCATTGATCTTGCCATTATCATAGAGACAAAGGCACAGCTGTCTCGAGCTCAAATGGTCAGGAAGCGATCTCAAACACCTGAATTTCCTGATACACTTTCTTAGTAAGAAAGTATCTAAATTAAACATTTAAAATAAAATTTGTAATCCTTCAGTACTCTAAATAATCATTTCACTTTTACCTCAGCTTATTACTGATACATTTACCAGCTTCCTTTGGACACTTTTCCTGCATTTTTGAAGAGGCAAATTGCGCGGGAAAAAAGCATAATGTAAACAATGTTTAGTCACCCTGCAAACTACAAGACGTGATTCCATAAAAATAAATATTTCTGAGCTCTTAGGTTTTTGCATTTGGAATCTTATTTTACAGGCATAAATACCCATGAATACTGAAATTCTTTACACTTTTAGCACTTTAATTACCTAAACATACTAAATTACGCAAATGTACACAGTTTGTCACAGACAACTATGTGCCACAGTATCACTCTTGCATTCATGTGTTTGCTGTAACACCGAGGTAGAACTATGCTTTTATTTATTTTAATCTTAATTTCTTGTTAGTAAACAGTTCTAGTAGATTTTAATCATTATTTCATACTGTTAACT
Organism: Gymnocypris eckloni scoliostomus; assembly: GCA_027564155.1. NCBI lineage: Eukaryota > Metazoa > Chordata > Actinopteri > Cypriniformes > Cyprinidae > Gymnocypris > Gymnocypris eckloni. The sequence continues at coordinate 25,656,937 of CM050431.1, forward strand.
TCAGGAGAGTTGAACAATATTTATTTTAAAGGTCCCATATTGTATACCTTTCTGGAGTTTTATTTTAGGGGTTGATGTTCTTAAGAATATCTGCGGTATAAGTACCAAAAACTATCTCAATATATTTTTACAGCTCTTTTGATGTCCGATTCAGGAACGAATCATTAGATTTAACCAGATCTTCTTAGTGAACCGGTGTTGTGCCGAATTCTGCACCCCTACCAGATTATGCACCCTTTCGTTGAAATCACTGCTTGATTGCCTAATCCCAACCCCACCCCTAATCCTAACCCCTCCCCCACACTTACTCCTAAATCTAACAACACTAGGGGGTGCAGAATTCACCGGTTGAACCAGTTCACCAAATCGTACTGAATCGTTAGAAATGGTTCACATCTCCAGTAAACACTAATCCACAAATTACTTAAATTATTCACTTATTTAATGTGCTTGACACTCCCTCTGTCCCAGAGTTATTAATTTACTCAAACAGTGCACTGAGTGAACTGCTGTGAAGAGAGATCTGATGATGAACACGAGCAGATCAGCGTGTGTGCACACAGTCTTTTCTCGGGAGCTCTGCTCAAAACAGATCGATTTGTCCTGTCTAATTAATATTTATGAGTCTCTCTTCTGATTGGCCTGTTGTTTTCTGAGTGACGCACGGCTAGGCCAACCACAGGTGACTAGGGTCATTTAGGGCCGAGGTCACAATTACATCACAGCGCTAGCTCCAAAAGAAAGCAAGTACACCAGAGTGCAATCTGGACGATTGGGGTGGGGCGACATGTGTCGCTCAGCCCACCCCCAATTCCATTGGTTTATAACACGGCAAATCTTATTAGTGTAGACCCGAGCATGCGCATTCCTTTCTGTATGATTTTGTAATTGATTTGGCCATATTACAGAAATATTATGTTCAAACTCTAGAATCATAGGCCTATCTTAATTATTATCTGTTTAGTAACCATGGTCATTTTAGTCAGATGAAGTCATTGTTTACAAATAAACTCTTGATGACAGCACCTCCGGATTCTTCAGGCTGAATAGTGCTTTATTCATATGTCCGTGAGGATCGGCAGGCCGCGGATCAGCACTAAATTGGGATTTTAATCGTAAATGATGATAATTTACTGTATTTTAGAGATGGACAAACACGACCACAACCGTTTTTTGTTGTTATTTAAATAGACTTATGTAGCACCGTCTTTCGGATTAGACGTTAAACCGAGGTCCTGACTCTCTGTGGTCATTAAAAATCCCATGGCAATTCTCGTAAAGAGTAGGGTGTAACCCTGGTGTCCTGGCTAAATTCCCAGCACTGGCCCTTGTCAATCATGGCCTCCTAATAATCCCCATCCACTATCTCTCTCTCCATCTGTAGCTGGTGTGTGGTGAGCGCACTGGCGCCGTTGTCCTGTGGAAGCCGTCGCATCATCCAAGTGGATGCTGGTGGTGGTTGGTTGAGGAGAGACCCCCCACATGATTGTAAAGCACTTTGGGTGTACAACAATACACAAAAAGCGCTATATAAATGCATAATTCATTCATTCTGTGAGCACTTTTAAAGAGTAAAAAAGACCTTCCTCTGTGATTAATATTTTAGTATTTATTAAAGACTACAATAACTTCAAAAAATCTAAAATCATTAGGCCTAATATTGTCAGGGTTCTGTCACTTCGGTCTAGTTTATTCATGGTTTTGTGACAGAGCCCTGACACTCCCTTCTTGTCTTGTTTTCTGGTGAAAAGAAAAGCTTCGAGTGTGCTCGGGCCGTGCGCTCCTCTGTCTGTGTGCATTCGTTGTCTTCGTTTTGCTTTCTCTTGTTTTGTCTTGTTCTGTGTGGCACGCAGCTTGTGTTTTTCACTGGCTGTGTACTTTCATGTTTGTCATGTTTTGTGTGAACACGCGGCTTATGAGTCTCCTTATTGGCTGCCTGTTCATGTCCCGTTTTGCACATGGCTAGTGATTCCGTTTTGCTGGCCATGTGCTTGTGCTTTTGTTTTGTTTGAGCACATGGCTTTTGTCATAGTTTCTGTGTGCCATGTGCTCTCATGCCAATTGTCTTGACCCCACCCATCTTTACATTTACATTTATGCATTTAGTGTTACGCTTTTATCCAAAGCGACTTACAGTGCTATTCAGGCTATACGTTTGTATTGTCAGTATGTGTGTTCCCTGGGAATCGAACCCACAACCTTTGCACTGCTAACGCAATGCTCTAACAACTGAGCCACAGGAAATCATCTTGTTTCCTGATTATTGGTTAATTTGCCCCACCTGTGTTATCTCGTCACCCTCCTCATTTGCACCCTTTATAATCTCCTTGTGTTTGCAGTCCTGTGCGAGTTCGTCATCGAATGTTATCTGTACCTGGTGTCCTGTCCTGTCCAGCCTTGTCCTGCTTTGCCAGTCTGTTTTTGTTTGTTTATTTCATTTTGCATTTAATAAAGCCCTTTTCCTCCAGCAATTGAGTCCTTGCTCTCATCCCTTCAACCCACCCTGACAGAATAAATTCGCCATCTGCCACCCTCCACTCTCTCCAGCCCCCTCTACCAACGCATTATCCAATTCAAGACCCTGAGCTCCCTCCGTCAGCAAGGCACTGACGTGAGGAGTTTTGCCCTAAAGCTCAGTGGTGCAGCAGAGGGGTTGGGGTTTAATGAGGCGGCAATCAAGGACCTCTTTAATAGTGCCTTGGATGAGCCTCTCAACTGGTGGATGATGAGGGATCGCCTGACGTTTGTGGGGTTCACCAACTTCCTAGCTCGTCAGGGGAATTCACAAGCCGAAGAGGCTTCAGTGCCCCCAGCGGCGTTCAATGGTGGCCGATGTGGCTAAACCATCCCGCTCTCAGAGACGGAGGAGGAACAGGTGGAAGGCTTCTTCCACCCTTCAAGGCCCAGATTCCGGGAGCCCACAGAGTCCGCTCCTGTCCGGGAACCCATAGAGTCTGCTCCAGAGCCCGCTCCAGTCCGGGAGTCCACAGAGTCTGCTCCAGAGCCCACTCCAGTCCGGGAACCCATAGAGTCCGCTCCTGAGCCCGCTCCAGTCCGGGAGCCCACAGAGTCTGCTCCTGAGCCCGCTCCAGTCCGGGAGCCCACAGAGCCCGCTCCTCCCAAGCTCCTTGCCCTGCTGGCTCCACCCAAGCTCAAGCTCCTTGCCTTGCCAGCTCCGCCCAACCTACCCTGACAAATATAGTACAGTGATATTCCTGGTTCTTTTTAATGGATTGAGCCACAAAACTAGTAATTTAATTTGTGCGTATAGCCTATACATAAAAGTATAAATAAAAATGTTGCAGAGAAAATTAAAATGTATTGCTTAAATACGCACATTAAAAAAGCACATTAATAATATATGCTGTAGGTCAGATTTAAATAACTGTTTTAGTAAACAATAACATTTAAAATAGGCCTATATGTAAAAAAAAAATATTGTTTCAGCAAGGTTTTTATTCCCATTGTAATGAATTTACGAAGCTATTATTTCAGCTTTGGGGAATCATTTATTAAAGATTCAATATTGCTTTGCTTAAAGTGATATTAATTTTTAACTTATGATTTATACTTTATTAATGACTCGTCCAGCAACCATTAACATCAGTATATCTTTAACAATTTCGTTTATCTTGCTTCGTGGCCAAAGATAACAATAAACAAAATTAGTACTGTAGCAGACTTTATTTGATTGTTATATTGCACTAATTCTGGATCTACGTGCGCTCATTGTGTGTGTGTGTGTGTGTAATGCATTTATCCCCTCGGGGCTTGCCATAGATAGGCAATGGGCATGCGCACTTTCTATTTGAGAGTGTGGTAGTGTTTTGAGGAGGAATAAAAGTTGAGAAGAGTTCAGACGCTCTCGTTTTTATTGTTTTCTTAATCCTAAGTGTTTAGGCGAACCCTGCACTAATGCTCGGTTACATTGGTGGCAGCAGTGTTGTTTTGTTTTATTCGCATTTAGGTGATTCATTGTTACGGCGAGTGTTTAACTAGTTTGTTTATAGTAAAAAAAAAGTTCTTATTGGAGTTCGCACGCACGGGTTCAACGTTGACGCGGCCATCATGTGGTGTAAAGACGAGGATGATTTATATTCGAGAAGGGACTGTGACAAGATTAACAGACACGTGAGAATTGAGTTACCACCGCCGTTCTCCGGTGACGAGAAGCAGAGCTTTCTATGTTGTGCACGGCAGTTCGAGGTCGCGGTCAGAGTGCTCACAGAGGGGGATGGCGCGGGGTCCTATAATTATGAACTGGCACGGATTCTACCGACGCGGCTGAGCAACGCAGCATTTATTTTGTGGGACAGTCTTCCTCATACTGTTCAGGCTGATTACACAGCGGCCAAAGAATGACTCAAGGAGGCGTTTGGACAGCGACAGTTTATGGATCGTTTCAGAGCAAGCCTATCAGCCCGCCCTCGTGCTCCGCGGGAAAGTTTGGAGGTGTATGCGGTGGAGATCAGCAGGTTAGTGGATGAGGCTTTTCCTGAATACGGTGACAGAGCTCACAGAGGGAAGAAACATTTCGTCGTTTCCTGGCTGGCTTGGATCCTGTGCTCAGAGTTAAATGCCATGAACATGGAGCAACGGATTTGGAGGAGGCTGTGATAATTGCAGGTCGGTGTGAGAACGCTAGAGACGCAATAAAGACTGATTACATGACTGTTAATGCTGCAGGAAGCACTAATGATGGGGGAGCTGTGGCTGCTGTTTATTCTGTGACTGATAATGGAGGACTGCACAGAGCTGTGGATTGATTGACTGAGGAAATGAGGAATAGGAGAATGGAATTGAGGCGCTTGGGCAATGAAAATCAAAAGTGTCAAAAGACAATGACTTAAGTTCAGACGCTGGCCAGCAGCTGTTAGTATCATATGTGAAAGGAGTGATTGAAGGCGTGGAGGTTCAAATGTTAGTCGACTCTGGTTCCAGTGTGTCGCTTATGAGTGCAGATTTTCATATGTCAATTCCTACACTTCGTACTCATCCACTGAGAAAAGACTATGTGTCAGCCCATGCAGTGAATGGACAAATGTTAGATACACTGGGCACCATAACTGTAACATTCCAGCTGGGAACTGGATCATGGCAGCATGTATTTCATGTGCTAAGAGAAACCACACAGACTGTGTTGCTGGGCTGGGACTTTCTGTTGAAAAATCATGCTTTACTGGACCTCAGCCATGCTAAGCTCCAACTGTGGGACATTACAGTTCCCTTACTTACCGGCAAAGACTTTGTTCCGACATGCTGCAATGTGTCACTGGCAACCACTATAATTTTGCCACCTCTCAGCGAGTCAGTGGTGCCAGTTAATGTATGTCTACCTAACGCAGCTCATGTAACAAGTGACTTTGTTGGATAACTAGGAACTGGCAGTCTTCCAGTCTAATAGTAGCTCACACACTGGCTGGGGTTCATAACAGACTGACAAAGGCTCGGATTTTGAATCCTACTGGACATGACATTTCATTGAAACAAGGGATGCACCTGGGTGAGTTATACTCGGTTGATGATTCCGATGTTCAGCTGTTTCATGCTCCAGTAGATATAGCTGCAGTGACCTCGTCCGCAGATGCGCCTTCTATATCGCTGGATGAATCACCTATTTTTGATTCGGAGAAAGCTGCACTGTCAGCCTTGCTGTTGGAGTTCCATGACATCTTCAGCTCCTCCAAACAGAATACTGGCAAATGTATGCTAGTGAAGCATTACATCAGAACTGGAGAGCAGGCTCCCATCAAACTGCGTGCACATCGTACATCCCCTGGGAAACGTGCTGAAATAGAAAGACAGGTGACTGATTTGCTTGCGGATGGTGTGATCGAGGAGAGCTGTAGTCCCTGGGCATCGCCGGTTGTTTTGGTGAGAAAGAAGTGTGGCACCTGGCGTTTTTGTGTGGATTACAGACGTTTGAACAGTGTGACTATTAAAGACTCCCATCCGCTGCCTCGAGTGGATGACACACTGGACGCACTGGCAGGTGCTGCTTGGTTCAGCACATTAGACTTTTCTAACAGTTACTGGCAGGTGGAAGTTGCAGAGGAGGACCGAGAAAAGACCGCTTTTACGACAGGACAGGGCCTCTATCAGTGGCGATCTATGCCGATGGGCCTTTCCAATGCCCCGGCTACATTTCAACGTTTGATGGAGCTGGTCCTCAGAGGGCTCCATGCGCACTTTCTACTCGAGAGTGTGGTAGTGTTTTGAGGAGGAATAAAAGTTGAGAAGAGTTCAGACGCTCTCGTTTTTATTGTTTTCTTAATTCTAAGTGTTTAGGCGAACCCTGCACTAACACTCGGTTACAGTACTTTATATGATTTGAGCTAGGTAACACGATCTTTGGCAACTAGTTTAAAACCTGAAAATCACATCGGAAGACATCATTCTTTATCAATGAAACAAAGTTTATTTGCTAACTGTTATTCTACAATACATGGACTAAACTTAATAAAACACATAAACAACACATAGACACACACACACACACACATTCAGAGTTTTGCGGTTAACGTTAGAAGACAGTTTAAAACGAGCACTCTTTTCTGTCTTGTAACTTTACGAGAGGAAGATCACAGCAGAGACCTTGCTGTCTTTTCTGCGTACAGATCAATTCATCAGTTCAGAAAGATTAGAGATTTGTTTGGTCTACTTGCTTTAAGTGGAGTTCGTCGCAGATCTTTCCGTTTCCGCGTGTTTCCTGGAAATCTCTAGCGGCTGACGTCGTAGCGTGATGTCACTGGGGAAACCCTCTTGTGATTGGCAGTTTGCCTGGTTTCTTTGTTAGACGATGATGCTATTAAGATGTTTAAAGTTCTACGGCTTCAGGAGTTGAAGTTCTTCAGGGATGAAGTGTTTGGTTCTTTGGTGGTCAGCCTGATGGTAAAGGCAGGGACCACTTCCCGGGCGATCACTGAAGATGCCGCAGTTTCTAGCAAGTTTGCGAGCAGCGAGTAAAAGCTTCCTAACTAAGAGCTGTAGTGTTCATATTTAAACAGCTAGATTTGGGTCCACCCACGGGCAGCTGTCCCAATCAGATTGTTCCCACCCATGTCTTTTGACCAAATCTACTCTGTGATCTTCCATGCGAAGAATAATAAGAGTTTAATACTTATGTAAAGTGTTATCACATGCTTACCCATTTATAATATCACCAAATCTGTTGCACCACTGATTCATATTTCTCATGACCATCTGTATGAATCTAAACACGTTATACCTTTACAGGGAACAGTAATACGTCACAGGTTAAGAAAATACCATCGGTTCCATTACACAGCAAGCTTATAAAAGACAGAGTACAACATTAATATATATTATTTCTTGAGTATATTGTTTTAATAGCAACTAGTTGTCTTTTAGAAATCCTCTATGTAGGTTTGGTTCTGCTCCAGGAGATTAACAAAATGGTTCCTATGGCATTTCAGAGGAGAAAGGGCTTTTCAGTGGTCAAGAAGTCATCTCCTTTGGAGGCCTCGTGTTTTTCTCAACTCGGATTCTCATCGTAAATCAGTCTTCCTTGTTGATAGCATCATTGAGTTATGCATTAATGTTCAGGAGATCTTGGCGTTTGTGGTGCTCAAGGATGTGGCTCTATAAATAAGATAAGCAAAGAGGGGTTCCTTGAGACAGAGCGGTGCCATTATTGGAGGTTCGTTGACATTTATGACACGCAAATGATGGGAGGGGAAGTTGTAATGTCCACCCAAGTGCTACACCATTATCCACACATAAAACTTTATCCACACAAAACATAAAACACTGATGGACTATTTGGTATTATTGTCTTATTTGTCACTGCAGTTGTTCTTTAAAATAAAACCTTTTGCGGGTTTGTCTATGTTTTACTGAACTAGTGAATTTTCATCATATCCTAAGTTTTTGCTTATCCACTGTAACGCGGTTCGAGGGTCAGGGAAAGAAGGACGAGGAAGTCAGGGTGACGAGCCAGAAAAGGTGTTTAATAACACAAAATAAAACAGTTGTGTCAAAACGTAAACAAAAACTCCGCGCTCTTCTTCTTCGGTGGTGGTTTTGCTCTCGACTGCATCAGCGCTCTCGCTGCTCATTACTGCCTCACTGAGGCCGGTGGAGCCTTTTCAAGTCTCACCGGCAATCACTGGAATCAGATACAGGTGTTAATCATTATTCACTTGCCCACTGATTCCCCACTGCCTCTCGAACCCGCTCTCCCCTAGCTGCGTTCCGCCTTTCCACGCCCGCCACATACCCCCACCGCCCGTCTCAGGCCGGTGAGTTCTCCGCCTGCAGCCCCCATTCCTGGAGAGGAAGTCGGCTACCGCCATCTGCACCCCGGCCTGTGGACCACCTTGAACTTAAAGGGCTGTAAAGCTAGATACCAACGGGTGATCAGCGTTGGTATCCTTCATGCGGTGGAGCTGGAGGGGCGCGTGGTCGAACAGAGGGTGAATTCCCGACCCAGGAGGTAGTAGCGGAGGGTGAGGACGGCCCATCGGATGGCCAAGCATTCCTTCTCCACGGTGCTGTATCTAGTCTCTCTCTTTGAGAGCTTCCGACTTAGATACAGCACCGGCTGCTCCTCTCCCCCGACCACCTGGGCCAGGACGGCACCCAGCCCCCTGTCCGACGCGTTTGTCTGTAATAAAAGGGAGATCAAAGTTAGGAGAGTGCAGGAGCGGGCCGACAGGGCAGCCTTCACCTTGGTTAGGCCTGTTGGCACAGCTCCGCCCACTGGACCGGGTCGGGTGCTTCCTTTTAGTGAGATCAGTCAGCGGGCTGGTGAGGTCCGAAAAATTGGGAACAAACCTCCTATAATAACCCGCCAGCCCCAGGAACTGTCTCACCTCCTTTTTGGTCTTGGGACTCGGGCAGGCCGCAACTGCAGCCGTCTTGTCAATTTGGGGACGCACCTGCCCATGACCCAAGTGGAAGCCCAGATACCGTACCTCCACCCGCCCAATTGCACACTTCCGCTGGTTTGCCGTGAGTCTGCCACCCTCAGCGCCTCAGGACCGCGGAGATGTTCCATATGCCGCTGAATCATTACTATGGATGATTATATCATCCAGTCAGCGCGCACGCTGTGGGGCCGGAGGACTTTATCCATGAGGCGCTGAAGGTGGCGGAGCCCGAACAAGCCGAACAGAAGGCGTTAAATTGGTGTTATCCAACGGGCGTGGTGAAGGCTGTCTTTTCTTCGGATAGTGGCGATAAGGGGATCTGCCAATACCCTTTCGTTAAATCCAGTGTCGAATAAAAGCGTGCCGCACCTAACCGATCAAGCAACTCGTCAACTCGGGCATTGGATAAGCATCGAACTTCGACACAGCATTCACCTTTCTGTAGTCCACACAGAACCGGACCGAGCCGTCCGCCTTAGGAACTAATACTATCGGGCTCGCCCAGTCGCTATGCGATTCTTTTACGCCCAAGTTTAGCATGGCCTTTAACTCCTCTCGAACTACATTTTTCTTGTGTTCAGGAAGGCGATAGGGGCGGCTGCGCGCCACCTCCCCGGGGAGCGTTTCGATATGGTGCTGTACTAGGTCCGTACGACCGGGCAGGGGTGAAAACACATCTGCAAAATCTGCTTGCAACCGGGCCAGGTCGGTGAGCTGACGCGGCGAGAGGTGATCCCCCCCAGAGACCAGAGCGAACGGATGGTTTTTAAGTGCTGCTTCTGGTCCGAGATCATCCTCGTTCGAAACGACCGCGGCTAACCCCACCGACGTCCCCTCGTTCCAGCGTTTTAGTAGGTTGAGGTGGTAAATCTGACATGCATCACCCCTATCCGTTCGTTTGACTTCGTAATCGAGCTCCCCTACTCGCCATGTGACCACAAAGGGCCCTTGCCACTTCACGAGTAATTTTGAACTAGACGTTGGAAGTAATACAAGTACCTTATCTCCGGCGTGAATTAGCGCAGCCCCTGTTGTACAGCCGCATTTGTTTGTCTTGTGCCTGCAGCAAATTCTCCATAGAGAGCCGCCCCAAAGTGTGGAGTTTTGCTCGGAGGTCCAGGACATACTGAATTTCGTTTCGGCTGTTTGATGGCCCTCCTCCCAAGACTCCTTAATGACGTCAAGCACCCCCGGGTTGGCTGGCGACCATACAGGAGCTCGAATGGGGAAAACCCAGTGAAGGCTTAGGGACCTTCCGCACCGCGAACAACAGGGCTCGAGCCATTTATCCCAATTTTGGCGTCTTCTTTTACAAACTTACGAACCATGTTTTTCAACGTGCGATTAAATCGTTCGACCAAGCCGTCCGTTTATGGGTGGTAGACGCTGGTGCGAATCGATTTAATGCCCAATAGCTCGTCAGTTCCTTTAACGTGCGGGACATAAACGCCGTGCGTTCTGATCCGTGAGAATCTCTTTTGGGATTCCCACTCGGGAGATGAGTCGAAACAGTGCCTCGGCTACGCTCTTCGCCGAAATGGAGCGCAGGGGCACTGCCTCTGGATATCGCGTTGCATAATCCACCAGGACCGATGCAAAGCGGTGTCCTCGTGCCGAACGCTCCAATGGCCCGATGAGGTCCATACCAATTCTCTCGAAGGGGACCTCCATCAATGGTAATGGACGCAAGGGCGCTTTGGCGGTGGCAGGTGGATTTACCAACTGGCATTCACGACACGCCGCACACCACCGGCGGACGTTCTCGTGAAGGCCCGGCCAATCGGTACCCAAAATCAGCGGATGCTTGAGGTGGGAATTAACCGCCACCTCCATTCTATGTATTTTCCCCCGAAATTTAATTGCTACAGGCACTGAGGGGTAATTCGCCACGTCCCCGTGTACACACCTCACCTTAACCTTGCGGCTCGTATCCAACGCCCTCTGTTGTATCAGGCTTTGATGGATGGAGGTTTGGTTACAGCCCGAATCCACCAAGGCCTGATATGTACCCCCCTTGATACTCACAGGTATCTGGTACTGCCCGGCTTGATCGGGGGCAGCCTCCGGGGAGTCGGGGACCCGGACCAGCAATCCCACCTCCATCATGGGACATTGGTCCTGGAAGTGCCCCGGGTCCCCGCATCTCCAGCAGGCCGGCCCAGGCCTTACCGCCGCCCCCGCGGCAGAAGGGTGGGCAAGGGATTGCCGGAGAGAGTACTGGGGAGAGGTGGTGGGCTCTGGCCCTCCCCCCCGCCGGGGGTACCGGTCGCTCTGTCCCTCTCTGAGCTGTCCCTGCCCACTCCGTGGCGGGCTCGAGGCCACCGCAGCCGCGACCTGGGAGCTGGGACAGGGCGAGAGAGAGTAGGAGATGGGAGGGACGGGGGAAGAGAGAGAGAAAGAGAGAGATTGGGCCGGGCTCGCCGACCCCGGGCACGCCGACAGATGGTCCTCCGCCAGCTGGATGGCCTGGGCCAGCGACGCCGGGCGGTGGCACTGGACCCACTCGGCCGTCACCGGGTAGTCGGGCGACGAACTGCTCCAGTACCACCAGGTCGATCACCCTCGACGCCACGTGGCTCGCCAAGAGCCACTTGCGGCATGCGCCCCGGAGCTGCTGAGCCATCACGAACGGTCGGCAGAGTCCCCTAGCTCCACGGAGCGGAAGCGTTGGCGATGCTGCTCGGGTTCCGGCCGACGCTGAAGGATGGCCCGCTTTAGGTCTTCATAGGCCAGGAGGTTGGCGACAGGCAACTGTTGGGCTGCTACCCGCGCTTCCCCGTCAGCAGTGGGATCAGGCGCACCGCCACTGGCTGCGCGCCCAGCCACACGCCCGCTGTCTTCAAGAGGTCCACGAAGGCCTCCGGTCATCGTGGGGTCCCATCTTCATCAGCGGACGTGGCGATCGATGGAGCTGCGACGGGGTTTCCTCCCGCCTAGCAAGCTCCGGATGGCCCGCCGGTCTTCATCCTGCGCCTGGACCAATAGCCGGAAGCGATCCTCCTGCTCCAGCCTCATGTCCATCAGCGCCTGATGTTGCGCCTGATGAAGACCAGCGAGCGACTTGACAGCTCCACAAGTGGGGTGGGGCTGGCGGGTTGCATGACACGGCGTGCCGGCTTCCTCGTCCGGTTTCGCACCAGTGTAACGCGTTCGAGGGTCAGGGAAGGAAGGACGAGGAAGTCAGGGTGACGAGCCAGAAAAAGGGTGTATAATAACACAAAATAAAACGGTTGTGTCAAAACGTAGCGCTCTTCTTCGGTGGTGGTTTTGCTCTTCTTCGGCGGTAGCGCTCTCTCTCTCTCGCTGCTCATTACTGCCTCCCCACTGCAGGCCGGCGGGAGCCTTTTCAAGTCTCCCCGGCAATCACTGGTATCAGATACAGGTGTTAATCATTATTCACTTTCCCACTGATTCCCCGCTCGTCTCCGAACCCGCTCTCCCCCTAGCGCGTTCCGCCTTTCCACGCCCCCCTCGCCACATCCACGATCCTAAAATAAAGAATATAGGCTACATAAAAATATATGTTATTCAAAACAACTAAATTTCAAACAGTGGATCATTTTTATCAACTTCGCCCAGCTAAAAATGCTCAGTCTGCTTCATGTACAGTGAAAAGTGAAATAATGTCTGACTTCATTTAACGTGCAACCCACCTGTTGAGATTGAGGACTACTATTTACGTTCATCACACAGAAACATAATTCATATTTCTCATAGGTGAGGCAATTTATAGCAGAGGTAGGCCACAAATTAAGAATTTGTTCCACAGACTTCATTTGTGAGCTGCTCATATTACACAGCTCTGACCTGCACAAAGTATTCGGAGATGTTGCCACCAAGCGTTTGGGGTCGTCATAAGTTAAAAAAACACATTTGCTAATTGATTCTAACTAAAATCAGTTATTAGAACTTTATATTTCTGCAGTACAGCAAAACAGCGTAGATCACTCATAAAAACGTATATAGAAGAATGCTCACGCGCAAAAGTCTGCACCAATAAACCGCTGTAATATAAACCAATGAAATTGGGGGTGGGCGGAGTGACACATGTCGCCCCACCTTAATGTGTCGCCCCGCCCCATCGTCCAGGGTGCACTATGGGGCTACTCAAAGAAAGGGAGAACTGGAGGCGGCCCATTCAAACCAGCACTGATTCGGCTAAGTTACATAAGGAGCTTAAAATATCATCTTGTTATGATGTTGGGTGCCCGAATTGATGTAGTAGAGACTTCAATTCGAAATTTTTGTGCATACCTGCTGTCTCTGCCAGCCAAAAACTACAACAGCTGTGGTTAAACGCAATAAAATGAGGGGACTGGACAGAAACGATCTTCAAACATGATCGCGTTTACCGCTCACACTTCTTATTAGAAAAGGTTCTATAAAGTATTGTCTTTTGTTGTTATGGGCGCGTCTGAAGATTTCTTGCATCTCACGACTATGTCATGTATGAAATAATGTCTGTGTGCATGTGTGTAAAACAACAAAAGGGTTTGGCAAAAGGACGGTGAGCGGTGCTCGGGATCGTGACTGAAGGCGGTGACTGAGTATTTCTGACATCACATTTTTTACAGAAGTCACAAGGGCTTGTGAAAAAGCACAGCTACTTTATGCAGGCTGTGTGAGCTTTACTGTGGATTGACTGACTTGAAGCTTCTATGGTAGTTACATATACCCTAGATCTCTGTTATCATGGAAAAATCCAGGAGATTTCAGTTTTGACAATATGGGACCTTTAAAGCCAAATAAATTTTTACATTTTTAATTGGAGTAAAACTAATTGGAGAAAATGTATATATCCTGATATAGACATTTAAAGTGCCCCTATTATGGATTTCTGAAAATGACCTTTCATGCAGTGTGTAACAAAGCTCTAAGTGAATGAAAACATCCTGCAAAGTTTTAAATCTGAAATTGTATAAAAATGATTGTCTCTCAAATGAAAGTGTCGACTCTGAATTATTGAAACAAGTCATTTTTAAAATGAATCCCAAGCCATTTCATGTTGATGTCAACATGAAACATTAGCATATTGCCGGCCCACTTGTTGTGCGCGTAATAATAATAATAATTAGTTACATTTATATAGTGCTTTTCTGAGTACTCAAAGTGCGTTACATAGGAGGGGGGTCTCCTCATCCACCACCAGTGTGCAGCTTCCACCTGGATGACCTGGGAAAACCTGGCGTAGGCCTGGGAAAACTAAATTTTTTGCGTTGTCTGAATGAAAATGCTATTTTTTTTTGCCACTAGGTGCAGCTTTTGGAGCGTTAAAAATAGCTGTTTCCCCAGTAACGGCTGTACACAAAGCAACACTGCACTCACAAACACTGCTTTAAATTAAATCGACCAATCACCACAGATTAGCGTCACGCAAAGGAGGGGTTCGGAAAAATGAATCGTTGAACGAATCGTTTGGGAGTCTTTGAGCAAATAAGGTAAAAAATAAATGCATATTATAAGAAAATGAAAGTGCTTTTTGACCTTGCATGCATGTCAACCTGTTGTTAAGGACTCCCAAAACCAAAATATAACCTTTCAAAACCCATAATTGGGGCACTTTAAATTCTGATAAAAAATTGATGGTCTAAATTATTTGCGATATGTGAATGTTTGCATGTCATATAGGAAATTACTACCTTCTTTACATTTTTATATATCAACATGTAACGGTTTTCTTATGCACCACAGGACCAAACCCGCCAAGAAAGACGAACACCGATAGAGTCTTTTAAGGTGTTTACTGCAAGCACAGAATGGGACAGTGTTACAACAATCGTCTCTGTCTGTTTACAATCTCTCCTCAGAGTGCCTCCCGCGGACTGAAGTTACAGAATGTATTTTTTTTCTATATCTTAAATTGTTCCATTCAATAAAGTGCATAACACCATAGACATGTTTTATATAGAACTAACAAGAAAATTGTGAACTTTGAAAATGAATGTAACAAAATACAATAATGCATACCTGCAAGCACTGAATGGGACAGTGTTACAACAATCGTCTCTGTTCTGTTTACAATCTGCAAATACATCTTTGAGATAGTACATTGTCCCATCACTCTAAAATGCAGGCAACAACCAAAACCACAAAAATCACAATTCACAAGTTGTTTGACCCTTTTCATATCCCAAGTAATGTCAAGTAGGTCATGAACTACATTACCCAGAATGCACCGCCCCTTATTGGCGCGCACTCCACTCAGTGCAGCAACACGTTAATCTCTTGTCATACTCAAGTACATTAAAACTATAAAACGATCAATATTAACAAACCTCTTCATACATTAGATGAACACACTGTAAATTGATACTTGATACAAATATACTAATCCCAAAAATTCGTCAAACACTCATTTAAAGAAATAACGTTACCCTTTATACAGCGTTTTCAACATTAGTAATCCCTTGTTTAACACATAACACATTCAACAATACAAACACCACCGTGTTTTATTCGAACCTCATCTTAATTTCTACTTAATAAACTCTAAAAACGATTAAGTCGTCCAGTAACTAAAACACATGCCTCTCCTCAGAGTGCCTCCCGCGGACTGAAGTGTACGGCACCCTGGGAACATACCACTGATCAGAGAGGGGGTGTACCAATTAGCAAAACTCTATGGCATAACAACTTTCTGTTTGAACAAATACAGTATGGAGCAATTGTGCAATTGCAGTTTGTTTTCTTTTACAAACACAGATGATTGAATGCCATGTAAAACACTCACAATTCCCATCTTGTATGAATTATATATACACTCTTCAATCCTTCCTTAATGACATGTGGGGTACTCCAATCTGAACTTCTTGATTTGTTCTTCCCATTTGTTACTACTTATAAATGAAATACATTTTGATGAAATGCAACACATTCACACCATTACAAACATATCTCCAGGTGTTTTGCTAAAAATGTTCTAACAGTTCCTCTGCCTTTTAAAGGCTGATTTTCTTTTCATTTGTAGATTTCATTTTAATAGTTCAATTAAGAAATAGTGAACTAGTGAAGTTCAGTGGATTATCAGAAACAACTGAACAAAAGATAAACATATTTTCATATTAAATCACATTTTAATACTAAATACAAACTGGAACAATTTTCAACAGCTATATGTTAAACATGATGGTATTTGTATACAGGCCCGGAGTGGCCATCGGGAGAACCGGGAGAATTCCCGGTGGGCCACTCTGCCCCGCTCATAAATTGGGCCGGCAGACTCATCTGCTTTTTTTTTTACATACACAGAATAACGTATATGTGTTTAAGTTACTGTGTGACTGATAACTAAGCTAATAACACTAGATTTAAATTTTACATTAAAATGTGACGTTCCTTATCGAGCTGTCACGAGACATCACGGAGATTTCTCCGTTATGGGAACTTCTTCCTTCAACCTTTCCTGAAGTCCTATTGGCTCACGCCAGTCAAATGACTGGCCAATTGTCGCAGCATGCAAATACGGCGAGCTCGAGACAGTATAAATGCGATGCTCGCGACAATTATATCAGAATCTTTTACTTCACCTTGAACTCGTGATGGCTTCAGTGTGTAAGATCTGCGCGGGACCCATCGAACCGCTGGATCAGCATCTCCATTGCGTCGCCTGCCTGGGCCTGGCTCACGCCGAGGCGGCGCTGGACGAGTCCGACTGTGGACTTTGCGCGGACCTCCCGGTCCGCGTGCTCCGGGCCCGCCGCGATGTGGTTCGCGGCCTGTTCGGGGTCGGGCTCACTGCCGCCAGCGTGCCGCTGGTGAGCCCCCCCTCTCCGGGCGGCGGGAGCGCCGTCTTGCCGTGCCGTCGAACCCAACGGTCGCCGCATTCGCCAATCTCTTTCCCCGAGGACTGTTTCCGCCCCCCTTCCAATATTGAGGGATTCGTAGCTTTTGGCCACGAGGAGGGCGGCAGGCCATGTCCATCTCGGCCTCGGAGAAGGACGGTTGGGCTGGATCGAGCCCGAGCAGCTAGGCAGCTCAGAGCCTTCAGGCCTCCAGGAGGAGCTCATGAGGGTTCTGTCGAAAGCTGTTCAGGAGTTGGAGCTCACCTGGAATCCTCCGGAGGAGCCTGTCAGGAGTAAGCTCGACTCGTGGTACTTCAGGTCCACACGCAAAGCTGACGCAAGGACATCGGTGCCTTTTTCCCGATGTTCATGAACAGCTCGTGAAGACGTGGTCTGCGCCCAATCGGCGCGCGTCCACCAACACGCAGGCCATGTTCTCCCACGTGGATGGAGCGGAGGCCCACGGTTACGTGCGCCTCCCCCGCCGAGGAGACCGTTGCTGCACACCTGTGCCCTGCAGCAGCGAAGTCCCTAGGCCCGGACATCAGCCTGCCGTCGGCCGTGCAGAACCACCGCCCATCTCGCTAATAAGGCGTATGCCTCTGATGGCGGCGGCATCAGCGTTACGCCATGGCAGTGCTGCAGGTGTTCCAGGCCAAACTCCTGCAACGGCGGAGGGCGGAGTCCTCACTCCTGAGGCGACGAAGGATCTGCGGCTGCAACGGACTTCGCGTTGATGGCGGCGAAGCGGCGGCCCAGTCTGTGGGTAAGGCCATGGGCTTTATGGTCGTCCTTCAGAGGCACCTCTGGCTAAACTTAGCTGACCTAAGGATGCCGATCGAAAGGTGCTCCTAAACGCTCCTATATCTCCCTCCGGCCTCTTCGGTGATGCCGTGGAGACCATAACCGGCGATTTGCTGAGACTCAAAAGCGGCGAGCGATACGTGATGCCTAGACGCGCCCCCAGCAACAGACTGCCAGATCCAGATCTTCGTCAGCGCATGGCTCTGCCCAGCGGAGAGATTTTCCCAGGCCTGCCCAGGCTGGGGCTACTGCTACTGCTCCTCGACAGGAGCCAGGCGTCCGGAGGAAGGTGTGGGGCTCCGGCAGGAAGCGCCAAGGTCAGCGGAGAAGCCCGCGCGACTCTCGCCCGCCCCGGCTGCTAAGCCGTCTTCCTGACGATCGGAGGGAGGAGGAGAGCGCGAGCAGCCCAGCGTAGCGCCCAAAGTTCAGCTGCCCAAATGTGTGTGTGTTGAGTGTCCATTCAATAAAAATGCATACTTTCTCACAAAAAGAGCTTTCTCCTCCTCACTCAATAAATGCGGTTCCCTTGCCCCGCCTCAGTGCAGTGCAGGTCCGCATCCAACACAGGTTATAGCCGCG
Organism: Gymnocypris eckloni scoliostomus; assembly: GCA_027564155.1. Lineage (NCBI taxonomy): Eukaryota > Metazoa > Chordata > Actinopteri > Cypriniformes > Cyprinidae > Gymnocypris > Gymnocypris eckloni. Next base: position 25,674,992 of record CM050431.1, read on the forward strand.
CGCAACCCGAGCAGCTAAAGCCGCTGCGTCAGTTCATAAGCGCGTGGAAGGTTATTCCGGGAATCTCGCGTTGGCTACTCAACGTGATAGAGCGGGTATACTCTTCAATTCACGCAGACCACCCGTTTCAATGGCGTGGTGCAGTCTCTAACATCGCCTCGAAATGCCCAGGCTCTGAGGCAAGAGATTGGCTGTCTGCTCGAGAAAGGAGCAGTAGAGCGAGTCCCTCCACACGAGCTGGAGAGCGGGTTTTACAGCCGCTACTTCGTGGTACCAAGAGGGATGGGGGCTTCGCCCAATTTTGGATCTCAGACCCATCAACAGAGCGCTTTGCGACGTCAGTTCAGGATGGTAACGCTGAAGCAGATCCTGGCGCAGATTGCCGGGGACTGGTTTGCGTCCGTGGATTTGAAGGACGTACTTTCATATTCAGATAGCGCCGCATCACAGACGGTTTCTGAGGTTTGCTTTCGAGAACACAGCGTACCAATACTCTGTTCTCCCGTTCGGGCTGGCTTTGGCCCCGCACATTTTCAAAGTGTGTGGATGCAGCACTTTCCCCTCAGAGCGGGGGATGCGCATCCTGAATTATCTGGACGATTGGCTGATTTTAGCTCAGTCCCGGGACACGCTACTCAGCCATATAGACTCGCTGCTTATTCACCTGGAGTCCCTAGGGCTATGTGTGAACAGGCGAAGAGCATTCTCGCCCGAGTCAGTCCATTCTGTATTTGGGAGTTTGCATAGACTCCCTAGAAATGAGAGCCCGCCTCACGAGGCGCGTGGCGGCCATTTTGTCTTACGCCATTTCAGAGAAGGCAGCTCTGTTCATTTGAAAGAATTTCAGAGACTACTGGGACTCATGGCGTCAGCGTCGGCAGTGTGTCATCTGGGCTTATTACATGCGACCACTGCAGCTGTGGCTGAAAACTCGAGTCCCTGGACGGCATGGACCTCGGGACGTTTGAGTATCGCGGTCACCCGCGGCTGCATCGAAGCTCTGGCTCCGTGGCGCAACCCGAATTTCTTCAGCCGGGAGTCCCCTGGGGTTGGTAACCTCACGCGTGGTGGTCACAACGGACGACGACGCCCGGCTGGGGAGCGGTGTGCGAGGATGCCAGCTTCGGGCAGTGGTCAGAGCCTCAGATCCGGTGGCACATAAACCGATTGGAATTGGAAGCAGTCTTTTAGCTCTGAAGGAGTTTCAAGCACAACTGGAGCGGCAGCATGTACTGATTCGCACCGACAACACGTCTGTAGTCGCGCATAAATCGCCAGGCGGCGTCCGTTCGAAGGCTTTGTGCAAGCAGGCAGCGATGTTACTGCTATGGGCGGATTCTCGCCTTCTATCCATCAGAGCAACGCACATCCCCGGTCTTTTGAATCGCGGGGCAGACATGCTTTCAAGGAGGAGAATTCCTCAAGGGGAATGGAGGTTACACCCCGAGTTAGTTCGGATGATTTGGAACCTCTACGGGGAAGCAGAGGTGGATTTATTCGCTACGAGCGAGAATGCACACTGCCCGTCGTTCTTCTCTCTGTCCCACTCCCCGTTGGAAGGGGACGCGCTCACAGCGCGCTGGCCGACAGCCAGGCTTTATGCGTTTCCTCCGATCAAGATATTGCCTCTGGTGTTATGCAAGATCAGGGAGGAGCGAGCGTCCGTCATACTCATAGCTCCGAACTGGCCGAACCAGCCTTGGTTTCCGGACCTGACAGAGCTGCTGATAGCCCCCCCCTGGCCGATTCCGGTCAGGAAGGACATGTTATCTCAGGTGGACGGCTCGGTGTGGCACCCGAACCCAGAACTATGGAACCTTCATGTGTGGTTGCTTCAGGGTTGTCAGGGGAGCTAGACGCATTGCAGGCTCGTGTGGTCGGCACACTCACGGAAGCGCGAGCACCCTCTACAAGACGATTATATGCCTTAAAATGGGGAGTGTTTGTGAAATGGTGCCATCAGGCTCACATCGACCGGCTGTTTGCACCGTGTTGGATGTTCTGAGTTTCCTGCAGTACAGGCTGGATAGTGGATCGTTACCCTCGGCTAAAGTCTATGTGGCGGCCATTGCCTCGTTCCGTTCACCGCAGGGTGGCCAGTCGATCGGCAGAGACCCCATGGTGGTGAGTTTTCTTAAGGGAGCGAGAAGGCTACGCCTCCGAGGCCACCTTCGGTTCCGCCTTGGGACCTAGAGGTGGTATTAAGAGCTCTCTCAGCCACCTTTTGAGCCGTTATCATCAGTGGGTTTGAAGGAGTTGTCTCTCAAAACTGCACTCCTTCTTGCACTCGCGTCAAGCCAAGCGCATAGGAGATTTGCCTTTTCTGTGGATAGTGACTGTATTCGCTTTGGACCCGGTGCAGCGTCACTCTCAGGCCAAGAATGGGGTATGTACCTAAATCACTTTCTCCCTTCAAGATACAGACTGTTTCTCTGTCTGCCTTGTCTTCGAGTCAGCAGCCTCGAGTGAGGCAGATGCTCAGACTTGATGTGCCCTGTCAGGGCTTTGAGGATTTACATCGACCGCGTTCGGCGAGCTTCGTCAATCTAACCAGCTATTTGTATGCTATGGTGGTTGTGCGAGGCCGTGCTGTGTCTAAACAGAGGCTCTCCCACTGGATCGTGGACGCTATTACGGCTGCGTGTATACGAACCAAGGTTTGGAATGTCCTTTACACATTAGGGGCATTCAACGAGGGCCATGGCTTCCTCGTGGGCTTGGTCGAGAGGTATGTCTATTCAAGATATATGTGTTGCAGCCGGCTGGTCTTCTGAGAATACTTTCGCCAGGTTTTACAGGCTGGACGTTTTGCCTCCCAGGTGCTGTCGGTAAGTGGCTGATGCATGTTTACTACATTGTTTGCTCTGCATACCCTTTACTAATACGGTTGTTCTGCCCTGTGCTCAGTGCAGATTCCTGTATTTGTGTTGTTTTATCTAGCGATACTTTTATCATGCTAGGTTGGGGTCATGCTATACAGTCTGTGCAGTTCCTTATGCTCGTTGTGCAAGTTGCCCTGTTTCAGCGCAGCCAACGTTATTTCTATCCAGATATGCAAATTTGTATACCTTTGGGTTAGACGCTCATTGGCTTACAGCCACCTATCAGCGGTGAGCTCGCCTACAGCGTCACTATTGTGGGAAGTGTCTACGCGATATTCTATCTGCTGTGTTTTGGGGTAGGGCTTCATAGCCTCTCTCACGGCGGGATTTAATATCGTTCCCATAACGGAAATCTCCGCTCGTGACAGCTCGATAAGGGAACGCTCCGGTTACTGTCGTAACCTCGGTTCCCTGAGAGCGGAAGCGAGACATCACGGTAGACGCCGTGTTCGCTACTCCTCAGCTTACGGTGTTCAGTATCCGATTCTGATATAATTGTCGCGAGCATCGCATTTATACTGTCTCGAGCTCGCCGTATTTGCATGCTGCGACAATTGGCCAGTCATTTGACTGGCGTGAGCCAATAGGACTTCAGGAAAGGTTGAAGGAAGAAGTTCCCATAACGGAGAAATCTCCGTGATGTCTCGTTCCCGCTCTCAGGGAACCGAGGTTACGACAGTAACCGGAGCGTTTTCTGTTGTCAGAGCATGCGCGTGCTCTCTCTTCCTCTACACAACCACGTGTCCCAGGTCGTTGCCATGGAAACAAACCGAAACCATTAATACTGTGGTGTGAGTTAGCGAGAATGCGCTAATCACAGGAAGAATAAATAAAATAGAATAAAATGGATAGTAAAAAAAAGATGCCTGGAGGAGCTGAAAAAGCCAGGTTAAAAAAAGAAAGGCATTGGAGGATGACGCGGCCAAATGTGCCAAACTGACAAATATTTTTTCAAGAAGACAAACGAGCAAATGTGAACTGGAACAAGGTAACGTTACAGTGACTAGTAACATTTACAGTTATGCATCTGGCAAACGCTTTTATCCAAAGTGACTTATATTGAAGGAATTTTGTTTATTCGGTTTATTTTTTTTCTATTGATTGTCTGTTTCAATTAAATGTAAGTAACATTGTAATTACATTGACATGGATATAAAAAAACAATAGTCCAAAAAGTATATTTCTTACTGTTACTTCATTTTTGTTTGAATGCAAACCATTTTTTCATAATGTAACAGTTGGACTCTTTGTTGCAGATAACTCAGTATGTGATTTGTTATTGATATTTATGGCCATATTTACATTATTCATATTTTTTATTTTCAACATGTCAAAAAATAAATATAACAGGATAGTAAGAACAGATCTGTCACTTCATTTATCCAGATTCCACCACAGTGGGAGGGGGTTGGATGGGGATAGGTGGTGGGCTGGTCTTAAACATTACACTCCAGGGCTGAAAATGGATCCCACTCCGGCCCTGTTTGTATAATATATAACTACTGAGCACATAAGTACTACAGAAGAAAGCATTCCAGCCGTGATAAAATCCACTTTGATGTGAAACTTTCCCTTTGAAAACCCACTTTGATAGGGTCCCTATCAATACGCTTCGCTCAAAGTTGCTGATGCTTTGGGGAAACTCAGTTTCTCTGAAATACTTAAGCCTAATTGAATCACGTTTGTGCACCTGCACGATCAACTGGCAAAACGGGCAGAGCCATTTACCTATGCGAGTCAGCGCTGAATGCCATTTCATCATAATCTTTCTCCTTCAGCACGAAGATCATCTCCTCTCTGACTCTGAAGAAGAACACGGAGAAGACATCCTGCTCACTGTGGAAGAGTATGGATTATGGCACTGACAGCAGTTTCAGCTGAAAACAGCTTGTTTACATGAAATCCCATGTGCCTTAAGGAACGGTCACATTTGCCATTACACCGTGAAATACCACATGAACTAATGTGAAGTGTCTGGAAAATGCATCTTTCAAAATGCATCAACAGCACTTTATACTGTAGATTAGGGTGCCTAATCCTGTTCTTGCTAAGTTTAGTTCTTCATTCCTGGTACTGTTAATATAGGAAATTGCTGATATTATATTTACAGTCATTGGTTGGCTTCACAATTAGTCCCTACATTCCTCAACTTTGACCCAATGTGGCCAGTTTGCTGACCTATTATGAATAGAATAGATGAGTATTATCACACTAAGATAATCAACCCGTCATAGTGTAACAGAGGCACTGCCTTTCACATTATTCTCCAGTTTCGTCTTTTCTCACAGTCATGCCATGCATTTGAAATTCATAAATGGGCTGAAAATGGCCTCCCAACCTTTATCATGTTGCCATCATGGTGAACAATCAGTGCTTTAGACACTATTTAATCTCATCTTTTGTAACGTTTGTCAATGTCCTATCAGCAAAGCATAAAAAAACAAGGAAAAAAAATAATTGAAACATTTAATTTTTTACATTCCTTTTTATTTAAATCAGAATTTTCTGTCAAAATATAGCTGAAAATCTGCAAATAAAAAAAGTTTTAATGGTCGCATGTTTTCAGTGTTTAGGAATAAATGTTCTTACGGCTTATTTTTATTTGGCCTTTCTGTTTCAAAAACCCTTTGCAATGGACAACAATTACAATGTAAACTGTTTATGAAATTGGAGTGGGTCTCATGTGAAACATCAGATTGTTTAGGAATCCAAGAAGCTCTCTTATCAAATTACAATCATTAATCACAGTTTTCCATTAATGGCTTGAAAAATGTTTAGCTCTAGTTGTTTCCAAAACTCATCACAGGATGCTTATCTAATTTTTATGGAAATTTTCAGCCTTACCCCATAATGACTAACTTTCAGCCGTGTAATATTCTAAGTTCAAAACTTCTGGGGCTCTTGGGGTAACATATCAAATGTGATCAGATTCTGGTCTTAGAGGCACTATAACTTAAAAAACGTATTAATGTTGAAACTTATAATCAAAATTTGACTATCAGAAGTTGGGCTAGAAACTATAGTGTGTTCATTCTGGAGAGCATAAAAAACAAAACAGGAAGCAATACCTCAAAAAAACTTGTGACTTTACGAGACTGGACAATCCATAGAGATTAACAAATATGTATATGTATATATATATATATATGTATGTATGTGTGTGTGTGTGTGTGATCCTGGACCACAAAGTCAGTCACAAGTCACACAGGTATATTTGTAGCAATAGCCAATAATTTGGTTACAAAAAAAAAAGCCATCAAACCAATTGATTTTTTTTATGCATAAAATCATTAGGATATGTTACTAAATATCTTCATGGAATACCTTTACTTAATATCCTAATATTAAGTAAAGGTGTTCCATGAAGATATTTTGTACATTTCCTTCTGTAAATATATCAAAATGTAATTTTGAATTAGTAATATGCATTCCTAAGGACTTAATTCAGACAACTTTAAAGGCGATTTTTTGCAACCTCAGATTCCAGATTTTCAAATTGTTGTATCTCGGCCAAATATCCATATCCATACATCAATGGAAAGTATATTTATTCAGCTTTCAGATGATGTATAAATCTCAAAAATGTACCCTTATGACTGGTTTTGTGGTCCATGGCCACATATGAGTACATCTCAAATAATTTGAATATGATGAAAAAAGTCAATATTTTTTATCACTCATTTCAGAAAGTGAAACCCATATATTATATAGATTAATTTAACATAGGGTGAAATATTTCAAGCCCTTATTTCTTGAAATTTCGATGATTATGGCTAACAGATAATGAAAACCTAAAATTCAGTGTCTCAGAAAATTTGAATATTACAAAAAATCGATAAAAAATGATATTTTATGCAGCATGGCATGGAGGCAATCCGCCCGTGGCACTGCTCAGGTGTAATGAAGCCCAGGTTGCTTTGATAGCGGTCTTCAGGTCATTTGCATTGTTGGGTCTGGTGTCTCTCATCTTCCTCTTGACAATACCTGATAGTTTCTCTATGGGGTTCAGGTCAGGCGAGTTTGCTGGCCAATCAAGCACAGTAACACCATGGTCATTGAACCAGCTTTTGGTACCTTTGGCAGTGTGTGCAGGTGCCAAGTCCTGCTGGAAAATGAAATCAGCCACTCCATAAAGCTTAAGCAGAAGGAAGCATGAAGTGCTCTAAAATTTCCTGGTAGATGGCTGCATTGACTGTGGACTTCAGAAAACACAGTGGACCAACACCAGCAGATGACATGGCAGCCCAAATCATAACTGACTGTGGAAACTTCACACTGGACTTCAAGCAACATGGATTCTGTGCCTCTCCACTCTTCCTCCAGACTCTGGGACCTTGATTTCCAAATGAAATGCAAAATTTACTTTCATCTGAAAAGAGGACTTTGGACCATTGAGAAACAGTCCAGTTATTTTTCTTCACAGCCCAGGTAAGACGCTTCTGATGTTGTCTCTGGTTCAGAAGTGGCTTGGTAGCCCTTTTCCTGAAGACATCTGAGCATGTTGACTCTTGATGCACTGACTCCATCTTCAGTTCACTCCTTGTGAAGCTCTCCCAAGTGTTTGAATCAGCTTTTCTTGACAGTATTCTCAAGCTTGCGGTCATCTCTGTTGCTTGTGTACCTTTTCCTACCCAAATCCTTCCTTCCGGTCAACTTTGCAATTAATATGCTTTGATACAGCACTCCTTGAACAGCCACCCCTTTCAGTATTGACCCTCTGTGACTTACCCTCTTTGTGGAGGGTGTCGATGACCATCTTCTGGACCATTGCCAAGTCAGCAGTGTTCCCCATTATTGTGGTTTCAAAGAACAAGTGATACCCACAATTTATACCTTATGGATGGTCATTTATTGAAACTCAAATTTATTCTAATAAATTTGATTCTAATATTTTAATTTTTTTTATTTCATTAGCTGTAAGCTCTAATCATCAAAATTAAAACAAAATTTTTTTGAAGTGTTTTACTTTACATGTAATGAATCTAAAATATATGAAAGTTTCCCTTTTTGAAATAAGTTACAAGAAAAAATGAACTTTTTCACCATATTGCAAATTCAAATTTGTTGAGATGTACCTGTATATGTGTATATATACAGGTGCTGGTCATATAATTAGAATATCATCAAAAAGTTGGTCCACTGTGTTTTCTGAGGTCCAAGGTCAACACAGCCGTATACCAGGAAGTTTTAGAGCACTTCATGCTTCCTGCTGCTGACCAACTTTATGGAGATGCAGATTTCATTTTCCAACAGGACTTGGGACCTGCACACAGTGCCAAAGCTACCAGTACCTGGTTTAAGGACCATGATATCCCTGTTCTTAATTGGCCAGCAAACTCGCCTGACCTTAACCCCATAGAAAATCTATGGGGTATTGTGAAGAGGAAGATGCGATATGCCAGACCCAACAATGCAGAAGAGCTGAAGGCCACTATCAGAGCAACCTGGGCTCTCATAACACCTGAGCAGTGCCACAGACTGATCGAATCCACGCCGCATTGCTGCAGTAATTCAGGCAAAAGGAGCCCCAACTAAGTATTGAGTGCTGTACATGCTCATACTTTTCATGTTCATACTTTTCAGTTGGCCAAGATTTCTAAAAATCCTTTCTTTGTATTGGTCTTAAGTAATATTCTAATTTTCTGAGATACTGAATTTGGGGTTTTCATTAGTTGTCAGTTATAATCATCAAAATTAAAATAAATAAACACTTGAAATATATCAGTCTGTGTGGAATGAATGTATACATTATACAAGTTTCACTTTTTGAATGGAATTAGTGAAATAAATCAACTTTTTGATGATATTGTAATTATATGACCAGCACCTGTATATGTATACATATATATATATATATATATATATATAAGCATTAAGCTCAAAGTTCACCAATACATGTCTTCAAATGAGACATGACAAATAGCTGCTCACAACCATTTTGATATTATTACTGTATTCTGATTCATTATTGAACAAAATCATCTTTTGACTGTTCGCCGTGTCTCCTTGCCATTGCTCACAGAACTTCCTCCCACACCTGGACTTGGTGTCGACCTTTTTCCATTTCCACTACTTGCTCGTCCACCCGGCTGTGGATTAGTAGAGTTGCCAGAGCCTTCAGAATTCACCCCATTTCCATTGGGAGTGTCATTACCTTAAAAGAGTAAAACATATCTGAGGACCAGTATATTGAAGAAAAACATTATATGTGATTCTCACTGTAAAAAACCCCAGCTAAAGTCTTTTTTTAGCTTTACTATTTTCTGCATAAAATCATCCAAGGTGTTGTAAAGAACATTCTGTGAAAATATATTCTTGGTATCTTTAATATTGACTGAGTAAGGCCATGTCAAAGATTGAAATCATAGTGAAATTAATGCTTGTAATCAAACTTTGATGCTCGTTATCTCAGAATTAGATTTTTAGACTTATAGCCTGGTTTTTACAGAGAGGGTCACATAGGTTTATCAAATAACTAGGAACCCTAAAGGATTTATAATTCTTACAAAATCTGCAAAAAGCACATGTTGCACATTAAAATTATACCTGCAGGTGCAGTAGTGCTGCTGTTCATGTTGCTCTGGTCATTCAGTCCCTGACAGGTAACAAGAACAAAGTGAATTGCCATGACAAACAGTCATTTAAAAGTTTTTAATAATGATTTTATGAATTATTAAGACATTAAGAAATCCATCTAGACATACCGTTTTATTCATCTGGGACAAATATTCTGGATTTGGCTCACTAAAGTTTGGCACCTCTGAATACACCATGCAGAATCTTACAAATTGGATACAAAACATTAATTCATTAAAAATTAAATATGTTGGGCATGATGAAGTTTAATTAATATATATATATATATATGTGTCTTTATTTTTACTTACTGGTCTGATATTATAGTTTTTTATTGCAAATCAACCCATATTGAAATAAATATACTGCCATGATAACTGTGCTGACATTTACACACAAAAAAAGAATGATTAAATAATAACTTCTTATTAATAATATAATCAATAATCAACTCACTCTCCAATCTTCTGTAGTTCACCTCCCCTTCCAGTGTACAGAGTCAAGCAGCCTTTAAAAACTGTGGCATAACTGCAGCAAAATACAAATGTACTGTAAATAGTTCTGTAGACTGTTAACCTTTACTTTTAGTCTTGTACAGTGGATATAAAAAGTCTGCACACCCCTGTTAAAATGCCTACTAGAACAGCTCAACTTTATTTGGGTTTAATCAAAGGCACTTTAAATGATGGCAGGTGTGTACTGACTCCTATTTAACATTACTGGCATTTTAACAGTTGTGTGTAGAGTTTTTATATCCACTGTATATCTATAGTTTTAGCAATATTTACTATAAAACTATAATCGATATTATTGCAGAATGAATGCATCTTTTGAGCATAGTCAACATATGTTCAAATGTCTGAAAGAAAACGTTTGATGGACGTTCAATGTACAGGTACATCTAAAAAATTTAGAATATCATGAAAAAATCAATATTTTTTGTCACTCATTTCAGAAAGTGAACCCCATATATTATATAGATTTATTACACAGTGAAATATTTCAAGCCTTTATTTCTTGAAATTGTGATGATTATGGCTAACAGATAATTGAAACTCAAAATTCAGTGTCTCAGAAAATTAGAATATTACAAAAGATCATTAAAAAAGGATATTTTAAACAGAAATGTCAGGCTTCTGAAAAGTATGTTCATTTCTATGCACTCAATACTTGGTTGGGCCTCCTTTTGCATGAATTACTGCATCAATGCGGTGTGGCATGGAGGCAATCAGCCCATGGCACTGCTCAGGTGTAATGAAGCCCAGGTTGCTTTGATAGCAGCCTTCAGGTCATCTGCATTGTTGGGTCTGGTGTCTCTCATCTTCCTCTTGACAATACCTGATAGATTCTCTATGGGGTTCAGGTCAGGCGGGTTTGCTTAGTCAGCAGAAGGAAGCATGAAGTGCTCTAAAATTTCCTGGTAGATGGCTGCGTTGACTGTGGACTTCAGAAAACACAGTGGACCAACACCAGCAGATGACATGGCAGCCCAAATCATAACTGACTGTGGAAACTTCATACTGGACTTCAAGCAACATGGATTCTGTGCCTCTCCACTCTTCCTCCAGACTCTGGCACCTTGATTTCCAAATGAAATGCAAAATTTACTTTCATCTGAAAAGAGGACTTTGGACCACTGAGCAACAGTCCAGTTATTTTTCTCCACAGCCCAGGTAAGACGCTTCTGATGTTGTCTCTGGTTCAGAAGTGGCTTGGTAGCCCTTTTTCTGAAGACATCTGAGCATGTTGACTCTTGATGCACTGACTCCAGCTTCAGTCCACTCCTTGTGAAGCTCTCCCAAGTGTTTGAATCAGCTTTTCTTGACAGTATTCTCAAGCTTGCGGTCATCCCTGCTGCTTGAGCACATTTTCTACCCAAATTCTTCCTTCCAGTCAACTTTGCATTTAATATGCTTTGATACAGCACTTTTGAACAGCCACCCCTTTCAGTAATGACCCTCTGTGACTTACCCTCTTTGTGGAGGGTGTCGATGATCGTCTTCTGGACCATTGCCAAGTCAGCAGTGTTCCCCATTATTGTGGTTTCAAAGAACAAGAGATACCCACAATTTATACCTTATGGATGCTCATTTATTGAAACTCAAATGTAAATATTCTAATATTTTGAGATACTGATTTTTGACTTTCATTAGCTGTAAGCTCTAATCATCAAAATAAAAAAATAAAAAAACTTTTGAACTGTTTTACTTTACATGTAATGAATCTACAATATATGAAAGTTTCACTTTTTGAAATAAGTTACAAGAAAAAACTTTTTCACCATATTCTAATAATTTTAGATGTACCTGTATAGCACTGACCAATCACAGTCTCACCCTTTGGTAAGCTTGATGATGTCACCAGCCTGGATGAGACCTCCAACTTCGTCCCAAACCGATATACTGATGCTGCCCGTCTTGTCAGCCACTTTACATGTGCGCACCTCATGACCGTCTTTGGTCTTCGTCACTCGTCCTTGAATGAGAGAGTTAGAGAAAAGATTCAGATCTTGATTCAGAGTCCAGATGACTACTGTTGAGATTCGACTGTTACAGTATTTATAGCTAAATACACAAAATAAAATATGATCATTTAGAGTTTTTATTGTATTATTTTAGAGTCATGTTTTCACCATAGTTGTTATGGTGTTTATCATAATATTATAATTGGTTCAAAAATAGTAATGTGGTTTATTAACACTATTTCAGCTAATACAATATAAAATTACTGTAAATAAATCTGTCTTTTTTAGTTTATTTTTAGCGGTTCATGCAACCATATCCTCAGTAAAATTTCATGGATTTTTTATATATACTACATTAATTAATATACTTAAATATATTTTTAAAAGTAACTAAATGTCAATGACAAATGGAGCCAATAACAAAAAGTAGAAAAATTAAAATGAGTACCATGAGTGCATGGTGAATATAGATATAAAACACTAGAGCATTTATTAATATATTTAAAAGTTTTACAGTGTTTACTGTTGTACTATAGTACATCACAGGAGTTGTTTTAAGGGTCTGAGCTACAATAATGCATTAATTCCAGTTATTCTCAAAAATCAGTATTGTGGTTCCTGTATGATTAAATGCTTTTGGTTTTCCTGATATGTCAGTCACTTTAAATAAAAAGCAATGGTGAATAATCCAATGTAAATGCAGTTAAACTATTATAATTTTTCTTCAAGTGTTGTTTGGACACCTGTTTCCAGCACGATGAAGATGACATTGAGATTCTTGAGTCCAGGTTTAATGTCCTTCACAGGAGTCTCTGTGCTCATGATCAGTCTGCTTCTGCCCAACTCCTGCAAAAACTGATGCACAACATTTTCACTCACTATTTCAAATCACATGTAAGACTATACTAATTAAGGATGCATGTACGCAAATATTTTTTTGGGCAAACAAACATTAATTCCGCTGTGACGACACATGCACGTGCAACACTGACAGCTGATCAATAATAGTAAAGTTACACATGATCAAAGCAGGAAACTAATGAAGACACTTACTGGTTAGCACTGAGCTATGGCTGCCTTTTCTGTTTTAATAGCCTACTATTTCTCGTCATCTGCAGCACTTTGTGTGAATAATTTTGAACAGACTCACAGCTCGTAATGTTGTTTAAGGTGCGAAATGTTCTGACAGCTACCAATCATCATAGTTAATGTGAGCATTCAACTACCACTTAGAGTAGTGGACGTTATTTTTCCTTAAACGTCATGACGCAATGGTTTCCGTACGCCATGACGTAGTAATCCGCATGAATTCGACCTGCACAACATATGCATAATTTAAAGTTGAATTATCTGCAAGAGTTAAATTAAAATGTGTAAGATTTATGTGAAAAATATTCAGATTTTACTGATACATTTTTAGAGACTTGAGCTTTACGGTCCTTCTTGTGAAATATGTGTAACATAACTGTTACATGCGTGTTAATCCACATGTGATAGAGATCTAACGTTAGGCTGCATTTAACGCGTTAAAAGCGGTCATTTAATCCCTCATTCATTTGATCCGAGCGAGTTTTCGACTTTTTAAGGTAAGATTCATGAAAATAAGTGTGTTTAGAGTGCGTTTTGACATAGTTGTTATATGAATGCACACACTCTCACAACATAAAGAGTCAACTTTAAATCTTTAAAATGTTATAAATTAAAGCAACTCGGGATTTATTTGAAAAACGACTTCTTTAATTGAGTCCCTTGAAGGAATTCTTAGATTTTGTAGGCTTATTGTTCAGCATTACAATTTGCCATAACACTATATGCTAATGTTTCTTTGTTTTGCTCATCTACAGTAACTTGCAACACGGTCTCAGTACCATAGTGCATGTTACAGAAATTATTCACTTTGTGGAAATAAAGACGTCTTGTAATCAACACACCAAATATTAAAGCAGTTTGCCACAAATATGTCGTTGTTTAATTTTGGATTCAGTGGTTGTGCAGTACATTCATATATTCATTATGTACATTGACCTTTCTTTCTCTGTCCGTATTTCTCAGGTTGAGAGATTTAAACAAAATGGCCACAGAATCAGATTTAGAGAATGAGATTAGCCCCGTCGACTTCATTCAGCTGCAGGAGTATATAGAATGTAAGTGTCTTTCATAAAGCACCACATCCAGAATATTATGATAAATAATTATTCATTTCCTTTATGGATTCATATGGTGGAATAACAACATCAATCATGGAACAGACTTTGGCAGAATATTATAAGTTAAATAGCTGACAAAAGATTTGAATTATTAGTTTGTTTTTGATTTAATTTTACAATTGTTTTCTTTTTTCCTCTTTATTTCTCTTTGTTTGGAATCTCCTAGACAGCAGGATAAAGGCGAAAGATGCAATGAAGGAATTTCATGCTGGTGGAAAGCTGGTCCACCACAAGTTTGGAGATGTAAGCTTAACAACGGCTCCCACGATAGTGAATTTGTTCATGAATAATATAATCATCACGGTAAAAATGATATGATAAATTTGAAGGGTGATTGTTTGATATTTAGCCAGATTTTGGTTAAATTTAAAGTAGCCTTAGTATATAACTTAGTGTAAATGGGATAGTTTACACCGTGTTCATTAATTAATTTTATTCATGCATTCATTTTCATTCATGTACGCTCATTCATGCATTTGTTTGTTCGTTCGTTAATTCACCCATTCATTCTTTCGTTCATGCATTTGTTCGTTCATTCATTCATTCATGCATTCATGCATTAATTCATGCGTTCGTTCCTTCCTTCGTTCATTCTTTAATTAATTAATTAATTCATTCATTCGTTCATTCGTTTGTTCATTAATTAATTAATTCATTCATTATTTCTTTTCTGCATCCGTATTTCATTCATGCATTCGTTCGTTCATTCATTCATGCATGCATTCGTTCGTTCGTTCATTCATTCATTCATGCATTCGTTTGTTCATTAATTAATAATTTATTCATTCATGCATTAATTCATTCACTCACTCCATTCGTTCATGCATTTGTTCGTTCATTCATTTATTCATTCATTCATTCATGCATTTCCATTCATTCATTCAAGCATTCATGCATTCAATGTTGTTCCAAACCTGTATAACGTTCTTTCTTCTGATTCTTTGTATTCTGAAGAAAGAATCCGTTTTTGGCTACCTGGTCTCATGGCATTGAAAGTCAGTGATATCCAACACAACATTATCACAGGTTTGGAAAGACATGACAAGTCACTGATGACAGAATATGCTTTTTTTGGGTGAACTATACTTTTAATGCAAAACATGTGTAGTAGGACAAGGGACAGATTACTTTCTTATTACTTTAGAATGCTGAATATGAGTCTAAAATGTCCAAGAATGTTCTAATTTATGACATTCTCTTTGCATTTTCCTCATTAAAGCACATAGATGCAACAGGATTTTCTCTGTTCCTCAAGAATTATCTTGAAGTTGAAGATTTTCCAGCTGATCTCTGCCAGCGTCTCTACTTGTATTTCCAAAGATCTGAGCAGTCTTGTCCTGAACAAAGTCTTCACACCAAAGATGGTTAGCTGCTTTTTTAAGCAGTCATCTTGAACTACAGAATTTCAGTAAATGTCTCAAAATGCAATACGTGATTTCACGCAGCCGCCATTTTGAAATCGAAAGCGAGGCTCCGGTGGGAAGAAACCCGGAAGTAAAGGTAAACAACAATGACTTGGACTACCAACCTAGAGCTGCTACCGCGATTTAATATGGCAGATGTCGAAAAATGGGCCGATGAAGGATGTCGAATCCCACGAGCTGTTTTGTAAAAAAATAATAAAAAAATAATAAAAAAATATTTTTTAAGAATAATCGGAAAGCGATGAAATGACAACTCTTTATCACACTCTTTTCGTTGTTAGGATGTACAGCCTGGAACACAACAATATGACCGCTGCTCATGTGATTAAAGGCAATACTTCCGGGTTTCTTCCCACCGGAGCCTCGCTTTCGATTTCAAAATGGCGGCTGCGTGAAATCGGCGTATTGTCTATTTTCTTTCTTTCCTCTTCACATCCAAACTTCATGAGATATCTAATAATATATTGCACAAGACAAGATGATAATGTTCTACGGCACATGCACTTTTTTAATATTTAGAAAAAATGCAATGGCTGACAATGCAATTTCAAAAAGAGAAAATAGTATTAATTCATAATTTAAAAGGTACAATATATAATCACTGACAGCGTGCAAGCATCTGCATCTATAACTCACTTCTGTATTATGAAATACAGTTTTCAGTAATTATGGTCAAAAGTACATTTATAGTAGGTAAGTTAAAGATTACAAAAGGGGTTATATCTGAATATTTTCTGTAAAAAGCTAGGAGATGTTGAATAAAATTAATTTGCTCCTTTGCCTGTTTTTGATTTGCACAATGCCTCCTGACATTTAAAGGCCATTTATTGCCTGCATAACATTTTTGAAAATTATGAACAGTTAAAACCTTCATTAGAAATTTAGAAAAGTAATCAAATGAAATCTTACATTGCAAAATAAAAATGCCATAAATAAAATCAATTGATATTTAGTGTTACTGTCAATCTTGCCAGATTGTGTCTCTCTTAAAGCTGTATCTTGTTACTTTTCCATATTGGAGGCTGGAAATCCACGAGACAAACTAGAGTGTAAGACATTCATTGACTTTATATCTCTAATAGATAATATCACTAATAATGTAAAATGAGTTGAATAATGTTTTAATAATCTAAATTATTATATAAACTTGCCTTTTGTTTTCAAGTGTAATTGAATGTATATAGTCTATACGTGCAAAGTATTAATTCTATAACACCTTTTTGACAGACACCTTCAAGTTATATGATAAAGATGACAATGGACTTCTTGATAGCAAGGTAACAACTGGCTTTTTTTGATATGTCTATGTATATTTTGATATTTCTGTGTAATGCGTCCCTCTTAATTCCCATTGTAGTTTACTTAGATTCAAATTAGCCCAGTGATCTCCTCTTAAAATAGGTTATAATTCATATTTATTATAATAAATGATCTTTTTTTGTGTTTGTTTAAAAGGAAGTTGATAAAATTGTTACACAGATGATGCAAGCTGCAGAATACCGTGGATGGGATGTGACAGAACTAAAGCCAGTGAGTTCATACATACAAGTAACTCTTGTCATGTACATTGTTTCAAAGCAGCATTACAGAGAACACAATTATTAATATCTGAATTAATCTGCCATGGATGACTCCACATCAAACTCTTTGCTCATCAGAGGGACCATCATTGGGAAAAAAGATATTCAGTCAATTCTACGTAAAGCTTTTTAAACTGGCGCACAGTAAATCGGATTCAATCTTTATTTTACTGTGGTAATTGTGAATAATTAATCTATCCATATGTTTTATAATTTTTTTTACCTTTAAAGTCAAAATCTTATGTATTTAAAATCTAAATCGATGTGGAAAATCAAGTCCTGTTCTCTCTCTCTCTGTGTCTTACTACCCCACCAATATAAGGACAGTATTTGTTAATTTTTTTAGGTGCTTAGAGACATGCTGAAAGCCATAGACATAGACAGCAGTGGTACTGTAACCCAGCAAGAATGGATACAAGGTGGCTTGAACAACATTCCTCTACTGGTTTTGCTTGGATTAAAGGTAAATGAGGGTATATTTATATTGTATGTATATATATATATATATATACATACATACATACAAGCTTTGTATATATATTTATATATGTTTTATATTTTATATATACACACAAACATATAAAATATATCTACAAAGCTTATATATATATATATATATATATATATATATATACATTGTCAAAATAATAGATTTTTCTTTTATACCAAAAATCATTAGGATATTAAGTAAAGATCATGTTCCATGAAGATATTTTATACATTTCCTACCTTAAATATATCAAAACATAATATTTGGTAAGGAATATGCATTGCTAATTTGGACAATTTTAAAGGTGATTTTCTCAATATTTAGAGTTTTTTTACCCTCAGATTCCAGATTTTCTAATAGTTGTATCTCAGCCAAATATTGTATTGTCCTATTATATCAAACCATATATCAATGGAATGTTTTTTAAAATGGACCCTTATGGCAGGTTTTGTGGTCACATCTTAGTTTTTGTTTGAAACATTATCTTCAGGTAGCTGATAAAGATGGTCAACATGTCTGGCGGCTGAAGAACTTCAACAGGCCCACGTATTGCTTTGTCTGTCAGAACATGATGTTGGGCCTACGGAAACAGGGATTGTCATGCAATTGTGAGTTTATTAATAATAATCTTTTTTAATTGAATTCATGAGCATATTTATTTAATATCAATGTACAGCTTTAAGGTCTGTTCACACCAAGAATGTTAACTATCAAGATATTTATAAGATACTATATTTTAAAATATTTCCAATATTTTGAGTTTTTTGTCATTTCCTCAGATTCTTAAAGCAGAATGGATTCTGATTGGCTGTCAGTTTTATTGTTCATCTCAGCTGAAATATATCATGTATGGCCTTATCTTGTCTGATTTCAGAGAATAATTAGAATACCCTTGTCAAGTGTCTTTGTACATGCCCTTACTTGTGGCTTGTTGCTCTGTTCTTGTATTGATTTCTAGTTTGCAAGTACACTGTCCACAGCAGCTGTGCCAACAAAAACAGCACACCGTGTGTCAGGACCTTTGTCAGGTCCAAATCAGAGATAGGGTGAGAAATGATGAAATGAACATCTAATGGTTTCACAGTTCATAAATTACATTGTACCATAAAGAATGTTAACTATCAAGATATTTATAAGATAACTATATATTAGCATCCAGACAAATATTCTGTTCATTACAAGCATGTTGCTGTTTTGTCATCTGGCGCTCTAAATGCTCGAGCTCTTTAAAGCAGAATGGATTCTGATTGGCTGTCAGTGTTTTTATTGTTCATTAGCTGGGGAAAAAAAATATTTTTGAGCATGTGACACTGAATATATCATGTATGGCCTTATCTTGTCTGATTTCAGAGAATAATTAGAATACCCTTGTCAAGTGTCTTTGTACATGCCCTTACTTGTGGCTTGTTGCTCTGTTCTTGTATTGATTTCTAGTTTGCAAGTACACTGTCCACAGCAGCTGTGCCAACAAAAACAGCACACCGTGTGTCAGGACCTTTGTCAGGTCCAAATCAGAGATAGGGGTGAGAAATGATGAAATGAACATCTAATGGTTTCACAGTTCATAAATGACATTGTACCATACAGCAACACCTGCATGCTAACATTTGCCAATATCATGTTCGGCATTATGTAACATTTAATGTTAAATTTGTTCGCAAAATACATTAAAGCAATATTTCCCTCAAAAAAGAAAATTAGCTGGAAATGTACCCTCAGAGTTTGTTTCCTCGTGGGAACAGATTCTGAGAAATGTAGCATTACAGCACTTGCTCACCAATGGATCTCTGCAGTAAATGCATGCAGTTTGAATGAGAGTCCCAAATCTGATCAAATTAAGTAATAGCGCCTTTTAAAACAGTGTTTACAAGGCTTTACAGAAGAGAAATACATGAGTGCATTCACAGAAAATAAGTAAAATAATGAAACAAAATACAAGAACCAATGTGTTTTACACAAAAGGGTAAGGTCTCAATAAACCAGTGTATTTAAACAATGGGTTTAGACCTCAAGACCTGTCCTTTACATCACAAGTAATCCACATCACTTCTGTTCATCAATTAACTTCGTGTGAAGCAAAAGCTGAGAAGAGTTTGTAAGAAACAAATCTAGCATTAAGGAATTTTAAATTTACAGTGTTGCTTTTGGCTAAAATATGAGTCCATAATCCATAACTTTTCCTCCAGTGAAAAAGTCCATCTCCTGTTGTCCTCTCACATCAAAATCCACTGACATATTTGTTTATAAGCGTTTTGGACTGTTTTTGCTTATACTTGATCTGCATGTTATTATTCTGATTCAAACCAGATGACTTTATCACTGGAGATATTAATGTTATGGATAGAGGACTAAAAACATCTTAATGATTTTTTTAAGAAACACATAGCTTTTTGCTTCACAATATGTTTTCATCAGCTGTTTGGACACTCATTCTGACGGCACCCATTCACTGCAGTGCATCCATTGCTGAGCAAGTGCTATAATGCTACATTTCTCCAAATCTGTTCCCATGAAGAAACAAACTCATACAAAATCAGCAAATGTAAATTTTTGGATGAACTATTTCTTTAATGCAAGTTAATGCTTGGCATGTTTTTTTCCCCTTCACCAGTGTTCAGTTCATGATTGGATCAGTGCTGACTGTGAATCCAACAAATGTGAGATTTGCCACAAAAAGATAAAAATACTCACAGGAAAGAGCTGCGCGTGGTGTCATCGCATGGTGAGTGCAGATTATTTTTGTCCAGATCTACCACAATTAACTATTATTACACATTTATTTAGCTGTTTTTTTATTTAGAGATATCTGGTACTGTATACAGTACATGTATAGATGCTGATGTTGTTTTGCTTGTGATGATGAATGTAGCGCCACAGTGACTGTGTTCCTCTGGGCTCATCACACTGTGACTGTGGACTATTACAGCATCACATCCTTCCGCCATGGGCCATATGTGCTGTAAGCAACAATTAGAACAATATAAAATAGTATTATTATTTGTTGTATTATTATTGTTGTTGTAGTTTCTGCTGCTGTTGATACATAGGCAGTTTTGCTAGAACCATTTCAGTATTTTGTATACAATAACTTAAGCATTTTGCCCTCTCTTGTTCAATTATAGATGGATCCAGTTGACTCTAGTTCAGGAAGCAGTCTGGGAGAAAATTACCTGGTGAACATAAATTCAGATGGACACTTTCTGCAGGCAAGCAGGCATTTACATTTAAACCAACATTGAATTGGAATATTATAATTATAATACGAATTGTATGATAAATGTGTATGCATGTGCTTTAGTTTATTAATTTTCCTATCACTCCGTCTATTTAGATATTTCCTGTGAAGGACGCACATCCTCTCTTGGTATTTGTAAATCCAAAGAGTGGCGGAAAACAGGGAAAGAGGTTATACTCTCTATCAACTTTTTTTAAGAACTGTTCATCAAAACATTTACTCATGGCTATTTTGTGTCCTAAAATGGACCAAAGCCCTTTTTTATTTGCATAATAATTACATTTAAAATGACATGCTTTATGGTTTGTTGTAGGGTGTTGAGAAAGTTTCAGTACCTCCTGAACCCTCGGCAGGTGTACAATCTTGACAACGGAGGACCAAATCCAGGGTATGATTTATAAATACTGTGGACAAGCACCATTATAGATAAAGTACAAAACTCACACGTGTCTATGAATGTGTATGCATTTCAGGCTCCAGTTCTTTCAAAAGCTTCATGAATGCAGAGTCCTGGTGTGTGGAGGAGACGGCACAGTTGGGTGGATTTTGGATGCTATTGGTGAGAAACACATTTATGCACATATGCAAAGATTTGTCATGGAATGCACGATTTTATTTAATAACAATATTTTTGTGCCCATTGAAACCTAAACCCATTTGTTTACTCAGCCATGTGAGCTTTAAAGGGCTCATGAACTGCCTCTGTTTTTTTATTTTGTACTGTTCTCTGAGGTCCACTTATAATTTTTATCAAGATTTTGATATAAAAACATAATAATTAAGAAATAATAGGCTATTTTCTGTCCCCTCATCAGAACGCTCTGTTTGAATCAGTGTGGAGGATTGTAGACTCCCACTGCCATGATTGGCTAACAGTAGTCTCAGACGTCACGCCCACAGACCATTGGCTAAACGTCTGATGCAGAGGTCTTCAACCCTGCTCCTGGGGACCCACTCTTCTGGAAAGTTTATTTCCAACCGGCTGAAGCCGCACACCTGCCTGCAATTTTCAAGCAGTCTTGAGGAGCTTGATTGGCTACTTCAGGTGTGTTTGATTAGGGTTATAGCTAAACTCTTCAGGATAGTGGGTCCCCAGGAACAGGATTGAAGACCTCTGGTCTGATGCATATGGTACACTTATCTGGATACACTTCAGTAGTGTCGAAGTCGTCTTCGGATTGGTTGAGTTATACAGGATTTATAAGACGTGTGTGTCGCGTTCTTTAACGTTCCGCCTGGAAACAAAGAGGCCGTGGCGCCAAATCCCCTCACCAAAGAAGAAAGCCGTTGTGTTTACAAATGTGATGGGGAACTAAATGCTGTATTTTCAAAAGTGTGTCAACTATTTAAAGTTCGTGGCATAGAATCTTTAAAATACATCCGAGAGTTTCACTGTTATTGTGGCGACATTTCCACACCCCGAAACGTGACGCTGAACGAAACGAACTGTGATTGGTTGTTTGAGATGTCGGTCAAACGGCCTCATGTGCGGACCTTGGCCAATGAACGCAGCCATCTATTCCAGACCTTCAGCCGTCAGTCTGAACTCTGAAGGTCTGGCTACGCGAGACTAGGCTAACAGTGTTTGACAGCCTATATCCTTCACAGATGGACGCTGCTGTGATTTAGGTTAAAAACGCATACATACTCATATCAAACCATCTGTTTAACAGACAAAGCAATAGTGACTACATAATAAAAACAGTTACTCATACTTGTCTGCTGTGACATTACTGCCGGGTTTAATATAGTCAGCACAGCATTGTCTTTCAGAAAATCCCACATCGAATTGTGCCAATTGTTTGTAAACAAATCCATGGTAAAAATTAAGTGAACAAGGACCAAGTTCTTACTGAAGCAGTCTGGATCTTCATTAAAAATAAAGTTCATTCACACTTTCCTAACGTTGGGATCAGAAGGAAAGCAATGCAAAGACTATTTTTTTCCATCTTGTTGTCTTTGGGGGAACTTTATAATTTGGTTTGTGGGTAGACCTGCGCGTTCGCCTCTCTCGTTATTTACACTACATGTGTGAATCAGTGTGTGGGGCTAAACAGTCTGTGGTGTCGAAGCAGGGTTAGAACAAAAAGCTGTTGTTTTGGCAGACTGCCTTCAAAATAAGCTGTTTTTAGACCAACTAGAAAGTTTTGAGTTCTGAAACTTGCAGGATGTTTTTATAGTACAATGACCTCTTATATGTCAAAAGATCAAGGGAATTTTGGTTTCTCAGTTCATGATCCCTTTAAAGGGATTGTAGGATTGTTATCTAGTTCTCCAGTCATTCTCATTATCTCCCAGTTGGCAAGCTTTTTCCGCTCCCAGTGCCACGTTACCCCTGGCCATGTGGTCACAGCGAGGAGTGGATTTCATTACTGATATGCCAGAGACTAAGGCTTGCAATAACTTTTCTCCAAGGCCTGTGATCTGGTGCCTGTTGTCTGATGCAGGAGATCAGGAGGACATCCTGCCACAACCATGAGGACAGCTTTTTTATCCAAAGTGTTTTACAAATGAGAACAATAGAAGCAATCAAAAACAACAAAAGAGCAATGCTATATGCAAATGCTTAAACAAGTCTCAGTTACCGCTTAACGCAGTACACGTAGCCTAACTGGATGGTGAAATTGTGATTAAACGTTGGGTTTGATTAAACCAGAAGCAGTTCTGTCTTGGCCAGTTTGAGTTGAAGGTGATGGTTCTTCATCCAGCAAGAAATGTCTGCTAGACAAGCTGAGATGTGAGCAGCTATCGTCGGATCATCAGGATGGAATGAGAGGTAGAGTTGATTGTCATCAGCATAGCAGTGATATGAAAAGCCATGTTTCTGAATGATATAACCTAGTGATGTCATGTAGACAGAGAAGAGCACTTCAAGTCCAAGAACTGAGCCCTGAGGCACCCTGAGCACCCAGACATCATCTACCCTGCAAGAAGATGATTCCTTGCTATTTTGGTCCATTTACATTTGAGAAACAAATCAACCCAGTCACCTTTCCATTTACACCTCCCAGGATTACTACCATATTGCACCCACATTCATGTGTTACTCTTAATCACCCTTCTCTGTCCCCTTCACTGAGCCTGATGGTCCTAACAATCCTCCTCCGGTGCTGCTTCTAGACGATAAGCCAGTCCTGTGCTGTCCGTGAGATCCTGGACTTGCTGCATCAGAGGAATCATCTTGAGTACCTCATTGACTGGGAAGGTTATGGTCCAGAGGAGAGTTCCTAGGTACCTCGAGGTGACATCCTGGATCCGACAACTTCTACATGGTTCCTTCATCTCAACTTGCACTGCATGGTCGGCTCAGACATGGGAGGTTCTGGTCACAGTCCATGTTCACCAGTGTACTGATCAGTAACACCTGTCCCCAAATCACCTGCCAATTAAGAATGCTATTTAACACAGACTCGCTTATCGTCTGGACTCACTTGTGCACACAATGTTGCAGACTGTCCTGTTGAACTTACCTGGTATTCTGCATTTTAGTCATCCAGTCTTTAGCCCTATTCGGGACTAAGATCTCCATTATTATTACAGAGGTGGGAGGGTCTGTTTTGTACATCTGGGCATTGCAAAGTTCACGTGCTCTGTATGTGTGCATTGCGCGTAGTCATTCAGATTGATTAGCATTAGTATAACTACAGGTTTACTACAGATACCATGGTTAAGCTATGGTTAGCATCGCATAGTTAGTACAGTTAGTTTAATAAAGACTAATAAAGTCATTTATTCGTTGAAACCATGTTTACTTTTTGAAAGGTACCTATGTAATTAAAACATTATGTAATTGAGTGCAGAAATTAAGGTGAGTAATCTTACCTGAAGCTGATATTACAGTAGCCACACTTAACAGTTGGCCAAAACACACAAGGAAATGCATTGTGGAAAATATTGTCAGCAAACACAGACAGAGTTAAAAAAAACAGTAGGTGATTTGCTCTGGAATTATTATAGAGGTTGTGTGAGAAAAATACAGACGTGGCAGATTCGGATGGGATTAAAATCACAAAGTATCTGTGAAACACACATTTCTCTCATGGCCCCATGAAAAACTAATCCCATCCAAATATGGCTTTAGTACTCCAGTCTTTCTCATCTCTGTGTTCCTGGTGCTTTGTCAAGTTTGCTTGACTATTGTATTCTTCGTATTGCCACTTCCAATCTACAAAGACTATATTATATCCTCACTGCCTTTGTTAATCTCACTACTGTTCAATACTAACCGTTCTGATTTCACCTCACCTGTTTTGTTTCAATAAAGGCCCACCTTAATTTTTTTCCTCTTTTTAATAAGCTGAGATGTACATCACAATACGAAAGTAACAATCTTGTATTTCATTACAAATTGAACAGAATACAATCTCATAAATGCAATAAATGTATGTATATCTCAGTATTTAATAATGTAATAATTAAGTAAATGAGTTGATTTAAGCAGACCTGTTGTGTTTGTTACTTCAGATAAAGCTGATCTGGTGATTCGCCCTCCAGTTGCAATCCTTCCTCTCGGGACGGGAAATGATTTGGCACGGTGTCTGCACTGGGGAGGGGGTGAGTCTCCTTTTGAACAGCCTAGTCCATGATTACTGTTTGCATCAACTGGGGATATTTTCACATGCTCTCTTCATGCTGCTGTGTGATGCTACACTGAGTGAGTTGTTGCATCTTGAATGCTGTTTTGTTGTTATCACATGACAACCTGTCATGCAATTGAGTTCTTACTACTACTAACAACAACAACAATACCTTGTTCACTTTAACACTTTAAAGAGACCAACCATGATATGCCAGAAGTGCCATAAATTTAATTCTCATTACCCATACTATATGGGACATACGTTTTTTTTAAAGGTTGTGAGGTAAATTTCAAACCAGATGTAGTGTCTACTTTGTAAATATTTCAGACCCAGCTATTGATTTATGAAGGTGCTGGCAAAAAAACACTAATGCACAAAATGTGTTGGGAAATCGAAGTGACCGATTATTGAACCCATGCTGTGAAGCTGTACTTTATCAGACTCACTAAAACACTATGCTGAGTTGAAATGTAAATAACAGCTGACAGGGAAAACATATAAGTCATACTGAGTGCTGGGGAGTTAATTAGTTACAATTACTAAGAAAAAACGTGTAATTAAATTACAGTTACTTGTGAAAATGGTAACGATTACATCTGAATTTTTTTCATACACATGCACCCACCCATATACAGATTTAATTAGCTTCTTTCATAAATTGCAGTAACTGCTCTAAAATATGAGACACCAGTGTTTCCCCATGCGTGTGTATATGCTTAATTTTTAATAAACCTTTTTTTCAAAAGCATCATAATGTTTCCTGTCATAGCTACGCAAAGATTTGATTTCAAAAACAGTATCATAGCTATTAATCTATGATACTTGTTATGCTTTTAAATCTGTATTTAACCTCAGAACGATCTCAAAGTAAAAAGAGGTGCTAAAGTTTGATTTAGTTGTTGCTGTGCTTTAAAATACTTAATTCAAGTGAAGGAAGATATTGAAAGGTTAACCCTGCCTGATTTGGTTTCAAAATGATTAACAGTTGAAAACATTAAAAATTTAGAAAATACATTTAAAAGTAATCAAATTCAATCAGTTACATTACTTTAATAAAGTAATTGAAATAGTTACAGTACATATTAGATTTTAAATAGGGTAACTTGTAATCTGTAACCTATTACATTTCCAAAGTAACCTTTCCCAACACTAGTAATACTTACTGTACATTTCCTACTTCTGGAGGACTCTCCAATAAAATTGGTCACTGGCAAAACCACATGGTTGATGCTGTGGTACTCGTTAATTAAATTTCTTTAATTTTAGCATTATTCCCATACGTGTTGGTTTAAACAGGATATGAAGGCACTGATCTGACAGAAATCATGAAGCAGATTGAAGAGAGTACACTGGTACAGATGGATCGCTGGAGTTTGCAAGTCATTCCTGCAGATATGGCAGACGAGGGCGACCCAGTGCCTAATGAAATCATCAACAACTATTTCTCTGTTGGTGTGGTGAGTGCCTTTTCATTTCCTCTTGATGAATGTTTGAGTCATTTGGCTCTGAGAATGGAGGGACTCTTTTTCTGGACTGGGCAGGTGTATTGTATTCATGTCAGTCATTTCGGTGGTTCCTTCAACAGGATGCATCTATCGCACACCAGTTTCATGTTATGAGAGAGAAGCATCCACAGAAGTTCAATAGTAGGTCAGGATCTGAAATGTGCTTAGTATATTGTCTTGTGTTTTCACAACGTTTTTTTTTTGCATTTATTGCTGATTTTAGTTCCAACTGTCCTACATTTATCTGTTTTACGAAAGAGCCAGAAATAAACTGTGGTATTTTCAACTCGCAACATCTGAGACCATTTCAGCTTCCTGCAGGAACCTCAAGGAATGTCTCACCATTGAGGTAAATGATTTTTTAATTATTATGTTTAATATTTGAACCAGATTTCCATAGATTTTTCTCGCCCAAAAGTCTACACATGAAGTTATTAAATGTTTTCACCATTATTGCCCAGGAAAAAGAAGGACACCTTTTATTTGCAGGACATGTCACATATTTTATTTTAGTAAGAAACATTACATTAAATGACATTAGAGTTGATTTAAACTAGGGCTCCATGATATATTGCATGCGATAGTAATTGCGCATCTCGTCAGTAAAGACGGTTCTGTGGAGCCTTAACTCTCCATCACCTGCGTTCAGATGGTGCGGTATTTAATACACAGAGCCGTAGATCGCTGACATGCTACACAATCTCATGTTCACTATCGCATGCGATTCATCTGCGATTCTGAGCACGAATTGCGTAGCTTGCCAGCGATCTACGGCTCTGTATTAAATACCGCACCATCTGAAAGCAGGTGATGGAGAGTTAAGGCTAATCACAGAACCATCTTTACTGACGAGATGCGCATTACTATCGCATGCAAAATATCGTGCAGCCCTAATTTAAACCTATAAAGTCTATGGTTTTAATTTGATATGCATATCTCTAAGGCATTTAATTTATAAACTTGATCAAGACTTTCTTGAACAACCTGTTTTTCACAATCTACTACATGCATTCTGTTGTCTGATTGACAGTTTCTATGTTTTTAGCAAGTAAAAGGCAAGTAAAAGTTTCATTTAAAAACAAAAAGAGACTATTTTTCATATTTCTGGCAGGGTTAATGTGTTTAGCTAAACCAATAAAGTGAAAACTATTCTGGGAGAAAAAAAGATACATGAAACAACATGTGAAAGGTAACATAAAATATCAAACAATTAAAACATTCTTGCATACAAAAATAGTAATTTACAAATTGCACAGATATATAATAGTGACAAGCCTGACATTTATGAATAAATATTCCTTGTCCTGACAAGTATAGCTTCTTTATATAGTTGTCTCTGGTCTTATTTTTGTCACATGTATCCCGCTCTCAATGAGATGATTCAAAATGAGCTTGATGAACTGTAGTGTCGCTGTCTGTCACTGTAGTGTTGTGGAGTTCCTGTCGAACTGAGCAGATTCTCATTGGAGGGCATTGCTGTCCTGAACATTCCCAGCATGCACGGAGGGTCAAACCTGTGGGGAGAAACAAAGAGTACTGAGAAACTGAAGAAGTGTCAGGAGGTCACCGTTGATCCTGATGCGCTTGAGATGTGCTCACAGGGTAAACACAGGCTTCTTACAATTAAAAAAGAACTCACCAACAATTCTAAGGCTAGATGTTTACTTAAGAGGGTTAGTTTCCCATTGAGTTGTTATGCTTACATTTGTGGGAGTAAAATAAATGTCCCAATGTGACTTCAGCTGAAAAATAAAGTACATTTTAATTTGAAATAAGATGAACCAGTGAGTTCACATTAAAACACGGAGTGTCTATTAATAAAGTAAATAGGGTCATTTTTGATTTCAAATAGTGTATAACTCATGGTTGTTTGATGATGGCAAAATGTCACCTTCATCATCTCTGATGGTCTTTTACACTAAATGCTGTTTATACTTGTAGACATGAATGATAAACTCCTGGAGGTTGTTGGGCTGGAGAGTGTTGTAGAAATGGGTCAGATTTACACCGGCTTGAAGAGAAAAGCACATCGTCTGACTCAGGCTGCTCACATCACTATCAGGTAATATGAGGAGCCGTATAGAAAAGCCTCTTACTAACACTAGTCAAATTAACACTTCGATCAGCATTAGTAAAAATCACTCATATGCATTACTGGGCTTATGAAAAGGCGTATCAAAGGCTTACAAGCACATTGATCAGCGTTAGTGAAACTCTTTCATATATGCATTATGAAAAACTTTTTATGAACACTAATGAATGCATCAACTACGGCCTATACGGCCCCTCATACGGTAAAGCAAGATGATATTTCATTAAATGTATTTTGCCACATATTGTACTGGAATAAACATTGTAGATTTCAGGTTATTTAAATATTGTATGTTGAGCTGCACTACATGATGCAGCATTGCTTTTTCTTCTCATTTCTCTAGAACATATAAAACTCTGCCCATGCAGATTGATGGAGAACCGTGGATGCAGCCTCCATGTACGGTATGTGTTTGGACAACCAAACGAAAGATGATCTGTGAGGATTTCCATGCATCCAGTTTATCATAGTGTGTCAATGTTCATTTTTTACACAGTGATTTCTCATTTCAATATACATTAATTGTATGCTATACATGTGGGTGTCACATACACTGCCTGGCCAAAAAAAGTCACCATTTGGGATTAAAGGGATAGTTTACCCAAAAACGAAAATGACCCCATGATTTACTAACCCTCAAGCCATGACGTAGAATCAGTTCCAAAGAACACTAACCACATTTTCATAAGACGAGAACTGACAAAGAACTGAACAGACTGTACAGTAACTACACAAGAGATAACGAGGAAACTAAATGAGGCACAGGTGACAATAATGAGTAACTAAGGAAACTAACTAGGACAACAAAGAATGCTAAACCTAAAGAAGAAACTGGGAACAGACACATGAACAAAAACACAACGAAACTCAAAATAATGCCTACAGAGGGATACAATTATAGCATCACATGAACTGCAATAATTAAGTCCCCTCGTTACCACGTTGAGTATTGTGATGATCTCTAAACCAGTGGTTTTCAAACCTTTTTAGAGCAACCCTATTTTTAAATTGACTTGACCCATTGTTATGATTATCACTGTAACTCATTGGGATTTTGAGAGGGAATCCCTGTTTATACACGGATGTCACTCGTGAAACTTTGCAGCGTGTTCATCACGTTGGTCCTCTTAGCAGCATGAGAAGCACATCAGCAGCCATATCACCCTGCAGCCCAAGACCGGTCGCCCACTGAAGCCAAGCAGGGTTGAGCTGGTCAGTACCTGGATAGGAGACCTCCTGGGGAAACTAGGTTTCTGCTGGAGGAGGTGTTAGAGAAACCAGCAGGGGGTGCTCATCCTGCAGTCTATGTGGGTCTTGATGACCCAGTATAGTGATGGGTACACTACTGTAAAAAGCACCATCCTTTAGTGATGGGAGAAATGAACCTTTTCCACCCAGGGTTTGAAAACCATGCTCTAAACCACAGCTAATCGCTCCATCTGACGTCATAGACATTCATACTCCAGATTGAATTATTGCTGAATGAAATATACGGGTGTATATAAAGTGTATTTCAAGCTGCATTCTGTGAAGTAATATTTACTGTAGCTATATGCACTTCCTAATTAACCTAAACCTGCTCTCTGTCTGTCTGTAGATCCATATCACACACAAGAATCAGGCTAATGTGTTGATGGCTCCTGCTAAATCACTGGGATGCTTCCCCAAATAAAACTGAAGCTTGAAAATCACCGTTGATGAGAAATGAGAATATTATACCTTTTGTAATTTAACACTGTATTGTACTATAATAGTAAAGATTTTACTTTTAATAGTCTATTATATGATCTTCTTCAACTCTATTTATTTTTATTGCCTTCATTGCACTAGGCTTGTTTAGTATTACTAATTTGTTTGGCACATAAATTACATATTTTCTCTTAGTTAAGAATCCTTTTACAGAAGTAATCCAAGTATCTCATGCGATTGAGTTTGTGTTTGGTAACACATTATAACATGGCTAAACATTACCATCTGCACATGTAACCTGTATTAAAAATGACAGACATAAATTATGTATAGTGAATTAATTTATATGTTCAGACATTTTTTCACCTTCTTTGACGTTAGACAATGACAATGTTAGTTCTTCGTTATGCTGTCACTTTATTGTTATTAAAAATTAATTAGTTGTTCTTGTTAATTTGTGTGTAGTAATATTTAATTTCACACATCCTTGTAGCAGTGAAACTGATAATTTTATGTAATAAATGTACCGTGCTTAGATTATCCTAAAATATCATGATCCGTTCTTCACTGAATGGTTCTCTTTCTCCAATTCCTGGTGTTTTCAATGGTGACTGAAATCTCAGTGCATTATTCAAATAGCGTGGAACATGTGAGTTAAATGTATTACTGGCAGCTGCATTGGCGCTCTAAAGGAACTACTGTGACAGTTGTGAAGAAGATTGTAACTAACACATTTAAAAAATGATTCCACTGTATTTGTACTAAATTAATAAAAAAAAAAAATATATATATATATATGAATATTAACGAGGTCATTGACATAATCTTACTGGAGCGTCCAGACACAGAGTAGTTAATATTCATGAGCTAATCTTTTCAGCGTTCTTATAATTGGCTAGCTTTTAAGGGAACGTCTCTCTTCCAGCCAATCAGTAAGGTCAGTTGGGTAAACGTCATTAATATGAGTGATGTTTGGTCACGTGACAGATCTCGCCTGTCATTCCAGAACTCAAACACAGGCGGATCGAAGCTGACACCTGTATTAAGGCCAGCATGATATTTTCAGTATACAGTGATCATTTCTAAGGGATCGCTCCGGAGTCCTGTTTTTTATTTATTTGCCTCTTATTCTGAATTGACTCGTTATTAACACTAACAGGAGATTAGAGTTATTGTGTCTCGCTGAAAGAAGCTAGATTATGGGTGCTGTGTTGGGGACCCTGGCTAACGTTAGTTGGGTAAGTCGGTTTGCTTTTTTATGTACCTATACATTCACATTTTGTTCAGTTTGTAATATAAGGAAATTTGCTTGATGTGTAATGAAAGCAGGTAGGTCAAGAAACGCACCTGTTACCCTCCTCCTTAACTGGATTATATGGGTTCCTCTGACAGCGCGGGGGGGCTGTTCAGTTACCTCACGTCAATGACGAATACAGGGCATATCAAAAAGCTTTATATTATACTATAATCAAATAAAGGGGAGTAATTGAGAACAATACTAACAACAGATGAAATCTGCAGAATAATACTGAACACAGGTAAATTCTTGAGAATAATATTAAACGTGCATAATAGCCTACTTTGAGTTTGTACACCTACTGGCTTTCCATCCTGGTCTGTAATATTACAGTAAGTGTGTCAGACAATAGAGACAGCCGAGCACGACCATGCTTGGCAGTCACTATTCTACAGAATATGATTCATATTTTTAAGTGTGTGAATTCTAGAATATTATTCTGTATATAGCACAGGTCTATAAAGAATATTCTAGAGATTATTAAACACATGATGTACTCAGATGATTTAAATTTCTGGTGTATGGCTTCTCAAGGTGACAGTAGTATTAAGTTGTTTACAACAGACTGAGCTCAGATCTCACATCAGCTGCTTTAAATCTTCGTGTCTAATTCATAAACAGTGTCTTTACCTGTTAGACCTGCTGCTGCTGGAGACAGAAGTCCTAACAGCACTAACGGTCTTAACATTAACATCTATCAAATCCGTGTGTGCACCCCTCCAATACTCGGTTGAAGCACTTTGCTTTCAATATACCGAAAGCCTTTTTGCATAAGAGCCTATCATCTTGATTTGTCATTTTTATCATTCTTCTTTATAAAAGAGCTCCAGGTGGAAATGTTTTTTTCTTTTTCCTTAAGGTTTCTTGCCTTTGCATCCATGCAGCATGTGTTAGGTGCAGGTGCTGCCCACAGATCAAGACGTCTATTGTAACCCGAATCACGTATGCCTTCATCCTTTTGCTTGGTACCATCATTGCCTGTGTCATGTTGTCACCTGGTGTTGAACAGCAGCTTAAAAGAGTAAGAATGAATTATTTTGAAGCATTAGTAGAAATAATCCAATAACTCAAGTAATGTAAGGGGTTTTTACATTGTGTTGAAATGATTAGATTCTTGTCTCTGATGCTGAGATAAAATACTGTTTGTAGTTGGAGATGTTTTAAGGTTTAGCAGATGCTGAAAGCATTTCCATTTCTTCATTCTCAGATCCCTGGTTTCTGTAATGGAGGAGCAGGGTCCGGTATACCAGGAATTGAGGCCAATGTTCAGTGTGAGGTTTTTCTGGGCTATAAGGCTGTGTACCGGGTTTGTTGTGGCATGAGTTTGTTCTTTCTCACGTTCTCCCTGCTCACGATCAATGTGAAGAACAGCCGACATCCCAGAGCTGCAATCCACAATGGGTTAGTCCATTAAGATGATGTGGACCAATTTACAAGACATATGATCTGTTTATTGCTAAACTACAGTTTGTGGAATTAATACTATAGTATTTGGTCATGTTATGAAACTACTGAGACATCTCTATATTTCATTAGGTTCTGGTTTTTCAAGATTGCAGCCATGGTTGCGTTCACTGTTGGTGCCTTCTATATTCCAGAGGGGCCT
Organism: Gymnocypris eckloni scoliostomus; assembly: GCA_027564155.1. Classification (NCBI taxonomy): domain Eukaryota; kingdom Metazoa; phylum Chordata; class Actinopteri; order Cypriniformes; family Cyprinidae; genus Gymnocypris; species Gymnocypris eckloni. The sequence goes on from CM050431.1 coordinate 25,708,619, forward strand.
TTTACCCGAAGTAAGACTTGAACTCATTTTATAAATCTGATCTGAGTGGTTGGCAATTTTGCAAAGCTATATTTAATGTTTTTGTTGCTGTTGTTGTTTTATATAAATGCCATGATATCAATGTGCAAGCTGATATCTGTCATTACATTTGAGGGGAAATCACTGCACTAGGAGGAATTATATTAGAAGTCGCTCTTGTTTCTGTGATAGTCTTATGCTCTGTAAAGGATAATCTTTGCCAATGATGAGACATGTTAATAACAAGGGTAAAGTGTTCGTGGAAATCACTTATTTTGCAACTGACCCTTTGCTGAGTCTCAACTTGAAGGGATAGTTCACACTCAAATCTGTCAGCACCCTTATGTCTTTTGTTCATTTTTGAAACACAAATGAAGATATTTTAATGAAACCTAAGAGTTTTGTCCTTCAGAAAGTAAATAGAAAACATTACAAAATTAATATTTGCCATTAATATACTTACATTATGTGCATTAATCAATGTTTATAAGCTCAAATGAATTATGTTCGTTATATAAAGCGATTGTGTCTCTTCAGAGGACTTGATATATGTAAAATATTTTACTATGTCCTTTCATACTTTTGTAAGAATTATGAAAATTTTGGTTGCATGGAATTTAAGTGGATGGGCAACATTGTGATCTGAAGATTAACATAAAAATGACATTATGGTGAGAAAACGATGACAGAATTTTCATTTTTGGGTGAACTATCCTTTCAAAAGTGTAACTATCATAAGTTACAGCTCTGGCCATGCCATCATTTTGTCAGGTTGTATACTTTCTAGTGTAAGTATATGAAAGACTTGTGTGTTTAAATCATTGTATGCTGTTAAGCCCTCATTCCTAAATACACATGTATAGCAACAATAAATATATTAATTGTTCTAAGGTAAATTATTGTTACAAAACATTTCAATATTGATTTAGGTTATGATTAGGGTGGCCATGCGTCCGGATTTTAAGCCCCCTGTCTGACGCAGCCTCAAGCCCGACATTCATTTGTCCTCCTTTTTATAGTTGCGCTGATTCGGCCTAAAACACCCGCTCTCGAGTCTTTATTGGGACGCAGCAGGATAGCGTGTAATGCCGTAAGATCTCTGGTCAAACAAATGATTGGCTGAAAGCGATGTCAACTAAATATCTGATATATCATTGGTTAAAAACGTAAACAAGCCTCCACGTGCTGGCTACGTCATATCATAACGTTAATATGCTGAAACGTCAGACCTCAATTAATCCGGAATGGACAAAAGAGCACAAATTTATATCAAAAAGCAGTAGACGTTTTTCATGGATTTTGCACACTGTGTGTATCTGTGGAATGTGTATTTATTTATTTTTCGCATTCATTATTTGTTTATTTATGAATTTCTATTATTTCCAGAAGTCCAGAAATGTTATGTTTTCAGGCACTGTGCACTTTGCAAGACAGATTCATCTCAGTGATCAGTTTTTGAAAAACACATCACAATGCCTTGAATAAATACAAATGCTGTGAACAAACACTTTTTTGCCTCTTCTGTTACAAATAGGTCTACATCAAGATATATGGTAGATTAAATTGTCTGACAATGAATAGAGTAGGCTATTTCAAAATCACTGTATCATGATACCATCGATATGATGGACAAAATTGTATTGTAGTTGTGAGTACACCAGAGTCAGAAGCAATTACTCTGCCCTCACTAAATGCCTCAAAGTGTCCTCCGTTTTGGTATGGAAATGGCCACCCTAGTTATGATAGAGGTGTGCAGGTAGTAGGTAGCAGTATATAAAGAGTTGAGAGTGTTATGGATGTTTTTGGACCAGATCTGTTCATTGTGATAAGCATCTTTGTTTTTAATGATGTTAGTGCGAGGCTCAGCGACGGGTCAGTTCTGCACAAATTATACACTGTACCTTTAATGTTGTCAATGGGAGCAAGCAACCAAACAACCATTCAAACTATTTTTACTTAACTACTTTTTGAGCAATTTTTTAATTCTGTTTATAATAACTTAAGCATTGCCTGTGCATCACCTCTAGGGGCATTGCTTTTCATCGTTCAGTTCAGTTCAGTGGTTAAAGGAAAAACAAACAGTGCTTTTTGCACGTTCTTGGAGGCTTCCATGATCATATGTTCTTCATTCTTTATGCCTGGCTCAATTTTTGTTTGCAAGAAATCTAAATAAATGTATGTCTTTTTCTTTAGTCTGGTTTATCGTGGGAAGCTGTGGAGCTTTTGCTTTATTCTGATTCAGCTGGTTTTGCTTATTGACTTTGCTCACTCGTGGAACGAGTCCTGGGTTGATAAAATGGAAAAAGAAAACAGACAGAGGTGGTATATAGGTAGGTAAATATGTTACATGTGTATGTAAACCTATTTGTTATAGTATGAATGTTGAGTAATTGAATGCTCCTTCCCTCTAGCCTTGCTGTCGGTAACAGGAGTGAACTATATTCTGTCCTTCACGGCTGCAGTTCTCTGCTATAACATCTACACTCGGCCAGAAGGATGCGTGCTGAACAAGTTCTTCATCTGCTTCAACATGTTATTATGTGCCGGAGCTTCTGCTCTGTCTGTACTGCCCAGAATTCAGGTATTTACAGTTACATTTTATTTTACAAAGCCAAGGGAACAAGTGTTTTCTCTGGGACATTTGCTAGTCTGTACCTGCCATATAAACATAATTCAGCCACACTCACTCTTAAAAATAAAGGTGCTTCAAAAGGTTATTCAAGCAATGCCATAGAAGAACCATTTTGGTTGCACAAAGAACCATTCAGTCAAAGGTTCTTTAAAGAACCATCTCTTCATTACGTTTTTATAATCTGAAGAACCAAAGAACCTTTTGTGAAACAGAAAGATTCTTCAGATGTTAAAGGTTCTTTATGGAACCATTTAGACCAAAAGGTTCTTCCATAGCATCGTGTAGCACCTTTATTTTGAAGAGTGCAGTTTTCATTTGTAACTACATCTGTATTACTTGTTTAGTGTTGGTCTATCAGTTATGGTCTGTTTGTGATTTATAGTCCACTGAAATGAGACTGTGTTTAATTCTAGGAATACCAGCCCAGATCTGGTCTTCTTCAGTCATCCATTATGACTTTGTACACCATGTACCTCACCTGTTCAGCCATGACCAATGAGCCAGGTAAGCAGCTTCACAAAGGTTTTTATTCATTTAATCTGTCTTCTTTCTTAGCTAAATTACACCATGTGTTGATATTCAGATTGCGGTTTCCAATAAGCTTGGAAAATCTTGTTTCAGAAATTCTTAAGTTTGCTTTCAAATGGACACGTTTGCTTAATTTCAAGATCTGTTTTTGTTGTTTGTGTCCATCCCTCATCTCCAGACCGCACATGCAACCCGAGTCTGATCAGCATCTTCCAGCAGATCACGTCTTCCACTGTCGCACCAGTGGAGATCGAGAACCAGACGGCCATCATCATTGTAGACATAGAGGAAACTGTGCCATCTGCCCCGTATTTGCAGTGGTGGGACGCTCAAACCATCGTCGGATTGGCCATATTTGTTCTCTGCATTTTGTATTCAAGGTATAGTGTTTTTTTACTGTGATATATGCACTTGCATTTTTTCTCCCAAATAATTCATAATTTTCAAGTTTTCTATTTCTGGCCACTGACAGTGAGGTTGGCTACTGCACCATGGGCTAAAACTTGATAATAACATTATGAATGGTTGAAACAACAGAATTGAGGTCTTTGGAGATGTGCTTGTAGCCTTGAGATTGTCCATGCTTGGCTATGATCTTGTGCCTCTTTCTTTTGTCTATTCTTGTTGCGGTTAAAGCAGTGACACAAAACAGGAAAAGTATTTTCTTTTATTCAAACTGGTTGAATGTGATTTTTGTACTGTAGGCTCTTACCAATGTGAAAAGATTTGCTTCAAATCAAATTAGTTGTAACTACTTCTTGAAAGTGCCAATAATATTGTCTGGGTTTGTTCATTCATTCACCTGCACACCAAAGACAGACATGTGGATGCCAGAGAATGTGTGAAGTTTTCTGGAGTAAATTGTGGATTATTTGAAAAAACAAAAGTACAAAAGAACCCACTACTATTTATAATATATATTATAACCACCAGTAAAAAAAACTCTGGACATATTTGAATAAATGTTAATGTACATTATTTACCTTTACCTTATACCTTTTTTAATGGATGAAAGTTGGACCAAACTACCTACAACTTTAAAGCATGCATGGGAATGTGTGTCCAAGCTTTTGTCTGGTAGATATAATATACTAATAAACATTCTTGAAGACATTGTATTGAACACAACAGATCCAGATGGGACAAACTAAAGTGTTAATGCTTATGCCTTAAAGAGCTTTGTTTTCCCCCCTCACAGTATACGCTCGTCCAATACCAGTCAAGTTAATAAACTAACCTTAGCAGCTAAAGATAGCACAGTTGTGGATACAAGCTGCACAGTAAGTCCTGAGATAGCAGAAGAGGTCACAACACCAATTGTGGAGGACAACGAACGGGACACTGTTCAGTACAGCTACGCTTTCTTTCACTTCATGCTGTTCCTGGCGTCCCTGTACATCATGATGACTCTCACCAACTGGTACAGGTGTGTGCATTTCCAAAGATCACTCTTTTTTTACATTTTGAATAGAAAACTAGAAACACATACAACAGCAGGTACTGTATATAATTATATGCAAAATGATAACATTGATTGGTATTGTCAAACCAGTCCTGATGCAGACTACAATGCCATGACGAGCAAGTGGACGGTGTGGGTGAAAATCTCCTCCAGCTGGGTCTGTCTCTCATTATACACCTGGACCCTGTTTGCTCCGATGATTCTCACCAACAGAGACTTCACCTAGATGCATTTCTGCAGAACACAAACTAACAGAAAATAAAGATTCTATTTCATTGCTATGAGAATCTTTTTTGAGTGTAGTTTTGTTCCTATTTATTGAGCTTTAATGTTTTATTTTTGGACCATTTTGCCTAATAACCCCAGCATGTGTTAGGATGTTCTCCGTGCCATCGGTTGGAATGACAGTGTATTTTATATTTCTTCCATGTCTGCTTACTGCTTTAGATAAAACTGTTTTAATCATGCTGTGTTTCTACTTTTGATTTATGCTGAAACAGTGTTTTATTGCTGTTAGTCAGGAAAAATGTACCAATCTTTCTATTTTTTGTATCTTTACTGTATTTTGTTTTGTATAAAAATGCAATTTTTTTCATCAAAAAATCAAGTAGTACAGTGACAAAAAAACTTTTACAAGAGGCAGTAATGCAACAGAGGACTTAAATATATATTTGGTACATTTTAAAATAATGTGTATTTTTCTACAGCCAGGAAAATGATTGTATTGTATGTACAATGTATTAATGAATTAACATAAGTGTTTTTCAGGAGATCAATAAATTGAACATAAGTGATCATGAACACTATTATAGTTGCATGTTTCTGTCATTGATTTTATACCATCACAGCAGCTCTACAGACTACAGCTCATCCTGATTGTCAAGCAGAAGGATGCAATGCAAAGCCTGTTGCAATTTCTTATGTTGATGATGAGTCTGCATCACAAGAACTAGTCCCTCAACTGAACCTGGTGTCTGCAAAGGTTTTTTTATACAATCTCGGTTATAAAGTACTATTGTATAAATAGTAAGCCAAATAAAAAGGAAAACTCGTGGTATTGATATGAAAAAAGACTTTGGCATGTGTATGCTACGTGATGGTTAGGATTAGGGTCGCGGGGTAGATGTGTATCATATGTACATGAAAACTGCGCATCATATGCACTTCAAGAAATGTTATATATGCACGCAAAAAATGTGTATTATATGCACGCCAAACACTTTCGGATCATACGCCAACGTCCATTTTTTCGTATCACGTTTTTATTTGGCGTACTGATTCATGAGACCGGGCTCATAAATAATGCTAATTTGACTTGACCATCAGTCATGAATGTCCAGAAACTATATATTACTGATTTAAATGCACATTACAAGAGAGAAACTTGAATGCAGTTTTTTTATCGTTTCTGTCGCAGGTCTTGGAAGCACACAGAACATGATTTACATGTTTTAACATCACATGTACTTTTAGTAGGACTCCAAAAATTCAACTGCCATTTTTTGGCGATTATTATCGCACTACAATTATTTTATTGAACTATAGATGAAACAGTACAAAATAAAAGTTACTCTTTGACCAACATTCATTAGAAATTGATCAGGTGGGCCAGACATCAGCTGGTATCAGTGGATTTCCAAGCGTCTTCAGTCGAGGGTCTGCATTTGTCTATTATGCACCCACACTGAATTGGAGAATAAACCATTTATTATGTTATGTTCAGTGTGTCAAAAAAACTCTACACATTCATGTACTACAAAGATGACAACATTTCCAACATCTAACTACAGCTCTAAGCTTGTAGCAAATCCTGTGTGAAACCATTTCAATGCCAGAATACACGCTGTAATGCACTTTATCCAACCATAGACCTCTTCCGTCCTCTCAATCGTACTTCATCCAGTTTCTTGATGACCGCAGAGGACCTTTTGGATGAAGCGGTGTAACTTTTCAGAAGTCTCTCAAACAAAGGCTCTGTTTTGGGATGAGTGCTGAGAAAAGCTTTCTCCAACACGTACAGGTCAACTCCTTTATCTTCTGGTAGAGCAGAAATATAACTCAACCCAAAGTCAATCAGAACCAGCTTAATGTTCTGGTCTTCAGCTCCACTGACCAGAAGCATGTTGGAGGTGGTGAGATCACCATGGATGACATCTTCATCATGCATCTGAGCAAGGGTTTCTCCAATCTTGTCCGCTAGAGTCTGGAGATGCTGGGAGTTTTGTTCTGAGGCTTGAGCCGATGCAATGTGGTCTCTTACCGTCACGGAGTGAATAATATCCTCCAAGAAAATGCAATGAGTGGTGTAGTCAACAAAGTAAACAACGGGTGCATTGATACCTGGGACAAAGGAAACAAAGAAGTCGATCAAATAGAGTAGATGTTAATTACATTTACATTAGTTCATTTAGCAGATTATAACCTTAGCATTTATGTTTGCACTCATATGCAGTGTGATGGAAAAAAAAAGTCATTTGTCACCCACAGGACCCTTTAAGATCAACAAGGAGGCAAATAGTCAATTAATAGATTTCAGCTTATCCAAAATTCGGCAGCTCAGCTATCGACTAGAACAAAAAAAAAAGTGCATATAACACCATCGTAAATTATGTCCCAAAATTATGGAATACATTACCGTCAGTTATGAGGGAAAATCTCAGCTTTTTAAAAAGGAAGCTAACGTTAAACCTTGTTTTTTTTTTTTTTACTTGGCTTTTAGTTTATTTTGTAAACGTATGTATTGCGTGCAGGTCTTTTTTATCTCATGCTTGATGCATTGGTTTTATTGGATATAATGCTGCTTATTTAACAGTGTATTCTCGGGGTTGAAACGAGAAGACTCGCAGGCTCTGCTGTCGTCGTGCACTGACCTGCTCTCCTGCATCGCAGTATGGATCGCACCTCCTGTGTGGTTCTGCGGCGCGTCAGCTTCTCGTCGACTTCAGGGTGGCGATATAATTTCGGGAATCTCTCTTTAATAATCACGGACCGACCCAAAAACGTACCTCGATAGACGCGGGCTTCTGCGCCCTGTTTAATCAACTGTGTCTCCTTTAAATACGACGGGACAATCGCTTTTGCTGAGTCTGAGTGGGCCATGTTCGAATCTGACCCTATGACATGCGACCGTGTGCTCTCCACTTCCGGCGGGGAAATAAAGCAACGCTTCTTCTGCTATTATTGTAACAAGCGTATACCGCCACCTACTGTTCTGACGTTGTCCTATCCATAATCTTTTTCTTTTTTTTTTTACATTTATAATCTTACTCTTTCCCCACATTTTAGTATCGTTTGTTGTTATTCTTTGCCCAACAACCTTTAAAAAGATAGTTGACATAAACACTGTAAAGTATCACCCAAACTGCATTTGTTCCCTCACATACTCATTCTCCTCTTTTCCAAATGCTGTAGTATTACACTACGATGACACAAATGTTTTAGCAGTGTAGTGGCCTAATCTAATAGGTTATTTTAATATGATTCTGAATATTTGAACTGTAGACTAAATAAACAATCACCCTTCAGAGGATAGAAGCATTAGCACAAACATTTCAGTATTGTATGGTATAGGCTTTTATGTCAACTTTCAAGATATATCATCTTCGGTCTTCTTCGATTAGACCAAAATCCTCTATAGGTTACGTTGGTCTTTTCCAGTCTCACATGACTGTGTCTGATTTTCTGGTGAAACTATAACAAAGATTGAAAACAAAGATAGCACTGCAATTTATTAGATTGATTATTAATTAGTTTGATTTTACTATATTCCCTGCTGAAAACAAAACAATATAACCATCACAGACAATTCTGGTTTCCACTACAAATAAAACATTACCATCAAATTTAAACCATTAAAAATTGTTTTCTGTACTGTGTTTTGGACATATTCCATTATAGGTTTTAACAAGCCACCAATAATGACCAATACCAGTAGATACCCACAGGATCCAGCTTCCATTAAAACCAATACAAGTCCCATTAATTAAAACAAAAATAGAAACCAAATTAAGATAGCACTGCTATTTATTAGATTAATTATTAATTATTTTGATACTATATTCCCTGCTGAAAACAAAACAAAACATAAAAACAATAGAATCATCACAGAAATGTCTAATGGTTTCCACTTCAAATAGGCCTTTCATTACAAACCATCAACTTTTAACCATTAAAACACATTTTTTTTTTGGACATATTGCATTATTGGTTTTAATAAGCCACTGCCACCAATAGAAGGTGACCAATTAGGCTACCAGTAGAGACCCAGGGGGTCCATTACAGTTTCCATTAAAACCAATAAGTCCCATTATAACCAGTAAAACAATTACAAATGTTGTGATGTTTTTTTTTCAGCAGGGTTATCATATTATTTTACATGTATATGAAATGTGTTAGTAAGACTCAATACGACACGCAGTTCCAGTGATTTCAGAACTTCTTTTTACAAAGGCTCGCTCAGTTTAAGGAAGAGTACAGCCTCCCGAGTCCTGCCACGTCGCCGCGACTTCCTCGCATGAACAGACTTCACTGAAAGAAGGCTCCAGAGGGAAGTTTGCAGAAGAAAACTATAATGCGCCATAGTAGCGATTCCCTTTAACAGTAACTATGTGGACCGCGTATACTCTTAAACAATGTACATTTAGATCCAGTCAGTTTTCTATCGGGATAAACATCTCCGAGGGATGTTAATCGGTCAGAGGTGAGAATGCGGGTTAGCAGGGTAGCTACGTTTAGTTAAATAATCAAAGCGTTGTCAGCCTCTACCTTTTTTCCACTTCTGTTTAAAAATAACGGGTTGGTCTTGAAGATGTGATATTCTACTTTGACATGCACGGCTTCAGAAAACTATACAGGGAGCAATACATAAATCCCACAGGCTTCTAGTTTTGAAGTTCTGTGAGGACAGGACTGCAGTTTAGAAACATCAGCTGCAGAGTATTTATAGCTAATTAGAAACGCACTCAAGTGATCTGCTCTAATGAAATCAATAGCGCCACGAGAGTTGTCATGGTGACAGCGCTCTGAATGAAGCGGACGGGACGACTAGACAACTAAACAAACAGCCTGTCCTTTAAAACTCGCTATGTTTATGTTTTGGAAATAGATTATATTCCCGGACGAGACAGACTTGTTGCGTATTTGATGAGCCAGCGTCTGTAAATTCTGTTAACAATGGGTAAGTGTCAACCCTGTTCGATGCTTATTTGTGTTTTTGCATGTATTTTTTTAAGAAAAATACAAAACGAAGTATTGTAATTGATAATGGTTATCTCTATAGCAATCAAATACGACATATTTTTAATATCAGTTACCTGTTTTTTAATTGTTTGTAGCTCATTATATAAATAGTTATGGTGATATTGTTGCACTTGATCTAGAACAACATGTAGCTATAATTATAATATGCAGTTCATTATGTATGTATGTTTTATATTTCATGTAATCGAAGATAACCTTTTGAAATATGACTTTTTCTACTTTTGAACCATTTGTATAAAGATAGTTTTAATTTGACATGTGTTCTGAAAATCTGACCTATCTTTCAGGATGATCTACCCTCACTATATTGAGTCAAGTTAGGATAGCAGATTAGTCCAGCCTCGTAAACATATGCTACCCATGGTTGCAGCCCGAGGAGATGATGTGCTACTTACATTTTTAACATTACATTATTTACATGACCTTTTTAACTGCTGGTTGAAAGACAGACACCCTGAGCAGATAAGTCAGATTCTCAGAAAACCAAGAAAAGTCCTGGTCTCTTATTGAAAATAAAGCAGGCCATCCCAGCTGTGTTATTTGTGTTACTTTCTCTTTCCTAGGTTGCTCTGTCCTGGTGCTCACTATCGTTGTGTCCACTCTTGGTGGTCTAGTGTTTGGCTATGAGCTCGGAATAATATCTGGTGCTCTGCCGCAGCTTCAAGCTCAGTTCTATCTGGGTTGTGTCCAACAGGAAGCCGTGGTTAGCGCTCTTCTGATCGGATCGTTGTCAGCATCTGTAATTGGTGGCTGGCTGATTGATCGTCATGGCAGGAGGACATCCATTTTACTGAGTAATCTCCTCATCCTGGGAGGCACCATTATCCTAACTACAAGCATATCTTTTTTGGCACTGGTGGTTGGTAGGGCCATCATTGGTTTTGCAATGAGCATTTCTTCTATGAGCTGCTGCATCTTTGTCTCCGAGATGGTTGCTCCCGAACGCAGAGGGTTGATGGTTACCCTGTACGAAGTTGGAATTACAGTTGGGATCTTGTTGGCCTACGCGGTCAACTACATTTTATCTGGAATCCAAGCAGGATGGAGGTACATGTTTGGACTTGCTATTATACCATCTCTCATGCAGTTGGTGTCCATTGGGTTTCTACCTCAGACAACCGGTATCTCTGAAAGCCTCGTAATGGAGGACGATCAGCAATCTGATAGATTAGCAGGAGAAATGTCAAATCAGCACCCAACAGATCAAGTTAAATATAGTGTATTTGACCTTTTCAAATCCAAAGGCAACATGCGCAGAAGAACCGCCATTGGTCTTGGGCTGGTGCTCAGTCAACAATTCACTGGTCAGCCGAATGTCCTCTTCTACGCTTCCACCATCCTTTTCTCGGTGGGATTTCAGAGCAACGCATCTGCGGTTCTTGCGTCAGTGGGTCTGGGTATAGTCAAAGTCATTGCTACTCTGTTGGCAATGGTATGTTCAGACAAGGTTGGACGAAGACCACTTCTGATTTGGGGATCCACAGTGCTGGCTATAGGATTGATTCTTACTGGTGTCTTATGTGGACAGTCCGTGATCGATACAACAAAACAATGCACTTCATTAGAACCACATTCAAATTTGACCTCATCGGCTGAAAATCAAGAAAACGTGGGCATCAACTTGGTCAATCAAAGTGCTCCATCTGCTGGACATGAAACACATGATGCTCACCGAGATTCAAATATTTCTTCACACTCAGAGGACATGTATAAGTGGATTATTTTACCTGCATGATGACAGTTGTGAGTGCCTTCTCAGTCAGCTTTGGACCAAGTAAGTTTTCTTGGAGTATTACCATACATTTACTGTGGTTAAAGATGCAGTGTCACTGGCGGCACCAAACAAAATTAGTTTGATACAGTTAAACAATTATGTCCAAATATCTGCTTTTCATACCAGTATTTGATGCTACACAACAGCTTGTACTAATTGCATGAAACTGCATATTTGGTTCACAGTGACATGGCTTGTGCTAAGTGAGATATTTCCAAAGGAAGTCAGGGGAAGAGCCTATTCATTCATCAACTGCTTCAATGTGGGGGCCAACCTCATAGTTACCTTCTCTTTCTTGAGTATAACAGGTATGCACAGCCACCATGGCCACACACAGGTAGTCGCCATTATATGGAATGTATTTGCTAATCATTTTCATCATATTTCCCTTTTCTCAGATGTGATAGGTTTATCTGGAATATTCTTTGTGTATGGAGTTGTCGGAATGGTAGCAGTTGTGTTCATCTACCTTGTGCTACCAGAAACCAAAGGAAAATCTCTTCATAAAATTGACAGAGAACTCTCTCAGACACGGTACGAGAACATATTCGCTGTTGTGACCAGAAAAGCATGTTTTTCCTTTGGAGTAAAGCCATTTGGTCAGAATGAACCAGAATGGTATAGTAATGGACTCTGACTTGTGCTTGATGCAGTTCAGCAATATCTGACAACATCCAGTTAATGCATTACTCATAATCTGTTCTTTCTTTCAGATTTATTCACAAAGAGGAATTCTGCAATATTTTCCAAAGAAGACATTTCTCCCCAGGATATCAGAGAGTTCACTTGACAAGCACAACAACATGACATGAAGCAGAAGGTTATGAAATCCTCTGCTGACCATCAATACGGACTAATCTGTTCACTGGATAATATTGTTCAATGTTTTAATGAGAATGGCTCTCTATTTTTGTTTTCTCTTTTATAGGAACTATTAAACTTTGATTCACATGGTTGCTTTACATGCATGTGATATTTACTAGTGATATATCTTTTTAAATCATGAAATACTTTTGTAATAATTTGGAATAAGTATACATACACCTACTTGAATCTTATTTTATGACTTTTGTAATCTGTGACAAAATCTATGTCAGAGCACATACAAAATGTACAATTTCAATAATTAAAACATTGTTTAAATGATGTGTGATGATCTGTGGAATTGCACACAGAACAATAGAGATGTCAGGAACATCTTACATTTTCATCTAGATGTTTAAATGAAGTTTATGAAATTGATATGTACTTTTATGCAGCTCAATTAAAAAAGATGCACTCATAAAAGTAGGTCATAGTGCAAAGTAAAACCTGTTTCTTATTAAACTCAATGCATTTATAAACACTATCATTGCTTTGCATGAATTTTAAAATAGTCAATGAAACCATTTAACATTCATATGTTGGCACTTTCTTTGCATTCAGGATATATATTTGATCAGTTCATGAACTGTTCGTGATTTCCCACTTCAGTGCTTTAATTGGTACAGGTTCAAAGTATGATATTTAAATCTTAAAAATATAGTTCTATGTTTGCAACCCATCAGAACTGCTTATCTAATAAAAACTGTTGGTATATTTCCATAGCCACACTGTTAATGCTGGTTCAGTCAAATGAACTGAATACAAAGACTGGATAAGCAATGATTCTTTATTACTGGATTATGTGTGTACAGATGTTATGGACTACTGTATTTATATATATATATATATAAATGCCACAGCATAGCCATTTATACGGGATGTCCACAGTGAGGAGCTAAAGACACTGCTGTGTGTTGAGTCAAGGCGATTGGTGTGACCTGATGTGAGCTACAGTAAACAGCACCAATACACACTGAACTACGGCAGTATCATTTCACACTTGAGAGAGGATATGCTCATTGACTTTTGACTAATACTGTGCCACCACATGCTTCACTTGCTTCAGGAAACAGACCATCTGTTTTCAAGTAAAGCTAAGCTAATGGCAGGACAATGTATGTAATATCACACAGGATGATTCTCTTTCTGTGGATAAGCTCTCAAACACATCCAGCGCACGTCTGCCTGAGGTAAATGCATGAAGGTGAACATCTCATGATGAAGTGCATGCAGTTTCAGATAAACCCATGCTGTACTGCCTGCGGGGTAAACTGGTGGTGGTGCTGAGGAGCTCTATCTAACAACAGTCCCAGAGATCCTCAGCAGGTTTGGTGTGACAGGTATGGTGGGGTCACTGAGCGGCCCCTGTGGCGGCAGGCACAGGAGTGTTTAGGCTGCTGGGGGCCATGAGAATGGGGAACCCGTCAAGGGCCCTAGAGCTGTGGAGGCTGGGCGCCGCTATTCCTGGTGAAGTAGTCGGGAAAAAGAGGAATCTCAAACACTCTAGTGACACAAGCAATTACTGGGATGTACATGTGAGCTCTCCTCAATTTTGGTCATACTCATTTGGTGCTCAAGAAACAGTTATTATTATCGGTGTTATAAACAGTTCCTGCCTTATATTTTTCTGGAAATTGGATTTTCTTTCAGGGGTCTTTAAAGAAAATGCTTGATGAATAAAGTTTAAACGCACTATGGGAACTTCTGCCAAGGGATAAGAAAAGAAAAAGGCAATTAAGACTTTTTATCTCACAATTCTGACTTCTTTCTCGCAATTCTGAGTCAGAATCCTGAGATATAAACCCCAAATTGCATAAGATGTGAACTCGCAATTCTTAGAATTAAAAAGTCTGAATTTGCAAGATATAAACTTTTAGCAATTAGCTTATTACCAAAAACCTTATATAAGATATTTAACTTTTTAAGCAATTACCTTACCTTACCTTTTTTTATTCCATGGACACACGAGATGTGAACTCAGAACTAATAAAAAATATTCAGAAGTTATAAATTCGGTAAAGTCAGAATTCTAAGTTTATGTTTGCAAACTCAGAATTGCGAGAACAATTTAATTTTTTCATCCTGTGGCAGAAACAAGCTTAATTCCATAATGAATACATTCATCGGGTACTAATGTAAATGACTCACCTCTGAATCATCTGATTAATTAAAGTACATAGTGAAGTACAAATACATTTGTTTATAATTTTTAATTAGTATAAAATCATAATTCTGTTGTTCTTGATTCTGTGACATGTGCTTAAATGAATTTTCTAGATTTAAAGCATGCCAAGTGCTATGGACAAATCCCGGGAGCTCACCTGTTATCATAGCAGTGCTGCCTGCAGTGTTAGTTGTTGGCACAGTAGTTGATCCTGCGATGCGAGTCTGATCTTTCACAACAGGGACTAAGGTAAGGGGCAAGATTTCATAATTAAGTACAAATACTAGTATTTGTTAGTGTAAATGTTTAGAATCAAATGAAATTCTCTTCATAGTAATTCAATAGACCTGGTGCTAATGTAATATTTCAAATGCAATTACAGAAGTAGTGGTGCTCCATGGCCTCTCTTGCAGTCAGTCTGGTCTGATGGTCGTAACGCAACAACTTGTCCAGAAAGTCAAGAGCTTCAGGACTGACCAAGTGTTGGTTTTCACTGTGAACGAACCGCTCCCATCGCTTACGGGAATGTCTAACATCAAGTAAATGTAAATTTGGCTAAAATCAAATGACAGAAGACAGTGCTAACAATGCCAGGTTATAAGGAGGGCTCACCTTCCCAGAATGTCATTAAATCGAGGATCCAGCTCAATGTTGTATTTATCAATGCAATCAAAAGATCTTCTGTTCCAAGAACTTTAGCGATTCTCACCAACTTTGAAGAAATAGGAAACATTGTGATCAATCCAGTCAATACAACTCCACAAGTAAAGACCAACAACTGCCTTCATATATGTCACAGTGCTCATATTACTATATGAGAGATACTTCATATACGCATTGTTTTTATTATAATAATTAATAGGCTAATAGTAATGTGATATGTATAACAAAGACACTGTGAAAAATACGGCATCACTAGTGGCAATTAAGTATATTTTCAAACTTTAATCCTACATTTCTTGTAATGTTTAAGAAGAAAATCACATACCTTTAACTAAAATTATCAAATAAAAATGAGCAAATTCAAAACAGCGTTATGTTGCAAGCACTGCTGAGGGTTCATTTCTTTTTATTCCACAGTTTCATGACAAGAACAAGAACTATAACCATACAATTTTATTAGTGTCCACACCAAAGGGCAATACTGTTCTGTTTATTATGAGCACACACTGCAGTTTATATACATGCGTGAGCTTTTCAAAGTTAGGTGGATTTTGATTGGCTGTCAGTGTTTTTATTGTTTTACCAACTGGAAAAATAAAGAATCAAAGAGATTCCTTCTAATTGTTCCTCTTTGTAGTTATTCTCGTGGAATTAGTATGATTATTAAACTTTATAATTACAGTTATTGTGGTAACACTTTACGTGTAGTTACCATGTACTTCCCAGAGAAAGTACTGGGTAATATAAGTTAATTACATGGTTAAGGCTAGGTTTAGGGGTAGGTTCAGGGTTATTAAACAGTTATTATATTTTTTTATAATACATAAATGTATGTACCAGCAGAACAGGACCGTAAAACAAAGTGTTATTGTTATAGTCATCGTCTTTGGTGTTAGCAGGCTTTTATTTCTGGTTCTCTAATGTTTTTTTAAAGCAAACATCAAGGTTAGAGTGAGGCAATTACAAATGGTTAAAGTAAATAAGGAAAATGTTTAGGGGGTATATGTATCATCTATGTTTATCATTTAATAAAAGCACAGAATATTCCTTTAGTTATCAAACAACTCATTGAACCATCCATTCATCAAGTTCCTGATGATATTCACCTGGTCATAGTTATCATGTCCATGGAAGAATGGCTCCTTCCTAAAGATCATACTGGCCAGCATACAACCAAGACTCCACATATCAAGACTGTAGTCATACAGCTGGAATGACAGAATAAAAGTGATTCCCAAAAGCTATTGCAATTCGTTTAGCCAAGTTCAGCAATCAAAATCTCAAAAGTTAAGAGTTTTAAAGGTGGCTGACTAGACATTTTAATCTATAGTAAAAACAACTTAAGCTATACAGTGGGGAAAAATAATTTGATCCTCTGCTGATTTTGTACATTTGCTTCCTGACAAAGAAATTATCAGTCTATATTTTATTGGTAGGTTTATTTGAACAGTGAGAGACAGAATTAAAAATAAAAATCCAGAAAAACAGATTTAAAAAAAGTTATATATTGATTTGCATTTTAGAGTCAAATAAATATTTGACCCCTTCAAATATTGAAAAAACACCTTGTTGGCAATCACAGAGGTCAGATGTTTCTTGCACTTGGGCACCAGGTTTGCACACATCTCAGGAGGGATTTTGTCCCACTCCTCTTTGCAGATCCTCTCCAAGTCCTAAAGGTTCCGAGGCTGACGTTTGGCAACTCAAACCTTCAGCTCCCTCCACAGACTATGGGATGATGGTCAGGAGACGGCTAGGCCACTCCAGGACCTTCATGTGCTTCTTTTTGAGTCACTCCTTTGTTGCCTTGACGTGTGTTTTGGGTCCTTGTCATGCTGGAATACCCATCCATGACCCATTTTCAATGCCCTGGCCCTGATGGTTTATAGTCCCTTTGCTGCGGTGCAGTTGTCCTGTCCCCTTTGCTGAAAAACACCCCCAAAGCGTAATGTTTCGACCTCAATGTTTGATGGTGGGGATGGTGTTCTTGGGGTCATAGGGTCATTCCTCCTCCTCCAATCACGGCGAGATGAGTTGAGGCCAAATAGCTGGATTTTGGTCTCATCTGACCACAACACTTTCACCCAGTTCTCCTCTGAATCATTGGCAAACTTTAGACGGGGCTGAAGACGGGGCTTTTCTTGAGCAGGGGACCTTGCAGGCGCTGCAGGATTTCAGTCCTTCACGGCGTAGTGTGTTACCTATTGTTTTCTTGGTGACTATGGTCCTATCTGCCTGGAGATGATTGACAAGATCCTCCTGTGTAGTTCTGGGCTAATTCCTCACCGTTCTCATGATCACTGAAACTCCACGAGGTGAGATCTTGCATGGAGCCCCAGTCCGAGGAAGACCGACAGCTATTTTGGGTTTCTCCCATTTGCGAATAATCGCACCAACTGTTGTCACCTTCTCACCAAGCTGCTTGGCGAAGGTCTTGTAGCCAATTCCAGCCTTGTGTCGGTCTACAATCTTGTCCCTGACATCCTGGGACAGCTCTTTGGTCTTGGGTGGAGGGTTTGGAATCTGATTGATTGATTGCTTCTGTGGATTAGTGTCTTTCATACAGGTAACAATCTGAGACTCCCTTTAAGAGAGTGCTCCTAATTCCAGTTCGTTACTTGTAGAAAAGACACCTGGGAGCCAGAAGTCTTGCTGATTGATAGGGGAACAAATACGTATTTGACTCATTAAAATGCTAATCAATTTATAACTTTTTATAAATGCGTTTTCCTGGATTTTTGGGGGTGTTATTCTGTCTCTCGCTGTTCAAATAAACCTACCATTAAAATTATAGACTGATCATTTCTTTGTCAGTGGGCAAACGTACAAAATCAGCAGAGGATCAAATATTTTTCTGTATTTTCAGTTGGACATCTGTATATGAATAGATGCTAGGTCTGACCTGGTAATCTATCAGTAGTTCTGGTCCTTTAAAGTAGCGAGAGGCGACTCTGATGTTGTACTCCTGTCCTGGGTGATAGAATTCAGCCAGTCCCCAGTCAATGAGACGCAACTGAAACACAACAGCATTCAACAGTCATTTGACATCAGCCTGTTTGTCTATCTGTACACATAATGCTAATGATAAGTATACATGCTGCAAACGTCAGTAGTTTATTGAAATTTTAAACATCCAAGCAAGCCTCTGTTTTATGCCTACATACAAGTGTTACTTTCCTAGAACTATGCAACATAATTTCTTAGTTTTTAATAATTGTTTCTAACAAACATTCATCTAAAAAATCAATGTTGAGGTTTCTTATGTGAATATTAAGCAGTGCTGACAGCTTAACCTTTGAAGTGAACACTGACTACCTTTCTGTGCTCATGATCAATCATGATGTTGTGTGGTTTGACATCTCTGTGCATAATACCCATACTGTGACAGAAATCCAGAGCCTAGAGACATACAAAACACGAGATCATATCAAAACCTCTAAAGCGTTACAGGAATCACAATGATTTACAGGAACGATAATACAGAACAATAAATAACTGACTTCTAATCGGATGCACATATCTAATGTTTGATTTCCTGCATATTTCAAAATGTTAAATACTAATGACAGTATGGGGAAAGACAGGTATATAATCTCGTTTAGTTTTCTCATTTTTACACAAATTGTAGTGTTGAATTCAACCTTAAAACAAATAGTTTTTACTAAACTGTAAGAAAAACGGTCAAACAAATATTGAATTATTTATTTAAATCACGGGAAATATGTGACCCTGGACCACAAACAAATCTTAAGTGTCAATTTTTCGAAATTGAATAAATAATCTTTCCATTGATGAATAGTTTGTTAGGATAGGACAATATTTGGTCGAAATACAAATATTTTAAAATCTGGAATCTGAGGGTAAAAAAAAAATCTAAATATTGAGACGATTGCATTTAAAGTTGTTCAAATGAAGTTCTTAGCAATGCATATTACTAATCAAAAATGAAGTTTTTATATATTTACGGTAAGAAATTTACAAAATATCTTCATGGAACATTATCTTTACTTAATATCCAAATGATTTTTGGCAAAAAATTCAAATCTATACTTTTGACTATACAATGTATTTTGGGCTAATTCTACAAATATACCCCAGCGGTATGCCCAAGACTGGTTTTGTGTTCCAGGGTCACATATACATTTAAAAATCACTAGAAACCATAATTTGTAAACGTAAGCTAGTCTCTGGCGAACGTTTATTTTTAAACAAGTTTTAAGTACTATAATTCTCACCTTCAGAATCTCATACATGTAGAAGCGAATGTCATAGTCGGTCAGTGTCTGATACAGCTGCTGATGAAAACAAAGATTAAACTAATTACATAACAGGTTTTTGTTTTTGAGGTGAACTGAGATTGCGAATAAGGTTTTTACCTTAAAGTCTGTGTTGTTCACATGTTCAAAAACTAAGGCGGGTGTTCTGGACTGCAATGTGTAAAAAAAAGGGGTTTATTTTCTTGGTAACATCAAACAAAATAAATACACTTAAGTGTTAAAATCAGTTTTATAGTATAATTTGATTGTTATTTTTGTATTACAAATATCACAACCAACAAGGATTCTGAATACTGACCACTGGGTCTTTGACGATGTCCAGGAGGGTAATGATATTTGGACCTCCACGAAGGTTCTCAAGAATCTTTATTTCACGCTTTATCTTCTTCTTCTTCACAGGCTAAACAAATTAAATAGAAAAGATTACATCAAAGGAAAAAAATGATCAATTAAAATTAAATTAAGTACATGTAACGTGTAACAAGGACACCTTAAAATAAAGTGTTACCGTATTTTATTTATATTGAAAAGCCATTTGTGTTAAAAATATATTATTTAAAGACACAGAGAACTCTGGACTGGTCCACTGACATGCCGCATTAATATTTGACAAATGAGAAAAACATGGCTTAAAATGCCCTCATTTTTATATTTGCATTGCCCATTTCTGTTAATAACAGAATCAGGAGGAACTGGTCTTACCTTTAGTATTTTCACCACTACTTTCTCATTGTTTGTAATGTTAATTGCTTCAAACACTTCGCTGTACTTTCCTCTGCCTAACTTGCGGACCAGTTGAAAATCATCTTGATTGCTGGAAAATATATAATACAAGTATTTAAATCAGCATTTAGGTCATTTTAGAGTTCAATATCAATACTTAGGTAACTTTTTCAAAACTCTTCACACAGTTTTCCTTATCAACTTTCAGCTTAACACAGCAGTTAATTTCACATTTAAAGTGCACAAAACTACCAAAATACTTTATCTATGTATCAAATCAACTAAATGTTCCATTACGCAGGCAAAGCTTGTCACTTTGTTACTCATAAAACACTGACCTAAAATCACAAACAGGTAGCATGATGTTTTCTTTTGTAAAATGTATTTAAAAAACAAGAATGTCAGAGTCTCCTGTTTAGAATTCACTTCCATGCTTGAATTGCAGTACAACATTATTCCTAAGTGTTCTCCTTCTGTGTAGATGTAATTAAAGATTAACACCTGTGTATGTGTTTAGCTTCATATAATTGTTTTGATAGTATTTCATTTTTTTGATTTTCTAAATGGCAAATTGCTGGCTGTTTTATTCAGTTTCATATTCTTTTTTTATTTTCATATTCATATATTGTTTTGAATTTAAGTTTAACAGTTTTGAAAAATGTATGAACATGAGCAAATGGACCCGTAGGTTCATCGAATTTTAATGGTAGTTTTGTCTGACTGAGAAAATAATTAATGTCATTTGAAACATGTTTTCACAGTCACCAGTTGAACTGCACTGCATTTCCCAGCATCCCTCTTGCCACTCACCTGCACGCTGTCATAAATCACTCACACCTGACCTCTATCAGAGAATTCTCCTCACCTGTTGCTGCCAATCAAGCTCCCTATAAAACAACACTCAATCATACGCTCATCGTCTGGTCTCGAGGTTACAGACTCAAGCCCGCCGTCCGCCACAGACTCAAGCCCGCCGCTGACTCCAGCCTAGACCGTCCTCCAGTACCAGCTCCTCGAAAGCGCTTTGCCGTGCCTGCGCCACCAGAGCGCCCTCCAGTGCCGGCCCCTCAAATGCGCTTTGCTGTGCCTACGCCTCCAGAGCCCGCTCCTCGCAAGCACCTTCCAGTGCCTACTCCACGTGAGCGCAACCCCTTTTCCGAGTCCAGCCAACCGAGTTCCAGTTCCTCAGTTTAACCCTCAAGAGAGCTGCAGATACCAGTGCCAGAGAATTCAGTTCTCAAGCAATGGCCAGGAGTGCCGTTCCCGAGCCCAGAGAATCCAGTCCTCTAGTCACGGCCAGGAGTGCTGTTCCCAGTCCCAGAGAATCCAATTCTCAAGCCACGACCAGGAGTGCTGTTTCCAGTCCCAGAGAATCCAAGTCTCAAGCCATGGCCAGGAATGCCGTTCCGGAGCCCAGAGAATCCAGTCCTTTAGTCATGGCCAGGAGTGCCATTCCCAGTCCCAGAGAATCCAATTCTCAAGCCACGACCAGGAATGCTGTTCCCGAGCCCAGAGAATCCAATTCTCAAGCCACAGCCATGAGTGCTGTTCCCGAGCCCAGAGAATCCAGTCCTTTAGACATGGCCAGGGGTGCCGTTCCCAGTCCCAAAGAATCCAAGTCTCAAGCCACGGCCAGGAGTGCTGTTCCCAGCCCAGAGAATCCAATTCTCAAGCCACAGCCATGAGTGCTGTTCCCGGCCCAGAGAATCCAGTCCTTTAGTCATGGCCAGGAGTGCCGTTCCCAGTCCCAGAGAATCCAAGTCTCAAGCCACGGCCAGGAGTGCTGTTCCCGAGTTTAGAGAATCCGATTCTCAAGCCACGGCCAGGAGAGCTGTTCCCAGTCCCAGAGAATCCAGTTCTCAAGTCACGGCCAGGAGTGCGCTCCCACTTCCCAGTCCCAGAGAATCTAATTATCAAACCCCGGCCAGAGTGCCGTTCCCAATCCCAGAGAATTGAATTATCAAACCTCGGCCAGGAAGTGCCGTTCCAGTCCCAGAGAATCCAGTTCTCAAGCCACGGCCAGGAGTGCCGTTCCCAGTCCCAGAGAATCCAGTTCTCAAGTCACGGCCAGGAGTGCCGTTCCCAGTCCCAGAGAATCCAGTTCTTTAGTCATGGCCAGGAGTGCCGTTCCCAAGCCCAGAGAATCCGATTGTGTTCGCCACTTTAAAGGTGTTACTACTTGAGCAAAATGTACAGTAAAATAAAATAAAAAAGCATGCTTATATTTGCAACCATATATTGCATATAATGTATATATTTAGTTATACATACCCCCACTCAATAACATGCGATTCATAATCCCAGTATTCTCTGGGCCGTTGTGTGTTGACCTCAGCATAGACTCTGGCGTGACTCGCCACAGGTCCTGACATGACACACAGTTCAGCACTGTGTTTACTGTACTGCGAATTAAAAATCGGATGAGAACAGTTTTTCAGAAAGTGCTGGCTACAGGGAAGGGGCCATAGAAGATGGAAGCGTCTCCGGATGGCTGAGGGGAAAGAAGTGAATAAAGTAAATCAAATGGAAAGTCTGACACTTTGTCAAGAGGACACTATTTAATCCAATTCACTTCACACACATGTAGGCTATATTTGTGTGTGTGTGTGTGTGTGTGGTGAATAACTTTGGCACCAACGTTGTGTCATTTGTAGCAAAGCTTTGCATTAATTAGGTTGTGTTTGAACTAAAAACTGTAAATCTGTTTTAGATTTTTATTCATAAATAATTTTCACCCTCACTCTTCTTGGGAACACCAAAGAAAAAAAAAGTAAGAATTTTTGGTTACCACTGACTACCAAATCTCTCCACTGTATTTGCTTCAGTATATTGTATAAGACCATTTAAATCCCTATTTTTTTATGTCTGCTTTTAAATTTGCCATTTCTCAAGAAAATACCAGTATTTGATAGAAAGCTTCTCAGAAAAGGAAGAGGAAACATTGACATGATCAGCTTTCCAGGCTATTATGGCAGTGTTTGAATGCTTAACATTCTAACAGTGTAAGTCAATGGGAGGCTTTCAACATTTCATTTAAACTTTAATAAACATCTATGAAATTTAAGTCAGGGATAGCTGTTTTGATTTTACATTCATTTTACATCTATTTAAAATTTAAAAGTGTTCGCGTACATATGATACGCATCTAACCCACCACAACCCTAATCCTACCCATCGCGTTGCATATACGCCAAAGGCATTTTTTTGCGTATCAATACCACGAGTTTTCGTTTTTATTTGGTGTATTATTTATACGCACTTTCCTGAGATCGGGTAAAGTTTAACATTTAATCAATCACAGGATATAAATTATAGATGGCAAAATTCTGTGTAATGAGTGATTAATGACGAGTAATGATGATCAGGGCTGGGTTTCCAGATAACGATTGATCATAGCACTTAAGAGCGTTTTCTACGAGTCATTTTAGAAATGTTCGCTATTGTTTCACGTGCGTTTTTCAAAACTGCACTTAACACAATGGCAGTTAAGTGCTACTTATTCTGGGTACACACCACAAGATAATCGGGCTGATTTCTCCCCTTCCGCCAATCCTAGGTAATGTCCAGATTATCTTGGTGGTTCTAAAGATTATCTTCTCAGATTTTCTTGTGGTGTGAGGTGTGTTAAGAGTGACTGAATCCGCTCAGAAGAACATCGGATCGCGAATCGTAAATATTCACGATCAGAAATCCTGCTGTGTGGGGGGAACACTGGGAACAAACGTGCGTTTGATCTGCAGATTATCACGTGACACGAAACAATATCCAATCAGAAAGCAAGCTGACAGAAGACGGAAGCATAACAAACACAGTCATGGCGCAACACAAAAGGATCTGGACACTATCATCGTGATTTCTTCCTGCCATTACCAAAGACTGGGACTTTGCCATTACTTTAAAGCCTTAAATCTATTCTTTGAATAATTTGTCATTTTTAACCCTTTTTAAGGAAATGTAGTTTTCTTATTTGCTTTTCCTTTTTTATTTATTATTGTTTTTTGTTTATTATTATATTTGATGTAATTTATATGTTATTGCCCTTGTATGTTCTTTGTTCCAAAATTGCAATAAAGAAAAAAAAAAGAGTCTTATTCTCAAGTCTCCAGAGATTCTGCGAGATTTCCCGTGTTCACAGTGTTTCTTCTGGTTGAAGATCTGTTGGTGTGTGGTGTGCTGTCTTCATCACATCGCAGCACACAACACACTATAGGAGCAAAACGGTTCAATCTAGGATTTTTTGGTCCTCATGTTTGTGGTCTCTCACACTTAAAAATCTTTTAGTGTGTACCCAGGATTAGGAGTCGCTATCCGTTGATCAAGTGCTGAAATGTCAATTTATAGAATGGCTCGTATTTGTAGTACACGCTCGTTTATTGAAATGTTAACCTAATGCTACGTTCCAGACAGCTCGGATAATATAATATAGGATAATATAATCATAGTGATAAGTATAATAATCTACCAGGTTATACATAATAATACTATATATATATATATATATATATATATATATATATATATAGTACATTAATATTATGCTATTATGTAATATCTGTAGAGACGTTATTTCCGGATTCAATACATGGATTATTTATGTCATTTAATTTAAATGTGAATTTCTATTTTTTGTTTTCTGCCATTTTCATTTATTTCGTTTATAAATTAATTTTATCAAAAAACGAGTAATAAAGTGTAAAATAGAAGTTCAATCAAAAGCTTTACTTCTAATCACATTGCACTTGAATAAGTTACAGGTGTAATCTGCCGACTGTCCTGCACGTGACCTCATACTCTTGTCTTCTTACGACGCACGAATGCTTTTACGATTAACGTTACTCCAGAGCACTCGTAGATCTACGGTGATTTTGGGATACGGTCCGCAAGTCTAAAAAGATGATTCGTGCGATCATCCAGGAAGGGAACAGGGAGAAATGTCCATGCAATCATCAACCTCGACCTTCTTTTTAGATTTTCAAAGGATTTGACTATAGTTACATTTTTATATAAAGCACAAGTTATTCTGTTTTCACTACAGTTACAAAAACTGTCTCAATATCAGTTAAAAGAACTTCCATTGAAACCCATTTAGCAAACTGCATGTCCAGTGTCGGGTCACATGGATGCTGAGGCCTATCCCAGCCTCGGGCCGTACGCAGGGCACCTGCTGGATGCATGGCTAGTCACATTTCAATTCAAAATATCAAGCATTGCTTTTTGAGCCAACTATAGAAAACTGTCAAAATCCAGTCACTGATATCAATAATTCAATAAAAAACATCTGAAATTGCATTTTAGATACAAAACATTGCGATGAACTCCATGGGCACACCAATAATTCTTGCTAATGCAATGTTTACTAGAATTGACTAGCATCACATACTCAGTGATCATATATACCATATAGTGGTGCAAACACACTTCTGAAAGCAGTGTAATAAATACGATGAGTTTTCTCAACACCGGTCTTCTTTACTACAGCTTTACACAAATGTCACTGCATGAAGAGACGCATTTACCTTTTCGATGACAGCCGTGTTGACGCGCTAATGTTCAGCTCGTAGTGTTGATACTTATCCTTATTTCAGTGGGATATGGAGTCATTTCTGTCTCGGAGACTCAACATGGCTGTTTGATGACGGCTTTTGAGAGCGCACGCGCCAAGCATCACACATAGATGCTTCTGACTGACTTAGACAAACACCTTTCCTTTCTCAAAGAAGCACTAACAAACGCGTCGATTCCAGGCGATACAACATGTACAGACTGAGTGCAGTGTAAATCTACTTAGATAAACGTATCTGGCAAATTCATCAATTATTTAATGATTCTTCTTATAGACATGACAGAAACGTCATTGCATTGTCAAAACCATTGTATCAGAAATGAATATCATGCTCCTTGGCACATTTTGACATTATACTAACGATATATATATATATATATAACTAATTCAGGTATACATTTGTCCAGATTTCTGTCTTTACTTGAGAATAACTGTGGCTCAATAAACCTGAATTAATTTCTTATGTGTGCCTGCCACTTTTTTAATTTTAACATTGTTATTCTGTGCACGTGGTCCTCTAATTAAAGCATCAAGCGATCCAATGAATGTCACCCAAAAATGAAAACTATCTGAAAATGTACTCATCCAAGATGTACATGAATCTGATTTGACGGATGCTCTTCAGTGAATGGGAACAGAATTCAAACAATGATGTACTTAAGTGTACACACCTTTGATTCTGTAATTAGCTGAATGATCAGTGGTTGTATGTTCTGTGATTGTTCATGAGATTACCCTTGTACCCGTTGTTCTTCAGGAAAATCCTCCTGGGCCCATTGTCATTGTTTTTACAGCATCTTTTGCATATTTGATCTCTTTTAAACCACGACTATAAATAACTGAAATTAGGGTTTTCACAGTTATGAGACTCAATTCAGTCATTTATCCTTGAGCACAATATTCAAACATGTTATGTGAAAGCTTATTTACGGCAGTGCACCCCCTCCTTTTCTGTTGAATTATTAAAACCCTTGCAAAAACGGCAAGTTCACTGAAGTTGGAGCAACATGCAAGTTTGTCGTTTTTTTGTTAGTTTGTCCAGCGCAGTATAACTGAACAGTTATCTTGTTGATTTAATAAAACTTAGTGCAACAGATCTTAATTAACAATGTATCTAATTTGTCTAGAACATAAAGACCACTCAATTTAGTGTCTCTAAACGCCCTTAACAGCTCAATGGAACACATGCTTAAACTGTGTGTAATCTGCAACCCTCAAAATAATAATAATGAGCCATCAACCTACAACCATCGATCTTATTGCTTTCTCTGCATAATAAGATGGGATAGAATATATCATAAAATACAAATCGCACACTTCATCTTTGCTGTTGCAAACATTTTCTATTATTGAGCTTGTTATTATTTTGCTTTTAATTTGTAACTGAAGTGACCTAAAGCTGGGAGCCTGAAGCAAGTAATGACACGCCATTCAAGATTCAACCTTCACTGGTCAGGCCAGAAGCCTTGGGTTGAACAGTCAAGACTGTTGAATCATAAGGCCAGAAAAAGATGGACAAAAGTTCAAATCTTAATATTCCCACCACACAGCATGTTACATGATAGCACAAATTAATTTTCACTTGCAGAACTATTCTCAAATGAGGGCACACAAATTACACTCAATAAGATCATTTGTTATTTTTACAATTTGCATGTATAACAAATAAACATAAAAAAAAAAAGATTAGAATGATGTACAGTATTCTGCTGTGCACACCACTACATCCACCGTTTCCGTCCAATGGGAGCTCCTGAAGCAGGACTGCTCATTGGTTGCTGCAGCACATGGGGAGTGGTCAGGAATAGAGAGGAGAACAGGGAGGGATTCTCGTGAGTCCAGAGAGGAGGAGGAGGAATGCTCAGCCTTGCGTGTGTGAATGTTTTCTGGATGAAGGTAGAGAGGATGAAGGAGAAGCTGAGCTCAGTTGCTGAAGATCTGTCCTTCGGGAGGCTGCGGCAGCTTCATGTTCTCTTTGCACATCATGAGTCTTCGCAGCTCCTGCAGGACCGCACGGATGCTGTATGAATTCTGCCACTTGGCCAGTGAGGATACAGCTCGTATGTCAACCTGAGTCAACCACAGACAGGAAGACAACCGATTAAACAGTGCAATAATAATAATAAAGACAGAGAGAGAATTTGGATTATTGTGGAGGTTCTCTCAATATTCCTTCAGAATTGAACTAGAAGTCAGTTCAATTTCACAGCAAAGCTGGACAACTAGTCCAGAACATATAAATGGAAAACATGGAATTTTAGGGGAACGATTTCATAAGGACTTCTAGAAGTGACATCTTTGTGCTAGAAACAATTCTCTGACATTAGTAATAAGAAGAACAGTAAGCAAAAGTTATTATTAGTTGTCCTCTATAATTGCTGCAGTGATATGCTGAACAGTAATCATCTAGATGTTTCACATCGTATCTATTAATATATGCGACCATGGACCACAAACCAGTCATACGGGTCAATATTTTTAAATAAAGATGTACAAATCACTTGAAAGCTGAATAAATAAGCTTTCCATTGACGTATGTTTTGTTAGGACAATATTTGGCCAAGATACGACTATTTGAAAAGCTGGAATCTGATGGGGCAAAAAAAACAACTCTAAATACTGAGAAAACCACCTTTAAAGTTGTCCAAATGAAATCTTTAGCAATGCATATTACGAATCAAAAATTAAGTTTTAACATTTATGGTATGAAATTTACAAAATATCTTCATGGAACATGATTTTTCTTAATTTCTTAATGATTTTTGACAAAAGAAAAATCAATACTTTTTTTTATGTATTGTTGGCTATTGCAACAAAAATATCCCAGCGAATTAAGTTTTGTGCTCCAGGGTCACATTTTGTACATTTTATAAATCTAATACTCGTATCAAATTACCTCACTTTAAAAAGTATTATTTATTTTACCAGCATAAATGACCTGGCTACTTAATTCACCAACTTGTGACAAGGTTGCAAATTGGAAAGTGAATCTTCAAGACATTATTTCCAGAATTTACGGTGCATTCACACCGGTCTTGTTTGGTTCGATTGAATCGAACTCAAGTTCGTTTCCCCCCCTTGATGTGAGTTAGTTGGGTAGGTGTGAATACAGCAATCACACTCGGGTGCACACCAGACAACCGTACCGAGAGACCCAGCTGAAGAGGTGCACTAGGTCTCGGTCCGCTTCCAAACCAACTCTGGCACGGTTGAATGGATGAACCAATGAATGGATGACCTTAAGCACATGTGTTTACAGTTTCTGGTTCACTTGCAAAAAGGGCAGTGTGAAAGCGAATTGCACCAAAACAAACAAAAAAAAAATCGACATTGTATTTGGTCCGGACCAAAGCAAGTGAACTAGCAGACTTTCCTGGTGTGAATACACCCTAAAAACTATCAAATGTTACTTC
The DNA here is from genome assembly GCA_027564155.1 of Gymnocypris eckloni scoliostomus. Lineage (NCBI taxonomy): Eukaryota > Metazoa > Chordata > Actinopteri > Cypriniformes > Cyprinidae > Gymnocypris > Gymnocypris eckloni. Next base: position 25,737,959 of record CM050431.1, read on the forward strand.
ACATTTCATGGCTGCATTTCCCAGGAGCTGACTGCAGAGCTTTAGCTCAAACCTTAATCAAACACACTTGCCTGTAATTAAGACCTTGATCAGATTGGTTAGTTGAGTTTGACTAGGGTTGGAGCTAACCAGTGGCCCTCCAGACCAGGGCTTAACTGCCTGGGCCAGAGGTCTGCATTCCTCTGACGCAGCTAAACGTGGCTCCAGACAAGTTTTAATAGCTGAATGCGGGTGGGAAGATTCCCACAGGAAGAGGGTAGCTATACTCAATGTATGTAACAGCACAGGGAAAACACTCTCCTTTTGCCTGTTGTCTTAAATGCATCAAGATGAGATCAGAAGACTTAGGCAATGACATCCGAGTGAGAGTGAAGGGGAAGAAACACTCACACTTAGCAGGAATGCGTTTGAAAACTTGTAATGTACTTGTGTAAATGTGTTGTGTATATTTGAATTACTGCAGTATGAAATACAATCTGAAGTACAATGTTAAAAAGTAATTTGATAAAAGACTGGTCCCTGCAAAATAACCTGTATGTGGTCTAATGCATTCCTAGTTGAGTGTTTGAGTGCAATTACCTAGTTGAGTAATTGGTGGTATATTCTTCCAACTCAACAGGAAAATGAAACTAGCACAACATTTTATAAAGTTATGGCATTACTTAATTGTGAAAAGGTGGGGAAAAAAAATCTCACAAGAAAAACAAAAACTCAAAAAAACTCTTCATTCTTATTAACAACAAAATATTTGGGTTGTCTAAGTTTTAGGTTGTGACCATTTCAGGCAGGTTCAGTTCATTACCAATTCAGAATTCTTCTATCAAAGTGTAGACAGACAGTAGAGTAAACAAAGGATTTCTGAAGGTCCTAATGAGACGTGCAATGCATATGATGAAAGACGCCGATGCGGAAGAACTGGAATATTCAGTACTCCATTGAACTTACCACACCATTCGAGTTATGCACTCCATTCAGGTTGATCTTTGTCACAAAACGAACAAAAGGAGGCGTTTCTGGATATCTTGGTCCACATTCTATTCTTAGGCTGTACATCCTGTTCTCATAGATGGTCTTCATGAAAAAAACAACAACAAAACATTATAAAGTACAATTCTAAAACCATACCACAACTGACCTGTTTAAAACAAGTAGTGATCGACCGATATTGATTTTGTATAACCGATACCAATTATTTGTACGTTTATGTACCCGATAACCGATATTTATTTACTGTTATAAAGTAAATAAATAACTGAGTTCAGTCCATTCTTCGCTTTGGTTTTTCCTCATTTCAGTCATCTCAACAACAACAAACAACTGTTGAAAATTTTCTTCAAATTACAACAATAAAAACATTTTATTTATAAAAAGCATCATCAGCAACACTGATATTAACAATAAGCAAAAGAATGTCTAATGTTTTCAAAAGGAGAAAATAAAGGACAGAAGTCATATCAACATCATGTTAAACTACAGTTTTAGGTTTAAACGCTGTTTAATAGACTAAAGAGTGAAGAATAATTAATTGGATAATGTTAATTCACTGAATAATATTCTCTGGAATATTGAAATAAGCTATAACAAACAAAACATTGTATTTTATTGCATTTCTTAACTGGCACGTTTTATCAGAATTATTCAAATGTTTTTGTCATTCTAGATTATGAAATAACTGCTGACAGCGCGGTTTATCTATTTACACAGAACTATACTCAAACTGCGATCGCTTGCGGAGATAATAAATCATTAATTTCGATAGAGATGTTTATTGGTGAAATAATGGTTCTATAGTAAATGTTAATATAATTTAGTGTGTTTCAAACAAGTGAATCTTGTATAAAGTTACATGCGGTGGTCGTGCTGGAGCTTCTCCTGAGTGAACAGTGTCCACTGCTCCAGGTGTGTGTGTGTGTGTGTGTGTGTGTGTGTGTGTGTGTGTGTGTGCACTTGGATGGGTCAAAAACAGAGAATACATTTCACTGCTGGTTATACTCTGTATAATTGTGTATGTGACTAATAAAAAATAAATAAAAAATATTGGTTATCATTCGTTTTTTTTCAAAACCGATATCCGATTATGGTAAAATGCTTAAATATCGGGAAAAATATCGGTAAACCGATATATCGGTCGATCTCTAAAAAAAAAGAATGGTAACGATAAAGATAACTACATCAACTGTAACAGCATCCGCACCAATGCATGATACTGTTCTAGTGCTGCAGTTGTCATTTGATGCTTTAAAGTAGGGCTGTCAAACTCAGTTCCTGAAGACACAAACCATGTCGTTTTCAAATAAGCCTGACGGACTTGAATAGCTGGATCTGGTGTGTTTAATTAGGGTTGAATCTAAAGTCTGCAGGGCTGTGGTCCTCCAGGAAGTGAGTTTGACATCGCTGGTTTAAATGCTTCTTTAAAGCAGGATGGATTGGCGGTCAAAGTTTTTATTGTACACCAGGTTTGGTCCTGTAACATTCACAGATCATAATAACAACCGTTAAACATCATGCTCTGATTGGTCTACATGAATACACAATTGTCAAGGAATTTGAAACCCCTTCAGATTAAGTGCATTAATTCCACCAGAATTATAAAGCCCTGGTGGAATTATGACAAGTATATAATAACTAGTTACCTAGCTGGGGACTACTTTCAGGCATTGCATCATATCATTGCGCCAGGCTGCAGTGGTCTTAGCAAACGATGTAACTACAGAAAAATCAAGCTTTAAATTGGAAAAATATTAAAACTCTTTGGCCTGCCAGAGCCGAGATTCGAACCCACAACCTCAGGTTACAAGTCCAACACTCTATCCATTAGGCCAGGACTGCCCTTGTAATAATAGAATGCTCTATGAAGTGAAGTGATGTTGCCATACTAGCCTTTACCTTCTGCTCTAGAGTCTTGTTTGAGTAAAACATGGCAGAAAAACAATCTTAAGTAGGGAAAACTGCAGGCTTGCGCAATGGGCGTGGCTAAAGGTGCAACGCGTCGATGCACTCCATGCTAATCGACGTAATCGATGACGTCGACGAATCACTAATTATGATATTATCAGGGATAATGCATATTGCATATAATACATATTGCACAAGCCAAAGTAATGTGCCTTTTTCCCCCAGTAATATTGCTACTGGCATTTAGTTCTTTATAGAAACATGTATAGTGTTTCTAAGAGAAAAAAACACTTAGAAGTGGGAAGATGTGGAAAAACAAAAATGTATAGTTTTACTCATGCACAAGAAGATGCATCTTAACATATTAATTAGGGATGCACGATAATGGACTTTTGCCGATATTTTGTAAACTTTTTTTGGCGGATAGCTGAAGCTGATACATTTCCTTTTGTTTGGAAACAACAACAAGTCTCTCCTGTGAGCAAATTATTTTTTAATTTTGGTTAGTTAAGAAAAACTTACGCATGGTCATAATTGTTGGTACCCTTGGTAAATATGCTCAAAGGCGGCTGTGAAAATAAATGTGCACTGTTAATCCTTTTGATCTATTTTTTTTTTAAATCACAAAAATCTAACCTTTCATTGTAGAAAAATAATTTTAAAATGGGGGGGGGGGGGATATCATTATGAAATAAATGTTTTTCTCTAATATACATTGTACACAATTAACGGCACCCTTTTATTGAGTACTTTTTGAAACCTACAATTTCCAAAATAGTATATGATGAGGTTAGCAAACACCTGACGAGACCAGAGACCATTCCTTCATCCAGAATCCTACCAACAATTCTGCCCACATGTCTATTTGTTAGAATTAAATAAACAATAAATTAAGTTATTTTATAATGACAGTTTATTGAAGCTTTGAAAATATCTAGGTGTCAATCACTGCATTTTTTTCCAGAAAGATGCAGTAATAACCTTAACACTTTACGATATAACATTTGTAAAAAGAGCTCATAATTTGTTTAAAAAAACATAACATAATGAATAAGTATATAATTATATATATATATATATATATATATATATATATATACACAAATAATTTTATTTACAAGTGTCATGTTTCTGATTTTTTTGTTATTCATGTAAGCTATACCTTCTGACCTTTAAATCAAAATATACACATGATTTTATGACACCAATTACTGCTTTAATCAGAAACACAGTCTAAACGGTATTTGTGTATTTTAATTTAATTTGATTAAAAGTAGGCCAACAGCTCCCCACGGAATTAAAACTGGTTACTTAACGTTGCATTGGGACTCGGGAGGCTGCGCTGCGCGTGCTATTACTGTTTAAACGTGGCGATCCAAAGCAGTGAATCTAATCATCATTCAGGCAAAACTTTGCTTCAAAAATTAGTCACACTGCTGACTTGATCCAATTGCTAACACCCTGAGCATATGCGAGTTTACCTATTCCTCTTATCGGCAATACATACTGACATAATTTTTCTTATCGGGCCGATACCAATATTTACATGTAAAGCCATTATCGGCCGATTCGATATTGGTCCAATAATACTGTGCACCGCTAATATTAATTAAATAGAGCCAAGTAGGCGAGTAGAACTAACCCTAGGGGTCCAATGATCATTCCTCTCCAGCGTGAGAGGGTCATGTCTTCATCATCCTCCAAACCCCAGCTCACTGTCCCATCTCCAAGACCTTTCTGACCCTCCTCAAGCTCCTCAAGCAGCCGGAAGTTACGGGGGACTTTTACGCCTGTGAAAACAAAAGGCACAATAATGAACATTTGCTGCTGAAATAATGTTCAAAACAGACACCAGAGAGCGGGAAAACAGTTCTCTAGCAGGAGAAAGGGAGAGAATGACAACTGTGAAAAATGCTTAATCATAGATAGAAATTGTATGAGCTTATATTTGACATCTGGCTGGAAATTTCATTTCAAATCTTTTTATTGTATTTGTGTTTTGTTTTGTACATTATTTAATTGATTTTCCTTGAAACTAACTAGATCAGACTAATGAAATGGTTTTGTTCAAAAAACAATGGTAAATTAAATACTAAGAAATTAATATAAAATAGGAAATACAAAGACAATTTTCAAGAAAACTACAGTTCAGTTCAATTAATAACAATAAACACAATAAATGCTCCAAGAACGGGAAACTTAAACAGGGGTTACAGATACTGCAAAATGAATTTCCATGACTTTCAAGGACTTTAAGCACTACTTTTGGTTTCAAGCACTAAAATCAGATCTCTCACTTATCAAACAACAATTATTATCTTTCAAATTCTAATTCATAAACTAATACAACAAAATGGTACAAATAAAGTGCAGCACTTGCAAAGAATGCACGGACGCTGGCAACTTTAACATTTGAAAGGAATCTATGGCAAAGTTATCCCTTTCCTTATTCCTTATGATTGACCTGAAGAATGAAAGCTATATCGTACACTTGGAGAATTATGAGCTATATCACCGCTTATCGACACTAGGGGTGCGAAAATGTACTTAGCTCACAAGATGAGACAAAATACAGATACTTGGTTCACAATATTTTAATACTATTTAAAATACATTTTCAATGACAGAATCACAAGTAAAACAATGCAGTTGTATTTTGAAATGTTTTAACTAATTTAAGGCTGTAACTAACGATTACTTTGGTAAAGTAATCTATTGATTATTTTGACAATGGAGTAATTTGATATTTTTTAGTAATACAAATAGACCCAAGTGAAAACGAGGCTTTAATATGACTATATTTAAATATAAACTAACAAATAGGCAATAATAATAATTGGCTTAAATAAAGTATCAAAACCAAGTAATTACATGGTTTTATTGAACCACACACCAATATGCCTACAATATGAACATAACCAACTTAAGTAGGCCTACATTATGTATTATAACATAAAGCCTACCAGCAGAGGGCGCCAAGGGCCTGGTGTTGTTTCACTTTACAGCGTGATTCAATGACGTTTCAATCCATTTAATTTCACATGCAAACTCAGACCAAGGATTTAAACTTTTCTTTTGAAATCACGATGTGCAACAAATCGCATAGAAATATGTTGATATATTATCCTGTGTTGGTATATGTTTATAAATGATGTACGCTACAAAACTAGTGAGATAATGCACACTGTATTCCGAGATGACTGTGAAGTAACCCAAACTCACAGCAGAGGAAGAGTTTAACGCCTTTCACACATACATCATTTTGGAAAATTACCAGTAAGTTATCATTAAGAGAGCATGTGTGAACTACCTTTTCAAACATCGTTCTGACAATCATATCGTTTTTATGGAAATTACATGATTACTATGAGCGGTTTAAAAAGCTCCGCTGCCTTTTAAATAGCTTTCCTATGTAAATATGCGCTAGAGTGATATCTTTGACCATGCGCCTTGCAGCTTTTTCAGCGCGTCTTTGTATTCATCAAAGACAAAAAGTTTCACAGGTTCCAAAAAACAATATGAAATAGCAAAACAGTTTCAACACTCATAATTTTTTTACATTTTAGAATAATTTCTAAAGGATCACGTGACACTGAAGACTGGAGTTATGATGCTGAAAACTACATCACAGAAATAAATTATATTTTAAAAGTATATTAAAATAGAAAACCAATATTAGAAATTGCAATAAGGTATCACAATATTTAAACAAATCTGTATTTTCGATCAAATAAATACAAACTTTAAAAAATGTATACATTGTGTATTTATCCCAAAGTTGAGCATAAAAAAATAATTTATTGTTCTGCCTTTTTTGCAAATGGGCCTTTGTTTAAAATGGATTGTAGACTACTAAATGGTACTTTATTGTGGTGCATGTGTTTAATGCTCAAATGAATTTCTAGGCTGAAAATGTTTATAGTGAACTATGGGAAATAGTGGAGAAGAGGCGGTACTTGAACTCAGATTTACACAGCAGTGCTTGACCTGAAATATTTGACCTCAGTCAATCACAATCAATCAGTGACTACTTCAGCAGCAAAATATGAGCCCAAAAAGAGAGCAACATCTGGAAGATTATTTTACCCATTCATTTTTCCAATAGGGACTTCAAAAAGATATTTAAGAGTTATAAGCCATCAGCCAAACAAACTTTAATTTCAAGCAATAAGCCTAAATATAAAAAACTGGACAAAAAAGACAAAAGGTACGACTTGCAAATGACAATCAAATTAAAAACAATGCATATTTATAAAACTATTGATTTAAAGATGTTGACTATATAAACAATATGCGTAACATTTATTGCAAAATATGCATAATAATAGTGTCAGCATGAGGAGACTGATTATATTATTATCTTCATATACATTTTGTGCAATACGTGTATCGATTAAAAGACAGGATCAATAAAAGATTGGTGGAGATTTCTTTGCAGAATCACATTGTTTTCACAGGAAATTCCACTCTTTAACAGTTTTGTGGACTAATGGCTTCAACATAAACATATAGCATCAACTAACAACCTCATAGCGCACAGTTGGTATGTTTTAAAAGCTTATAAATTATAATTGAAAATCACATCCACTATGAAGAAAATTAACAGCATTTTTACTACCAAAAGCCTACTGCTGCACTTACACAAGAGAAATGTATCAGCTCCCAAAACGTTTATTTATATATATATATATATACACAAACACACACACATACAATATAGGATATATAATATAAATGTGAGGAAGATACATTTTAAAAAGACATTAAAAAAAACAACAACATACTTTATATTTTGTTAGGCGCACAGACATGTTTCTTATATACTTTATTACTAAATGATACATTATAAATGAAATATATATAATATATATATATATATTAGTGTGCGTTATAAAGCGAAGTGCTGCTAAGTAGATCTTATGCATAAAAAATAGCCTTAACACCTCAAAGTTTACATGTTTACTAACTATGATGTTTCACCTGATGTTTTGGCATGTTATGCAGCCACTAACGTTAGGATTTGAACACTCAGTGTACAGTTGTTGTGTCTGTGTGGTTATCAGGCAGGACATCAAACGAATAGTCTATCATTATCAACCTCAAATATCTTTTCATCTGAGCGATGTATGTATAAACTTTAAACTCAATATGATGTTAAACGCGGTAAATATCACTGAATTTTTATTAAACGCTGCAAACACACCCTGAACACTGAGCTCAAACACAGAAACACGGTCATACAGATAAAAGTATATTTTCAACATTTCATAACACTCATTTTGGATGCACGAAAGAAACGATCTAATACAAAAGCAGTTTTTCATGAACTTATTTCCTGTCACGGCCAACCTGTGTGTATGCCTAATTACTGTGAAATAACATCACTCGTGAACATGATCAGCTATATTTGCTTCAATAAATGTATTTTACTAATACTGTAAACAGTTCATAGTTTTATGTACTCATTAAATTATACTGAATAAACAGTTAGTAAAAAATGCTTTTTGAAATGTTTATTTTCATAAATTATCATAGTGAACATTTTTATTTGTATGCATTTTAAACAGGAGATATTTAAAATGAAGAAATATCAAAGATACTTTGCCATTATTTGGGTAGCAAAATATGAATGCCTTAATTAAAGAGATTTTAATCAGATTAATCTAGATTAATTCCAAAAAACAGAAAAGATTAAAAAAAATTAATCATATCATAAATATAAACAAAAGACATGAAATAAAATTAGACTATAAGTTTTAGTGTCATTTTTTTAAAAGAAAGTGTATATTATGGAAAACCAAAGTTAAGTATAACTTATTAAATAGTACAACTAAGACTACTTTACATTCAACAAAAGAGGCCCAAATGAACTGACATGATTATTTGTTATTGTGTTTAATGAACATTATGAAATGTTTTCAACATCACTAAAAGTCAATTTGTCTTAAATTAGATGCCTAAGCCTACACGGCATTTTGGTTCTTAAACTCAACATCTGCAAAAATAAAGCAGTTTAAATGTTCAACCGACAGGAACACGCCGGTGGTCCACAGAACTAAAGTTAGTGGCCAACATCTGCCTGAACGTTTTTGAGACACAGCTTGCTTACTGGTTTTGTGTTTACTAATCATGACGCTGCAGTTGAGCCCAGCTCCCAAAGCGAATAGTCTGATTATATTTGAACTTTTAATCCATCATTGAGCGATGTTTGGATCTTCTATTTAAGACGGACTCAAATATAACATCAGATAAAAAAGAATGTCAGTTGAGGCATGGTGGAAAACACCCCATGAACACTGAGAACCCAAACACAGAAACACAGTGAATACTTAATAAGTATATGTTTTCCGCGTTTTTTCAAACATCTTTTAGGGATAGAAGAAAAGAATCTAATAAAAAGCAGTTATTTTCATGAATTGTTTTGTGGCGGGGCCTGCTCTTGTTCTCAGATGGTGGAGCGCCAACTGTGAACAAGCATATTATGCATGTAATAAATAATTTGTAATGAAATGAATTCATAGTGCGTTTATTACTCATTTATACTCCTGAATGCATAGGACAGAGAGAGAATGCTTTAGTAAATGTAAAATCTTATAATAATTAATTGCTTATGTGTGTGCACTTGTTTTCAGTTCATATTTTTTTGCTTTTATTTGCTATTTTTATTTGAACAGAAAAAAAATAGGCCTTTGAATCTGGTATCAAAATAATGATTCCATTTTATAAGATTTTTGGTTTTTTGAATGGCAAATATGTAGCAAAAACAAACAAACAGACAAGAATAAATAAACAGAACAATGCAAAGTGAAACAAATCGAAAAAGAAAATATAGAAAAGATTAGGGAACTGTAGTTTTGGGGTCATTTTATCATAAATAGAGAAGACAAAAGATAGAATAGAGATAAAATCTAGACTATACGTTTTAGATCAATTTTTTTTGTATAAAAAGAAACAAGTAGATCTAATGGACATAGAATAGATAAAGTCTGTTTATTAAGATATTTAAAGCTCATTGCTCATCAGGCTGCAGGTCATTCCAGACATTCAGTCAATTTATTTATTATTTAACAATTCATATGCTAAAATCGATAATTATTTAATCCTTATTTTCAAAATTTTTATAGCCCTTCAATTGTTTTTTGTTGTTGTTAAGATATATTTAAAATGTCAGTCAGCAAAAGCACATAAAATGCAGTAAATGAATGGGACAGTCACGAGGCCAAAAATCCTTTTTAGCTCAATGTCAAATCTGCCTATAATTTTGATAGTATTTAACTCAGTTTAATCTTTTACTAGCGTTGGAGCATATCAAATAACTACACAAAGCATGCATTCCTGGTTCATTTATTTTGTGGGATGATTTGCTTTCTTCTTTATCACTGAAGATCTCAGCAGTTTTGAAAATGAAAAACAGACAAAATTAGTTAACAAATGCAAAATTAAAAATACATTTATGTTATAGCACCAGGTGTGTATCACTCTCTGCTCTTCTAATATCTTTGACATGAAAATGTTGATGTCTCAGTGGTTTTGGTCAAGATTCTTTTGGGAGAAGAATAAAAAATGAAATAAAGTTATTTTAGATTATGAAGTTGTTTTTTAGAAAAGCTGAGATGGTATCTCTACCAGAACTAAGTGTGTTATTCAGTTCGTTATTGATGTTTTCATAATTTGATGAAATGTTGAATTAATATGAGTAAACATTAAGGAGTCAATGGAGCACTTTATTCTGTGGTAGGATGCATACAACAAGAGAATGCATGACAGATTAAATATCACCCTGCCTCATTATTATAAAACATACTGCCCTGTTAATCATATTGTTATTCAACAAGGCACATTTCCTTGTTGCTCTTGGTCACCTGTTAAATGTTTTCATTTCTTGAACAGAAAAATCTGAATTTCTGCACTCAGCTGTGATGCTTGGAGAGTCTTTCCTCAAACTCTCCCTCAGCTTCTTTAAGACAAAATGACAGAAAAATAATAATGAATTCATTTCAAAAGAATAATAAGATGGAATCCTCAACTGTCTGATGGCAAAATATGCTTAAAGAGAAGAGCGTTTACTGACAGGAAATCAGGCGCTAGAAATACAGTGAAGGGCAGATTTGCTTTGTATTTACTAATAAAACCAGGATGGACACTCAAGACTATGAACAGTACATCAAAAGTTAGATGAAAAAATAAGCTTCTCATTTATTTTGTGAAAATGCTGAAATAATTAAAATATTCACTATTTGAGAAACATGCAGACTAAAATGTCACATTTAAATGTTAAATCATGTTTCATATATACAGTTTTATTGTACAAATTTGATATTAGCTTCATTACATTTTATTGCAAATCAGAGTTTTAAAGTACAATTCACTTAATTTCATGATCCTTGATTTTAAAATGTTTTTATCATTCATATGCTAAACATTACCATAATTCAATAATGCTTTTCAATAATGTAATAATCAGGATATCTAAAATCCACCAGCTTCAATTCAATGTTTTTGTCCACTAGATTTGGAAGAATATATTTAAAATGCTGTCAATTAGGCAAGATTTTTGCAACAATTCTGAAATGTTTGACTGTTCAGGATGAACTGTTTTCAGGCTTTAAATTGAAGAAAAAATGCAAATGCAAAATGTAATTCCATATAATAATAATAATGATAAGAGTATTTGCAGTCAGTTTAATTTTCTTTACAATAAAACGTAGAAAGCATATATTCAAATAACTACACAATAAAAACTCAGTTGTGCATTCATAAAGTGCACTTTCCATGTGACTGTTTTTGCAGGAGGCTGCTTTCTTCTAGATTGAGTCTTTCTCAGAATGTTATTCCAGACAGACCCTGATCAGATCACATCTCTGTGTGGGGCACCTAGATTAGAAATTAATGCAATTAAAAAATACATGTAATGTAAACAAATTCAAAGATGTGCACTTTGATAACAAGTCTGAATCTGCATTGAAAGCATCAGGCATTTAAAATGAACAGTGAACACTATTTTGATTTGGGAGGAATAAAAAACAACAAATTAAAAGCACTTCATAATTACCTTCATGAAAACATTAATGGGTTTGATTTTAGGAAAGTTGAGAATGGTATCTCTACCAAACATTTGGTTTGTGAATTACATTTCTTTGAATGTTTTCATGAACAGCTTGACATGCAAATAGTGCTGACTTATTACAGTGTAGAGACTGGGATGTGACTCACCAACTGCACTCTGGATGGCATACACATCAACATAAGGATCAAACTTCCTGGACCAAGAGTTATAAGAGCTCATGTACTGCAATCTGAGGTGCCAAAGACCCCTGACATAGGACAATTCTCTGAATCCTCCTCCTCTTACCAAGAGTCTTTCATTTCTTCCTGTCTTGCTCTGCCTGACATGTTGAATGCCCAGCAGCAGGCTGTAGTCCATGATCTTCAGAAACTTGCCAACACATACAGAGATACAAACAGACTGTTCTTCAATATGTCCAGTTCTTCTATAGAAAATAATACAGGTAGCGTTAATTGCAGAACATATTATCATGTGCACTATAAAATGTTTACTCTTCTGCTTAATGCAGGCCTATATACAGCATATAGGGTAAGATTTTATATATTTGTGCATAATCTAATCGAGAAATAGTCTGATATGAAATATGAAAAAAATATATTTTGCTATTTCTGAAAATGTTCTGACACTGAGACATCTATGTTTTCAGAGAAAAGAAAGTGAAAAGGCTTATTGAATAAAATGAAACTTCAGTTTGCAAAGGGGGTCAAAACTATAAATACATATTTCACAAATTGTTAAAAGCACATTTGAGCCGAATGTAATATGTGAATGATCTTCTCGTCCCTGTTCAGTTTATCCAAAAGCTTTTCTTTCTCCTCTTCACTGATGGACACCCGCTGCATGTTATTTCTGAAATCTACATCCTTGAAGGTTGGCAGTTCCTTCACCTAGGTTTGCAAATTATTCTCAAGAAATTAGATTCAAGAACAAATTGTACATTTTGAGAAAAGCACAACAATTTATAACTGGGAAGCATATTGCATGCAATACAAGTACAAGTTCATACAATGCTGCAAGTACCAGAGCTCCACACCGAGATGTGATCTGATCATCATCAGTCAGTCTGGAATAACATGAAGAAACTGAAGAAACTGAGACAAAGACAGTAGAACTGTGGCAACGTCTCCAAGATGCTGTTCAAAGTTTTAGGTACTTGTATAAAAATACTGTAAAATGAGGATGCAGTCAAAATGTCATAAATAGATTTTCTTTATCAATGAACTTCTATTAACTAAATTAAATAAACGTTTGGTGTGAGCATTCTTTGCGTTTAAAGCAGCTTTTGCCATTGGTGCACTTGAGCAGGGTTTCTCAGGAGCTTTGCAGGAGCGTCTCAGAGACACAGTTCTTCTAGATTGAGTCTTTCTCAGTTTCTTCATGTTATTCCAGACAGACAGACTGATCAGATCACATCTCTGTGTGGAGCACAACCATCTACAACTGAATTAATACAATGAATGGCTAAATGAATGTTTGGGAATGTAAACTGATATTTCCTTCTGACACACTACAGCAAATGACAGAAATAACCGACTAAATAACTGACCATTTTTTAGCTGTTGAAAATACTAGTGTTCTGATCATTTTGGCCACCACTGCAGCTTTCAGTAATTTATCAATATGACCACATTGACTGACATCACTGGATGAATTGAATTAAGCTGGATGATGGCACTGTTGTTTTCTGTAGAGCTTCTTTACAGCTGAATCACATCTTGCAACATCGACAGTGGTATGAATTGACTTGAATCAATTGAACTGATTAAAGCCGGATAACAACATTGCTGCTTATTGTAAAACTTCCTATAGCTAATCAATTAACTTCACACTGTTATTGATCTGACCATCTTGAGCTAAATACTGACACAATTGTCTTCTAAACCTGTTTACATGTAGCTGAAAAATTGCTTATGCTATTTCCTGTTTATCTTTGTGAAGCTACTTTGACACACTCTGTATTGTATTATGTGCTAGAAATAAAGGTGACTTGACTAGACAAAAATAGACCAGGATTCATTAAATTAATTCTCCAAATTAAAGAGATCAGAAGTGATTTTCTTTTGGCAGAGGTCCAGCTTTCATGCATAATTTAACCTCATGGTGGTGCTGTAATATTGATAAACAGGACACATGCATAACATTACATCTTAGAATGACTTTTATAAGGTAAGATGATAAGGTGAGGTAAGATAAACCTAACTCTGACCCTAAGGTGTGCATGGCATGAAATCAGGTGAAAAAAAACTACTGTTCTGAAGTGGCTAGGAGTCTAGATCTAATTGAATAAATGTGGAGAGTAATGTGAAGGCAACCTTTGAATATGCGAGAACTTGACCAGTTTGCACAAGTGGAGTGAGCCAAACTATCAGTACAGAGGTGCAGGAAACTCACTGATGTTTATAGAAAGTGCTTGATTATTCTGCCTGTGATAAGATTACTCTTAGGTGTGAGTCATTTTGTCAAAACCATTTCTCTTTATTTCCTGATTTTCTGATTTAGTTTATTTTCAGATATATTACGTTCTGATTTAAAAGGTTATGGGATATTAACAGTGAAATAAAGAATCATGACCATGCAGGGGCCTCATTTAAAAAAATGTATGTGTATTCAGATTGATCTTAAAGTCTATGGGTTTCATTATACAAATATTTGTACAGACATTTATGCATTTTATTCACCGATGACTTGCACTGTAGCTACAGATTTAAGTGTAGACAACTTAATGATAATTATAATGCTGTAAATGTAAAAATAATGGGGAATGACAGTATGCATTATTACTGTGATTTTGAGAATGTATAAATAGGCTGTCTGAAATTAATTGATCCAGTAATTAATTATGTTAATGAATTGTAGTATTTGTTTGGCTTGCCTACCATCCATTATGCAGAGGGCATGTTTTCCAACATTGCTTAGATGTTTCATTACAAAACTCTTCACAGGCTGTTTTAATTATGGTATAAATACTTGGAAATAATATTTAAGTTTCAATTCAATTTTACATTTTCAAGTCCATTCATTATTTGTAGCAAGCAAGCCACCCAATAATCACAATAGGCTTTGTTACTTTTATTATAACATAAAGTCTCAGCCTTCTTGTCAATCTTAAAATAAAATACAAACAATAAATGTGTTTTTACACTCTTTAATTTGTAGGGACATAACTAGACTATATTCGCCTCAGTTCAAGCGGCATGTGAATCAATAATAATTTCAGCACAAAATTAATAAGAATAAATATTTGAATGCATGTTAAATTTTTTCTACAAATTAATGCCTCATGAAATTGATCAATCAGAGTTTCCAAAAAATCAATAAGCCTACATTTTATTGCTGTTTTTCATGTTAAATGTGAAGATTGACTTTTATTTTATAAGTATAGGTGGAATTTTCACATTAACTTCACGCAATATAACATGATTTTATTATCGTAATTTTGACATTATTCTTAAAATATTATGACGTTATTCTTATTTATTAATTTAGTTATTTGTTTTTTAACATGGTGCTAAAATGCCGCCGTAGATTATTTGTACTCCATGCAAACACAATCTGGGCACAGCGGCACAAAACAAAAACAAACAACAACTAGTAAGGAAATATTTTTAAATTTTGTATTAATAAACTAGTGTTTTAGACTCACCATCTCCTCATTGGATGTGCCTTTAGAGAGAAATGCATCTTTAAGGATTACTTATTAGTTTTAGTTTTCGCTTTGAATTATTTCATTTTAAAATAGTAATTTATAGCACTATATAGATATATTTATTTATTATGTCTGTGAAGCAAGTATTAGCTCAGTTTCGGTTCATTTATTTTGAAGATTTTCTGCTCAAGATCGAGACTGCAGAAAGCGCATCCTGTTTGTTTTCTTTATTTTACAAAAGCACAATATTTTGTTGATATTGTGAGCACACGCAAATAAAAGTAGACCATTTGCAGCTCTGAATGATATTGTATTTTAAGTTTCCACTCTTATTAAGAAAAAAAAAATACAAGTGATTGCACTGGCACCTCCATGTCCTGCAAAGCGCGCTTCAGCTTCCACTCTCCGCACAAACCATTGGATAAGCTCCTAATAGCACACATTTATCTTACATTTTGAAATTAATATTTTGAAATGCATAAAGTGTTTTATTTCTATAGATGTAATTTTAGGCAAGTTGTGTTGATTTGAGAAAGTTAAATTGATCAAACTTGTGCTCAACTCACTGTCTGCCGCTGGCCGCTTGGCAGGGCAGGGTTGGTAATCGGGCATACCGGGCATTTTCCCGGTGGGCCGAAGCACTTAATGGGCCGGCAGAATGTTTTTTTGCCTTTGTTTTTTATCAAGGACCATCAGGTAGGGACAGCGAGCAGCCAGTGGCCCATTGGTTTGTCTCCCATATTGACAGCGTAAACCACCCAACCACTAGACAGAGCGATTGAAGTATTTTGCTCCGCCTATTTCCGCCTAAGATCGCTTCACTCCTCCCCAGTTCACCTTTGCGTTTCATAAGCTTCAGCCCTGGAAATATGTGGAATTGTTACAAAGTCTGTAAACAACAGGACGTTAACCGAGAACAGAGGCCAGATATGGGACACGATAAAGTCTAGAGATGCACTGTGAGCTGGTTGAAAATGGATTAAAATATGTAACGATTCAAATCGGTTGAGATGCCAAACAAATTTATTTGAATGTATCTCTGAGGGGAACTGACTGTCTTTAGAAACATTTCGATGTCATTATCCTTTCATCTTGCATCTGAACTATGCATATTAATAATTTTCAAATGCAATCTGCCCAGGCCCATATGCACCTGCATTGCCCTGCATACCCAGACGCTATGCCCCTGAATGGTTGCTTGCTACAGAACCCTGTCAAAGAGAATAAGGGCTATTGCAACTATTGTTCAATTGTGCAAATGATAGAATTAAGACATTTTTTTGTTCTCTTATCTGCATTCTTTGTTTCCTAGGTGACAGAGGTTATCCGCTTAAAATGTGCCTATAACTCCCCTGCAAAACCCACAGACACTGTAAGCTGTAATGCAGCTTATCCCTGAGCAAGGTCTGATCACACAATTCAGGTGAAAAGGTCACTGGTTATTCCTAAGTGCAAGAATAGCCAGGAATTCACCTCGGCTTTAAATCAGTCCAAATGAGGTGCATAGACAAATATTTCGATAGAACACTTGAAGAAAGTCTGTACACTCTACCAAAAGTTCTTCTCAGATTCTTCAGTTTCAGCATACACAAATTTGTGTCAGACACTTATCTAAAAACATCTTATATTGCATACCATGTTTTTACATGCATTCCCTGGGAACTGAACATATAACCATGTCATAGCTTATTTCTATGCTATTTTAGGTACTTGAACACCTGCTGTTATTGTAACTTTACTGTCAGTTGCTACAGAAAGAGTACAGAGTATGTTTATATGCAACATAAATGTAAATGTTTTGGACAAACAGCATGATTTGTGGTAAATTATGTTTTAGTGTTCTTACCTTCTCTTTATTACTTGCTTCTCGAGAAACCAGTGACCCCTATAAAATGAAATGCCATATAAAGATACATAACAATAATTAATAATGCTTACAAAACAATACCTGATCTACATAAATATGAAACAGTAATGCTACAAATTATAATTAAATAAATTAGTAATTAAATGAAGTAGATTGCCTTAAATGTGCAAATTGACTGAAAAGCAACAACTTTCATATATGTCCAGTCACCTAACAAAACAAGTCTGTTAATTCCTCACCATGATAGCTCAATAACAAATTAATAAATCAGTAATAAAAATGTAGACAATAAGTAAATAATTGATTTACCTTGAGGTCATATTTCATGTGGATAGTTAGTCGGTGGCTGAACATATTTCTCATGACTAAAAGGTATGTGTCTTCATTGTCCACAGTAACACGGTACAAGCCAAGGAACTGTGGAAGTAGTGTGCTACTATGGCACGTTACGATGTGCTGAGGTGAAAAAAAAGTTTTAATATGAGAGAACAGGGAATAAAATTACTGGCCTGTTTTGGTTTCGGTACATTTCTTTATCTAGCTTTATCTTTGGTTTATGCTTGGTGGAGAAAACTATCCATCCAAACATCATTCAAGTTCATCTTAACATCAGTTGTTTGGTTGACACAGTGAGACAAACTCAAACCATCTACTGTAAGACCAGCTAGTAGCAAATCATTTTTATTAGTGTGTAACTTCTGAAAATAAAAGATTGTGTTAAACAGCATATTACTTAGTGCTGTTTTATCTAGAATCCTGACATTTAATTTGTTTTGCTTAGATTACTAGGATCATGACACCCGGTGTCACAAAAATGGCTAGAAAGAAACCAGACAAAGAGAATGATCACTTTAGCAGTTTATACTGTAGTTCATAGGTTGATTGTCAGAGAAGTAACCCAAAAAGCAAAGCACGTTAGCAGCAAAATGGTTGGGAGAGGAGGTCGGAAGGCACAGCGCCTCAGTCTGACGAGGATGGCAGCTCTCTTCCCTCTTTTTCGGCTAAGTTTCCTTCATTGCGGTTGTGGGGCCCAGACAAAGGGCTCTGATGCGGTGTTTGTAAACAAAGCGCTGGCATTAATGAACTTAATGGAAAGTCCGGTTTCCGATGTGCGACGGAGGAGCCTATTTCTAAAAGTGTGTGTCTTTCGTAAACAATAAGAAAATAGTAATATAACTCCGATTGGATTCTTCTGAAAGAAGAAAGTCATATACACTAGGGAGCCATAGTTCACTGACAAGCTAGTCAATTTCGCGATCATAATCGAATGTGATTCATCTGCGTAATTGAACGCGATAATGCCTAGCTAGTCAGTGTACTATGGCTCTGTGTATTAATTGCCGCTCCATTTGAAAACAGGTGATGGAGACTTTGTGCCAATCACGGAACCGGCTTTACTGATGAGATGTGCATGATAATCGCATGCGATTAATTGCATAGCCCTAATATACACCTAGGATGATTTGAGGGTGAGTAAAACACAGGCTCATTTAAATTTTTGGGTGAACTAACCCTTTGATAGTGAATGTACCATAGGCACTACTTTAAGGATAAATTCACAATCATTGTATTTGTATGGAAAAGAGCAACCAGTACATTATTCAAAATGTTAGTTTTATCATATAGTGTGTTTTGATATGAGGGTTAGTATGTGATTTCATAATTTACATTTTTACATAAACTACTCCTTTAAAAGTAATCAAGAGACTGCATTTAACAAAAGTTAAATGTACTTGTTATTAAACAACCTGACTTAAGAAACATAAGTCAATACCTGGTGGTATTCTGAAAGAATGTTGTGCATGTCCGCCACCTCCTCACTACAGATTTGCTTGACAATAAGTGTTCGGTCATTTGATGTCAACACCAATCCCACTTCCTGACTCTTGCCATCCTTTGCTGGAGGACTATGTGTAAGAGTAACCTGAAATACACAGAGAAATTTAGGGGGCGAGGACTGGAATTGAAAACCGCTGCACTACGTTTTGTGCCGGTGGTCTGATCGCTCTGTCTGGGTTTATTTTGTGATAAAAACCAGCTGCATGGACGTTATCCCTTATTTATCATCCTCTAGATATGATAGACAACTTCCTTGAGGAGCTAGGCATTCTGCTGTCCTCTTACCCTGAGGATGGCACCCTACTGGTAGTCCTTGGTTGTTTCAACATTCATCTAGAAAAAAATCAAAAAGGTGACTTTCTAGCTTTTCTGGTCTTGCGAAATGTTTGACCTTAAAGAAACACATGCAACAAAGCATTGAAAAATCTAGACCTCATCCTTTCCCATAACTGTATCTGTCAGGTGCAGAGACAGAACTCAAATGAAAGTAATATACTGACAATATTCACTAATACCAAGATCTCTGTAAAGAGGTTTGGGTTAGTGATATTTACATTACAAGTGATTGATTGAGTAGTCCAATGACGGTGACATCTTCCACTAATCGTGCTGGATAGCAGTACAACGGGAAAGGAGTCAAAATCTTTGAGCACAAAGTGGTGTAGGACGCGGATCCACTGGAGTTTGCAAGTATTAAAAGAAAATAAATAATACAATATTTTCTATAGAACATGATCTGTGGTTAAAATGTAGATTATGTGTGGGCTACTAAGTGCTTGCAGCACTTCATGACATAAAACTCCATATAACGAATTCATATAAATAATTATAAAATAAAATAAAGCAAGCAAGCACATTTTATAAGCAGATGGACATAATGCAGAATACACTGGCAAGTGCCTCATGCAAACATAAAAGCAAATGATAACCACCATGCAGAGGTGGAAAGTAACAAATTACATGTACTCGCGCTACTGTAATTGAGTAGTTTTTTTGTGTACTTTTACTTTTTAAAGTAATTCTTTTAATCTGTAATTTTACTTTTACTTAAGTATATTTAGTTTGAAGTATTGTACTTCACTACATTTTAAAACACATTAATTACTGAGTAAAAAAACTAAACAATTTACTCCTTGGAAACTACTGCAGTAAATAATCGGCAGGAGAACAAATTGGCGCTAAAATCACAAGAAAGATGCAGACGGACTAGACAGGCGTTAATGGTGCAGACCCAGCTGAAAACCAAACCCCGTCGTATTCTGCTGAAGTTGAACTCGAAGGAAATGAATGAGTAACTCTTTTATTTATATATACAGGTGCTGGTCATATAATTAGAATTAAAAATATTACTTAAAAAAGTGCAAGTACACAAAAAAGCTACTCAATTACAGTAACGCGAGTAAATGTAATTCGTTACTTTCCATCTCTGGTACAAGCATTAGGGATAACCACACCTGTTGTTGATTGTGAAACAAAACCCATTCAAAAATGTGGGGGAGATTCACAAAGAGTGGACTGCAGCTGGAGTCAGTGCTTCAAGAACCACTATGCACAGACGTATGCAAGACATGGGTTTCAGCTGTCGCATTCCTTGTGTCAAGCCACTCTTGAACAACAGACAGCATCAGAAGCGACTCGCCTGGGCTAAAGACAAAAAGGACTGGACTGCTGCTGAGTGGTCCGAAGTTATGTTCTCTGATGAAAGTAAATTTTGCATTTCCTTTGGAAATCAGGATCCCAGAGTCTGGAGGAAGAGAGGAGAGGCACAGAATCCACGTTGCTTGAGGTCCAGTGTAAAGTTTCCACAGTCAGTGATGGTTTGGGGTGCCATGTCATTTGCTGGTGTTGGTCCACTGTGTTTTCTGAGGTCCAAGGTCAACACAGCCATATACCAGGGAGTTTTAGAACACTTCATGCTTCCTGCTGCTGACCAACTTTATGGAGATGCAGATTTCATTTTCCAACAGGACTTGGCACCTGCACACAGTGCCAAATCTACCAGTACCTGGTTTAAGCACCATGGTATCCCTGTTCTTAATTGGCCAGCAAACTCGCCTGACCTTAACCCCATAGAAAATCTATGGGGTATTGTGAAGAGGAAGATGCAATATGCCAGACCCAACAATGCAGAAGAGCTGAAGGCCACTATCAGAGCAACCTGGGCTCTCATAACACCTGAGCAGTGCCACAGACTGATCGACTCCACGCCGCATTGCTGCAGTAATTCAGGCAAAAGTATTGAGTGCTGTACATGCTCATACTTTTCATGTTCATACTTTTCAGTTGGCCAAGATTTCTAAAATCCTTTCTTTGTATTGGTCTTAAGTAATATTCTAATTTTCTGAGATACTGAATTTGGGGTTTTCATTAGTTGTCAGTTATAATCATCAAAATTAAAAAGAAATAAACACTTGAAATATATCAGTCTGTGTGGAATGAATGTATACATTATACAAGTTTCACTTTTGAATGGAATTAGTGAAATAAATCAACTTTTTGATGATATTCTAATTATATGACCAGCACCTGTATATATATATTTCAAACGAGTATTCAACATTTGTGACTCTGGAGCACAAAACCAGTCTTAAGTCGCTGGGGTATATTTGTAGCAATAGCCAACAATACATTGTATGGGTCAAAATTATACAAAAAATTTATGCCAAAAATCATTAGGATATTAAGTGAAGATCATGTTACATGAAGATATTTAGTAAATGTCCTATTGTAAATATATAAAAACTAAATTTTTGATAAGTTATATGCATTGCTAAGAACTTCATTTGGACAATTTAAAAGGAGATTTTCTCAATCTCCTTTTAATCTCAATTTATCTCAATCGCAATCTCAATTTATTTTTTTGCACCCTCAGATTCAGATTTTCAAATAGTTGTATTTTGGCCAAATATTGTCCTATCATAACAAACCATACATCAATGGAAATATTATTTAATCAGCTTTCAGATAATGTTTAAATCTCAATTTTGGAAAATTTACCCATATGACTGGTTTTGTGGTCCAGGGTCATATTTATCAAAACATTATTTCTGCATTTGTAACTGCAGGCTAAATGCATTCAATGTCAGTGTAAATACATATATACCACTTCAGATGATGCTTCTGTGTTTCCTCTGCATTGCAAATATGAATTTTGTTAATACTGATTTAATTTGCCTGGTAACAGCCCAAATGTGTTATTATTCAAAATAACTGATTACTTTAATTAAAAACACCTAGTTTGAGATTTATAGGCCTATCCCAGGTGTGTCAAACTCAGTTCCTGGAGGGCCACATCCCTAAAGAGTTTAGTTCCAACCCTGCTTAAACACACACCATGTAGTTTTCAAATAAGCCTAAATGATTAGTTTAGCTGTATCAGATGTGTTTAATTAGGGTTATAAACAGGGCAGGGCTGTAGCCCGCCAGGAACTGAATTTGACACCCTTGCTCTATCCCATTTTTTCGTCCCTCCCACTTAATGTAACTAAGTAATTTTTACTCAGAGTACATTTTAAATGAGATACTTTTTACTTTTACTTGAGTAGATTTTTAGACTGGTACTTTTACTTGTATTTAAGTAAAATTTCATTAATGTAATGGTACTTTTACTTGAGTAGAATATTTTTGTACTCTTTCCACCTCTGCCACCATGCAAATGTAGCTGAGCACATGACCCATAAAATCCCTTTGTTTAGTAGGCCTACCTGACATGATTCATGCAAATAATGCTTTTGCAAACTCACAGCAAAATATTGTGTGTACAATTGTGATGTGTGAACTTTGATTTTGACTCACATGTAACTTTTTAAAGTACAGTTAAAGTACAGCAGAGAAATATGTTCAAAAACAGTACAGGAATCTTTCAGCTTTTCATGCAATCAGACTTAAACTGTACAAACAATTCATACCAGATAATCCTGATGTTCAACTCCAAATCGCTCTCTTAGATTCCGGAACACCAGTGGGCAGTACTCCTTAAACTTAAAATGTCCAGGGAGGTTTTCCCTGAAAATGTACAAATAAATAAACATTTTGTGGATTTTACATTGCGAATTTTAACAGTGTAAAAGCACCTCTAATAATTCAAATAAATCCACTTAACACACACTAACTAACTAACTAACTAACTAACTAACTAATAAATAAATACAATTTAAATGTCAAACTTAAATATTTGCCATTTAAAAAACCACAAAAAAACCGTTATATTTAGTCATATAATTTAGTGTCATATGTAACATTGAACCTAAATATACAAACAAAAGGCATAAGGACAAGGTTACAGCCAGATTGGACAAAATTTATGATGCATATTTTGTGACAGAACAAACAGATGAGAGATCGGCTGCAAGGAGATGGTGGTACCAAACTGTAATGGGTATGGCTTATGTTCTGTCTATTAAACTGCATCAGAGAAGGTGGGTCTCCGCTGCTCGTTTGGTGCTCACTGAAGTTCGATGACAGCGTTCACATTTATTCAAATAAACAGCACTAAAAGACTAATTGCACTTGGTTCTATTTTAATTAAACCAGTGAAAAGTGAATTGAAAATAATTACTTACTCTGTAATTTTTTTTTATTTTAATTTATATAAATAAAGTTAATATTTGTTTTAATTTTATGTGTACTGCAGAAACCACTCACAATCACATATGCTGTCAAGATTACAGTATAGCATTGAATATGTACAAATTTGAGTGCCATGTATTTCTGAATAAACAATACTTTTTTGTTCTCGTCTAATTGCTAATTAATGATAAAAACTGTGATTAAGGTTGCATTTCAGTGAGGTCACAAGTTTTGTCAGCAACTTTATATAAACAAATAAAAAATCCATACCAGGGTGGATTATGAGTTTTAAAAAGCTTTGTGCAGTTGAAAGTACAGCCATGTAAAATTGTCTAAAAACTCTGACTATGAGACCAGATATGTCTAGATTAATCATACTAAATAAACACATTTTGCCATGCATCTATGTAAATGTATACCTTATCTTGTTATCTCTAACTTTTGGACAGCAGCACTGCGCTGTGTAAACCAAACCGCTAAATAGTAAAATTGTTGAATACATACTTGTTGAATAAATGGTTGTTGACTTTCATTTTTATGTTGGCTTTGAAGTCATCTGGAAGAAGCATTACTGGCATAGGCACTTGAAACAGGTCGTTTATCTGCAAAGGTTAAATGCAGGTTAAAATGTCAAGGAAGGCTGAACATTTGTAATGTTTTATGTTGGTGTCAATATTAATTAAAGACCCCACTGACATAACAAGAATACATAATGTGCATTATACTTAAGCAATTAAGAGACATCATTTTCAAACACTTGATAAAAAACAGTGTATAATTATTCTTTCAGATATAAAATAAAGGTCTGCAGTAACATACCGTGTGATTGATGCCCCACATAAACACAGTCAGGATGGGATCGCTGGCCCAGAATACCTCCACTTTTTGATGTACAAAATGCTTTTTCTTGTTTTTGTTCGTGAAAGTCTTCTGGCTGAGCTTGAAACTGCCCCCGTTTTACCAGGAGAAGACATACTTGCAGAAATGTACCCAGATAATCATAGACCAAAACAACAGCTTGCCACCTCAGTTGTGATGAATGTCTTGAAATTCCAGGATATAAACACTGCAACCCAGTGAACCTATATAGTAGAGGATAAACTGCTCTGCTGACTTGCTCCAAATTATACTCGAGAGAATTAACCTTGTCATAACTTTATCCAAAACAGTCACATGCCTCCGAAGTGAGTAGTTTTTCTTGTAAATGAGTTTT
The DNA here is from genome assembly GCA_027564155.1 of Gymnocypris eckloni scoliostomus. Taxonomy (NCBI): domain Eukaryota; kingdom Metazoa; phylum Chordata; class Actinopteri; order Cypriniformes; family Cyprinidae; genus Gymnocypris; species Gymnocypris eckloni. The sequence continues at coordinate 25,763,055 of CM050431.1, forward strand.
CCCTCCTAGACAAATAATTGTAAAAAAGCAATTCAACAAATTTCATTAGAGTTTTCTTCATATGCTCAGTGCTGGTAAAAGAGCAAAAGAGATGCATTGTTTTGCACTATGTGTGCTGAGGTAACCAATGGGGTAGTTAGTTTTGATGACACAGTCAAATGTGTGTTTACCATTGCTGCAGTGACCGAGTTTAGGTTACCAATAGAATTAAACTGCATATAGGGCAAATATGCAGCAAATTGGCAGCGTCTGCACAATTAACTCAAATAACTAACATTTCTAAAACATGCAAGTGTTGTTAATGTTTTTTTTTTATATATACAAAAGAATATAAACAAGTGAAAAATATTTCAAAATAGGTCATCAAATGTATTTCTATAGAGCTTTTTACAATACATATAGTTTCAAAGCAATTGTAGAGAAAAGCATGATTCATCTTCATTATAATCACATTTAGCAGAGTAGAGCGAGACTATAACATAGTTCTCATTTTGCGATGATATAGGCTAATCAAGCAGTTGAGATTTGCTGTTTAAGATATATTGTGAGTATACTGTGTGTCTATGTGTAACAGGGCTGCTTCAGAATGAGGGAAAGCAGGATCCAGGTGCAGTCACAAACATTTATTCAAACAAACATAATAAACATAAATCCAGTCATGGTAAAACCAAACGCTGGCAAGAAAATGGGCAAGAAATGGCAAGAAAACATAAATGACAACAGGGAGAGGGTGGAGCTAATGAAAAACCACGGCAGCGAATAAATGTAACCATGGCAACAAACAAAGGAGCAGTAGAACTTTAGGCAAACAGGAAGTGAAAACACAGAACAATGGGGACAGAAAATACACTTCAAAATAAATGTCCATACACAAGACAGGGAGTGCAAGACAGGGAACATACCACTATGTGGATTTATAAAGTTGGATTTATCCAGCTTCATATGAGCTATAGAGATAATAGTTATAGAGATAATAGCTATAGAGATAATAGTTTACATACATTATATATATTGCTTTACACAGGTTTACTGTATGTATATGGGTAAAGCTGGATGTACTATATTACATCCAACTTTAAATATATCTGTGGGGTTGCAGATGAAAAGGATCGAGGCCAGGGCTAACTCTAAACAACAGGAATTTTATTATCAACAGAACCACCAGACAACTCAAGTCACAGCAATCATTAGAACTCACGTAATCTCTCTCTATCTTGTTACTTATCCAATTGTTATACTGCCACCTAGCAGCCATGTGCAGAATCACAATGTATCACAGAACAGAATCTTCCATCTCTGTAAAGAACATTTCTTCAGTATCAAACACATTTCTATGCAACCAGAATTATTGTCTTAAGGCAGCAACAACAGTCACCCAAGAAGACATTAATATAACCATAATAATTATCTGGCAAAACAACTGAAATGTAATTATTTTAAATATATGAAACTCAAAACCCTTGCAAAGGAATATGTTTGCCTTGTGCAAAACAAAACAAAAGCAATTCTAAACCTTCACATCCCATTCAGTCACATTATGTAATCCTTATGCCTCTTAGGGTTCGATCTCAAATGTGACTGTTTTTGGGGAGTATTCAGAGTGGGTTGTGTCGAGGTTTATGTAGTGGGTAGTGTTACAGTTGGAGTACAGTCCAGACCTCCAATCTCAGGTGCGGAGGCAGAACGAGCCAAGTGTGTGACATTCCATCTCTTCTCATCACAAAGGCGTTTGGTCCCACATGCTCTTCCACATTTAAGGGAGCAGAGAATTTAGGGTGTGCTTTAGGAACAAAGCGAGGAATTCTGACCTTCACTCTCCTTGCGCAAGCGATGGTGTAAGTGCATGCCGCTTAGTGTCAATGTACTGCTTCATCTTAGCTTATTTCTTTTCCACCGTGTCATGGACAGATGTGTTTGGCACATGTGCAACAGGCAAAATGTCCAACTTGGTTCACATTTTTCGTCCATAGAGGATTTCATAAGGCGAGACTGAGGTAGTTGCATGCGGCATAGCATGGTACACTTGAAGCCAGTTGAAGCCATGGTACACTTGAAGCCTCCTTTCAGGGCTGTGACTGTAAGATGGTTTCTAGATTCCCATGACTGCTTAAAACGGTAGTCAGGAAGACTAAGACAGCGTCGGTTGTGGTGGACGGGCAAAAGGCAAGTTCTGGCCACTTTGAATAGTAGATAGTCAGGGTCACAGCATACCGACAAGCAGGAACAGCAGTCTCAAATGGCCCTAAAATATCAAGACCCAATTTCTTCCAGGGACCATCAGATGTGGAACCGGCTGTAAAACTGGATGTAGAGGAGCTTGGTAAGTGAGAGCTGATAAGACAGCTGATTGGACTGGCAAGAGATACAGGCAGATATGTAGGCCTGCACCTGGGAGTCCATATGAGGCCACCAGTAAAGGTCACACAGACGCTGTTTAGTGAGTACAATACCCTGATGACCTTCATGTGACAGGGTGATCAGTGTGTGGCGCAATGAGACAGTCAATGGCACCACGGAATCTGGCACCAACGAGTCTGGTACCACGGAATATGTAAGGACCCTGGATTGAAAACTCATCCCTCAGCTTATAGTAAGGCTTTATATTTTCAGCAACGGCACGTATTGAGGGAGGCCAACCATGGCTGAACTGTTCCCTGAGAGCCACCATTTCTGAACAAGAAGACCAAGCGCGGTCAAAATCAGAGTCTGGAAGGGAACTTAGTGCTGAAGAAATCAGTGCTACCAGTTCTGGTTCCACATCTGTGGATGCATCTGCTGACCTGTGCAGAGGGAGGCAGGAAAGGCAGTCAGCGGTGTGATTTTGTGAACCTGGTTTATAGACAACCTCATAGTCGAAACATAGCAGGCGTGCCGACCAGCGAGCAATGCGCAATCCTGCTCTATTCAGTCCCTTTGTAGTAAGCAATGTCGTAAGAGCTTGGTGGTCGGTACGTAAGATAAAACGTTTACCCCACAAATATGTGCGCCATGTTTCCGTAGCCCACACATAGACGCGAGTGCCTCTTTTTCCATGATTGAGTATTTAATCTTGGTCACCGTCAGAGTACGCGATGCAAAAGCCAATGGTTGATCTCGCTGAATTAGGGAAAACACCGCTTCCAGTTCATAATCGCAAGCATCGGTCAAGATGACAGAGTTAAGGGAGGGATCGTACAGAGCTAGGGCAGAGCTGCACACCAGAAGCTTTTTCACATTACCAGTTTCACATTATCAAAACTGGCCTGTGCAGCTTCAGACCATGTGAAAGTCTCTTTGTCCTTGGCACACTCGCACATGGGGGCTACCACCATTACAAAATTTGGTATGCACTTTGAGTACCAGGGTGCAAGACCCAAAAAGGATTGAATCGCAGCAGCATCAGATGGTGGTGGCGCTTTAAGTATTGCATCCACATGCTTATGGTCAGGTAGAATACCATCTGCTGTGATGACATGACCTAGAAAGCGCAGTGCAGTCTGTTGAAAATTCAATTAAATTCAAGATTATTTGTATAGCGCTTTTTTCGATACAATCGTTTCCCCTCTGGCCAGATGGACCAGCAGTTTGTTTCAACTGCAGCAAAGTCAGATTGTAAGGGCACCACTGGTGCCGGTGGTCTTTTCCCAATAGCTGTCTAGGTCACGGGGTCCTCACTGGGGATCTGTCTCTGGGGCTCATCTACGTGTCCTAGACTCCGCTGACGTTCAGGGCTGTAGAGGTTGTTGCTAGGTGCTGATACACCATCTGATCTGGATACGGCCTGGATCTGGTGACTGCAGTGACCATCTGGGCTGGATAAGGACCGTATCTGGTGGCTACGGTGACCTCGGAATAAGAAAGAAACAGACTAATATTAGCGTAGATGTCAATTTTCTTACGATGTAACAAGTACATTGTGTTTTATGGGAAGTGTTCCCGGCTCCGGTTGACCTAATAATGCAGCCTAACAATCCTTTAACGGATTTGAATATTAGAAGTGTATTAGTGTGTTATGTGTACGCCAGGTTAAATAAATGAGTCTTTAATCTAGATTTAAACTGACAGAGTGTGTCTGCCTTCCGAACATTGTCCCGAAGACAACAATATCGCTGATTGATAATATACTTTCCTTGCTGAGGGAACTCGAACTGTGTCCTCTAGCAGTCACTATGGATGAATGCCTTCAGCGTGACCAGTGTCTGAAGCAAACATCTAAACACGACAATAACATTGGCAGGCAACAGCCTATGATGTCACTACCGGCATGTCCGCAGTATAAAAGGGCATAGAGTGAACACATCATACTCTTCTTCGTCTTCACTGCCGTTTGTTTATGTTAGCAGCTAAGCACAACTAGGAGCGCATGCTCTCTCATTAGAGGCTTTGCTCTTATACTCATGGTTTCACATGACTTGTGTGGTGTGTGTGGGTGAGTAGCAAGCGTGTTCAGCTCTTGAGGGAGTTGAATGTGCTCATTGCAGTCATTGCACTTATTTCTTTGTGGATAAGTGTGAATTGAGCATGTTTGACTCATGAGAAAGGAACACTGTGCTCATTGTATGCATTCACGGACTGCTGAGGGGAGGTGAGTGCTTCACATTACCCAAGATTGTAGACAGCGTTTGCATGAGTGGATTTACTTATTGTGGAAGTTGAACATGCTCATAGCAACACGTTCATAGCAGAGGTTTCTGATCGTGCTTGATTTCCGAGAGAATCTAATGCTTGTACGAAGCTTGTCAGTTTAGCTCCTGGTGGAGTTAAATGCATGCTGCGCATTGCGGTCACAGTGATAATTATCTGTCTTTCATCCGTGGTTCGAGTGGCAATTAGCTGGACCATTCGCGGGGTCGCCCATGCTGTGCACCTTTACTTTCATTTTAGGGCTGTATGGCTCTCTGTGAGCATCCTCTGTCTGAGAGTAAGGGGTTGTATGGCCACCTACAAGGCTTCCTCAATTAGGTCCCTTCTCTTTCTCAAGTGTAGGCCTGTGAGCATCCCTGATGCTTGGCCCTGAACTGAGCTGGTACTCTAATATCCAGTTCTCTTGGGCTAGGAGCTTGACTGTACTCCCCTCGAGCTTCTGGGGGCCACCTGTGAGTACATCACCGGTGCAGAATCTGGTTCCCGTACTGGTTATTATACAGTGGTGCAGTTACATTATGTTGTCTCTAAAATATATCTACACGCCTTCATTCTGTACCACCGACTTTCAAAGATGAGGTCTAACTGGGACCTCTCTCCCTTCGCTTTGGTGACCTCCTGGGTTTTGTGGTCCATTAGACCTCCCTAATTAGGTTCTCTTTAATCCAAAGTACAGGCCTTCTCTTGCACTTCTCTTGCACCCCCGGGTTGAGCCAATGCTTCTCACCTATGAGTAGGTGTAGTTGAGCATTCCGCTTGCCTGTACCTCCCTCGTGCCCTAAAGGCTGCTCGTGAGTATGTCTCTAGTATAGAATCCTGGTTCCTGAACAGCAGGTTGCTAGGCCTACTCTATTGGGCATCCCCCCTTAAGTCATCACTGGATTACCTTGACACAAGCTGTTAGGCCCTCTCAGGGGCCTCCTCAGTCTTCAAAGTTCCAGAGCAGATTTGCAACCTCAAGTTGCAAAGCCCTAGAAAAAGAGTCTCCTTGAAGTTGTAGCTTCCAGGGGCCTATACCATGAAGGCTAATTTGCTGGCTAGCCAGGTAAGTTTCAGTTTAGTTTGCGCTAAACCTGGGTTTTAGGTACCATGAAAGCAGCTTGGCTTTTAGCTGCGTTCATTGCCATAATAACTTACAATCCACCGCTAACCTGCTCTGAGGCAGCTTATGTTCTGAGTTAGAGATCTCAACCTGAAATTGGACCAATCAGAAGTGAGTAAAGTGACACACATGTCTGACACAAAAAAGTCACTCCCCCCAGTTTATATTCCTACAAATTAAAGGTCACTATGATGTACCTTAAAAAAAGAAATACAGCAAAATTGTCTGGCTTTGATGATAATTAAAATGTACATATGATTTATATAACTATAATATAATTTATATTATTATTTATCCATTACACACAAACACTTTTAGTTTAACAGTTATTATAAAGCATTTATTTTAAATGGATATTAATATATACAGATTATATGTAATATAAATTAGTAAATTAGTGTAATCAATAGATAACACTTTAAAAATGGCTAGTTTGGCTAAATGGCTAAAATGGCTAAAAATGACCTTTTTAAAAAAGCATGTTAGAATGCTGTTAAACGACTTCAGCTCAGCATTCAACACAATAATCCCACAACAGCTCATTAATAAATTAAACCTGCTGGGCCTCAACAATTGCCTCTGTAACTGGATCCTGGACTTTCTAACCGGAAGACCTCAATCGGTCTGTGTCGGCCGCAACACCTCAAGTACTACCACATTGAGCACAGGTGCCCCACAAGGCTGTGTGCTCAGCCCGCTGCTCTTCACGCTGCTGACCCACGACTGCACTGCCAAGTTCAGCTCCAACCACATCATCAAGTTTGCCGATGACACATGAGAGATAGGTCTCATAAGCAACAACGATGAAACACACTACAGAGAGGAAGTGGCACAGCTGGCTGAATGGTGTTGTGCAAACAACCTATCCCTCAATGTGAGTTTTGAAAAAGGAGGTTGTGATGGACTTCAGGCGAAACTCTGGTGACCACCCCCACTGACCATCCGAGAGCTCAACCATGGAGAGAGTCAGCAGCACCAAATTCCTGGGGGTGCACATCACAGATGACCTCACCTGGACCACCAACACTACATCACTTATCAAGAAGGTGCAACAGCGCCTACACTTCCTCCGCCGGCTGAAAAGAGCAAGTTTCCCTCCACCCATCCTCACCACTTTATACAGGGGAACCATTGAGAGCATGCTGACCAGCTGCATCACTGTCTGGTACGGGAATTGTAGTGCAGCAGACTGCAAGACCCTCCAGCGGACAGTGAACAAAGCTGCAAAAATAATAGGTGCCCCTCTCCCTTCCATCCTGGACATTTTCCTTGCACGATGCTCCAGCAAAGCAAATAATATCGTGAAGGACCTGTAAGAAGGCCCGGCTGGAACGATCTAATGACGGCAGTCGTTCGCTGGTGAAGGGCTTTGCGTGTTACAGTCTTTCCTTTTCACGACACAACAAGAACATTAAATGGAACACTTCTTCTTATATATTTTATCTCGTTATTTCATCTGACTCGTAAATGAAAAGGTTTTAATGATATCTGTGCATCATTAAAATATGAAAACGAATGATTGATTATTCTTTTCAGCTCCGTTTAATACTTTACCCGCTCAGATGTAGGGAAACTATATCGCTCAGAGGCCCTGTTTTTCACAGGTCTCACGGACACAATCTCCAGGCCGGTCGTCAATCAGAGGTAATTATGGTTATGTATCTAAGATTTGCCGTCAATGCACACGTACACAATCATAGACATGGATAACCCCTTGGAGCCCCCTCAGAACTTGAGTTCAATTGTTTACTTCAGTAAAGGTTTTTGGCCATTATCAGATATGTTAGTAGGTCAATGTACAACACTCGTAATAACTTTGGATTGGTCAAATCCTTGTTTAAAGTAACATTAAATCAAAAGTCAGAGGTATGGGCGTACCCGAGTTCAGTCTGACCAGACGGCGTTCGCCGTCCCTAAACGGAATTAACCCGCCCCCGCATTCAAGAACACTTAAAAGACGCCGGGTATTAGCCGTCGCTAAACTGACGCAGGCTTGCGGAAATATACGAATCCGCTACTGTAATAGGGAGAAAGCAATCTTTAGAGGCAGTCAGAATAGAATCAAACGTTACAATTTATTAACCAGGTAATTGAAGCAATAATTCAAATCTCCAATGTTACAAGAATAGAATCATCAGTTAACAATACTACCTGGAACTGAAACTACACACAAGTGATCTGTGTGGGCAATCGACTTACTGACGCCCAGAACTTTGTGTCCCCTTTCCTTATATACTCAGATAATTCAATAAACTCACCAAATGGTGGTCTTGTTATTATAATTAGACTTCAGAATTTTGCAACCAAATGGCTCCTGATATCCTGTGGCAGGGAATGCTTATTTACATACAGGAGGTGTTTTGAATAGAAGATCAGGGGGAGAGGGCACATCCTTACGCTGTGCACTATACTTCTCATATTTTAGAACTTCCTTTAGCTTTTCATTATGATTGGGAGAATGAGACCATTTTACCAGACGCACTGAGACATTTCAAAAGATATCAAACATGTATGGTTACTTTTTGTACATATTACATTGCATGGATTTTTCAGTGAATTTTAGGTGATGAAGGGAGGGGGGAATGATGTCTGTACCAGGTCCATCGTGCAGACCATCAGCACGGGGTGTGAAACCCCCCAGTGTGCTGCGTCCTGGCTGTTGCTGCTATATGCAAGAGATAGCTCCCGTTGATTACTGACACCAGGCCCACAGTTCCTCTCTAGGGGGGGCAGACATCCTGGCACCGGGCTTACAGACCCCACCCGAGGAGGTGCAGAAGATGGGCTTTTATTTAATAATAAAAATAAATAAAAACAACAACAAAAACTACCCCATAGGGGAAAAACATGACATCTGGCAGGCTTGGCAAGGCAGGACAGGACAAGGCAGACAGGACACGACAGGATACATGCGATGACGAACTGGCACAGGACTGCAAACACAAGGAGATTATAAAGGGAGCAAATGAGGAGGGTAACGAGGGAAGACAGGTGGAGCAAATTGACCAATAATCAGGAAACAAGATGGGTGGGGTCAAGACAATTGACATGAGAGCACATGGCACACAGAAAACTAAGACAAAAGTGGTTTATAAAAAATGTGTTCACACAAAACAAAAACAAGCACATGGCCAGCAAAACAAATCACCAACCATGTGCAAAACAGGACACGAACACACAGCTAATAAGAATACTCATAAGTCACGTGTTCACACAAGACATGACAACATGAAAGCATGCAGCCAATGCAAAACACAAGCTGTGTGCCACACAGCACAAGACATAACATGAATGCACGCAGCCGATAAAAGCACAAACTGCATGCAACACCACAAAACACACGTGGACAGAAGAGTGCGCTGCCGAGCGAACTCGAGACCGCACACTCACACAACGAGACAGATCACGGTGTGCGAGTCTCCGAACCTCTACACGAAGCCAAAACTCAGGACATGAGTGCCGGGATCCAAACATCACGCTCCAACACGAAACAAGGCATGCAGATGAGAGAGCGCACGGCTCGAGCACGCTCGAAGCCGCACACTCACGTGAAAACAGGAGAAAACAGGACACTCACATGACGAGAGTGTCAGGGCTCTGTCACAAAACCCATGAATGACACCAGACCGAAGTGACAGAACCCTGACAGCATGTGTGCAATAATGCCTATTGTAGAGTGAGAATCAAAAGTTAGTTGCAGTGATGACCTGTAAAGGGCAATCTAATGCTATCTGTATTTGCTTAAAAGCAGCAGAGAAGAAGCTATGATATGTGTATATGGTATCCACCGTTGATGTGATTTTGTGCATAGATTGCTGCTGAATCTTACTAAGTAAATGAATAATCTTAAATGAATGAATGTATGATGCATTTATATAGCGCTTTTTGTGTATTGTTGTACACCCAATGCGCTTTACAATCATGTGGGGGGGTCTCTCCTCAACCACCACCAGTGTGCAGCATCCACTTGGATGATGCGACGGCTGCCACAGGACAACGGCACCAGTGCGCTCACCACACACCAGCTACAGGTGAAGAGAAGAGAGAGTCATAGAGCCAATCAAGTGGATGGGGATTATTAGGAGGCCATGATTGACAAGGGCTAGTGGTGGGAATTTGGCCAGGACACCCTACTCTTTACGAGAAGTGCCATGGGATTTTTAATGACCACAGAGAGTCAGGACCTCGGTTTAACGTCTCATCTGAAAGACGGTGCTTGTTGACAGTATAGTGTCCCCATCACTATACTGGGGCGTTAGGACCCACACAGACCACAGGGTGAGCACCCCTGCTGGCCTCACTAACACCTCTTCCAGCAGCAACCTAGTTTTCTCAGGAGGTCTCCCATCCAGGTACTGACCAGGCTCAACCCTGCTTAGCTTCAGTGGGTAACCAGTCTTGGGCTGCAGGGTGATATGGCTGCCGGTATAAATAGATCTCATCTCTTGCAAATATAAAATTTCTGCGATGAGGAAAAGTAAAGGAAATATTTTTTTGAAGAAGAAAAGAGTTTTAAGAATCAGAATGAGCTTTATTGCCAGGTATGTTTACACATACGAGGAATTTATTTTCGTGACAAAAGCTTTATAGACAAGACTAAAGTACGGCTTTAGGGAAATAACTCGACTCTGGTCAGGGGCTGGAGCCTGCACTGGAATCAGGCTTGACAGATGAAAGGCTGGCAGACTTGACTGAGAAACGGCCGGCGGGAATGGAGAGAGCCACATCCGGCGGGCTTGGCTTTGTAGCAGCCGGCGAACTTAACTGATGAGCGGCCGGCGGTACTCTCAGTGAGAGGGAGGGCCACCAGCCATTCCTACTGGGATCAGGATCGACCACTTTTACATATTTGTGGACAAGCGCCTCATCCTTTGCACTGGATCCAGCTCCTTGAGTGCCTTTGATTAACTTTTTAAAGTTCATTATGCCTTCAACCTGTCCTACAAGGAAGCCCAGGTCAACTTCTTTACCTTTTGCAGACCACAGTTTACAACATAGATGTTGGTCTTTCAAGTGAGTCTCCGAGAGTAAGGGAACTGCGTGCAAAACTATTAAATTTAAATGTTGAAGTGTTTCCTCTGTAAAAGTTTGCATGAAAACAGCCATTCTTTTATAGCTCATTTAACAGTCACACACATGTTCTATCCTTTGTTAAAGTTTAGGTTGTTATGTGCACATGGATGGCTGTAGTTAGCAGTTTTGATCATATTCTAGTTTTCGAAAGCATTTGAACAATTTTCATGTTGTTGATGCCAGTCCAGCTTTTGGTTTGCCATCTGGGGAACTGTCATCTCAAAATGTTAATAATCAGTCAGGTTCTTTGCTTGTTGGAGAATGTGATCCACAAGTTGCTCTCATTGAGAATAATGTTACCTTCCAGAAGACTGGAGCACAGTCAAATATGAAACTCACCGGACGTAAGACACAAGAAAGACAACGGATCAGCCCAGGACTGCAGACACCAGGAGGCTGTATAGGGAGACAAACGATGGTAACGAGGGCGACACAGCTGGAGCCACTGAAACAATGATTGCGTAACAAGATGGGGGGGGGGGACCAGACAATAGACATGGGAGCACATGGCACCAACAAACAACAAGCCATGTGCTCAACACACACAGACATCTGGTGGCCAGCCTATGGCACAATATGTCAAGTAATTGGAGACAACTTGTGGATGCACTCAATCCTTGGGTTCACAGAATCGTCTAGTTGGCATTACTCATGTCGTCTATGTTTGACTGAAAAAGCTGATGTCCAGTTAGTTTACATCAAGGATGATTTTAGGGTTATTTTGCATGATTGTACAATTTATGAACAGCACTGCAGTGAGTTGGAATCTTACCCTAAACTCAAGTCAACGCATGGCCTTAAAAGAAACTCAACACTCAATAGTCTGCAGTATTTTCATGTGTGCCACAACTACTCTCTAGATGTGATGCATGACCTCCTGGAAGGAGTTTCAAATTATAAAATTTGAAATTAAACTACTGTTTAAGTATCTTTCCGAAAAATGTGTTACACGGAGTGAATTGCTCTCCAGAATATATTCATTTGGTTAGGGATATTTGGAAGGATAAAAAAAAAAACGGCCTTCCAAGGTTAATCTAGAGTACAGTGGAATGATAAAAAATAGCATTTGCTCCTGCTCTTACTTCACATTCTAAACCTGGGGTTTTCCCTGTAATAATTTTATGAAGCTATTATTTCAGCTTCGGGGAATCATTTATTAAAGATTCAATATTGCATTGATTGAAGTGATATTCATCTTTAACTTATGATTTATACTTTATTAACGACTCGTCCAGCGACCATTAACATCAGTATAGCTTTAACAATTTCGTTTATCTTACTTCATGGCCAACGATAAGACAAAATAAAGGGCTTTATCCAATTTGAGCTAGGTAACGAAATCTTTGGCAAATAGTTTGAACTTCAGAATCACATCCACAAGACATCATTCTTTATCAATGAAACAAGGTTTATTTGCTAACTGTTATTCTACAATGCATGATAGACTAAATGTAATAAAACACATACATTTTGTGTTTGCTTGCTTCAAGTTGTTACGGCTTTTACGAAGTTTTGAATTCTTTTGATGGTCAGCTTCAGCCTGATGGTAAGGCGGGGGTCCAGCGAGACCAGTGAAGATGAAGCCAAAGCTTCTGGTTCGTCAGCGAGCGAGCAAGTAAAAGAAGACTATCTAAGAGCTGTAGTGTTCATTTTTAAACAGCTAGATTTGGATCCGCCCACAGGTGGCTGTCCCAATCAGATTGTTCTTGTGGGGTGGAGCCCCACCCCGGATGGCTTCCTTTTGCCGTGCCTCCATCATCTGATATTTAATTCATCAAATAAAGGATGTCTTTACAGACCTCTATACGTGCTGTAATCATACATTATGATGCTAAGAATCGACATATAGTAGAATTTATTTGATAAAAATACAAATCCTCTAGTTCCATCAACAGCTCAAAGTTGACCTCGTGTTTATGGTAGTAATTTTTGAACAAAAGAAGCAAATGTCATTGTATGCATACAAACATTTCTAAGATTCTAGACTTGTTGCAAGTTTTAATTATTTGAAAAAACACTTTTCCCAGACAGTTTGTCTGATTTTCTCAAGTTGGCTTAGATCAACCATGCTAGCAAAAAGTTATGGGATTTCAAGTTGATTAGTCAAATTCCAGACAGCAAGCAGTGTTGGCCCAGATCTGGCCCACATGGATTTCACATGGGCCAGATGTGGGCTGGATCTGGGCCAAAACTATGTTGCTGTCTGGGATGGTTCTCAAATATAGCATGAACGAATTTGACAAAGAGCATGCCAGCGCTGGGGTTCTCATATCTGGACCTTTTGAGGTCGACTTTCCCGAATAGTTATTTCAGTCCTAATCAAACACACCTTGACCAAACTCTCTTTTATGAGATAAAGGGGGAAAAAAACAGAATCGGATCAACATACAAGCCAAAAAAATCAGCATCTAATATTGACCATCGGCTACCCTGATTTCTAAATATCAGCATCTGCCAGAGAAAAACCCTTGTCGGTCGACTTCTATTGCAGACATTTCAATAATTTTTTTTGCCACTTTTGCTCTTGTTATTAATGTATTTTGAATGCAAAAGGGCACAATTTTTTCAAGAAATTAGTATTTATTTGTTATGCATGTTATGTAGGCTACTCTGTATGTTTATTAAAACAAGTTTTGTAATATCAATTGGTCCGGACCTTTGACACTGATGAAAATTCAGAGTTGGACCCTTGAATGCAGACTTTGAGAACCCCTGATCTAGAGTGACAAAAGCTAAATTAATTCCAATCTGATATGTGACCAGTGTCAGATTTGAGTTTGAACTCATCGAGCCTGAAGCCACATGTGCAATGCATCATTAAAAAGCTGACGAACAGCAGACTATAAAAATGGAGGACGCTGAATTCATTTAACACATTGATTTATGAGCTGCAAAGGCCTAAAAATATGTGCACAGGTGATAAGGAGAATGAGGAGACAGAGTTTTTCTAGTTTACCCTCATGTTTTGCTTATATAGAGCTGTCACCAAGAAACTTAGACTTCACTGTTCCTCCACTGACTACCATCATGGCTGTCCTTCATATTTATTGAGTGACCAAAGAACTACTGTTCCCTATCTGTCGGTCACTGCGAGTTATGTCGTGACGACATAGGGGATTTACCTGGAAGCCCCGAACATCTCTGACTAAGAGAAAACGCCAATGAAATTGGCTAGTGGATTTTGCATACCTGAGCCACTCCCGTGCATACGGGTATAAAGGGCGACAGGTGCATCCACTCATTAGATTTTTGCCCGAGCCGAGTGGATGAGAAGAGTGCTGATCTCCACAAAGCCGTTCATCTTTGTTTTGTTCCCGGTTGGCGTAGCGGTGCGATCAGCGGAGTCCCTCTCATCAGCGATTCCCTGGGCACTTCAACTAAAGAGCAAATTCTAAAGAGCAAATCACGGACGATCGCGTCTTTTCAAGATGCCATTTTGTCCGTGTCCTTCTAATTCTTGATGCGTTTTTCTGTCTGCGGATGACGGACACGATCGTTGTCTTCAGTGTCTGGGCCGCCGACACGCTGAAGCTGCGTTCATGGATGACTCATGCGTCTGTTGTGGGCGTATGAGCATGATTTCGCTGCGATCTCGCCTTTCCTTTATGAAAGGATTGGCACCCTCTGCCGCCACCCATGCTGATCTCTCTGGCTCGAGCAGAGGATCGCCGGCTGGCCTGGGAGATCTGAGGTTACTGTAAGAGCCTCTCCGCCGGGCACGCCCCCACGGACCTCTTACTCCTCACGCAGCGAACATCCCGTCCGGTTCCCGGGTGATTTCGCTGGTCTGTCCCACGGGGCGCCCAGCATTTCATTCGGTGCGCCATCTGTAGATAGGATGTCGATCACAGCATCGGGGGATGGGTTCATGTCCTCTGAGGATGAAGGTGCGGTGGGGCTGCCCCTCGGTGTTGTCGCCACCGCCGCACGGACCCAGAGCTGACGGCCATGCTTGCCGGGCAGCCCGTGAGCATCGGGCTGGAGGTCAACAGACCGCCCAGTCCCGAGCCCTCGCGGCTGGACGATTGGTTTCTCGGAGCGGGCGCGGCTCACAACCACGCCCTTTCCGGTGCCTTTCTTCCCGGAGGTGCATGAGGAGCTGACGAGTTCGTGGATGGCCCTTTCACGGCCAGAAGCCGCTCGTCCGCCTCCTCCGTCCTCACTACCCTCGATGGCGGAGTGGCCAGGGGTGCGGGCATTCCCAGGTGGAGAGAGCGGTCGCGGTGCACTTGTGCCCACGAACGCCGCCACTTGGAGGAACCGTCCGCGTCTCCCGTCAAGGCCTGTAAGCTGACAGCGCTCGCGGCCAAAGCTTACAGTGCTGCGGGCCAGGCAGCCTCCGCCTGCACGCCATGGCTATCCTGAAGGTTCACCAAGCCAAGGCGCTCAAACAGGTGCAGGTAGTACCGACCGGGTTGATGCAGGAGCTGCGCACGGAGACTGACACGCTCTGGCGACGAAAGTCACGGCGCGGTCCTCGAAGGCGATGTCCACCATGGTGGTCCAGGAGCGCCATCTCTGGCTCAACCTGGCAGAGATGAAGGGCGTCGACAAGGCACGCTTTCTCGCCCCCATCTCCCAGGGAGGGCTGTTCGGCGACACCGTCGAGGGCTTCGCCCAGCAGTTCTCGGCGGTACAGCAGCAGACCGAGGCGATCCAGCACATCCTGCCCCGGCGTGATGCACCATCCACCGCTGCCCCGGGCCAGGCCTCAGTCTGCCCGTCGCCGTGGGCGCCCTCCTGCGTCCTCCAGAGCCGCTCCGCCCCAGGCCGAATCGACACATAGGCCGGTGCGTCAAGCCTCGCAGGAGGCGCGCCCTGCGTCCCAGCCAGGCCCCAAGTCGTCCAGGAAGTCGAGGCGGCCCTGACGCTGGCAACCCGGAGATGTTGAGTTTGCTCTTTCTCAGGAGACGGCGAGAACAGCGCCGCTCCTTCCCCCGGTGGAGGGCCGGGAGGAGAATCTTCTGTTTCGTTTTGTTTCTGTACCCACCTTCTCAAAGAAAGAGCAATTTCCTTTTCCTCCGGGTTCTCAGGTCCATGGGACGACAGTGTGCGACGCCCTGCCTCCTCACTCTCGCCCACGACCCATTTTGCCAGTAGCCAAGAGAGTACGGTTCGGGGACGACATTCCTCCCCACACACCTCTGGCCAGTCCCGTTCGGGACCCAGGGAGTTCGGTGAGGATGCCTCAGAACGCACCGCCTTCTGTGCCATCCACCCCTACTCCCTTTCGCTGCACCACCACAGGTACGTCGATTGTGCCGTTGGAGCCGCTTGCACAGCGTCTGGAGGCATGGCTCACGCTGCCCAGCCTGTCTCGCTGGCTCACGCACACAATTCGACTCGGCTACGCGATTCAGTTCGCCAGGCGACCTCCCAAGTTCAACGGCGTTCTCGAGACGTCGGTGGCAGTCCGGAACGCCCCTGTCTTGCGCGAGGAGATTGCTGTCCTCCTGGCAAAGGATGCAATCGAGCCGGTCCCTCCAGCCGAGATGAGGCAGGGGTTTTACAGCCCTTACTTCATCGTACCCAAGAAAGGTGGTGGCCTTCGCCAATCCTGGATCTGCGAGTCTTGAACCGGGCTTTACACAAGCTCCCGTTCAAGATGCTGGCCTGGCGCATGATCAAATGCATTCAGCCCCAGGATTGGTTTGCAACGATCGACCTGAAGGACGCTTACTTTCACGTTTCGATCCTTCCGCGACACAGACCGCTTTCTACGGTTTGCGTCAAGGTCGGGCATGGCAGTACAGGGTCCTCCTTCGGGCTCTCCCTGTCTCCCGTGTGTTCACGGGTTGTAGAGGGTGCCCACCCGTTACGGGAAGTGGGCGTCAGGATCCTCAACTACCTCGACGATTGGCTTATTCTAGCCCAATCCAGAGAGCAGTTGGGTGATCACAGGGACTTGGTGCTCCGGCACCTCAGCCAGTTGGGGCTTGGTCAACTGGGAAAAGAGCAAGCTCTCCCTGTGCAGAGAATCTCTTTTCTCTGTGTGGAGTTAGACTCGGTGAGTATGACGGCACGCCTCACGGAGGAACGTGCCCAAGCAGTGCTGAACTGCCTGAGTTCCTTCAGAGGCAGAAATGTGGTACCACTGAAACAGTTTCAGAGGCTCCTGGGGCATATGGCATCCGCAGCTGCAGTCACGCCGGATTTCTTCATATGAGACCACTTCAGCACTGGCTACACTCCCGGGTCCCGAGGTGGGCATGGCGCCGCGGTACATTGCGTAGGTATCTCCCAGCAGTGTCGCCGCTCCTCAGCCCCTGGACAGACCTTGCCTTTCTACGGGCCGGGTGCCCCTAGAACAAGTGTCCCGGCATACTGTTGTCACAACAGATGCCTCCAGCACGGGCTGGGCGCTACATGCAACGGGCAGGCAGCCTCGGGGCTCTGGACAGGGCCCCGACTGCTTTGGCACATCAACTGCCTGGAGCTGTGGGCAGTGCATTTAGCCTTGCGGCAGTTCCGGCCACTGCTGTTGGGCAAGCGCGTGCTGTCCGCGGACAACACTGCGGCGGTCTCGTATATCAACCGGCTGGGGGTATACGATCACACCGCATGTCACAGCTCGCCCGCCATCTCCTCCTCTGGAGTCACACGCAGTTCAAGTCACTGCGTGCTGTTCACATCCCGGGCAGCTCAATCGTGCGGCCGACGCGCTCACGACAGCTCACGTTCCCGGAGAATGGCGACTCCATCCCGAGACGATCCGGCTGATCTGGAGTCGATTCGGGAAGCTCAGGTAGACCTGTTTGCCTCCCCGAGTCCTCCCACTGCCAGCTGTACTTCTCCTGACCGAGGGCCCCTCGGCACAGACGCACTGGCACACAGCTGGCCTCGGGCCTTACGCATAGCATGCGTTTCCCCAGTGAGCCTACTTGCACAGACACTGTGCAAGCTCAGGGAGGACGAGGAGCAGGTCCTGCTGGTTGCGCCCCATTGGCCCACCCGGACCTGGTTTCCCGAACTCATTTCCCTCGCGACAGTACCTCCCTGGCGCATTCCTCTGAGGAAGGACCTCCTTTCTCAGGGGCTCGGCACCATATGGCACCCGCGTCCAGATCTATGGAACCTCCATGTGTGGCTCCTGGATGGGACGCGGCAGACTTGAGTGGTCTACCACCGGCGGTGGTAGAGACCATCATTCAGGCTAGGGCTCCTTCAACAAGGCAAACCTACGCACTGAAATGGAGTCTGTTCGCGACCTGGTGTTCTTCTCGGGAGAAGACCCCCGAAGATGCACGATTGGAGTAGTGCTTTCTTTCCTGCAAGAAAGGTTGGAGCGTAGGCTGTCACCCTCCACCTTGAAAGTGTATGTAGCCGCTATAGCGGCTCACCACGATGCAGTGGACGGCCGGTCCCTGGGAAAGCATGATCTCATCGTGAGGTTCCTGAAGTGAGGCTGCTATTCAATGACTATAGCTCAGTTTTCAACACTATAGTCCCCACCAAGCTAGCTGTCAAACTCTCAGACCTCGGCCTAAACTCTTCACTCTGTGACTGGATTCAAGACTTCCTCACCAGCAGACCACAAGTGGTGAAAGTCGGCCAGTTCACCTCCAACTCCATTACCTTGAACATAGGAGCCCCACAGGGCTGTGTCCTGAGCCCCCTGCTCTACTCTCTATACACCCACGAATGTGTGTCCTCTCACAGCTCCACTTCTATCATTAAATTTGCTGATGATACTGTGGTTCTGGGCCTCATTTCCAACAACGATGAGGCCGCATACTTGGATGAGGTGGAGAGACTCACATCATGGTGCCAGGACAACTGTCTCTCTCTGAACGTGAGCAAAACTAAAGAGCTGATTGTAGACTTCAGGAAGAGACAGCAGCGGCCCTAAAGTCCTCTTATGATCAGTGGGACCCCTGTGGAGAGGGTGAGTAGCTTCAAGTACCTCGTTGTAAACATCTCCGAGGACCTGACATGGACTACACACATTCAGACTCAGGTTAAGAAAGCCAGGCAAAGACTGTACCATCTGCGACAGCTGAGGAAATTCAGGGTCTCACCATCTATCCTGAAAACTTTCTATTCAGGGGCCATAGAAAGTGTATTGACTCAGTGCATCTCAGTGTGGTATGGTAATTCCTCGAACCAGGACTGCAAAACTCTACAGAGAGTCGTGCGCTTAGCTGAGCGCATCTCAGGGTCTGCTCTCCCCTCTCTGCAAGACATCTACCTCAAACGCTGCAAAAGCAGAGCTGCTAAAATCATCAAAGACTCAAATCACCCCGGTAACCATCTTTTCTGTTTACTGCCATCTGGCAAGCGCTTCAGGAGCATGATGGCAAAAACTGAGAGACTGAGGAGGAGCTTCTTCCCTCAAGCCATCAGGCTCCTAAACTCAGTCTCATAACATCATAACATCTACAGAACTCAATTTAATAAACTGTAAAAACATCCATTATTCTCCATCATCCGCATTGCTGTTATGTGTACATACCCGGTACAACCTATTTGCACATTCCTCTTGCACATCCGTGTTTATATTAATATTTATTAATCCACAGTATACTGTATTGCACATTTTATCTCATTGCACATTTTATTCATTTATTTTATTATTTGTTCCTATTTTCATTTTTATTCTCACCTATATTTATATATATTCTCTTGTGTTATGTTTCATTGTTTTATTATTATTTTTTTTTTGCACTGTCCATTGAGCAGACCTGTCCTGACTTACATTTCACTACAGATTATACCCTGTATGATTGTGTATGTGACGATTAATAAAGAACCTTGAACCTTGAACCTAATGCTACATTATCCCACGTTTTGCAGTATGGGAGGAAAATACTATATACATAGGCTATTCATTATATTAATAAACTTTATATTGAATTCGATATTTTAATAGCACTATCTTAAAACATTAAGCCATATTAAGTTTTCTACGGGAGGAAAATGCTTAACGAGAAACTTTGCGCATTGCGTTCATATTCTACTGTTCTGTAGCCATGGATTTGCAGGTCTTGTCTTTTTCTCCTACAGATAACTTGCAGGACCCTGTTCGTTATTGTACTAAATTAGTTGTAATTTATCAACTTACAATGCATTGGCAACACACACGATTCGTGTCCAATGCAAGTGCCGTCGCGATTGCAAGTAACATTGGAATTTAGTTTCTTTTTTCTTGTCACCACCTGGCTATTGTTGTAAAATGTTGAGAGATCCAAACTAAAAAATATCAATAAAAATATGATTATTTTGTTATTAGATTTGATAATAATAATTTTCCGGTTGCTGCCTCTTTCCTGAACATGAACTTTGCTACAGTCAGATTTAATGTATTATGTCACATAATAATAGAGATGAAAAATAATTTGGGGCACTTTGGCCTGTAGTTTGAATGTAGCCAATGTTGATGTTATTTTATCTGTTTTATATTCAAATTAAACTAACTTTGTCTTTAACTTGTCTGATTGAAATAAAGTGTCCCAATTTCTTTATTTGAGCAACACACACACACACACACACACACACACACACACACACACACACACACACACACACACACACACACACACACACACACACACACACACACACACACACACACAGACAGATAGGGTTTACTTTGTGTCAGCAAAGTGTGTTTCTTCAGAAAGAAAAAAAGCTAGAAAGAAACATCCCCTTTTCAGGATCCCAGGATAAGGTATTTTAAGGACACTTTTGCAAAATCCAAATAAGCTTTACAGATATTTATTGGAAAGGGTTTAAACAATATTTTTCATACTTGCTCAATGCATTATAAACAGTATAAATAATTATTGCACATGCACCTGTGGAACAGTCCTTAAGACCCTCACAGTTTACAGGTGGAAGGCAATTAAGGTCACAGTTACAATATCTTAGGACAGTAAATTGAAAAAACACCAGAAAAAATGATCCCCATGGTCTCTGATAACCTGTCTGAACAGAGTCCTGCTGCAGGGAGGCATGAGGGTTACAGATGTGGCCAGAGAAATACCCTGCAATGTCTGTAATGCAAGACACCGAAGGCAGTGCTACATGGAGACAGGACGGGATCATCCTTGCAGTGGCAAATCATGTGTAATCATGTGTGACCCTAGATGTGTTCAAGAACATGCAAATTTCTTGCTGGAAGAGTGGGTTGTAACAGTCGGGTAACATCTCACAGCAAAAACCAACAAATCAAGTGCAGAACATGAGAATGAGTTGCACTGTAGTACTTAAAGCTGTAAAGAAAGTTGCTGAAAATAAATGCAGTTGAATGTGAAAGGATGTTTCCTTTTCGTGTTTATGCATAAAGAAAAGGAAATGTAATATATTAATTATTTATATTAATAAGTAGTTAATATGTATGCTCATAAATATAAGTAATAAAAAAGAATGTACTGTCTCACTGCATAGTTCAAAACAGTATATAAGCTTGTTTATCTGTTTTTGTATGGCATTTATAGCAAAAACTTAAATTAAAATAAAAATGTAATATATATATATATATATATATATAACAAAAAGTTCAGAAATAATGCATCAGAAATAATGACACATTGCTGCAAACATACTTTTCACAACCAGAGGGAGATGAATGATTGTAAATATTCTACTTTGTGGTCATTGAGTTCTTAGTGTCTGTCATTTCTTTAGCTGACTCTCTCTCAGTCCCTACTAAACAGATTTCAGGTCCATATTTACACGAGATGTCAAGTTTTATCACAATTCTCAGGCACTGTTACATGAGATCGTTCCATCACTCCTTTTACGGGATGACATCTTTGATCCTTTCTCGTCAACACACCAGCAATGGCCTCTTTGCATTCCTCTTGATGACCGACACTGTTTCAAGAAGGTCAAAAAGAAGATATAAACTACATTTTTGTTTATAGAGAACAGATAACATTGTTACAATGTACACCATGACCTCATACAGATTTACAAATGGATTTATGACATTTTTGAAGAAGTATGCGAACTGTTTTAACAGAGGGTCCTACAACACATCTATGTACTCTACTCACCTGTTTCCTCCTGAAGAACCCTTGTCTGTCACAGTTGGGGATGTAGATGTCCGGAATTGAATGAATAATTGTGAGCTCTATATTTTGGAGGGCTGTGTTTAGCAGTTTGCGACAAGGACCCTAATGAATAAACAACAGCAAAAACACACAATGAAAACATGTTTTCATTTCTGACTAAAAATCAGACTGTATAAATAAATATTTATGTGGAACAGTAATTTACAGAGTCAAAAATAGTACCTTTTCAAAATAGTTTTCATTGGTTGATGGATGATAGTCTGAAACATAATACTTGTAGTTTTAATATGATTGCAGTATAGCTTTTGTTCAATTGATCAGCATATAGGTGGTTGTTCTTAAAATATTAATTCAGGACAAAGGTTCAAACATGCTATGGACTGTAAAATGAAGTATCATATAATCTGATAACATACTATCAATATTCTTACCATTTAAAAAAAAAATCATACCCTGATAATTGTTCAGATCAGCATTTTGCAATATGTTTGCTGGTTTCTCATCCCTTTTAAACACGTGGAAACTCATTTAAAAATATTATAGCAATATGTGGGTGGATTATAAATCCTTTAAAATATACAAGTGAAAAGTCTCAATTTTATGGGAACTGTATTTACTTTCTTTCTAGTGTATACATCTGCATGCACAACTTTTAGGTTTAGTTTATTCAGGTCAGTCAGTTCATTTTCTAAACATTTTTTTAACCAGAAAAATCAATTTAAGTCTAATCAATTTAATCTCAGTTTAAGAGACCAGAGACCAGTCCTCTTACCTGTGGTTGGATGGATGTCAGTAAAGGTACTTTTGATGTTTTTGCAGACCCCTCGTCCCTGAAGCAGTGCCTGAAGGGGACTTTGCTCTCCAAGAAGAGGGATACACCGAAGACCCTGAGTACACGGTAGAGTGTAAACCCCACAGTGTTCACCTAATGCTAACACAGATGTGATCTCCTCCCCTGACAAACGTTCACCTCTGTGGCCTTTGGGTTCCCCTGAGGGCCCATTACACAATGTACAGATATTCTTTACGCCTAATGTAAGGGAGTTAGAGCCATATAAGCTGAGTTGAATGGTAACCAAAAGTGTTAGTAAATAATGAAGAGCAACCATCTTTGTCCAATTCAGAAAACCTCAGCAGACCAAGAGCCTTTTCTTTTTTCTTTTTTTTTTAATTTCAGTGAACGGTCTTCTCTCTTCCGCTTGATGTCCCTCTTTAATATTCAGTGGAAGCAGTGTGGATGTGCAGAAGACATCAGGTGTTAAAAAGACATTAATTAGATACAAATTGCCCCAAAAATGCAACATGGGCTGCTTTTAAAGAGCTGAGATGGTTTAGGGGTGGGATGCTGAGAGAGCAGCATATGCTGGGCGTTAGATAAGAGGTGGAGTTACTTTATAACAGTATCCCTCCCATTTCTGTCACAGTTCCACTTCAAAAGTTATATCCAAATTGAGCTGGTTTATATTAATGAATTATGTGATATTTTATGGTTCCACTGATGCCTATTGATAGTTTTCATTCACGTGACCGGCTCGAAGACTTGGAGGGCAAAACATAGAACTGCTGCACAAGCATGTCAATTTTTCATCTGTTTCCCAGCCGCAAATATTTAGATCACATCTCAAAAGAATAAAACAAAGGTATTTCTGAACAAAATGTAAGTTTTGGCCATTTGTAATCCATATTAAACACCCGTGACGATATTTAAATCATAAATAGTGCGAAAAAACATTGTAAAACACTTTAAGTGCCTTAATATATTTAAAACAGTAATAATAAAAGATCAGATTCAGTATTCACCATATTAATGATGCAATGTTTACACAGGCAAGCAGATGAGGCCGGAATATGAACGCAGTCCGCTTAACAGTTCAGTGTTTCCCTTCTAATGGTTTTCTATGGGAAGCCATTTAATGTGAAACTTTGCACATTGTGTTTATATTCTGGCTTCATCTTCTTGGCTGTACAAAATATAAATCATCAATAAGTTGTCCACTTAATCTCGCCTTTTAATATCTGCGTTTTACTACATTATAACTTGATGCAATCTGCGTAAAAATAGCTGGCGGTCAGTGGAGCAAAGCTTCGTTTTGCCCGCTAGGTGGGCGCTCCAATAACAACTAAGTCAGTGAAGTGAATATCAGTATCAGTATTTTTTATTTTTTTTACTGATATTCACTTCACTGACTTAGTTGTTATTATTAAACTGGAGCAATTCTGTCACATTGCTTTTATCAATGATATCCAGTAAACAGTTTTTACACAATGTGTAGTTAGTATATCAAGTTGTAATGTCAAGTCTTTTTTATATATACCAAATGATTTCTGAACAGCAGAGCATTGTTTTGGTTTTTCAACAGGAAAACTACTTTTTTGAGTTGAAAAGAATTGGGGCCTATGTATCATTCCTCCTGGATTTTTAGCGTTAAGTGACACTTACCTTAGGATATTATGATGGTGTATTATATTAGTTGTTTTGGCAGCAAAACAAAAATGTCTCACACCCGCAGGAACGCCTACACATTGCCAAGACTTGGGCTACTATAACAAATTGCTCTATTGCAATGTATCAATTTTTTTCCAATTGTCTCCATGTTATTTTTTCTCCCAAATCTCTCTCTCTCTCTCTCTCTCTCTCATACACACACACATACACACACACACAAATGAGTAAAATCCTTTTTCATGAAGTCATGGTTGATCGCTTAATGACTTTAAGCCTGTTTTTTGAGAACTTCACCCTTGATCTGTCATTGCACTGATTTCCCCATTGCAATGATGTCATAATTAATCACCTCAAGTAGGAAAATGAGCACCACATCACAGGTGTTTCTGAGTGACATGGGGAAAATGAACAAGGGCTTTCCCCTCTAACCATATTTTTTTTAAACGTTTTACTGATATCCAAGGAAACATGCTGTGTATGTGTTTTGTCAGACAATATCGTTTTATGGTTTACATACATGTTGTTGGCAACCAGCTTCATCTCTACAGCTACAGGTGTGCAAGTCACCAATAATCTAAATCAGTAACACGATTTTCACACAAACAAATCTAGTATCTAGTAACAAATCTAGCACACACACACACACAACCAAATGAAAAATCAGTGGTAGAAAACTTCCTATAAAATAATTACGTTTGTCCATCTGACATTATATCTGCTGCATGTAAGAGTTTGTAGAGCATGGTTGCAGGCCCTCCAATCAAAAGTTTGTATCATCAACACTATCAGATAGACATATATAAACAGCAGGCATATTATTTTTGGCAGCATAGTGCGTTCGTTAAGACTGAAACAATGACTACCTTTATATAGATTACATCAGTAATCTAATTATTTACCTTATTCTGAACAAGACATTATTATTATTAAGGTGTTTACATGAGTTGCTTTTAGAATAATCCTTTCATGTTGCTGTTTTACTTGTTATAGTACATGGATCGATTAATGGAACAAGTCATTAAGTCACCACGCAATGACGGCGGTGTTGAAGCTCTTTTATTTGTCATCAAACGGTTGACCACTGCCGTGTGTGTATCCTGTGTATCCTTTTAATGCGGTTAAACGTCCTAAACACGACGGTAATAGTTTGATTAAAGTGCCCTTATTATGGATTTTTGAAAATTATGCAGTGTGTAATACAGCTGTAAGTGAATGAATGCATCCTGCAAAGTTTTAAATCTGAAAGTGCACAGTGTATAAAGATATTGTCTCTCAAAAGAAAGAGTCAACTGTGAATCATTGAAACGAATCGTTTTTAAAACTAATCTTAAGCCGTTTCATGTTGACGTGAAACTTTTGGGGCGTTAAAAATAGCCTTTTCCCCGGTAAGGGCTGTACACAACTCATCATTGCTCACAATCACAAACACCGCTTTAAATGAAATCCAATGACCAAACGGACCAATCACCGCAGATTGGCGTCACGCAAATGAATGGTTTGGAAAAATGGGTAGCTTCACCCATTTTTAGTTTATCTGATAGTGTTGATGGTACAAACGTTTGATTGGGGGGCCTGCAACCATGCTCTAAAAGCTCTCACATGCAGCAGATACAATGCCAGATGACCCACCCATAGTTTCGCCACTGGAATATAGTCTATGACCCTGATGGAGAAGGAGAAACACTCCTGGTGGGAACACTTCTGGCTCTTTCTGGATTTAAGGTTTGATGGTCTGTAACACTGGCGAGTTAAAGATGGATGAGAGCAGGATCTGTGTGCAGAATGACGTTTAATAAAGTAGTAATCAAACATACAACAATTTAATACAAGGAACAATTACAAGAAACATGAGCAACCAAGAACACAAAAACCCCACCAGACAACACCCACAATTGAATAACAGAAACACAAGGGCTTATATACAAAATGGTTCACAAGACTTAGTAGACACAGCTGGTAATAATCTGACTAATGACAAGGGGAAACAGGAACCAAGCAGAGCTGTAAACTCAAAGTCCACATACACTCTTGGTTCTTCACAGTGATGCCATATAAGAACCATTTTTGGTTCCCAATAGAACCATTCAGTCAAAGGTTATTTAAAGGACCATCTCTTTCTTACCTTTCTACCGTTCTTTCGCCACAAAGAACCTTTTGTGAAACAGAAAGGTTCTTCAGATGTTGAAGGTTCTTTATGGAACCATTTAGACAAAAAGGTTATTATATGGCATCATGAAGCACCCTTATTTTTAAGAGTGAACAAAACAATCAACACAAGGGCACAAAGATAAGAAGAACATGATTGATTTTTTCAATCAGAAAAAATAAAGCTGAAAGAACTCCAAAGTATGAGCTAAATTAATAAATCTAATGATGTGAGTTTTCGGTTTTCTTCATTATTTAATACTCACTTGGCATTTACAAGGTGATTGGCTTAAATTACGTGGTCCCAAAGATGGCAGATTTCACATTATATACTTCTAGTTGATCCTGAACCAACTGAGCAGCATCCATTGAGATTCATTGAAAATGATAGTAATAGTATGTATTTTTTTTGTCCTTTTTGAAGCTGGAAACTTTTAAACAACACTTTTATTGAATAGTCAAAAACAGCAGCTGAATTATTCTTAAAATATGTTTAAACAGTTGTTAAATGCTGTTTAAATAGTTTTAGAAAGAATATGTCACACCGCGCAGAAGGTTCTCAACTTCTCTGAAGTATGTCATGTAATTTAACCATCAGGAGAATAATTGCTTCCTTGCTTTGGGCATGAACGCTTGTTCATATTTCTTCAGATGGTGTTTCCTCAAGAAGTAGTTTCCAGTGTTTTTTTTTTTAAATGACACTCATTCTCCCAAATGGAGCAGCACAACATTTTCACTAAATGGATAAAACTTTATCTGTGTTTACACTTAACATCAATACACAGTGCACCGGTCTTTCCACTGGTCATATACTCCATGTCTCAGGTCACAGGAATCTCCCAATATGTCCTCCATTGGGCTTATACAAATAACAAATATGTTCCTTGGATATTGTGTTTCATAGTGGTCACGCTCCTCGTAGCAGACAGAGTGACATTATTTAACAATGGAGCCAGTGACCTCAGCATTCAATAGCGAATTGCATGTGCCATGTGTCAAACAAATTTAGCACACGGAAACTTGACTCAAAGATGGTGTAAGGTGGACTTTATTTGGAGCTCTGTATTGCATGTTGCATACTTAGACTGTAGAATCACCAGGGAGTTCACCTCAATCTGAAGTCTAAAGGATCAGGGCTACTTCAAGCATAAGACAGTTTTTGGGAACTCCTTAGAGACAAAAATGAAACATCGTTTCTGTTATCTACATGTACAAATTTAGAGATGGCATGGTCAGAATGCATATGCACATGTGCAAGCACACACTCATATATTGTTTTCACTAGCATTAAAATAGCAACTTTTAGAATGTATTAGACCAAATCCATTAATGCATCACTCAACATCCAAGGGTCAACAAGAATCCTATTAAAGTTTGGGTTGCACATAATCTGGTATCGGTGGCAGTACACATTCATTTCAAAGTGATTGATTGAATTTCCTGAAATGACTGCCTGAAAGAAAGAAATAAAGAAATAATAATAATAAAATACTCTCAGGCGTTAACATACAGCGCAAAAAAAAAAATAAAGATGAATAATGATCACTAAATGTCTGGCTGCTGCAGTGTGCTTGTTGCCAGGGCAGCAGGTCAACAAAACAAAGTCAAGCTCTGTCCACACCTTACATCTGTGGTTAACATTAAAGATAGAAATGTAGGGATCTTTCTGCACTGTTGTCTAATGGGTTTGAAAGGTTGGAGGGAAATCTAACAGGAGAAGACAGGTAACCTTTGCCTTAGGAGGATAGAAAGGTGTGGTGAGCAATAATCAGATCTCTGTTATTCTGTATTGCACCATCAACTCTCCTGCTGTGATGGCTTTGGGTGTTATGGAAAAGTGAAAGGGACAGAACTGAATCAAGAATCATGAAAATCGCAGTTCTGCTTTTAATAAATGTAGGACAAAAAAGAATAAGATAAATATGTGGTGGACAGAGAAAAGGCAGTAAAAGAGAAAGAAAGAAAGAAAGAAAGAAAGAAAGAAAGAAAGAAAGAAAGAAAGAAAGAAAGAAAGAAAGAAAGAAAGAAAACAGTCAAGCTCTATAAATGGAAAGGAAGGTGCTGGCACACTGTCAACAAAAATAATGAGCATCATTTATGTATTTATTTATATTTTTCACAGCCTCATGTCTCGCATTGTTTTAAATATTTGACACAAGGTTTGCATTAGCATTACAGTCTAACCTCACTCATCCTTACATCTAAATGGTAGCAAATCCTTGCAGCCATGTTTCAGTATCTAATGGAAGGCCTTCAGATAAAACAGAAGCTGTTTGAAATGAACAACAGAAAGGTACGTGTGAATATAGTATCTGGACATCTTCATACATTTAAACAGCACATAGTACATATACCATTTTTGAAACACCAAAAAGTACTTTCAGTTATTTTTTATGATCTGCACTGTTATATCTACATTATTTCACCTGCACCTTTATGCTCAATCCATTCTCTAGTTTCAAGCACAAAGTCTACAAAAGGCACTGTGTCTGCAGTCTTATGCAATCTATTTAAGGGTTAATAGAGGATCTTGATTTAACTAAGAACATTTTGTCTTAACTAAGACAAAAAAAGACACAATGCTGAGTTGGTATTTTGCCAATTTTGCCCAGTAGGTCACTTTGTGTGCAATGTTACATGAACATGGGTGTGTGGAAAGTTTGAAAGAATGGATTTCAGCCGTATTAATTCTCCTGAATGAGGTTACTGATCCAGTTATAACCATGCCATAATAATACTCTTAATATTTTTATCCCCAGTGGATTTATAATGGAATGATTGATGGCACTTGTAACATTGCAGGCCTGAATTATTTTGTTGCTCAATAAGGATTTAACATTTTAACGTCTTAATAGCTAGTGGATACCTATATGGAGATGTGGATTTTTTTATTCTCATGGAAAAACAGTATATACAGCTATTACAGGCTCTAAAACAGGCTCTTTTATTTAGCACAGGGGCTAGATTAACAAATAATCAGACGTCACCCAAACGAACATTCCTTTACGGTTTAATAGTACTGCCTTTATGAATTTCTTCACTGATAAAATATAATAACAAATGTAGAATCTACAGCATCTTGTAATTCAGTTTCATTCGTCACACCCAAAGAAAAACTGAATTGCTTTACAACTACAGGACAGGAAAAGCTAAATAAACTTATCACTGCATCTAAACCAACAACATGTTTATTAGATCCTGTACCCACTAAATTACTGAAAAAGTTGCTACCTGTAGCAGAAGAACTGCTTCTCAATATTATTAACTTGTCATTACCTCTGGATAAAATACCAAAACCGTTCAAGCTGGTGATTGTTAAGCTTTATAAAAATACAAACACACAACTAGATCTTGATCTGGAAAATTACAGACCCGTTTCAAATTTTACGTTTGTCTAACATTTTTGAAAAAGTTGTGTCTGCTCAATTATGCTCATTCCTGCTAAAAAGTTATCTATGAAGAATTTGATGAAGAACAAATGACTTGCTTCTTGCGTCAAACCAAGGCTGCATCTCATTGCTAGTTTTACTTGATCGTAGTGCTGCATTCGACACTATAGATCATGACATACTCTTAGATCGATTAAAACACATTACGGGTATTCAAGGGCAGGCTTTAAGATGGTATAAATACTATATGTCTGATCACTATCACTTTGTCTATTTAAACAGTCTATTTAACGCCAGTAAAGTATGGAGTTCCATACGGTTGTCTAAAAGGGACAGTATTAAACATGCAGCTGACTGTCATTAAAGGGATGGTTCACCCTAAAATTTAATTTCTGTCATTATTTACTCACTCTCATGTTGTCCCAAAACTGTATTTATTTCTTTCTTGTGCTGAACACAAAATAAGATATTTTGGTGAATCTGGGTAACCAAACAGTTGCTGGTCCACCTTGACTTTGACCTTAACTTTGAAAAATATGGAAGTCACTGAGTATCAGCAAACTGTTTGGTTTTCGTTGTTCCTCAAAATAGCATTTACGTTCAGCAGAAGAAAGAAATTTACTTAGGTTTAAAACAACTTTTGAGTAAATGATAAACACCATGACAGAATCGACAGACAAATGGCATAATTTAAATTTTTGGGTGAACAATTCCTTTAACGCTAATACATTTACGCATTTAGCAGACACTTTTAACCAAAGCGACTTACAGTGCATTCACACTATACATTGTTTTGTCAGTATGTCTGTTCCCTGGGAATTGAACCCATAACCTTTCGCGCTGTTAACGCAATGCTCTATCACTGAGCCACTGTGACACTAATAAAACAACAAAACACAGAGAAAAATCACTCACTATTCTTGACTGAAAAACTTGAATACAGTTGCTTTAGGAATCAGTCCATATTCATTTTATTTTTACATTTGTTCATTCAGCTTCTTGAATGCTCCTGCTAAATAAATCTATTGTACCTGGAAATAAAGCACTGTTTGTTTTACTTGTATATTATGTGTATTTGTAATC
This sequence comes from Gymnocypris eckloni scoliostomus, assembly GCA_027564155.1. NCBI lineage: Eukaryota > Metazoa > Chordata > Actinopteri > Cypriniformes > Cyprinidae > Gymnocypris > Gymnocypris eckloni. The sequence goes on from CM050431.1 coordinate 25,793,931, forward strand.
TGTATCTTTGTTCTTATTTTTTAATGAGAAAGATACATTTTTTGTTATCTTTTCCACTTTGGCCTAAATTGGCCTTTGACCATCATGGCCTCCTAATCATCCCTATTCACTGATTGGCTTCATCACTCTGTCTCCTCTCCACCAATAAGCTGGTGTGTGGTGGGCGTTCTGGCACACTATGGCTACGGCACATTGTTGATGAGATTCCCCCAAAGTGCTTTGAGTACCCAGAAAAGCGCTATGTAAATGTAACAAATTATTATTATTATAAATATCTGCCCTTTTTTGTTACCTTGAAAGGCTTTATAATAGGGAAATTAGTTTGGCTGTACTGCTCAGACATCTTGCAAAATAGTAAAACCAACATGACAAAGAATCATGATAAGATCGTGAATAGTGATATTTCTAAAAAAAATTGTGATATTATATTTTTTTCCATATCGCCCACCCCTACTGTGTACACATCAGGAAGGTGTTATGGAATTTTAGTTTAGTTTAAGTTTGTTAATGCTGTGTTTTGTTTTAGTTTTTAATTCTTTATAGTTTTCCTTAAATCAAATCTCATACCAACATGAAACAAGGGACTGCTGCGTTATTTGCCTCACACAAACCTGGGTGTCTGCAATGGTTCCAGACTCAGCCATTGAGCTCACGGGCTTCTCCGTGCACCGCTCGGATAGAATGAAAGAGCTCACAGGGAAAAGCAGAGGCGGGGGCGTTTGTTTCTATATCAACAACTCGTGGTGTGATGAAAGGAACTTACACTCTATTGAATCCTTCTGCTCCCCTGATCTGGAATTTCATATGCTTCTGTGTCGACCATTCTGGCTACCGAAGGAATTTACAGCGATCATAATCACGGCTGTTTACATTCAAGCCAACAAGCCAACACAGACCAGGCACTCAGGGAACTGTACGGGAATATAAGTGAGCAGGAAACCGTGCACCCAGATGCAGCTTTCGTTGTTATGGGGGACTTTAATAAAGCCAACTTCAGAACAATAGCTCCAAAATACTTTCAACACATCACCATCAACACGCGTGGAGATCGTATACTCGACCACTGCTACTCCCCCTTCCGGGACGCATACAAATCCCTCGCCCGCCCACCTTTCGGCAAATCGGATCACTCTTCCGTTCTGCTCCTGCCTGCTTATAGGCAGAAACTGAAACGTGAAGCACCCGCCCTCGGGACGATCCAATGCTGGTCAGACCAATCGGACGCTATACTACAGGACTGTTTTGATCACGTGGACTGGGACATGTTCCGGGCAGCGTCTGATGACGACATAGAGGCGTATTCAGATACGGTCACGTGTTTCATCAGGAAGTGTATAGAGGATGTAGTTCTGACCAAAACAATCCGTATCTACCCCAACCAAAAACCGTGGATTAACAGCGATGTTCGATCAGCCTAGTTAGCGCGGACATCTGCCTTTAAATCCGGAAACACTGATGATCGGAAACAAGCCAGTTACGATCTCAGGAGATCCATCAAAGCAGCCAAACGACAATATAAAAACAAAGTTGAAGAACATTTTAACAACAACAACCCAAGAAGCATGTGGCAGGGCATCAACAACATCATAGGCTTTAAAGGGAACAAACCAGCTACTTTGAACATTGCCGCCTCTCTACCGGATGAGCTTAATACTTTTTATGCTCGTTTCGAGGCTGATAACACCGCCCACACAGAGAGCGCTCACACGGCTGCTGCAGAAGAGGTCAGTCCACTCTCCCTTTCTGTCGCGGATGTAACCCGATCCTTCAAACGGGTGAACATCCGTAAAGCTGTGGGCCCGGATGGTATACTAGGCCGTGTGCTCAAAGCATGCGCTTTCCAACTAGCCGGGGTTTTTACAGACATTTTCAATCTGTCCCTCTCTCTGTCTGTGGTTCCCTCATGCTTCAAAATTTTTTAGACATAAACATAAGTGTCATGAATAATGTGTTTCTGTTAGTGTCCCCAGACGGGATACTCAGAACTTGTCGATCTGTTAGTATCCCTTCCCTTGCAGGAATGAGACATATAACTAGGAGTGTCTTTTGAAAGTATACCTTTATCCCTTTCAGATGAGGAGCTTGCAATTTGGTGCTTCTCCGTTTCTGTGCTATGATTGGCTGTTCTATCAGAGCGGGGGGAACACGGTGTTGCCCACCTTCTTCCCTCTTGTGGAACTTATTTTCATAGTCCAACACACATTAATGGCGCTTTTTCACTGCCTGGTATGACTCAGCTCGGCACAGCTCAGTACGGCACATCGCAGTTCAGCTCATTTTGCGTTTCCACTGCAGATTACTCACGTGTCATTATAGTTGCTCCGCCTCTGCTACCGTGACTCCTGAAAAACAATTCCATATCGCTTCATCACACTTTCGCTGGATCCGCTCCTTGGCTATCAATGAGAGGAACGTCTTTACTTCCTCAACAGACAACGAAACAGCTGTAATGTAATGTAATATGTAAAGGAAACCTGTCAATTATTTTTAAACAGGTCAAGAAGTCTGAGATCTGCTGGTGATCGACGCTATCACAGAGATGCTCTAAATCACTCTCCAGGAACATTCTCTTTCACCATTCCCGTCTGGTGGAATGATCTTCCCACCCCCATCCGGAATGCTGGATCCCTGTCTATCTTCAAGCAACAACTGAAAACTCATCTCTTTCGACACTACTTGACTTCATCCTCCTTCCCTTGCTAGCTTGTACTTATTTGAACAATGCCTGAGACTTGGTCTTATGAACACTTCCTCTGTCTGTTTGTCTCTTCAAGATGAATCGCTTTATGTATTCTCCAATTGTAAGTCGCTTTGAACAAAAGCGTCTGCAAAATGCCTATATGTACATGTAAATGTAAATTTAGCTCAAAGGGAATAATTTGTGATTTAGGGAATTTAGATAATTTAGGGAATTTGAACAGACTCACTGTTTCAAGGCTGATCACTGATTCAGCCAGCGATTAACTGAACGGGCCATATAACATCAACTCTGCACTGGATATTAAAATCCAATATATAGTGAAAACACTATTTAATAGCACAGTAACAAGATCCATTACCATAAGACATTACCTTGTAAGCACAAAACACAAGATACTTCTCTTTTCAATATAAATAAGACTTTATTGGATAAATGAACACACAAATTCACACATTCACACATTGTAGTAAGAGAGAAAGTGAGGAAAGAATGAGTTTAAGAGGATGAAAATGTGAAATCCCAAGCTTATAGCAATATTTGCTATTGCATAGACCTGAACAACCATCAATCACTTATTTAAGCCTCGCATTGAGTTTCTCAATGAGGCTAAAATTTATTTTAAAAAAGCAGCTCAGCAAGAATCTGGAGTCTGTACTTGCATTGCCTTTGGGTTAAGGAATTCCCTTTTGTCATTGTCATTGCAGAAAGGGGGTTTCCAGAGGTTGCTGATTGGCTGACCTCCGTGGTCATTCGTAGTAAAGTCTTGGGCGTTGGCTTAAGATGTGGAGTTGTGGTCTGGTTCAAGTTTGAAGCGGGTGCAGTCAGAGCTGGACGTTGCGGCAAACTTAGAACATGAAATTAAATGGAAAGTAAAGAAACAGAAGTAAAAGAATAAAAGGATATAATGAGATTATAGGTGTTTTTTCTTCTCATCGCGTTGTTAAGTAGCAGCTGGCATGTAGGCCAGAGCACACTCAAAGAGCACTAAAAAACAGTGTCAAAACGTGGTGGCAAAAGCAAACAGAGTGGAGAAAGAAGGAGAAGGATGTTTGCTGGTGTCCTGAGTTTTTAAACTTGGCTTTTGGACACCTCCCAACTGGTGTGTTGACTAATTCGATGTTATCTTAGCTCAGAGTGTTGCTGTGCCCCCCAACATAAATCACGAATCAGTCACATGGTCCAAATTTCACCTTCTTGCAAAGTATACTTTTGAATGTGATTTCTATAACCAGAATATGACACATTTGACATAGTGCTCATTAGGCAAGGCAAGGCAAGTTTATTTATATAGCACATTTCATACACAGTGGTAATTCAAAGTGCTTTACATAAAAAGTGAAATAATCATTCACAGCAATAAAAACAAGGAGTTAAAAATAATAAAACAAGGAATTTTAAAATGATATAGAAATTGATTTAAAATGAAATTTAAAACAGTTAAATAGAATAGGATTATACATAAAATAATGCAGTCAGTTCGGACGTAGAAGAAACGATTAAAGCATGATTTTTCAAACTCATACATACATGAATATGAACCATTAAGGCTTAAGCTAATCAATAGTTATAAAAAAAGACAAACAATGAGTGATTAAAAACATGTTGCTTACATAATATGGAGTTATGCATAGCAACCATTAGTTGCTCATAAGTCCTTTTAAGATGATGACAGTCTCTGTGTAATTCTGTGTAGAATAAAAAGACATGTTCTGCGAAGACCAGAGAGGTTAAATGGTATTTCAGTCTCAGTCTTTGTTTTGTGGGGGAGGACCCACCCAACGAAGTCTCTACTAATGATTTCCCTCATGTGATGGTCATGATGTGCTGTGTCTTTGACCATCAAGCTTAGTTACTTGCCCAACATTTGACTATCTCCTTCTTGAGTAGGAATTATCAATAAGTGTTCCATTTGTTTTAACGCTGTGAGCTGCTCAAAGCTGCTAGTTGGTGGACTTGCTTCAGACTAGTGGTGCCAGGATCTGTGGACAGATTTACGACGTTGTCTTGTTATCCGGGGCCTCTCAGTGGAATTTGGCTCTTTGGGTTGTTCTAATCTGATCGAATCTTCATTTGTCTGATTCGTTCTGATATCCTACACAGCCATTTTTTGGTTGTTAAAAGAAATATGCGCTCATTCAAAACAGTTGCGTTCGGTTCTTTGCTGGCTGTGCTGATTTAAATCTAGCGGGTCTGTTCTGTGTCTCGAACCGCAAGTTCAATGACGCAGGCAGTCAAGTCAAGTCAAGTCACCTTTATTTATATAGCGCTTTTAACAATACAAATTGTAACAAAGCACTGCACAAAATCAAAATAGGCAAATTGTATCAATAATGTAAAATGACAGGATTTAACACTCAATTATCAGCTGAATGCATTTCATTATTGAATTTAGTAATGGCATTGTCCAGCTTAGTTCAGTTTAAATAATATGTGCAATCAAGTCGATGATTGTGCTGGAAATGAAGTGTCCCCAACTAAGCAAGCCAGAGGCGACAGCGGCAAGGAACAAAAACTCCATCGGTGACAGAATGGAGAAAAAACCTTGGGAGAAACCAGGCTCAGTCGGGGGGCCAGTTCCCCTCCGGCCAGACGAATCAGTAATTTGTTCCAACTGCAGCAGAGTCAGAGTGTAAGTGGTCCACTGGTTCCAGGGGTCTTTCCCCGATGGATGTCTAGGTGATGAGGTCCTCACTGGAGATCTGTCTCTGGAGCTCATCTATGTGTCCTAGACTCCACTGACGGTCAGGGCTGCAGAGGTTGTCTCCAGGTGCTGATCCTCCATTTATGGCAGACTTTGGTTAAGTCAGTATAATCGCTGATGGTTGGCTTCCTCTGAGGTCCTCGGAGGGGTTGTCATCTCTTCTCAGGTGTTCGGTCATCTCAGATCGCTTAAGGGTTGGATCCAGACTGAAGCTTGTGTAATTTTAGCTACCACGGGATGTTAATCCCGTGGCAGAAACATAGAAACAGTAAGACAATTAAGTAGTTGTTCCATCCAGGAATAACCCTGGATGAAATTATCAGTATAACCCAAGCTAAAGCATAATAATGTGCATTTGTTCAGATAGACTGGCAGTACAAGATTGTGAGATGCATTATATGAATGCTTGGCTAAAGAGATGCCTTTAATCTAGATTTAAACAGAGAGAGTGTGTCTGAACCCTGAACGTTATCAGGAAGGCTATTCCAGAGTTTAGGAGCCAGATATGAAAATTTCTACCTCCTTTAGTGGAATTTGCTGTTCTAGGTACTACCAAGAGTCCAGAGTTTTGTGACCTTAGGGAGTGGGTTGGATTGTAGCGTGATAGAAGATTAGTTAGGTACGCAGGAGCTAAATCATTTAGGGCCTTATAGGCAAGTAATAATATTTTGAAACTGACACGGAACTTAATAGGTAGCCAGTGCAGAGACTGTAAAATTGGAGTAATATGATCATATTTTCTTGACCTGGTAAGGACTCTAGCCGCAGCATTTTGTACTATCTGTAGCTTGTTTATTGAAGATGCAGGACAACCACCTAGCAGTGCATTACAATAGTCCAGTCTAGAGGTCATGAATGCATGAACTAGCTTTTCTGCATCAGAAACACTTAACATGTTCCGTAGCTTGGAAATGTTTCTAAGATGGAAGAATGCTGTTTTTGTAACATTGGAAATATGATTTTCAAAAGATAGGTTGCTGTCTAGTATAACACCCAGATTTTTTACTGTAGAGGAAGTAACAGTACATCCGTCTAGTTGCAAATTGTAATCCAAGAGATTCTGTGTACCGTTTTTAGGTCCAATAAGTAATATCTCGGTCTTATCTGAATTTAATAGGAGAAAATTACTGGTCATCCAATCTTTTATATTTTTAACACACTCTGTTAGCTTAGATAGTTTAGAAGTTTCATCTGGTTTTGTTGAGATATATAGTTGAGTGTCATCAGCATAACAATGGAAACTAATCCCGTATTTTCTAATAATATTACCAAGGGGCAACATATATAATGAAAATAATAGAGGACCTAGGACAGATCCTTGTGGTACTCCATACTTTACTGGTGATAATTGAGATGACTCAATTTGTTTAAATAAAGAAAGTGGTGGCGATCGGACAGGTAGGATCTAAACCACCTTAAAGCCAGCCCTTGAATACCTGTATAGTTTTGTAATCGATCTATCAGTATGTCATGATCTATAGTGTCGAACGCAGCACTAAGATCAAGTAAAACTAGCAATGAGATGCAGCCTTTGTCTGACGCAAGAAGCAAGTCATTTGTAATTTTAACAAGTGCAGTTTCTGTGCTATGGCGGGGCCTGAAACCTGACTGAAATTCTTCATAGATATCATTTTTTTTGCAAAAGGAGCACAGTTGAGCAGACACTACTTTTTCTAATATTTTCGACATAAACGGAAGATTTGAAATGGGCCTGTAATTTGCCAGTTCACAAGGATCTAATTTTGGTTTCTTAATAAGAGGCTTAATAACTGCCAGCTTAAATGGTTTTGGGACGTGACCTAAAGATAACGAGGAGTTAATAATATTGAGAAGCAGTTCTTCTGCAACAGGTAACAACTCTTTCAATAGTTTAGTGGGTACAGGATCTAATAAACATGTTGTTGGTTTAGATGCAGTGATAAGTTTATTTAGCTCTTCCTGTCCTATAGTTGTAAAGCAATGCAGTTTTTCTTTGGGTGCGATGAATGAAGCTGAAGTACTAGATGCTGTAGAATCTACGTTTGTTATTGTATTTCTGATATTATCTATTTTATCAGTAAAGAAATTCATAAAGTCATTACTATTAAACTGTGAGGGAATATTTAGATCGGGTGACATCTGTTTATTTGTTAATCTAGCCACTGTGCTAAATAGAAACCTTGGATTGTTTTGGTGATTATCTATGAGTTTGCGGATATACTCGGTCCTTGCAGTTTTTAGAGACAGGGTTGGCTCGTGAAGACTCAGGTATTTTTATTTAAGACAGATAAACTCACAGAGGTGCGCACTCTCGTCACCCGGAAACATCAACTCTCTCGTTTCGTCTCCGCGATCACTCTCTGTATTCGTTCCGACTGTTTCTGCCCGAGTCTTCACTCCGTCTCTCTGCTGAACTGCTGCCGTTCCACGGCAGCTTTTATCCGGTCTCCACGCCCATTACTGCAATCAGACACAGGTGATCCTCATTTTGCACTTGACCCACTTACTTACCGCTGTCTCCTGAGTCTTTCTCCGCTGCAGACTTCGCTGAACCACGCCCCCTCGCCACATACCCCACCGCCCGACTCAGGCCGGAAGCCCTCCGCCTGCTGCCCCCATTCCTGGAGAGGAAGTCGGCTACAGTCATCTGCGCCCGGCCTGTGGATCACCTTGAATTTGAAGGGCTGTAATGCCAGATACCAACGGGTGATCCGTGCGTTGGTATCCTTCATGCGGTGGAGCCACTGCAAGGCGTGGTCCGAACAGAGGTGAATTCCCGTCCCAGGAGATAATAGCGGAGGGTGAGGACCGCCCACCGGATCGCCAAACACTCCTTCTCAATGGTGCTGTACATCGTTGTTACGTCCCTGCACGTTCTGTGCGTTCCTGTCTTTCTCTCTCTCTCTCTCTCTCTCTCGCTCGCTCTAACCATCTAGATTTGCTCCACCTCCAGTCTGCTGGAGGACTATCATTTGCTATCCGTGCCGTGACGTCACCTACTCCGCAGCAAATCAAGGTTCCCGCCACCAGTTAAAGGGACGCCGAAAGGACGCGAGGAAACACTTGTTTCGCTGCTCTGTTTGTTTTGTTGTTGCACGCCGTTATCTTTTTTTCTGTTACCTTCTCGCTTTGAAATATTATTATGATACTTTCCCTTTACGCTCAGTTTTTCCCTGTTGATGGCGTGGTCATTTAGAGTAAAGAGGACAGTTTATATGTCACGTGACTTACATAATACAAACACGTAGGAAATTCGATATGTATATATACACCAGGTAAGAGAGTGAATGCCACCTTCTGTATGTGTTTGCTAGTTAGAGTATTTTATTTAGGGCGTTTGACACTGAAGATTTGATGTCTTTTCTTTTCTTTTGTTTATTAGTTAGATTAGAGGTTTAATACAAAGTTAGAATGAGTTTTGTTTTGTTCTTTTCATTTCTTTGGCTTCACTAATACGTCCCCTTTTTTCTCTTGGGTATTTATTTAATATCTTTTTGATCTGTAAATATTTTGCCTATTTTTCATTGCTTATATTCACCATTTATTATTATTACGATTATTCACATCTTGTATAATTTCGTTTATGTAATAAATTATCTTTCTTTCGATTACTTTGTACGTGTGTCCCTTGCCACCTAAATCACACCATTTATCATGACCTCAATGTTACCTCTTTGACACGTAATTCATAAGAGTTCGTAACAATCGCCTCTCTTAGAGAGCTTCCGACTGATGTACAGCACCGGGCACCTCACCCCTATCTCCTGGGTCAGGACAGCTCCCAGCCCCGGTCCGGGCGTCCGTCTGCAGCAAGAAGGAGAGAAAAGTCAGGAGAGTGTAATAGCGGCCCGCCACAGAGCAGCCTTTACCTGGGTGAAAACCTGCTGGCACTGCTCCGTCCACGGACCGTATCTGGGACCTCCTTTTAGTGAGGTCAGTCAGCGGGCTGGTGAGCTCCGGAATAGTCAGGAACAAACCTCCTGTAATACCCGCCAGCCCCAGGAACTGCCTCACCTCCTTTTGGTCTTGGGTCTCGGGCAGGCCGCAATAGCTGCCGTCTTATCAATTTGAGGACGCACCTGTCCGTGACCCAAGTGGAAACCCAGATAACGCACCTCCACCCGCCCAATCGCACACTTCTTTGGGTTGGCCGTTAGTCCCGCTCCCCTCAGCGCTCTCAGCACCTCCCGCAGGTGCACCATGTGCGCTGCCAGTCCTGACTGTAGATGATGATGTCATCCATTTAGGCAGCGGCGAATGCGTGTGCGGTCGGAGGATTTTGTCCATGAGGCGCTGAAAGGTAGCGGCGCCCAACAACCCAAACGGAAGCGTGACAAATTGGTGCAATCCAAGCGGCGTTGTGAAGGCTGACTTTTCTTTGGATAACGGTGATAAGGGGATCTGCCAATATCCTTTAGTTAAGTCCAGCGTCGAATAAAACGAAGCGGTACCCAGCCGATCAAGCAACTCGTCAACCAGCGGCATTGGATAGGCGTCAATTTCGACACCGCATTCACCTTCTGCGATAATCCACGCAGAATCGGACCGAGCCGTCTGTTTTCGGTACCAAAACGATCGGGCTCGCCCCAGTCACCGCGGACTCTTCTATTACTCCCATGTCTAACATCGCCTCTAATTCTGACTGGACCACCTTTTTCTTGTGCTCCGATGCGATACGGCCGGGCTGCGCACTACCACGCCGGCTCGGTCTCAATATGGTGTTGAATAAGGTTGGTTCGACCGGGCCGGGCGAGAACACGTCCGCAAATTCTCTCTGCAACCGGGCTACATCGGTGAGCTGGGAGGGTGAGAGGTGATCCCCGGGCCAGAGTGAGTGATGGAACTTTGAGGCTCGCCTCTGGCCCGAGATCTTCCTCGTTACCTACTACCGTCGCCAGCATCACCGGCTCGATCCATTTTTTAAGGAGGTTGAGGTGATAAATCTGACGGATCCGTTCGAACCACCTCATAATTGAGATCCCCTACCTGCCGTGTGACCTCAAACGGTCCTTGCCACTTGGCGGTAATTTGGAGCTAGAGGTAGGAGTAACACAAGTACTTTATCTCCCGGCGTGAAATTGCGTAATCTGGCCCCCGATTGTATAGCCGGCTTTGCTTGTCCTGGGCCTGTAACAAATTCTCCATGGAGAGCTGCCCCAACGTGTGGAGTGTTCTCAGGTCCAGCACATGCTGAATTTCATTTTACTCCTCCCAAGTCTCCCTCAGGACGGGGCTGGCGGCCGTACAGGAGCTCAAGGGGAAAACCCCGTGGAGGCTTGCGGACCTCGAAAAGGGGTTCCAGCCATTTGTCCCAATTTTTGGCGTCTTCGTGAATGAACTTTGAATCATTGTTTTCATCCACCAGGCCGTGTGGGTGATAGACACTGGTGCGAATCGATTTAATTCCCAACAACTCATAAAGTTCGCGAATGGTTCGTGACATAAACGCCAGGCCCTGATCGGTGAGAATCTCTTCGGGATTCCCACCGGGAGATCATACTAAACAGAGCCTCCGCTACACTCTTTATGCGGAAATGTTGCGGAGCGCCACTGCCTCCGGGTATCGGGTTGCATAATCCACTAGAACCAATGCAAACCGATGCCCTCGTGCTGACCGTTCCAATGGCCCGATGAGGTCCATACCAATTCTTTCGAAGGGGACCTGCATTAGCGGAAGGGGTGCAAAGGCGCTTTTGGGAGGCCGGGGATTCACTAACTGACATTCACGACAAGCCGCACCACCGCGTACATTCTCGTGAATGCCCGGCCAAAAAAACCGGGCCATTAAACGGTTCAGTGTTGCTGCTTGACCCAGATGCCCTGCCATAGGATTACAGTGAGCCGCCTGGAAAAGCATATCCCGACGGATTTTTGGTACCAACAACTGGGTTGTATCTTGTTTTGACTGAGCGTCCTGCGCCACTCGATACAACCTATCTTTTAATATAGCAAAATAGGGATAGGAAGGGGCCGTGTGGACTGGAGAGGCCGGCCGTCAATGGAACGGACCTGGTCGAACGCGTTTTCAGCGACTCGTCCTGGGACTGCTCCAGGGGAAAATCATCACGCCCGTGAGGATTAGCCTCTCGACCGCGCTCCTCCTGGTGCCGCCTCAGCGGGTCCTGGCTCAGCCTCTCCCGTTCGCACGCCTCCCCTCCGGCTTCTCTTTTCCGCAGGAGGCATCCACACAAAACTCCCAATAAAATTTTAAACTGGCCAATTGGTTCCCAAAATCAGCGGATGCCGGAGGCGGGGGTTAACTGCCACCTCCACCTTATGCTTTTGCCCCCGAAATTGGATGGTTAACAGCACTACTGGGTATGTCACCACATCCCCATGTACACACCTCACCCGAACCATGCAGCTCTTATCCAATGCCTCGGGCTGAATTAGGCTTTGATGGATCGAGGTCTGGTTACATCCTGAATCCACCAAAGCCCAATAAGTACCCCCCCTAATACTCACAGGTATTTGGTACCCGCCAGCTTGATCGGGGGCAGCCTGTGGGGCGTCCGGAACCCGGACCAGTGTCCCCACCTCCATCACTGGACACCGATCGATGAAGTGGCCCGGGTCCCCGCAACGCCAACAGGCCGGCCCAGGCTTCCCCGCCACCCTAGTGGCGGGAAGTGGGACAAGGAATTGGCGTGGAGACCGGAGGAACGGGAATGAGCGGAGCTCGGCCTGGCTGACCCCGCCTCCCTGGCGTGGGCTCTCCCGGCCGCCGACTCCGTGCCGTCCTCCTCTCCATCGAGGCTGGGCTCGAGGAACCACGCCGCACGGGACCTGGGAAGGAAGATAGGGGGAGACACAGAAGGGGAAGAGAGAGAGAGAGAGACGGATGGTAGGGTTTCGCCAACCCCATGGCACGCCACCATCTGGTCCTCGGCGAGTTGGATGGCCAGATCCAGCGACGCCGGGCGGTGGCACTGGACCCACTGCGCGGTCGCCTTAGGAGCCGCGCAATAAACTGCTCCAGCACCACCTGGTCGATGACATGGTCGACGCCGCCTTCCCGCCAACAGCCATCTGCGGCAGGCGTCCCGGAGCTGGTGAGCCATCACGGCAAGGGCCGGCCGTTCTCCCCAGCTCCAGTGTGAACGGCGCTGGCGGTGCTGCTCGGGCTCCGGCCGACCCGCTGGAGGATGGCTGCGTTTCAGGTCGTAGACCAGGAGGTTCTGGACTGGCAGCTGCTGCGCCCGCCAACTGCGCCTCCCGGTTAGCAGGGGAAGAGGCGCACTGGCCAGTCCGTTTGTGGCCACCCACATGCCGCCGCGGTCTTTTCGAAGAGGTCGAGGAACGCCTCCGGGTCATCCTGCGGCCCCATCTTCTGTACCGGCATGTGGGTGGGCGGGCCGGGACTGTTGGATTCTCACCGGCCCGAACCTCCCGGTCCATCCAGCTCCGGAACAGCTCGCGGTCCTCCGCTGGTTCTGGACGAGGGCACAGAATCTCTCTCCTGGTCTGCCCTCATGTCCATCAGCGCTTTGTGTTCTTGGTGGAGTCCGCGGCGACTGGATGACATCCGCAAATGGCGATCCGGTGAGGACATGATGGCAGCGGCGTTCCGGCTTCCTTCCCGGGTTTCGCAACCAGTGTAACAAAGTTCATAGGAAGGAAGGAAGCGGACAGGGTTGGCTCGTGAAGACTCAGGTATTTTATTTAAGACAGATAAACTCACACAGGTGCGCACTCTCGTCACCCGGAAACATCAACTCTCTCGTTCGTCTCGCGATCACTCTCTGTATTCGTTCCGACTGTTTCTCTCTGACAGCTCGTGCGCCCGAGTCTTCACTCCGTCTTTCTCTGAACTGCCGTTCACGGCAGCTTTTATCCGGTCTCCACGCCAATTACTGCAATCAGACACAGGTGATCCTCATTTTGCACTTGACCCACTTACTTACCGCTGTCTCCTGAGTCTTTCTCCCGCTGCAGACTTCGCTGAACCACGCCCCCCTCGCCACACTAACGTATTAGAGAAGATAGTTCCCATGTTGCTAGTAATTGTGTCTAGTTCATCTGTATTTATGGGTACACAGAGCAGTTGAGATAAATCAGGCAGGTTATTTGTGAATCTGTCTTTAGTGGCTGGAATAATAATTCTGCCTGGGACGATAACGCGAGCCATATAGTTAATATCAGTAATATGCAGCATGCATGATACAAGGAAATGGTCAGTAACATCATCACTTTGAGGTATGATATCTATATCAGTTAGATCAATTACATGTGATATTATTAAATCTAGCGTATGATTAAAGCGATGCGTGGTAGCGGTGACATTTTGCTTGACACCAAAAGAGTTTATTAGGTCAGTAAACGCATAGTCCTAATGCATCATTTGTATTATCAACGTGAATGTTAAAATCTCCAACAATTAGTGCTTTATCAACATTAACCAATAGGTCTGAGAGGAAATCTGCAAATTCTTTTAGAAAATCTGTATATGGCCCTGGCGGTCTATACACAGTAGCCAGAGCAAGAGATAGGACAGATTTATTTTGCTTATCTGACAGTTTAACATTGAGCATAAGTATTTGAATGAGTCAAACCTGTATCCTGTTTTCTGAGTCACATTGAGAATATCACTATATATTGTTGCAACACCGCCACGACCAGTCTGACGAGGCTCGTGCTTATAACAGTAGCTTGGTGGAGTCGATTCATTTAGACTAAAATAATCATTTGTTTTAAGCCAGGTTTCAGTCAGACAGAGTACATCAAAACTATTATCTGTGATTATTTCATTTACAATAACTGCTTTCGGTGAGTGATCGGATATTTAGGAGCCCAAGTTTTAAAAATTGTTTTTGTTCATTTATTTTGCATTTTCTGGTTTAATCACGATCAGATTTGTTCTAGATCCTGCATTAAATTTATATTTTGAACTCACTATTCGGGGAACAGACACAGTCTGTATAGATTGGACACTGCAAGTACCTTTATCATTTAAGTGGGTAGAACAAAAGTCATCATAGCTGTTATTGGAGAATTGGCTTACTAGTCAGATGGAGCGTAGCGTCCTGGTGATGTTGTCCGACAGGAGTTCCGCACCGACTCTGCTGGGGTGCAGGCCATCAGCACGAAATAGCCTAGGACGCTCCCAGAAAAGATTCCAATTATTAACAAAGAGAATTTTCTGCTCTGTACACCATGAAAACAACCATTCATTTAAAGCAAACAGTCTACTGAACTTTTCGTGTCCTCGTCGATACGTGGGAAGAGGTCCTGACACGATGATCGTCGCCGTGGGCGATGTGCTGCGTACCGTCTCGATCAGGCTCCTGAAGTCCCTCTTCAGTGTCTCCGTCTGCCGCAGCTTGGTGTCGTTAGCCCCCGCGTGAATCACAACAGCTGCAACGCTCTCGTCATCCTTCAGGAGAATCTGGGTATCTGCACAGAAACATCAAGAACATGAGCACCAGGGAGACAATGAGTGTGCACTTTACCTTCAGCTAACGTAGCACGGACATGCCGGACGATTGAGTCTCCGATGACCACAGCGTCACGATCAGTCTCGCAGAGAGAGGCGGCGGTTCCGGGATGAGATGTCGAAGACCGGAGGGAGAAAGTCGTCGCCGGGGCCTCGATCGCGTCTTCCGCTGCTGCACCCAGGGTCCGTGGTTTCCGGCGCCGGAGTGAAGGCCATCTGTGACGATCGCGTCCGGGTGCATGGGACCTGTGCAGAGAAACACACGGAGTAGAGGTGGTGGGAGTGTTAGCAGCGCTGCATACTTACCCGGACTTATGAGCGTCAGCCGAGATGTTTCAGCGTTGCTTTCCGTTTCCTCAGCTGGGCCTGTTTCCCAAGCAGCTCGTGGATCCGTCTCTCCACGGCCTCCAGCTCGAGCTGCACCGAATGCAGCTCGACGTGTCCTCGCCTGCACACAAAGGTAGACACAAATCCGCCATTAAAGTAAGTAACAGTGAAACAATGTTAAATGTGTGTATGCGTGTGTGAAAAAGGGTATTAGCTGTGTTAAGCGGCACCGCGCTGGCTTTGCTAACGGGCTATAAGCTAATAGCGGACTCGGAAATCAAAATAAAACTTGCGATAACAAGCCGCTCTGATTATTCTCGTTGCAGAATGCGATCGGGGATATATTCACACGTTATAGAAACAAAAATTATTGTATATAAAATCGGAATTTAAGATAGAAAATAGACGATAAATAATTGGCTTGACGGAGATTCAAATCAGAACATGCAGGCAGTGACAATTTGTTCAATTGACAATTAGTGCCATACCATACAGTGGAAAAGCGCCATTAGTTTCAATAATATTTTACCGATGGATTATTCACTTACCAAACCACAACCAAAATACTTTTGAAAATGTTGTGAATGCATTAAGTCTTATCATGATGGAAAAAGACTGAACTGTCATGCATGCATTCATTAGTCCATTAACAGCTGAGTTTGTGTAAGATGTCACGCTTATACATCGCTGTCACTAAGAATACTTACTTCTCTGAAAAAGTATAAGATGTGTGTTGTAGTGTGTTGAGGGTAGTCATGGCCTAATGGTTAGAGAGTCAGACTTGTAACCCAAATGTCACGGGTTTGAGTCTCGGTACCACCAGGGGAAGTGAAGGGCCAGCGCTCTCTTCCACCCTCAATACTATGACTGAGTTGAGTGAGACCCTTGAGCAAGGCCCTAAATCCTCAACTTCTCCCTGGGTGCTGCAGCAAAAATGGCTGCCCACTGCTCTGGGTGTGTATGTGTGTTTGTTCACTACTCACTGAATGGGTGAAATGCAGAGCATGGGACACCATGATTGGCCACACGTCCTTTTTCCTTTCCTATTTTTTCTTCCGTTTGAGGTTTGTAAACATAGTTATAAATGTATTTTGATAGATCTCTGTGATCTCTAAAAAAAGTTATCTTTTTTTAGAGATTTGTTTTCAACCACTGCTGCTGCATCCTGGAGGTCCTAATCAAACCTTGGTGGTCACAATACAAAAACTTAGAGATCAGTCTCTACGTGGGTCAAGGGAAGGAACTGAATTTTGACCAATGAGATATCCTGTCCATCCTGAGCTTTGAACCAGAGGTCTGTCTTTTTATCCTCTAAAGGTGTCTGGCTGTTGTTCTAGCATCCTTATATGATGGTCTTTAACAGTTTGGTTATGTTAATCCACCAAGTCCAAATCAAAATATTGCAAACCTTTGTCCACTATTGTGGTCAGCGAGGGGCCCTGCCATAAACTGGGCCCTGGAAGGTGCTGTTCACTACAACGGGGATTCGCAAGTAAATGCAAACAATAAAAAAAGCTACGACCATGTAGTTTCATCTATATTTTGATACAGAATGTGCTGTTTTTAAGTTGTTGTTTTTTAATACACGATTATACACAATACTTTAACTGAAACTGAATAATTAAAAACAAGTTTAAATGCGTAAATCTTCTGTACATATTTTAGATTTTAGACATGCTTTTTGTGCATTCTTAGCACTTTTTTGTGAGAAATCATGTTTAATTTGTCCATCAAAAGTGTGCTGTCATTTTAATTGATACTCTGTAATCAAATAAAAAAATAGACTTGATAATTATAAACCATCTGAAAAACTACAAGAAATAACTACCACCTGTCCAAACAACATGCTGGGAATTGACACCATGGGCCCTTTGTCACATATTTCAAATTGAATGTGTATCTGCTTGTTTTTGTTGATTATTACTTGGCAGTGCATTAAACTATTTGGCAATGTTTACTTTCACTTTTAACGGAATGGGTGGAGTGAGTCAATTAATGGCAGAAAGGGAAATGGAGGCAAGGTCTATTACATGTGAAATAAGAAAGGCGGACACGTCATCAGTGTACATTGGCTCACGAGAAGGCTTTCCCTGAAAGTAAGAGATATGGGTTATCCTGTGGATTTGAAAGATGGCTGCTTGTTGAACTGGTACTTCCCATGCATGTTGTCTGGTGTGACATGAGTCTGGCACTTTTAAGACCAGCTGGTTTTGGTGAGCTGTTCCAAAGATGAATTCAAGGGCTGTTATTTTCCTTTCTGGAGCCTGAAGAGGTCCCCTTACACTTTCCAGCTGCCTTCCAGTCTGCTGAATTTTTCAGTGTGCCCCAATCCCTTAATCTCACACCAACACTCATTCACATGCCATCGCATGCATTCCTTTCACATCCGTACATTTCAGATTTAATGGTTATCACTGATCTATGAGATTTTGTTTCATTTTATAAACCTCTAAGTGTTTATTAAATGTTTTTGTTGTTTTTTCCCTTTCTTTTACTATGTGTAAATTGTAAAGTGAATGTGGACACAAATCTGAAAAATCTGAAAGTGTGAGTAATGAGCGTAATGTGGATGTGTGAAAAAAAAGTTTTTTCTCCAAATCTGTACCCATTTGTTTATAAACACTAATACATTGTAATTGAAGCCTTTTTGATATATGTCTGTGTCTTTGGGTAACAGGTTGATTATTCAGAAGATTCTGGAGAAAACATTCACTCACTGGCCACTTTATTAGGTACACCTTGCTAGTACCGGATTGGACCCACTTTTGCCTTCAGAACTGCCTTAATTATTCGTGGCATAGATTCAACAAGATTCAATGGTTACAATTGATGGTTATAATGGGAATTGTATTGGTTTAAATGGAAACTATAATGATGTCTACTGGTATGTGATGGATTCTATTGGTGGGATGTTAAATCCTATTGGAAAAATGCCCAAAACACACTACACAAAGGAATTTAGTAATGGTACTGTAATTTACTGGAAAAAGTGAATGGTTTATAATGGTATTTTAATGGAAACCGTTGGAATTTCTGTGATGTTTTTTTAGCAGGGAGATGAGGGTTGAATACAAAATGTGCAATACAACATCACCATAACTAAACTTCTAACAATTCTGGCGGCCTTTCTTTAACAAAAAGAAATACATAAAATAAAATAAAAATCCCTGAAAGTTACAACCTTTAGAATAGTTTGCAAAAGTGTGATTATGAACACAGTGAAGCTTTGAAAGTGGACTAGTATTGTCACGGCGGTGACTGTAAAGAACTGAGGACTCAAGTGCTGAGCAAAAACAGAGGAGTTAAGTTTAATAGTAAACTTCAGATGTGAGCATCCAAAAACCAAACAGAAAGCTCGGGGGGAAAACTGGCTCCCCGCGCCCACACCAACTGGGCGGATGAACTGAGAGGAACAGGTGGACAGGGGTGCCGTCACGCGCTCCCAAGCCGGACAACCTATCCAGCGGATTAACTACTCCTCACCTGGGGATCCTGGACACGGAACACAGATAGCGGAGAGGAGATCTCAACAAACAAGGTAAGACAAACCACAAAAGACATACCGACACTGAAAGAGGGCATAGGCCTGAATAAATAGGAAAGGGGTCATGAGTAACAGGTGCAAGGCTGATGGAGCGCACAGTGCTGTGAGTCAGCACTGATTGCTCCCCCCCCCCCGTGTGGCAGCAGATGACAGGACGTAAACAACCCACCACGTGTAGCTGATAGTGGCAGGAGTGAGTCGGAAAGGGGTGCCAATTGTGACAAGTATGACATTTAATATACCAAACAACCTCTGTAGTCCCATTTATCCACACCTTTCAAAGGAAGTAAGGATGTATTACCTATGTATTTTATGTTGTAGAATAAATAATATTCAAATAGAGGCACATCAAAAAAAATAATTGGAATATGGTGACATTTTTTTTTCTTGTAACTTATTTCAAAAAAGTGAAACTTTCACTTTATTAAATGTAAAGTAAAACACTTCAAATGTTTTTTTTTTTTTGATGATGAGAGCTTACAGCTAATAAAAATAAAAAATCAGTATCTCATTTGAGTTTCAATAAATGACCATCCATACAGTATAAATTGTGGGTATCTCTTGTTCTTTGAAACCACAATAATGGGGAACACTGCTGATTTGGCAATGGTCCAGAAGACGATCGACACCCTCCACAAAGAGAGTAAGTCACAGATGGTCATCTCAAGCAGCAGGGATGACCACAAGATTGAGAATACTGTCAAGCAAAGCCGAATCAAACAATTGGGAGAGCTTCACAAGGAGTGAACTGAAGCTGGAGTCAGTGCATCAAGAGTCACCACGCTCAGACATCTTCAGGAAAAGGGCTACCAAGCCACTTCTGAACCAGAGACCAACATCAGAAGAGTCTTACCTGGGCTGTGGAGAAAAATAATTGGACTGTTGCTCAGTGGTCCAAAGTCCTCTTTTCAGGTGAAAGTCAATTTTGCATTTCATTTGGAAATCAAGGTCCCAGAGTCTGGAGGAAATTGGAGAGGCACAGAATCCATGTTGCTTGAAGAACAGTGTAAAGTTTCCAGTCATTGATGATTTTGGCTGCCATGTCATCTGCTGGTGTTGGTCCACTGTGTTTTCTGAAGTCCACAGTCAATGCATCATCTACCACGAAATTTTAGAGCACTTCATTCTCCATTCTTCTGAGAAGCTTTATGGAGATGCTGATTTCATTTTCCAGCAGGACTTGGCATCTGCCCACACTGCCAAAGGTACCAAAAGCTGGTTCAATGACCATGGTGTCACTGTGCTTGATTGGCCACCAAACTCGCCTGACCTGAACCCTATGGGGTATTGTCAAGAGGAAGATGAGAGAAACCAGACCCAACAATGCAGATAACCTTAAGGCTGCTATCAAAGCAACCTGAGCTTCATTACACCTGAGCAGTGCCACAGGCTGATTTTCTCCATGCCATGCTACATTGATGCAGTAATTCATGCAAAAGGAGGCCCAACCAAGTATTGAGTGCATAGAAATGAACATACTTTTCAGAAGCCTGACATTTCTGTTTACAATATCATTTTTTATATTGATTTAATGTAATATTCAAATTTTCTGAGACACTGAATTTTGGGTTGTCATTATCTGTAAGCCATAATCATCAAAATGTCAAGAAATAAAGGCTTGAAATATTTCACTCTATGTGTAATAAGTAAGGAATAATTGACAACGGGCCATTGAATTATTATACAAATAATGCACACCCGAGGTGATGCGATCACTACGCGAAGCAGAGTGGCCGTTACACCTCGGGTGTGCATTATTTTTCTAATAATTCAATGGCTCAGAGTCAATTATTCTGCATATACGGTTGCCACACTTCAAGACATCGATCAGATTATATATTTCAAGGCATTCGTCCAGTTTTTCTACGTCAATCGCTATTGTATGTAGGATTATTTCTTCCGCATCTCATCTAACGCCTCCCTTGCTAATTCCAAAACTTCATTTTAAACCGTAACAGACGCCTCAGCCGTTGATAGCAGACTAATGCAGTTAATACAGTTAATAACTAAGTTATGAGACAGAAAGAGAGAGAGCGATTAACGTTACCTCTGTGAGTCAGTGATCGGCAGCAATGTCTATAGTGATAATTTAAGTTCCTTTTCTTCACGAACAGAGCCTTTGTTGCTATATTGCTTGTGAGAAGTCATGTAGTTGTTAAGTTCTTAAACTATGTTACTGATACAATCGTCAGAGTAGTGCTAACTACATTAGCTCTTTTCTTAAGGTGTGTGCAAACTATAACGTTTTGTTAACTTTTGTGAGGGAGAGACCTAGAGCGGGAAAGAGAGAGTAACGTTAGGCTATGTGCTTTCCGTACATAATAAAACATACTTTTGTGGCAAAAACATGGACTAGATCTGTCGATTTTATCCTTTTGTTTACTGTATTTATTTGTTTGGCCAATGTTGTTGTGGGTTTTGGTTATTTTGCTGTTGTAAGACCTTTGAAATAACAGAAATCATTTGGTGAAGTGATATGGTCATGTACTGCGGTCAAGAGAGCTGCCTGGAACTACGTTCGCTGTGCGTTTCTCAGAAAATAATTGCAAATTTCAGAACGTTCGTCAGCCAATCAGATTCAATGGCCCCATAGTATAAATGTATATAATATATGGGTTTCACTTTCTGAAATGAGTGACAAAAAATATTGACCTTTTTTGTGATATTCTATTTTTTTTAGATGTACCTGTAAATAATAAACAAATAAATACTGGTGCATCTTGATAAATTAGAATGTCGTGGAAAGTTCTTTTTATTTCAGTAATTCAACTCAAATTGTGAAACTCGTGTATTAAATAAATTAAATGCAAATAGACTGAAGTAGTTTAAGTCTTTGGTTATTTTAATTGTGATGATTTTGGCTAACATTTAACGAAAACCCACCAATTCACTATCTCAAAAAATTTGAATATGGTGACATGCCAATCAGCTAATCAACTCAGAACTAGTGATGTGACGTTCGACACCAAGGCTTCGAAGCTTGTATCAAAAAAACGAAACATCTCACATTGAAGCGCTGTATCGGAGCTTGATTTGTTTTCACAAAAGCACGTGATCTATGACGTCCGAAGCTTCATTCGCCTGAAAACCACGTGATTGCTTCATATCTGCTTCAAACGAAGCAAACCTCGGCGCCGTTTCCTTTACATTATAATGCATCAGCATTGATTTATTTTTATCCTAATGTATAAAGTAAGGTCAAATGAACTTTGCCCATGAAATAACAGTCTAAGGACTGAGGCAGAGTTAACATTGACAGATTTAATTAATGTGTTTATGTTTGATTTATTTGAATTATTTTAGTGGCAGTACACCGACACAAATGCACGACTTTGACAATGGCCATTATGTTCATACAATAAATTAAAACAAGGAATCAGTTGTAGAACCAGATGTGAAACCAGCAGCTGTAATTAATCACAGCACAGCACAAGGTGTTATTAATTTTTATGATCACAAGATGGCCACAGCATGAACCATTTTAAAAAGCTTTGAGTAATGAACCTTTTCCGATACAATTGGGTTGAAAGCTTCATTGGTTCAGAAAGCTTCACTTTACCATCACTACTCAAAACACCTGCAAAGGTTTACTGAGCCTTCAAAATGGTGTCTCAGTTTGGTTCACTAGGCTACACAATCATGGGGAAGACTGCTGATCTGACAGTTGTCCAGAAGACAATCATTGACACCCTTCACAAGGAGGGTAAGTCACAAATATTCATTGCCAAAGAAGCTGGCTGTTCACAGAGTGCTGTATCCAAGCATGTTAACAGAAAGTTGAGTGGAAGGAAAAAGTGTGGAAGAAAAAGATGCACAACCAACCGAGAGAACCGCAGCCTTATGAGGATTATCAAGCAAAATCGATTCAAGAATTTGGGTGAACTTCACAAGGAATGGACTGAGGCTGGGGTCAAGGCATCAAGAGCCACCACACACAGATGTGTCAGGAATTTGGCTACAGTTGTCGTCAGAGGCGTCTTACCTGGGCTAAGGAGAAGAACAGGACTGTTGCCCAGTGGTCCAAAGTCCTCTTTTCAGATGAGAGCAAGTTTTGTATTTCATTTGGAAACCAAGGTCCTAGAGTCTGGAGGAAGGGTGGAGAAGCTCATAGCCTGAGTTGCTTGAAGTCCAGTGTTAAGTTTCCTCAGTCTGTGATGATTTGGGGTGCAATGTCATCTGCTGGTGTTGGTCCATTGTGTTTTTTGAAAACCAACTTCAATGCACCCATTTACCAAGACATTTTGGAGCACTTCATGCTTCCTTCTGCTGACCAGTTTTTTAAAGATGCTGATTTCATTTTCCAGCAGGATTTTGTACCTGCCCACACTGCCAAACGCACCAAAAGCTGGTTAAATGACCATGGTGTTGGTGTGCTTGACTGACCAGCAAACTCACCAGACCTGAACATAGAGAATCTATGGGGTATTGTCAAGAGGAAAATGAGAAACAATATACCAAAGAATGCAGATGAGCTGAAGGCCACTGTCAAAGAAACCTGGGCTTCCATACCACCTCAGCAGTGCCACAAACTGATCACCTCCATGTCACGCCGAGTTGAGGCAGTAATTAAAGCAAAAGGAGCCCAACCAAGTATTGAGTACATATACAGTAAATTAACAAACTTTCCAGAAGGCCAACAATTCACTAAAAATGTGTTTTTTATTGGTCTTATGAAGTATTCTAATTTGTTGAGATGGTGAATTGGTGGGGTTTTTGTTAAATTTGAGCCAAAATCAATTAAACAATTAAAAGAACCAAAGACTTAAACAACTTCAGTCTGTGTGCATTGAATTTATTTAATACACGAGTTTCATAATTTGAGTCGAATTACTGAAATAAATGAACTTTTCCACGACATTCTAATTTATTGAGATGCACCTGTATATAAATGTTGACTGAAGCACGATGGAACTGGAAATGATAAAACATTTTTTCCAGGTTTAAACCTCCAAAAACATGTCATCCCTTTTATAGAGCCCCGAAGTTATGCTATCAATCAAAGGTCTGGCACATCACACCAAACAGTCCCCAAAAAAGGGGGATGCAGGCATGAGCATGGCAGGTGTGAGTGTGGCCACTGTGTCTTGCTTTGCAGGGCTGTGAGTGGCACGCAGTTAGCGTGATAGAAAATTTTAACACTAACTAAAGTTTGTGGGGAAAATACATTAGCATAGTTACTTCAGGAATTAAAAAAAAAAACACTTCTGGATTTCCGATTTAACATGATAATATTAGCAATAACACAAAATAATTCACTTAAAACTAGCTACATCTGGTTCATGATATTGTTCTTTCCACCATTCTGAAAAAAAGTCCAGCTGTAGAGTTCTTTTCCTCCTGGAGATGGAAAGTGCTCAGTCAATTGCCCTTAAAACAACTCCTCTCCCAACAATAGAAGAGGCTTGCAGAGATATTGATGCATATGCATGTCCGGCCTAAAATTCAACATTCACACCATTCTTTCCTGGGATGCATAACTAAAATATATTGAGTGATCTGGATTAAATTATCTGTACAATCAGCAATAATATGCTTAATCAATGCATAATTTCCAGTGCATTAGAGGGATTGTGGAGCAGATGGTACTGTGCTGAAAACTGCATCACATTATGATATGCTCTTTCATCTGCTGTATTTTATTTATCCTTTTATTTCTTGAATGTTTATATGCATTTAGCAACAAATGGCATTCAATAAGAATATGTATATTGGCATTGTCATTATAAAATTAGTTGAGTTTATTGTAAGCTTTTGCCTTCTACAGTCTTATAGTCATGTTACAATTCTGCAAAAATGAAGAAGACTTTGAAAAAAAAAGATATAAATAGGCCTATCTTTGTCTTTGGGACAAAAAGTATTAGTTTAAGGGAGATACTGTATTTGCCATGCCAATGATTCTGTCTTCTCTGCAAAATACGACAGGCTTGGGCTTGTATTCAAGCAAGGATTGTGCACATTCTCTTGTTGTGAGCACTGTGAGGACATAATTTTCTTGCGGCAAAAAACAAAAAACAAATTCAGTTCAAAGTAACTGGTCTTTGGAGAACTATGCTAACAAAAACAATATGGGAAATTTAAGTGTTCAAAGAGGCTTAGAGCATCTTGGATAAAAAAAATTGTGAGCAAGGTCCCTGGGGCTCATTTACTTGATATAGTCTCCGTTGATATTCAGGGCTATAGAGGTAGTATCTTGATGCTGATCCAACATCTGGTCTGGATACGGACAGGTTAAAGAGATGGGTCTTTAGATTTAAACTGAGCGTGTCTACCTCCTGAACAATGTTAGGCAGAGTATTCCAGAGTTTGGGCACTAAATAAGAAAAGGATCTGCAACCTGCAAATGATTTTGATATTCCAGGGCTTATCAAATGGCCAGAGTTTTGAGATTGCAGTGGATGTGAAGGACTATAATGTCAATAAGAGCTCACTCAAACACTGAGGAGTTAAACCATTCAGGGCTGGTAATTATAATGTTTTTTAAATGTATTCAATGTTTAATAGGGAGCCAGTGCAGAGTTGACAACTTGGCTAACATGGTTCGAAGCTCGAGACTCGCGGGGCTCATCGGGCCAATCCAGCGCGAGCTTTTCGGTGGCGCGCGAAAGCACGTCCACGAGCTCAGAGTAGGCCGCTGAAGGCCGCGCCTCCTGGCCGCTAGTCGGAGGCTGCCGTGTGCAGAACATCATCTAGCCCATAGGAAACAAAATCACGTGCCTTCGGGCTAGGAAACAGAAAATCATGCAAAAATTTGACCGGCGAATTCGCACGTGCGCGCTCGGGAGAGAAAAGGCGAGGCCTGTCTGCTCACTCTCCATCTCCTCGAGCTCGACATCCAAACCCCAGCTCGCGGCTCCACGAGAGGCCGCGATCTCACGGGGAGCCGCGGAGGTGCTCGATGCGCGCCGGGGAAAAATGGAGGATTCCCGTTCACAATCTTCAAGCCGAGAGCGGAGGGTTATGAGACGGAAATCGTCGCAAATTTTGCATTTTGAGGTCCCATAAACCGCATCACGTGCATGCGAAAACCCCAAGCACTTAATGCACTTACTGTGTGGGTCTTCGCGAGCGATGAAACGCGCGCACGGCGGTTGACAGCGGCGAAACTCCATGGCTCTTCACCGCGAGGAGAACAAAGTTCCACTGAGGCAGTCGCCGAAGTTCAAATGGATGATCGCAAAAAGGTAAGTTGGGTCAGAAATCGCAACAACGAAGGGCAATGTGACCGCTTCGTGAAGGCAGAGAAATCTGAGGAGTGGATGGCGCATTCGCCAGTATGACCTGACGATGTCATTGCGTCAGAGATGGCGTCGCGCCATCAGCCAATGAATTGGCGTGATTCTATATGGGTTCAGACTCGGTCACGCAGTAGGCGTTCCCGATGCGTAAAGCTATGCAGCGTAGAGTTACCTATGAAAGAGAACATTTTGTAAAGTCATTTTGTGCTTTTCTCTGTTGGTACCATAAGGCGTCACTTACTTTACCAACCTCAGACTTCAGGAATAAATTCAGATTTGTAAGAGCGAGTGCAGGTAAGAGGTGCAGAGTCTGGATATTCTGTATGCAATCATCAATGTCTTGAACATGATGCAAGTCATAACTGGTAGCCAGTCAGAGACAGATGTATGATATGGGTTCTCTGAATCATTTGAAGTTTATGGTAAAGAACAATTTGAATTTACATTCATGGCCAAAATCCAACCTTGCAGAGGTTATAGTCTCAGTTATGAGTTCAATTCACCTTGTTTTGGTCAAAGACTTTAAAGGCTTTAGAATTGATCAAGGTGAACTCGAGCACAGCACTAGATGGCTATATTATAAGGGGGCATGTCAGGATTTATAAGCTTCATATAACTGTGTTGACAAAAATGTGATATCTTTAGTTATAATTACACATAAAACTCTCAATGACTTTAACATTTATCATTCAACAACAAAAAAAATGAAATAATGCACCTTTTACATCCCCAATTTCAGTGAAATAATGTTTATTGTGTACTTGCTCAATAATCTCAATATGCTCAATAATCATTAAAACAGTGTAATCTTTTTTTTTATATGGATTAGAAGAGTAACCAAAAATGTGTTTGACTGTTATCCTTATTGACTAAACTGTCAAAGGCTGAGAATTAGTGAGGAAATTTGTTAATTGGGATCAACACAAAATATTATTAGATTAATAAACAATAATAGTGATTGTTAAAACTTTTTTGTAAACAATAAATAATTTTACAGCAATCAAAATACAAAAAATAGCGATAGCTCCAAGGTCCAAGAAAGAAGTTTAAAGAAAAAGATGTACAGTACCATAGTACTTGTTAAAATATAATAAAGTACTTTTTTATTATGTTGAATTTATAGCAGTTTTATCTTCAGAGTAAATAATTGGAAGGGATTAATGACATATATTGTCAAACTATTGCCACCTCCTCCTCCTCGTCTTCTTCATCTTCATAGTAGCGATTCCTCTTGATCATTTCCTCTACAGTAAGGGACTCCTCAGCCTCCTGGCCATCCGAGAATCCCACATCCTGGGATTTCCTATGGGCTTTTTCTTCCACAGTTGGAGAGCATGTGTCTTGGGAGGACTGGAGCTCAGGAGAAGTGCTTAAGCATTTTACCGGTTTTTCCTCATCTTCCACATGGCCTGTCAGAACCTCATGCTGTTGTAGCTCAGGCTCATTTTTTGTTAGTTGAATCTGAGACTCTTTATTATTTTGTTGTAGACCAGCTTTGTTTTTTGTTTGCTGTGGCTCAGCCTCCTTTTTTGTTTGTTGTGTCTGTTCGAGAACGGAGAGTGGCATCTTTTCTGTCCTATCAAGTTTGGCAGGACTCTCAACATTCTCCTTGGATCGCCTTTCACTGTCCTTTGTCTTTTCATCTGGGATTCTTGCCTCTTCTTGCACTTCAGTTTTGTCTGTTTTCACTTTTGACCGTGAACGATACTCCTCCAGTGAACTTCGTCTCTCCGAAGCAACTTTGTGAGACAATTGTGAATCTTGTTTTGAAACACTGGATAATGCCAACCTTGGTGCCAGAGAAAAAGGACGGCTCCGCTCTTTGAGTGAGGAACTACGTCGAAGACTTTTCAGTTCTGCTCTTTCAGGGCTCCGCTGAGCAGGCGGAGCTTCCTCCTCTGGAGGCCACTTTGCTCTGAAAAGCTTGGATGAACCCTTTCCAACTTCAGTGGCCGTACTGGAGACTTTGGAGCTTCCATCACTGTCTGCAGGAGGTGGCCATGCAACTCTCAGTTTTCTTTTTTCCACAGAAGGGGTTTGTGGTTTTTCCATGGAGCTGGTTGAGCTGGTTTGACTTTTTGTCTCTAGAGCTGTAGTGAGGTCAGTGAATTTGGCCAGTTGTGACTCCTCCACTTTAGGGCTCAACTCTTCTGTAGGCTTCACTAACACAGAGTCTACCACAAAGGTCTTTGAGTTTTCATCTCTCTCAGGTTCCTCCTCGTTTGTTCGTGGTGTCCACATTTCCTTGTGTGGTCGATGGCCAAAGCCCTCATCATAGTTGCCCTTAGACTTGAATAGCTGGCTGAAGTGAGGTTTACAGTAGATGTCACCATGTAGGGAAGCATAAGTCCCCAAACTGAAATAAAAAGGACATGAAAAAGACAAGTTATTTCCATATTAAGGATATCTAAAATCTGACCTCAGTAGCTTGTTGAAATGTACTTATATTGACTAATTATTTTAATACATAGACTGAGGCTGTGTCAAAATAATAAATGATAAAACTAGTCGTTAACACACTGAGTTTGCATTCATAAATGTTTCATTCATAATAATGTTTAATGGCAAATCCAACCTCACAGAACATAAATATAACAGTAGCACCAACAGGTAATACATAATTATATATTTTAAAGATAATCTTGTTAAATCTAAATAAAATGTACAGATATTTATTGGAGAGGGTTTGAACAATGTTTTTTCATGCTTGTTCAAGTAATCATAAACAATTTATGATGCAACATGCAACTGTGGAACAGTCCTGAAGACACTTATTGTTAACAGACAGCAAGCGATTACGGTTACAGTTACAATAACTTATGACCGTAAAGAGACCTTTCTATTGACTAATTGAAAAAAACACACAAAGATGTCTAGATCCCTGATTACCCCCCTGAACAGGTGAGTCCTGCTATAGGGAGACTGAAGGACAGCTGACTGTCCTTCAATTGACAAACCCAGTGACCTCCCAGAAATATCTGGAAGCTTGCAAATGCCTTATTGGAAGAGTGGAGTCACACCACAAAGCTAGAACTGGCAAATCTGGCGCATCTGTTTTTCAAATGTCTTTGAAACGTATGTCCTCTGTTTATGTTTACTAATAAAAGTGAATCTGATCAATGTAAATATGTGAATAAAAGCTTAGTAGCTCCGTAGATTGGCAATAGAGCCAAACTCTATTAAAAATATCTTCCTTTGTGTTAAGAAGATGAACAAAACTTTTATTGGTTTTGAACAACATGAGGGTGAGTAAACAATGACAGAATTGTCATTTTTGAGTGAATGCTCCCTTAAGTTGTATTGAAACCCCAGTATATTCCTTAAGAGATCAGAGTAATTTAAAACAAAAACTGACCTGAGTTTGGTACTACAAAAGGCACAGCAGAAGCAAGTCTTGTGGTAAATCTTCTTATTGGCAACAAGTTTCTCCAATGGGTAAACAGTCTTTAGGCAGGACACACATTTTTCTTTGACAGGTAGATTAAATTTCTGTGTAGAGAAATACAAGAGTAATAACCCTCTTATCAGCAATGGAATTCAGTATTTAGTATGAATATCAGACTTCTATGGTGTAAAATCTCATATTCCATACTAGCAGTTAACAGACTGTCCCAAAATGTTTAAAGGAATTTAATGTTCATATTCTATTCTCTACCACAGACTAAATGTATTGTATTTGAGTTTGTATTACACTCAGGTCCAAAAGTATTCGGACACTGACTGAGTTTTTGTGCTTTAGCCTGTAAACACCACTGCATTGGATTTGACATAAAACAATCAAGATGCGATTTAAGTGCAGACTTTTAGCTTTATTTTAAGAGGTTCCACAAAACATATGACATTTATCATTTGGGAGTTACAACTATTTTAAACAAACTACCTCTATTTTCAGGGGCTCAATAGGACAGTTGACTAAAAAGAGGTTAATTGAGTAGGTGCTGTCCATTCCCTCATTACTTCAAGAAAAAATAGTTGAAATGAGGCATCAAATTGGCATTTGGTATCTGTTAGACTGGAGCTACCAATATGAAGTCCAAAGAGATATTGATGAAAGTGAAGGAGGCCATCATTAAGCTGAAAAAACAAAACAAATCAATAAGAAAGATAGCAAAAACCGTAGGTGTGGCCAGATCAACGATTGGCTACATTCTTAAGGGGCAGTCACACTGCACTTTTTGCTCCATTGACGTCCATTCATATGCATGCGAATGCGCCAGACCGGCAACGCAAGCCCATGCGAAAAGTTTTGCATTTCTCTGCATTGCAAAGTTCAAGCTTGATGAACTCTGACCTATGAATTCACATCACGTGAAGCCGTGTGACCAACAGCAGACTGATACGTCACGCAGAACCTGATTTTACCAAGAGTGACATGTTCCTGGATCAACATCTTTGTCGACCCTGGAACAACATTGTCATTAACCAATCAGATTTGAAGAACAAGTTTATAATTTTTGTGAAGTTTAGGCTTATAATCAGTGTTTGTTGCTTGTACATCAGTGTCAATCATCTATCAATTCCTCTGATTTTAGGGATTACTCATAGTTAAAGTTACGTTAAGGTGTAGGGAAATGGTCAAAATTAAATATTTGGATTAAAATGTTGTTCCAGAATCAACAATATATGTTGACCCAGGAACACATCTAACTCAGCAAAATCAGGACGTGCGATACGTAACAGCATGACATTGTAACTCAATTTTAAAGAATGTAAATTTAAAACTGCAGCACTGCAGGAGAGTATATTTTACATTTTTACATTTTAGATGTATTATTATATGTGATGTGTTGAATTCAAGTTTTAAGAAGCTGCATAGCGTGACATCATATCACGACCGTTGCAGCATCCGAGGAATGTTCGCATGCTCAAAGAAGAAATAAAACACTGTAGAGCTCAACAACATCAAAAGGCCTGGAAGACCACGGAAGACAGCTAAAGTGGATGATCGCAGAATCTTTTCCTTGGTGAAGAAAAACCCCTTCATAACATCATCAGAAATCAAGAATACCCTGGAGGAGTATTTTTGGCAAAATCCACAATCAAGAGACACCTTCATGAATGTAAATGCAGAGGGTTTACAACAAGGTGCAAACCACTGGTAACATTCAAGAACAGGAAAGCAAGATTAGAGTTTGGCAGAAAACATCTAAAAAAGCCTCCCATG
The DNA here is from genome assembly GCA_027564155.1 of Gymnocypris eckloni scoliostomus. Classification (NCBI taxonomy): domain Eukaryota; kingdom Metazoa; phylum Chordata; class Actinopteri; order Cypriniformes; family Cyprinidae; genus Gymnocypris; species Gymnocypris eckloni. The sequence continues at coordinate 25,825,015 of CM050431.1, forward strand.
TTCTGGAATAAGATTCTTTGGACTGATGAAACTAAGATGAACTTAGTATAAAACTGATGGGAAGAGAAAAGTATGATGAAAGAAAGGAACAGCTCACGATCCAAAGTACACCACATCAAGTGTCAAACAAGGTGGTGGCAGTGTTATGGCATGGGCATGTATGGCTGCCAATGGAACAGGCTCACTGGTGTTTATTGATGATGTAACTGCTGACAGATATTAGGATGAATTCTGAGGTCTTTAAGGCTATACTCTGCTCACATTCAGCCAAATGCTACATAATGTTAATGACCCTAAACATACTGCGAAAAGCAACTCAAGACTTTTAAAGGCAAAGAAATTGAATATTCTTTAATGGCCAAGTCAGCCGCCTGACCTCAATCCAGTAGAGCATGCTTTTCAGTTACTGAAGACAAGACGGAAGGCAGAAAGACTCACAAACAAGCAGAAACTAAAGGTGGTTGCAGTGAAGACCTGGCAAAGCATCTCCAAGGAGGAAACTAAAATAATTTACTTTTTGTTTCCTATTTTAGGAATAATTTGGTGGTCCATGGGCTCCAGACTACAGGCAGGTATTGGCTGCAAAGGATTTTCATCCAAGTATTAAAATTGTGCTTATATTTACAATTATGTCACTTTGTCCGAATGCTACGGAGCCCCTGAAAATGGAGGTAGTTTACTGTAACTCCTAAATGGAAAATGGCTGTAACTTCTAAATGGTAAATGTCATATTTTTGTGGAACCCCTTAAAATAAAGCTAAAATTCTGCACTTTAATCAAATCTTGATTGTTTTATTTGAAATCCATTGTAGCGGTGTATAAAGGCAAAAGCACAAAAACTCAGTCAGTGACTGAACACAGGTAGAAGTAAGCTTTTGTGTTTTAGATAAATAGAGATGAGTTTGAAGGCCACAGACCCTGGCCACTTTAGGAGGCTCCTTGTTCTCTGATACAGGAGTTGCCCCACTAGGACTTGATGAGTGTACATGCTCCTAAAGGAAACACAAATACATGACAGATCACCACATACTCTACACTTCCTTGCATTTTATACCGTACCTATCTTTGGCCAACCATTTTCTTTATAGTTATTCCCCTGGTAATTTCCATCCATGACAATCAATCAATCAATCAATCAATCAATCAATCAATCAATCAATCAATCAATCAATCAATCAATCAATCAATCAATCAATCAATCAACCAATCAATCAATCAATCAATCAATCAATCAATCAATCAATCAATCAATCAATCAATTACAAACCCCTTAATTCAGAAATGTACAATAAAGTAAGCTTCATATAATGCAAGACAGTGGTTCTAGAGGGAGGGCTGACATGTCAGGACTAGAGCACAATATCTGGAGACAATAATTCATTTTATGAGACCTATCTATCTATCTTAGCATTGCAAGCATGTGAAAGTAAAGAAAATTGTAAGATATGTGTATTTGTTAAACAATTAGTTCCTAATTCACCGTGTTGGTTTGGGTTTTATTTTATTTTAGCTTGCATAGTTTTAAGGTTAAAGGCATGTCTCCATATAACCATAACTCACTATTTATTAAATCAGCTCATAGTTTCAGTATAGAATTGTAATAATAAAACAAAGGACTCACCATTGATCTTTGTGCACTTTGACTCAGGGAGTGTGCTCTGTATCAAATCATAGAGAAAGAAGGAATAAACAATGATATAAATATTAAGGTAATCATAAGGTACAATGATAAGGTATTAAGGTAATCATAAGGTACAATGTCATATTTTGAAAAACATATATTATACATAACATCATGAAACATTCACCTGTAAATTATGTGTAAATAGGGTAAATAATAATAAATTCAGTCTTAATACATCATTGAGAGATGTTTGTCTATTTAGACTAGATTTAGAAGGAAATCAGAAGTTACCACTATCTGCCCATCACCAGCAGGTGGCGAAGTCTCCTTATGATCCATGGAGGGAACACTTTCCTCTGTTTCTGACTGATTTGCCTGAAACAAATTACAATATAATAAAGTATAAATAAATCATGTTTAAATGTGTCTTACCACACATTTTCTCACCCTAAAGGATTTATAGTACCGCCACACTTATTATCTTCTAATTATTGAATGTATATGCCCTTAATGGAAGTTTATTATTGTTGTTATTATTATTATTATTATTATTTGCTGTTGCATTAGTTGTTCAGGAGAGGATGATGAAACTGTGAAAGAGGATTCTTAAACTCTGCAGTTACATCATTCCTATCAAGCAGTTCATTCTCATGAAACAGTTATTTGAAACCTTCATGAAAACACTTAGTTTAGCATGGTAATGTATATGACAATGCTAATGTATTTGGTCTTAGAGAAACAGATCTGCTAGGCTGCTGCTGCTGCTTCTGTTGATTGTTGCTGCTACTGCAAAACAAGTATAAAGACTTGCTATTGCTCATACATACACAGACACACTGCTGTGGGAATATAAGACATACTGCTGCTGCACAAATAACATACATGAAATTACTCCTAGCAGATTCCCCTACAGGTGGAGCTGGGGGAGGTGGATGGTTTTTGAGAGGGCTTCAAGGATTGATTACAGCAAACACTGAACCTGTTCATTAGCAGGCTAATTAACTACAGATGCAACAGACACCATCATCTTGCCATTTGGGGATAATGTGATAGCTAGTAAAATGCATGTATGAATGTATCTAGTTATCCTGCCTCCACCCCGTGTATGAGGAGTTAGTCGAAGTTATAACCCACATCACAGCTAGACTAGTTAAGATTGGCAGGCTGAAAAAAAAGGAAATCACTCTGACGAGACTCAATGAGCGATTCCTGGTGGGTCATGAATGATTCCTCGAGTGAGCATTTCTCTTTGATAACCACAAGGAAGAGTCGAGATAGTGTGGGAATCATACCCCAGATTTCATAGTAACCTCTGATATTTAAATAATTCTAATGTGAGAAGACTTGTGAGCATGTGTATGAGAAGGCTTTGGGTTGAAGAGTTGCTTGTGAGCAATGCTTGTCTCCCTGGGGTGGCGTTTGCCTTGTAAGCCATGTTAAAACTACATTGCGTCTGGTGGGCAAGGATTACACAGTGACGGTCTAGGCTCGTGGAGCCCTGCAAACCATGACTTTCGAAGAATGCCTTTGCCATCCCTGTTGAAAAACCAGCATATGTTGGTTAGGTATGTTTTGAAGCATGGTAGCTGGTTTGAGCTTGTTTAAACTGGTTAAGTACTGGTCCTAATCAACTAGCTCCTGCTCAGGACCAGCTCATAACCAGCTTATTAGCAGCTCAGGACCAGTTTAAACTGGTTTATGACCAACCAAGGACCAGATTAAACCAGCTCAAATAAGCTGCCATGCTACAAAACATACCTAACCAGCATTTGCTTTTTTTCTTCAAAAGTGTTTTCCTCTTCGGATGACTGAGGTTTGAGTGGAGAGTTGATAGACCAGATGATAACTTCCTTTCTCCAGCAGCCTGGAGAAAAATACTTTAAATCGTATGCTCTCCACGGTTGGATTGCTTTTGAGAGCTTTTTTAATTGGCAGAGGCCTTGTGACATCTTAGGTAGCGGTGTAGTAGTCTGCCTCTTCCAGATCGGAAGTCATTGGCAGCAGGAGCTGTAGCTCCAGCCTCCCTGGTTAGGTTTGCCTCTAGAGGCTTTAGTCTACAGATTTGGTCTTGAACCAGTCTGTTTGTGGGAACATCCAAACTAAGGGGTATTGAACTGTGGAATGAATCTGTGCCTCTAGGCACTAAATTGGTCACTTAGTTTCATCAATATGGCTACAGCCTCTCTCAAAAGGAACGACTTAGGGTTATGTATATTTCAGATGGAAGATTGAAATAAGACTGTGTCTCATTGCCATACTTCAGGCATATTGCATCTTCCTTTAGACAATTTAAATACGATGAGATTTTACGTAGGCATACTTTTTGAAGATTGGTGTGTTTATGCATGTCCTTCAGACACTGGCTAACATGAGGAATTCTTATAGCATCAACACAATGATGATGCATCTTGTTCCCATCTCAGGGAACCGGGTCATATCCCCAAGGCACTTTACAGACTCTAGTAAGCCTACAGATACATATTTAGTTCAAAGTTGAACGAACAACCAAATGACAGACTGCTTAAATATATTCTAAATGCACAAAAATTAAGTTAAATAATTATTACAAATAAATTGAAAATTAAATAAATGAATTCATTTCAGCAAACTATACAACTAAAATTGTATTTGCATTTGTACGTGCTGTGGACAATACTCATACTCACAGAGCGTGGCACAGTAAAAGAAGCCTGATTGGTGACTGATAATTGATATTTCGCCATCCTGTCCCTGATAGAGGTGCTGCGCTTCAGACTGGGCGTACCTATGACAGAATGCATTTATTAATTTATACATTTATTAATTTATATCTATCTATCTATCTATCTATCTATCTATCTATCTATCTATCTATCTATCTATCTATCTATCTATCTATCAAATAATCTTCCGTCAGGAACTGGACATCATACAGAGAGATGTATTTAGTATTTACCTTTGTTTCCTTTTTGTGTGTCCACATCCTCTGAGCTGCTGTTCACTTCTGTTTGCACCTGAGAAATTAAGTACAAACCATGTAAATCTGCCACAGATTGAAAACATCTGCTTATAAAATTTGACTTTGACATTGGCACAATAAGGAAATAGCACAAAGTTGACATCAACCTTTCTCTAACTAGTCATCTACTGGAACATCTACTGTGATGTCTTCTAGAACTTCTGAAATGCTATAGTGACAATCCTTTTAAGATAATTATCTTCACACAACATCAAAGTGCACACAAAACCAAAAATAAAGCCGCCAAGACAGCAATAAATATTTATGGCAATAAATAGACGGTGAAGTGGAATAAAGAATCATACCAATTAAAACCAGTGATTAGGTCTCTGTATGTACAGGAGGTCTGTATGTCTCTATAGTGCATCTGCAGAAATTATTGTGTGATGGAGTTTAATGTTGAATGCGTTGTGCTCCTTTTCTGCTGATTATTGAAGTGTTTTAGGGTGTATTCACACCTGTCTTGTTTGGTTCGATTAAAACGAACTCTGGTTCGTTTCCCCCTTTGGTGCGGATCTTTTGGGCAGGTGAGAATACAGCAATCGCACTCTGGTGGGCACCAAACAACCGATCCGAGACCCAGCTGAAGAGGTGGTCTCGGTTCGGTTCCAAACGAACTCTGGTACGGTTCGTTTAAGGTGTAAATATGAACCGGCCTCGATCCGACCCAATTGCTGAGAGCACCGCGCCTTCCGATGCGCGCTTTCTTTATACCTGATCCGTGTTCTGCGCAGTGCTACTGTCAGTATGCCATGGTAGGCGCACATAAAAGCATGCTCTCTCCGTCGGAACCATCTTGCAGCACTTCTTCGTCTTCGCAAAATCCTTGTTACAATATGGTATAGATGACATTGTCTCATCTGATGTTCATAGGTGTCTGATATTGCGTTTGTAGCTGATAAAAGAAAATCAGTAAAATAATAACAATTGCACTACGAAAAATCTCCATGATTAGCCTGTTTTCGAACTTCCTGCTTTTCCCTGCTTGAGAATTTCTGTCCAATGAATTGATGACCTTAGCACACGTGTGGTTTTGTTTACAATTTCTGGTTCACTTGAAAAAAGGGCAGTGTGAAAGCGAACCGCACCAAAAAAAAATAAAAACATTCTATTTGGTCCGGACCAAAGCAAGTGAACTATCGGACTTTCCTGGTGTGAATACACCCTTAAAGAAAGGATTTGGACTTCCCATCACTATTAGTAATGGAGGCTTAGACACATCTGTTTAATGATGGACTATTTTTGATATAGTTTTGAGATGTTCCCTTATTATATTTCCCTAATTATTCCCTTATTAAAGTAACACTCATAGTGATGTGATGTGAATCTATATCAAATATAGATATATCGGTCAGTTTTTAAGAATTTCTCCTTTAAATTAATTTTGAGGTCCAATAAAATATATATTTTTTGTGAGGGTGAGGTAATTTTTTGTTATCAATGTTTTTTACATATCAAGATTTAAGATTAAGATTATTGAATAATTTAAGAATAAGAAAGAAAGAAAGAAAGAAAGAAATTTAACACCTGTATGTAAATAATGTGCATTTGTGACATACACTATATTGCCAAAAGTATTGGGTCACCCCCTTCTAATGAAAGGTTTGACTACTTTAGTAATTTCCATAAGTACAAATCTTAATGTTTAAGCATATAGTGATTTTCTAGGGAATTGTGTGCTTCTAATTTTATAGCAACAGTTTGGAGAGGACCCGTTTCTATTCTAACATGACAGTGTCTCTGTGTATGAGACAAGAATCAAAGAGAAATGATCATTCAGTCAGTGTGGAAGAACTTGACTGGTCTGCAGAAAGCAGCTGAACACATCTGGTGTGACTTTAAATGCAGACCTTGAGCCAAAAACTCATCACCAAACGCCAATGACATATGGGTACAGTCATTTCATACACTTGTATTAAACATTAACACATATAAAGTTTAATTCTTGTGGCCAGTGTGGTGCAATTTCAGTCCCCTCATCCTCAGGACTTTTTTTTTCTTTGTCTTTTCAGCCAGCATTTGGGAGGCAAGACACAACTCAAACAACTGCCTCACTGTGATGGAACAAGTCATAATTGTGTCTGCATCACACCCCGTTGGTTTGGGGAATTTAGAAGAACATGACTCAGAGCCATAGTAACAAACTCCTCAAACACTAGCCTTATCTATAAGGTTTTCTATTCTATCTACTTTTTTTCTTTTTATTTAATATATAAATAACAACAACAACAAAAAGTCCTAGGTTAGGCTAACCGCATATTATTGCTTGCATATAACTGCTTATAACTCGCACATCATTGCTCTTTTGTTGGTTTTAATTGCTTCCATTGTTCTCAATTGTCTGCTAAATGACTAAATGTAAATGTAAGAATGCAAGATGTTCTTTAGAAAATATTTGAGAACTACTTAAGAATTTTTCAAGTATTTCAGGAAGGAAAATGCATCTTGGACCTGGAATGTGCTACCAAAATCCTGCAGTATACAGCTACACTATACAGCTACAGCTGTTACAGAGGAGGCTCCTGTACCGCCTCCCTCGCACCACCAGAGGGAGCCATCCCCTGAATATTAACCATCCCCATTCGGACTCCAGTTCCCATCATTCCTCATACCTGGGACTGACTAATCATCCACACCTGCAACTCATTTACGCGCACACATATGAGCCACACACTCAGTGTTATAGCCGTGTTTGATTTCTCTGTACTTGACCTTGACCCGTTTCCTGTTATCCTGATCGTTTACTGCCTGCCCCGACCTCGGATCGTTTCACCTGAACTGTGTTTGCTAGCCGCCTGCCCTGACCCTCCGCCTGGTACTCGACATTGTCTCTGTCTAACCCCTGCTGTTCTGCCTTGCCGGTATTTGACCCTGTACTGTCTGACTATTCTCATTAAAAGCTGCAAATGGATCCAAACACTTCTTACTCATCATTACAACAGCTACATTACTCGTCTCTCTGGACCACAAAACCAGTTATTAGTTTTTATTACATAAGTTATTAGTAGTTTTTTTTAAATGTTTTTTTTTCGAATCTGAATAAATAAGCTTTCCATTGATGTGTGGTTTGTTAGGATAGGACAATATTTGGCCGAGATACAACTATTTTAAAATCTGGAGTCTGAGGGTGCAAAAAAATCTAATTATAGAGAAAATGGCCTTTAAAGTTGTCCAAATGAAGTTGTAGCATTTGGACCAATCAGACACACAGATTAACAAATAATCACAGACCCCTCACCCAATACACATACTGTGTACCAGTGGTGGACAAAGTACACAGATCAAGTACTTGAGTAAAAGTACAGATACGTATAATAAAATATTACTCCAGTAAAAGGAAAAGTACTGCTTTTTCAATTTTACTCGAGTGAAAGTACAAAAGTACTCAATTTTTTATGTACTTAAGTAAAAAAGTACTGATAGACAGATTTATTTTGCAATTTTATATAGACTACTTTATTTAATTTTATATTAGCACATATTTTTATAATCCTACTGCCCAAAATACCTGGCTTTTTCCCAAAATAACCACTATATAGAGTCAAGATATATATTTTGTTGATATGGACTACGTTGATGAGAGTGATGTAGTAATGTTCACTGTAGCTTACACTGCCATGTACCTGAGAGAAAACAGATTTCACCATCTAATCTTCACCAGTAAGAAAAAGTGTTTTAGAACTTGTTGTTTTGCAGAACGTCAGTTATATATGACATGAGAATTAGGCCTGAAATTAGGAAGAACATATTAAGGAAAATCTAATTGTATTTTCATAATGATTTTTTCTTCTCAAACCTTGTCTGTGGTGTAAAACACCCTGGCCAAATGCCCCAGAGGGCATCACTTCCCACTCTGATAATTACTGTAGTTATGTTCTGAACATCATCCTTTCTTTTTCCCTCAGATGGAATCTATCTAGGTGGCTGAATAAAGATATTTGGACTTTATATCTAAACATTTCCTCAACTTAGCACCAGCAAGCTTGTTAGCTAGACAGCTAGCATCAGCTAACAATATTTACTTATTTTCAGTATGGTTATGAATAAACATTCATATCTGTCTACTCGGCTAGTTGATCTAAACAATATAAAAATGTATACTGTTGATAAACAATATAAAAACAGACGTCAGGTCTAAATGCATAGCATTTTAATAAAACTGCTAACGTTACAGCAGCGGGGAATATGAACGTGCATGAGTTATTTTAGTTAATCGGTGTTATTTTAATGTTTTGTTTTTGACCTAAAACATAACGTTAGAGACACTGATGTTGATCTGTCTGCATTCAAGCATTTCAGTGGGCTTAAATAGATCACCCTTTACAGCAGATTTAGTTCACAAACAACTGACAGTTTTGACCTAAATATTATTTTCAGTTACAATAATGAATCCTAAAATTCGACATTAGTAACGTACTTTTCACAGCATCAGTAGCGCGCTCACAAGATCTCCCGGTTCTTTACTTGTGAGTTCAGTTCACTGAAGAAGACTCGCTCTAAACGGATCATTTGAATCAGTGAGTTTTCGACTCGAGAACAGCTGCAATCGGATCATTGCCATTCGTCAATGAATCGTTTGTAGCGATTTGCGAACCGATTGAACAGGTTCATTGAAAAGAATCAGTTTGTTCATGAATCAGACACCGCTTCTGCGTCTCGGAGCACGTGATGTATTATAAGGAGTAACGATATGTTTTATGAAATGTAGTGAAGTAAAAAGTACGATCTTATGCTTTGGAATGTAGTGAAGTAAAAGTAAAAGTTACTCAAAATAAAACTACTCCAGTAAAGTACAGATACTTGAAAAATGTACTTAAGTACAGTAACGAAGTAGTTGTACTTCGTTACTGACCACCACTGCTGTGTACACACATGTGTATGTCTGTGAATGACTCCAGGCCCCCGGTTCCATGGCAACCAATCTGATAACATTGGTTTTATTGCTAAAAAAATGCAGGCAGAGCAACTCTCACTACCTTTTCCCCTTAGGAAAGAGACATTATGCCATAAAAATTGAATCTTCTCAAATTAATTCATAGAAAAACCTTTCTTTGAATGAACACATATTTTCAGGTCATTGTGTTCATTATTACTGTTCTTGTACGTTCTTGTGTATTGTATACTGTTTTATGCATGCATCACTAGTTAATATCACCTCACTTATAACATGTTTGGTCTCTATCAATTTGTCTTCGGATGATCTAATTGAGAGTGAATATTACATGTTGATAACATATTAGTGTCCTGAGAATCTTTAGTAGTTTGTGCATTAACCCCAGGCAAATTACCAATGCAAATTACCATGCTTGGAGACAAAGACCAGTAAACTTTGCCTCCCAAAGTTCAAGACACCATTGGTTCTTTCACACCCCCAGAGGTGTGACCTCTATATCAGATAAAGCTCTCAAATCAGTGGCCCGCTGGCAGTTTGCGGTTCTTTCAGATACTGAGAAGATGAGGATGTGAGCTAGAAGTCTTCTGTACCTTAAGTTTGAGCCAGGCTTTGGCCTTGATTTTCCATAATATCAGAGATTCTAGGATCTCAACTGATGTTTCTCTTAGCTCTTGTTCACTTTCTACCTGGGAAGAAACTCCCAATTGCCACCGAGCCAGAATATCATCTTTTGGAGTTAATCACCCTTCAAACCCGGAAGAACTTGAAGAACTCCCACTACCAAACATTCAAACCATCAAGACCTTCATCCGAGACGGCATCCGCACACTCGTTCAGCGACCAAGGCAATGCAAGTAATGTACTAAACGAAACAGAGGTTTAGTATAAGCTTTAGACCCCGTTATAAACGACACTGATGGTTTTAGTCAGGTGGTTAACTGATTCATTCCATAACTGCATTCTCTGGTTTCTCTATTGGCTTCATTCATCCACTTTAGCTCCGCTTTTGTATGTACTCGTGTTTGTATGTTTATTCGTTTGTTTGTTTAGATTAGTTACGCGTGTTAGCGTTTAGTTAATAAACGTTGTGTGCACAAATTACATGAGTTTCTGGTTCTGCCTTGCAAATGAATGTCTCTTTACGATTTTGACCCTCGCTACTGTTACATTCTGAGTTTGATCTGTTTTCCTTTCTTGTTTTCTGCCTTTAACTAGGGGCAGTTCTCTAGTCTGGTAGTTAGTTCATTGCCTGTTTAGTTTCTAATCTAATTTACTAATGGACTGAGTACTCAGTTTAGGTTTTGGTTCTGTTTTGGTTGCTCTAAGCCCTCAGTCTCTTCGTAGTTGGTGTTCTGGTATTGAAGGTCAAATAGTGGTGTAGAAGTATCCTGCGATCTACTGTGTTTATATTAGTGAATTTAAATAAAGTACCTTGGATATTTGCATATTCTTTGTCAAGCACCTATCTCTGCAACTAATCTGTGACAGCTACATGCTCTAATGCATCAATAAGAAAGTATTTTCTGTGGCCAAGGAAATATCCTTTCTTAGAGTTGATATGAACTTACACTGAATGTTCGCTGGATGAACAGATTAGTTGATGGCAATTTAATTCTGCTACAGTTATTACTGTCAGACGATGTAAATAATTGTAATTCATCATAATTAATTGTAATTATTTATATACAATTCGCTTTTGAGCTAATTTGCAACAAAGTTCTTAGCAATGCATATTACTAATACAAAAATACGTTTTGATATATGTACAGTAGGAAATGTACAAAATATCTTCTTGGATCATGATCTTTACTTAATGTCGTAATGATTTTTGGCATAAAATAAAAATCTATAATTTTGACCAGTGTATAATTCATACAGTGTATTTTTGGCTATTGCTAGAAATATACCCCAGTGACTTAAGACTGCTTTTGTGCTCCAGGGTCACAAATAAAACTTTAATTACCTGAACTGGCACAGTTCGTGGTGTATATTTATATCATATGTTTCTAGACATTGCTTTTAATTTTATACAGGTCTAATTTTGATATGTTTTTGGATTTTATATTGTGTGCGAAAAATTCTTCACTTTTTTAGCTTGGTCTTGCTTGGTCGAATATCAAGTAAGACTGAGCTTTGACAAAGACATAACTAATAATATAATATTTCTAATAATATGTTTTGCTAGTTTTAGATCCCCTGCCTCTGCCAAGTGTTCACATTGAAGCTGCATCTAACAATTGTCTTTCAAAAAACACAGTAATGAGAATATCAAAATAGTGAAAATTAAAAATACTCAAAAGTTAAATGTATTTGTTTGGGGAAAAATTGCTGTGCTTCCAGTATCTAATAACTGAAGCTTATCGTGTAGGCAATGGTAGATTCAGTGACTGTTTTCGAGTGCATTACCATGGAATGAAGCATTCCAGAAGAGTCCAAGGAATCAAGTAGGAATGTGAGCACATGCCAGGCCTCTCACAAAGGGGGATGGGCACTCAGTGAAAGGAGGTAAAGCCCAGAAACCTATATCCGTTGGACACATGTCCATATCAAGTTGTTATGTACATGTAAGTTGGTAAGGTAATGTAATGTAAGGTAAGACAGAAGTTATACCAATTTATTTTGCACCCGTTCTACATAAAGCAACATTTTTTTTAAATAAATCAATTCTGTTTAAATGCATCTAATTTGGGGTTAGAGGTGTTTATTCTTCTGATAATGAGCTACTTTTAAAGTTTAAAGTTCTGCCAGAAGATATTAATATAATTGCTGTGCACATTATCTTGAACATTCAATACATATTAAGTTTACACAATTGAACTGCTAATCAGATTGAACCACTAGTCCCAAAGGTTTAAAGAATATTACTAAAGTGGCCAGTGCTTGCAACAGCTACACCCTTCAAACACTACAGTGCTGCAGTGTGTGGGAGAGGAGAGAGAGAAACTTGATGAACCTCAACATCGAACAGATTAATAATGAATGAGTTCCACCTGAACATATTCTTATCAATCGATAACTCTTTTGTGCCATTGAGTCATTGACAGATATTTTGCAAAGTAAATGACACTCGTAGACAATCATCTGAATATATAATAAAAATAGTCAACACATATATGTTTGAGTTTAATTAAATTCTGTATGTTTAATGGTATTAATTTAATTTAATTCAACTCATTTTATTCTTTTTTTATAGACCAACTATTTTTTTAGGTAGTGGGACTAGCATCTCCTACTATTTGATCTATATCTATTATTATTGTGTTCCTGTGGCTCAGTGGTAAAGCATTGCGTTAGCAGCGCAAAAGGTTGTGGGTTCTATTCCCAGAGAACACACATACTGACAATACAAATGTATAGCCTGAATGCACTGTTAGGTTGCTTTGGATAAAAGCGTCTGCTAAATGCGTAAATATAAATATTTGCACTTAATGTAAGCAAGGCTTGCAGTGAAAACAGTATCTATCACATGATAAAATAACTTCATGAAACTGAATAATAATTGTATGCAATGGAATTAAGTTGAGAAGAAAATGCAAAGTAATCGTGTGACATGAGATAATTTGAATTAAGTAAATCAAACAGCGGAAAAAAATAATTTTAAGTGAACACCATTTGTTGGAAATCTGAATCAATTTGAACATTTTCTTGCAAAGTGATTACATCATGTTTTGATTATGTTGAATTTCATGTAGACTTTACACAATAAAATGATGTTTGCATCTCAAACATATATTTATTAAGTAGACTGTACTTGGTTATTGTTTAGGTGAATTCAGTAAAACTGTCTTTCCTTTTTTCAGTGTAGATTTTCATGCCTTGAATATTTGATGTACTTTAATGTATTTGAGGTGCATAATTATGTTTGTTTGTTAGTTATTGTACTACTGGTATTGAGATTTGTTGTCCCATATTCCATTCATTTGAAATGAGAATTTTCACTTTACAGTAATTTGCACAGAAATTGAGTTAGTCATAAAATAGAATTTAAATACAATTTTCCTAAAGACCTAAAGTTGGTGAAGTTATTGTCTAATGATTAGAGAGTCGGGCTCATAATCGAAAGGTTGCAAGTTCGAATCTCAGGTCCGGCAGGAATTGTAGGTGGGGGGAGTGAATGTACAACGCCCTCTCCTCCATCAATACCACGACTGAGGTGCCATTGAGCAAGGCACCGAACCCCCAACTGCTCCCCGGGCGCCGCAGCATAAATGGCTGCTCCACTTTCACTTTTTCACGTCACTAAATAGACTGCATTTTCTTTATGCAAAACAACGTTTTAGATTTTTAGATTATGCCTGGCCTTGTAAGAGTGAAAAATGCAACTTATGATTATGTTATAATACTGGCTTATGGATAAAAAAAAATTCTACCACAAAGAACCAGGACGTTAAATATAGAGAGTGTCAAGAGAGGTAGCATAATGACATCCATATGTGACTATCTCACCTTGCTTTTGCCCTTTTCATACATCATGTTGAGGTTTTTGAGGGGCAGGGCTGGTTTCTCTGCAGGGGAACATGGATCGGATGTAGTCGTACTTTCTGCCTCCTCTTTTACACACTTCTTTTGTTTAGTCTCCATGTCTGCCTTTAATTTTGCAGGTCTCTCAATAGAGGTTGGCTCTTGATTTAGGCTGGGCTGTTGCATGAGCTTGCTGGAGGAAGCAGGTAGTTCTGGAGGATTGCTGGGTTTGCAGGAAGCAGAGCCGGACCGAGTCGTCCGGCTCATAGGTGCCACACTTAGCTGAGGAGCAGATTTCTCCTGATGTGTCTGTTCCCAGCGTTTCTTCAGTACACTCAGGTTTCCTGATCGCAGGGACCGAGGCGCACTGTCAACAGACTGAAAAAGAGTGAAAATTATTGTCTAACCGAAATAAGTTTGTTAAATCACTAAAATTACAGAATGCAAATAGTTTAGGATATTTTCTTTGGGACAGAAGTGTCAATGTAATTAAACTCCACGGCAACCGGCAAACATTTGAATATGACGAGACATGGGACAATACCTCCACATGAGGCTACAACAGTCCAGGAAAACTCAGAACATCTCCACATAAACACAGTCAAGGTTTAATCACTACTAGAACACTCACCACATAACACCCAATAATGACACACTGCCCCAAAACCCTATCATTTCATCAAACCACCAAGCGCTCTTACATGAATCCATGAATCAACTTTTTGATAGCTGTTATTTTTGCTTTTGTTTATTTCAAAGTGCATTACATGACTGAAATTATGTCGAACAGAATACCAATACTGATGTGTTTAAAAGAGTTACAATTGTTCAATAGACAATTCAAACATAAAATGGCTTTTGCTGAATATCTCACTACTCCAAGTCAATACAGGCTCAATAGATAGAGGACTGCATTCATGCAGCAGTCATTGTGAAACCATGCTGAAACAAGACGCCAGAAAGAGAAGTTGTAGGAGATGAAAGGAAAGACCTGGATGGACAAGGTGCTCTTTATGTCTTTTCTCAGCTCTGCTTTCTCCGAGCTCCTTGGGCGCTGGACATCAGTGATAAAGCTCTAACAGATGTGCAGCAGGCAAGAAACTTGTAAGAACTAGTCCAGCCCACATGAAGGAAGGAAAACGAGAAGAGAAGTGAAAGGAAAGGAAAGGGGAAAGCTTGTGAGATTGAGGGGTGGGAGATGATTAAAAGGCTCCTGCAGTGAAACCTGCATACAGGAAATGATGCATGTGATGCAATTTAACTCTTTCCTGTCTATTTCATGAGGATACATGAGGTTGTAAAATTCAAGAAGACAAAAAAAAATTAAAAATAAACAGGAAAAAAAAACAGGAAATTGTGCATTTCAATCAGGACAAAAAGACTGCATTGCAACTGTGGTGTTTTGAGTACTTACTACTGGGAGTAACATGGTAACATTTTAACTGGGAGTAACATACTACTGGGAGATCTTTACATTGACTAACCTTCTGACGGAACTGAAGCAAATAACGTCTTGCACTGATTCTGATGTTTTAAAAGTAAACGTGCAAAGAATTAGTTTGCAAAAAAAACTACAAATCTGATATAATTTACTCAATCCTCATGTCATGTCTTGTAAAACAAAAACATAGAAGTGTTAATTAATTTATTCTCTATTTTCATATAACATTAAATATAACCTAGAGGCTGTGGGGTAAAGAAGAGTGCATTTAGTTAGTCAAATAGTTTCCATTACATTAAATTATATCAAAATCAGTCAAACTTACATATTTTTTCTTCTCTGCACTTGCCTCCTCGGCTGCTTTCTGATATCTGAAAAAGAAGTCATAGTCACAATCAAGCTAAATATTTTTGATTGAATTAGAATAAATACTTTCTCTTTAATATGCACAATCAAATATAAGTATTTCCCTGAAAAGTATAAACACTATTGCTCAGTCAAAACAATGCTCTGTTTGTTATAGTATCCATACACAGCTTGAGTTTTGCATGGGACTATATTTGTCTGATCAATAACAGATGTGGGAAACCTGGAAACCTCTTTGAAAAACACTTTGATTACACTTAAGGTAAAGATATACACACTTGAGAAAAAGAGAAAGTGGTGTAAGTTCATTAGAGCCTTCTCAGGGTACATTGATTGGTTACAGCTCAAAAACATATAGTGTTTTGATATAAATTAATTAAAAAACAATAAATTTTATGGAACAGATTATTAACATAGCTTAGTTGTTCAAAGCATATGGCTCTGAGCTGAAAACAAAGAAAGAAAAAAATAATGAGTGTTGGTCCAAATGTATATGGTGAATTTCTGCCCCCTACAGGCTCTAGCAGCAAGCCTTTTCAGATTACCCTTCTTTCAGCATTCAATTGAAGGCCTTAAAAATCGTGTCAGCAAACCTGTGTTGTAGATGAACTGTTTTTACTATAAACTGAATTCATATAGGCCTATACAGGTGCATCTCAATAAATGTGAATGTTGTGTAAAAGTTCATTTATTTCAGTAATTCAACTCAAATTGTGAAAATCATGTATTAAATAAATTCAATGCACACAGACTGAAGTAGTTTAAGTCTTTGCTTCTTTTAATTGCAATGATTTTGCCTCACATTTAACAAAAACAACGATTCACTATCTCAACAAATTAGAATATGGTGACATGCCAAATCAGCCAATCAACTCAAAACCGCAGCTTTATGAGGATTGTCAAGCAAAATCGATTCAAGAATTTGGGTGAACTTCACAAGGAATGGACTGAGGCTGGGGTCAAGGCATCAAGAGTCACCACACACAGACGTGTCAAGGAATTTGGCTACAGTTGTCTTCAGAGGCGTCTTACCTGGGCTAAGGAGAAGAACTGGACTTTTACCCAGTGGTCCACAGTCCTCTTTTCAGATGAGAGCAAGTTTTGTATTTCATTTGGAAACCAAGGTCCTAGAGTCTGGAGGAAGGGTGGAGAAGCTCATTGCCCAAGTTGCTTGAAGTCCAGTGTTAATGTTCCACAGTCTGTGATGATTTGGGCTGCAATGTCATCTGCTGGTGTTGGTCTATTGTGTTTTTTTGAAAACCAACGTCACTGTACCATTTACCAAGAAATTGTGGAGCACTTCATGCTTCCTTCTGCTGACAAGCATTTTAAAGATGCTGATTTAATTTTACAGCAGGATTTGGCACCTGCCCACACTGCCAAAAGCACCAAAAGTTGGTTAAATGACCATGGTGTTGGTGTGCTTGACTGACAACTCACCAGACCTGAACCCCATTGAGAATCTATGGGATATTGTCAAGAGGAAAATGAGAAACAAGAGACCAAGAAATGCAGATGAGCTGAAGGACACTGTCAAAGAAACCTGGGCTTCCATACCACCTCAGCAGTGCCACAAACTGATCACCTCCATGCCACGCCGAGTTGAGGCAGTAATTAAAGCAAAATGAGCCCTACCAAGTACTGAGTACATATAGAGTAAATTAACAAACTTTCCAGAAGGCCAACAATTCACTAAAAATGTGTTTTATTGGTATTATGAAGTATTCTAATTTGTTGAGATAGTGAATTGGTGGGTTTTTGTTAAATGTGAGCAAGAATCATCACAATTAAAAGAACAAAAGACTTAAACTACTTCAGTCTGTGTGCATTGAATTTATTTGAGTTTATTTATTTGAGAATTTGAGTTGAATTACTGAAATAAATGAACTTGTCCATGGCATTCTAATTTATTGAGATGCACCTGTATATAAATATATATGTATATGTATATATGTGTGTGTGTGTGTGTGTGTGTGTGTGTGTGTGTGTGTGTGTGTGTGTGTGTGTGTGTGTGTGTACAGCGGTGTTCTCTAGTGATGGCAAATAAAAGTTTTGTGAAGAAGCAAAGCTTGCCTCTACACTGTATGGTTAAAACATTTCGCCACTTGCAGCTTTTTAGGACAGTTTACTTTCTGGCCATCTTGAGGACAAAATGATGAAACGCACAAAACTAACGTTACAGATGCAGGTTTTACATCTGGTTCTGCAGCTGACGCTCCATGAATTTTTTTTTTTTTATAGAAATAATAGCCATTGTTGAAGTGATTAAGTCAATTTAGTTTATTAACTCCATAATAATAAAATTAATAAATCGTACGTTTAGAAAATATATAAAAGATGTATAAAAAATATTATGAAATATATTTAAATAAAATAAAAATTATATAGATATATAAAAGATGCAGTCTGTCTATTTTATCCATGCCCCAGTCCTTTGGCTGTTATTTTATAAACAATTTATATAGGCTTCGTATTGTATTAAAATAATTTTGGCTGACTCTCTAACCATTTTTGACAACAAATCAATACATTCAATACATTTTAATATAAAATCCACTTCTGTGGGTGTGTTGGTATTTTAATGTTATGACTATTTTTAAACTGGTTGAACCATTTCCATTATATTGCTAATGAATAACAATCCTACTAACAACCCAGGCTATCTTTCTATTGTGTTCCGTGTGTCTCGTTTTAATTAGCATCGGCCTGCTTCAACAAAAAGTTAAAAGGATTTTCCAGTGGCTATTTTATTATTGCAGAAAATAAGTTGTGTGACCACCAAAATACATTATTCCTACACGACTATCAAGATAATCTTTACAAATAAATACTTTTTTTTATTGAAGTATTCCCCATAGCCATGTGATAAGTACTGATAATATGAAGAGAAAAAGTGAATATCACTTACTTGGAAAAGCGCTCAGTGATGGCATTGTTCTTGCCACGGCTCCCAACCAATGAGAGCTCTTTGGATGTGATCCGTAAAGACTGTGAAGCCCACTGTTTCCTGCTAAATGGCCCCACATCCATCTCTGCCAAACAGAAAATCAAATATGAAACACAAAACAGTTAATGGGACAGCAAACATGTAAAAGGTAACGTTTAGAAATATTAAACTATTGTTGTGTACAACAAACATTCTAAATAATAGTTTGGCCGAAAATAATTATAATGAATAAACAGCGTTTTCATATTTAAAATGTGTGACAACTTGCCCCATGACAATCTTGCTCTAAGAACACAGCTCAATGTTTTCATTAAAACCGAACTTCAGCATGTAGCTGACCTACCTCAATGTAAAATTTGTCAGATGTGTCACCCCACATCATTATATAGTGCACTTAAAGACGGAACAACCATTAGTAATGTCTGAAAGCTTAGTAGACATCATCAGGTGCATTCGTTCAAATATCAAGTGTACAGCCACTGTACTGTACAATAAATGACCAGAGAATACCTATTATGTACTGTGAGTGTCTTGTTAAATGATTTCTCACTTTTCCCTCGGTGTACTGACTCTCTATGACAGAGGACGACTAAAGCCAAGCCAAGCTAAACATTTTAAGCTGATTTTATCCTTCAGTAAAGTAGACAACAGGAATATTACAGTACATCTCAATTGCATCTCAAGATGCATTCTGCGTCCTCCTGTCCATCCCCCCAAAGCCTGCTACTCCCCATAAAAGAGCCCTGGCAACAGAAGGATGCCTCTCATCAGTGCTTCCCATACGGCCATCCAGTGACCTCAAAGAGCATTTCCTAAGAGCAAATTTCCATGCTTTCCATTGTTTCAAATGTTGCACTGTGAGTGTGGCTTGTGTGTCACAGGTCCTGCATGCTTCATCCTCCCCATAGCGCCTCGATTCACAGTCTATTTCATACATGAGGATCAGCGCCCCTTTCTTGCAGCAAATGGCTTGATCTCTTTCAGGCAGTGCGCAGAAGATCGGCAAGGCCATGGCCAGCCTGGTGGTGCTGGAGCACGGCTGATTCAAGTCACTAGAAAGAGCCATCCTCCCAGCAGCCTGCAAATTCTGAGCCTGGGCTCGAACAGCATCCTCAGATGGCTAAATGCTATCCATTTCCTAAGCGCCAGGGACCCCGCCCCAGAGTAAAGGATGAATGAATTAATGAATGATGCATTTATATAGCACTTTATTGTACACCCAAAGAGCTTTACAATCATGTGGGGGGTTTCTCCTCAACCACCACCAGTGTGCCGCCTCCACTGATGATGCGACGGCTGCCACAGGACAGGGGCGCCAGTGCGCTCACTACACACCAGCTACAGGTGGAGAGGAGAGAGAGTCATAGAGCCAATCAAGTGTATGGGGATTATTAGGAGGCCATGATTGACAAGGGCCAGTGGTAGGAATTTAGCCAAGACACTGGGGTTACACCCCTACTGTTTTACGAGAAGTGCCATGGGATTTTTAATGACCACAGAGAGTCAGGACCTCAGTTGAACATCCGAAAGATGGTGCTTTTTGAAAGCATAGTGTCCCCATCACTATACTGGGGCGTTAGGACCGAAACAGACCACAAAGTGAGCACCCCCTGCTGGTCTCACTAACACCTCTTCCAACAGCAACTTAGTTTTCCCAGGAGGTCTCCCTTCCAGATCCTGACCAAGCTCAGATCTGCTTAGCTTCAGTAGGCAACCGGTCTTGGGCTGCAGGGTGATATGGCAGCCGGTAATGTTAGATCCTGAGCTGCAGAAGAGATCCTGATTTCAACACAGAGAGGAAGAAGAGAGGGTCAGGTCCCAGCAGGACCAGACTGCCCTCAAAGAAGTCTTGCCTCACTCTCCATTCCCCTGCTTAGCTCTGGATGATAGAACTATTGTTCAAGCTGTTCCTGCAATTCCTGTTCAGTACGCGCCCAAGCAAATTACTACTGTGATAGTGGACCCACATATTTCAAAGATCACTTCTCTTCTCATTACCGCAAAACGTCAGTTCCCCGCCTCTATGCGGTGACCTGCAACTCGAAAGACTCAGAACACTTGCCACCAGGCTCCAGGCATGTCAAGTTGGATTCTGTAGATTTTAGAATGGGGTTACTTGCTCCAGTTTGCTCGCAGACCCCCTCGCTTCAGAGGTAGTATTCAAACTATGGTAAGGGACAATGATTTGGTTCTCTGGGCCGAGGTGCAAAATCTGCTTGCAAAAGGGGCCATAGAAATGGTTACCGTAGCAAACAGTGAGTCAGGCTTTTACAGCCGTTACTTCCTCATATCCAAGAAATATGGCGGGCTCATCCTCGATTTCAGACACCTGAAATGTGCAATGATGAAATGCCAGTTAAGGATTTTGCCTTTGAAACAGATCTGTGGACAGATATAAACCAGGGGATGTTTTTTGTCAGTGGCTCTAGAAGATGCTTTCATTCACATCCAGATAGGCCCACATCATAGACCTTTCTTGAGATTTGCATTTGAGGCTTATCAGTATAGAGTTCTGCTCTTTGGACTGTCTCTGGCCCTTGCACATTTATGAACTGCATGGATCTCTTTCCTCTCTGAGGCAGATGGTAATCTGCATTGTGAATTGCCTCAGTGATTGGCTTGTGTTAGCCAGATCGAAGCTCGAACTTCTCGCTTACAAATCGCTGATACTCCGCCACCTTGAGCAACTTGGGATGAAAATCGATTTAGTCAAGAGCTCTCTGTCTCCCAGCCAGCAAGTCATCTTCCTGCAGACAGTTATCGATTCCACCCAGATGTGGCCCTGGCTTACACTGAAACATTCACTGACAATTCAGCACCTAGTGGCATGATTCAGATTGAATCATGTTCTCCAGTTCTCCAGAGGATGCTTTTCCTCATGTCAGCTCTACTGTGTGTCTCCTCTGAGATGCTGTTGGGCTTGCTTCACATGTGGCCCCTCCACTGTGCCTGGGACATCTTTGCCTCAAGATGACCCACCGCTGTGCTTCTTTGGAAGGCCCTTCGCCTGTTTTAGACAGGCTTCTCATTGGGACTGACCTCCAGAAGTAAGGTGGTCATGACAGATGTATCCAACTGTACGAGCACTGTAAAAGGCTCTTGGTTCAGCCTGGAGCAATGGCTTCACATCAGTTTCCTTGAGATGATGACATATTTTCTAGCCTTAAAAGCCTTCCTGCCTACCTTAAGAGGGCACCATGTTCCTGGTCCACTTGGACAACATGACTGTGGTAGCCTTTATAAATCACCAATGCAGTGTCAGGTCACACTCCCTTTACAGGATGGCAAGATGCCTCCTCTTATGGTCACAGTGCAACTTACTTTAACTGAGGGAGGTTTCACGTGCCAGGCAGACTGAACCAAGGAGTGGACAAGGAGAGGACCTCCTCTCTCAAGCAAGGGGCATGATCTGGCATCCCTGGCCCGAGCTGTAGAGACTTCATGTTTTGCCCCTTGACGGGAGTCTTTACATCTCTGCGTGAGGATGACTAACACTATTTTGGAGGCTAGAACCCCTCCTACGAGAAGACTCTATGCTATCAAGTGGTTATTCTTTTCTAACTAGTTTGCAGCATGGAATGAGGACGTGATGTGTCATCCGTGCTAACCTATCTACAAGAGGTGCTGGATAAGAAAGAGTATGTGGCAGCCATCAAAGCCAATCATGCCTGATTGGCCTGATTGGCTCTCGTGCCTGGCCAGTCAGTTTGAAAAAAAAATGCCTTGTTAAGTTCTTGAGGGGATCTTGGAGACTGAATCCACCTCGTCCTAATTATGTTCTTTTTGAGCTGCTCTAGGTGGCTGAATTATGGCCCCTATCGCTCAAGACCACCCTACCTCTGGCTTTACCATCGGTCAAGCAAGTGGGCAGTTTACAAGCACTGTCAGCCAGTGCTTCATACTGTAAGTTTGTGTCTAATGACTATAAAGTCATCTTCAAACCAAGACATGGCTATCTGTCTAAAGTGCTTCCCACTCCATCCAGAGCACAAGTCATCACCATTCTAGCTCTTCCTAACCAAAAGAATAAGCATGGTCCTACTTTACTCTGCCCGGTTCAGGCTCTTAGAGTATACATAGAGCACTCTATCCACTTCTAGCATTCAGAGCAGCTCTAGTATGCTTCAGAGGCCATTCTAAAGGTCTGCCAGTTATGAAGCAGAGACTATCCTGCTGAATAGTTGACATTGAAACTGTAGCCCTGGCTTACACCTCAGTGGGCTTACAGTATACTATTGGAGTGAGGGCCCACTCCACCAGAGGAATGGCCTTCTCCTGGGTATGGTCCAGTGGAGTTTCTATAGGTGGCATTTGAGCACCTGCCAGGATGGCTTCTCTACACTTGCTTATAGCATGACACTATTGAATGCGTTCCCCATAAGTGTATCAATGGGAGAGACCTGGGCGCGTATTACAGAAATATCCTAACTTTAAAATCTCATCTTATCTGTTTCGTAATCAGGGTAATTTCAGTTTGGACCACATTTAGGACAAAAGCTATTACAGAACAGCATGTCCTAAGTGCTTTATCCTATTATAACTACAGATAGGTATTACAGAAACCTCCTAACTTGACAAAACATTATAAAAACTGCTTTAACTTTAGGGCAACTTCAAAATTATTTGAAAGCTAACTGTTGTGAATTTGACTCATTTGTTTCCTTTTTTTATCTTTTCTTATTTTCTTTGCACTACATCTCCCACAATTCCTAGTAAACTACATTTAGGGTGAACTCTATATATGGTGCACTACATTACCCATATTCCCCATATTAAGGTCTATAAATAGACCTCACTTCCTTGTTTTGTTTATTTTGCATTGGTGAGATGTGAGTGTTTGAATGGGCACCCAACCATATCCTTTGAGTCCTTTCCTTAGGATGTGTTAAGTAATTTGCTTGTTTGTCAATTGCATAGTTTGAATTTGTTTATTTGAATTGTTTAGATATGTAACCTTTATTTGGATTATGTACAATATTGATGTTTATTGAAGAGTTGTTTGTATGAGTTTGATTTATTTTATATTGTTTGTAGTGATCTAAAACTATCCTGTTTATCCTGTGCATCCTGTTCATCATGGTAGTTATGCTCCATATGAATTCGTGAACTGCATGTCATGTCAACTGCTGAAGATTTGTAATTCTTCACTTCAGTGGAATAAAAGAGATCATATGATGCAATCCAGACCAAGTTGGGTTGGGTACTTCCAATTCCAATCCCTAACATGAATGAGATGCAGTGTCTTTTCACCATCAATAAACCGCTCGAGGATCATCCATGATGTAGCGAAATGATGGAAATTAGACATTCTTCCCTTCAGAAATGAGAGAGTCATTACAAGGTCCAAGCAGGACCAAGAATGTATGGACTTGTTAGCCTCCAAGACCAAAAGAGTTGATGTTGATGATGTGCAAAGATATGCCATTGCGTGCTGCTTCTGCTGTTCAATTACGAGCCTCGCCAAATACAGTTATGTCCCCCCTCAGAGGTATTGAGCGCCGCCTCCAAAGAAATCCTGAATCTGCTGCTGTCTATGGTCAAGAAATTGCCTTGCTGGAGAAGTCTGGTTTTATTTCCGAAGTGGAACCTACTCATGATTCATTCAAGGAACCATGGTACATCCCACATCATCTTGTTGAGCATAACGGGAAACCACGAATAGTCTTTAATTGTTCATATCAATGGAAAGGTATGTCACTGAACAACCAGCTCCTTCCTGGTCCACAATTGGGCCCTTCCTTACTTGGTGTCTGAGTTCGCCAGTATCCAGTGGCAATTAATGGTGACATAAAATCTATGTTTCACCAAATTAGGCTACTACCAGAAGATCATCCTCTCCTACACTTTCTGTGGTGCAACATGCAGAGGTCAAATCCACCTGACGTCTACAAATGGGCAGTTTTAACAGTTGGTACAGTATGTAGTCCATGTTGCGCACCATATGCTTTACAAAGGCATGTCCGTAACTTCCAAGAAGGATATGAAGATATAGTGAATTCAGTAGCTCAATCATTCTATGTGGATAACTGTTTGGAGAGTTTCCCACATGTGCAAGTCACAAAGAAACATCTTGACTGAATGCTTTCCTTACTGATGAGTGGGGCATTTGAAATCAGACAATGGGCAAGTAACCGGCATGATGTTGAGAGACATATCTCAGTTCTGTCATTGATACAGCTTCCCCACTGTTATTTATCTTTACCTTCCGAGCAAATTGTATCCAGATAGTTGCATGTATTTTGTGATTCTTCGGAGACCGCATATGGGTCAGTAGCATATTTGCGAATTGAAACTGACAAGGGCGTAGTCCATACTTCATCATGGTAAGATCTCAAGTTGCCCCAAAAAGGCAAATTTCCTTCCTCGCCATAAACTTTGCGCTGCTCTAACAGGTGCACAGCTCTCCAAACTCTTTCAAAAGGAACTGACTCTTCCCTTGACAAATACCGTTTTATGGTCTGACTCAACAAATGTTCTGTCCTGGCTGCATTCTCCCTCCTGTCGTTATAAAGTTTTTTTAGCCAATCGAGCCACTGAAATCTTGGAACTCACTGATCTTTCTTGGAGATGTATTCCTTCTGCACAGTATCCAGCAGCCGATATTACTAGAGGCTAGCAGGCTGAGTTGGCTAAACCTGATCATAGATCAAGGCCCACCATTTATGAAATTTCCTTCACATTAGTGGCCTCAAAATCTAGTGTACAGATCTGTTAGTCCTGATCCTGAGCTCCGAAAACCACTCTTTTGTGGGTTAACACAATTGGAAGATCTTGTACTCCCAGACCCTTCTACTGTTTTTTTGTACTCCTGTTTGGCCGTGCTGCTGAGAGGTTTGTGATTGTAGATCTGTGTAGCTTCACTTCTCTGTTTAATATCTATCTTACTTTCACTCTCTGTTGTTTAAGTGGTAAAATATAACTTCATTCCCACCATATTTCTGATATTATCTGCCAAATTAATCTGACTAATTTGATTTTTCGCTTTTAATCTAAAACCGCAAGTGCATCGCGTTAGCATTTGTTTGCCGGTTAGCTTGTCATTTGTGTTTCTATTCACGTCTATTAATGTTTTCTTTTTTTCTCACTCCGTTTCATTTCTCTCTCACTCCGTTTTTCACTTGTTCATCAAACAACGGTGGTAAGTGATAAGTTAAGTCGGTATCATACATCAATCATGGTGAGTAATGGCTTCTTGTTACGGTGAAACAAACCAAATTGAGAAACTTATGGAATGCATAGTCGATATAAAAAACTAGATCATGAGTAATTTCTTACTGCTAAATTCTGAAAAAGCAGAGGTGTTAATTTTCGGACCTAAATCCCCACAAGTAATAACCTAGAACACTGTCTAACACTTTATGGCTGCTCTGTTGATTCTTCGTCATCAGTCGGTAACCCAGGTGTGCTATTTGATAGCAATCTCTCCTTTGACAGCCACGTTTCTAGCATTTGTAAAACTGCATTTTTTTATCTTAAAAATGTATCTAAAGTGAGACCTATGCTCTCAATGTCAAATGCAGAAATGTTAATTCATGCGTTTATGACCTCAAGGTTAGATTATTGTAATGCTTTATTGTATAGTTTGAATTTGTTTATTAAAATTTAGATATTCTCTCATCAGCAGCTCAAGCAGTGTTGGTTGCTTGGTAACAGACCTGAAAGTGGATTCTCGAACTTGATAATACCATTTACGATTTTCTAACTAGAGATAAGATATGATTTTGTAAGATATGATAAGAATCCCAAATCAACTTAAAATTTGCTTCTGTAATACGAATTTGCGAAAAATCTTAATTTAACATATCATGTCTTAAGTTAAGATAAAATACTTTCTGTAATACGCCCTCTGGTTATTATTGTACTATTAATGCTACAGATAATTCCTGAAGATGAATATGATTGATACCAACCCGTTATGATTAATTATGTTAATCTCACTTTGAGATGATTTGCTACACTTGGTTCCCTGAGATAAGTGAACCAGCTATAAGCTATGTAGGCTGCCGTGCTATAAGGCTGAACGTGAGTTGATGTCGATCGCTTTCGTTTGAAAAATTGCGTGAACAAATCAGGGCTACGTCAGTAAGAAGAACGCTTTCAACTTTACGACTGCAAGCCATATATCTCACCAATCGTTAAGGCAAAGCACAGTTTATGTCACGAAACACATCAAGTCTTTAGTACTGATTTTTAACATGTTAGCACCACCAAATGCTCTGATATATGTAGTCTATAGGTGTGTTTGACTTCCTGTGTTACTGCACAGACCTTTTTTCTTTTTTCCAGGGCAAGGCAAAATAAAGTAAGCGATTTGAGAGATATCAGCTGGTATATTATGTTATTATTGTATATACTGGTGATACAAAGCAGTAAAGTACTGAAAAGGTTTTTCTGTTCCTAAATGAAAACATCTGAAGTGTCCGAAGCCATTGATGTTTAAATTTCAGTTTTATTCCTGAATTTTAAACAGAACTAAGGTTGCGGACGGAACACCTAGAACAGAAAAGTTTGTCTTTATATGTTGAGAAAGCCTTTTTAAAAGTTCTGAACAGAATTCGTACTCTGTTACTAACGTAACCTCGGTTCCCTGAGATACGGAATGAGTACTGCTTTGTAAGACGCTAGGGGAAACTCCTTTTTCTCCGATACTGAAGGCTTTTTTAATAAAGCAGCGTAACTGCACGACCATTGGTTTGTGCCTTTTTTAATAAAGCAGCGTAACTGCACGACCATTGGTTTGTGCAGTGTCTGCAAATAAAAGAATGGCAGCAACGGAGCTGCACAGCCTATGGCTGGGAAGACCAGATTGGGCGGGGCATGTGGCTATATAATGCAGGCATTCACCAATGCTCCTCAGGTTACTTCGACTGAAGCGACGACTGAGTTGTGCAGCTGCATAGCATGGCAAAGTATGCAGTACTCATTACGTATCTCAGGGAATTGAGGTTATGTTAGTAATCGAGTACGTTCCCTATCGATACTACACTTCGTACTGCATTGTAAGATGCTAGGGGAACCAGTATAATCCCACCATGTCTATGCTAGGGGAACGACTAACACTTGAACTTGCCTTAGGCACCAAGAGGGACCCAGAGGGACAAAGTATTTGAGTAAATTACAGGGACCAAGTACAGGAAAGTTCTGCAGAAGGTGATAGGGTCAAACTCATAGAGATCGACCCAGCCTTGATTAATCATACCAAGTAAGTCCGTACAGCCTCTAAGCTCTATTGAGGGCCAAGAGCATACAGGAAGGCGGAAAACATTCATTCTGGTCTGTCATATGACAAGAGTTAGCCCGTTATACAGAAAGAACCCGGGCCTGTAAGGCCGGAACTTCCAGATTATAAAACCTGGCAAATGTGGATGGCGAGGCCCAGCCAGCAAATCTCTGCAATGGACACGACATTAGACCTCGCCCAGGACGAGGCAATGCCTCTAGTTGAGTGGGCTCTTACTCCCTTGGGGAATTGTCGGCCCAAAGAAGAGTATGCTAGTGTAATAGCATCAATTATCCATATGGATATTCTCTGCTTTGTGACCGGAATCCCTTTGGTGCGGCCGACCTAAGCATACAAAGGGCTGTTCCGACTGCCTAAAAGGGGCGGAACACTCTATATAAATTCTTAACGCCCTGACTGGGCAGAGTAGATTCAACCCCTGGTCTTGCTCCGAAGAAGGAAGTGCCGAGAGAGTTATCACCTGTGCTCTGAATGGAGTCGAGAGCACTTTGGGGTATTTAGCCATGTCTTGGTTTCAGGAAGATCTTAGAATCGTTAGGCCCGAATTCGAGGCAAGAAGGGCTGACTGATAGCGCCTGCAAATCTCCCATACATTTTACAGATGCTAGTGCTAGTAGCAGAGCGGTCTTTAGCATCAGGGGATAAAGGTCTACAGACTGTAGCAGCTCAAAGGAGGGCTCTTCAGAGCTTTTAACACTGTAGGCAGATCCCATGTTGGGACGGTGATAGGGCGGGGTGGGTTGAGCCTCTTAGACCCCTTCAAGAAACGAACAACCAGGTTGTTCCTGCCCACTGATAGGCCCATCTATTGGCCGTCTGCGCCACAGGTGATACACCAGGCGGAGAAGACAGTCCACTTAAGGGCATAGAGGCATCTCATAGATGGTGCTCTAACCTGATAAATAGTACTTGGCACACTCTCGGGAAGGTTCGAAAGCTCCCATCGAGAGGCCAAAGATGTAGCACCCATAGTTCGGGCTGGCCAAATCGTTTGCCTGAGAGAAGAGGTCTCGTAAGTTTGGCAATGAGTGTTGTCTTCTTAGGCGAATAGGTTGACCTCTGGCCTGCTGAAGATTTCCCAAATTTCCTGAACCGTTTGTGGGTGCAGCGTCCACTCGTCTGAGGGGATATTGCTCCGAGATAGCATGTCTGCTCCCAGGTTAAGTTTGCCCGGCACATGCGCTGCTCTCAGCGAGCGCAAGTTGAGCTGAGCCCATCTCAAGAGGCGCTCTGCTAGAATAAAGAGGCGTCTCGAGGAAAGACCGCCCTGGCGATTTATGTAGGACACCACCATCATACTGTCCGAGCGGACTAAGACGTGATGTCCCCTCAGGTCTGGCAGAAAGGTGCGAAGGCCCAAACATACTGCCAGCATTTCCAGGCAGTTGATGTTAAGGTAACTGTCCTTCAACCAGAGGCCAATTTGCCATCACACAGCGCTAGGGCTGTAGTACTCGAGTCCGGACTCGAGACGTTTTTCTATCGTCTCGGACTTGTCTTGGACTCGTTGGTATTTGGACTCGGACTTGTCTCGGACTTGGTCATCGGACTCGCCAAATGTTCAAGTTGGTCTCGACCGAGTCCAGCAATATATGCTCTTTTTTTCTCTTTCAAAACAAAGACTCGCTTGTTCCGCAAATGGGTAATGTAATTGCCATTGGTTTTACTCCATCTAGAACGGGCATTGTCATTGGTCCATCTAGAACGGGCATTGTCATTGGTCGCCTGTTAAATGCACAGCTGCGTCATATGAGTGTGCGCGCTGCGTGGAGGCATAAATAATCTTTATTTTGGCCACAGACACGCTGTCGGCAAGTTGCATAATACAGTTTGGTTGTACAAAGTTCGTTGGAGTTTTCCCTCTCACTTTCCTTCGCTTTTAAATACCTTATTAATGCCCGTGCGCATTTTGCTTTCACTTTCATTTCAGGTCAATTTCTTATCTATAACTTACAACGACACATTTTCTGCAATAAACATGGGACTTTAATTAACAAAACGAATAAAAATACACCATTACCATGCTATAAGCCTAATATAAAATTACAAACTTGCAAAATGTTTAAATGTAAAAAAAAAAAACTGACAATCATCAAACGCCGTGGCACCAAATGAATAAGAAAAAGAACGAATAAGAGCAAAATGAATAAAGCCCGGAGGCACGGAATACACCTGGATGTAAAATAAAATAAATTACACAAAAACGTAAATAAAGTAAAAAATAAGCAAACACTGTGGCTGGGCGATTTATCCGATTTTATCGATTAATTCGAATTTAATGTTTTGACACAATTAGATTTTTTTTATAAATCGAGGAATTGTGATTTTGAATAGAAATATTACCAAACGCTAGAATTAGACACTTGGATAATAACAGTAAAGAGAAAAGAACAATCCAACCGCATATCGGTGCACAACCACTCACATGTGATGCTCTCTGGGGAACATTCACACAGAGTGTGTTTTTGTGTTGACGCGGGCAGTGGAATAGGAAAAATACAAGATGTGAGTTAAACATCTTTTAATAACTAGAGTGCCGCGTTTTTAGAAAGCCGTTTCATGCACGAGACGCTGCAAGAGATGCGAGCGCAACAGTCAAACGCGTCCATGTTTTCATAGAAAAAACAATGGAACAGCAGCGTAATCAAATAAAAAACTGGTGAAGAACTACTACTGTAGGTCTGATATTTCAGGTTTGCATCCCGGTGACAGGCTGAAAACTGCTGTTCATTGTTTTACAGAGCCTTTATAGTTAATAATAGCACTCTAGGTGTTATACCTTCAGTCATTTTGAATTGGAATTACTTTAGTTTTTTGGAGCATTTGTCTTGTATTATTTCAGAACATATAGCCTAATATGCATAATATACGTTTGTACAAGATGTAGTTGTAGTTCATCTTTTCTGCAAAGATATTTAGTGATTTGTTTCACATTTACATCATGAAGACAACGTCATGTGTGGTGCACTTAGAATATACTTTTCTTTAACTAGAGGGTTAATAAAGAGAACGTTTCTTGAATCATGTTGTAGTTACATTTTCAAGTTGACTAGATAAAATCTTACAAAATCGAGAATTGGTCAAATATAAGTGAAATTGCTAAACCTAAAATATCCTCCTGAGACGCCCCCCTAAAAAAAAAGTTTACATGTCATTACATTGTTTAGACCATAAGAATTTTTTTTTTTTTTTTCCAAAACTCAATTTTATTCATATTTGATTATATGTCCTCTAGAGGACACAAGGACTAAAATTAAATGGCATGAATAGAAAACGGCAAAATCAATGGGAGTTTTTTTAAATCACCAAATACATTTTTAGGTTTCAGGATTTTTTTATACTAAACTTTGTTTAAGGATGATTCTCAACTATGTTTTAAAATGTATAACAAAATGATTTGATATACCATTTTGTTTTATGCAATATGTGTGTAAAAAAATCCATAAACTGGTTTCCCATTAAACACAGTGTACCTATACACTATATCTAATTTGCTTATTAATGTGTTGCTGTTGGGACAGAATGTTGAAAAAAATAAATCATAATGGGAGTAATACATGGCCAGATTTTCATAATAATATATAATATTTCATAAGCAAACAGATATATAATTTATTTCCCTATTCAATTGTTGTCTCCCAAAATGCATAATAAACATGCTTTAAGTCCTGGTGTCCTCTACATTGAACATGTATGAAATGATGTCCTGTTTCATAACAGAGTCATATTTGAATTTTAAAACCCATAACATTTTCCTGAGATGTTGCTTTATGACAAACAATCTGAAAATGATTCAGATGTAAAAGACATTACAGAATATAATCATATTTCCATAAGGATGTACAGTTTTTCACTAAATTAAATATTGCCATCTTTAAAGGCATAGGAGAGGGTTTAAACATTTAGTATCTCTTTAAAGCCCTGAATGAGCTCTGTGCAGGACATCCAGGCTTACAACTGTGACATGTGAGGTCTCAGAGAAATTCACTAAAATAGAATGTCCACTACAGAGGCACAAACTCCATAGATGGGTCTCAGGAGGAGAAATAAAATTACCTAATTTGATCCTACAGTGTTGCTGCACATGCTTTAGATAATTACAAACAATAATGCAAAATTATTATATTAGAATAGAAGATATGCCGTCTCTCGTATCACATCAATTATCAATAATTAAGTATGTGGTTTTGAAGATGATTTTTTTCTTTCTCTGTTTTGACCGTCTCATTTGGACTTGGACTTGGACTCGAACCTCTTTGGACTCGGACTTGACTCGGACTCGAACCTCTTTGGACTTGGACTTGACTCGGACTCGAACCTCTTTGGACTTGGACTTGTCTTGGACTCGACAAAGGTGGACTTGACTACAGCCCTACACAGCACCCCCCAACGTAAGTTGAAGGCGTCTGTCGAGACCACCTTCCTTCTGTAGACCATGCCCAGGGGCACGCCCCGTTCCATCCACTGATGGTTCTTCCAAGGGGCCAGAGTTGCAATGCAGGCCTGGCTCACCTTGACACGGAGGCGTCCATGATGCCAAGCGTGTGGAGGCACTTGAGGTTTCAGCCAGTATATGAAGCAGGCCCAACTAAAGTTCCGAAGGTGCTGAGGCCATGAGGCTGAAATGCTTTGAGAGGGCGAAGGAATCCGAGTTTGAATGAAGCCATGAGCTGCTGAATGGCCAGTGCACCTTCTGGCGTGACCATAACAGTTCCCAGGAACGAGATTTGTTGGCTGGGGGAGAGCACGCTCTTGGCAAATTTACCCTGAGTCCTAGACACTTTAAGCAGCGGAGGAGCACGGATCTGTGAGATAGAAGCTCGTACTCTGACTGGCCCAAAATAAGCCAGTCGTCGAGGCAATTCAGGTAATTCCATGCACTTCGTAAAAGTGTGAGAAGCCAGGGACAGCCCAAAGGGAAGGACCGTGTCTTGATAAGCCACTCCCTTGAAGGCGAATGTCAAGAACCGCCTGTGGTGGGGGGTTATCTGGATGCGAAAGTAAATGTCTTTCAGATCCAGCTAAATGAACCAGTCCCCTGAACCATATCTCGCATATTTGCGAGAGGATCTGTTTCAATGTAATCATCCTGAATGTCCTTTTCATAAGGGTGCGATTCAAATGTCTGAGTTCGAGGATGGGTCTTAGACCACCATCCTACTTGGGGACGAAGAAATAACGGTTGTAGAAGCTTGACTCGCTCTGAGCTGGGGAAACTATTTCCATGGCTCCTTTCGCCAGCTAACTTATCACTTCGGCACGCAGGACGTGAGCGGTGCTGCGCTGAACCGATGTGGAGAACACGATGAGGCTTTTTGAGGGGTGGTCCGGCTGCAGCGGGACTCAGCCCTCTTCTCTTCCTGTCCCATTGATTTGGAAGACCCCCGAGGCATTGGGTCTAGCACTATCTTGGGCCGGGGTCCCTGTCGCTTTGGTGGGTGGCGTCTGGCCAGCGGGAGTGGCGGTGCTCGGGCTTGGAATCTAGCTGAACAGCTGGCGACACAGCTTTTGCTGGCTGCTGAGTCGGCGCCATCTTGGGTCGACTCAAAGCGACTGCAGAGCTGGAGCGCTTGGGCAGGAAGTGTCGTATTTCCTGGGACGTCTTCTGTGTGGCTGTGAAGCGTTCAGCGAAGCCCTCTACTGCAGGACCAAACAGGCCGGTGGGGCAGACCGGGGAGTCGAGGAAGGGGATCTTATCTGCATCCTTAATCTCCGTCAGGTTCAACAACAGGTGGCGCTCGAGCACCACAAGACTAGCCATGGATCTGCCGCATGGGCTGGCATCTTGATGGCGTGCAGGGCCAGGTCGGTTGCACTGTGCAGCTCGCTGAAAGCTGCGGGGTTCGGGTTAAGACTCGTCCATTGAACGGAGGAGTTTTGCCTGGAACACTTGCAGAACTGCCATGGAGTGCAGTGCCGAGGCCGCTTGTCCAGCCGATGAATAGTCTTGTCCAGCGAGAGCTGAAGTAGTCCTTCATGGCTTAGACGGCTGGGAGGCTTTTGCCTTCCAGCCAATGGCTGTGGGCAGGCAAAGATGCGCGTCCACTGACTCATCGAGGAGAGGCAGGCTGTCGTAACCTTTTTCTTCTGCGCCGTCGACCGAAGTGAGGGCGGAGGAAGAAGAGGCACGTAGGTGGGACAAGGGTGCACGCCAAGACTTGGTGATCTCGTCGTGAACCTTTGGGAAGAATGGCGAAGCTCGTTGTTGAGGGGCCTGATGGCATCCTGGTAAGAACCATTCATCCATGTGGCTACAGGACGGTTCCTCTGGGGGAGACCATTCCATACCCAGCTCCTTCACAGCGTTAGACAGGGCGCAGAAAAGATCGGTGTCCATGCCTGGGCTGGATGCGCTGGGCTGCGCAGACTGCAAGGGGGCGGGGCCGTTGTACGAGCCCGACAGCTCCTTGGCATCTAAAGCCGCCAACGACAGGCTGCCGTCTAACTCGCCATCATCACTCCCACCGAATGAGACCAGATTGCGATGTAGATCTTGTAGTCGTCGCTGAAGGAGAAAAATTCTGAGGAGCCTTAGCAAATGCCCGCATTATATAGACATATACCCCACCCATTCTGGCAGGCTTTCCAGCCATAGGCTGTGCAGCTCCGCTGCCGTCATTGGTTTATTTGCAGCCACTGCACAAACCAATGGACGTGCAGTTACACTGGCTTATTAAAAAAAGACTCAGTATCGGAGAAAAAGGAGTTTCTCCCTAACTTCTTACGATGCAGTACGAAGTGTAGTATCGATAGGGAACTGAAAAGCCTTGACATCTGAAGGTTAATATGACTTAAGTACAAAAGGGTTTTGTTGACCAGGGTAGAAGAACACACAGGATGCATTAACTGTTTGTCAAGTTAAAATATACTGGAATTACAGTTCAGTAAGTTACTCTTCTTAAAAATTCAATACAATTAAATACAAATTCCAACTCCAATTAATTGAAAGGGATTCTATTCTGATTTTCTTTGCACAACCGTCCTGCTTCTTCAGATGCACATTTCCATTTTTGGCACAGCTATATAATTTCCTCTGCGTCCTGGCGCTCCGCTCTCTCATCCGCTGTCACGTGCATTGTTGACGGCTCTCGCACCTGGTCAGGCAACACATGAGGCATTTGATGCGGGCGCCGACTCTCCATCTGCAGTGGGCTCAGACTGAAGCTCCACACAGCAGAGTGACGCTTGGCTCGGCTCTGTGTCGGGAGTGGGACTGGTGTACTCGTCCGTGAGTTACCGTTTACCGTTACCGTTAAAGGTACTTAATTGTACTGTTTTTAAAGGTACTTAATTGATTTGGTACTTAAAGGTCCCATATTGTCAGAACTGAAATTTCCTGGCTTTTTTCATGATAACCGAGATCTAGGGCTATGTAACTTCCATATAAGTTTCAAAACAGTCCACAGTAAAATGCACACAGCCTTCATTAAGTAGCTGTGCTTTTTCATGAGCGCTTGTGACTTTCATAAAACTGTGAAGTCCGAGCTACTCGGTACCCCGACTTCAGTCACCATCCCGACCACCGCCCACCGTCCCATCCATCCTCCAGCCACAATTAATCACAACAATGTATACAATTACAAATTATTATAAATCGTCAGTTTGTTGTTTAACACACATGCACACAGACATTATTTCATTCGCAACAGTCGTGAGATGCAAGAAATCTTCAGACGTGCACATAACAACAAAATACAATACTTTATTACAAACGCGAGCATTTTTGACGATCGTTTCTATCTAGTCGCTCATCGTTTTTTTTGTCTGGCAGTGGCAGCAGGTATGCGATCAAATTTCTAATATGAGGCTGGATCTTTGGCACCCAACATCACAACAAGATTATATTCTAAGCTCCTTATTTAGCCAAATCTGCGCTGGTTTAAATGGGCTGCCTCCAGTTCTCCCTTTTTGCTTCCAGCTAGCGCGGTGACGTAATTGTGACGTTGACCCTAACTAGTTATCTGTAGTTGGTCTAGCCATGCATCACTCAGAAAACAACAGGCCAATCAGAAGAGTGGCACATGAATAGTAATTGGACAGGCCATAATCGACATGTTTTTAGCAGAGCTCCTGAAAGAGGAGCTGTAAAAATACATTGAGATGGTTTTTGGTACTTATACAGCAAATAAACAGTATATTCTTTAGGACATCAAAACCTAAAATAAAACTCCAGAAAGGTGTACAATATGGGACCTTTAATGTACTTGAGTTTTAGTTTTTATGTTTAAATAGCTGACCACATATTAGCATTTGTTTTTTAATTAAAAAAAAGTTTTTTTAGATAAACGATGCCTTTGTAAAGATGCAATACACATTTATTTATTACTGTATTACAAATTTCTTTAATTAACCCTAATTCTGGAGGGCCAGACTCCTATAGACTTTAGTAAAAATTCCAATTTACCAATCCTCACTGTTTCATTCATTTTAGCTGCTACTTGCTTACATAGCACAAGCTAAAGCCATCATTGGCTGAATTACATAGCCAGACCAACAAGGACAATGGTTATTAACAGTGAGACCTTCGGACTGAACATTTGACTAAACCTAACGCTACATATCATCAAAGTTTTCAAACACACATACATATAGTAAAACTATATAAACAATGTGTTTATTAATATAGTTTCAAGATTATACAAATGAGAAAACAGGATTGATGCATATAAACAAATGAATATGTGCATGCAAAAATTATTGTTGTTGTTGTTATTATTTTCTTAAAATGAAAGTGATTCATCCAAATTTACCTTCCATTGTTTAGTCCTGCTGTTAATATATGCAGTGTCCTAATATGTTGTAGTCTGCACTTTTTCTCTTTGATTTTATGTCTGACTTTCCTGGCTTCAAAGCAGTGAAAATACTTTCCAGTCTCACTCACTTACTTGCTCAGTCTAAAGCAATGGCCAAGAAAAGCATCAAATGAAAGTCTACAATTTGGCAAATAATGAACAGTGAATAAAAAAATATCCTCACAAAATAATAAGAGAGAGCGAGAGAGAGAGGGGTGGGGTGGTTTATTGATTTAGTAAACAGACTGAATTATTATTAAATAATAGTTTGATTGAGAATCATGAACAGATCATCACAACTTTTAAAAGGAGATGATGGGTTACTTTTTTTCCAAAATACATATACTGCATATTTTGCATATCAGATGACACATTTCCTTTAGTGCAGCAAATAACGACCTTTGATCGTATACTTTGATAAACTCCTCAGCAATGATTGACATAACCATAGCAAAGACAACAACCTGAATACAAGTATATGATGTCATATACATCAAATAGTAATCAGGATGTAACAAACTAAATATTCCTGCACTCCCAAAAGTACACAAGCCATCAACTGTCAGTGATTAGGTATAAATAATGTACAAAGACATATCTTTTGAAAGGGTACTGGTCCAGTGGCAGCTTTTGTACTTTTTAATTAATTTTTTTCTCGGAGAGTGTCTAAATAACTCCTCCAGAGAGTGCTTGTGTTTCCATTAATGGACTTAATGCTTCATGTATATACAGTACATGTACATTCGAAATGTATGTACATGCATGTGGTTAATATTGTAGTTACATTTGGAGTACCTGCATGCAATTACAGATGTAATTACACTATAAAATTACTCTTCCAATTGTGTCATTTTATCTGAAAATAGTGCCATTGTGTCACTCATGCTCATTTCACTTTAAACCATAAGACAATAAAGAAATTAAGATATTTTTAATGAAACCTGACAGATTTTTGTCCCTCCATCGAAAGTTCTTGCAAAAACTTCAAACATCGAAAATTGCAATAAGACATGATAAAAATAACCATCTCTTTAATCTCTTCTGTAGTGGCACAATCACTTAATATGTTTATATATTTTAATTAAGTACAGTTAAGCTTCCATTTTTACTATATTTATTGTATGTATATATATTGATCAGTGTTTATACATGAATAAAAGTCTAAATTAAATCTGCTCAGCAATTTTGTCTCTTTGGAAGACTTTGATGAAACCACTTGATTATATTTACAATATCTTTTTATATGCACAGAAGTTTTGGTTTCATGAACATTCAATGTATGTGCAAAAAAAGATGAGAATATTTTAAAATTAAAATATATTTTGTATATATTATGTTAATCTTAATTTGGAATAGAATTATGTTAGGTAAATGTTGACAGGTTTTTCTTATTTGGGTGAATTATACGATTAGTAAACCATTTTAAAGTTTATTATAATATGAACTTGAATATCCTATGCACAAAAACAATCTAGCCAACACAAATAGAAATTCTAAACCATATGTTTATGACGTTTGGTTTACAAACCATTTATAATTAAACAGAAAAAATGATGAAGATGATAAAACAAAAACCAGTGTTTTAGCACTTGGCAAGTGAAAGAATGTGAACATGAAATAACCTTTATGAGATTGATATGACCTCACATTTATATTTTATTAAATATAGTAACTAACTAAATAAAATACAAATAAAATCTAAACTTTATTCTTAAAACAATAGATTTATTTATTTTTGCATAAATGGACAGATGTCTCTCCGTCTGTCCAGTATTGTGATATTCAACAACACTAAGATATGACATGTCACAAAGACTTCCTTCTTCCTACAAAGGTCTGGTGGTCAAACTGGATCCTCACCCAACACGGTGAGCACCGGCAGACAAAACAGCTGCTTAACTCCCTCTCCAAACACTACTGTGCATTTTACATTTGCTGCTGACAAATGCTGCTTTTAAACCAAAGTCTAATCTCATAAATTTGTCAATTTAACAACTGCCTCTTTTGTTGGCGAAAAATACATTTTAGAAGATAATCTACATTTATCACAGGTTAATGAATACAGACCCACCTCTATAATTCAAATGCAGTCCGTGCTGTCTTCAAAGGTTTTGGACTTCAATGTCTTTTCGTAATCTAGCCAACAAGTTTCGATTATGAATAATCACTAAAGATTTGAATGTGTCACCTGATTCTAGAGAAAACTCTGTGATATCTGACACTCCTTGTGCTTGTGTAGGAGTTTGTCCCATGTGACTCCAAAAGGGGTGGGGTCTGGAGAATGGTCCACCAGCAGTGGTGGAGCTGCTATCATGTGACAAAATGCACCAGTGCACCCAGGCATTGAATGTCACCTGGCAGGTGTGTTTAGAATGGGTGTGTGTGTGTGCACTTGTCTTATTCCTGGAGTATCTACTTTCTTGCTGTTATTTGCAAATGAGTTAACTGAACAAGTCAAGTCAGACAGTAACATAAGAGATGACTGAGACTTTCTATATGCAAAGTGTAAACTTTCTAACTGAGGGTTGAAATGCACCGTGGCATTTTGCCTTTTGTCTCTTTCAATTAAATATATATAGCTTAAGACCGAAACACAAATCCAAGTTTCAGTACTCTATCCATTGCATTGTCCTTGCTTTTCTTATAAAAGCAGAACTTCAAAAACCTTTACTTAGAGTATGTTAAAAAACATCTCCCCATTATAAATGGTGTTTGATAAGACAAGCATCACAATTAATATTACTCCTTGGTTGCAAGTTTTGTTTCAAATAAAACTACTGTAAACAGTAGTGTAAACAGTAAACTACTGTAGAACTTGTACTTAGCGTACTTAGCGTAACCACAGTCAAAGTTTGGATAAACAAACTACATGGTAGTTCTGACAAATACGATGTCAGACACTGTAATATGCTCTGTTCCGCTCCCTGCTTACCGGGGCGATGAGATTCATTCACTGTCGTCACTCAATGGCTGGATGTCTAAATGGTGCCCGCAAAATAACATAGGTTTCATTGAAAATGAACTAGTTTTTGGGGCAGACCTGGCCTGTTGAAAAGAGATGGTCTTCATCCCTCCTGGGGTGGTGCCGCTCTTCTCTCTAGAAATATGGCACATAGTCTTAGAGTTCGTACTTGACTAACTGGGGCCCAGGTCAGGAAGCAGACAGACTGGCTAAACCGACCGTCTGCTAGCCGCCTCACGTCACAGAAGTCAGTTAATTCTAGGCACATAGACACACTTTCACCTAGATATCACACTAAAGAGACTGTGTCTGTTCCCCGAACTATAAAATACAAAAAACGTCCAAACCAGTCTATGAGTAACAACTTAATTGATGTTCAACAAATAAAAAAATTATATAACACAGAGAAATAAACGATAAAGCTTGGCTTATTGAATATCAGGTCCCTTTCTACGAAAGCGCTTTTTGTAAAGATATGATCACTGATCATAAACTAGATGTGCTCTGTTTGAAAGAAACCTGGCTAAAACCAGATGAATACATTGTTTTAAATGAGTGTGCCCCCCAAGATTACTGTAGGCAAGATTAAAGGCAAGGGGGGGGTGGGGTTGCTACAATTTATAGCAATACTCTCAGTATTTCTAAAAGACAGGCTTTAAGACTCATTTAAAGTAATGGTGCTTCATATAACATTGTCCAGAGAAAAAAGTATTAATGATAAATCCCCTGTGATGTTTGTACTGGCTACTGTATACAGGCCACCAGGGCACCATACAGACATTGTTAAAGAATTTGGTGATTTTCTATCAGAGTTAGTGCTGGCTGCAGATAGAGTTTTAATTGTGGGTGATTTTAATATCCATGTTGAAAATGAAAAGGATGCATTAGGATCAGCATTCATAGACATTCTGAACTCTATCAGGGTTAGACAACACGTGTCAGGTCCTACTCATTGTCGAAATCATACTTTAGATTTAATACTGTCACATGGAATTGATGTTAATGGGGTTGAAGTTCTGCAGCTAAGTGATGATAAAGGTGCATCTCAATACATTAGAATGTTGTGTAAAAGTTCATTTATTTCAGTAATTCAATTAAATGTTTTAAACTCATGTATTACTTCAATTCAGTGCACACAGACTGAAGTAGTTTAAGTCTTTGGTTCTTTTAATTGTGATGATTTTGGCTCACATTTAACAAAAACCCATCAATTCACTATCTCAACAATTCAACAGTTGACCTAATTAATGCAGCCTAACAATCCTTTAACAGATTTGAATATTAGAAGCGTATTAGTGTGTTAAGTGTACGCCAGGTTAAAGAGATGGGTCTTTAATCTAGATTTAAACTGAAAGAGTGTGTCTGCCTCCCGAACTGTGTTAGGTAGATTGTTCCAAGAGTTTGTGCGCTAAATTAAAAAGGATCTGTCGCCGGCAGTTGATTTTGATATTCTAGGTTTTATCAAATGGCCAGAGTTTTGAGATCGTAGCTGACGTGGAGGACTATAATGTTTGCTCAAATACTGAGGAGCTAAGCCATTCAGGGCTTTATAAGTAATTAACAAGATTTTAAAATCTATACGATGTTTAATAGGGAGCCAGTGCAGTGTTGACATAACCGGACTAATGTGGTTATACTTCCTGGTTCTAGTAAGAACTCTAGCTGCTGCATTTTGGACCATCTGTAGTGTGTTTATTAAGCGTGCAGAACAACTACCTAATAAAGCATTACAATAATCTAACTTTGAGGTCATAAACGCATGAATTAACATTTCTGCATTTGACATTGAGAGCATGGG
Source organism: Gymnocypris eckloni scoliostomus (assembly GCA_027564155.1). Lineage (NCBI taxonomy): Eukaryota > Metazoa > Chordata > Actinopteri > Cypriniformes > Cyprinidae > Gymnocypris > Gymnocypris eckloni. Next base: position 25,866,539 of record CM050431.1, read on the forward strand.
TCTCAGTTTAGATATATTTTTAAGATGAAAAAATGCAGTTTTACAAATGCTAGAAACGTGGCTGTCAAAGGAGAGATTGCTATCAAATACCACACCTAGGTTCCTGACTGATGACGAAGAATCGAGAGAGCAGCCATCAAGTGTTAGACAGTGTTCTAGGTTATTACTTGTGTGGTTTTTAGGTCCGATAATTAACACCTCTGTTTCTTCAGAATTTAGTAGTAATACATTATTCGTCATCCAGTTTTTTATATCGACTATGCATTCCATAAGTTTCTCAATTTGGTGTGTTTCACCGGCCGTGAAAAAATATAGAGCTGAGTATCATCAGCATAACATTGAAAGCTAACCCCATGTTTCCTGATGATATTTTCCAAAGGGTAACATGTAAAGCGTTAAAAGTAACGGCCCTAGTACTGAGCCTTGAGGTACTCCATACTGCACTTGTGATCGATATGATACTTCTTCATTCACTGCTACGAATTGATGGCGGTCAGATAAGTACGATTTGAACCATGCTAATGCACTTCCACTAATGCCAACAGAGTTTTCAAGTCTATTCAAAAGAATGTTGTGATCGATAGTGTTGAACGCAGCGCTAAGATCCAGGAGCACTAATAGAGAGATACAACCATGATATGATACGAGCAGGTCATTTGTCACTCTAATGAGAACAGTCTCAGTACTATGAGATGGCCTAAATCCTGACTGGAAATCCTCACAGATATAATTTTTCTCTAAGGAGGAATATAATTGTGAGTATGCTACCTTTACCAGTATCTTTGACAGAAAAGGGAGATTCGAGATCGGTCTCTAATTAACTAGATCTTTGGGGTCAAGTTGTGTTTTTTTCTCATTACATTTCCACTGCATGTAATCAGTGTCTAGCACTTGCCTTATTCAGGGTCCGAATAAAACATCAGCTCATGCACAGACTATCCTGTCTCTCTGAATTATATATATATATATATATATATATATATAACAAATATTTTATCTATATTAAAAGTGGGGGCAAGTCCCCCGCATAATCCACGCCCCTTTATTTACTGAAATGTTGTAAAAAACATTTTGCACTGGTTATATTCTTTTACTTACTTTACTTTTTAGTCATTTAGCAGACGCTTTTATCCAAAGCGACTTAAAAATAAGATAAAATAACTAAAACTATAAGTTAAAACACTATAAATTGTAAGGATTGGTCAGAGGCGAATGGATCCACTTGCAGCTTCTTTAATAGAAAGAGGGGGTCAGACAGGCAAATATCAAACAGAGGTATCGAGGGCAACGTAGATAAGGCGGATACGTAAACAGAGGCAGAGCAATGGGTCAGGGCAGGCGGCAGACAGAGAGGATAACCAGAGAGCAGGCGGGGTCAGAGAGGCAGGCAGCAAACGATCAGGAGAGAGAGTCAACAGTCCGGGTAGTACACAGAACGACACACTAGGGAAACCGCTCGGAAATGTTACCCAGGGCAAAACAAGACTTTGCAAAGGGTAAGTGTATGTGTGCTGCTTATATGTGAGTGGGTGAATGAGGTGCAGGTGTGGTGAGGCAATCAGGGCAAATGAGTGATTGGTGACAGTGGTGTGATTGGTGTGATGGTGGATGGGAATGTGTGAGTGCAGTGTATGATGGGAGATGTAGTCCATGGGTGATGTGCAGTTGTAGTGAGTGGCAGCCAGATTCATAACAATAAATAGTATACATACACATACACATTTAAAAAAATGGATAAATTAAATAAAATGACAAATGCATACAACAACATTTCAAAATTAAACATTTAAATGAAAAAATAAATAAAGCTAAAAACAATTCAAAAGATTAAAACAACAAAAGGTATGAGTATAAAAATGATTCTAATATGTCACTAAGCCAAACACCAATATATATATATATATATATGTGTGTGTGTGTGTGTGTGTGTGTGTTATTTCATTTCAATGTAGTATGTTGAAGTAACGTTACTAAAATAACTAAATTTATTAAAACCAAAACTAAAGAAAAAACCTATAAAGACATGGTAAATTCATACATAATTTAACAAAATGTAAATAGATAAATCAAACGGCAGTAGTTTATCAGTAATCCTAAAAAAAGAACACTGTCAAAAACACATGCTAACAAACAACAACTTACACATAGTAAGATTGGTTATAAAAAACTAAAACAGAGGTGAAACAAGATAAATAATAAGCGATTCTTATATCCCTTGACAGTGTCGCACGGTAGAGTCGATGGTCTTTAAAGTCTTCAGTCTTCTCACGAGGAGGTCTTCAAACGACGGCTGCTGCGACCGCTGCCGCGGTAAGCTGCGCTTTTTGTACCCATCTAACAAAATACTACTCCAATTCAGCTGAACACACTGAACACATATTCAAAACAAAATCAGCATTTGTGTAATAGCCTGCTTTCCCTGTTTTTGTTAGAGTTTAATATTAATATGAGTATGATAAATATGTGCGAAAACTCATACAGGGGCATTTTTTGCACCAATATCTTGAATTTTAGGACATACCTGCATTATATTTGTCAACAGTCAACTGTATGAAATATGTAGGATGACGTATGGGTCTGGGGGCGGGGCCAGTGCGTTAATATTTTTATTACGTTATTTTAAACCAGTTTAATTAACCCTTGTGCAACCTTTTGGACATTTTTGTCATTCATTTTTAGTTTTTTATAATTTTGCCTGTGGTATTGGCAACTGCATACATTTTGGCACAGGTGTGTATTTTTATTGTAATTTTACTATTTCACTACCTTTTCCTTTAATAAATCTATTTTGCCATAGGTACAAAAATAATTCCTCTCAGGACCTTTTGGACAAAAATGTCCCCATTGAAACCCATTAAAACAATAGCAATTTTTAATCACAGTGCCATTTAACTGTAAAATTATGCAAATTTTGTTAATGTTTTCATTCTGTTGGCAAGGCTTCAAAATTATTGTCATTATTATTATTATTATTTTAATTTTACTATTGTTTACCAGATGATGCATTTTTTTTCAGGTTTAGCCTACAAAGCAAATATTCACTTTATTCTTGTTTTCTGCTACTGCATATTATAGAGCCAATTGGATAAATAATGCAGCTATAATTGTGTGGGAGTTGGTATGGATGTCAGAGTGTGATTTGTATGTGTATCATAAAAATATATATGTGTGTGCTTTCTTGTAATATTTGAGAGAGAAAAACTCTACTGCGAAATCACAAATCCACCCACTGTGAGCACCAGCAGAGTTTCGCTGGCATCTAATGGTGAAAATTTGATACTGCGCCCAAACAAAATCTTACTGAAAGCTCATTTTTTTGAGATATCAACCTCAAATTTGGAACACAACTTGTTTAGATGTATGGCTTTGATTTTCTAGCAGATTTAGAGTTCGTGTTTAATAAAATATATATTTTATATAAAATATTGTTCATAAAGAATTTTATACTTCTATAACTTTTTAGGGGTTTCACTTTTTAAACTTTTTTTTTTTTTACTTCAACAATAATCTGCCATGGGTCTTCTTTAAAATGAGACCAAACTTAACTCTGTGCTCCTGGGCTTCATTTTTTATGCACTGGGTACACAAAATAGTTCCTCTCAGGACCTTTTTTTGGACAAAAATGTCCCAATTGAAACCCATTAAATCTGCTATTTTGTAATCGCAATACCGTTTAACTGTAAAATTATGCAATTTTTGTTAATAGGCTTTCATTTTGCTGGCAAGGCTTTCAAACATTTTTTAAATATTTTGTTACCAGATGGTACCATTTTTTTCAGGTTTAGTCTATAAAGCAAATACTCGCTTTATTCCTGTTCTCTGCCTCTGCATATTATAGAGCCAATTGGATAAATAATGCAGCTATAATGGTTAACGGAACTGGAGCCCACCAGGGCTGAGCAGACGGAACTGGAGCCCACCAGGGCTGAGCAGACGGAACTGGAGCCCACCAGGGAGAAGTAGACGTAACAGGAGTCCACCAGGGTGGAGTAGACGGAACTGAGACCCCTGGTAGAGACTGGGACCTAGGGAAAACTGAGACACAAGAAACAGAGAGAGCATATACGGGACCGAGGCAGGGAACACAGAAAGTTCATCAAGGCAAGGCAAGGCAAGTTTATTTGTATAGCACATTTCATACACAGTGGTAATTCAAAGTGCTTTACATAAAAGAAAGTGAAATAATCATTCACAGCAATAAAAACAAGGAGTTAAAAATAATAAAATAAGGAAATTTAAAATGATATAGAAATTGATTTAAAATGAAATTTAAAACAGTTAAATAGAAAAGGATTATACATAAAATAATGCAGTCAGTTCGGACGTAGCACAGTGCTCATTCAACAAATGCACAGCTAAATAGATGAGTTTTGAGACCGGATTTAAATGTGGCTAATGTTTTAGCACATCTGATCTCTTCTGGAAGCTGGTTCCAGCTGCGGGCGGCATAATAGCTAAAAGCGGACTCCCCTTGTTTTGTGTGAACCCTTGGTATTTCTAACTGACTCGATCCTAATGATCTGAGTGGTCTGTTAGGTTTATATTCAGTGAGCATATCTGCCATATATTTAGGTCCTATACCATTGAGTGACTTATAGACGAGTAAAAGTACTTTAAAATCAATCCTAAATGTAACTGGAAGCCAGTGTAAGGACCTGAGGACTGGTGTGATATGCTCAGATGTTCTGGTTCTAGTCAGAATCCTGGCAGCAGCATTCTGGATGAGCTGCAGCTGTCTAATGGTCTTCTTTGGAAGGTCGGTGAGGAGACCATTACAATAATCCACCCTGCTGGTGATAAAGGCATGAACAAGTTTCTCCAAGTCTTGACTGGAAACAAAACATCTAATTCTTGCAATGTTTTTGAGATGATAGTATGCTGATTTAGTTACTGCTTTGACATGACTTCTAAAGCTAAGGTCTGTCTCTAGAATCACCCCAAGATTTCTGACTTGATTTTTAGTTGTTTGACCCCTAGTGTCAAGGTATGCATTCACCTTGAGAACTTCATCTTTGTTTCCAAATGTAATGACTTCAGTTTTCTCCTTGTTTAACTGAAGAAAGTTTTGGCACATCCAACTGTTAATTTCATCAATGCATTGGCAGAGGGAGTCAATGGGGCTATAGTCATTTGGAGATAAGGCTAGGTAAATCTGGGTATCATCAGCATAGCTGTGGTAGGCAATTTGGTTCTTCCTCATTATCTGACTTAGTGGGAGCATATACAGGCTAAACAAGAGTGGTGCAAGAATTGAGCCTTGTGGGACTCCACATGTCATGGACGTCCACTTAGACTTATGCTCTCCTATACTCACATAATAACCTCTCCCTTCTAGGTATGACCTGAACCATTTGAGTGCCATCCCAGAAAGCCCGACCCAGTTTTCCAGTCTCTCTAGAAGTATGTTATGATCGACAGTGTCAAACGCAGCACTAAAATCTAGTAGTACCAGCACTGATATTTTGCCAGAATCAGAATTTAAGCGAATATCATTTATTATCTTAATGAGTGCTGTCTCTGTGCTGTGATGCACGCGAAACCAGATTGAAAATTATCCAGGTATCCATTTGAGTTTAAGTAGTTGTTCAGCTGATTAAAACTACCTTTTCAATAATCTTACCTATGAAAGGAAGATTTGATATTGGTCTATAGTTGCTCAACATGGTGTTATCAAGATTGCGCTTTTTCAGAAGGGCTTAACAACTGCAGTTTTCAGGAGTTTGGAAAAGTCCCAGAAAGAAGTGAGGTGTTCACCACTTCTAAGAGATCTGCTTCTAAACAGTTAAGCACACTTTTGAAAAAAGATGTGGGAAGTGTGTCAAGATAGCAGGTTGACGATTTAAGATGCTGTACTATTTCTTCTAAAATTTTGCTATCAATTGTTTTAAAACCAGACATAGTCACTTCTTTTTGAGATTGCTGTCTGTGTCTGTGTGACCTCTGTATTACAGGAAGATGTGCCAATCTCCTTCCTGATATTACTGATCTTCTCTGAAAAGAAGGAAGCAAACTCATTGCATTTGCTGTCAGAGAGCATTTCACTGGGAATCTGACTTGGGGGGTTTGTCAGTCTCTCAACAGTAGCAAAAAGAGTGCGAGTGTTGTTTAAGTTACTGTTTATAAGGTTTGAGAAGAAGGTCTGTCTAGCTGTGGCTAGTTCCAAATTGAAAGCATGAAGGCTGTCTTTATAGATGCTATAGTGTATTTCTAGTTTCGTCTTCCGCCACATCCGCTCAGCTTTTCTGCATTGTCTTTTCATATTCTGAACTGCTGTTGATTTTATCCAAAATGATTTGTGTCTGCCATTCTTCTTGCTGACCTTTATCGGTGCAATATCATCAATAACATTCTTAACTTTTGAGTCAAATGAATCCAGGAGAAGATCAACAGAGTCTGCAGAAATGCTCGGTGTTAAAGATATTGCCTTCATAAATAGCACACTAGTGTTCTCATTAATGCATCTCTTTCTGACAGAGACAGATCTAGATTCAGTGGTGACAGAGATCAATATATCAAAGAAAATACAGAAGTGATCAGACAGAGCTACATCCTTAATGACAATGGATGAAATGTTTAGACCTCTACTTATGAGTAAATCTAGAGTGTGTCCACGATTGTGTGTGGATCCGTGCACATGCTGAATCAGGTCAAAAGTGTTTAAAACAGTTACAATTTATTTTGTAGTTTTGATTTCAGCATTGTCTATGTGAATATTAAAATCCCCTGCAATAGCAAAACAGTCAAACTCTGAGGAAATCATTGACAACAGTTCTGTGAACTCTTCAACAAAGGCTGCAGAGTATTTTGGAGGCCTGTAAATGATAATAAACAGAATGCGTGGGGCACCTTTCAGCACAATACCTAGATATTCAAAAGACAAGTACTGACCAAATGACACTTGCTTGCATTGATAAACATCTTTAAACAGAGCAGCTACACCTCCACCTCTCCTAACAGTCCTGCAGACACTTATAAAATTTAAGTTAGGAGGGGCTGTTTCAGTGAGGACTGTTGCACTGCAGTTGTCTTCAAGCCATGTTTCAATTAGAAACATAAAATCCAGGTTGTTTGTGGTTATTAAATCATTGATCACAAATGATTTATTTTTTAGTGAGCGAGTGTTTAAAAATGCTAACTTGATGGAATTACATTTTGTCTCTACAGCAATCTTAGCATGATGCATAACAGGCCGCAGATTAGATGGGTCAGCCGTACGCCTTTTGAAGGCCTTAGACCTTCTATCACGTGATAAAACAGAGATAGAGAAGGCTACAGGCACACTGGGTTCCCGCTTGTTTTGTAAACGTTTGTGAATGTTGCTGCTAGTATAGCGGGGACCCGACACATATCACTGAGAGCTGTTATCAGTATCCTCGCTGGTGACAACTGAGCTGGGAGATAGTTCATAAGCAAGCTGACTGACTGAAACAGGATAGATAGACAGTTCAATAGTGGTTTCTAAACAAAAAATAATAATAAGTTGAAACGACTTTTTCCTTTTTTTTTCTTTCAGAGTCACACTGCCGCCATTACATTCAAAGCGGCCGTAGAAGGTGTTTAGCTCTTCGGCCAGCAACGGATCTGCTCTCACCTCTGCAGAGGAGTTATTTCCAGAGGAACAGATGGTCTTCAGTCCCTGCCACATGCGTCGAGAGTCATTGAGCTGAAAGTGTGACTCATTTCTCTCCCTGTATCGGAGTTTGGCAGCTCTAACTGCCCGCCGGAGAGCATAGCACAATGCTTTGTACTCGCTCATGTTTCCTGACAAAATACCGGCATTGTATGCGGCAGTGTGATGGTTAACCGCATCACGGATTGTTCTGTCCACTCACGGTTTTTGATTAGAGAATGTCTTAATTGTTACCGTTTCAGTGGCTTGCTCGGTTAGCGTGTTGACAAAGCTTAATGCTACATCGTCAATTCGCTGATGTCAGATGAACTTCGCCTGGAACATGTCCCAGTCGACGTCATCAAGAGCCGCCTGTAGCATGTAAAAGTCCAGGAGAGGTACAAACACAGTCCGAGACAGCAAGGCAAAGGGTTAACCTCTTCTATACAGAGGTTAGAATCAAAACACGGGGAAAAGCAGGCAAGGCAAGACTATGTCTAATAAAACTAAGACAGGCTATGTGAAGTAGCTATCACAGTAATAAAGGCTGAACAATACTCTGTAATCTGAAAGAGGAAGTCCAAAGCTGTCTGATTGGCTGTAGCTGCGTGTGTGTAATCAGTGCAATGGATGATGGGAACTGTAGTCCGGAGTGATATGTAACAGTCTGTGTGGTGTGAGAGTCAGTATGATGGAGAGGCGACCTCTTGTGGCAGTCTTACGGAAGGCCACGAACCAGATTCGTGACACTGTGATTATGAGTATAAGAATATAGTTGTCAGGTACGGGTAATGGGAAGAGAGTGAGGACCCAATTGCAGGAGGAAACAGGCTTTTTATTAATAATAAAAAATAAAAACAACCCCGTAGGGGAAAAACAGACTGGCAAGCAGGCAGGGCAGGACACAAGACATACGACGACGAACCAACACCGGAACTGCAAACACAAGGAGATTTTAAAGGGAGCAAATGAGGAGGGTAACGAGGGAAGACAGGTGGGGAAAATTAACCAATAAACAGGTAACAAGAAGGGTGGGGGTCAAGACAAATTGACATGAGAGCACATGGCACACAAAAAACTAAGACAAAAGCCATGTGCTCACACAAAACAAAAACACAAGCACATGACCAGCAAAACAAATCACCAGCCATGTGCAAAACAGGACATGAACACGCAGCTAATGAGAAAACTCATAAGCCACATGTTCACATAAGACATGAAAATACACAAGCCACACAGCACAAGATATAACATGAATGCACGCAGCGATAAAAGCACAAACTACGTGCAACAAAACAAAACACACGTGGACAGAAGAGCATGCGGCCGAGCGAACTCCAGACCACACACTCACACAAAGAGACAGAATGAGCGAGTGTCCGACCTCAAGACATGAGTGCCGGGATCCGAACACCACGCTCCAACCTGAAACAAGGCACGCAGACGAGAGAGCGCATGGCTCGAGCACACTCGAAACTGCGTGCTCACATGAAACCAGGACATGGCGGGAGTATCAGGGCTCTGTCACAAAACCATGAATAACACTAGACCGAAGTGACAGAACCTTGACACTACCCCTCAAAGGGCGCACCTGGCGCCCCTAACGAGACACCAAGAACAAGACAGAAACATGACAGCACAAGAACATGACTACACAAGACTGACACACAACAACAGACAAGACAAGGAAAATTAAAAACACAGAGAAAATTAAAACACAGTTCACCGCTTGGGTGGCTCAGGGATGGCCTCCTGGCCAGCAGAGGGCTCTGGAATGGCCTCCTGGCCGACGGCGAGCTCCTGGATGTTCCCCAGGCCATGTGGGACCGAGGGAGCTCTTCTCCTCCGACGACGACGACGAGAGCGGGGAGGCAGAATGACCGCCTCTGGGGGTGCAGCGGCTTCCTCGGCAGCCCCTTGGGGTAATGCAGCATCGTCAGCCACCACTGGGGAAGCTGCAGCCTCTTCGGCCTTCACTGGAGCGGGCTCTGTGGGCTCCTGGACCGGAGCGGGCTCTGGAGCGGACTCTGTGGGCTCCCGGACTGGAGCGGGCTCTGGAGCGGACTCTGTGGGCTCCCGGACTGGAGCAGACTCTGGAACGGCCTCCTGGCTGACAGCGAGCTCCTGGATGGCCTCCAGGCCATATAGGACAGAAGAAGCTTTCCTCTTCCTCCTTCTCCGACGAGAGTGAGGTGGCGGAATAACATCCTCTGGGGGCGAAGCCGCGCGCTCACATGAAACCAGGACATGGCGGGAGTATCAGGGCTCTGTCACAAAACCATGAATAACACTAGACCGAAGTGACAGAACCTTGACACCACCCCCCCTCAAAAGGGACACCACCTGGCATCCCTAACGAGGGACACCAAGAACAAGACAGAAACATGACAGCACAAGAACATGACTACACAAGACTGAAACACAACAACAGACAAGACAAGGAAAATTAAAACACAGAGACAAAGAGGGGAGGGAGGGAGGGAGGGAGGGAGGGATGGAAGCCAAGCCAGTGCCAGCAGGGAAGCCCAGCAAGTCCAGGGAGGGACGGGAGAGTTGAGCCAGGGAGGCTCACGCAGTCCAGGGGTCCTGGCAGGGAGCCAGGGCAGAGCTGGAGGGACAGACCAGGGAGGATCCGGCCGAACAGGAACCCTGGCAAACAGCCAGGGTGGGGCCGGAGGAACAAACCAGGGAGGCTCCGGCCTAACAGGAACCCTGGAGGATGGCCAGGGCGGGGCCGGAGGGACAGACCAGGCCGGCTCTGGCCCGTCAGGAGGCCAGGGCGGAGCCAGCAGCTTAGCAGGACAGGATGGCCAGGGCGGGGCCGGAGGGACAGACCAGGCCGGCTCTGGCCCGTCAGGAGGCCAGGGCGGAGCCAGCAGCTTAGCAGGACAGGAAGGCTGGGTGGCGCCGACAGGGCGAAGAGCCTGGGCGGCACCGGCAGGGTGAGGCGCTTGGGCGGCTCAGGGATGGCCTCTTGGCCAGCAGAGGGCTCTGGAATTGTCTCCTGGCCGACAGCAAGCTCCTGGATGTTCCCCAGGCCATGTGGGACTGAGGCAGCTCTTCTCCTCTGACGACGAGATAGCAGAATGACCGCGTCTGGGGGCGCAGCGGCTTCCTCGGCAGCCCCTTGGGGTATTGCAGCATCGTCAGCCACCACTGGGGAAGCTGCAGCCTCTTCGGCCTCCACTGGAGCGGGCTCTGTGGGCTCCTGGACTGGAGCGGGCTCTGAAGCGGACTCTGTGGGCTCCCGGACTGGAGCGGGCTCTGGAGCGGACTCTGTAGGTTCCCGGACTGGAGCGGACTCTGGAATGGCCTCCTGGCTGACAGCGAGCTCCTGGATGGCCTCCAGGCAGGAGGAAACAGGCTTTTTATTAATAAAAAAAACGTAGTGGAAAAACAGACTGGCAAGCAGGCAAGACAGGACAAGGCCGCACACTCACACAAAGAGACAGAACGTGGAGCGCTAGTGTCCGAACCCAGACACGAAACTCAAGACATGAGTGCCAGGATCCGAACACCACGCTCCAACATGAAACAAGGCACGCAGACGAGAGAGCACACTCGAAACCAGGACATGACGGGAGTATCAGGGCTCTGTCACAAAACCATGAATAATACTAGACCGAAGTGACAGAACCCTGACAATAGTAGCATGAATAGTTTGCAAAGTACTTAAAATGAATAACTATGCTATATTTTCACTATATTTGTATATGTAAAAATGAGCATTAGCTAATATGTGAACTGAAGTTTAATGACACTTGTAATTATTCACCAGTGCAATAACAAATAAACAAGTAATCATTGTGCTCTTGTTTATTCAATAATTTATTAAAATTAATTTGGAAAATTGTCTTGGTACTAAAACACGATAAAAAAGCAGGAAAGCAAGTTTTGGTGTGGTCTAGCTGGGATAATCCCGGCACCTAAAAGACAACAAATGCTGGTCCACAAGCAAACCAGCAACCATCTTCCAATGCTGTGGACCACCAAGCCAGCAACCATCTACCAATGCTGTGGACCACCAAACCAGCAACCATCTTCCAATGCTGGGGACCACCAAACCAGCAACCATCTTCCAATGCTGGGGACCACCAAACCAGCAACCCATCCTAGTCCCAGCATTGCAAAATGTACCTTATGCTGGTGACTAGCAATGTTGGACTTTTAAGCAGGGTCTATAGTCCTGAATGTCAGCGGAGACCATGTCTACTAGATGAGCGCAAGACACAGATCCAAAGATTACAAAGATTACCTGTTAGATTTACCCAAAACGATTTACATCTTATGTTTAACCACTACAGAGACATCAGAGCCAGCGGCAAATTTCAGAAGAACTAGCCAAGTTGGCTGCTCTTATGTTTAACCACTACAGAGACATCAGAGCCAGCGGCAATTTCCAGAAGGACTAGCCAAGTTGGCTGCTCTCGGCAGATACATGAAAACTGAGTGACCGCTGATCGCGAGGAGCTTACATCTCCGAAATTGGCGACGCACATTTTCAAATAGGCACTGTTTTTATAAATAAACCGCAGATTAAAGTTATCATCAACTACATTCTAGCCTAAAATACTTCTAAAACTACATATCATGACACAATAACAGTCATATTAAAAATATATATTGTGGTTGAAATACAATGCTGCATGAAGTCAACCAATCAGCATGCTCAACACCCAAATCCCATCCTCGAAAGTTCCAGACCTTTGAAAAAGTACTACCTCGTGAGCAGGTACATTTCTGAGGGGCACATTTTTACGCAGAACTTTATTTAGATCCTGGTTTCTGCGGTGGAATCACTCCAAGTACCAGCCAAAAGTCCCTAGTTCCTGGAGAAAGTTCCTGTGGTTGAAACAGGCTATAGAGGTGGTGAGTGCTCAATATCCCCATCTTGATGCTTAAGACATCCACCTCCTCAGAGCTGAATAGTCCCAGCATCAGCTTCTCCCTCAGGACGGAAGAAGCTGCAGAGCTCTGTATCCCCAGCGGGAGTGGCAGAACTTTCCAATGAGGGCAGAGAAAGGGCCGAAGACATCTTGAGCTCCTCAGCCAGCTCCATCTGTGATCCTCATAACATCAGTCACCGTATCTGCCCTTGACCGCAGGGAGCACAAGCCTGGCCAGTATCCTCATCAAACACAGCCAGGTGGGAGCATAGCATCCTGAGCGGAAACAGCTCACAGCTCCCTTGAGAGCTGTCCATGCATGCTCCACTCCCCAAGCACAAATCGAGCATGTCTGTGCACATATCTTAGGCACGCAATGTCATGTCATGACAACACCAACTGATATTACACTAGTTTAACTAGTTTAGATTAGGGACCAATTCTGAATATTAACTGTTTACTTATAACATGCATATTACAAGTATAGTGGCTGTTTATTAGTACTTATAGTAGAATACATTCTGTTCTCCATCCATTGGTCATTGGTTGAAAGATCTGGCACATTAAATTGCACTGGAAAAATAACCTGGAGTATAAAGGGTAAACTGCCATACAATTTGGCATCTGTTTAAATACAGATTCTGTAAAATAACGATGGGTTACGTAGGTAACCTTGTTCTTTGAATGAAGTCAACACGCCACAGTATGGGTCAGCCTTGCTAAGGATGAGCTGTTAGGAGAAGCTTGCAATAACGGTCTATTAATACAGGTGCGAAGCAGCCAGCTCTTTCTCTTTTGCCGACTAGTGACAAATGCTCCCCGAGTGTGGCGTGTTGACTTCATTCAAAGAACTAGGTTACCTACGTAACCCATCGTTCTATTTCATCTCAGTCAACACGCCACAGTATGGGTCAACTGTGTACCAGATAAGGTCAGGAGGGGAGAAGACCCAAGCGGGGAAATAACTCAAGGAAACCAATCCATGCTAACAGAACATTTATTATTTTTCCAGTCATTTACAAAGTTAAATCAGAGGGTTTAGCGCACCTTGATATTGTCTGCATAAGGCAGATAATACAATGCGACTGTCATAGCAACATCCAGACGATAGAATTTGACAAATGTCATAGATGACCAACCAGCTGCTGCACACACATCCTCCAGAGAAGCCCCTCTAAACAATGCCCAGGAGGCAGCCACTCCTCTTGTAGAGTGGGCCACCACTCCATGTGAATGAGTCATTCCTGCACTGTGATAGGCTAGCTCTATCAGCCTGACCACCCATTTTGCCAGCCTTTGCTTGGACACCGCCTGGCCTCACATAGAGTCTCCATAACAGACAAATAGCTGATCGCTATGCCTTATCTGCTGTGTGCAAGAGATGTATCTTCTCAGTTTCCTGACTGGACAGATCAAATGCAGTCTTGCTGATTCCGCTGAATTGTGAGGAGGTGGATGGAAGGGTTCCAGCACCAAGGGCCTGGAAAAAAAGGACCGGGGCAGGACTTTTAGCAGAAATGAGGGGTTTGGAAGAAGTGAAATAGATGAGCCTTCTTCTCCTAATCTTAAACACGCAGGGTGCACAGAGAATGCATGAATTTCACTCACCGTCTTAATTGAAGAAACAGCCAAAGAAAAGCAGTCTTCAATGTGAGAAATTCCAACCGCATTTCATCTAACGGTTCAAAAGGTCGTTCTGTCATGGCTTTCAAGACAATACCCAGATTCCATGAGGGAATTAGCCGAGCTCGAGATGGACTCAATCTGCGAGCCCCCTTCAGATAATGCCTGATAAGGGGTTGAAACCCCACTGTGTTACCTACGTAGCCTTCATGATGAACAGATATTGCAGCTACATACCCTCTCAAGGTTGATTCGGTTACTCCAGTCTCCAGCAGGAATTGGAGAAATAACAGTATTGAATCTACTTCACAAGAAAATGGGTCTCCATGGACTGACACCATCTAGAAAACCTCCCCCATCTAGAATCATAAAGCCGCCTTGTAGACGGGGCTTTGACTGCCCGCAAAGTGGTTAGAACTGCTTCTCCAAGATTCCTGGCTGACTACCGTCTAGTGGCCAGACGTGCAACCTGTACTTCCCTGAATTCGGCAGGGAGATCTGACCTTGGGCCTGAGACAGCATGTCCTGTCTGACTGGGAGACACCATGGCGACCCTCTCAGCAAAGCGATTAGATCTGGCATCCATGACTGTTGAGGCCAATCTGGTGCCACCAGCAGGACTTTGGCCTTCAACATTCTCACCTTGGCCAGGACAGCAGGCAGAAGTGGGAAAGGAGGAAATGCATACAGGAGTACTGGGGGGCCATTTGTTTGCCAGAGCATCCACCCCTAGGGGCCCTCTGGGGCCCAACATCGAATACCACAGGGGACAGTGTGTGTTTTCCTGTGTGGCAAAAATATCTACTTTGGCCTTCCCGAAGCGAAGCCAGGTGGCCTGTATCAGTGCTGGGTGAAGTCGCCATTCTCCTGGTCTGGGACCCCCCCTTGACAAGAGGTCGGCTGCTACATTGTCCTCCCCCGGTAAGTGTACAGCCCTCAGGGACACCCCTTGAGCATGTGCCCATAACAGGAGATCCCGAGCCTTCCTGTGTAGGGATATTGAATGTACACCGCCCTGGTGATTTATGTATGACACGACTGTTGTGCTGTCTGAACGAACAATCACCCGCTTCTCCTGAAACTGAGGAAGAAAATGGATCAAGGCCCAAAATATTGCCTCCAGCTCCAAGAGGTTTATGTGTTCTCCTATCCACGAGGCCTCCCATTTTCCTTGTACTGGATTGCCTCTCCAGACAGCACCCCAGCCTGACTGTGAGGCATCTGTTGTTATGGTCTCCCTTGAACATAACGGTCCCAGCTTGACTCCCTCCTTCAGGCCTGGAGTTGAGAGCCCCCACTTGACTGCTGGAAGACAATCCAGGTCTCTTGGAACCAGTCGCTGTCCATTTTCGTATGGACTCACTTTGTACTTTGCTAACATCGCTGTAATGGGCGCATGTGAAGCAACCCCAATGGCACCACCTGACAGGCTGCAGCCATTAAGCCAAGCAGTCTCCGACCCAACCTCACTGTAACTTGCTCCTTTTTGAGGAACTCGTACAGGCACTCCTTCAACACTGACTGCCTCTGAGGAGTCAGAGATGCTTTCATTATAATCAATTCAAATTCAAGACTAGGTATGTCACCACCCTTGTGGGAGTGAGACAACACTTTTTGCTGTTCAGAGTCAACCCCAATTTCTGAAAGTGGGCTAGGACCACCTTTGTGTTGCTCCTGGCCTGCTGCTCTGTAGGAGAGTAAATTACCCAATCGTCCAGGTAACTGGCAATACGTAGTCCCTGGCGACGAAGAGGAATGAGTGCCGCATTCATACATTTGGTGAAGGTGCGGGGAGCCAATGGCAGACCGAAGGGGAGAACATTTTACTCGTAAGCATTGCCCTGAAAGTAAAATCTGAGCTACTTCTTGTGGTCCTTGTGAATTGGGATGTGGAAATAGGCATCGTGGAGATCCACTGTTGTGAACCAGTCCCCTTGTCTGATGAAAGTTAAAAGGGTTGAAAGACAAAGCATACGGAAGGGCAGACGCCTTAAATGATGATTGAACTTCCTGAGATTCAGGATAGGCCGAAGACCCCCATCTTTCTTTGGAAACAGGAAATAGGTTGAATAAAACCCCTGTCCTATCGCTCCTAAGGGCAGGCGTGTTATTGCCAATTTTCCTAAAAGAACTAACACTTCGTCTTTCAGAGACCTGTATTGCATCTCTTCTCTCAAAACAGTAGGAACAATCCCTTGAAATTGGGGTGGCTTGGATTTGAATTGGAGCCTGTATCCGAACTCCAAGGTGCTCAGCACCCATGGACATTGAGTGCATTGGCATCAGTGGAAGAGATGTTGACTGGAAAAACGTGGGGCCGGAGGTTGATAACCATCAGAAACGGTTTCTTCCGCCTGCTCCAAGTGTGCTGGAAGACTCTGTCTGTTGTGTCCTACAAAGGACTGCCGGACTCCTTGGCTTGGTCTTGCGGGTGCCCCTTGGGCAGCAAACCGGCGGTGACCTATGAAGGCCTGGCTTGATGATTCTGCCCGAGCACAATTGCTGCTCCCAGCTGATGTGCGTAGCCCACGATTAACTGGCGCTCTAACCACTGATCGAGTCAGTTCTCTTGTTCTACGAGACTGCTACAAGGCTGCTTCTGCAGGGGGTCCAAAGACCTCCCCGGCACTAATGGGGCAGCAATGACTGCCATGCAATCTTGATCCAATAAATTAGCTTGAGATAGCCATATCTGACGACGTGCTTGAACCATATTGGCCATGGATTGCCCCAGGGCTTGGGCATACGCACTTGTTCCTCGGATCAACATGTCAACTACTCGCAATGTTTCTGGGATGCTTTCTTCCTCAAGGTTCAAGGTTCAAGGTTTCTTTATTTGTCACATAATAAATTATACAGGGTATAATCAGAAGTGAAATGTAAATCAAATCAGGTCCGCTTAGTGGACAGTGCAAAAGAATAAAATAAAAATTATATAAAAGTAACACAACACAAGAGCATATATATAGGTAAAAAAAGAGAAATAAAGAGTAAAATGTGCAATAGAATAAAAAGTGCAAAACAATAAGATGTGCAAAAACAGTATATTGGGACTTAATAAATAGTAATATGAACAATCCTCTGTCAAAGTGGAGGAAAAATCCTGCAGTAGACCATATAAATAAACCAAGAGGAGAGAGTTTGTGCATGCCAGTCTTGCCAACAAGGCAGAGGCATGATAGGCTTTCCGCAGCTGACTGTCAATTATTCTACCATGCTTGTTAGCATCCCTTCCAATCCTGGCCATAGCCCCATTCAACATAGCAAATGTGGGTCCGATCTGAGGAGCTGTAGCCAGCCCATAAGTTGCTGCCCCTGCCAAGTTGCCCAGCTGTGTCCTAGGGAGTGACGTAGAACTAGGGGCCTTCCAGGAAGTAAAATCAGGAAGTATTGGCAACCCTTCCGATTTTCGAAGCTGAGGGCCTCTATCAAACACTGAGGTTGATGTTGAAGCACCCTGGGAAGGCAGTTTTGCATGCTGGGCTGCTCTGGAAATCACTGCTTTATCAGAAGGGTCCAGTGCAATAGCCTCTGAGGCCTCAGAAGCACTATCCCCATTTCTGACTCAGAGATGTCCTCTTGTTCTGTAGGCACATAATTGTCATCCCTTCCAAACACTCCAGACGCTGCCACTGAAAGCTCATCAGGGTGGCGGCATGGCCGTTTTGATAATGGCAGCCCCAAGTCTTGAGGTTCTACTGCCAATTGCTGAGCCTCTAACAAAGTATTCAGGGTCTCCTGCATACCTTGCATTTGCTTCTGAAGCTGACCCATGTCCCCTTCTACATGCTTGCGTTTACGAGCTTGTTTACGTCTGACCCCTTCTTCCTGAGGATCACGTTCAGACCGAAGTGGCTCTCTGCCTGCAGACATCTCAGAGGGTAAACCAGTGGTGTTCTCCTCTTGCATCCTAAAACTAGGAAAATTGAATCAGTTAGATGGCTTTCGTCTCCAGAGACAAAGAGGCCTCTTCGTCTGAATTACAATAAGACTCCCACACTATAATCACAAACAGCTCTCTTCTACTCGGTAGCTTTCACCCTTACCAGTGAAGAGGCCCCTCTTTGGCCGTTTGTTATGAAATACTTATATATAATTAATGGTATTATATGTATTTTCATATATATATAAATATACAGTGCTCAGCGTAAATAAGTACACCCCCTTTGAAAAGTAACATTTTAAACAATATCTCAATGAACACAAAAACATTTTCCAAAATGTTGACAAGACTAAGTTTTATATAACATCTGTTTAACTTATAACCTGAAAGTAAGGTTAATAATATAACTCAGAGAACAATATTTTCAGTTTTACTCAAATTAGGGTGATGCAAAAATGAGTACACCCCACTGAAAGTCTCTGGAGCAAAGCTAAATTTTAGACTACAAATGTCTAATTTTACAAGAATTCAACCACAGGTGAGTCTAATTATTCATTACACAGGTGACAGTTGACTATAAAGGGTGTTACTTAAAGAAAAGCCCTTCCCATTTCATGCTGTCAGCAATGGCACCACATGGAAGAGAAATGTCACAAGACCTGAGAAAGAAAATAATTTCTTTACACAAGAAAGGTGAAGGCTACAAGAAGATCAGCAAAGCTTTACTTATCAGTCAGAATACTGTAGCAAAAGTGGTACAAACATTTAAAAAAGATGGAACTGCAACCATCTCACAGAGACGTCCAGGTCGTCCATGGAAGTTAACACCTCGTCAGGAGCGTCTTCTGATGAGAAGGGTTGAAGAAAATCGACATGCAAGTTCACTGCAGTTATCTAAAGTAGAAAGCCAGAAAGAAAGAAGCCTCTCCTAAAGCCCAGGCAGAAAAAAAGCCCGCCTAGAGTTTGCCAGGGCCCATGCTGACAAAGATGAAGACTACTGGGACTCTATACTCTGGAGTGATGAGAACAAGATAAATGTTTTTGGAACTGATGGCTTCAAAACTGTATGGCGTCGCAAAGGTGAGGAATACAAAGAAAAATGCATGGTGCCTACAGTGAAACATGGTGGTGGCAGTGTCCTTATGTGGGGCTGCATGAGTGCTGCTGGTGTCGGGAGCTGCATTTCATTGATGGCATCATGAATTCACAAATGTACTGCTCTATACTGAAAGAGAAGATGCTACCATCACTCCGTGCCCTTGGTTGTCGTGCACTTTTCCAACATGACAATGATCCTAAACACACATCTAAGGCCACTGTTGGATTTCTGAAGAAGAACAGGGTGAAAGTGATTCAGTGGCCAAGTATGTCTCCTGATCTGAACCCAATCGAACACCTATGGGGAATTCTGAAGAGACAAGTTGAGCATCACTCTCCATCCAGCATCCAATCTCTAAAATAGGTAATTCTTGAAGAATGGAAAAAGATAGATCTGGCAAAATGTCGCCAACTTGTTCATTCCATGCCTAGAAGACTTGGTGCTGTCATTAAAAATCATGGAGGCCATACAAAGTACTAGATTTTGTAGTTTTTGTTGTGGGGTGTACTAATTTTTGCATCACCCTAATTTGAGTAAAACTGAAAAATGTGTAATCTAAGTTATATTATTAACCTTACTTTCATGTTATAAGTTAAACAGATGTTATATTAAACTTGTCATCATTTTGGAAATGGTTTTTGTGTTCATTGAGATATTGTTTAAAATTTTACTTTTCAAAGGGGTGTACTCATTTACACTGAGCACTGTGTATATATATATATATATATATATATATAAATATACTCACCTTATGTTTTAAACATGAAAGACACAAACAATCACTGTAGCATTCACCCTCGCGGGTAAAAGAGGTACTTTAATCTCACAACGAGCTTGTTTACAAAAAGCACGTGCCAACACGGCAGTTTAAACCCTCGCAGGTAAAGAGACTCCGGTCAGCAAAATATAACACAAGAAAGCGCGAAATCTTACCGTCAACCAGCTTTCATCAATAGGTAGGAGGCAAAAAGTGAAAGCGCGGGCGGCTGCTTCGCACCTGTATAAATAGACCGTGATTGCAAGCGGGGCATAGCTAATTTGATATACCGTCTCCTGGCAGCTCATCCTTAGCAAGGCTGACCCATACTGTGGCATGTTGACTGAGATTAAATAGAACTCAATATTGCACAGGCAATGTTAAATACCTCTCACTCTGCTAACTGATCTGTGTAAATATATGTGGCGCTTTTGTATTTGAAAATATGTGGATATGCCTGTCTTTGCTGTTGTATAATAACTTCTTTACCTGTGTAATTGAATTTGTGGATGCTTTTGGGGTGGGGGAGGGAATAGGGGAGTTAAATATATATATATACAAGTATTTTCTCTGTTTACTTTAATGCTATCTTCCATGTCTTTTTTTTCTTCAATAAAATACAACTCAAATCTGGAGATGTTGGGACGTTTCTTTTTTTGTTCTTTTTTTTTTTTATAAAATGAAAACTAAAAGAATTTCAAATCACATGAGCCAATAGTTTATTCACAATAGAACATAGATAACATAACAAATGTTTAAACTGAGAAATTTTAAAATGTTATGCACAAAATGAGCTCATTTCAAATGTGATGCCTGCTACAGGTCTCAAAATAATAATAAAAAAAACACCCCACCGTTTTTGGAATTTGGGTTGTATGTCTAAAAAAAATAACATTCTATTCAACGACCCCTAAGCGTGATCTTTGCAAAGTACATATACAAGCATTCATTCCTTTTCTGTTTACTAGGAATGCTCTCAACATGTACGAACATGCTCGACATGATGGCCTGCGTGCTATTTAGTTGTGTAACGAAGAGGCAGTGAGGTTAGATCCAATTGCAGCTTTAATACAGACAAGAGGAGGTCAGACAGGCAATGGTCAAAGGCAGTAACAGGAGTAATGAAGGCTAGGCAGAATCAGCAACAGGGACAATGCAAAGGTCGGGGCAGGCGGCAGACAGAGAGGATATCGAAAGGCAGGCAGCAAACGGTCAGAGTATATAGGCAGTCCAGGGAAACAGAATACAGGGGAAACACTCAGAAATGTCAGCCGGGGCGGGGCAAGACTTCGCGGTGAGTGCATGTGAGAGTGCTGCTTAAATGTGTGTGAGTGAATGAGGTGCAGGTGTGGTGAGACAATCAAGGCTAATGAGTGAATGGTGACAGCTGTGTGATGGGTGTAATGGTGGATGGGAATGTGTGAGTGCAGTGCATGATGGGAGATGTAGTCCATGGGTGATGTGCAGCTGTAGTGTGGTGAGAGGCAACCAGATTCGTGACACTGAGTTTAATTTATTTCTAACCTTCTTTGAAAATGTATGCTTGTGCTTTTAGCAGACACTTTTATTCAAAGGAATTCGCAGTGCATTAATGCATTCAAGGCTGTAAACATTTAATCAAACCTTCAATGCCTTGATTTGCTGAAAAATACCTACCTCAGTTGGCTGTTGAATACTTAGTCAGTACTTCATCATTGTCTTTAATTAAATTATGATTGCCATTGCTTATTGTTTTTGTCAAATGCCTTTTCCAGTGATTTGCATTCCTCCTCATCCACCCGACTCTTTCTACAACAAACCAGTGTTTTTCAATTCTTGTCACTTGTTTAACATTAGCAGAGCACTCCATGAACTTAACTAAGTGTGTCAGAGAGAGACATACAAAATGTGCAGTGCTGTGGCTCCAAGACCAGGCATGAAAACAATCTCCAGTATTTCCTGCTTATGTGTGTATAGTGTGTATATATGCTTTCTATACATAATTTGTTCATTTTAGGACCCCTATAGCACTGCTAACTACAGTATACTCCACGACACAAATAGAGACACACGAACACACAAGGACTGACTTAAAATAGAAAACTTTATGTTTGTCTTGGCAGTCATCAAATGCAGTCATCAACATTTAAAAGGCATTTTAAGTAAAGTATTCTAGTCAGAAACATGACACTGCATCAGAACACATTTTTGTTTATAAGGTATTGGGCTAAATCATTGTAGATTCACGGTCACTTGTATTAAAAGTTCAAATAAAGAATACGACAGTCTGGTAAAACATTTAGCAATGTCGTGACAACATTATTAATACTGGGTGCAATTCCCAACATCCAATTAGTGCAAATAAAATTCACATTTAGAGTGATAGGCCTGTGTTAGTTTTTCTGCTTGCAGAAGATGATATAAGTTCGTTAAAGTACAAATATCTGATACAAAAACACTATAGATACTATAGAAACATTCCCATTTTGTCTTTTCTTTTCTTCTTAAAAAGTAATATATAATAAAAATGATAAGCAACATCATGCAGCAGCAGCAGGCATGTTTGAATATAGACGTATTTGTAAATATGACATCAATATAAACAGATGTGCACACACCTATATATATATTTAAGGACCAATTCTCACTATTAACTATTTGTTTATTAGCAAGCATATCAGATGTTTATTACTACTTAAAGCATATTAATGCATTATTCTGCATGTCCATATTTCAGATTCCTTAATTCTACCCAATACAAAAACTTAACAACTACCTTACTAACTAGCAGCAAATTAGGCAAAACAATGATGCAAAAAAATTGTAAATAATAAAAAAGAAATGTCACTTTGAAAAAGCTACTTTGACACAATCTGTATTGTATAAAGCACTATATAAACAAAGGTGATTTGACTTGAAAGGTTTGTTAGAATTGGTCCTTAAAATAGTGTAAACTTTTTCCCCAAAAAAACAAAACAAATATGTTATATTAAATATTTTAAAATATTACAAATATTGTATAATCAAAAAATATGTACTGCAGTGTTTCTAGTTTTCATGAACCTTTGAATGATAATATACAGTATTTGATGCTGACCTTTTTCCCAGAGTTCAGACTCTCTGCATCTTTTTTATGGAAATATGGAATGGTTCTCCTTAAAAAAGACAATCGACACACATTCAGTCAACATTTTATTAATGTTTAAAGAGTGTTTGTTTTAATGTTTCAAAAGCAGAAGTACAGCATGAACAGAAAATGATTTGTTTACCTGCAGAGCTTCCATCAGATTCAGATTTACTGATTCTGCAAAAGAAGCAAGCTGCCACAATCACAGCCAGAACGACAACAACAGCTATCACAGATGAGCAACCATACCTGAGGATGTGTTTAAGATTGTATTAGAAATGAAACTTGCCATGGATTCAGTAAAGAGGTGTAAGAAAAGATAAACTTACAAGGTGATCTGTTGCACTTGTCCTTTGGGGGGAAGAGGGCGCAATTAGCAAGAATGGTACACGAATACATGCAATTTGACAAAAAGTCAAGTCAACTCATCTGCAGTGATGTTAAGGATCATGAAATACAGTTTCTAAAGATTTGGTCTAGTGATGAACATATTTCAGCCAGAATTAGTAATAGGTGTTCCTGCGTGGCTCAGTGGTAGAGCATTGCGTCAGCAGCGCAAAAGGTTGTGGGTTCAATTCCCAGGGAACACACATACTAATGAAAATGTATAACCTGACTGCAATTGTAAGTCGCTTTGGATAAAAGCGTCTGCTAAATGCATAAATGTAATGTGTAACACTTCCATGATAAACATGATGTGTATCAGGGTTTAGGATTTTAGGAGCCCACCCCTATGCAGTTTAATAGAGAAGTTGATTGAAAGTCCTGCTGTAATAATTTTCAGTTTGCCAACGTACGCAATAACATAACAATTTGTACTAATGAAACATTTCAAGAGAAGCATACATGTCATATAATGTTTGAAAAACTGACAAAATTGCAAGGTAAGTGTAATACTTACTGTGTCTACTACTGGCACACTGTGTGTCTGAGAACTGCATGCAATTGGAAACAGTTATCTCTCCAATGGCTATAGTTTGGGGGGGAAATAGTTGTATTGTTGTTAGAGCAATATAGCCTATTTCAATCTTGTATACCCATGAAATTAATTGTAGCATACCTTCACATCTGCGGCATGGGTTACATACCACACCGTTGTACAGGCCTCCGGGTCCTTCAGAGCAGTTGAGGGCAACATACTCACCTGTAGATTTGAATGTTATGATTATTTATTGATTCACAGTGTAATCTTTAATATTCAGGTTATCTCTGTGGAACACACCTTCTCGGCAGTTCAAGCAGCACAGTGTTTTCTGAACTTGGAAATGGTTCTCTGGGCATGTTGCTACACATAGATTACTGAACGCAGCCACAGATATTGCCTGGAGATTTAATGAGAATACTTTTCTTTCAGAGTAAGTCTCAAATTACACATCAGGCATTGGGAACAGTACAAGAAAAGATAATAAAAAAACATATTGAAAACCAAAAACAGCAACAAAAATCCCTTTCAATCATTCCAGTGTGAAAAGATTGTATTTACATGCTTGATAGTTGTATCACAATACTTTTTCTTTAATCCAACAACTAAAGACTGTCTGAAAGTTTACTTTCTTCAGAAATATATTTATACAGGATTGACAATTTAGTATTTGTAAATTGAAAAATAGTTGACAATTACATGTTTAAATAATGAGAAAGAAAAAGGTAATAAACTTAAAAAAGTAACACTTACCAAGACACAGTTCATTGTAGATGTCATTCTGTATTCTGACAGTCCTTGATCCTCGACTCTCTGCTTTAAAACGGAGCTCTGACGTGTTTAAGGAGTGGTCTCCAGGAGTTCCTGTAAAACATTCATGTAATCTCTCATACCTTCAGGTGGTCAGAGATCGGTATTTAAAGAGGGCGGGCTTTTGCGAAAGGTCCAATGCCTCTCAGCATAATTCCTGTTTAACAAGCTTTGCTTTGACAGTTGACATAGCAACGACAAATGCAGCAGCAACACTAAAGTTACTATAACCATTTGAAGTTAAATATTATCAGAGTCTTTAAAGCTTGTGATTAAAATGTAAGATACAGTTTAAGTGTGAATTTACAATATAAACTGAAGTTGCATGAACACCCACACCAAAGTTTACAAACTATTGTCTGGCATTAGAAATCAAAACAGACTTTTATCAAAGATTACATTTACATCTAGTCATTTAGCAGCACATTCAAAAATGTATGATTAACTTTGGAGAAGTTGTCCCAATTTACATGAATTTACCTTGTTGTGATATGCTTTAAAAAAGTGATTTTGTCTCTAAAATGCTTTCGCTGTGAGCCGCTTTCATATGGAGTAAACGATATGGGGAATTATATTTCACTTTGCCCTGATTGGCCGATTGGACCAGTTTTGGTTTGTAATCTCTTGCTTAGAATGAAACCCTATCTTAGTGGGGCAAGTTACCATAGCAATGAACTCTTAAAGCTTAAAAAAACACATGCTTAATATTTTAATATTGAATATTTTTTACTTCATCAGCAGAGGATGCAAATTCAGCATTGCTGTCTTTAGAGAATGTCATTTTTGCTGAGAGTGATGAAAGGCTGTAAAAGAAATATATGGAAATCTATTTTCTGGAAATATGTTTTATGCAAATGACTAACTTTGGGCATGCAGTGACTCATTTTGAGTATTCCATATCTATTCATATTAGTAGTTAAGAACATATTCTTGGAATTAGGATAGTCTATTTCTGTGCTGTGTCAGCCGCACCATGCGGATACATTGTTTTCATTCAGATCAAAGCATTAACAACGAATCCATGTGGTGCTGCTGACACAGAACTGCATACGTTGTTTAT
Organism: Gymnocypris eckloni scoliostomus; assembly: GCA_027564155.1. Classification (NCBI taxonomy): domain Eukaryota; kingdom Metazoa; phylum Chordata; class Actinopteri; order Cypriniformes; family Cyprinidae; genus Gymnocypris; species Gymnocypris eckloni. The sequence goes on from CM050431.1 coordinate 25,892,294, forward strand.
GTTCCGATCAAAGCACACGCATACGTCATTTTACTCTCAAAATGGCGCCAGGGTGACGTGGAAGAGAATAATTTAGGGATGCACCGATATGAAAATCTTGGCCGATACCGATAACCGATAATTCTTTATATTTGAAAGCCGATAACTGATATGTTGGCCGATAAATATATATCCAAATTTGTATATACTTTTTGAGACCCAGATTTAAAAAAAGGTCTCATCATTAAAAGCCACATCCCAAACACTTCAACATAAGCAGCCTAGTTTGAACAGTGTAAGTTTAAAAATATATATTTTACTCTCCCATTTTCAAATTTCACCATAAAAAGTCTCACATATAAAATAAAATAATGCATAAATAATGCAAACAAGTCATTGGTTATCATTACATGTGTAAAGAATCAAAATGCATGTGCCATGGATGAATAAAACGGAAGAGCCATCTGCATAGACAATAATGAAATTATATTAATTACTAAACCATATTGTTGATGAAAATAAGAGTAAATAAAACTGGTGGTTATTATTAATAATGCTTCAGTGATTTTGAAAAAGTAACAAATGAATAGGCTACCACTGTTTTAAATAGCAGCTGCGTGCGCTGTATGAAGCTGAATGAACACAGTAAACTGAAGCGCTTGTTATAGCAGGTTAATTAGGCTACATGAGAATCAGATATTTATAAAACATAAATATAATATTACAACTTATGGGAATGCCCAAGTTATTTTGAACTTTTTTTTAAGTTATGCGCTTGTCAGATTTGCAACTCGTGGACGCGCACTTGGCTTCCCGTAAAAACGAGCTGAAACACGGCAACTAAACCCAAATAATTCACAACGTTTTATTATAATAATATTCTCATTAGAATGTGTCACGAATCCGGTTCATGGGCTTCCCTTAACTCACCACCAGAGGTCACTCGCTCACCACACTCTAAAAAATATTGTGTAGTCCAAACAAAAAAAATCAAGGCAACGTTTTGCATCAATATAATTGAGTTCGGACAACTTCTAATAACATTACGTTCAGCCAACTAACTATATTGAGTTATACAAATTACCTTTTACTCTTTAGACAGAGGTATTTTTAAGTAGCATAAACTCAATTTTTTAAGTTGACTACTTGAAAAAATTAAGTTGTTCCAACTATTTTTTTTACATAAATTCAGTATAATGTACTTTATTACCATAATTATAAATGCAAGTTTTCAAGTTCATAACCTATAAAAAATTAAGTTGCTTTAATTGTTTATATTTTTTTGTTTTGTTTTGATTTCATGTTTTTGCTTCATTTAATTGCTTGTAAGAAATTAATTAATTCAACAATAATTTTGTTAGTCAGTTAAATTTATTTATTTTGAACTGCACATTCAAAAATTGAGTTTCATAATGTTGCACTTGGCACAATTTACAAAACAAAAATGTGTGCTGCCCCACAAATTATAAACAAACTGGCCCTACAGATTTGCCTTTAAAACATTTGTATGCATACTCAGTTATGCCATCACAATGAATAAATGAACACAGCAAAGTTATAGGCATTTACATATTTTATACCACAGTGTCAAACATTCTGTAAAACCTCAGTTAGATATTAACTTTTAAACTTTACATTTTAAAACAATTTCTTAACAGTAAACCCCATTGTTCTTGAGACGCATTACTTTTGCATTGGGTTTCAGTCCATCAAGTTCAAGAAACAGCTTCTGAAACACTTCACAGGTATATTTAAGTTCCTTGGTGAATCTCAGATTCAGAGCATATATTATGCCCATCAGCAGAGCACAGCACCTTGAGATATCCATTCCATTCAAGATTGTGATGCCCTCAATCACAATGGTTGCCGTCTTGTGGTCAAATCCTGAAGTAGGTTCATCACCGATGATGGCAATTGTCATCACTTGCCTTTCAATGTCTGCCTCAAACTCTTGTGTGTTCTTGTAAAGCAAGAGAAAATATAGATTAGCATGTTAGAGCTAATGAATTGGATGATTACTGCTGATTTTTAAGTCAATCTTACTTAATTCAGTTAATCACTGGAAACTTAATTTGTTTTATTTTAACTTTAACTCTATTTTAACTTTTTTAAATTTTATTTTAATGACCATGCACCTAGTTACTCAAATGGCTAAAATAGGTTGCATCAATAAGTAACGATCCAAAAATGTTTTATCAGAAATATAATAGTATGTTTCATTAAATAATTCAAATGGTTAAGTAAAAAGCAATAGCCATACCCATTTTTACAAGTCTTTTTCCATACATCTCTTTATTAAAATAGCCCATTGTTATGATATCACTGACCTGGGTAGACCCAGTGTGTGGCCGGTGTAATATACCTAAAATTAAACTGAAAGAGAGCAGTGCAGGGGCACGTTGTTGCCCTATGTGTTTACACTGTGCCAAGTTTAGATTTTATTGTATTTTCAAGATGTTGTAATACTCACAGCGAACTCCTTGAAAATGTCCTCTTCTTTCTCTCCAAGATAGACAACAAGGCAGCGGATAGCTACTTATCTCCGTACTTCAATTGTATTGTGCTATTTAATAAAAATGAAAAAATAATCAAGAGAAAGTGCCTACAGTAAATAAATATACTTTAATCTGAACAGGTGACTGACAACAACTTGACATTTTAAACAAAAATCTAAATTATTCTAGTGTGATGGTCTAAATAATTTACAATACCTGGAGAAGCATGTCCCTGGTCTTTCTGATTCTTTCTCCTTTAGCTCCTCCCTTTGATAAGGCCATGTCCATAAGTTTTGGGGTACACTTGTCAAGTTTGGCCATTAAGGTGGCTTCAAGACTTACAGTAGTTATTCTCTTGCATTTTTCAATTATCTGTATAAAACAGGAATGGAAGAACATGTCATATGTAACATAAAATTACATGTAATATGTTGTTATACATTAAATGCTGTGTTCAGCCCTGTTCTCAGTACTTTTTCAATGCAACACCAATTAATACTATGTTTGCAATGTCTGTGTTGTTTATTTACAAATTACAAATTAAATATTGAACTTAATGTCAAATTTGTGTCAACACAAATTTTAGGTTACATAACAGTGAACAAAATCCAGAATATCTCTTTCTGTAGGTTGTACTAACACAAAAACACACTGTATTTTTTAGCAATAAAAAAAAGAAACAAAAACAGAGATCAGAAGTCTGTTTGCGTTGGTGACACAGCAAACTGCCTACAATAAAACTTGAATGCTATCAGTGTGAATGACGACAGATTTTAAAAATGTGTCTGCATTTAATTATTTTCCTATTTAAAGCACAAATGAAATTGCTTCTCTGGCTGAGCACATTTTTCAATGAAACCGTTTTTACATTCTTATCCACTGCTATCCTGGTCAAATTACACTGCTAACATCAACTGTATTACCAGGTGTAGCCAAACCACTAGTTAAATGAAGATCATTTATTTGTAAATGAAATAAAACTCAGATTACTCACCTTGAAATGGCCTTTGTGTCATACTTGTCAGCTTAAACATGTCTGAACTTGCTCCGTGCTTGTTAAGTGGGGGAGGAGCTTTGAAATCCCGAACTCAACTGGTGTGGAAAAATTAAGTTATCAAGCCAATTTCATTGGGTTGCTACAACGCAAATATTGTTTTAAACTAATCAACACATATATTTATGTTTAAATTACATACATTATTAAGTTTGTGCAATTATCAACAATAATATGTCATGACAACTCATCAAAATAATGCTGGCAACTTAAAAGGTTTAATCAAATTAACAACTTAGAATTTTACATTTATAACAATGTATTAAATTATGTAGTGGTAACAGATCCCTTGAATTATTTTTTAGAGTGCACATGGACTCTTGCACTACACTCACTGTTGAACTCCACCTCAGACTAGAATTCCCATCAACCATTGCACTGACGATACACGCACTGAACACACAGCTGATGGCACTGAACACACAACACAACCTACTTAAACCATGGACTTCCTCTTCCTCTCTGCCAAGTATTGTTTTGCATTTAGCATTCTCCTGATGTTAGCTACGTACCAAGACTTTCCGTGTTTGTTTTTGTGTTCAGTCTCCTGTATTGTTCTGCGTTTTATAAGAGGCATGTTAAAAATTAGATTAAGGAGGCATTGCCCCCACAGCATTATGATCCACACATTATCAGGGCAAAAATTCCCAAGTCATGTTTTATTTCTCACTATGTCATATTGGCCAGAATGGGTGAATCTGGTGGTAATAATTACAGAATGTACCCCCTCTGACGTCACCAATTTCAGTCACATCTGAATCAAATTCCCTCTTCAGTCCCTAACTAACATGTAACAATTGGCAAATTGATGGCTAGGAAAGTTCACTATTAAATCACTAATTCAATAAGTCTTATTATTAGTAATAGTAGTAATAGTATTTATTTTTTTATTCATTTATTTCATTTAATTTCTACTAAATCACCAACTAACTAATTCTATAATAACAGAAATAACAAGTTTAGATTAGGGACCAATTCTCAATATTAACTATTTGCTTATAACATGCATATTACAAGTATAGTGGCTGTTTATTAGTACTTATAGTGGAATACATTCTGTTCTCCATCCATTGGTCATTGGTTGAAAGATCTGGCACATTAAATTGCACTGGAAAAATAACCTGGAGTATAAAGGGTAAACTGAAGGACTGCCATACAATTTGGCATCTGTTTAAATACAGATTCTGTAAAATAACTCAATATTGCACAGGCAATGTTAAATACCTCTCACTCTGCTAACTGACATGTGTAAATATTTGTTGCGCTTTTGTATTTGAAAATATGTGGATATGCCTGTCTTAGCCTTTGTATAATAACTTCTTTACCTGTGTAATTTATATATATATATATAAGTATTTTCTCTGTTTACTTTAATGCTATCTTCCATGTCTTTTTTTCTTCTTCAATAAAATACAACTAAATTCTGGAAATGTTGGGACGTTTCTTTGTTTTTCTTTTTTTTTTTTATAAAATGAAAACTAAAAGAATTTCAAATCACATGAGCCAATATTTTATTCACAATAGAACATAGATAACATAACAAATGTTTAAACTGAGAAATTTTAAAATTTTATGTACAAAATGAGCTCATTTCAAATGTGATGCCTGCTACAGGTCTCAAAATAATAATAAAAAAACGCTCCACCGTTTTTGGAATTTGGGTTGTATGTCTAAAAAAAATAACACATTCTATTCAACGACCCCTACGCGTGATCTTTGCAAAGTACATATACAAACATTCATTCCTTTTCTGTTTACTAGGAATGCTCTCAACATGTACGAACATGCTCGACATGATGGCCTGCGTGCTATTTAGTTGTCAGTTCATGAAGTGCTGCAATTAAATGGTTGATCATTCTATTTTCTTTATAGCCTAAAAATGCATATGTAATTTACTTGTTTAGGGTTAAATAAATAAGTAAACAACTTATATTGACACTTTTATTCAAAGGAATTCGCAGTGCATTAACGCATTCAAGGCTGTAAACATTTAATCAAACCTTCAATGGGTTGATTTGCTGAAAAATACCTACCTCAGTTGGCTGTTGAATACTTAGTCAGTAGTTTGTCATTGTCTTTAATTAAATTATGATTGCCATTGCTTATTGTTTTTGTCAAATGCCTTTTCCAGTGATTTGTATTCCTCCTCATCCACCCGACTCTGTCTACAACAAACCAGTGTTTTTCAATTCTTGACACTTGTTTAACATTAGCAGAGCACTCCATGAACTTAACTAAGTGTGTCAGTGTCATGAATCTGGTTGCCACTCACTACATCTCTTGCACCACACTACAGCTGCACATCACCCATGGACTGCATCTCCCATCATGCACTGCACTCACACATTCCCATCCACCATTACACCAATCACACAGCTGTCACCATTCACTCATTTACCCTGATTGTCTCACCACACCTGCACCTCATTCACACACACACATTTAAGCAGCACTCTTACATGCACTCACCGCGAAGTCTTGTTCTTGCCCCGGCTGACATTTCTGAGCGTTATTCATCCTGCTATTTGTTATCTCTGAGTTTGACCCCGGACTGCCCGACCTTGGAACTCTGAACCCATGCCTGTGACCCCGACTTCTGCCTGGTATTGTTTACGTCTCTGCCCTGCCTCTGATATTCCTGTTTTTGCCCGCTGACCTTTGCCTGTTTGATTCTGCCTATTAAACATCTCACTGCACATGGATCCACACGTCTTTGACCAGTCATTACAGTCAGAGAGAGACATACAAAATGTGCAGTGCTGTGGCTCCAAGACCAGGCATGAAAACAACTGTATCTCCAGTATTTCCTGCTTATGTGTGTAAATAGTGTGTATATATATATGCTTTCTCATACATAATTTGTGCATTTTAGGACCCCTATAGCACTGCTAACTACAGTATACTCCACGACACAAATAGAGACACAAAAACACACAAGGACTGACTTAAAATAGAAAACTTTATGTTTGTCTTGGCAGTCATCAAATGCAGTCATCAACATTTAAAAGGCATTTTAAGTAAAGTATTCTAGTCAGAAACATGACACTGCATCAGAACAAATTTTGTTCATAAGGTATTGGGCTAAATCATTGTAGATTCACGGTCACTTGTATGAAAAGTTCAAATAAAGAATACGACAGTCTGGTAAAACATTTAGCAATGTCGTGACAACATTATTAATACTGGGTGCAATTCCCAACATCCAATTAGTGCAAATAAAATTCACATTTAGAGTGATAGGCCTGTGTTAGTTTTTCTGCTTGCAGAAGATGATATAAGTTCGTTAAAGTACAAATATCTGATACAAAACACTATAGATACTATAGAAACATTCCCATTTTTTTCTTTTCTTTTCTTCTTAAAAAATAATATATAATAAAAATGATAAGCAACATCATGTAGCAGAAGCAGGCATGTTTGAATATAGACGTATTTGTAAATATGACATCAATATAAACAGATGTGCACACACCTATATATATATTTAAGGACCAATTCTCACTATTAACTATTTGTTTATTAGCAAGCATATCAGATGTTTATTACTACTTAAAGCATATTAATGCATTATTCTGCATGTCCATATTTCAGATTCCTTAATTCTACCCAATACAAAAACTTAACAACTACCTTACTAACTAGCAGCAAATTAGTCAAATAAATTATGGAAAAAAAAAAATAATAATAATAATTAAACTTATTAAATTAATATTATAATATAATAATAATAATAATATTATAATTAAATCTGTATTGTATAAAGCACTATATAAACAAAGGTGATTTGACTTGAAAGGTTTGTTAGAATTGGTCCTTAAAATAGTGTAAACTTTTTCCCCAAAAAAACAAAACAAATATGTTATATTAAATATTTTAAAATATTACAAATATTGTATAATCTAAAAATATGTACTGCAGTGTTTCTAGTTTTCATGAACCTTTGAATGATAATATACAGTATTTGATGCTGTCCTTTTTCCCAGAGTTAAGGATTTCTTCAGACTCTCTGCATCTTTTTTATGGAAATATGGAATGGTTCTCCTTAAAAAAGACAATCGACACACATTCAGTCAACATTTTATTAATGTTTAAAGAGTGTTTGTTTTAATATTTCAAAAGCAGAAGTACAGCATGAACAGAAAATGATTTGTTTACCTGCAGAGCTTCCATCAGATTCAGATTTACTGATTCTGCAAAAGAAGCAAGCTGCCACAATCACAGCCAGAACGACAACAACAGCTATCACAGATGAGCAACCATACCTGAGGATGTGTTTAAGATTGTATTAGAAATGAAACTTGCCATGGATTCAGTAAAGAGGATAATTAAAAAGATAAACTTACAAGGTGATCTGTTGCACTTGTCCTAAGGGGGGAAGGGGGGGGGGGGTCGATTAGCAAGAATGGTACACGAATACATGCAATTTGACAAAAAGTCAAGTCAACTCATCTGCAGTGATGTTAAGGATCATGAAATACAGTTTCTAAAGATTTGGTCTAGTGATGAACATATTTCAGCCAGAATTAGTAATAGGTGTTCCTGCGTGGCTCAGTGGTAGAGCATTGCGTCAGCAGCGCAAAAGGTTGTGGGTTCAATTCCCAGGGAACACACATACTAATGAAAATGTATAACCTGACTGCAATTGTAAGTCGCTTTGGATAAAAGCGTCTGCTAAATGCATAAATGTAATGTGTAACACTTCCATGATAAACATGATGTGTATCAGGGTTTAGGATTTTAGCCCACCCTATGCAGTTTAATAGAGAAGTTGATTGAAAGTCCTGCTGTAATAATTTTCAGTTTGCCAACGTACGCAATAACATAACAATTTGTACTAATGAAACATTTCAAGAGAAGCATACATGTCATATAATGTTTGAAAAACTGACAAAATTGCAAGGTAAGTGTAATACTTACTGTGTCTACTACTGGCACACTGTGTGTCTGAGAACTGCATGCAATTGGAAACAGTTATCTCTCCAATGGCTATAGTTTGGGGGGGGGGTAGTTTTATTGTTGTTAGAGCAATATAGCCTATTTCAATCTTGTAAACATTCATGAAATTAATTGTAGCATACCTTCACATCTGCGGCATGGGTTACATACCCCACCTTTGTACAGGCCTCCGGGTTCTTCGGAGCAGTTTAGGGAAACATACTCACCTGTAGATTTGAATTTTATGATTATTTATTGATTCACAATGTAATCTTTAATATTCAGGTTATCTCTGTGGAACACACCTTCTCGGCAGTTCAAGCAGCACAGTGTTTTCTGAACTTGGAAATGGTTCTCTGGGCATGTTGCTACACATAGATTACTGAACGCAGCCACAGATATTGCCTGGAGATTTAATGAGAATACTTTTCTTTCAGAGTAAGTCTCAAATTACACATCAGGCATTGGGAACAGTACAAGAAAAGATAATAAAAAAACATATTGAAAACCAAAAACAGCAACAAAAATCCCTTTCAATCATTCCAGTGTGAAAAGATTGTATTTACATGCTTGATAGTTGTATCACAATACTTTTTCTTTAATCCAACAACTAAAGACTGTCTGAAAGTTTACTTTCTTCAGAAATATATTTATACAGGATTGACAATTTAGTATTTGTAAATTGAAAAATAGTTGACAATTACATGTTTAAATAATGAGAAAGAAAAAGGTAATAAACTTAAAAAAGTAACACTTACCAAGACACAGTTCATTGTAGATGTCATTCTGTATTCTGACAGTCCTTGATCCTCGACTCTCTGCTTTAAAACGGAGCTCTGACGTGTTTAAGGAGTGGTCTCCAGGAGTTCCTGTAAAACATTCATGTAATCTCTCATACCTTCAGGTGGTCAGAGATCGGTATCTAAAGAGGGCGGGCTTTTGCGAAAGGTCCAATGCCTCTCAGCATAATTCCTGTTTAACAAGCTTTGCTTTGACAGTTGACATAGCAACGACAAATGCAGCAGCAACACTAAAGTTACAATAACCATTTGAAGTTAAATGTTATCAGTGTTTAAAGCTTGTGTTTAATGCAAGATACAAATCTGAAAAAAAATGTAAGATACAGTTTAAGTGTGAATTTACAATATAAACTGAAGTTGCCTACAGCATAGGAACGCCCCCACCAAAGTTTACAAACTATTGTCTGACATTAGAAATCAAAACAGATTTTATCAAAGATTACATTTACATTTGTGACCCTCTCTGTGAAAACACAGCTAAAGTGTTTTTGCGATTTGCTGTTTTATACAAAAAATCATCCTTCATATGGTAAAGAACATTCAGTGAAAATTTTACCTTTATATCTTTAATATTGTACACTGGTTTAATATAGTACACTGTGTGTACTGAGTATATGTATGTGTATTTTGCACATTGTCTTCTGTACAGTCTGTAAATATGTACTGTCCATATGTAAATTGTTGTTTTTGCACTGTCTGGAGCACGCTCGTAAGAATTTCACTCACCAAGGCACTTGTGCTGTGGTGATGTGACAATAAAAGTGATTTGATTTGATTTGATATTGACTGAGTAAGGTCATGTCAACGTTTTAAATTATAGTGAAATTAAAGGTAGAAATCAAACTTTGATGCTCGTTATCTCATGATTAGATTGTGAGACTTTAACCTGGATTTCACAGAGAGGGTCACATATAGTAATTTAGCAGCACATTCAAAAGGTTATGATTAACTTTGGAGAGTGCACCTGAAAGTGTAACATCTGCAGCAAAAAAAGCCATCACACAAGCTTCAATTTAATTCGTTTATATAGGGTCAAAAACTACTGTCCCAATTTACATGAATTCACCTTTTTGTTATATGCTTTAAAAAAAGTGATTTTGTCTCTAAAATGCTTTCACTGTGAGCCGCTTTGATATGGAGTAAAAGATAAGGGGGAATGACATATCACTTTGCCCTGATTGGATCAGTTTTGGTTTGTAATCTCTTGCGTAAAATGAAACCCTATCTTAGTGGTGCAGTTACCATAGCAGTGAACTCATAAAGCTTAAAAAACAAACAATCTTCTCAAACCTGAAAAACTAGTGTCTGTGTGGTTGGGATGAGAGAATGGATGCAACGCATTTGTCTGTGTTTCACTCCGTCTCGAATCGCACTCGCAGAAGGCGCTCTTCTCTTCCGCAGCTCTGCCTTCAACTCCCTTTTTTATCTTGAGCAAGAGACTGTACGACATTCACTTTACACGATTTTACTGATTTTTACATAGAGAGGGTGACAGCACACCGCATTAAAATAAATGATCATTCATGTTTTCATAACCTCTGGCCAAGCTCAAAAACTAAACTAAAATGAAAACATATTTGGGAGCAAGAGGGCCCTCTGGTGTTTCGGGGCCCTACGCAGCTTGCGTATTCTGCGTATAATAATCGGCTCTACTTGTACTTACCTGGGTGGCCACTGAAAACAATTGTATTAAATCCCAGAGTTTAATTTGGCACATTGAGTGCTGCTATTAATCCTCCTGTCATTAACTGTATTAATGTTTCTGTGCAAACTTTTTCTTAAACATTTTATTGACAGGATTTCTGCTACCAGATCTTCTATTCAGTTGCTTCATGATCCATCAGCTCCTCCAACGTCAGTCTTTGCTGTCTTTCATCTGTTTGAGCCTGTTTCTATTACCACCCTGGCAGAGACTGTTGAACACTCTAAGCCTTCTAGCAAAGTCTCTTTAAAGGGATCCCCGCGTATTAAGACATGTATAGCTTAATATAACTTAAATTATGTCTCTTATTTAAATGTAGTAGAAAACACATGAAATATGTATGTTATTTAAAAAAATAGACATCGTTTTTGGACTATGGGGGCGGCATTATTTTATGTGCAGTGCATTCTGCGTCGATGATGTCAAATGGTTGCACTCTGTGAGCTACTGGCGCTTATTTCTATAGCCTTTGGCTTTTTTCCGAAACACAACTCAGAATACACAACTCAGAAAATAAAATACTGATATGATACCACATTGTGTGGCTTTTGGTTGTAATTTTCAGTCGAAGGGCAACAAGAGAAGCAATGTAAGACTTTCCTAGCGATAAGAAATGGAGAAAAGAATGGGAAGATGCCTGTGGACGAATAAAACTACCTAAAGACCCGCTTCTTTTCCTCTCCACTTTAGCCCTGATGCCGTTGAGTCTTTTAGACCACAGCTACTGAAAGAGCAAGAGACGAGAAACGTTAGATGCCATCTGTTAGGATGAAAACGCCGCGGCCGCTAGAGGAGTTTCTCAGCACGGATCTTACTCCATATCAGAGCCGTTTAGACTCCATGTAAGTCTTAATGCAAGTCTTAATACCAGGGACCCCTTTAAGACAAGTCCTGTCACTCGGCGGCCATCTTTGAAACGCCTTTCGGGCGTCCAAGTGCTGCTCCTATCACTTTGAATGGGGAAACGACAATTCTCCAAAACTGTTCACTAAGCTTACGATTTAATTTCAAATTTTAAATCACCAATGATATCGGACAACAACTGTGTCATAAATGTTGTTTCTTTTGCTCAAATAACGTTATAAAACGCTAGATCAGCCAGTGCGCATGCGCAGTCCTGAGCGCGCGACTCAACACTATAGCCATAGTCATAGCTTTAAGTCACGTGACCATCTCGAAGACTTGGAGGGCAAAACATCCACAGAACTGCTGCACAAGTGTGTCAATTTTACATCTGTTTCCCAGCCGCAAATATTTATATCACCTATCAGAAGATTAAAACAAAAATAAAGACTTTATTCAACAATTAGGCACCGTAACGTCTCCTCTGCCTCAGCATAGCGCCATTTTGAAAATTATCCCCTGGACGCAAAATGCATATCTTTCTATAGTATATGCGTATATAGTGAGCTCTTGCCGTAGTTCACTGACAAGCTAGGCAATATCGCGTTGAACGCGTTCATTATCGCAGATGAATCACATTCGATAATGAACGTGAACAAAACTGCCTAGCTCGTCAGTGCAAAATGCGCGCACTCTTCTGTATCAGCCCCGAGACAGGGATGCGTCTTCTGTCAATGCAAACAGCGCTTGCTTGTGGCCACCGTCCCAACCTCCTTTTGCCAAACCCCTTGGCTGCCATTACCCTAAACTGTTTTGGAAAGCCATTTCCTTATTTGTTATTGAGAATATTGATACAGATTTTTCTTAACTTTTGGGAGTTTTGTTTTGTTCGTTTTAAAAAAGTGAATTTACAGAGAAACAAATTGTATTTACTTAATCTCCTTATTTTGTTATCAAAATGATATACATTAATCATGTATATTTTCATTCCAGAAGCCACTGTTTTTTTGTATTGCTTGCTTTTGTATTTGTAAATACAGCATTACTTTGAGAATATGTTTTGCTGCTGTGTTGTTACAGCTCGTGAACACTTCGTGACGTTGTAGCTAGTCTGCGCGTTCTCGTGGAGCGTTTCCGGTGGCGTTTCCTGTGTTTGTAAACTGACCTGAGCTGGAATAAAAGAGCGAAATTGAGCAGTATTAAGGTAAGGTTAATAAGCACTACACGTCGATCTTCAATAGAAATGATTATTACAGCTCTTTTATCGCTAGGAATGATGTGGTCTTTAGCGATTTTAGAGGCCTCGAGAGATAGAGGTTTGTTTATAGAAAGCTAACAGTTATATGTGCTCGAAACCCACACGATCGCGTTTAAAATGAACTCCAGCTCAGATCAAATCATTCCTGACTGATGCGAGACATGCGGTGACATGTTTAGAGGTTTTTAAATAGCCTAAATGAAGCTCGGCTGAATGAAAGGATTAGGTGTGTTTGCTGAGGATTGTTGTTTCGCGAGGGAGATGCTTTTCTCATGCGTGATGATGTGTGTTACGTTACGAGTTACCTTTCATCTGTCTAACGTTATATTTATTACAACATGCATGCGCGAATATATTCGGTATTTGCTGTTAAACGCATAATTTAAGTCATCTGTCTCTGGCAGTACTCGCTTTTCAGCCTGGAGTCCAACAGGACCACACTTTGTGGATGTCTCCCGTTAGCTAACACACCTCAGTTAACTCCATACTGCATGCCATGATTTGGATATATCAGATAAATGAGCAAGGTTGAGAGAAATAGATATGAATGCTTCATTTATGTGCTTTCCTGTTTGAAGTGCGGATCATGATTTGTGCGACCACAAGGATGTTTAGTTGATTGATGCACTAGTCAAACAGGCTTTGACTTAAAATCCCACAAAGATGTCTTTAATTCGTTTCGAATTCATTAAATATGTATGGGACTTCGTATACTGCTAGAAACAGATATTTAACATTGTAGAAGACAGAAGCTAAAGCAATGATCCAGGACAGCACTGAGCATGGATTTGGGGGAAATCACTGTAACACAGCGCTTCATGGATTGTTGCTTTTATAAAATGGTGACAATAATATAAGACACTATTTGTGAATAAATAGTGACATTTTAGTGTGAGTTTCCTGCATAAATTGATTTTGCAGTTCAGGTGTGTGCTTATTGGCATTTTGCAGGAGCTTCAAAAATGCTTCATCCAATTAAAATTGCAAATAAAACAAATGCATATGTTAATAGTCATTTATCGAAATACATTGGTATTGATCAAAATATTTAGCGCATGTGTTGTTACTATTCAGTATGTTGTTGTCACTGTTCAGTCTCATCTTCGACCGAAACAGTGGCCTGTGGTCAATCGATTAATCTATCTGTTTTTCTGATCGGTTAATCTTACAATCTTTTTTCGCCTAAAAATCTTGTGATTTATTTTAGTCAATTAATCTTTTGGTAAACTTACCAATGAATAATTACCCTTTAATAATAATAACTCTTCAAACAGCTCAGGTTTCCCAAAAGTGTCAGTTTGGTTATAGGAAAAAAACCTAATTAAAGAGAAAACAATTCTGTATGAACACCACTGTATTAAGCACAGATGGCCGTATTTGTTACTGTGAACCGTAAGGATGATTTACTAGTGTCTAGTGCTGTCTGTAATTGCAAATGCACTAATTTATTGGCAAAATTTTGCCAACATGGGCTTTGAGCATAAGGTTAGTGTAATTCTACATTGTTCAGTTTCATAGGTCTATATGCATATAAATATGTTTTAAATTGTAAATAGCAGGAAAACGGCATTGCCATACTAGCCGTTAGAGTCTGCTCTGGGGAGTCTTGGTTGAGTCTTTGTGTGAAACATGACAGATAAGGAGGCAATGAAGAATCTCAGGCCCTGGCTACCAATCAAAAGTCTGACCAAATAGTCCAAATAAAAGTCTGTTTTGTCATTTTGAAGTCAGAGCCCAAGGATGTTTTCTTTTGAGATGCCGCTGTGTTAGCTGTGGCCATTTCACTTTTACCAAGCATGCCGAGCACCATTTTATTACGTATCTGTTTAAAGAACTCCCAGGGATTTGATGATCAGGCTCAAGATCTTTGGGATGAAGTCTCATTTTCACTATGCCCAGGAGCCAGAGCTGCTATCAAATTGGGGTGAATGTAAATGTGAGACACACTGGCACGTTTAACACAAATTGACATTTATGTAATCAACGTCATCTAAAATTTACATCACACGGTTTGAGTTTTAGGCCTAGCAAATTCTTTGTAATCAAAAAGTGATTTATAGGTTTAAGTGCTGCTTCCAGTGGATGAAAGCCTGTAGTTGTTGTGTTACCCGACCTGATCAGTCTTACAACACTTGCTGTATTTGCTTTGTCAATGTCTCATTTTTCTACTCTAATTCATTTTCGGCACCGCAAAGAAAAGACATTGCTGCCCCATGGTAGAGTTCGGTGAGATTCGCGTGACACTTGGTCCAAACTGACGTCTCATCTACACAACTCGCCTGTGCTTCAACTGCTGTCCACTACCATGTCACACATACCCGGCAGCTCGGTCCGGGACCACATGAAATGGGTTAGTTGTCTACATGTTTCACACTTCAGGGCATGTATGTTATCTACCTCTATTGGGTTATTCGATTTTTGATTTTCGCTTTAATTCTAGTCCCAAATCCATTAGTGCTTACTGATTACCACATAAAGTTTACACGTCCAGCAGCAGCAGCAGCTCATTCATTGTCTTGATGTTGTGTTTTAAGGCAGGGCTGTTGGGATGTGAAGCGGTGCTGTCCAGCATGGCTCTGATGCAGGCCAGTTCCATCGCTGCTCCTAAGAAAATGATGTCTCCATTGGGTCTGGCTTCAGGCCACGGTTCTGCCCAGAGGGATGCGCAGGATCGTGGGATGCAAGGACATATGATCTTACCAACGAGCATGACCTGCCCTCCACTGGTTAGGAGACACCTTCAAGCTATAGATTTTAGAGATGCACCAATCGACCAGGGACCGGAATTAGCCGTTTTTCCGCGTGATCAGCCGTTCAGTCCGCCGATTCCGAGCCTGTCGATTTTGGTGTTATACTCTCATTCACACGTAAATTGTAGGGGTGTCGAAATTAATCATTGCATTGTGATGCAGACTTGGACGATTCTGCATCGATGCAGTAATAGACCATAATCGATTATAGCCTATGACGTCATTCGCATTCACACTTGTCACGCGAGTATTAAAAATGCACTCTCTATTTTAAAATCTGAGCTTTGCTTTTTCCCGTGTATGGGATGTATTAGGTGCATGAAACTCACGTACTGACAGACTGTTGCGTGTGCTTTGTGTTTGTTCTGAAGCTGCCGTTGAATGCACTTGCATCTACTTTTATGATAAGAAATTTATGTGAACACTGTCAGTGTGTTTTCAGAACAGGTTGAAACATCTGATATGTGGAAATAGATCTGTGCATTAGTGTGGACGCAGTCTATTAAAGCTGCCAGTGTCTATTATCTCATCAGTAGCTAATAATCAAATGGCAACAAGGCTGAGGAAAAAAGAAAAACCCACAACTATGATTATCTGTAAACTTTGATTATGATTATCTGTTTCCATACTTCAAGCACTCCCAGATACTGAAAGTGCTTTTTGTTTATAACTTGTAATTGTCTTTTCCCCCCTTTATTACTTTATATTTGCTTGTATGTTTTGAAGCTATATTTTCTTTTAATTCTTAACAATAATAATAATTAATATATTAATCAATTAATTAATTAACATAATTATTTTAAAAAGTAGCCTGCTTATAAAAAATCACAAAATAAATTTGATATAATCGTGATGCATCGCGATATTGAATCGAATCGTTGACATGATAATCATAATCAAATTGAATCGTGAAACCAGTGCCGATTCACACCCCTAGTAAATTGCTGTAGAATTTCTTTAATGTGAATGAAGAAGACATAAAGTTCACAATTTTGAATAAGTATAGGGCCACAGTAAACCATGGGGCAACCACAAGGCTCGATTAACGCTCGTCTGGGACAAGTAGATTTTTTATAGGGGCAACAGAGAGAGAAAAAAAGATCCCTGAAACTTGGCCACCAAAAATTTTTGCACAAGAATGATTCTGAATTTATTGCATTCTGTGTAAACCGGGACTGATTATGTTTTTATGTCCTGCCGTATGAGGCTTCTGTTTTTAAACAGGCCTGTCTGGTGTGAGACATGAGAGACACTTGTGCAGAAATCATTACAAAGGAGAGCAGCCGCACACACAGAAAGTTATAGATGCATACTCCAGTAAAAAAAAAAGCTACTTATAATATATAATATAGATAAGCAACATTACACAGCTGAGATGTTCCCTGAATATTAACGATTTTATTAAGTAGTAGTTCAATAAACAAGAGGTTCAAATTCCATTTTAGACTTTTAGAGTTTTTGCTCAATTTCACTGACGAGAATAGTTCCAATCAAAGCCACATCAGAACTGTTGTGTCTCAGAGCAACGCAGCGGTGTTTCATTACTGAATGAATCAGCCTTTTGAACTAATCGGTTGAATAAATGACTCACTCATTTGTCTCCACCTACTGGTGGTTTGGTGTCATATTTAAAAGCATCATAGCATTTTTGGCAACATTTCTTATTTTTATGTTAAAAAAACATTACATTTAAAACATTTCTCTTATAAAATGATTTATGCATTTGACATTTTGTGGTTTAAATGCTTTTATGGCACCTCAGCTTCATCAAACAGTCTGTGTAAATACATCTAATGCTTCTTCAAATGTGGAACTGAATTATTTGAAACAAATTTGACACATTTAATAAAGTTAGGGAAAATAACATTTATAAACATAGTGGGAAATTACATGTTTCGTTATATTTTCAGTTAATTGCTATTTCTACATCTTTCTAGTCACAGAGCACTTTATTTTGAGAGTTGTTTTAATGAACGAATATTTGTAACATTTGACTGGGGGAATTGTAATGGTTAATTTATTTTATCTAAATAATTAGGAAAAAAAAGATTTGTATTTGCGTATGCCGCAATTATAGTTCTTAGAAAGGAAATCAGTATCAGCAAGTCACACTTATAAAACAAATCACAAATTGGAATCTACCAAGAATATTGCAATCGGTTCATCTCTAATAGATTTGTCATTAGTTGCAAATTAGTCATTTTGGTTAAATTGGTTATTTTATGCCATCTGAAAAAAAAACTAATAAACAACACATTTTCGAGAAACGCCAAAGACACATCTTTACATATTTCAAAACTGCTCTTGTTGTCCTCTTTTATTGTCCTCATTTGTAGGTTGCGTCGGATGAAGGCATCAGTTAAATGATTAAATGTGAATGTAGTGATTAAGATTTGGCAGTGTATAATGCATCTTCTGTTTTTAAACAGGGATTTTGGTAAAATAAGTATACATTTAAATTCAGTGTTAGACATGTCCTACAATGTGACACTATACTTAATCTGAAACTAGCATTTTTCTAATCATTTTATCTTTATTTCATTAATTATTACACATGGGTCTTTAATAATCTAATGTTGTTTAAAACACTACATTGAATATTGTACTTTTTTACTCTTCTTGCACAGAAGAGTAATTTAAAATAAACTGGTAAAGGCAAAAATCAGGTTAGAAAGTGAAAGAAATGCTGATACGTTATAGCACCCAGATAGGATATAGGTTCAAAGATACCAATATAGGTTCAAAACCTACAATTTTGTATCAATTACCAAGTTATTGATATTGCCTTATTAAAAAAAAAAAAAAACTTGACCTCTACATATAAGCCTGTAATTATTGCCAAAAAATAAAACTGTAGATGCATTCATTCACTTTGTTGGTAAAATGTAAAAGATAATTTCAGAAATCTGTTTATTAGTGTTGTATTAAAACGCAGAGATGGCTTTGCAGGTTTACAAACATTTGTGATTTATGTGTTTGTGTGTCTGTAGCTTCTGCGGAAGGAGGGTGATTTTACAGCTGCCCGCCTGCTGGATGAGAAGGACATGAGACCCAACGAAGACATGCAGCTGAAGAAAAAGAACAGGAAGTCGGAAACACCCTCAAAAGTGAGAGAGCAGGACGGGCAAGCGGGGAAGGTCAGTGTGTGGGGGTGTAGTGTAGTGTCACAGTCCTGTGAATGGATTGCCAGTCAGCCATTTATCACACAAAGTTTGCTTGAATACACAGCTGTCTGTGATACATTAGTGTTGTTTGGTCGTATGAGAGGGTTACTGAGAGCTTTGTAAAAAAATACATTCTTCCGAAGTGACATTACATGCATTTAAACGGGCTGTTCCTGTGTGGTAATGGTGTTTGTGTGCTTGTGGGGGAGGAGATGACTGGTTTTGGTCAGGGGGGTGGGGCGGTCTGTAAAGGGAGGGGAACGCTGTAGCACAATAACTGTTATTGTGTTTTCACAGCACCAGTATCTACTGTGATTTAAAGGGCTTTGATTTTTGGGAATGAGTCAGATCTGCTTTTGTGAAGTTTGGTACTTGACTAGTTAGTTTAAGTTTTGGTTCTTTTATGTGTGACAATTATATTTAGGTGTTTCTCTTGTGTGTGAGTCATGTGTATGCATGTCTTTTTATACTATGTGCATTTAACATAATAGTTCACCCAGAAAGGCAAATCGTGTCACTTTCATGTTGTTCAAAACCTATGCATTTCTTTAATATATTATATAATTATATCAATATAATATCATTATAATATCACTTTTTCGTATCTTAGAAATGCACATTTGATAGTAGCTTGAGTTATGATGCAGATGTACATTTTTGTTCTTTATCAAAATCAGTAACATCTGTAAAAAATTGTTGCAACCTCAGTTTTATATGGTAAAATGTATTCTGACCAAGGTTTTTAATTTAGCATTGGTCCCCCATAGTAGCATACATTTAAATCACGATAAACAGTTAAAACCACACGTATATCACCTCAATAACATGGTACAAATATAACTATATGGTTGTTAGGTCGCCTATTTGTATGAAAAACAGAAGTCTAAAACCATTCAGTATAAATGCGCACATGATGCTATAGCTGCCTTAACCACACATACGTATTATACATTTATACCATTACTCTTTTAATAAAATTAAATGCAAATATCCCACATTTTCCACAATACCATGGTGCAGTGAGTGTTACTACAGTAAATCCATGGTAAATAATGTCGATGTGTAGATGGAAAAGCCTTCTGACCATCTCGTTGCACTCAGTGTTTCTCCTGTTCGGCTTGTGTTCAAGCGTTTCACACTGACTGGATCTCACGGCGCTGCTTAAGCCTAGTTCACACTACAGGATTTTAAGCCCGATTTGCAAGTTAACGAGCTCGCCGACAGGTCGGCTGTAATCGAGGGAAATCATCGGGTGATCGGCACTCCGCAATATTTATGTGTAAACTACACAACGATGCATCAAAGAGGCTCGCTGAAGCGTCGCCGACGCCAAACAAATATCTGGACCGGTCGGCCGACTGGACATCACGTGTTGTCAGGTGTCCTGACAAGCTACAGCCAATGAAAGAACAAGGCTGGGGTTGAGATCACCGGAAGAAAAACTTCAGCAGCAACTTGGCTTAAAGAAAAGTTAGGCTTTTATTTTTGCACATAAAACTTGCATCGATCTATATATAGAATGTGTGGTAGATGCTTAGTCCTACAGACAGGGGCGCAAATTTCATCTAACAGTAGGGGGGAGCAATAAACATAAAATTTCTCAAGAGCAAATTGTACAGCCAAATTGTACTCGTAAGGATAGATATGTGTACACATCATGGAGACCATGTTTAAATATGAGTTCGGTTCATATGTGCAATTGATTTAGGTGAGTAAGATCTGTTACGTGTAACATTAATCGATACAAGATGATGGCCTTTAGCCTCCTCAAATGAGCGCTCGCCTCCCATGCAAGAGATAGGAGTTTCGAATCCCGCTCTGAGCGAGGCGAAGTACAACCTTTTGAATATGATTCTCCATGCGGTCATAGTATAATTATTATTTTGTGTCCTCCATAGTATTTTAGGTTTCGTCTAGGATTTAGGACTTTTCTTTAGATATTCAACCGCAGCAAACCCACTGATCTGCCACTTAACATATTGAGCAAAACCCAACTCATCGGTAGGTTTAAAATATTAGCCTAATATCAGTTCACACACAGGCTTATCGACGTGTTACAGTATTAAACAAGCCAAGCTTGGTAACCGTATATTCGCTCATAGAAAATACATCAGATATCATCATTTTTTTGTCATGACTAATTTATTAATGATCCAGCATCATCTGTATTAAAGAGAAAGAATCATTTCACCCGATTTTTAAAGTGAATAAAATCGCTTTGACAGCCTAAGTTACTTACACATATCTATAACTACTGAGAAACTCTCCCACCGTGACCGGACTCGCGCGCGCGCGCGCGTGTGTGTGTGTGTGTGTGTGTGTGTGTGTGTGTGTGTGTGTGTGTTTGTGTATCAGTAGGAGGTAAGCAGGCAGTGGACCAAACCACTGTGAGGCAAGGGAGGGGGAATCAAAACTCTTTTTTTTTTGCATTTATTTTCTTTTACTACTTTACACAATTATTTGTCCATTATATAACTGGAATACATGGTTTTGTGATGCCTCATCTGTGTTTCATGCATTTTAATGTGAAATGTATGATGTATTTAAAACTGAAAATAGAAAATAAATTCTCATTGGTATATATTTGTATGTAATAATCATTCAATGGTAGTAGGGATGCAAAAGGTTACCTTTTTTTAAAAAGGAACATTGTTCAAAGTTGTGACATGTTTAAGTGAGTACAAGCTTCAGTAGCTTCAGAAGATCTGGAATATAGTGTATGGATATTTTTTAACAATTCAGTGTTTCTTCCGTTTCCTTTTTGAACATTGCAAATTCCAGTCCATTGAAAAGTGTGATCAATGCCATCTTCTATTCATTTTCCTGGTAGGCGGTTGTGGATGAAAATGGAAATTGTCCACTTTCAAAAGTCCAGAAGAACTTTATCTGTGATCACTGTTACGGGGCCTTCAGGAGTGGATACCACCTGAAGAGACACATTCTCATTCACACTGGTATGAATAATACAGCTGCATTGTATATATGCTATTAATATTCTTATATACTATACAGCACATTAATATGTGCTAAAATTCTATACATTTAGGTACAAGAATTATCCATTTTTTATTCACACATGTTAGATTGTGGTGACATTAGTGTGTTTCACTGTTTGTCTCTCAAATGTCTGCCTTTATCACAGGAGAAAAGCCGTTTGCTTGTGCCGTGTGTGACATGAGATTTATTCAGCGCTACCACTTGGAGCGACACAGCCTCACTCACACTGGTATGACTTGTTCTTGTGCATTTTGATTTTAAATAGCAACTGTTACCTTCACATTTGTCATTTGATAAGATAATTTGATTAGATCATTTATTTGTATGTGAGTGATGAATGATTGGACTTGTATGATTTAAAATCCAAATGTCCAAATACCAGAACAGAAAAAACGTTTTCTTAAAGCTGCACTATAGAAGACTTACTTTATTTGTTAATTTATTTATTTATTTCTTTGTTTGTTTGTTTTGTTTCTCAAAATTAACTACATTTTGATATTTAGCAAATATGTAAAAGTTTTGGCATTCATGTCCTTGCCTTAGCCTGATTCACTCCTATAAGCATTTAATATTAATTCAAACTGAGCTGTCGAGTCAGGTGAAGCTTTAGATCTGCTCTGATATGATGATAATAAGAGACAATAACTCCACAACTGACGTGTAATTTTATGTTGCAGCCACAGATGACAATAGAGAGGCCAAAGTTCTGTAGTGCAGTTTTAATGTCAAGTCTTCTCCCTGTACATTTAATGTTTGCACTAGGGATGTTCAACGTTCATTCGGCCGACAGCCGACCCTCGTTAACCGATTATTACCTGTTAACCGACAAGAAAATTTTAAATTAGAATTTAATTAAATTAGAAAGGATAAGTTTCTGTGACCCATATATATATATATATATATATATATACGAATAAATAGGCCTATATGAGAAATATATCTTTACTTAATAAATTAAGAAAACAAAGGAAAAACTGTGCAACAAGTTGCCCAGTATGCAGAGTTTCGGTTCATTTTTTGTGCTGTGCAAAAGGAGACGGCAGAATGCAGCATCCTATTTTTCTTTAGGCCTATTTTACAAAAGCACAAAGATTTGTTTGTGTTGTGAATGTATGCAAATAAAAACAAACCTTTAACAATACCAATTATCTTTATGACTAAAAGGAGTTGCTTCCACTGTTAGAAAGAAACAAATCAAATGATTGCGCCGGTGCCGCATGCACACACACAGTATGCTTTGCTACCTTGACAATAATGCAAACCTGTTCATTATAATAAAAAACAATCAGTCAAACATATGGAAAAAAACACACTGCTCAGTTTAAATATGTAGTAAAATGATCACCGTACCGCCGTGAAGTTATGCAAAACATTTTGTTTCACGTGGATATTGGAACGCCAGTGAAGTAGGCTACATAATAAATAATATTGTGGCATTCAAATACTTTGCGAATATGGAAACATTTGATTTTGTCGGATGAGAGACCCAACATTGGTTTTAGGTACATTTTATCCTAAAGGAATACATTTTGGCTTGTCGTTTATAGGCTATAGCTTCTTATGCTTTTAATTCTTGTTCTTTTCTAAATACTGTTAAATTGAAAGGATTTGTTGTGGAGTGAGGGGAACTAAAATAGCCTAGCTATGTTTACAATGTTTATTATAATGTTTGTAAACATTTCGTGTCAGTATTACATCTATTTCTGAATGAAATTATAAAAGGCGACTTATGGTTTTTCTTTTTCTTTTTTTTTTTTTTTTAACCATGAAGCAAACCTTTTAAAATATTTTGATGAATTAGGCCTACTGAAAATAAATGACTTTCTAAACCGTTTATCTCATTTTAATAAGCGGTTAAAATTCTTACAGTCGGTTAAAATGAGCATCCCTAGTTTGCACCTTGACTATTTAAGGCTGTCAGACTTGTTTCCCAGTGGTGATAAGACACATTTTATCAAACAAAGTTTCATGAACACTGAATGAATCCAAACTAACTGTTTGCATGTTAAAAATCATGTACTGTATCTTGAATCAGCTTAAACCCTTGTAGATGTATAAAGCTTTATATTTGTTATGAGGACATTTGAGCAAGGTTTAGATTCTGTGTAGACGATCATTGAATTTGCCACTCTGTGCATTCAGGGGTGAAGCCGTATGCTTGTTCCATGTGTGACATGCGGTTTTTCCAACGTTACCACTTGGAGAGGCACAGCCTCACTCATACTGGTATGTGTCGTTACATTGGACATCATTTATAAAACAATTCTTCAATATTTACTTTAAAAAATGTAATGGCAAAATTTTCTGACACAAGCATCATCTTTATTTACATAAACTAAAATATCAAAGTCACAATTGTTCTATTTGGATTTTGTTTTTCATCATTGTTTTTTAAATGCTGTTTTTGATTTATGGTAAAAAGAAATGCTGTAAGGTGCTTTCATTAGTCTTTTTAATTATATTAACCCAAGAATGGATACTTATAAACAGAGTTACAGATCATAGTGCGTCTACACAGAACAAAAACCTTTTTTATTTTTTCAAGTAAAATGACGATTCTAAAATATTTGCAAATATGTTTTGCACCAAAGCTATTCCCACCATGTTTTAAACATCTCTCTCCGTCTCTCCTCTCTCTCTCACCCCCCTCCATTTAAGCATCTGAGCAATTAGAACGTTGACACAGGCTCTAAAACAAAAATAATAATTTGAAATGATGCTAAGGATACAGTACTAAGCTTTTAGACTTATGTTAAAATGTCAGAATAACTTTTATATATTTCTAAATATAAATGCATTTAAACAGGCTTCTGTTAGCAGTACGAGTTAGAAGTACTAGTTAGCAGTATCACTGTACTTTTGAGTAAGCTGTCATATGATGTTGTGCAGAACTACTATTTGAAGACCGTTTATTGATATTTTGTTCTGCGTTTAGGGGTCAAACCTTATGCTTGCTCCATGTGTGACATGAGATTTTTCCAAAGATACCACCTTCAACGACACAGCCTCATTCATACGGGTACAAGTCACCTCTTACCCAGTGCGCTACTGCAGCTTTCTGCATTGCTTTTGTTCATTTGACTGACATTTTTGAACCATGCTGTGTTACGCTCACTCTGCAGTTCCCTTTCTGCTTTGCCGAGCATTCCTGCACATTGTTATGCACATGACCCTTGTTGCCTCTGTTGCCTTTTTAGCATGCTAGATATCGTCTGCATGATGTTTGCTTTATCTGTGAGGGAATCACAAGTCCCTGTTGAAGCTTCATATTTAATAATCGCAAAACATGCTTTTCTCTTTCACCTCGATCTTTGAGAGGAGCCCTGCTGATCTTTGTTGTAACAGCAAATTTCCATGAGCATATGTATGTAATTGTGGTTGGCTTTTGTGCAGTACTGCAGAAGATCTTAAGTTCTGAAGGTGCACGCAAAGTATGGCACTCTTCTATTTATTATTGAAGAATGACAACTTCCTTAGTTTTACTCCCCAAATTCTATTGATTTTGAGATGTTTGTGCCTTTTTTTAAACCATGCATTCAAAATCTCAGTGTCCATAGTTCATGCAGATATCTCATTAGCTCGTTTACAGATTTCATAGTTTTATGTTTGAAATGGGGCTAACAGTTTATCTGCCAGTTGTCAGTATTAAGTCATATTTTCTGGACCCCACTTTATACATTTGTCAAAGTAGGGCTGGGTGATATGGTAAAATATGTATCATTGCATCAATATAAAATGTCGATTGCAACTGATTTTATTTTGTGTGTGTATGCTAGAGCTGCACAATTAATCTTTACAAGATGGTAATCTCAGTTCAAACAACCACACAATTTTATTTCCAAATGACAACAATTCTCCTGTTTCTAGAATTCACCTTTGGCAAAGTCATATCAGTTTGGCCAGTTGCATAAACTTAGCTTTTATGTTAAGACAAAGTATGAGTTTCATCAACTAGCAGTTATCCAAAGGGTAAGCAGTCTTATTTTTGGATTCAACTTAGACTCATCTATGCTTTTATGTAACTGAATTAAAAAAAGACCAGTCTTAAAGAAGAAAAAAAAATACTTGTAAGACTAGACTAAACCTTTTCTGCATCCAGCCACAACATTCAAATCTGCTTTCGCGCTGCCGCTGACAGACAGAGCAGTGTCATGTTTAGGTATGGAACTGTCTTTTTTTAAACCGCACAGTTTAATTTCAGTCGTACAATCATTCATATTATCTCTGAAGTAATGGGATTAAAGTATATAGAGTTTTGAAAAAATACTGATGTCTATGATATACTGATCAAAATAGAGCAAATCACTTTTTGAAAGTAATTGTCCCTTTAAATAATGTTTGTCAATTAAATTGCTGTGTCACTAGGTGACAACAAGTGATTTTTTTTTTTTATATATAAAGGGATAATTAATGATTCTTTCAAAACTGCATTCATCCAGTAATGAAACAAGTGAAGTAATTTTGAGTCATTTAACTTTTTATTCAAATATATTTTTTAAATCATTCAGATTAATTAAATATTTTTAAATAGACTACAGAGGTATTTTTTTTGTCACAGCCTCTAGTAAATGACACTATTTTAGAATTATGGGAGAATCGTGATCTCTGTTTTGAAAAATAATTCTGAGTTTATCCAGAATCGTGCAGCTCTAGTGTATACCATGATCTTCAAATATTTGTCGACATGGTTAACTCAGTTTTATGTGCAGCAGTCCTGCATGAGAGAGAAGGATAAACACAGGTTATGCTATGATGAGAAGTGTCAGTCAATAGAGATTTTGCTATATTGTTTATATTGCGATGGGTAAATACAGTTGTGCTCAAAATTATTCATACCCCTGGTATATATGATCAAAGAAGCCTGAGAAAATAAGTTTGCA
Source organism: Gymnocypris eckloni scoliostomus (assembly GCA_027564155.1). Taxonomy (NCBI): domain Eukaryota; kingdom Metazoa; phylum Chordata; class Actinopteri; order Cypriniformes; family Cyprinidae; genus Gymnocypris; species Gymnocypris eckloni. Next base: position 25,919,151 of record CM050431.1, read on the forward strand.
GTGTTTATCCATTCGATCTCTCCAACCTTTAATTGAAGTAAAAAAAAGTGGAAAATCATATTATGAAATAAATATTTTGATTTAGTACACAAACAATGGCCAACATTATTGGTACCGCCTAGAAATTATTATGATTAAAATATATCTGAAGTATATTTCCATTCATATTTTAATTTATCACACTAGGGTTACTAAGAACATGCAATTCCATTTTTCACAGGAATATAAATATGAAGGAACACAAAGGCCAAATTCCCTAAATCATTGATCATAATGAGTAAAATCAAATCAAATATTTCTGATGTGCAGCAAAAGATTGTTGAACTTCACAAATTAGAAAGAGGCTGTAAGAAAAGAGCTAAAGCAATGAACATTCCCATTTCCACCATCAGGGCAATAATTAAGCATTTCCATTCAACAGAAAATCTTATAAATCTGCCTGGAAGAGGTTGTGGGTCTATTATGTCTTAAAACAAGGTGAGGAAGATAGTTTGAGTACCCAAAGATTCTACGAGGACCACAGCTGGAGAAGTGCAGAACATAGTTGATTCTCGGGGTCAGAAAGCCTAAACAAATGATCAAACAGCCCCTACATCACCTCATGTTGTTTGGGAGGGTTTGAAGAAAAATCTAGAAAAGAAAACTTTCTCATCCAGAAACAAACTCAAAAGGCATATTAATTTGTTAGACACTGCTGGAGCTTCAAATGACACTGCTTAAAAGTGACACTGTTTCATATGAAACACAAATCATAGCTTTTTAATTAACAGCAAACACTCAAGATGGGTTTGGTGAACACTGGGATAAAAAGTACTTCATGTGTACAATTAAATATACTGCTGTATCTTAAATGTTGTGGGCCTTTTTTTCTGCCAGAATTCCTGGATATCTTGTTCAGATAGATGGCATCATGAATTCTAGCAAATACCAACAGATAAAAAAAAACTCACTGTCCGTGCTAGAACTCTTATAATGGGCCTTGGTTGGTACTTTCTAACAGGAAAATGATCCACAAACAAACATCAAAACAAAAATGGGTCACTGAGAACAAAACAAAGAACCCTGTTCCCTGATGTGAACCCTATAGAGAATAAATAGTGTGAACTGAAGAGAAGCACCAACATGGAGCTGGACATCTGGAGTGATTCTGGATGAAGGAATGCTCTCTGATCTCTTGTCAGATGTTCTCTAAACTTATCTAACATTATTGGTGAAGACTCCGAGCTGTTATCTTGGCAAAAGGTTGTAAAAAGTATTAAATAAAATAGTTTGATTAATTAATTGGCCAATGTGTGTTAGAGAAAAACATTTATTTAATTATAAGATTTCCTCCCATTTTAAATCCTTATTCTCCAATGCAAGGTTAGATTTTTGTAAATGTAAAAAATAAAACATCAAAATGAATAGTGATATAGATTTATTTTCACATCCTCCTTTGATCATATTTAACATGGGTATGAATAATTTTGAGCACAACTGTATATCTGTTCAATGCAGGACTGCATAAAATTTATGACCAAGCATGCACAAAATTAAATTCACACAAAATGGTTAAAATGGCCATCTTGACAAGTACAACTGAAAACGAGAGGAGACTTTAAAGGAGTAGTTTGTCCTAAATTATCGCTTTAAAGCACTGACTGTCATCCGTATCCTCGATTTATTTTATTAGACATATTGTTTACAATATATAAAACAATATTTACTTGTTGAATATTATATTTCCTTTGGAAATATGTCAGATTATGGAAGTAAAATGACTTGAGACCGTTTCATTCTAACCTTCAAAATGAGTGTCAGTAGCTGGTAGCCATTATTAGTACGTGTGTTGCGAGTCAGTGTCCTATTAAGCTGTGCAACCATATTTCATTTGCTTTTATGTGCTTGCTTGCAAACATCTCTTGCACTCTGTTCTTGTGAAGCATGCGATTTCAGCAATATCTGTCAACAATCATTGACATAAACGTGTTGCATATACATGGTCTAAATCTTATGCATAATTTGCTCTGGTCATCTAGGGGTGAAGCCGTATGCTTGCTCCATGTGTGACAGGCGTTTTTTCCAACGTTACCATCTGCAGAGACACAGCCTCACTCATACGGGTATGTGTCATCTCTCCTTACCCTTTGCATTGTTCTTGACTTGACTACACCAATGCACAGCTTAGCAGTGCTGCCAACTTGTCAGTGTTTGTCACTATATTCACTTTTTTGGGGGGCGGGGGTGTACACTAACAAGATTATAAACAGGAAACTGATTGAGAACATGGGGAAACCTCCAAATATTTCTATAAACAGTTGGCAGCAATGCTTTAATGCCTTGTACATATTGCTTTTTATAGTTCATGACAAAACATGTTAGCAAAACAGTTTGGAAACATATGTTTGACTGCAACAAACTCGAGTTTGGGCATAGTTACAGACAATGCAATGGGGTGTTGGACATACTGAAAGTTTTTATTCATCAAAGCATAACACTCCGGTACTCTGTGTTTAGGAGTGAAGCCGTATGCTTGTTCCATGTGTGACATGAGGTTTTTTCAGCGTTACCATCTGCAGAGACACAGCCTCACTCATGCGGGTATGAGTCCAGGGGGGCAATGCACATTTAATCATGGTCGTAATGGATATAATAAAAATATCTGAAGACTGTTATGATAATGAATGGTAAAAATGTGAAATTAAAACATTATTAGATGTTAGATTATGATTATGATTCAGCAATGTTATTAAAAAAGAATAGCTGCTTTTGGTGACGCTGACTTTATGCCAATAAACTGAAACCCGTTCTATAATCAGATAACTTAGATACATAATGCACATCTGCACAAAAGGATGCATATGCCAGTGAACTTTGATTTACGCATGCACGCACGCACGCACGCGTGCAAGGGAGAGCTCCCGCCGTGATGCGCTTAACAATGCGCTGAAACACGGGTCAGGACGGAATTTTCTATAGATTTCACATCCTATAAAGTTCTTAGTATAATGCTTATGTTTATGAAATTCCAGCGAACTTTAAGTTACTCGCTATAGCGAGAGAGCTTCCACCGTCATGCACTTTCAACAGCGTGTTAAAACACGAGCAAGGACAGGATTCTATAAAGTTCTCATTATGATGCTTGTCATTAATGTTTATGTCAGATTTGTGTTATATTTTCATCTACATTATCAAGTGATACCTAAAATCGCCTGCATGTTTTCGAAGCCATACGAAGTATGAAAACAATGTTAATTGAAGTATCCCTACTGTTAAACAAATATGATGAAAAACATTACTGCTGTAGGATAAGTATTTTGAAAAAGAAATCGCTAAAAGCAAAAGGTCATTTCAAATAACTCTGTCAATATCGGAAATTGCATTTGAGCATGAAACTAAACACTGGTAATGTGCAGCGCATTCAGCTGCATGTGAATGTGTTAATATCCCAACACATCCTATATTAGGTTAATCAGATATGTATTGTGACGGGGTGGAAGAATCACACGACAAGGAGAGCTCAAACAAATACCCCGGAGGGTGGATTTATTCACATATGAAGGGGGCAGAGTGAAGAGTGGCTTGCTGAGGAGGTGCGGTGCTCTCCGTGGGTGATTTCCTTGGTGCGGTGAGTCGGAGCTGTGCTCGTGGCAGAGCTGTAACAGTCACTAGCTGGCATCTGAAATCAAACAGAGTAGGCACATTAGTTCTCTCCATAGAGGAGACCAGACTCCCGCTAACCCAGCCTCACACGGCTTATCTGGCCGCGGGCAAACGAGCCTCAGGTGTGGCCGATCCAGCCGTGATGAGCGGGTGCAGGTGTTTCGCGTCTGTCTCCAGGGCAACGCTAATGAGTGATCGGGACGCTCATCACAGTATCCAGACATCACTACGTGACTTCAAAGCCAAGCTTCTCTATCTTCTCGCGTCTATACTCTGAACGCATGCTGTTGCAAGCTAAACAATCAGAGCTCAGGGTGCCGCTCAAAGTGCTTCTATAACCAATTAGGTTTTTTTTTTCACGATCATCATTTTCATGATCGATCATCGCTGTCACGGCTAAGTACTCGAGTACTTGATTGCTGTTGCACATCTCTAGTCATGGCTGGCCCATTCTCAGAGAACTGCACCATATCCCGGCACAGAAATTATCATTTGGTTGGTTGTTTGTTTGTTCAAAGATGTTACTGCTTAAAGTTACTGCATCCAATAAATATTTTCCCACCTTAGCCCAAAAGTGCAGGGCCATAACACTCATAGACATTGGGGGGCACATCCCCCCACAATATTCAGTTTACTACTTAACCAATATATGTTTATGGAGCACACTTTATATTAGTTGTTAACTACTATGTGCTTACTTTAAAGTAATATGGTTAGGTTTAAAGGTGCAGTAAGTGATTTATGAGAAACACTGTTTATATTTAAAGTTAACACCCAAACAGACCCACCGCTAACAAAAAGAAACGTGTCCCTCCCTTCATTTTTATTAAGCTCGGATGAGCTTTATTTGTCACATACACAATTATACAGAGTATAATGACGAGTGAAATGTGTTCTCTGCATTTAACCCATCCAAGTGTACACACTTGGAGCAGTGGGCAGCCGACTGTGCAGCGCCCGGGGAGCAGTCGTGGACTTCCTGTCGGAGCCGGGATTCGAACCCACAACCTTGGGTTTCAAGTCCAACGCTCTATCCATTAGGCCAACGACTGCCTCATTGCTTTGCCCCCAAATTCATGAACACGCTATGCACGTCCTGATTTTGCTGAGTTAGATGTGTTCCTGGGTCAACATATATTGTTGACCCTGGAACAACATTTTCATTCAAAAATTTAATCTTGACCATTTCCCTACACCTAAACCTAAGCTTAACCATGAGTAATCCCTCAAATCAGAGGAAATTATAGATGAATGACACTGATGTACAAGCAACAAACACTGATTGTAAGCCTACAATTTACAAAAATTAAAAAATTGTTCTTCAAATCTGATTGGCTAATAACAATGTTGTTCCAGGGTCAACAAAGATGTTGACCCAGGAACATGTCGCACTTGGTAAAATCAGGTTCTGCAACATGCGTTATAAGCTACACAAACAAACATAGTTTGAACACGCACAGTAAAGGCACCTAGAAAATATTCACAAATGAGTTTGTTTGACTGTTTTAATTTTTAACTTTAATAAAGGGGTATGGCTATTGTCAGCAGCAGTGGTTGCATTAATCAAATATTTTTCATCATTGATTGATTTATTTTCTTTTTAGTGGTGAAGGAGAAATCTATTGCAACTTGTAACTGTAATTTCCACCCCTGTCTAGTTTGTGGTGGGTGTGCATATTAATTAGCTGTTATCTATTATTGTCTCATCTTTGATCTGTGGAGCACATTCTGTGGGATTGGGAAACCCCACATTTAGAGTCCTGCAAACTAATTAAAAGCAAATTAAAATGAAGGGTAATGATAGATTATAATGACATTTTTACAACCCTGTCTGTCAAAATGACAGACAATGAGAAAATCTAATGCAACCACTGGTCAGCAGTGTAAGTACATAATAGTTAAAGACCACTAATATAAGTTTTTTTCAGTGGCTAATTCTTAAACTTTAAACTCAAGCCCAAAACTAAAAACACTGATCAGCAACAACATTAAAACCACCTGTCTAATGTTGTGTAGGTCCCCTTATGCTGCCAAAACAGCTCTGGCACATCAAGGCATGGACTTCATAAGACCTCTGAATGTGTCCTGTGGTCTCTGGCACCAAGTCATTAGCAGCACATCCTTTAAATCCTGCAAGTTGCAAGGATGGATTCGATTGGATGGATTCTGCAAGTCCTCCATTAATCAGATTTTTTATCCAAACATTTCTAGTGTCAAGACGCTAACAATCCTCAAATGTGTGGACTCCACCCACCGTCAGCCAACCCAGTCAAATCACATGTGTGTGTAATACTTTATACAATAGACTCCAAAATATTATAACTTCGATTTCTGCTATGCAGCAGCTCTCCAGTGCATTCATATTTATCTTGACAGACTGACATCACACCAGTTTGTCTTCGGTGTCACTTGAAGTATATCGGGGAATTTAGGGTTATCTATAGTGTCCTCCAAAACAAATTGCAGGCCAATTTTGTTGGTCCATGCCACAGCGCAGGCACAAGTTAAATGTTGAGACAGAAAGAGTCTTAGGTATATTGCACGTGTGTTGATGTCATCCATCCACGCTCATCTGCGGTTGAGTGTATTTTGAAACCTGCGTGGACACAGCTGTGCGAGATGATGCGTAATGCAGAAAAAGACTTGGGCCTTAAAGAAATCAGTCCCTTGTCTATACATTTACTATTCTCTGTAAAAGAAATGGAGAATGAAATCTGTGACTTTGCGTCAGTTTCACACAAACCAACCGCTCTTTGCCTCCACTCCAAAGACAAGATAGCACAAATCAGATCATATGTGCAAGTCAGCACAGACAACCAAACACATCTGACCCATTAGACATCTACACAGAATGCTACATTTTAAAGCAGTTTTAAATATCGTAAATGGTTAGACCGCCCCACCATTATAAACCGAACTAACAAGAAGAAATAACGCTTGTGTCATGCAGCAGCCGTAAAACTACACCATCACCATTTACAAAAATTCTATTTTTTAATAGCAATTTCATATTAAATAAATGAGGGATCTGTTAGACCATTAATTATTAGTTTTTACAATATCTGTGTTTTTCCAATAGTTTTTGTATTTTATTTATGGGGCACAAATGGCACCATTTCCTGAGAACGAGCCTACTGTTGCGATCACTTTTTTTTCGGTCCATGCTCCATATGCATGGAGGTCCTTAGTTGTCTAGTTATTTTAATATTATTATTATTATTATTTTTAGTAGAGGATTATCCATCTAAAAACGTTTCCCTTGTGAATGTTCTGTTATCGTTGATCATGAAGTTGTTACGTTGAAGCTGATATCCGAAAGTCCATTCTAATACTAGTACTCTGTATTTAGGGGTGAAGCCATTTGCTTGCACAATGTGTGATATGAGGTTTTTCCAACGCTACCATCTCCAGAGACACACCATCACCCATACGGGTATGTCGTCTCTTTGTACCCCTCTCACACTGCTGGTTTTCTTCAGCATGTAGAATAAAGGAACAATATCAACTTTTACCATTAACTGCTTTATCTTGTTGAGATTTATTCAAAAGTTTCCCTGAAGTACACCTGTATAGTGTCAGTCAAGGTAATTCACCTAAAGAAAGAATGACACATTTCCAGTTTCAATAAATTACTAAACTTTGTGCAGTGGTTCATGTTTGACTCAGTAGTTGGTCCGTTATTTCATGAGGGGGATATATATAGTTTTTTTTGTTTTTAAAATACTTATTTGGAAGACACTAATCTAGTGTAAATGCACATTTATTTATGTACTTTATAGGAGAACAAAAAGGTTTATCATAGCTAATTGAATCACTTTTTATTGCTGCAATATTTTGGAAAAACATTTTCAGTTAATTCAGAGATTGAAGAGTCTTCTGCACTGTCAAGTACACCTACAGTCACTTAATGATGGTGGAGATTTGAAAATATGCATTTCCAACATCAACACTTTGTTGGAGAATTAAACCACAATGTAGTCGTACTAACATGACAACTGGGTCAGCATGTAAAACTAGGCTACTATCTTTGATTCTCAATTGGACTTTGTTAGGTTGTATTATTGAGATGATGCGTATGGTTAATATTTTGCTCTGGTCATTCAGGGGTGAAGCCGTATGCTTGTTCCATGTGTGACATGCGTTTTTTCCACCGTTACCATCTGCAGAGACACAGCCTCACTCATACGGGTATGTGTCTTTCTGTCTTACCCCCCTTAGATCATATCTGAGCTCTGTTGCCATTGGCTAATAGGAAGTTGGAAGTATGCATTTTTATGGAGTGTCCACTATTAATTATTTTTTATTAAATTAATGTGCTCTTGGGTTAAAGTGCATACTGTCAGCCAACATTGACACTACAGATGTATACATATAATATTTTATAAGTAAATGATTATTTATTGATGTATTATACATTAACATGTTAGTTCATCCAAAATGACAATTCTGTCCACGTTTTTCAATTCTGTCCGACAATTTTACAGTCGATGCACAAAATCAGACCAAAAATAAGCTTGATATTCTTCAGTCTAAATTTGAGAAAAAATATTATTCTGAAGTCATATAGTAGTAGCGCTTTAAATATCAAGAAAAAAGAAAAAGCACTTCCCAAAAGGTAAAATGGCTAAAACTATAAGCTCATAGTTACACTTTAACCCTCATTTTTTTTTAATTCCAGAACCTGAGTAAAACAATTTCCATATTTCTAAGGTGGCAGCACTGCAGTGTACTTCCTAGCATTCTATGCATAATTCACCCTACTCGGCTAATAAGACTGTAGAGACTGTGTGTTGTTCTGTGAGTTGAGCAGTTCCCGTGAGTGCTGACAGGTGGCTGTGAGGCTAATACACTGCTACTTTGTGCATTTAGGGGTAAAGCCTTATGCTTGCACAATGTGCGACATGCGTTTTTTCCAACGTTACCATCTACAGAGACACAGCCTCACTCATACGGGTAGGTGGAATCTCTGTATATATATTATTATGAATTGCCTCTCAAAGCAGGGCTCGCAAAATCGCTAGCCCGACGGGCTAAAATGTGTCACCGCCCTGCCTGATGGACCATCTTGAATAGTGATTCACGTTGTGCACTTGCTTGTAATGGTGCAACGGATCATAGTTGGTCATTTGCATGCATTGCTAATTCAAACATGCAAGCGTTTTAAACTGTTCAAGTGCATGAAGAAGCGAAAAAGAGTTCAGTACTGTTTTGCGTGCGGTTTTATTTGCACACACACTCAAAGCACGCACAGAGACGGAGTGGTGTTTCAGACTAGGTATGGGCCGGTATGAGATTCTCATGGTATGATAACCTTAGATAAAAATACCACGGTATTGCTATTACAGGTCTACAATATGTTATTTTTAAATGTCTGGGTAGTAAACAACTTTTCTCCCACTGAACACAATATATTTTATTTTTAAGAAACATATAGAACATTTAAGAACCGTAAACAAGTCAAGTTTAACTGAGGGAGTTCTGCACTTTCAGTCTTTGATGACATCTAAAAAAACTGCACATATCGCAGAAACGCTATAATGAAAAATTTGAGTGGTTTTGAAACCGTGACTTTTCCAAACCACGGTATACCTTGAAACCGGTTATCGTCCCATGCCTATTTCAGACAGCCTGCAAACACAGAATTGATTCCTCTTTCACATATCCTTGAGCTTGAGCGGACACATAAACACAAAATTATCTTAAAAACCTGTCTCAGATATTCTTGTAAACACAGTTTTGTCTTAAGTGAATGTAAACAGTGGAGGGAAATAAATCGCATGTGTATTGTCCATATTAGATACGTGCATTCAGGCTATAAATACCTGCTGCTGTCTGTCATTAATGTTAATCAAACAACAAAACATAACTTTATCAAATATTGAGCTATATTTAATTCATACAGAGAACACTATTACATTTCTCTACCTGAACACTGTTACACATTATTTTATTGGTAACTTTGTTCTGTTTTATTTGTCTACGCTTGTAATTTATTATTTAATCATTGACATTCACTCATCTTTAAAAAAATCTTTCTTTAGTAATGCTGTTCTTTAAATAATAAGTGGTGTTTGAATTATAAATTCAATTGTTTGTTTTAATTTTTTCTCATCCTAAAAAACGATTCAATCTGCATCTTAAAATCCGTAATATGATCCGAAACGTGAATTTTATGATCCTTTGCACCCCTACTTTATTTGAAGGAAATTACAATCATGGATGTTTTTAATCATGCTGATTTTCTGCAGTAAAGTTTTTTATTCAAGCTAGTTCAATTAATTTTGTGCTACCAAAATCTGAAGAATGCCTGACCGGAGGGCTACCGGGGAGTTTGTAATTTTGCGAGCCCTGCGAAAGCTCTCAGTATGTTCTGGAGTGAGACACAATCTGTTTAAACTACAACAAACTCGAGTTTGTATTTTTCCTAAAACACATGCTGACGATAATGCCACCTCCTTTTTTCTCAAAGCAGGATTATTTGTTTTGAATTGATTACAGAGGAGGGATTATGAACAGGCATGTTTGACAACTAAATCTTTGTGGCACACACAAAATATCATGTTAGATATGACATAAATGATTATAATGCACACATAATACTTTCTCTAATTTCTTCTGCTTTGTAATGTAGTCCACGTGTATTTATAAGGTTGTTGTTTTTTTGGTTACTGCGGATGCACTTAGTATGAGCAGGATTTATTTTATTAAATTTTTTCAAAATGCTATATTAATAGACACGCATACATGAACTGTTGGTGCTCTGTGCATTCAGGGGTGAAGCCGTATGCTTGCTCGATGTGTGACATGAGGTTTTTTCAGCGTTACCACCTGCAGAGACACAGCCTCACTCATACGGGTATGTGTCATCTCAAACCCCTGCCTTTTTCTAGTTAATGTTAGTTTTCTGCATGCTAGATGACTTTTAATTCAATTTTAAGCAACATACATTTTATGCTTCCTTGACAACTGAAAGCATAAAATGGACATTATTAAATTTCTCTAATTCACAGTTTAAATTCAGAGTCGTCAACATTTATTAATGTAATGATAGTACTTCATGCAGGTCTTTCTTTGTACCTGATAGATACGCAGTATATGTGTCATCAAAGGCATCATGTCACTGATTCACTAATAGCAGCCTGTCATGTTGCTCCATATTCACCATTCCCAGAAACTGCTTATTCATTATTATTATTATTATTATTGTTTAAATTTCTGATAATTTATAGATATTTCCACTTTTAAATTAATCCTTCTCTAATCCCCTCCTTGGGTACTGTTCAAATAAATTCATTAGGAGACACGATTAACATGAAAGTGCCCCATTTTTGACATTGCTTTCTGACACAGTTTAAAGGAATGGACAGGGTTCATTATACAGGTCTATGGTAAGCATTTGTGGCATAGTTTTTATTACTACTGATGATAGTTTTGATTCGCTTTCATCTACGAATAAAAAATAAAAGAGGAACATTTTACTTTTAACCACTTAACTTTGTTTGGGAAAATTATTTCCATTTAAAACCATCCAAACACACAAACTTGCATTAGACAAGCAATTTTTGGTCTTATAATATTGCAAGTGGTGTAATAAGTAAAATGGGTTTCATGTCAGCATGCAGAAAAGAAGAAAAAAACAATACCATGCACACATTTTTTTTTTTTTACGGCATCAAAATAGTTTTTTTGTTGCTTTGAATGTTGTGTAAAGACATTCACTCACTAAAACTGACTCTGCATTTAGGGGTGAAGCCGTATGCATGCTCGATGTGCGACATGCGGTTTTTCCAACGTTACCACTTGGAAAGACACAGCCTGACTCACACTGGTATGTGTCCGCTCACTGTACCCCTGATTTATACCAGTATCCCTTCATTGGAACTAAAGTTTGTATATATTTTGTGATTGAAAAAAACTGAAATTTAAATGAATGGCCAAAATTTATAGTAATTAATTTTTGAATAGGATCTGTTACTTTTGAAATAATTATTAAGCTATATCCTGCATCATATCATATTTTCATCAAAGTCAAGACTTTTAAAATTGTGTTGACCTGTTTAATTTACTGCTTCACGCTTGCGTGTAGTATCAGGTTTCACAATTTCTGTTTAGGTCTTTCTGTGGATGTGCTTTTGTGTTTCTTACGTTTATTCACATTCATTTAAGTGTTAAACGTAATCGATAAACAATCAAAAATAATATTCTCCAAGTAGGTAGAACATAACCAAGTCTCAAACTAGGTTTCTGATTTTTAAAACCAAAACCCCAGTGTGCCACTTTACAATCAAGCAGTTTTTATTCCATATTAAACTCTACAAACTCGAGTTTGTATGGAGTCATACACTTTATTTCTAAGCATGAATATACTCTGTTTAAGATTTGACAATCAGTTTTGATTCTTTCATGTCTGAAACTGTTTGATCTGTGTCAATGTTGTGTGTTGTGGCATGCTGTGAGAATGAAGATGTGGGGGTGCTTCAATAAAGACTCTTTATCTCTGTTAGGAGAGAAGCCGTTTGCTTGTGACATGTGTGACATGAGGTTCATTCAGAGGTACCATCTGGAGAGACACAAGCGTGTTCACAGTGGTGAAAAGCCTTACCAGTGTGAGCGCTGCCAGCAGGTAAGAACATGCTTTATAACTCGGGGGTTTTCAGATAGAAGATAACTCCCAAGATCATTCATTAGCCCCTTTCATACCGCAACAAAGCTGCCGAGACTATCGTGTCCACTTAAAAAAATTGAACAATATTCATCTTAATATAATTATGCATTGAAGTCAGTGGAGCACATGTGAACTTTGTCCCGTCAGATGCTGTAGTGTTGGAAAGATGGAGAAGTTAATCCTATCAGATGGAGTATGTCATTGTTATAAGTTTGTACTTTAAATCAAGTCACTGCAAACATATTGCCAGGTGTTCGTCAGGGGGAAAAAAATATCTTCTCTTTTATAATCTAAATAAAAAAATAGTCCTCTCATGTATAATGTACAGCTAAAAGCGGACATATTCAAGCCGCAGACGGTTCAGCTGAATTTAATTAATTTAATTCAAATTAATTTAAGTTTTTCATTCAACCCAACCTCCACTGTAGCCAAGTACTAATGGAATATACTTAGAAATGAAGTTCATTTAGGTTTTTCATTCACTGCGCTCGAGGAAGAATAATCATTGAGGTGAAGTCAAAAGTGTACATGCTTTAGTTGAACACTTCCACTAACTTCTCCGTTTTTCACCTCAAGAACTTCTCACGGACAGACAGACTGTTGAGACACCGGCGATTGTGTCAGGGTCGCGGCGTGGCAAAAGTGGAGGCCCAGCCTTGTTCCTTCACAGGAGCCTCCCACAGCCCCTCCGTCCACGTGGAGCCCTCTACACCCCGCCCCGGGCCGACTCGCTGTCTGACACCATACTCTTTAGACAAGCCCTGAGACTCCACAGATGCGCTACAGACCGGACGAGGGGACATTCTCCTCTTGTTTCTTTATTTAGAAACAAACAAGGTTCTCTTTTGATCATTGAGGGTTGTTTTATACTTTTTGGTAATATATTATGGGGGCTAGAAGGGGTTTTATGGTACTTTTAAGAGGTGAAGAACAAAAAATACCAAACATGGGAATTTCATGTTACTAACCAAAAAAAACAAAAAGGTACAACCCATCATCTATCGACTGACACCTATTGATACACACTTCATGTAAGATGTAACACCATTGTGTGATTAAAATCAGTGTGTGTGATGTATAGGCCTGCTGTAAAGTGCTAAGGGTTAGTACCCTACTGTCCTGAGGACTCAGGTAATGAGATCTGTTTGTTACACTGTACCCATGTGTAACCATATGGAAATGCACAGTGTGCTTCCATGTATTAATTCATTAAGCATTCACAGGCTTTTTCTCAATGATACATGTTTGATCTGATATTGTAGCTGTGTATGACTTTGAAAGATGTGTATATTACTATGTGTAACAGCTGGTTTGTTCTGTCGTTGCCATGAGCTGGTGGAAATGACACCACCAGTTCTGCTCACTAGAAGCGTCCCTTTCTCTGACTTTACTCACTTAATGACTGGCAAAGCTCACAAGACCCATGAAGGCCATGTTTTGTGGATCATTGGTCCTCACAATCATACATTTTGCATCAAGATAATGAGGTCTGTTTCATGCCATTAAGGTTTTCATCGTTACAGTATTTTTTTATGAACATTTAGCACATTTCGCTGATATTCTTATTACCAAATTGTGTTTTTGAATATACATTAAAACAATATATTTAATTTTGTCCTAGTGGACAATGGGGTAATATGAGCCATCAATAACAGCCATTATTGAGAATTACAAAACAACTCAAAATTAAAACGGTTGGTTGCATTACGTAATGAGAATTGAAGGAGTCAAATCTGACAAAATATCAGTGCCTAAAAATAGGCTTAATTTTCTGTATGCTAAAGGTTTTTTGTTCCCCCTTTCTGATTTTGGAGTGATCTATGGCTGAGATGTTTTTATCAGATTCATTATAGAGTATTGACTACACTGTCAATGCATCTACATGGTAAATGACACAATGAAAACATCCAAAAGCCCTACAATTTCATGTACAGATTTATATGTGCAAAATATAATAAGACCTTGTGGCCTTAGGATGTGGTCATGTGTATTTTTTTTATTTTTTTTTTACACAATTATATACATATTATTTTACTGAAATATTGACATGAGGACAGATAGTCTGCCTGTTGCTTTCTTTTCAAAGTCATTTTAACATTACATTGCCTTGTGTTCAAGCACAGCTGTGTTGAAATATCTATTAATATGGATTTGTTGTAAGACTCTGAGATGGTCATTTTAAAGTCGATGTTTCTAGTGTGCTATAGCAGCGTTGTCTTATGCATAGGTTTACTCTAATGTGAATCTGCATATGCAATACCTTCGGCACACATGGGCCAGATGACAAGGGCAGAGATATGATGTTATTGTTGCACCAAATGATATTGTATCTGTCAGTTTATTAACTTCTCATTCTATTGATAACATGATATCTACTGTTTGACGAGAGTCGCGTCTGTATTTTTTAAGAGCTGATGGACAACTAGGGATCGAATTGGGCATTTCCTTGCATCAGAATGCTTTCTGGTGAGAATATCTGGCAACTACAAAGATACTATATCTTTAGAGGGATGTCTTCTGTTTATTGACAAAAGATTGCTGCATTTCTATGTAATGACTGAATATTTTTCTTTGTAATGTTATGTTTATATACTGTAACTGAATTGGTTAACTTTTAGCTCTATAGTAACAAACTTTGTGTATTTTAAGGATCTTTTTATGCTAATATAATTTTAAAACACTGGAGAGAAACTTGTGAAAGGATCATCTATATACATATAGAGTTGAATATTGCATACACACACACACACACATAATTAGTCTATAGTTACTTATCAAAGCATCTCTCCAAAGTGTTGGGAACAATATTCCAGTTTGCATACTCGGATATCCGAATTAAAAAGAAAGAAGCAATAGAAGTCATACCTGTCAATTATTTGAGTCATTTACTTGGACAGAGAAAGAGATCACCAGTAGTAGTTAAAGCATAACTTTTTTTCTTCTTTCATGATATTGCAGATACTGATTTATGAACTTCACTGAATTCCTTATCTTCAGCCAAAAAAACAACAATTTCTGATAGCAAAAGAAACATGTTTTGTTAATTTTTCAGACACTTCAATAACATTTAATTGTATTTGTGAGGAGACAGAGAGTTGCTTACTTTATGCATAAATAAAATACTAAATAAAATGTGTGGTTTTCAGTATTCAATTTTAATCAACTGGACTGAGACATATTGGACATATTAAGTATGTCTTTTCAAATATAGTGTGATTTTATTTATTTTTTTCAGCAAGGTCCATCTTGGTTTTTGTAATTATTGTTAAGGCTGACAAACAAGTTGTTACAGCAACACACTCATGTCAAAAGGGGCAACCGACTACCAAAGTGAAGTCTCTCTCTCCCTCCCACTTACTATTTGACTGAAAAAAACATTACATTTACATGAACTGCATGTTAGGATACCGTTGGGCAATTTCAAAATTCAACCAAATGCCTGCAGCCCTCAGGCCACACACCTCACTGCAGTAACAAAACACAGACTGACTCCATTAAACATAGACAATTACAAATAAAGCACATTTATTCTGGCGGCATGCACCATTGCCCCAAGAGTAGGGAGAAATCCACAACATTTAACATTTTCCCACATACATACAAGGTCTAAGAGAAACATTTGACCCTAACATTCAAAATAAACTATAATAACAATACATTTATTTTTATATAGCACCTTTAAAAGTTAATTCTCAAAGCGCTTAACACTTAAGAGGGTACAAAGTTTAAAATAAAAAAAGTAGAGTGGTGACAATAAAAAACAATCCCCATCCCATCAGCACCTTGCAAGTCTAAAAAAGTGAGTTTTCAGAGAAGATTTAAACATAAAAATATTCTGCATGTCTAATATTATAAGCGAGAGAGTTCCAGAGTTTTGGAGCAAGGATGAAAATGCCCCGGTCACCCATAGAGCATAAACGAGTTTCAGAGGAACGGAGCATCCGCCTAGGCAAGTAAACCGTTAGGAGTTCCGATAGATAATTCGGTGCCAAACCATGCAAGGCCTTATATGTAAGCATGAAAATGTTGAAGTCAATATGAGACCTAACAAGGAGCCAGTGTAGGGATTGCAATATTTGAGTGATATGCTCCCTAGTTCTGGCCCCTGTCAGGATTCTAGCAGTTTTGGACATACTGCAGTTTATTTAGGGTGGTTTTGAAACACCTGCAAGCAAATCGTTGCAGTAATCAATGCGTAGAAGACAAAAGTATTGATCAGTTTTTCGGTCACCGTAAATGACAGCATGGGGCGAATTCATGCAATATTTCTGAGATGAAAAAAAATGATGTTTTAAAAGTGTTCTGAACATGGGGGTCAAATGTTAAATGAGCGTCAAATATCAACCCCAGGTTTTTTAGTTTTGTTTGAAATTCCAAGACTGAACCATCTATAGTTAGTGTTAAAGGTCCAGCTTTACGAAGTTGGTGTGTTGAGCCAATAAACTAAACCTCCATCTTATCACTGGCAAAGAAAATTTAGAGAGCCATATTTTTATCTCAGAGATACAATGTTCCAAGAAAGCAACAGCTGGATAGTCACCCGATTTTGAGTACAGCTGTGTGTCATCTGCATAGGTGTGATAATTAAGACCAAGAGATGTCATGTGATGACCAAGAGGAAAAATATACATACAGAGGAGAAATGGACTCAGAAGTGATCCCTGGGGTACCCTAAATTTGACTGAGCCAATTTTAGACTTGTGTCCACCCATGGAGACAAGCTGCCTACGTTCTGAAAGGTAAGACTCTCTTTTACAATAAAATAAATCATTTATAGTATATTGAACAGGAAAATATAACATGGAGCAACTCGGCTATGTTGTCCCTGAAACACCCATTCTATATTAACTATTGGTACATTCCCAAACTTAGCAGAACAAATAATTATCACTACTATTCCCCCATCTGGGTTTATAGGCTAAGGAACAGACAACACTGCACCAAAGGTATTTATTTAATTTTGCTGTACAACTTACAAATCATAATAAACAAATTACAACCCCACAACGTGTGCGTGTGTTTTCTTAAAAACTCAAGTCCAAGTAAAATTTGCAGTCATTTCATGATCGTCACACTCCTCCCGACCTCTGCAGAAATTCTGCAAGGGCGTTAATCTTGCTTGGGACATATTGGATACTAAACCAATAAGGTTGCATATATAAGAAACCCTCAAGTAATTTGTGTGTTAGAGTCCTTAATATAGTTCATTGCAGCGGCCGATGATCTGTTTCTTTTTTTTTTAGATTGTATTTTTTTAGTTTTTGCCTTTTTATTTTGAGAAGACAGTGATTAGACAGGAAGCGAAGTGGGAGAGCGAGAGGGTGAAAGGATCGGAAAAGGTCCGTGAGCTGGGACTCGAACTCTGAACTTTTCTGAACCAACTGCGCTATATGTCAAGAAGATAGTAGCAGAACGTGTCCAGGGCCCATTTAACGTCCAAGCTCTTGGTCTCAAATGTGGAGCATTTTGCCTCTCTGGGATAGTGTTCATAAGTACCAACTTTGGTATCAGTCAATACTGAAATTTTCAAAATGTGACAATACCAGAATTTCCCATGAGCATTTTGAGAACTGTTGAGCGGATTCTTAAACATCTCTGATAGGCAGTTCTGTTCACGTGCTCAACAGATATTTCTGTGATTGGCTACAATGGTCATCGCCTCATGTTCTTCACCAGGCGTTTACATAGAGACACACAGGAGTGTTTGAAAGCCATGCCTATCAGCAGATCTGTCTATGAGTAAATATATTAGGTGGGATCCGCTGACAGATCCCCTGATAAGACGCAGCTTTCAAACACTCCTGTATGTTTACGTGTAAGCGCTCAGTGAAGAGTATGAAGCAATGATCATTGTAGCCACAAACATGTCTGTTGAGCATGTGAATGTAATGGCCAATCAAAACTGTTTAAGAATCCTCTCAACAGTGCTCAATTTGGAGAACATATGAAATAATGGGTTTAGTTTCTAAGTCATCCTGACCTCCCTGCAGCTCTCATTTAATTGGGACAATGGACCTCATACCTGATGGTGTATAACAATTCAAAAGATAAAAAAACAGGTAGAAGACTGCGGGGCCTCCCTATAGGCAAATAAGAAGTCAGGCATCCATTGATTCCAGTCAGCTCTAGAGGTGTAAAGTACTTAAGTAAATGTTACTAATTACTGTACTTAAGTATACTTTGTAGTTGTACTGCTCAAACTCCCATCTTCTCCTTCTGTCCCCTCACTGAGGCGGAAGTATACAAACTTCTCCTCTCCAGCCATCCTACAACATGTCCTCTAGACCCAATCCCCTCGCACCTTCTCCAAGCAATCTCTCCCACACTCTTACCAGCACTCACACACATTATCAACACATCTCTCCTCACAGGCATCTTCCCCACTGCATTCAAGCAGGCTCGAGTAACCCCACTGCTCAAAAAACCTACATTAAACACTTCTCTTATAGAAAACTACAGACCTGTCTCTCTCCTTCCATTCATTGTCAAAACACTCGAACGAGTTGTCTTCAACCAGGTATCATTGTTTCTTTCACAGAACAAAAAACTGGACGCTAAACAGTCAGGTTTCAGGAGTGGCCATTCAACTGAGACTGCGCTACTCTCAGTCACTGAAGCCCTGCGAATTGCAAAAGACTATTCCAAATCATCAGTCCTCATTCTGCTGGATCTGTCTGCCGCTTTTGACACTGTCAATCATCAGATCCTCCTGTCCACCCTCTCATCACTGGATATCACTGGGATTCCACTTCGCTGGTTTGAATCCTATCTCACTGGTCGGTCTTTCAGGTCGGCCTGGGGAGGGGAGGTATCCAAAGCACATCAATTGGTCACTGGGGTTCCCCAGGGATCGGTTCTTGGACCCCTCCTCTTCTCCACATACACTACATCACTGGTCTTCAAAGAGCCCATGTTACACCTCTCTTTGTCTCCTTACACTGGCTACCAGTTGCAGCTCGCATCCAGTTCAAGACACTGATGCTTGCATATAGAACAACCACATGCTCAGCACCCACCTACTTCCACTCACTATTACGAATCTACATCCCCTCCAGAAGTCTGAGATCTGCTAGTGAGCGACGCCTCGTGGTACCATCACAGAGAGGCTCAAAATCACTCTCCAGAACATTCTCTTTCACCATTCCTGGCCGGTGGAATGATCTTTCCACTACTATCCGGAATGCTGGATCCCTGTCAATCTTCAAGCAACAACTGAAAACTCATCTCTTTCAACTCTACTTGACTCAATCCTAAAAAATAAAAAAAACTTTCACTTTTTAAAAATCTTCATCTTTATCTTTCTCTCCTTCCCTTGCTAGCTTGTACTTATTTGAACAATGCCTGAGACTTGGTGTTACGAACACTTCCTCTGTCTGTTTGCCTCTTCAAGATTAATCGCTTTATTTATTCCCCAATTGTAAGTCGCTTTGGATAAAAGCGTCTGCAAAATTTGTAAATGTAAATGTACAAAGATATTAACAACTTTTACTCTCTACTTCACTACATTTCTAAATGAGTATCTGTACTACATTTGAAATGAGTGTTGCTGTTACAAATTACATTTTTCTTTGTACCTGGCTTTTCTGAACCAGTTTATTTATGCTAAAAAAGATGTGATATCGCCAACTACAGGGCACTGAAAGTACTATATATTGTGCATTTTGCCCTTACTCACCCAAACTCGTCAACAAGGTCACTTTAAGTCAGTGGTCTCCAACCCTGCTCCTGGAGAGCTACCATCCAGAAGATTTTAGCTCCAACCCTAATCAAACACACCTGAACTAGCTAATCAAGGTGTTCAGGGCTACTTGATAATTTCAGACAGGTGTGTTGCAGCAGGGTTGGAGCTGGAGCCTGCAATATGGTATCTCGAGGAGCAGGGTTGAGACCCCTGCTTTAAGTGAATGCAAGCTCCTTAGCAAGTAGTTGTGAATCACAGGTGTTTTAAATATGAGATGAGGACATAAGTGCAGCTGCAAATGAGGCCAAAACCAGCATATCCAGTGCTAGAAGACTTTGACTTGTTAATTTTTACTTGGCTTACTCATTTTGTGACACGAGTGATTGTACCTTTATTTGGGGATTACATGTTCCAAACAGGGACCCTCTGACAGTTGGAAACATATCTGTACCTTTTTTACCCTTAAATGGTACACGTAAGTACCCTAAGGTGCAACTATGACCCATTGAGGGTACAACTTCACCATTTGTAACCTAAGTGTTTGCAAACGGACCCCAACCGTACCCTTTTTTCTGATAGTGGTAGAGCATGTAATTCCTAAATCACACATTTACAGAAAAGTAACGATTTCAATTAAATTATCATTTTTTTCAGGCGAGTTAATTTCAATAATCATGGCTTTAAGGTGGATAAGTGAGGCAGGTTTAAAAGAAAGGTTTTAGTATGCTCAGATTCTAGTTATACTCCCTTGAGTATTGAAGCAAAATATTCAGTCACCAGTATAGAAATGACAGTATCATATAATAGATATGAAATTAAAGCATTAATAAAATAATAATGCAAAGATGGCAACATCAGTGGGAAATGGAAAACAAAGGAAGACATATGTATTCAATACAGACACAAGTAGAATAGGCCACACTGGACTTAATAAATCAAAGACGTTCATGTCTAAGCATCCAACAGGTCTCTGTGATTGGTGTGAAGGAGATGAAACGCTTGAACGTGTCATCGTGCATTGTGGAGGATAGAGAACAGTTATTAGAAGAGTTTAGAAAGAAAGGAGAGTATGATATTATTATTATGAAATACTTATTAAAGGGAGGCCATATCAGAGCTGCTTTATTAAAGTTCTTGGAAAACATTGGTTTAATTAAATGTATTTGAGTGTTTTTGTTTCTTTTTTGGCTTTTTATTTATCTTTTCTCTCATTAAAAAACTGAAATAAAGAAGAAGAAACACAGTTAAAAGTAAACAATATCAGATATCAATATAAAATATACACAATCACCAAATATAAACAATGTAATAAATTTAAATGTGAAAGAACCAATTAATTGAGTTTACCTTAATTAGTTTTATATGTTCTAGTTCTGTTTTATATGAAACATGGTTCATCACAGATTAATCAATAAATGCTGTTGTGATTGTTGTAAATGTCTCAAAAACCGATCGTGTCATTTACTGAAATCTGTTGATGTAACCGATATCAAAAAGAAAATAAAGATTATAATAATTCACAGTGTTGAATTCCATGAAATTAGACTGTAAATGATATTAAATTGTGTTTGAGTGCTCACTGGTGGTGTAAATATTGCAGACGTTTGGTATTTTGTCCCTGCGCGCGCACCGTAGTTCATCAGAAACATCCAACAGGATTATGTGAGCACTGTGGAGAAGAGGAATCAGTATAACATGTTTTATGTGTTTGTCAAAAGGATACTAATGAAAGAGAAATAATGAAAAATGAACTTAGAAAGATGGGAGTGGGTGAATTAATGCTTAAAAATATAGTTACTCGTCGATTAGAGAGTTTATTTCTTTATCTCAAGAGAACAGAGCTGTTTTTTTATGGAATAGGTAAACTCCGGTCTACACTCCAATACAGTAGGTGGCGATAATGCACCTTAATGTTGGTGCTACCCGCCATAAAATCGAAGAAGAAGAAGTTCATCAGAAAACGAGCGAAGTTACAACGGGTAAGCCGTCTTCTCTCTCCCTCCTGTATATTGGTTATTAAATTAATGTCATTTCTATGATTGAAACTGTTTGGTAATGAGTATATTAAGATAAAAATATACTGTGTGTTAGATGTGCTGCACGTGTGACGACAGTTTAATCAATTACAGAAACGTTAGTGCTTTGTTAATGAAATGTGTTAATGTTTTTCCACAAGTTGCATCGATTTTTATTTCCATCAACGGCTAAAACACCAAAATAACCATTTTATTTATTTAAGTTCATGGGCGATTTTTGCTTTCCATTTTCTTCCAGTGTTTGTTTTCCGTACATTCGTGTGTATGATTGTTTCAGTGTTTGGAGTCAAAAGCTAAAGTATGAATATGTGGGAAATTAATAGAAAGCAATCTCAAGATGTGCTGATGAGATTGTAATGTTATTTAGCGCTTTTTCTTTTTTTACATTACTGTTTGTAAAAAAACAAGTTTAGTTACTTTACGTTTTTATATTTGAGTAAGACTGCAAACAGAAACTGTTAAGATAAGTGTTTCAGTCATGTCGTGTGAGAAGTGTGTTTTTTCAATAGAGCTGTATTTCTAATGGAAAGCACTCTAAATATTATAATTATAACAAAGAGAGATGATCTGCTGCTGATCCTGAATGTCTTGTTTAATGAGTGTTTATAGTCTGAGGCTCATCAATATTATCAGCTGCTGAAAATACTCTTTATTTCACGATAATAGATCCTGTTTTCACCTCATTCATTATGCTGATCTCCTGTAAATTGCCAGTTAAAGTTAATTTAATTCTTATCATCAGACTTAAACTATGCAGTCATTATTGTGATATCTACAAGATCCAGATGTCCTAACAGCATTTATTTCATTAGTCTGTGTTAAACTGTTTAATGTAAACCAAAACAAAAGTAAAAAACAATGAACAAAACTTTAAACACAAATGGAAGGAATTATGGAAACACTGATTTATTTATTGGTTAGATAACTGTACTTCTGTTTATTCTTTTGATTTTTATTCTTACAATTGTAATATTTGTAAATATTAAATACACAAATCTAACGGACAAACAGAAATGCATGTGCGAATTTGTGTTCAGATATTTTACTATAAATAGAGAGAATGAGAATAAGCTCTATTGTCAGGTATGTTTACACATACAAGGAATTTGCTATAGTGACAGAAACACGAATGCAGGTTATACATTTACATTTATACATTTAGCAGATGCTTTTAGCCAAAACGACTTACAGTACATTCAGGTTATGCATGTTCCCTGGGAATTGAACCCACAACTAGGGGTCGACCGATTATCGGCGCCGATATTAAGCATTTTTACAATTATCGATATCGGCCATTTTCAAAACAGATTTGCCGATAATTTTTTATATATTTTTTTTAAATATATTTTTTTATTATGCAAACAAACATACTATTTACAGGTGACATTATTTATTGGTGAATAAATAATACAGGTGAAATTATTTAATGTTTAAATGCACTATTTGTCTCGATGCAGCCTGTCTCAACACTCTGTGGCCTAGAGCAATATCCGCCCACCGCTCATCTGATATGTAGAGAGTCACGAGTCCGACCAATCAACGCGGAAAACTGAAGGCAGTCTCACACCGAAAGCACATGCTAACTGGAGCTGCGTCAGTGATCACGCATCAGTTGTCTCTCAAAGGTAAGGCAGCAGCAGACGTTGCTGAAGTTGCAATAAATCACAATCCACTACACTGAAGTTGCAAAACACCTCAATATAACCTATGATGTCCGCGATGCGGAAAATGCGGGCGGAATGCAGTCATATAATGGAATTTACCGTATAACGCGGAATGTGTCGAAGTTTGGATGAATTAATCAAAAGTAGGTCAGTACACTTAAATCGACTCGCGCTATGGACTAGTATATATCAATATTAAGCAGCAAAAACACTATTTAAATATGAATCCTGCATGTTCTGCATCTCTGTTAATGAATGACACAGACGTGCGGTTTCATTTACTGCACACATATGTAACCCCCCCCCGACACGGGTCCGCACCAACTCACCGAGTGGGTCGCGAACCCGGGATTCCGGCGCGGGAGGCGGGCGCTCTAACAAGGAACGCCAAAGGCTACAGCCTCTAGCGTCAGTCGCTAGAGCGCCTCTTTTTGAGGTCAGGAGAGTGAGGTTTACACACAGCCCTTACTGGCATACATCCGTTACACATACATACTCGAGCGTGTGCTGCTCGCTGTGTTTTCAGCATCTGCTGTCTCACTAAATGAGGACATAAATACATGAACATCCCCAGAACTGCTCGGAGAGTCACTTCATGAGCATTTGAGTAAAACGATCGTCATATCATATATACATAGGCTACAGAAACTTAAAAGGTCCTCAAAACCTGTCAAAATATAAGTTCGGTTTAGCCGAATATATTACTGTG
The DNA here is from genome assembly GCA_027564155.1 of Gymnocypris eckloni scoliostomus. NCBI lineage: Eukaryota > Metazoa > Chordata > Actinopteri > Cypriniformes > Cyprinidae > Gymnocypris > Gymnocypris eckloni. The sequence continues at coordinate 25,943,548 of CM050431.1, forward strand.
GTGCAGTAGAATATACGTAATACAACTACAACAATTATTACAACTTTTGTTGAGAATAATCACACAATATGCTAAATACGTTTACTTTAAGTTTTACAAAATGTTTACAGAATGCTTCTGGGTGATCCCTGCACTTATATTATTAATATTACTGTTTATTTAATGTTGTTGTTATTAACGGTTTTCAGAATTAAAGACATGTTTAAAAGCATTTAAAGAAGTTTTTGTCAGAGCTCTTGTTATTATTAATTTTGGCATTCATTTTCATTTTACACCAGACACGTATATCGGTTCAAAATATCGGTTATCGGTCTACTTGATCTGTAATAATCGGTATCGGCCCTGAAAAACACATATCGGTCGACCCCTACCCACAACCTTTTGTGATGCTAACACAATGCTCTACCACTGAGCCACAGGAACACAGCCAGCAGGTAAACATAAATGCTTAATATGTGAATTAGTAGAAAACAGGGTTTCCTCGGGTCCTTAAAGAAGTCTTAAATAACGTTTTCCTAATAAAAGGCCTTAAAAAGTCTTAAATTCAGATTCAATGGGTCTTAAGTATTTTTGGTCAGATTACCGCTAAAATATATTTTGCAGTCTGACGGACCCAGTGACTTTACAGTAGGGGTGTAACGATTCACTCATTTTCTCGATGCATCGATTACAAACCCTGACGATGCATATGCATCTATCTTGTTGTATTTTTATACCGGTCAGAAACCCCAAAAATCTTCATATCACATCTCAGTCATCCCCTAGCAATAAAACAGTATTAAAACCGCTATATTACCCGTTGTCCGGATGGCGATGATTTGAAGGTTCAGGATCTCTGGCCCCGGTGTCCGTACCAGCTCAGTCAGGTCCGTGCTTCGAGGCTCGATCAGAATGATATTCAGGTTCAGATAACAGGTTGATGTAAAGTAATTACTCAGAGGCTTATTTTAATAAAAGGATTACGAATCACCATAGCAATGGTTTCGTTTTATTAAAAATAATACTAACTCATAAGCAATATACAAAACACAACAGCGAATGTCTTCACCACGCGGGATCGGCCTCGTCTGAGCCCTTATCCAAGGCTTTTATAATACTGCAACTCATTTGCATTTATCATAAAAACACGTCACACCTGCTTCCTTTCTCTCCTCTTGTTTATACAAGCGTACGTGTGCCCTTTGTCCTAAAAACCCAGACACGACCTAATCACACGTTCACATCTTCACAGGAAAAACATCACCTACTCAGCAGTATAACACTTCTACTTCCCTTTTTACTATATAGAAGGGAACATGTTTTTCCTAACAAGTTTGAGCTAATCACACATTTAAACCGCATATATAACACTTAATATTCAGTGTAAGCAACACCTAAGTTTTTTCAGTAAAATATTCCATTCTGCACCGTACGTGCAAAATGCAGCCTTCTATCTGACCCCTTCTCAGCTAAGCATATCCTGCCCTCTTAAGCAACAGCTAAAACTCATAAAAACAGCTGACACCTCCTTCTCGTTCAAAAGCTAAAGATAACAGTTAAAACACACCATAATACATCATCATAAATCTAACATTTTCTAGAGATGTATATCAGAAGAATGAAGTTGTAAATTATTCAATTCATTGTCTACACATTGCAATTCTAAAGCATGTCCATGCATGTTAATCATTCCCTTATACAACTTCATCATTTTCTTATGATTAGCTTCTTGTTTACGCATTAAAGAAACAATCTTCTTGATCTGGTTGATTTATCTTTTGATGATCCATCTCCCTTCTTTGCCCGTCTGCGTCGCTCCGCTTTCCGTCTCTTCTGGATTTCCCGGAATGACCTTTTTTGGATGCTTTCTATAAGAAGATCATCAAAATGAATCTCTAATTTAGTGGAAACTGATTAGGAAATGTCACACCTACAGGGCCACCAGACATGACAATCTCGAAACATGAATTTTTGAATGGTCGATTTCAGACAATAATCGGTTTAAAATGCTAAGAATCGAATGAATCGGGATTTCTATAGTGAGTCAATGCTTTCAAAATATATACACATTAAATTACTACAAGCACGAATGAATGGAGACCTTGAACGGTGTTCGTGCATCACATCTCTCCTTCACACGCTCCACTATTAACCGTCTGTCACAGGATTGCGCTCGTCTCACTGATACATTTGTTGAGCAGCTGATGTGTGAGCTCTTAGTACTCGTGGCCAGTAGTGATGTAGTTTTTTACTTTTCTGTAGTTTTCAATGGCTCTATACGACATTACCTGAGCAGTCGTCTAAGGCTTATTGCATGGACGGAGCAAAAATGTAGAAAGCAGGGATCTCAACCTTTTGCAAGCTGGGCCCCCAAAGCTGGTTCATTGCAGTTGGGAACTGCAATTCCCCACACCACCTTGCATAGATAGATAGCCCTAGGCTATTATTTTTAGGCCCACATCATTATTATTATTATTATTATTATTATTATTATTATCATCATCAGTAGCGGTAGGTAGGCCTATTATCATTACTAGGCTATTGTTATAATTGAGAGTAGCACCAGACTTCTAATGTGAGCTTGCAGACATTATTATTATTATTATGAGTAGTAGTAGGCCTATCATCATTACTAGGCTATTGCTATGTCATTATATGAGGTTACATGCTTTATTGTTGTTGTTGTTGTTATTATTATTATTATTATTATTATTATCATCATCAGTATAGGCCTATTATCATTACTAGGCTATTGCTATAATTGAGAGTAGCACCAGACTTCTAATGTGAGCTTGCAGACATTATTATTATTATTATGAGTAGTAGTAGGCCTATCATCATTACTAGGCTATTGCTATGTCATTATATGAGGTTACATGCTTTATTGTTGTTGTTGTTGTTATTATTATTATTATTATTATTATTATCATCATCAGTATAGGCCTATTATCATTACTAGGCTATTGCTATAATTGGGAATTGGCACCAGACCTCTGATATTAATTTATGCTTTATTATTGTTATTATTACTAGGCCTAATAGTAGGCATCATTTGCATTTTTTTACAGAAGCTTGCAGGTAGGTGATGTTAATGTGAGACCTGAGCCTGCTTTGCCATGCAAAGATCCTCAATTCTTGGCTCAATGTTGGATAAACATAGCCTCAAATCATCCTTGATTTGTGCACGATTTTATTTCGTTTTGAGTGCAGTCATTTTTGAGAATCCTGCCTCACACAAATATGTCGATGCGAAAGGAAGGAGAATCTTCAAACGTCACAGAGTTCAGGATATTCCTGCATTAATGCTGCCCAGAATGACGAAGAGGGCAGGAGCTAAAGAGTTCCTTCAGTCTACTGTCACTCTTCAGCTCAATAAGCTGTTCCTGCATATCAATTGATAGCTCGTTTGCTGTGCACACAAACGGAGCTCAAACTCACGCAAAGGAGCGATAATCCTCTTTAAAGTACGTCACAAATTGTTTTCACATTGCTGACAGGTGCTCAGACGCTGATTGAAACAGGGAGGAGAAATCGTGTGACGTGCCTCCATCAGTGATAAAGTCTGCAAGGCTGGGGAACATGTCACAGTTCCCTCGACTGATGCGGCCATGCCAGAGGTCTAGTTTTTGTGTGAAGGCGTGCACTTTGTCTGCAAGGAGCAAAATATGAGTTTTGCGGCCTTGCAAAGACAGGTTGAGGCCGTTCAAGTGGTCAAATATATCGACCAAATAGGACAGAGACGCAAGCCACATAGCGTCATCCAGATGCTTCGCCAGATCTGATTTGATTTCTGTCAAAAACCACTTCACCTCCTCTCGCAGCTCATACAACCGCTGTAACACCCGCCCCTGGAGCCAGCGAACTTCAGTGTGCAGAAGCAGCTGTTCGTGCCCTGACCCCATCTCCTGGCAGAGGACCCCAAACAAGCGAGAGTTTAGCGGCGTGATTTGATGAGATTTATCATTTTCATGGATTGGTTCAGCACGGAGTCAAAAGAACCGGCTTTTTTAGCAGCTAGTGCTTCGCGATGGACCATGCAATGTGTCCATTTCACAAGTGGAGCTACTTGCTGAACGCGAGCAGCTAGGCCACGCCCCTCATTGCCTGCGCACCATCCGGCCAACGCATCGGTCCCAGGCCAAACCATTTTCACGGATAAAAATATCAAGGACATTGAAAATGGCTTCTCCTGTAGTGTCTGCGACTGAAGAGGCCGGCAAAACAGGACATCCTCCTAAATCGCCTTGTCCCGCAGATACCTGACATAGGTGAGGAGCTGTGCCTGCCCAGCAATATCAGTGGATTCGTCCAGCTGCAGCGCGTAGTAAGGACTCTTTTTTACGAACTCTATCAGTTGCTCTCTGATATCATTGGACATGTCTTCAATTCTCCTAGCGACTGTGTCATTGGACAGTGGTACTGCACCGAGTTTGGCTGCTGCACTATCGCCTATCATTATTCTGCACATGTCTTGCGCTGCCGGCAAAATGAGAGTCTCGGCGATTGAATGTGGTTTACCGATTCTTTTGGCCACTACATACGATGCCTCCAAACACTGTTTAGACACAGTGCTGTGCACTGAAATGGTTGCCTGTTGCTGATGGAGGCCATCAAGCTTTCTTTTAAAATATTCAGCCGGTTTATTTTTAATGCCAGCATGCTTTGTTTCGAGGTGCCTTTTTAATTTGCAGGGCTTCATACTGTCGTTTGCCAGCACCTCGGCACACACGACACACTGAGGTCTCAGATCAACCGTGACTGTAAACCCAAACTGCAGGTATGCTTCATCGTACCTTCGAAGCTTTCTTGCTGCTGGTGGTGCGTCGGTTGGATTGTTGGTCCTCACAAGAAATTTCTCAATTTTTGTTATGTTTTCAATAAATTTTAGGCAATATGTAACTGTGTGTGTGGCTATGTTGAGAGACGTATCAGGGGCTAATCAGTCGGGACTTAAGCACGATCTTTAATTAAACGAAAAAAATAATTATTTTGCTGATTTTATTTTAATACTTAACGATTGTAGTGTGTGTGTGTCTTAGTCGCGTGGGTAGATTTAGCTAAGTGTAGCTACTGCCTAGCAGTTAAAAAGAATTATTGGCTAGGGCTGAGATTTGATCTAATATTTAACAAGAATGTTTGTGGGTTTAGTCTTTAAAAAGACTGTTGGGGTTTTGTAGTAAAGGCCTATGTAAATCGAGATTGATAACAGGCTAGCGAGAGCTGGCACAAGCGAACTTGGCAAGAGACTAGCCTAGAGTGAATGGAGAGCTATGTCGTGAGTCAATTTAAATGCAGTGATTTATTTTTGTGTGAGAGTGAGTGAACATTTACATTTACACCCCGCTTTGTAAGCCAGGGCAGGAACGGCTGTGGCCATGCGCATGCGCGATTCATTTGCAGCCTGGACGCGGAGGGGTGTGTGTCTCCTCTCCTCTCTGACTGCTGCGCGAGGCTACTGAGAGACTGACCACCTGTGAGTGCTTTTGGACGGGAGAGGGGCTCCGTAGGCCTAACTGCAGAGTGATTCGTGCTTTCGAGTCTCCAAAACACCACAAAAGTCTCCAAAAACACCAGTAAAAGTCGCTGGACTTGTCGCTTTTGACAACAAAAAAAAGTCGCCAGGAGGATGATTTGTTTGTGTTATAATCAGTGCTTGAAGTGGGGGAAAAAGTTGGCGGTACTCTCTTTGCATTGGCAAATCATTAAATTTTTACAGTGAAAAACAAAACTTGGAGATATTGCTGTTACAACAATTTATTGTTTATTTTAGGGGTCGACCGATTATCGGCCTGGCCGATTATCGGCGCCGATATTAAGCATTTTACCGATTATCGATATCGGCCATTTTAAAACAGATTTGCCGAATTTTTTTTTTTTTTTTTTTTATGCAAACAAACATACTATTTACAGGTGACATTATTTATTGGTGAATAAATAATACAGGTGAAACTATTTAATGTTTAAATGCACTATTTGGCTCGATGCAGCCTGTCTGAGCTCAACACTCTGTGAGTGAGGCGATCTCTCAATCTCTGAGAGCAATCTCCGCCCACCGCTCATCTGATATGTAGGAAGTCACGAGTCCGACCAATCAGCGGAAAACTGAAGGCAGTCTCACACGAAAGCACTTGCTAACTGGAGCTGCTCAGTGATCACGCATCAGTTGTCTCTCAAAGGTAAAGCAGCAGCAGGCGTTGCTGAAGTTGCAAAACACCTCAATATAACCCATGATGTCGCGATGCGAAAATGCGAGCGGAATCGCGGAATGCAGTCATATAATGGAATTTACCGTATAGGAATGTCACGGAATGTGTCGAAGTTTGGATGAATTAATCAAAAGTAGGTCAGTACACTTAAATCGACTCGCTATGGACTAGTATCTATAAATATTAAGCCGCAAAAACACTTTAAATATGAATCCTGCATGTTCTGCATCTCTGTTAATGAATGAGGCGTGCGGTTTCATTTACTGCACACATACATACTGAAGCGGCGTGATGCTCGCGGTGACTTCAGCGTCTGCCGTCTCACTAAATGAGGACATAAATACATGAACAACATCCCCAGAACTGCTGAGAGTCACTTCATGAGCATTTGACCGTTTCATTTGAGTAAAGCGATCGTCATATCATATATACATAGGCTACAGAAACTTAAAAGGTCCTCATGGCAACCTGTCAAAATATAAGTTCGGTTTAGCTGAATATATTACTGTATCGTAATACAACTACAACAATTATTACAGCTTTGTTGAGAATAATCACCAATGTCCTTCATCGTTTACTTTAAGTTTTACAAAATGTTTACAGAATGCTTCTGGGTGATCTCTGTAGCCTACTTATGTTATTATTAATATTACTGTTTATTTAATGTTGTTGTTATTAACAGTTTTCAGAATTAAAGACATGTTTAAGCAAAGCATTTAAAGAACGTTTTTTTGTCAGAGCTCTTGTTATTATTAATTTTGGCATTCATTTTCATTTTACACCAGACACGTATATCGGTTCAAAATATCGGTTATCGGTCTACTTGATCTGTAATAATCGGTATCGGTATCGGCCCTGAAAAACACATATCGGTCGACCCCTACTTTGAACTATGCATATCTCATGCAATAATCGGAAATGATCATTTAGGTTGTAAAGAAAAATTCAATAAGAGAACTACTGGTCCACAGTGTTCCTTTAAGAGTTATTAATTTTGAAATGTTTCTCCTTTTGTAGGTGGATATGGAGGAGGAAGAGGTGGAGGCGATGGATATAATGGCTATGGAGGGAATGGTATTTATAAAGATTTGAAGAATGTGGTTCACATTACACTTGACCGTTCAACCGTGTTTCCATGATAATGTTTATCTCCCATCTCTTTATCAGGCGGCTATGGTGGAGGTGGATCTAATTACAGTGGCAACCGTAGTTATGGAGGAAGCGGCGGAGGTGGTGGCGGATATGGAAACCAGGGTGGAGGCTACGGTGGCAGCGGCGGTGGCTATGATAACTACAACAGTGGTGGTGGAGGCAGCAACTTTGGAGGAGGTCAGTTACCTTGTGAACCATTTTGTCATGCTCTTGTTTTTGTTCTCCTAGGTTTCCATTGCACACAGAGTCCTACATTTTTGCATGTTTAAAAACAAATACAACCTCACATTGTCAATCACGTTTACACACTGCCTCCGAAACTTTCGTCCGTCATTAAAAAAATACTGACCAGGTTCGATTTTCTGCGTTTTCTCATCCTTATCATGTATTTTGATAGGAAAGGATGACGAATACGTAAAAACGCACGTGAAAATATAGGACTCAGTGTGCAAGGACCTTTAGGGCCTATTTACATCTGGTCACTTCATGCGTTTTCTCCGATCGGATAGCTATCTGATTTGTTAAAACGTTTCCATTTACACTTGGCCACATAAATGTGTCTTCACAAAACGGATATAAATTAGATCTTCCATTCCCGCTCTATATGCAAACTTAACATAGTTCACGTCAATGAAAACAATAGATATGCGCTGCATTTTATTCATTATCAGCTCATTTCAATATCAGAGACTGCAACAGGAGAGAGTGCGACATCAGCACTGGAAAGATAGGTTTGTCTCACTGCTTTTAATGAAGATTATTGTGTGTTGAGCGTCTGCGACTTAGTTACAGTTTCATTTGTGGAAGTTTTGCGTGTCGGCTTACTGAAGAGACACTCAGCTACTCGTCCTCAGTGATGCTCGTTGCATTAGCGCTGTCGTATCTGACTATAACATGCCATATAGCCTATTAAATGCTCTCACACGTTTATTATTTTAATATTTTGGGAGGAGTAAAATGAGCATATGTGGTTTCAACAACCAGATGCATTTACACTCCTGAAGTGACCACCTCCTGAAGTGGTTTGAATGATTGGATTTATATCCGTTTCGGAGGGCATTTACACCTGGTCTTTTCAGGATCGGATAGCAATCCGATCAGACAAAACGCATGAAGTGATCAAGTGTAAACAGCCCCATAGTGTTAAGTTATAGGATCTGCCTCTGTAGCAAATAAGATTTAAAAAATCGCTGTATTTTTCCAGGCAACTTTGGAGGTAGCGGAGGCTACAGCGACTTTGGCAGCTACAACAATCAATCTTCCTCTAACTACGGCCCAATGAAGGGAGGAAACTACGGAGGTGGTGGAAGGAGCAGTGGTGGACCATATGGCGGTGAGTGAACACTGCAGCGTTATTGAATAAGTACATTTGAATTCAAACCATTTCATTGCACGCTGAAATGTTTTGAGATGTCAGATGTCTCAATCACGGTTGTTTTACAGGTGGTTATGGTGGAGGCTCTGGTGGTGGTTATGGAGGAGGCTCTGGTGGGCGGAGGTTTTAGATTCCAGGGTAAGAATTGCCTCACATATGGAAGAGGCCTCTGAAGTTAGCCATTCGTTTGTTTTTAGCTCATCAAACATCTCATAAGATGCGTAGCCTTTGCAAATGTTAGCCCGTAATCACTCTTCAATTGGTCGGTAAATGAGTAAAGCTATTGAGTTTTCAGTGCAGAGGATCCAGCAGCAAACCTTCAAATCTAATAAAGCTAAGATCCAGTATCACAAGACGAATGTTGATTTTTGAGTTGCTCTCCAAACCTTCTGGCTGCAGCACATGCAAACTCATCCCCATTGTCCTAACCAATGCGGTCTTAGCTGACCTGAAGGTTTGCTTCTGTGCTACTACTACTCATTCCCCTCCAGTTCAGCTCTTGATAAAGACAAAGCAAGGTTGCAAAGTGTAACTGAATTTATGTTCCATATTGTCCAACAGGCCACAGTACTTAGAGGAGAGCCAGAGAGAGATGACAGGGAAAGGAGAGAAGCAAGCAGGTTTACACCTAGATCTGCCCAGCCAAGCAGTGTGGTGGCGATATTAACGTCTGCCATACGAAGAGAACGTGTTCAATAGGGGAGGAAAATCATGTGGGGATGGGGGGTTTGAAGGTGTTAAAAGAAAAAAAAAGAAACGTTTCAAAAGTACTCTGGTCTTGGAAGACATTTACTAGTTTGTAGTTTTCCCTTTTTTGTCTGTGAAGTGCAAAGCATTCCAATGAGATTTTATGCAGGGTTTAATTGTTGTGTTGGCTTTTCTCCTGAACCTGTAGGGTGTCTGTCTTTTTCTTTTACATTTCTTTTCTTTTTTTTAATGTGAACAGTCACCAATCAAGATTAAATAAACCGCTCCAGTTTTTTTATTTAATTGCATTCGTCAGTGTTTTGATTTGGTAAATTGTGAATAATCGCCCAGATGCATGAATGAGTGACTGTTTTACACAACAGACCCGCAGCATGTTCTGATGCTGTTGGGTATTTGTCTTTTGTTGATGTAGATTTAAAGCTTAACCCTAAACCCTGGTTAAAGCATTCTCATAACTAAGCCTGGGTTACTGGATAATTAATGTAACGCTGGTTTGTTTTCATGTGAAATAAATAAATAAATCCGAGATCTGCGAATTGAACTTAAGTAAAACTTTAATGAGCGTGTTCATTTATATTTATAATTGAGCCTAGTACACATCCAGGTTCATGTTTTGGACAAACGATGTTTATTTGTTTGAGTTCCGCTGGGGAATTAAATCCATAAGAGGGTTTTTAGCGACTCTGGATTGCCGCCTGAAGGCAATCGTGCACATAAGCGGTCAGACTATCTGATGAAGTGCCAGCAAAGATTCTAGCCATCGGGAGGAGCCAGCTTAAAGGCTAGCCAAAGAGAAGAGACTTTTCAGAAGCGGTCCATCGAAGAGAGGCTAGCCGTTGGGATGAGCCAGCTGAGAGGCTAGCTTATTGGAATCGCCAGCAGTCTTATTGAGAACAGATGGTTGCTGTTGTAAGACTAGCGAGAAACAGCTACCAAAGTAAGGTATTTAACATACCAGACTGGTAGGTAAGAGGAGAATTTTAGTTTTGTTTTTATTATTATTTGTGCTCATCAAAATTAGGTAACAGTGTAAAGATTGTGTTGCTTGGTTGTTTTCGTGGTTGTGAAAACATGAAAACGGTAGTTTAATCGTATGTTGTAAAAGTAGTCTTGTGTCAGTGGTGCATGAGACACTTATGACTATACACTTTTTGAGCTTGGCTACATTTGTTTCTCTCCTTGTTTTGGTTTTAACTCATTCATTCTTTTTGCAGGGTTATAAACTGGTGGATTTTATGCCTGCGACACTGTTTACCGCCAGTTCAATTGGCTGGGGATCTCGAAGGTGAGTGCATGGTAGATTTAGTTATATTTTTAAATACTGTCCTTTTTTCAAGTTGGTTCCCTAATGATTATTTTCTTCACTTCTAGGGTAGCTAAAGACTGACGCCTACCCCAAACGGCAACTGCACAAACATTTGAACATTGCAATCTGTTGCTGTTTTATCTACGTTGTCAGATGGCCAGAATATTAGAATTTGTAAGCTATGTTTTAAATTAACCAGAAGTGTCTATTTTAAATGTTAAGTTGGTTTTTATCTGTATGGTCATACAATTTTATATTGTTAACTTTGTTTAAACCCTTTGCACAAATTTTTTTTCACCACAGGTTGTGAGAGCACCGAGTCTAACACCAAACAATAGCTGCTGGACAGCATTAAAAATGTTATCTTTTCCAAAACAATTTTATTTGTAGTGTTTTAATAAAGTTTTTAAACATTTAAGTATTGGATCAAATGCTTTATTTACCAACGCAGTGCTTTTACAGCTATTTATATTTCATGGTTTCTTCTATCAGCATGGGGTTAAACGCATATATAACATGCCATAGACAAATTAATCAAGGGGTTCAACCGATCAAGTGATAAAGAGTGTTGCATCATGTCAACAGATCAGTTGAGTTGTCTGAGAAATGTGAGCAATAAAATATATTTTGAATTATAGTTACATGAACATTTGGATGCAAAGCTCAATATCATTAAACCACTGGCACAACTTACTGTGAAGCACTTGACAGCTACCATATGAGCAAGGTTTTCATTCATGGTGTTGTGAACTCTGTTCTTCTAAAGTGTAGAAAACTCAGAAGAGAAGACCAGGAGACTTCGGATTCGATCGTAGGATTCTTTATTGAAAAACCCCAGTGTGATGGTAGGCTGCAGTCATCGAAAATCTCTTCTTAAGTAATTTTTACAGGGTATCTTATAGACAGAATTGGAGAAGGGACTTTTGGAGGTTGAGACAAAAACATCAAAGAAAGCAAACATCTGAGGGCAGCGTTAGTTGGTTACGGGAAACTTCCCGTGGTCCAATAAACCTAACGAATCCACGTCTGGCCAGGACAAAACCTATTTGCAGATCAAAGGTTGAATCTCTCAGTAGTCTGACTCATTGATCTTATCATTATCATCGAGACAAAAGGCACAGCTGTCCCAAGCCCAAATGGTCAGGAAACGATCTCAAGCACCTTTGCCCCGACACCTCTTAGTCAGGAAGTGTATCTAATATTAAACACTTAAAATAAAATTTGTAATCCTTCAATTCCCCCTTTGAGAGTTCTAATAACTCTCACAAAATACAAATTTAAACACTTAAAAGTTAATTCTTGTAACTTGTAATCGTTACAGGCACATTGTACATGTTCTGTGTTGCTTATATGTAATTGCATGCTGACACAGAAACCAAACATGCAATTAGGGTCCGTGAAGTTCTTACGGGTAATAATCTTTTCTGGTTGGAACTGTCATTTCCTCGTGAGAGGCGGGCGTCATTTGCTGAAAGAAAACTTGATACTGTGGATGCATAGATAGTACGCAAGTAGGAGAAACAACAGCAGAATTGCTATTTCCTTGATCCACAGCCAGGGTTTACCTAACAAGTTTCCGAACCATGAAGAATTATTTTCAGTCATCTGGTGTAATTTTGCTGAAAGATCAAGAGTACGAAAATCTTGATCATGTTGATGGATGACTGAAGTTCCCGTATGTGAGTCTCTGCGTGTGTATTTTTTTTCTTTCTTGTGTGATAGTCGGCTCGGCAATGGGTCTAGTTGTTTTCTAGAGGTTGTGGTTTCATCCGCAGGTGAGAAGGGTGGTGCATATGGATCTCAGGACAGCCATCAAATGGTATCTGCACAGAGGAAGAAAAAGAACACAAACAAGAGAGAACAAGGGCACAGAGCAGTATTTGTAGAGTCTGCAAACATTAGGGTTGTATCCTCTGTTCAAAATATAGTCTGCTATGGTTGTTCCTTCTTTCCTATTTCTTAATTCCTCGACACCTAAAGAACAGTGAGGAAAGGATGGACTAATGGAGGGAAAAGCCTATGAGGAAATCTTCACCTCAGGGTTGGCCCCTCAAGCCTGTTGCTTTCGGTTCTTCCCTGGGCTCCTCACTGGTTCTTGTGTCTGCCCTATCCTATCCCTGCAGGGGAGGAACAACCCTACAGTGTGACACATGAGTCAAAGTTTTATTCCCTGACACATTACTGCAGCTGCTGTAATCAACATCACTTGATGTGGTCCGCACCACTTAGGCTCTAATGGCTTGTTTTGAATGCCTTTATCATGACCCATTGACCTGGGACGATTGTGTGTCCACCTTCTGGTGGAGTCTGCCAACACGACTCAACTCTCTTTGGCACTCTGCACTGCCTTTGTGAGGTTTTCACAGTGCGATCAGGGCATCTGAAACAATGTGCACATCAGCATTTCTAAGATCAACCTGTCCTGATGCTTGTGGCCTATAGGGACAGTGAAGGTTCCACTTAATCTTCAACATTCTAGACACTTCCTTGACTACCTGTCCTGTGAAGTGGGTACCTTGATCTGAGTCAATGCAATCTGGTAATCCCCATCTGGGAATGAAATCAGTGACAAGACATTTAGCAGTATGTGCAGCTGTAGCACGCCCTGTTGGATAAGCTTCTACCCCTCTTGAGATCAATGTTCTTCTAAATTCAGTTAAATGTGTGTGTGCTGCCGGTAAACTCTGAGATAGTCTCTCTATATCTTTAGGACATAAAGCGTTGGCAACAGTTTGTATTTGCACAACAGAAGAATTGGGAGGAACACTATAAGTTTCCTCAACATTGACTGAATTTACAGGCACATCAGTTACTGATTGGAGAGCTACATCTGTTTCAGAGAACGCTTGTAAATCAGGGTAAATGTTATCAGGCTGACTTACTTCCAAATCAGTGTTTGCTGCAACTTTCTTGAGGTTCAATTTCTTAGTCAAAGTGGATACTCTCGCACGGAGTTCATTGTTCTGTTGCTCTAGCTCTGAGTTACGCTGAGACTGTTGTGTCGCTAGCGTTACACTGAATTCTCTGTGACAACAGATAATCCCTTTCACATTGTTCTTACGAATACTTGCCCCTAGTACCTTTTTACACTCATCTACTGACCAAGTCTTGTCTGGATGAATCTCATATTTCTGCGTTAGTTCTTGTCTAACTTTTTCAGTGACTATTAGGTCCATTTGTTCCCCTAACAGTGTTTTGAATTCACTATCTGACCACAGAGGAGTCGCAAGACCACTCTTTTCTGTGGTTGGAATCAGCCTAGCATTCCTTCTGACCATTTTGTAAGTTTCTTCGGTACCACACAAACAAAACAAACACTTCTCTGATCAACAGAGGGTACACTTGTAAAAAAGAACTTAACTATTGTTAAATTTCCAAATTACCAACACTTCACACTTAATTTCCCTGCCTACAAAAAAAAACAGAGGATAAAACTAAATTATTAGCACGAAATGCTAACCTTCCCTGCCTGAAACAGAGGGTAACTCATTTTTAGCACGTAATGCCAAAATCTTCCCTGCCTGAAAGAACAGAGGATAAACTTTCATCTCTAAAATAAAAACTTTAGAGGATAAACTCTTCCCTGCCTGAAAACAGAGGATAAACTTCCCTGCCTACAAGAACAGAGGATACTTTCATCTCTAAAATAAAAAACTTTAGAGGATAAACTCTTCCCTGCCTGAAAACAGAGGATAAACTTTCATCTCTAAAATAAAAACTTTAGAGGATAAACCAAAAATTAGCACGTAATGCTAACCTTCCCTGCCTGAAACAGAGGATAAACTTTAGTTAAACAAACCCTACAGATGTATGTTAACTCTTCTCTGACGGCACAGAGGATACAAAAATTTGTACTGGTCTTAGGTTCTTTTGGATTAGAGACAGCACTCACCAGAGAGAAAAAATCAGTCTGGGAATCTTTGTTCAGCTTGAAGTTTCGCTGGATTCCAAAAGATGCAGATCTTTGTTTGAGCTTGAAGTTTTTCAGGTGAGGAAGCTGGAACTCTATCCGGGTCACGGCACCATCTGTTGTGAACTCTGTTCTTCTAAAGTGTAGAAAACTCAGAAGAGAAGACCAGGAGACTTCGGATTCGATCGTAGGATTCTTTATTGAAAAAAACCCCAGTGTGATGGTAGGCTGCAGTCATCGAAAATCTCTTCTTAAGTAATTTTTACAGGGTATCTTATAGACAGAATTGGAGGAGGGACTTTTGGAGGTTGAGACAAAAACATCAAAGAAAGCAAACATCTGAGGGCAGCGTTAGTTGGTTACGGGAAACTTCCCGTGGTCCAATAAACCTAACGAATCCACGTCTGGCCAGGACAAAACCTATTTGCAGATCAAAGGTTGAATCTCTCAGTAGTCTGACTCATTGATCTTATCATTATCATCGAGACAAAAGGCACAGCTGTCCCAAGCCCAAATGGTCAGGAAACGATCTCAAGCACCTTTGCCCCGACACCTCTTAGTCAGGAAGTGTATCTAATATTAAACACTTAAAATAAAATTTGTAATCCTTCAATGGACAAGTATTTAGTTGTATACTTGTAGACCTGAATATTTAGTAATTAATTTAAACTTGCCATGGTGTAAATAAACGTGTATGTATCCATAGCATTATTTCAGTCTTAGGGCCTGTCATGGTTGTAGATGAACAAATTCAGAGTCATAGGATAAGTTTTGAGTCGACCAAACCAGTCCAATCTGGCTTTGTTTGTACCATGAAGCTGATCATCAGCAGCAAACAGCCAATCTCAACACAGAGCAAGTGTGATTAACTTAAAACTCGTTTGTTAAAGGTTAAGAGATTAAAGAATATGAGGAAGTTAAACACATTACCACTGAAGTACTTGTCCATGAAAGAGGACAAATAAAGGACATGATCTTGTTCTATCAGTGCAGTCACAAGTTAAACCTGTGAAGTCACTTTATATAGCTGATAATATATAGTGATAGAGACTCAGACATGTAAGGTCACATGTAGCCATTTTAAAAGTGTTCTCTATTGATTCTACCACTTTTTATATTACATACGATCTGTATATATTAATATTCATTTAAAATAAATGCTTTATAATAACTGTTACACTAAAAGTGCTCGTGTGTAATGGATTTCAGTTTGAGATCTCTAACTCAGAACATAACCTGCTTCAGAGTAGGTTATCTGTGGAGCATCAGTTAATATGGCAATGAACACTGCTAAAAGCCAAGCCACTTTCATGACACCTAAATCCCAGGATTGGTGCAAACTAAACTGAAACGTACCGGCTTCATGGTACAGGCCCCAGTTCTACATGAGTAATTGCCATAACTAGTTACAGAACCTGAACTTGCCCCTCAACCTAACTTTAGCCCATGATCACCTTATATTACTCTTTACTTTGTTGGATAAGTGCATACTGTAAAATAAAGAGCTAAATCTACAATTGATAAATGGGTTGCAGTGTTCTAGATTAAACAGGTGACCGGTTTTGCTCTCCTAACAAGTATAAAGAGATCAAACGTGTTTTTGCAGAGTGATTTTCTGAAATGGTAAAATCGTGGATTGGCATTATTTAATTAAAGGAGAATCGTGATGATAACCGGATGGTAAAAGTCTTGAATAAAGATAAATGTTTTAATCTTAATGTTTTGTTTATACGTGACTGAGAGTTTAAAAGGGTTTCTGCGGGTGCTAGAAGTTCTTTAAATGTCTTAATTCACCCTTCCACAAGTTAAGGATTTATATCAGCAGAAAATTAGTGGCACTAAATGTTGCATGATTTGCAAAAAAATAATATATTCCTTTATTTGTTTTACAATAAAAATATCTCCGTTTTGATACATTTATTTGAGATGGCAAATTATGTTTTCCCATTGGCAGATTTCCGTTCTTGATCGTGAATTTAATCATGAATTAACTTCATTGTGATTCATTTTTTAACTGAAAACAAGACTTATTAGCTTATGTAGTTTGCTTGTCAATTAAATGCAGTAATGGAGTAGGTCTACATCTAATGTAAAAAGTTATTAGTTATGGATTTATATTTATATAATTATGGAAAATTATTATAAAAAGTATATCTAATAAATCTCATGCTGTGCTTCCTATACATTTACATGTTGATTCAATACATACTGGTGTGTTATGTGATGTGTGTGTGTGTGTGTTTATGTTGATTATTATTATTATTATTATTAGGTCTTTAAAAAGTCTCAAATTTACCTTTACGATCCCTGCAGGAGCCCTGTAGATTATTGAGATATAAGTTAAACTAAATATGATATGATTTTATCTGTACCTGGAGGAGTGTGTGTGAAATAAGTAGAGAACTAGAGTCTCATTTATTACCCTTCTCTTTAAACCAAGAATGCCAATGTGTTGCTCCGATGAGAAGCCTCAACCTTTGCCGGAGCCCTTTCTGTTCCTTCTCCCCTGTTGGGTGAGAAATTAGGCAACATCTAGATGAGGCTAAACAGCTTTCAGGAGCACATTTTCAGCAGGATGCCGAGAGAATGAGTGTTGTGTCCAGCTTAATGAGGGGAATGGATGTGTGCATGTGTAAATGTTCAGCAGACATGATGGGAAAGCAGCGCTTGCCCCAAACAGCCGGTCCGTCTGTCTTCTGTTTGAAGTGAACAGAATCAGCATTCAAGACCCTGTCTCCACAGACAGGGGTGCGACCATATCAAGACTAAAGGAAGGAGTGACGATATTGTGTGGGGATGTGCCCAGGATAATGAGAAAAAGCTGAAAGAAACTGGGTAAAGGACCGAGAAGATTAAAGACAGATGTATTTGTGACTTCAGAGAAATAAAAGAACTTGGGCAGACAGAGATGATGCATTATTGTTAATGGGGGCATATAAGATTTGGCACATGGGCTATGCTGTTGTGATGGATACAAATCGACTGAATATTTATAATAATATTAATTGTATTATACATTTAGACACAATTTAGTGGCAAGATGTTGCTGGGGACCAAAATAGCAAAACTTCATAGATTTGAGATTAGTGGCTAAGAGAGCTTTTACTGATGTCCTTTAGTCCTTTAACCTGCACACATACATACACACACACACACACACACACACACACACACACACACACACACACACACACACACACACACACACACACACACACACACACATATACACACGTTTACTAGCACTTATTGTTTCCAGAAAGCAATACTGAACTAGTCACATATTGTTAACGCTTCTAAACATATTAGCAGCAATTTCACTGGAAGCCAAAATATTGAAACCATTCAGCATTGCTTCCATGCGGTGGCGCCAGAGATCAATAAAAAGCTAATAGAAAGTATATTACAGTTTTTTTCTGAATGCTTAAACCCTAACTGTGATTCTTATAGCACAATTTCTAAAACTATTAATACTTATAGCAAAACCACTCACTGAGTTTGCAAAACTAAAAGCACAAACACTCTTGTAACACACACTTTGCAAAACTGTAGGTACAATCCACTGCACAGCACTCTTTTTGTGGAACTGTAAACACAACTCACTGCTTTACACTCAATTTCCAAATGATCAACACACTTCTAGCAAAACTATACACATTTATGGCTATTATTTACACTATTTTGCCAACTGTCTGGCACACTGTCACATGTGAAAACTGTTTTAGATAATTAGTTCACTTTGCAATCAGCCTAAGCACTATAAATAAGCTACAGGTAAGCTGTCCGTGTGGAGTACAATGTAGGGAGCAGGAAGAGTGAGAAGAGTGAGAAATAGAGGAGACCGAGGAAGAGGACGTGGAGGGGAAGTTAGAGGAAGAGGACAAGGAGGAGCAAGAGGAGGACGAGGAGGGGGAAGAGGAAGGGTAAGAAGAGTAAGAAATAGAATTACTGATGACATCAGAGCTACAATAGTGGATCATGTAATCAACCATGGAATGACCCTGAGGGAAGCTGGCCAACGGGTTCAGCCTAACTTGAGCCGCTACACTGTAGCAAGCATCATAAGGACATTTCGAAATGAGAATCGGTTAGTACAGTCACTTTGCACTAAGATTTGTAGCACTGCCATATTCTAATGAGAAACACAACAATACCATAGATGTAAAAATACTGAAATTGTTACTTTACAGAATTGCTAGACGACCAGATGCTGGGGGCAGAGGAAGAATGTTCACTGCAGAACAAGAAACCCATATAGTCAATATGGGGATTGCAAATAATTCCATAAGGCTACGCAAAATTCAGCAGCGCATAATTGAGGATGACACCACCTTCCAAAACATACACAATGTGAGCATTTCTGTATTAGGTCGTGTACTTGCCCGCAACAGAATCCGAATGAAACAAATCTACAGAGTACCTTTTGAAAGAAACAGTGAACGTGTAAAACAGCTGCGATATGACTATGTGCAGGTAAGCTATAGTATCATTGGTACTGAATCTGGAAGTGCATACTGTAGTGCTGTGCATGGGCCTGCTGTGCTGAATTTGTTTTGTCTTGTCTAGAGAGTGATGGAGCTAGAGGCAGATGTCATGGGTCATGAGCAGTTTTTTATGGATGAGGCTGGTTTTAACCTCACTAAGACAAGGAGACGTGGCAGGAACATTATTGGACACCGTGCCATAATCAATGTCCCAGGACAACGTGGTGGTAACATAACTATGTGTGCAGCTATAAGTCAAAATGGTGTTGTTCACCATCATGCAACCCTGGGCCCATATAACACTGCACACATTACATTCCTGGACACCTTACATGACATGCTCACTAATGTTCAGAGACCAGAGCAGACCAGATACGTCATCATATGGGACAATGTTAGTTTCCATAGGGCTGCTTTGGTCCGCAACTGGTTTACAGATCACCCACTCTTCACTGTACTCAACCTCCCCCATACTTCCATTCTTGAATCCAATTGAAGAGTTCTTCTCTGCCATGGCGCTGGAAGGTCTATGACCGTCATCCCCATCAACGCATAGCCCTTTTACAGGCAATGGAGGAGGCATGTGGGGATATTGACCAGGCATCATGTCAGGCCTGGATACGCCATTCCAGAAGATATTTTCCCCGGTGCCTTGGACTAGAGGACATTGCATGTGATGTAGACTAAATTTTGTGGCCGGACCCAGAGAGACGACACGATGTAGACTGATTTCTTTTTTTTCCTCAGTGAAATTACTATTTTGTTTTGACTTGGAAAAAAAACACTTGTGTTTGTTTTGATGTCTGTAAATAAACACCAGTACTTGAAGTTTTGATCCCTCTATGTTTACAGAACTATGACAAAAGTATGACCTCAAACTGACATAGCCTACCTTGTGCACAGAGAAAGCAAAAGCCAGATGTGTTTTTTATTCATACCATCAGTGTGTAGTTGGTGCATTGTGTGCTTATTAATGTGATGGCTTGTGTTAACTGTTTGATACGAAAATATCATTTTTACGAAGGTTTGAAGAGTTAAGCAAGGTTTATTAGCTTTTGCAAGAAAACTACAATGTTTTGCTGATTTGGTGAAGGGTTTTCTTATTTGTGTGTAGAGTTTTGCAAAAATAGCCAATAGTTACAAAAAATGTGCTTAAGCCATCAGAAAAAACTGTAAGACATAAATGCAAACGATAAGCACTGTTCATTTACGGTATCACCAATCTACAAGAATGTTTTCTTTTTATTTAATTCCACAGAATTATTTAGCGGACAGTTTTGTTGTAGGACTGAAGTCATGAAAGAGCCCATTCTTAGCCACATTTGGCCCAAATGTTCTTGCTATCAAGTTCTGGTAAGAAACTCTGAACTACACAACACACATCAACATTTCCAAAAGACCAGCTGGCTACATACAGCAGACATGATCTTGTAACATTCAAATGTCAAGAGCAGAAGCGTGTATTTCCGAAGACGTCTGTAATAATTTATATGAAATACTCCACCTGCTAGTTTTAATAATAAGCAAAAGTTGTGTGAGTGTGTGTGTTTGTGTCTGTGTCTGTGTGTGTGTGTGTGTGTCTCTCTGTGTGCGTCTGTGTGTGTGTGTGTGTGTGTTGTGTGTGTGTGTGTGTGTGTCTGTGTGTGTGTGTGTGTGTGTGTGTGTGTGTGTGTGTGTGTGTGTGTGTGTGTGTGTGTGTGTGTGTGTGTGTGTGTGTGTGTGTGTGTGTCTGTGTCTGTGTGTGTGTGTGTGTGTGTGTGTGTGTGTGTGTGTGTGTGTGTGTGTGTGTGTGTGTGTGTGTGTGTGTGTGTGTGTGTGTGTGTGTGTGTGTGTGTGTGTAAGATCCAGAACCTGAGGCTAACAGAAATGAAGTCAGTATGTGATCACACAAAAGGCCCATCACCAGGAGTGATGTACACACCGCTGCTCAGGATTAAATCAGAAAACACAGGCGGAGATGAGCAGGAGCTCCTCTTGCTGCAGGCCACTGTTGTACCTCATACGAGCAACACAGTAACATCTGCTCGCTGATTAAATTTGTTGACTGAGGTTGTAGTTACACGGCTCATTTACAAATTTTACCGTAGCAGAAATCTCAAATTGTACATTTTAATCTCAAATGTACTTTAAAATGTGAACTGTGAGATTTGGTCCCAAAAACATTGTGAGAAAAATAAATCAATATAAATGTAGATTTGTACTTTTCTTAAGAACGTCTGTGCAAATGGTACAGTGTTTATTTGGTTGCTTATATATGCTCTATAATAGCATCTGATATGTTGGTCCTTGGGGTAGCTTGGGATTTTTTCACCAGTTGTATTGTTTTAGGCAGAAATCAAATGTATTTGCCATTGTTTGCAGTGGCCCATTTTCTTAGTACTAACACGTACTGTAATCTGTATGCATAAACACATGAGTTTTGAATATTCTGTGACAGATTAATGCAGCACACTCACACAGGCCCTTCTGTGACAGATAGTTGCTTGCATTTATATGTTTTCATTTTATTTTCATGTACATATTCTTATATACTGCACTCTTTTTGGACATTCATTCTTTCTGAATCCATGTGTTGTAATGATATATTTACAATATACGAAAATTGACCAAACTAGATGAAAATAAATAAACAATATTATATGGGAGATTTGTAATACTGAAACTGAATGAGGGAAAACTAAAGAATTACTAAATGAATCATTATATTTGGCTAGAACACAACTGCCCATTGGACATCTGTTTGTCAGTGAATGAGTAGTTCATGAAACGCCTGATTTGCTCAACAGCCATATTAGTAGCGTACTGGTACTTTTTTCATGGAAAAAGTCTAAGCTAAGAGAAAGAACTGATGGCATGCGTTACATTAATTTATACAGTATAAAGGAATCTGTTTAAGTTATTCTCTGTGCACCTCTGGTAACAGTATCTATCCTGAAATCCTCAATATTAACCAGAAAAATGAAATGTAACTAAAGTGCCAGTTGGAAACACAGAACTAGCCTGTTTGATCTATAAATTCATATAGTCTAGTTTCCCCAGAAATGATCTAGCAGGTAAACCCACACTCAACATATAAAGATTTCTTTCCAGCGTTACAGTATGACTTATACAAACATCCACATCTACCGCTGCACATGTATCATATGTTCTACAATATTTGATTATGTACAATAGCAATGACTATGACCTTTGTTGGGTTTCTAATCTATCCTAATTGTTTGAAGTTACAGTAATCCACTGTGTATGTGATTACTTTTTTTATATTATTAAATGGGTATATAAAAATATACCAATGTAAATCTTGTTGTAAGTGTAATGCATCATCATTATATATTTCTAATTTAATATTAATAGCATTATAATTATTCATATGCATCGGCCTTATGTCAGTGTAATGCAACTGAATTCGTTTTTATAAATGAGATGACTCTTTCTGTTCTTGTCTTTGTTCTTAATGAGTGAAGTCAGTTTGGCTTCACGTTTCACTTAATAATTCAAAAAGATGTAAAGATGTAAACATAAATCATAAGGTGACGCTATTGTTCTTCTACTCACTCTAAATACCTCGTGTTGTCCCCCCCATCATTTCTGTTCATAAAGTTCATGTTTCACCTGTAGTTTTCCCTCTTAGCTTTCATAATCAAGTGAAATAGTTGCCTGATGCATCTCTCGTTTTGAAGAAGAGACAAACAAAAGCGTAACAGATGGATGTCTGTTCAAGCTTTCAGCATCAGGTCTGATAACTTTATTAGATTCAAATATTCTTGATGGATTTTGAACTTTTGAATTCTCCTTTTCTGTCTTAAAAGTTTGAAAGAGGATCGCCACCTCTAACCACAAATAGAAATTATATATAAAGTTACAATTGCTGATATTATTTGACAATCCCAGTAAAAATCCATGAGCATTTTATTTTCATTAAAAATATAATTGAAAATACAGCAACAACACTGCTTTTAATTAAATAAATGGCAGTCATTTTGAAAGTCAAAATGATCCAATAAAGCAAGGATTTGGGAGAATATTACCTAATTCCTATTTTTAAAGGATATGAAATAATTCTATGAATATAATTAAAAATAAAATAAGAACATGATGTATTTACATGTTAATTATATTTATGTTCCCTAATGTATATTTATAACCCTAATGTTCATACAGAAAAGCAACAACAATAGCCATGAATAATGTCTGGCACTGTTGCACAAACAAATCCCAGCGGATCATTTGATTATTCCTCACATCTGAACATGTAGTCTATTCCTCACGCTGACACACTGATCGCAGCGGTCTCTTTTAAACTCTTTTGGGCAGATTTATTGGCATGCGTGAATCATTTAGTGGCGGCTGCAAAGTCCATTAAGGGCTTGATTACTTGTTCTTTGCCTTATGTAAATGCACATTTTGTCAAGACAATGGTGCAAACAATATAAAATGACAATAAATAAATAAATAAAATAAAATCTTTGTGTGAATTCTTGTGCCATCGTGACACTTGAGTGGATTTAGATAAGGCAGATTGGGCAGACTATTGATTCATGACTATTCTCTTGCGTCTCTTCTAACACAGCATAATAATCAGAATGTGTGTGTGCTTATTTACATTGAAAATGTGACATTTAAAATAATTAGGCAAGTTTATTTATTTGCCAAACCCGATTGAGAGGCAATTCAACTCAATAAGGGACGTTATGAAGTGGCAACATGGGACTTTAGAGAGTCACATTGATTTTAGAGGAGCACATGACAGATGCTTTTAAACAGCTGGAAACATGTCTTGTAAACTTAAGCACTAATAAGAATTGATATCCTCTAAACACATTCAACTGTTCTGTTACACAGTGGTTTCAGTCCTTGTGCATCTTCTGCGTTCTGCAGTTGTAGCCCTTTATGCTGTCTTCCAAAAGCAAAAGATGATCAGATAAGCATGAATTACATTATCATTTTGTTTTATAATCACTAAATTGTCATTATTTCATATCTTAGCTGAAACTGACTGCACAGATGTCTTCATGAATATCAGTCTACATCAAAGCACTCATATAAAGCTCAGTAATACTACACAATAAGATCCCATTAGTTAACATTAGATTAGTAACATTAAATAACCATGATAAATTATTTGTTTACAGTATTTATTAATCTTTCTTAACATTAGTTAATAAAATATACCTCTGCTCATTGTTAGCTCATGGCCATTAAATAATATTAACAGATACAACCTTTGATTTTAATAATGTATTACTAAATGTTGACATTAATATTCACTAAGATGAAATGCTTCCATTGTTAATTCATGTTAAATTATGTAGTAAGTAACTAATGTTAACAACTGAAGTCTTATTGTAAAGCATTACCAACCTGACAAGTGTCACATGCTAAAACACACACTATACACACATCAGTATATGTTTTCAAAATATTTACATGATTATTCAGTACATTTATATAGTCATACTATTATATTTTATGTTTATATTATAAATAGATTTAATATATAAACATAACACATTTTTTAAAATATATACATGCATGTGTGTTGCGTTTATATTTATATAATAAATATACACAGTATGCACACATATATTATGTAAACAAAAACTCTTATTTTGAATGTGATTAATCATAATTAATTGACAGCACACACACACACACACACACACACACACACACACACACACACACACACACACACACACACACACACACACACACACACACACACACACACACACACACACTTTTTGTGTAAATCTTTTTGCCGAGATAATCCATCCACCTCACAGGTGTGTAATATCAAGATGCTGATTAGACAGCATGATTATTGCTCAGATGTGTCTTAGGCTGGCCACAATAAAAGGTCACTCTAAAATGTGCAGTTTTACTGTATTGGGGGGGCCCTGAAAACCAGTCAGTATCTGGTGTGACCACCATTTGCCTCACGCAGTGCAACACATCTCCTTTGCATTGAGTTGATCAGGTTGTTGATTGTGGCCTGTGGAATGTTGGTCCACTCCTCTTCAATGGCTGGGTGAAGTTGCTGGATATTGGCAGGAACTGGAACAAGCTGTCGATACACCGATCCAGAGCATCCCAAACATACTCAGTGGGTGACATGTCCGGTGATTATGCTGGCCATGCAAGAACTGTGATGTTGATTTTAATAATGTATTACTAAATGATGACATTAACTGGGACATGAACTGGGATGTCATAATAGTTGGGATGGGGTAATGTTTGCCATGGTGTAGCATCCTCTCTTCTTTTCAAAACAGTTTGAAGACGTCTGGGCATCGAGGTCATGAGTTTCTGGAGTTTTGTTGTTGGAATTTTGTCCCATTCTTGCCTGATGTAGGTTTTCAGCTGCTGAAGAGTTTGTGGTCATCTTTGATGTATTTTTCGTGTAATGATGCTTCAAATGTTCTCTATAGGTGACAGATCTGGACTGCAGGCAGACCAATTCAGCACCTGGACTCTTCTACTGAGCCTTGCTGTTTTAATAGCTACAGTATGTGGTTTTGCATTGTCCTGCTGAAATACACAAGGCCTTCCCTGAAATAGACGTCCTCTGGAGGGGAGCATATGTTGCTCTAAACCTTTATACCTTTAAACCTTTTTTTCAGCATTCCTAGAACCTTCCAAAACATGTAAGCTGCCCATATCGTATGCACTTATGCACCCCCATACCATCATGGAGATGCTGGCTTTTGAACTGAACGCTGATAACACGCTGGAAGGTTCTCCCTCCTCTTTAGCATGAGCTAAACATGGCATGGCATCCATGATTTCCAACAAGAATGTCAAAGTTTGACTCATCTGACCAAAGAACACTTTTCCACTTTGAAACAGTACATTTTAAATGAGACTTGGCCTACAGGACACAATGGCGCTTCTGGACTATGTTCACATATGGCTTCCTTTTTGCATGATTTATGAAAAAAAAAAAAAAAAAATATATATATATATATATATATAGTAAAGCAGATCATTAATATTAGTCTGGTGAGTAAACTAAAGAAAAAAACATTTCAAGCCAATGGAGATTTTACTGCCAAGGTGTCCATAGAGGGTTGATAATATTTAAAATTATCAATTTAATTTGATAGATATCTCTCACATTGACCTACGGAAACATTCAAATAGTGTAGATTAGTGTAAAATGTTTTACAATAATAATTAATTCTATTTAGTGCACATTTAATTCATTTAACATATTTAATATTGGGGGCATCCAAGTTATTTGACATTTTTTACATTTTTAAAAATAGTTACTTTCCCTGGTAATAAGTTTATTTTATAACGATGTAACTCAGTTACTATTTGTGAGAAGTAACTATATAACTAATTACTTTTTTAAAGTAACGTGCCCAACACTGCTTACTATACAATTATATATTGCTTGTCTTTGTTGAATAAAACAGAATATAAAGAGCTTTAGAAAATAATCACATATTAAATCACAATTGCAATATTGATAAAAAAAAAATAGCAAAAAAATGTCAACAAAAATGGACTGGACAAAATTATTGGCACCTTGTCAAAATTGTAAGAAATAATTGCTTTTCTAACATGTGATGCTACTGTAATTTGTATGTAGACACACCTGTAGCAAGTAACAGGTGTGGGCAATATAGTAATCATACTTGCAACCAGTTAAAATTGAGAAAAGTTGAGTCTGAGGACACCACTGCTGACACAAAGGCATAAAAAAGCAAGACTGGAGTTTTCCAAAACGTATGTGACACAACCACAATCCTTCTGGGAGAACGTACTGAGGACATATGAGACAAAAGTAGAGCTTTTTGATAAAGGACATCATGGTACTGTTTACAGGAAAAGAAGCGAGGCCTTCAAAGAAAAGAACACATTTCCTACAGTCAAACATGGTGGAGGTTCAAAGATGTTTTAAGGTTGCTTTGCTGCTTCTTGCACTGGATGCCTTGACTGTGTGAACGGTATCATGAAATCTGATTATTACCAAAGAATTCTGGGGCGCAACGTAATGGCCAGTGTCAGAAAGTTGCGTCTCCACCAGAGGTTATGGGTCTTTCAGCAGGACACTTCAAAAAGCACTCAGAAATGTTACAAACAAAGCGCTGGAGAGTTCTGAAATGGCCAGCAATGAGTCCAGATCTGAATCCCATAGAACACCTGTGGAGAGATCTCAAACAGCAGTTGGGAGAAGGCATCCTTCAAATCTGAATGACCTGGAGCAGTTTGCAAAAGAAGAGTGGTCCAAAATTCCAGTAGAGAGGTGTAAGAAACTCATTCACGGTCACAGGGAGCGATTGATTTCAGTTATTTTATCCAAAAGGGTGCTACCAAATATTAAGTTAAGGGTGCCAATAATTTTGTCCAGTGCATTTTTTGGGGCTCTGTGTGGAATTGTATCATATTTGACTTTTGCCCTTGGCTACCAGTTGTTTTAATTTTACAAAAGCAGTAAATTATGCTGCTTAATATTGCAAACTGGTATTTGGCATCATCTTATTCTAATTTATCATCCTAAAAATAAACACATGTCTTGTAAAGCAAATAGTTTGACTGTTTAATGCACCCTGTTTTTCTTATAGTTATGAATCAGAAGTCTTGCACATTCATTGAAATTAGCTTCCACATTGCAAAAAAAGGCGGTAACTTTTTCATCCATGTCTACTCCAGGTGTTTTTAGCATTTTTAGGCTCACTTAATAGCATTGGACCAATGCAAAATACACAAGTCACAAATGCTTATTCATGTATTTATGATACATGACATCACCAAATGTGCAGAGATTTGTACACTGTTTCACACATAATTAGCAAATACTGTAAAGTTGCTTTGACACAAACTGTATTGTTAAAAGACTGAAAAGCAAAAAGGGGAAAATAATTGTAGAGAAAGCTAAAAAAGACAGAAAAGCAACACTTTGGACCCCATTTTGGATATTTGATCCTCCTAAATTACAGGTAATTTCATGTTGAGCTCCACCCGTCCATATCTGTTATTCTTCTGCCCCATCTGCATGCTATTTAACTTTTCAGCCATCACACATTCTCTTTATCTCTCATTACTCAAGAGAGTGCTCAAAGCGGTTGCCCTTCGACCTCAGGCAGGTTCAGATGGAGGTCAGGCACAGAGGTGTGTGTGTGTGTGTGTGTGTGTGTGTCTGTGTCTGTGTGCGTGTGTGTGTGCGTGTGTGTGTGTGTGTGTGTGTGTGTGTGTGTGTGTGTGTGTGTGTGTGTGTGTGTGTGTGTGTGTGTGTGTGTGTGTGTGTGTGTGTGTGTGTGTGTGTGTGTGTGTGTGTGTGTGTGTGTGTGTGTGTGTGTGTGTGTGTGTGTGTGTGTGTGTGTGTGTGTGTGTGTGTGTGTCTGTGTGTGTGTGTGTGTGTGTCTGTGTGTGTGTGTGTGTGTGTGTGTGTGTGTGTGTGTGTGTGTGTGTGTGTCTGTGTGTGTCTGTGTGGTGTGTGTGTCTGTGTCTGTGTGTGTGTGGTGTTGTGTGTGTGTGTGTGTGTGTGTGTGTGTGTGTGTGTGTGTGTGTGTGTGGCTGTGGCTGTGTGTGTGTGTGTCTGTGTGTGTGTGTGTGTGTGTGTGTGTGTGTGTGTGTGTGTGTGTCTGTGTGTGTGTGTGTGTGTGTGTGTGTGTGTGTGTGTGTGTGTGTGTGTGTGTGTGTGTGTGTGTGTGCGTGTGTGTGTGTGTGTGGTGTGGTGTGTGTGGAAATTAAAAACACACATTAGCGATCATCACTGATAACTAGAAATGTTTAAAATTATTGTCATGAGGAAAGTTTACGTTGATAATAAGAGAGAGAGTGAGAGAGAGAATAATAGTTTCAAAACTGTATATACTCTCAAACTTTCTTCACTTTCAAACAATAAGTTGATGAGATTTCTGAAATAAAAATAGTGCAATTTGTTTTTAATATTCTCAAGATATCTTCAGTTAAGCCTGGCAGGCAGCATAAACATATCATTCATAGCATATCAATAACTTACAATAACTATAAACTATGAGTAAATAACAAAAATACTAAATTCAGAAGTGCAGTATTTTATGAACAATGAAATACGAATATATGAATTTTTAATAAATATTCATGACAGAAAATATTGAATGTATTTTAATTAATATTCTGTCAACATTAGATTGTGTGTTAATGCCATTAAACATTAATTGTATTAAAGGTGTAAATGTTTGTGCAGAGCATATTTAAGATACGTTAACCATGAAGAGCACACACTTAAAACTGAAGTCTGCATATTGTAATTTAAGTCATAAAAAGGGACAGTTTACCCAAAACAGAGTGTCATTTACTCATTCTTGTATAATAGCACTTTCCCTCTACTGTCAAACACTATAGAATATAATTTGATAAAATGTATTTGTATAAAAATTAAAGTCAGTTGAGTCCAGTGAATTATAGAAAAGGTAATGCTATTAATTTGTTAATTCATCTTAATTGTGTTATTATGTGACATTTCTCAATATAACTTATTCTGACTTCCTGCAGTATTAATTATGAAATGAAACAGAAATTCAAGTTGTTGTTCAGCATTGATTACATGACTTCCCATGTGTGTTGCGTCACATCTGGGATATGTACTTGTTTTTCTTCTTCTAATAACAGGCCTGATCTGTTTGGCATTGATGCTGAGTCTTATTCTTGGCGTGTTGTAGACTGGAGGTCTCAGATCCTCTGCTATGCTGAAGACCTCTCTCTCTCTCTGTCTGACTTCTGTGAGCGAGTAACCGTCTCTCAATCGGCTTGCAGTGATTTGTGGCTGCTGTAGAGCATCGGTTTGGCTTTTAACATTGATTTATTGAACTCCCAAGCCAAGGAGCGTATTAATAAATCTGCAATTATTAAATGGGGGAAGAAAGTGGAGGCGGGGAAATGTGAATAATCACAGGATTACACAGAATAAGGTGAATGCAAATGTATCTCAACTAATAGAGCATCCTGGATTATACACGTATTAGACTGCACAGAATATGACATCAAAACACAAATATTAGTCAAAATTGAAAGCAAAGAAAAACTAAAAGAAATACTATAATATAGGATAAAAGTAACAAAAAAAAAATCTGCTGGCTAAAAACAAGATGTTACACAGGTGTAGATAATTACATATTTACATTGTTTTTATTTAATTTATTTAATTATTTTGGCTTTGGTGCTCCACACTCCATTCAGCGGTAATGCACATGAAGCTGGTTCGTCCACACATAATCAAACCTCAGAAGAAGAAGAAGAAGCTCCCAGTATGCACCGCGGTCCGGGCGCTCTTTTGTTGCCGGAAACGCCTCTGGGACAATGCAATCATATCCCGATGTTGAGAGGTAAACTAATACGTGATCAAATAAAATATTACGAGCGCAGGTAATAAAGTGGCTTTACGATGTTGGATCGTCTCTCCCTGTAGTCAGTCATGTATCGCTAAGACTCATTGGGAAGGTGTTAAAATGACACGGAGAGACGTTACATTCAAAGTAACGTTACAGCAAAAACAGAATATATATATTACTATTTTATATTTCTACTATTTAAAATAACTGTTTTCTGTTTGAATATGTTTTAAAATGTCATTTATTTCTGTGATTTTAAAGCTGAATTTTTAGCATCATTAACGTTACTCCAGGTCACATGATCCTTCAGAAATCATTCTAATATTCAGATTTTCTGCTCAAAAAACATTTATTATTATTATTATTATGTTGAAAACAGTCGATTTTTTCAGGTTCTTTCAAAGATCAGCATTTATCTGAAATATAAATATTTTGTAACATTAGAAATGTCTTTATCGTCCCTTTTGGTCATTTTAAAGCTTCCTTGCTAAATACAAGTATTAATTTCTATAATTGCTATGTTATATTGTATAATGTTACAAAAACTTTCTATTTCAGATAAATGCTGATCTTTGAATCTTTCTATTCATCAAATAATATTGAAAAGAATGTGCTTAGCTGTTTTAAATATTGATAATAATAATAACAATAATCAGAAACGTGTTTTGAGCAGCCAATCAGAATATTAGAATGATTTCTGACGATCATATGACACTGAAGACTGGAGTTTTAAATACATTTGAACATATATTCAAATCGAAATCAGATATTTTAAATATTTCACTATATTACTGCTTTTGCTATATTTCGGATCCAATAAATGCGGGCTTGGTGAGCAGAAGAGAACTCTTTAAAACATTAGACGTCTTAAAAACGTTTGACTGTGGTGTATATTTGAAGTAGTGTAACAGCCTCGCTCCCTTTCCCATAATAAAACTGCATTTAAGGTGTACTTTCCCACCTAATAAAGAGTCATTGTAACAAGCTTAGATGGATATGATTTTATTAAAACAAACTCGTTTGTTTTTTGCAATAGCTGTGCCACCGATCTGTTTGAGTTGAGTCATTTAAGTAAACTTGTTTCATTTGTAGGTTGGAGAATGGAGATGTGTCTCAGAGAGAGCATTTACTGGGAAAAGAAGTCCCCGGTCTGCCTGACCAGCTGTTCAACGGCTCTACTGTTGCTTCGAGGTTCCTGCGGGCTGAACTGGAACTGAACGCACGGTTGAGGACGCTGTCCTTTGGGAAACCAGTGCGATACACGTATAACCCGCTGGAATACGCCTGGGACACACATCGATGTTATGTGGAGAAATACTGTCAGGAAGGCCAGAGCGTGCTCTTTCTAGGCATGAACCCAGGGCCTTTTGGCATGGCACAAACAGGGGTCAGAAGATTTTCTTTCTTTGTATGCTTTCACACTATTGTTTTAATGATGTATATTCAGTAAAGACCAGGGTTTCAGTGGCTCTTAATTCACCCTTCCACAAATCAAGGCATTAACAGTGTCTTGAATTAGACCACAATGTCTTAAAAAAACTTTATTTCCTTTTAAATTAGGTTGCTTCTCTGCCCATTGGCAGATATGAATTATTGTTTTACTCAAAGATTGACTTCAGAAGTTACAGTAAATGTTATTTTAAGCAATGGTTTTTGTAATGGAGATCTGCAGCATTTAAGTCGTGCTAATATAATTCATAGTGTGCTTCTTAGATTTTGAGAACATATTGAGATACTGTGTTCTTTAATGTTTCTTTTCTCAGACTTAAAAATATATTTTTAAGTCTTACTGTACATTTACTTTCATGACACCTGCAGAAACCTTATAATGCCATCATTTCTGATTAACAACTGTATAGTTACATACACTTAAAGAGGACCATTTCCCCTGAATCATTATTTGCTCATTGTAAAGTCATTATTTGCTATATTTAGATTTTTTTAGTCAATACATTTAAAGTCACTGGGGTTGAATGTTGTTTCAATCTTAGTGTTATTCAAAATGTATTATTTTGTGTTCCACAAAAATGTTTGCAATGACGTTCATAAATGATGATGTCATTTTTACATTATTGATAAGCTATCACTTTAAGTATTTGCAGGAAAAGAAACAGAACAAACTGAGACAGACTCAATCCAGAAGAACTGTGACAACGTCTCCAAGACGCTTCAAGAGCTTCAGTACTGTTAGACGTTTTAGGCTCTTGTGTAAAAATGCTGTAAATGAGAATGTAGTCAACATGTCATAAATCGATTTTCTTTATCTATTAATTAAATTAAACCAACATTTGGTGTGAGCATGCTTTGCGTTTAACCCAGCGTTTGCCTTCGGTGCACTAGTTGTTGAGGGATCTTTGCAGTAAGGTTTCTTCAAGCGTCTCGGAGACACAGTTCTTCTGGATTGAGTCTGTCTCTGTTTCTTCATGTTATCCAGACAGACATCTCTGTGTGGAGCACAACCAACTGAATTACTACAATTAATGGCTAAATGAAGGTACTTAACCATTTTTTAGCTTGTGAAAAACTAGTGTTCTGATCTTTTTGGCCACCACTGTATGCACAATTATTGATACGCTTAAAAAGGTTTGAGAGGGGCTTGTTCATCTAATTTTGTGAAATGTCACAATGTAAGCATTCAAGTATTTCTCTTAAATGATGGCTAATTTAATTAAGTAATCTGGGTTTGAATCTCAAGCTTGATTCTTCTATCTTAAACCACACATGTTTTGCCCCGTTGAAAAAGTCACGGACAGACAATCGCTCCTCCTGATTAGTGTTTTTGGTAAGGTGCAGTCTACAGCAACATCTGAGAAGACAGTCCGAGCATGTTGATTTGTGAATTGTATAAAAGCATATAAAAAGTAACTCTACCAAAGTTAACTCTAGTGAGTTCGACCAAAATTAACCAGTTTCTGTAGTTGTCACTGTTGTAATTTATTAAAGATTCTTACACTGTTCATATGAGATTTCATAATTTCTTACGGTTTGAATATAGTGGTGGATAATGCAGGAGAAGATTTAAGAAAACCAAAAATCAACTGCATCTCTTACTGCTTCATTAACCAGGTACCGTTTGGCGAGGTGAAGGCCGTTCTCAGTTGGCTGAAGATCACTGGAGCGGTCGGCCGCCCAGCAGAGGAGCATCCTAAGCGACGGATCACAGGCCTCGACTGCACTAAGAGCGAAGTGAGCGGAGCCCGATTCTGGGGCTTTTTCCAAGAGCTCTGCGGTGAAACTCACAACTTCTTCCGCCACTGTTTTGTGCACAACTTGTGCCCTCTCATCTTCATGAGTGAGTCTGGCAAGAACCTAACTCCACCTGAGCTCCCGGCCGCGGAGCGCGATGCCTTGCTGTCCTGCTGTGACAGTACTCTTTGTCAGGTAGTCACTGCTCTGGGAGTCTCGATGGTGATCGGAGTGGGCAAGCTAGCCGAGCAACGCGCTCGCCGGGCTCTCGCAGACGCAGGCATCACTGTGAGAGTGGAGGGCATCATGCATCCGTCCCCTAGAAACCCACTGGCTAATAAAGGATGGGCTAACATAGTCAGAGACAAACTAGATCAACTGGGGGTGTTAAGTTTGCTCACCACTTGATGATGAGGATGATGATGGCAGCTACTACCTGCATTTTAAAATGTACTCATTAATGCTTTTGAACCTTACTGTTACCATTATCACAGACTTAATGAGATATTTGTGAGCCTGGAGCACAAAACCAGTCATAACGGTCCATTTCCTGCAATTGAGATTTATACATTATCTGAATAAATAAGATTCACATTGATGTATGGTTTGTTAGGATTGGACAATATTTGGCTGAGATATAACTATATGAAAATCTGGAATCTGAGAGTGCAAAAAAAATCTAAATATTGAGAAAATCATCTTTAAATCTGTCCAAATGAAGCTCTTAGCAATGCATATTACTAATCAAAAATTACGTTTTGATATATATTCAGTAGGAAATTTACAAATATCTTCATG
Source organism: Gymnocypris eckloni scoliostomus (assembly GCA_027564155.1). Lineage (NCBI taxonomy): Eukaryota > Metazoa > Chordata > Actinopteri > Cypriniformes > Cyprinidae > Gymnocypris > Gymnocypris eckloni. The sequence goes on from CM050431.1 coordinate 25,977,976, forward strand.
GAACATGATCTTTACTTAATATCCTAATGATTTTTGGCATAAAAGAAAAATCTATAATTTTGACCCATACAGTGTATTTTTAACTATTGCTATAAATATACCCCAGCGACTTAAGACTGCTTTTGTGCTCCAGGGTCACAAATATATGGAAGTAAAACGTAATGTCTAAGATAACAGATGTTATGACCATTAATGGAGTACTTTATTACACATTTATTATTTGTAAATTCGTTTTTTATGTGTATAATTTATGTGTGTGTGTGTGTATACACACAGAATTTCAATGGCCAATTTAAGCTCTTATGTGTTAAAGGATAAGTTCACTTACAAATAAAAATTTACTGATAATTTACTCACCCCCATGTCATCCAAGATGTTTATGAATTTCTTTCTTCAATCGAAAAGAAATGAAGGTTTTTGATGAAAACATTCCAGGATTTGTCTCCATATAGTTAGTTTCAATGGACTCCAAACGGCTGAAGGTCAAAATTACAGTTTCAGTGCAGCTTCAAAGGGCTATAAACGATACCAGACGATGAATAAGAGTCTTATCTAGCGAAACGATCGGTCGTTTAAAAAAATAAAATAATGTATATGCTTTATAAACACACAAATACTCGCCTGTTCTGTGATGTGCATTCTAGACTTCACATAATACGTAATTACGCTTGGTCAGGCTCCTTTTCAACGTTATTATCAGGAATGTTTTATGTGAAAGTGAACTAATCCTTTAAGATGTAAAGGTATATGCATATGTGGTAATTTTTAATATTTTTGTTTAACCACAGATGTGCTTTTTTATATATATTTAGATGTTTGTCTGTATTTTATAGATTACATGTGTGGAGTTAGAAAAACAATCTACTGTAGATATGACTTTATGTTAGTCTTTGATTATAACACTAACTTAGCCACAGTGAGTTCAAGAGGTTATTACACCTTGAGTTCAATCTCATCTTTGCCCTGAGTCGAGTGTCATCTTATTCTCTGTGTTTAACCCGAATGTATATGTGATGGCAATAAATTGTATCGCATGTTTATTTGTGTGTTCATGCATTAACCAGAGTGTTTTGTATTTCAAAAGAAAAGAAAGGATATGTTCAACATATCTAATGTGAATGCTCAAGATGCTTCTCTTTTCTGGCATGAGAAACACTAGCTTGGACCCTTTAATGAATGTTGTTTTCAATTTTAAACTGAATCACAGCTCTATTAATGGAGTATTTCATTATTTTACTTTACTACCCTAATATATTTAAAATACATTTAGTTTATACAAAATATACTTCAAATCCATTAACACACTTACTGACATATCACTTGAGACTTACTGAAAAATTATAATTAAACTTAATTTGGAGTACTTGTGCACAAAGCAAATTTCATAATATTAAGCATAAAATGTGATTTAATGTCACTTTTGATGAGAATTGTATGATCTTTGAATATTAACAGTCTTTAAATGCAAGATATTTAAAGTGTACCTGAAGTATACTTTCAATAGTTCCACTTTATCACAATCAGATCAACTTCAGTATATCTTTAGTTGGACTTCAGCACAATTAAAGTGCATTAAGCACAACATTAGCTGTTCCAGTTTAGCAGACTTTAGTATACCAGTTTCCAGTTTAGAATACCAAAAGTACAGTTGCAGTGTATTTTTTAAGTCCATAAATATGTACATTTTTTGATAGTATACTTAGAATGTAATAAATGTATTTCAGATACATTTTAGTGTATGAATATAATAAAATATTTACAAAAATGTGAGGGGTATACTCACTTCTGTGAGATACTGTGTAAATAATCTGAAAACTAATTTACAAAGCTAGCCGTTTGTTATTTTAATATTTAAATGTATATTAATTGAAATAATTATTTGGGTATCTGAACTGAATCTGGATACACAGAGCAAAGCCGTTTTGCCCCTCATGATACCTGTATGAACCTCTGTGAGAGGTTCACATTCATTGTAAATAAACACTCTCCTATTTCCTGCGCTTTCTGCCAATAGGTAATGCACACAAATGCACATTGCCTTCCTAATAATGACGGTCTTTCTTTGTGTTGTATTATGAATGAACTCAGTATTCTTGCCAGTGGCATTTATTTTGTGGAGTAGAGACCCCAGCAGCAGCCATTTCACTCTTCTCTTCCGTTCTCCCTCAGAAAGAATAAGGTCTCCAATGTTTTCTATACCTGCATAAATCACACATTTGAGTCCTTCTTTCTCTGCCTCTTGAGTTTTGTGACAGTGGGGTTTTGGTGTTACTAACATTAATGCTTGCCTTAGCAAACACTAGTAATATTCATCTTCAGTGCTGTAGTGTTTTGCATTGATTATGTCTGCTACACAGATGCCGTATAAGAAGAACCCTTTAGGTGGTCTTGACAAAGTGACCTCCCTGTGACCCCCCTGGCAACAAGTGGATAGACTGAGCATGAACATTAGTCCCTGTTTAATGGCTGATGCTTGCCAGAGCCATCAATACAATGACAAATGAGGGCTTTGGTTATTAAAGTAGAATTAGAATGGAGAGAAAGAGAAAAAGAGTGACAAATGAAGAGGTGTAGAGATCCACTGGAGAAAGTTGAGGATGAAGAATAAAGGAATGCACAGAGTAGGATTTTTATTTATTGGTTTATTTGAATAATGATAGTACAACAAACATAATTCTAACAAAAAGCTGAAAAATATGCATTGTACATAGTATAGCATATAGTATAGGCACAGAGGCCACCCCAGAGCCGCTTGCTCTCTCTGCCATTGACATGGATGTTGTGTTCTTTTCTTCAGTTTTCAGTAAAAATGTCCATATATCTGCTTTGTTCTGTGTCTTTTGTGTCTTCTTGAACACTGGACAGATAGTAGTAAGAAATAGTAGTAAAAAACAAAATGTTCTAAATATACGTGACCCTGGACCACAAAACTAGTCTTAATGTAAATTTTTCGAAATTGAGAATTATACATACATTTGATATGTATTATACGTTTGAAAGCTGAATAAATAAGCTTTCCATTGATGTTTGGTTTGTTAGGATATGACACTATCTGGAATCTGAGCGTGCACAAAATATACATATATATATATATATATATATATATATATGATATTTTTAAGAAAATAAAATATTGAGAAAATTACCTTTAAAGTTGTACAAATAAAGCCCTTAGCAATGCATATTACAAATCAAAGTGAAGTTTTGATATATTTACGGTTGTAAATTTACAAATATCTTCATGGAACATGATCTTTACTTAATATCCTAATGATTTTTGTATAAAAGAAAAATCTATAATTTTGACCCCTACAATGTATTTTTGGCTATTGCTAGAAATATACCCCAGCGACTTAAGACTGGTTTTGGGGTCCAGGGTCACATATGTATTACAAAGATCTTTTGTCTTGAAACAATGGTCATTTGGATTGAAAATATATAACTGTAATGAAAGCATGAAATCTGGTTTAAAAAAATGAACAAGGTATAACAAATGCAAAAGTAGTTTACACTTTTCATGTGAAAATTGCACCAACATGTAAATGAATAAACAATAAACTTGTAATCAGTGAATCATTTGGTGCATTTGTAGATTTTATAATATATTATATTGATGCTATAGATTAGAACTGTGATTTCTGAAACACATAACCAAATATAATGAATTCTTGTTACAGTACACTCTCAGAAGAAAAGGTACAAAAGCTGTCACTGTTTGGCTAATCAGAGGCGTTTAAGTTAGAATCCACTCACCGCTTAAAAGGCTATTTTTTTTTTACTTTTTTGTTTGTTTAATAAAGCATTAAGGACGCCGCAAACTGACTCTGAACCAGGCTTCTCAGTGCCACTACCTGTTTGAGGTGAGAACACAGGAGAAAACCAGTTCGACACACAGGCTATAGATGTCACGGTTCATGGATCTGTGTGCTCATTCTGTGTTCGTCTATGTTGTGGACCCGCTCGTTGTGCTTGTCAGCGTTGCCTGGTTACCGTGCACCTGACTAGGTAATCAGAACGGTGACAGGTGTAGCTCGTCTGCACTGCCTATATCTGGCTGGGCGTTTCTGTGGTGCGTTGTCAGATCGTTTTACTGTTGTGGTGTACTTACTCTGTGTCAGTCTTCCAGGTCCTGAAGCTGTTCTCGCCTGGTCGCGTTTCAGTATATCTCTGCCGAGCTGGAGACTCTGCACTGCCGGGTTTACTGCACCTGCACTGCCGATGATATCTGCACCTCCACTGTGTTTGGAGTCTGCACCTGCACTGCCAGCTCATCTCACCTCCACTGTGTTTTGGGTTGTCTAATAAAGACTATCTGTTTTTCACTCATTGGATCTCGAGCTTTCTGTACCGTGACAGAGCGATCTGACCAAGATGGATCCAGCGAGTGCGTCAGAATTAAGAGACTTTTAGCTCGCGGTAACTCACGCATGGATCACCAGGATGAACAGAGGGCAGCCTCTAATCGCGCTATCAAGCCCTGGTCACTCAGGTCTCGGAGCTGACCACCCAGTTACAGCGTCTCCCGTCCGAGCGGAACAGCGACCCGGCGCCGAATCCACCTCGCCCACTATCCCAGATCAGGCGGGTCGGGTCATCGAACCTCGCCTTCCTCCAGCCTTTTATTCTGGTGAGCCCCAGCAATGCCGCTCCTTTCTTGCCAAATGCTCACTCTATATCTCTCTCCAACCATCGTTTCCACCGAGGAATCCAAGATAGCATCGTCATCACACTACTCTCTGGGGCAGCTCTCTGGGGAACTACCGTTTGGGAGCAGAAACTTCCTGCTGCGCTTCGTTTCAGTTGTTTTCGGAGGAGATCAGAAAGGTGTTTGATCGGGCGGCTTGAGCAGAGAGCTCGTCTTCTGTTACGGCAGGGAGATCGGGGCGTCACTGATTTCTCCATTGAATTCGCACTTTGGCGGCAGAGTGCCGGTGGAATTCAGAAGCGCAGTGGGATATGTTTTTCATGGACTCGCTGATTACGTCAGGGCGAGATCTACGCACTGGAATTACCGTCACTGGATGGGTTAGTTAGTCTGGCTATTCGGTGGATGCCAGATTACAGCAGAGAAGTCCGAGCACGCCGTGCTTCGGTCAATAGGCTGGACCACCCGCCTATCTCCTACCGTCACGCAGATGTCGGTTTCGAACCTGAGCCCATGCAGATGGGCAGACCCGTCTTTCCCGGAGGAGAAGCGGAGGCGGCGAGGGTCTTTGCCTGTATTGCGGAGCTGCTGGGCATCGCAGCACAGTGTCCCGTAAAGCCAGAGTGACAGCGGTTAAGGGGTTACTGACGGGTGGGATCACATTGGCTAAATCCTCTCTTGCAGCTACACTTCTCACTGTCAAATTGCAGTGGTCCTCAGTCACCTATGACTGTCAGGCTTTAGTTGACTCTGGTGCAGAGGGCAATTTTTAGACTCTGATCTCGCTGACAGACTTAGACTTCCGGTGATTGCCCTTTCACAGCCCATTGCTGTTCATGCTCTCAATGGTCTGTCCTTCCTTCCATCACTCACTCCACGGGTCCACTTAGACTCGTCACTTGGGAATCACACTGAAACTATTCAGTTTCTTTAACTGACACTCCCGTTACTCCAGTAGTCCTTGGGCTAATTGAGTCAGAGTTCCATTCTCTCCTGGAGTGAGGTTGTCATGCTACGTGTCTGTTGTCTGCTTGTCCTTCTGTCTCTTCTTCTGTGTTTCAGGATGAGCATATGGATCTGTCAAACGTCTTGGAGTACCGACCTGAAGGAGTGTTCAGTAAGTCTCGGGCTGCTTCTCTACCTCCATCGTCCCTATGACTGTGCTATAGATTTATTACCAGGTCGTCTCGCCAAGGGCAAACTTTTAACTCCGCCCGGAGAGGAGGCCATGGAGAAGTATATTTCTGATTCTCTAGCAGCCAAGATCATTCGCCCTTCTTCGCCGGGAGGCGGGGTTTCGTGAAAAGAAGGACGGGTCTCTTCGTCCCTGCATCGACTATCGAGGCTGAATAACATCACGGTGAAGAATACATATCCTTTGCCGTTGATGTCTTCTGCCTTTGAGCGCCTGCAGGGCGGGCTTTTTCAAAAGACCTCCATACGCATATCATTTGGTTCGCATAAGGGAGGGATGAATGGAAGACTGCTTTTAATACCCCCAGGGGCACTTTGAATATCGCGTTCTTCCTTTTGGGCTTTCCAACGCCCCAGTCTTCCAGGCACTCGTTAATGGCGTGTTGAGAGATATGCTAAATCAGTTCATTTATGTCTACCTGGATGACATACTGATTTTCTCACTCTCTCCAGGAACATGTTCAGCACGTCAGGCGAGTGCTTCAGAGGCTGTTAGAGAATGGGCTTTATGTCAAGGCGGAGAAATGCGTTCCATGCACAGTCTGTCCCTTTTGGGTTACATTGTGTCAGTCGGGGATGCGCATGGATCCGGACAGGGTTCAGGCTGTGGTTGATTGGCCAACTCAGATTCCGCAAGGCCCTGCAGAGGTTTCTGGGCTTTGCCAATTTTACCGGCGTTTATCGCAGTTTCAGCCAGCTAACCGCCTTTGACCGCCTTAACCTCCATCAAGACTCCGTTCAGGTGGTCCAGCGCAGCGAGGCTGCGTTACCAAACTGAAAGGCTGCTTTGTTTCAGCTCCCATACTCATCGCCCCTGATCCCTCCCGCAGTTTGGTGGAGTTGGTTCGGAGGTGTTGGTGCCGCTATCCCAGCGTTCTTCCTCGGACGACAAGTGCACCGTGGCGTATTTTCTCACCGTTTATCTCCGCTGAACGCAACTATGATATTGGTAATAGAGCTGCTGGCAGTCAAGCTTGCCTTGGAGGAATGGCGTCATTGGTTAGAAGGTTGGGGTTCCTTTTATCGTCTGGACTGATCATAAGAATCTTGTGTACATCAAGTCCGCCAAACGCTTGAACTCTAGGCAGGCCCGGTGGGCTTTATCGGTCGTTTGATTTTCTATTTCTTATCGGCCAGGTTCCAAGAACATCATGCCCGATGCACTGTCCCGTATTTTCACCATTCTGATCTCTTTCCGAGCCCATTGTGCCACAGAAAATTTTTGTTTCTCGGTCACTTGGGAGATTGGTCAGGTCCGCAGGCCTCGCAAGAAACGCCTCGTCCGGATGTTTGTTTGTGCCAGAGACTTTACGGTCCGATGTCATTCGATGGAGTCATTGTTCCAAGGTGGCTTGTCATCCTGGGGTGAGTCGTACCATGTTTCTTACTAAACAACGGTTCTGGTGGCCGTCTATGCTCGCCGATGTTTTGTTTTGGCTTGCTCTGTTTGTGCGTTTCTAAGACTTCTAATCGACCTCTGCTGGACTCCTTCAGCCGCTGTCGGTTCCGTCAAGACCCTGGTCCCACATTTCGCTGATTTCGTCACAGGTCTCCCAGCCTCTAGTGGGAACACGGTGGTTTTGACCGTGGTGGACCGTTCTCGGCTGCCCATTTCATCCCTCTGCCTAAATTACCGTCTGCCAGAGAGACAGCGGTTGCTGTCATTGACCACGTCGCATTCATGGTCTCCCGACAGACGTGGTCTCTGACAGGGGCCTCAGTTTGTCTCTAAATTTTGGAGTGAGTTTTGCCGTTTGCTAGGGGCGACTGTTAGTCTTTCTTCTGGGTATCATCCCAGAGTAATGGTCAGACAGAGAGCCAACCAGGACTTAGGTATGTTGCGTGTGGCCTCCCAGAATCCGTCCTCTTGAGCCAGCAGCTCTCATGGGTTGAGTACGCTTAACTCATTACCAGTATCTGCGGGCCTGTCTCCGTTTGAGGTAGCTTAGGGTACCAGCCACCAATCTTTCCAGTCTGGAATCAGTCGCGGTCCCTCTGCCCACGCATTTGTCCAGAGGTGTCGGCGCACCTGGAGCAGGGCCAGACAGACCCTCCTCCAGGTGGGGGCACCCCAAGGCCAAGGCTGATCGCCACCGGTCAAGGCCTCCCGTCTATGTCGTCGGTCAAAAGTGTGGCTTTCATCTAAGAACATTCCTCTCCGTACCGTTTGTAACAAACTTGCTCCTAAATTCATTGGCCCGTTTACCGTCACCAAGATCATTAGTCCGTGGTCCGCCTCAAACTTCCTCCAGCGTACAAGAGGATTCATTCCGTTTTCATGTTTCCAAATTAAAACCTGTTTTCATGCCCCCATTAATCCAGACCCCGGTTCCTCCACCGCCTCGTAGATGGGGAACCGGTTTATTCGGTGCGTATTCTGGACTCTAGGCGGAGGGGATTCCAGTACTTGGTGGACTGGGAGGTTTTACGGTCCTGAGGAGAGGTTGGGTGCCTGCTAGAGACATATTGGATCTCTCTTATCGATGATTACAATCGTCAGGTGTTCATCTGGGAACGCCAGGGCGTCCTTAGGGAAGGGTACTGTCACGGTTCATGGATCTGTGTGCTCATTCTGTTCGTCTATGTTGTGGACCCGCTCGTTGTGCTTGTCAGCTGCCTTCAGTGCACCTGACTAGGTAATCAGAACGGTGACAGGTGTAGCTCGTCTGCACTGCCTATATCTGGCTGGCGTTTCTGTGGTGCGTTGTCAGATCGTTTTACTGTTGTGGTGTACTTACTCTCTGTGTGTCTTCCAGGTCCTGAAGCTGTTCGCCTGGTCGCTTTCAGTATATCTCTGCCCGAGCTGGAGACTCTGCACTGGGGTTTACTGCACCTGCACTGCCGATGATATCTGCACCTCCACTGTGTTTGGAGTCTGCACCTGCACTGCCAGCTCATCTCACCTCCACTGTGTTTTGGAGTTGTCTAATAAAGACTATCTGTTTTCACTCAATTGGATCTCGAGCTTTCTGTACCGTGACAATAGAACCCAGGGAGCGTGTTAGGAGTCGCCCAGCCCACAGCTCTACAGATGTCAGCTAGCGAGGCACCACAAGCCAGCATCCAGGACGATGCGACAATTCTAGTTGAGTGAGCATGCAGCCTGAGCGGGCAGGGCACACCTTGTGCTTCATAAGCCAAGGAGATGGTATCCAGTATCCAGTGTGCCATCCTCTCCTTGGAGACAGCCTTCCCCTTCTGCTGTTCTCCGTAATAAACAAAGAGCTGTTCTGAGGTCCTGAAGTTCTTTCTATCCACGGACTGTCGCGGTGCGTATACAGTACAGAGCAAAGCTTGGGCACATAGTCGGGCCGGGGCCTCAGTGTTGCACTGGCCGGCCCAAACTCAAGGCACGATTTGTCAACCAAAAATGCCTGCAGGTACCCACCCTCTTGATCGAGGCCAATGCAGTCAGGAGTAGGGTTTTCATAGAGAGAAACTCGAATGACTGCAAAAGCTCAAAGGGGGCAGTTTGTAAGCCTCTTAGCACCAATGCCAAATACCAAGAGAGTAAAGAGGGTGGCATAGGAGGATTTAACCTTCTGGCCCCCCTAAGAAACCTGACCACCAGATTGTGCTTCCCCACCGACCTCCCCTCTACGGGGTTATGGTGAGCATAAATAGCAGCAACATAAACCTTAAGGGTGGAGGGGGACAGCCTAGACCCCAACCCTTGTTGCAAAAAGGAAAGCACGGCTCTGATCGAACATCTCTGGGGTCACAGTATTGTCCATACGGACCAGAACGTCCTTGCCCAGAAGGCGCCCTCCGAGGTGGCTCAAGGCAAGGTGAACTGCCAGCAACTCGAGGCAATTGATATGCCAATGCAGTTGGGGACCCGTCCATACCAGACTGCATGCCCATTGTACGTGGCATCCCAGCCGGTAGCCGAGGCATCCATGAATACCACAGCATGCCTGGAGACCTGTTCCAGGGGCACTCCTGCCCGAAGGAATGAAGAATCTGTTCACAGGCTGAAGGTTTTGCGGCAGGCCAGTGTAATCTGAATCCGGTGAGTACCGCGTTTCCACGCTCACCTATCACCTTAACTATCGCCGCAGCTACAGTCATATGCCTCAGGAGCCTCTGAAAGAGTTTGAGTGGGACCGCCGTCCTGCCTGATAAAGTCTTGAGGCAGTTCAGTACCGACTGAGCACGTTCTTGCATGAGGCGTGCTGTCTGGTTGACCGAATTCAACTCCATGCCGAGAAAAGAGATCCTCTGCATTGGCACAAGTTTGCTCTTTTCCTAGTTGACCCGAAGACCCAACTGGCTTAGGTGCCTGAGCACGTCCCTGTGTGCACACAACTGTTTGCGAGACTGTGCAAGTATGAGCCAGTTGTCGTGGTAGTTGAGAATGCATACACCTTGTTCTCTCAGGGGAACTAGAGCCGCCTCTGCGACTTTGGTGAAGACACAGGCGACAGGGACAGCACGAAGGGCAGGACCTTGTACTGATATGCCCGACCCTTGAATTGCAGGAATAGCCTGTGTTGAGGGAGGATCGAGACAAGAAAGTGCGCCCTTCAGGTCGATCGCTACAAAACAATCTAAGGGACGGAATGCACCCTAAAATGCGTTTCTTCATCAACTTCTTGAATGGCAGCTTGTGAAGCGCACGGTTCAAAACTCGCAGATCCAAGATCAGTCATAACCCACCGCTTTTCCTGGGCACAATGAAGTAAGGGCTGTAAAACCCTGACCTCATATCGGCTGGAGGGACTGGCTCGATCGCGTCCTTCGGCAGCAGGACTGCGATTTCCGCACGCAAGACAGGGGCATGGACGGCCTTGCCTGAAGTGAACTGTATGCCCCTGAACTCTGGGGGATGCCGGGCGAACTGAATCGCGTAGCCGAGTCTGATGGTCCGCAGGAGCCCCCGGGATGGACTGGGGAGCGCTAGCCAGGCTCAGAGAGACTGTGCCAGCATAAACACCTGGGGATGGAACCCTACGTAGATGGTAGGTTCAAGGTTCAAGGTTCAAGGTTTCTTTATTTGTCACATAATAAATTATACAGGGTATAACAAGAAGTGAAATGTAATCAAATCAGGTACCTACGACTTACCTGCGGTGGGGCAGCATGGTGGAACACAAGGACCCGGCCCCGGGCCTGTGATGGCCTGGCCTGGCCTGTCATGGTAGGTGGCGGGGTCTGGGCGAGAAATGTAACACTCACCTGATTCCTCCTCAAGCGGGAGAAAATGCAGACAGCCCTTATCTGGTTCAGCGAATGGGTAGGAGGGGTGCTCTTGAGCAACCCACTGCTGCCCACTGGCAAGAGAGGAGGAGGGAAGCAAAGCCAGTGATGCACATCTTGCAACTCTCCTCCTCTTGAGACCCAGAGTCTGAGGAAACCGCTCTTCTATTGAAGTTTTGTGTACCGCTGGCTTCTGGGCCAACAGTGGAACAAAAACACAGGGATGCAAACTCATCATGGGTGAAAAAGGTGACAAAGACACGCACCCCCCACCACCTCCCCCAAAAAAAGACTATATGTAAAAGCCTTATTATTTTTTACTTTACAATTGTGCAGTAAAATTCACTTAAAAATTTACTTTTCATTTATGGAGATGACGAAAAACACTTGTGGAAAACAAAGCCTTTAGAGATGACAATTACATGAAACTACCATTATAACTAGTAGTGGCAGCAGAGGATCACTCAATAGCTCAGTTTTTATTTAAGAAAATATTTTTTTTGCCTTAAAAAGGACACATCAAAACGAGTGTTTTCACTGTAGAAGCTGCTAAATATATTCAGCCAACACAGACTTGTTGCTGTTGTAGTTTTGTTACTCTGAATGTACTCTGCATCACTTAATGCACAGGTCTATTTTGACATCGGTTTATCAGATAGATTGTTCCACCCAGGGCAGTTATCACTGTCAATCATAGCAGTGATGGACGGAACAATTTAGCGGATTCACTCACGTTATCTTTTACGCTCGCTTTTGTCACTCTTGAAATAGTATATGTGGACATCCGGTCCTCTTAGACAAACAAAACTTTTCTTCAAATTGTCAATGGATTATGTAGAGATTCTAGAGAAACAGAGCAAAGGCTCCTCTTATAGTGCAACTGACAGAGCTTATGTGAAAAGTCTTAATAAATAATTTTACATTTAGCAGACGCTTTTATCCAAAGCGACTTACAGTGCATTCAGGCTATACATTTGTATTGTCAGTATGTGTGTTCCCTGGGAATCGAACCCACAACCTTTGTGCCGTTAACGCAATGCTCTACCACTGAGCCACAGGAACATCAATGACTAACTACACAATGATTCTCTTATCTATATAGTGTGTATGCGTTTTTTCTTTCTCTGATTATATTAGGTAGATCTGCAAGCATTTAGAACTCTGTAAACTTAGGAAAACTTTAGTAAAAAAATTAGTTCAGAGGGGATTCTTCTGATTAACCTACAGAAAACACATCTGACAGGTCATTGCTTTCAACAGAGATACCTGTGATGCAGTGCGCATTCAGAAACACACAGGAGAGTTTAAAAGTGGTTGACTACAAGTGGGTACAGATGTGAATTGGTACTAATGGTACTGTAAAAAGAACCCCCACACCACCACCAAAAACACTTTCTCATAGGATCTACACAAATCTCACAGGTGACCTATTTTGATCTCAAAAGGGCGAGTTTTCACCAAAAGGTGTGGAGTTTGCAGCTATGAAAACAAAACATTAGGAACATTAACAAAACATTATCCGCACAGCATGCAGTTAATTTAGAACCGCCAGGTCCTGAAAGGCTTTGTGCAGGTCTTTCAGTGCTTTGGCCTAGTGGACCTGCAGTAACACCATGGCGTGGAGGGAAGAAGCCGCCTCCCCACAGGCTCTCAGGCCCTTGATAGGAGACACGGATCACCCGCAGAGTGGTAGTGGTTGTTGGACACAGTTGCATGGACACAGACACAACGATATCACACCCGAAAGATGCAACGCAGCCGGGTCGTCATCCCCAGAAAGAGAGAGAGCCCACCCTCTGATGCAGCAATCGACATCTGGTCGTGAGGGGAGCGCCGAAGGAAACGGGAAGAGTACCCCGTTCTGCAGAGGTCCCAGCCCGCTCCAAAGGCAACCCTACCGGCTGCGGAGTGCTTGAGGGGTGAGGAACTCCTCTTGGGGAAGCCCTCACTGTGACCCTCAATTCACCTCTGACTCCACCGGACACAGCACAACCACGGATGCTGGGACGAACGCTGGATCGGGTCAGAGGCAGAGGGACACCGCCATGTTTGACACAGCTGAGTCTATTATGCAACTCCGAGATGGTCATATCCCCACAAAAAGAACATGAACTACCCACAAAAGCTTCCTCAACATGCTGAATGCCCAGACACATGAACATCGATCGTGATCATCCTGAGGCGCCAGGAAACAACCACACCCAGAAACGCATGGGTGATAAGACATCTTTAAAAAGACGCGATCACCCATGTTGCTCTTTTAGAGAAATTGCTATTTTAGTACTGAAGCACGCAGGGGAGATGGCCACCGCACACTCCTGGTGTGGCTGTCTGCACAACCATTGTTGAAGCCGTCGAGATCGTGACCACCGCTGCTGTCTCCATAACTTATTCATAACCGCACTCTCGTTCTCTCTGCAACACAGAAGTAGAGAGCAGTAGTGATGCACCACTGCTTGGCTCTGAAGCTAAAGGATGAATGAATGTGGTGCACCTGCTGCCTCTTATAACCACGCTGCGAGATGTGGCAGCCAGATGTGAAATACTGCATGCCAATGTCCTTTGGCTCATTTAGTTACACTAAAATGGATTGGTCTCTCTGGTGAGATCCCAATTCGCCGGTCACCGACATGACTCAGAGTGACTGACTGAATGGGAACCATGTTTACCTCTGTATTTCTGCTGTTCCATGCAAGCCACCTGCTGTCAGAACATAAATTTAAATTTTTATTTAGCCTGTCTGCTGCTTTTGTTCAGGTCAGTGAGAATCTTCTGAAAAGCAAATGAGACCGAATTTTCACGCAAATGCCAAATTAAACCCAAGGTAAGATCTTTTCAACATCTTTCATCACTTACCATTATCTTCTTCAGTTTCTTTCTTATTTTTCGTCTTTTAAACCATCGTTGCCTTTTCATTTTCATTCAACATTAACTCACACAAGCAATGCTATTATTACCATGTAATACTGTCTGAACCCCTTGCATCTGGATAGGGGTCTGAATTGGGCACAACACCGGCCCTGACTGCATTGTTCTTCACTTATTGACTCCTTCTTACTCACACACAAACACAAAACTCCAAATTGGATTTTGAATCAGGTGTCTGTGACCTTGTGACCATAGTTTCCCAGAGAGTGTGAGGTCACCTTCGTCGCTCGAAGCACGAGGTCCGTCACAGCATGCAGTTAATTTAGAACCGGTCCTGAAAGGCTTCGTGCAGGTCTTTCAGTGCTTTGGCCTAGTGGACCTGCAGTAACACCATGGCGTGGAGGGAAGAAGCCGCCTCCCCACAGGCTCTATAAGCACTGCCAGTTAGACCTGACGAATACCTACAGGCCCTTGAGGGGAGACACGGATCACCCGCAGAGTGGTAGTGGTTGTTGGACACAGTTGCATGGACACAGACACAACGATATCACACCGAAAGATGCAACGCCATCCAACACAACACCGGCCCTGACTGCATTGTTCTTTTTGAATCAGGTGTCTGTGACCTTGTGACCATAGTTTCACCCCGTGCTGGTGACCTTAAAATGTGTAAAGCATTGTAGCGCGAAAAAGCATTACCTGATATCAATTATATTACCTGGTCTGGAGTGATGTCCGGTTCGCAAACAAATCATTCTTTTGGTGATTTAGTTAAAGCAGGTTACCAAATTGGACTGGGCCGTCTGAAACAGTTCGCCGCTCGAGCAGCACAGAAATTACTGAATCAAAACTCACTTTAGGACATCTGACAGTCACTCTGGCTCAAAATGAGCCAAAATACCTGGATATACGATCATGTGATACTGGTTTTTGGCAGCTCATTCAGCGCATTTCCGCAAACAGTAACTCAACTGAGATGAGATGAGCCACTGACAGCGCATTCGTGAACTGCACTTGAATGCAGGAGCAAAATTACAGTTTTTATGGTTTGAAATGAAAAAGTATGTGTGGTGAATAATGTATAATAGTGTTATGTGTTCCACGTTTAATGTCAAGTGGTCATGAGATGGATTGTTTTGGGAAAGAAACTGTTTCTGTGTCGTTCTGGTGCTCAGAGCTCTGTAGCATCAACCAGATGGTAGCAGTTCAAAGAGGGAGTGTGCTGGATGTGAGGAGTCCAGGGGGATTTTGCCAGCTCTTGCTCACTCTGGATAAGTACAGTTCTTGGAGAGTGTTGTACCAATGATTCACTCAGCAGTCCGGTCTACCCTCCCTAGTCTTCTGAGGTCAGATTTGTAGCTGAGCTGAACCAGACAGTTATTGACGTGCAGAGGACGGATTCAATGATGGCAGAGTAGAACTGTTTCAACAGCTCCTGTGGCAGGTTGAATCTATATCTATTTGCACTTAGTGTAAATAGCATATTGCTAAAAACTCTACTATTTTCACTCAGTATAAATAGCCTCTATCGCTTACACAGTACAAATAGCAGCTGCCTTAAATATTGCTTTTCCAAACGGGGGTTCTCGAAGGAACTGCATTGACTATGGAGTGTAATGAAAAGCTAATAATTAATAAAATCCTAAAAATGTAACATTAAAATAAACTATTTTGAAATAAAAATCATCAAAATAAAACTCTTAAAAGTGAAAAGCGTGAAAAATATATTTGTTTATCTGCATGTCATGCTATTAACCAACATCAGAGAACATTGAACATGCAAATGTTTTACTTGATTATTAAATTATTTCCTTAAAATATACTAAATATTTTAGTAGCCTTTATTAGGTGAAAGAGGTTCAACTGACAAACAAATCTGGGAATCTCTGCTTTATATGTAAATACGAAATAACATAAATTTGTGCATTTTAATGTTTAAAGATAATGGTAATAACCCAGAGTCATAATTCAAACGAAAATGAATGTCAGTATAGTTCAGTAGTTGTTGCGCTGTTGAAATGTTGAGAAAACACTTAAACTGAAATCAAATACAGGGTTCAAATGCTGCGTGACCCCTTAAATGTCTGTGCATTTATGTCCACAAAACGGAACACTTTCTGGATGTATATAAGCAGTAGGGTATTTTAGAGAGGAACATGTAAAAGACGGAAAAGATAAATCAACGGAGAATGTGGAGAATCAATCATATTTTAATAATAGTATGAAATCATGTAATCAATGTAATGTAATGTAAAGTAGCCTAACTCGGATTACGAGTAATTAAAATGAAACATAATCTACAAGTATAGACTATACTTAATTTTTGTATTACATAAACCTGATTAAATGTAATCACGTACCAGGCACTAGATAAATCTAAGAGTTTACATGTCCATATATCATTAATCAGTGCAAGAGCTATGTTCTAACAACACAAAGCATTCGTTAGTAGCCTAATTAATAAGCAAGTCGAGTGACTTCACTCGGGTACCCAGAGCTGGTTCGTTTCTGTTGCACGCTGCAGTGGCCGCATGTTTTGAGTTGTTGGCGGGCGTATGGCTGTTTTTATGACTAAAACCATAAGTGAAGGTTATTATCCTTGATGCTGTAATCGCTATTAATTACATTCGATTAGTATGCATTGCATGCTGTATGCTACATCCCAAATGTAATTTGTTTTAAGCAACAGTTAATGAAGACAGTGATCGACTATCTTAAGATTGCTCTCTTTCTGTTAATTCAATTATTAAAATTGGGATTGAACTACATAGCAGGAAACATACAGTATGTAGGCAAAGTATTTTTGTATGATGATGTATATAGATTTTGGGACATGATCTGGTAGAAAATGAAAATGATTTTTAAAATATATATTTATAGCTATATAGGCCAGTGTTTTACCTGTCTTTTCAATGTGTTGAGTTGTGTTTCAGAGTTAAACGAAACAAACAGTGACGTATAAGTCGGTATTGCAAAATAAACAAATTGATTGATGAAATAGATTGTTTTATTTTATTGTATTTATTTATTTGTATTTTGTTTGTTGTTTGATTGCTGTAAACGAACGCGTGAAAGTAAGCATCTCAACAACGCATGTTGTGAAGAACATGAGAGAATGTGTTATCACAGGAATGTCTTGTGCTTTTCTTCCAGCTGCATCCGGGGATTTCTCTGTAACTTCTAGCTTGAAATCCTTCTTTCAGGCACTTTTTGAAATCAAGTGTGATCTGTATAGACGCAGTGAAATGAAGCTCTTTTCCAGCAGATTCTGGAATCACAATAATATGAGTGACAGTGGTGTTAAACGTCACTAGAAGTATCATATGTTACTCTTAATAGGTCTATTTCTTCCTGTTGTTTAACAAACAGAATATACATGAGAACATATCTGACAGTTTTTAAAAACTACGGTGGATAAAAGAATGGCTGTAATACATGCTTTGTCAAATTAGGTCACTTTTGCTAATGGTGGAGGACATGTTTAAAGTCTGGCACTAATAAACATATAGTCCACACGTTTATATATTCTTAGCCTATTAAATATTGATATTATAAAACAACGAATTGTGTCCTTGATACCTAACACGTAGGCCTATCATTGCATGATGATTTGAAAAGTTTGATTTGGCTATTTATTACACTGTCATAAATTAATTTAACGAGCAATGATGGCTGTTATAAAATGTATGGCTACTAGTTTTACTATTTCTGAATAAGGTCTATAAAACACGAACCAATGAATGAACTACAGAGAGTGGGAAGACACAACGACAACGAACACAGCAGAGAAAGAGAAAGCAACACATCGTACGTGAAGTTTAGACACACACTCACATAATTACTGCTCGTTTTAATTGTTTCGGCCACAACTCTGTCCCACAGGCTGCACGAATCTGTTGCGGTAATCATCATAATTGAACTATTCTCTTACTTCTATAACAGCTATACTGAAATGATATGGCTATAGGGCGTTTTAACAGAAGGCTTCTTCTTATGGAGGGATAACCCAGCTTGATCCTCCAGCAAACCGAGGTCGGATCGATGAAGATATGAACAGTTAAAGCTTGGACAGCGAATGAATTCACAAACACATAGAAATACTGCGTAAATACATACGTGTTCTTTTTATTATTAGCCTATTATCAGTTTTCTTTGAGTTATTTAATCCTAAATGATCTGAATATAAGACTTGTGTATATTTATTACGTGCAAGAATAATCATAAAATGGGTTGCATCTGGATCTTAATGGACATTCAGTATTTAGTAAGATCGTGTTGGAGTGAAGGACATGGCAAGCCGTTTGACTTTTATTCCTTCACAGGATATTCATTCTTGATATCAACAATTCAATTTTTACTAGTAAAAACTATAATTCTTGATATCTGTAATTGTGTTTTCACTAGTTAAATATCACCATAGACTGTCATTCAAAATCAATTGTTGATATCAGAAATACATTTTCAGATATCAGAAATTAACATTAATGATTAAATTGCCGATATTAAAATAGACATTTTTACTATTACGAATTGTATTTCTGTTCTAAATTAACCATTGAACGTTCCATTTTTAATATTATTAACCAGCATCAGTTTTTGATGAGCTGAGTGAACAGAATGTTACATTATTATTATTATTACAAGATTGAAAACACGTCTCAGTACGATCTCATTGTGCAATGAATGAATGAATTAACAGGCCTTCAGAGTTCTGAAGATAGAATTTGTCTAAGCATCTCGATTCCAAACTCACCTTGTAATTTAGAAGTGCATAGTTTTAAAGAAAGTATGCGACTTGACTTGATTTAAAAATAAGAGGAAATTAAGTACTATATTCATCATAACTTTATTGACGATTTATTTGCGTTATTTACGTTAGCTAATATTCCAAAAATGTGGAAAATGATCTGAGAATCCGTTTTTAACACCGCATGGTTTCTACAGAACGTAGCACACAGAAAAGAAATGCATAAAGCAGTATTGTGATTTTTTCCCGCAAAGCTACACAAATGTTCATCAAAAGTATTTGGATCTAACATATTTACAAACATTTACAATGCATTTAATGTATCTGTTTTACAGTTTATGATAATACACAATAAATGATTGTAGCGCAATATTTGAAATGTCCCGGATTTGGTCAAATGCATCCACAGCCTCTTATATACACTTCTCAGTATTCAAGATATCCGAATAAATAAGATGCTTTAGAATATCCCGAAAGCAAATCAAAATACACTGAAGAAAAGGATGTTGTATCGGTCTGTTTTTAACAGTGTAGAATGTCATTTCTGTTTCCACAGTCTCGGGAAAGGAGAGGCATGCATCGCGTCACAGTTTTTGGTGTTAAACTGTGCAAACTATGAGAGTTCGCTGGATCCTGAAGCAGAACATAGTCTCAGATTGAACGCTGACCCCGGGTGTTAAGGTCGTCGGTTATGCTCTTTTCCTCCTCTTCTTCTTCTTTGTCCGTGTCCTGGCCAGCACTGTCGTTGAGGGTGGATGTGAGATTCTGGCCAGCACTGTCGTTGAGGGTGGATGTGAGATTCTGGCCAGCACTGTCGTTGAGGGTGGATGTGAGATTCTGGCCAGCACTGTCGTTGAGGGTGGATGTGTGATTCTCCTTCTTCCACTTCATGCGGCGGTTCTGGAACCAGATTTTAATCTGGCGTTCCGACAGACACAACGCATTGGCAATCTCTATTCGTCTGCGTCGTGTCAAATAACGACTGTAGTGGAATTCCTTCTCTAGTTCTAAAGTTTGGTATCTCGAATAGATTTGGCGACCTCGCCGTCTGTCAGACCCATAGCCAACTCCTGTTAGGAAAGAGATGGTTTGATTAAAGTCAGGAAAACGTCTCCAAGAGTACTGTTCAGTTCAGGTTGGCGAATAAAACTGTAAAGAGCATAATCCCGCGTTATATTCATCATGCTAAGCATTAGTTCTCTCTTCCCTTCCACTAAACAGGCAAGATATTTAAACTTCTCGGAGAATGATCTTCTATTTTTATATATTCTCTATTGAATGGATTTGTTTGGCAAAGCGTTGTTCAGCCAAATGGATATTCTCTGAGCACAAAGCGCTTTTAACAAGGCACTTCGTCAGTGCTTTATGGGTGATACAACGTGGGATTCCCAGTCATAAAAACAAAGTCACCCCTTACTAAAGCCATCTTTTTCTTTCTATACTCACCACTGTGCGAGTTCATCCGCTGCATCCACGGGTATATTTGAACACTTGGTTCCTGAGACAGAGTCTCGCCTGGGTCTGAAGAGTAATCCTGGGTCAATGAGCCCCGTGTTTGCTCAAGGCTTTGTCTACAGCTTGGAAGCACATCCTTGTCCTGGTAGAACACATGTGATCCATATTCGCACGGTCCTCGGCTGGACCCGAACATCACGGTTTCTTGTGTTGAATAGAATGGATTGGCGTATATCCGGTTCGGGGCCACGGCAGCGCCATAAGGCGAGAAGTGTCGCACCGGGTCGTAGTTTGTCGAGCTGAGTGGAACATTGGGCAGAACTTCTTGACCACCGTTTAAATGGCACGAGAGCGACGGGTTCGAAAAATAAGAATTCATAACTTCAAAACACACATAGGCTATACACGCCTTTTCTCTCACTCCTTCCCCTGATCTCTCTTTTTCTCACGTATTCGTGTCTTTAATCACAAGTGTTGTATAAACAGGCCTACTTTTTAATTGATTTCAGGACAACCGGCAGAGAATATGTACGCAGCCTAATGTTCCCAAATCCTTTGATGACAATGTCAGTTGATCACTTAAAAACTGTATAAAATCCTATAAAAGATCCAATAAAAACTGGAAGCATCAATAAAATTGCGAAAATAAGACGGCCTTTTTTGTGCCCTGTTATAGCGCATGCACACCCCCTTATATTGAGATATTAGATTATTGATCATCTCTCTCTCTCTCTCTCTCTCTCTCTCTCTCTCTCTCTCTCAATTTTTCAATTTCAATTTAAGTGTGCTTTATTGGCATGACAAAAACTATACATTTGTATTGTCAAAGCAATTGCAGCTGGGCTGCTTACAAATAGTGCACATTTGAATTAACAGAAAGAAAAATAATAATAGGAATAGGAATAAAACAAATATTTAAAATGTATTAAGCATTTAGTGCAAAATCTCTCTCTGTCTCTCAGTTCGCTTAGAGTAAAAGTCGAGCGATATTATATATTCAAATAAGTTTAATATCTATATATTACACTGAAAAAAATATTCATTGTATTTATTCAATTGTAGGTAAGTGGTTGCAATCAATTTATTTTAGCTACATTTAAATAAATATACATATTTAAACGTATTTTTATTTTATTAAATGTAGCTAAAATAAATTGCGACCACTTACTTTAAAAAAATTTTTTCAGTGTACATATATATATCCCTAAACCTAAAGTAAACCTAATTTGAGGGTTACTTGTACAAATAAGCACAAATCACTGGCAGACTATGTATCTTTTTTTCCTGTTTTTTTTTGGGGGTCGTCAGAGTAATGTCCTGTAATACAGAATTATGTTTACAAGCCCCACCCCCTGTAGAATAAACGAGATTAAGGTTTAGTAATAAAATTAGGTAATTAGTGAATAGCCCTATCTTATTGGCTATCTTAAAATCAATTCGCCTAACAACGACGTCGTATAATTAGGCGTATTGGTTGTTACAACAGTGTGATATTGATTTGGACCCTATGGTGTGAATGTTTGTCTACAAAAGTTTTAAAAATCTCAATACATTTTTTCTTGTGGCTGAGTGATAGAAATGATTTATAAACACTATTTCACGACTGTATTTACAACCATACCAAGGATGATTATTAAACGTAGATATCGTTTTATCGTTTTCTCAAGCCGTCTTGCCACTCGGATAAATAACCTGTGTACATGGAAAATAACGCGTTTCATGGATTAACATTTATATTAAATTATACATATATTTTTAGCCAGTTTAGTTCTCTGGTAACTGCAAATTCACCAATATGGTAAATCGGATAAATCAATATATTAATCTATATCAGGTGAAAACACATGTTGGCTATAACATTTTCGACTTGCAGATTCGCTTAAATGAATGCTTCTTTCACCCTTTGCTTAGACTAGAGAGATGTGCGATCTGAAAGTCGCGCAGACACATGCCAGCTTCTGCTGGACTGACTTTAGCAGGTGTGCTGCAATCTTACACGTGACACACAGACGTCCTTTTTAGAAGCACGAGGAAGTCTTGAATAAGTCCATGGCAGTCTTGTCCGAAGGGAACATCCTGTTTTTCACTGTACGATCCCCCCACACACACACACGCACACACACAACATCCCGTACAAAATAACATAAACAAATAAGGTTCTGTTACTTTAATGACGCATTATGCATTATGGGGGGGCGGGGGATCTCACACTCATCCAGACCATCCCATACACCCACAACAAATTCTGAAACATGGACAACACTATTAGCCTATTTGTATGACCATCACATGAAAAGGTCTAAGTCTTTAGTCAGAGAGAAAATAACTATGGAACATTCCATTCACCTATGGAAAATAAATAAAGGTTCTCTTTTGAACAGCACCTTCACTTCCCTTTTCCTTTTCTTCATTTTCTCCAATATCTCTGTCACTCCCTTCTTTCTTGCACCTGTCACTTCTTCACCAGCAGGTATACTGTTACAGAACTGTGTACTTGTTGCCAAACAACCACCTCATTGCAATTTGTTTGCACGTAATGTTGTTATTTCTCTTCAAATGACTTAAATACCCAATATTTAACAAACCTATAATTCATACAAATATATTAAAACAAATTTTCTAAAGTGCCTAAATGGCAAAATTGGTACATTGGAAATCTTTATACTGAACACACTATTGTATGTTTGTTCTGATGTTTGTTTTGATATTTTTGTGTTGCTGTTTGCTCTAGCTCCCTACCTTTGTATGCAATAAATCCATGTGAATATCTGCCTAATAAATGTATTAATGTAATTAATTCCAATCAATAATGATGTCCTTTAGCACAGTATTCTGACTGATGATAATAATGGGGTGCTACTGACAGCCTAACATGTGCTAGCAGATTAATACTCAACTAGGTTAATAAAGACAAAACTACAGTATTTAAAGATTAAACGAATCTGCACTTGAAGCCCTGAACAGGTTCGTAATTTTGCTACGTTTAACTGTTTCTTCTTGTCGTTTCATCTCCTTCCTCGAGTCCCGCGCATCGACTCTGTTCAAAACCGTTTGACGGAGGCAAGGAACCGGTCAAGACTAACCGATTTATGATTTATTATAGATTAATTAGGGAATGCCACAATCGGAAATGATCTCGTAGGTACGACGGCGTTTTAGTGCCACATAAAAAAAAAAAATAATCTAAGATTACGAGATTAAAGTCGTAATATTTCGAGAATAAAGTCGAAACTACGAGAATAAAGTCGAAACTACGAGAAAAAAAGTCGAAATGTTACGAGAATAAAGTCGAAACACTTCGAAAATAAAGTCGAAATGTTACGAGAATAAAGTCGTAATGTTACGAGAATAAAGTAGTAATATTACGAGAATAAGTCGTAATATTACGAGAATAAAGTCGTAATGTTACGAGAATAAAGTCGTAATGTTACGAGAATAAAGTCGAAATATTACGAGAATAAAGTCGTAATATTTCGAGAATAAACTCCTAATATTTTGAGAAAAATCACAGAATTGCTAGAAACAATGGATGTGGAGGATTTGGTTAAATTAGGATTTAGCAATAAGGAAATTCTTTGTCTTTTGGCGCATCAGCACGGAGTTATAATTAGTAAAAGGACACTGCAGCGGTTATGTAGGAAACTTAATTTATTCAGAAGAAAATAACGACGTCGCCAGTACTTCAGCCGGGGTCCCAACGCGTTGTGGCATTATGGCATATTCGGAGACATCGAGCGCGCCGAAGTTCAACTCCTTCAGGGTCGATTTCTTTGATCACCATCCTCATAGTCTCTTGAGAAACAACATATCCTCTTCGAATAGCACGCAGATGTAACCATCGACCACTGGTCGCCATCTCAGACTGCACAAAAGAGGCAATTTCCTCAATGTCTGTCTGATTTTTTCTTCTGAATAAATTAAGTTTCCTACATAACCGCTGCAGTGTCCTTTTACTAATTATAACTCCGTGCTGATGCGCCAAAAGACAAACAATTTCCTTATTGCTAAATCCTAATCTAAAGTAGGATTTAACCAAATCCTCCACATCCATTGTTTCTAGCAATTCTGTGATTTTTCTCAAAATATTAGGAGTGTAATCTCGTATTACTACGAGTTTATTCTCGAAATATTACGACTTTATTCTCGAAATATTACGACTTTATTCTCGAAATATTACGACTTTATTCTCGCAACATTACGACTTTATTCTCGTAATATTACGACTTTATTCTCGTAACATTACGACTTTATTCTCGTAACATTTCGACTTTATTCTCGAAGTGTTTCGACTTTAATCTCGTAACATTTCGACTTTTTTTCTCGTAGTTTCGACTTTATTCTCGTAGTTTCGACTTTATTCTCGAAATATTACGACTTTAATCTCGTAGTCTTAGATTTTTTTTATTTTTTATGTGGCACTAAAACGCCGTCGTAGTAGTACTACGGCACATTAGGAAGGCAAAAAAAAAAAAAAACTCAGGGCAGTGGGCCAAATCAGACGTCTGACGTTACATGACGACTATGTCAATTTCACGAAAGCCGTTGTTGAATGTTTATTGTAACATTTCTCTTAGCCGTCTTCGGTGATTTTGAGAACCCGTTACTTAATTTAATTTTGTTTAGCCTATTGCATTGTGATCAAAACGGAATGTTGTCTTATGACAACATGCAAAACAAACACAGAATTTTCCACTGGTTCTCAGAGTGTAAATTAAATAGTAATTAATGAAATAAAGACACGTGGAGTGCATTTGTGCAGGGAAGTGTTTCAGTGCAGTTCTTTCTGTGGCCTGTACAACATTCCCCTGGAGGCAAGCCAGATAACTGCTGTTATTAACACAGACTGCTGCGAATAGAGAACATTCAGCCCAGAAATATTTGGTGAAAAGTGCCCAATATAACATATATTTATATCTAACATTGACAAATGAGAAAAAGAGCAACCATGTAATTATGATATGACAAAAATTGGGTAAAAACCACAACAACAATAATAATAATTGTAATGCAATAATAGCCTAAGAAAAAGAAGAATGCATGCTTAATTGTCTTCAATTAGTTTTTTAAAGGA
The DNA here is from genome assembly GCA_027564155.1 of Gymnocypris eckloni scoliostomus. Lineage (NCBI taxonomy): Eukaryota > Metazoa > Chordata > Actinopteri > Cypriniformes > Cyprinidae > Gymnocypris > Gymnocypris eckloni. The sequence goes on from CM050431.1 coordinate 26,003,155, forward strand.
CAGGAAAATAAAGGTTATATTACGCTTATTGTTACATAATTACTAAAATAATAGCCTACGTGATCTTATTAAATTTAATTCATAATAATCAGCTATTAGTAATCATACAACTTAAACTATTTATTTAATCCAGAACAAAGATGTAACTAACTATTACAGCAATCAATATATTTCAAATTTAAAATGTATTTTTTTTATTAATTAGTTTGCATACAAAGGATACATTCTGTTGTGAAGCGCGTGGATTTAGTATACATTTATTTATGTTCAAGACTTCTCCATTTCCATACATAGCTTATTAAAATTTTAATAAGTTTTATCTGTTAACATCTGACCGAACTCCTGAGAAGAGATGATGCCAACCCCTCGGAGAACCTCAGAGAAGGCCAACCATCAGCGATTATACTGAATTAACCACATTTTGACATAAGTTAAAAATATTGAGTTTCTATAATATAAATCTATTTTTAGAAACTTAATTTCCTGTGAAGTTGCTTTGCAACAATTGTATCGTAAAAAAAGCACTATACAAATAATCTTGAACCTGAACATTAGTTAATACACTGTGACTTAACATGAAAAGTTTGATTAACTAACATGGTGACACTTTATAATAACTGCACACTATGAATCATTAGTTAAGCATTAGTAAATAGGTAATTCATCCTTTATAAAGCATAGTTCCAGCATTAATAGGCATTAGTAAGCCGTTTATAAATGTAGCTATATATGTTTTGTTCTTGAGCATATATATATATATATAATGTTTAATAATTGTATTTTCATACTTTATCAATGATCAATTTAACATTTTTTAATTATTACGTTATTTACAAACCAGTTATTTAGGAGTTGTCCGTGGTTCATAAGATCATTTAGAAAGTGTAAGTATATTTTAATGTATACTTAGATTTAAATCGTATTATTTAGACACGATAATTGCTCAGTGTGTTAATAAATGCTTTATTAACACATATTCCTGCTGTAATTCATGATTAAGTCAGATAGTTATAAAACATTTAGCAGTTGGCAGCCATCTTTTTGTGTGAGGTCATCTAAAGTGAGGAATATTTATAGCTTTTAAAGTATTTAAAATGCAGATTTAAAGGCTCATTTATCTCCCAAACAGAAAAGCTAAAATGATAACTAGGCCTGTTGTGATTTAGCTCAGAATAAACAGACATTCAGTATGCAAAGTGCTCAGTTATGTTTCCTTCAGTTCAAAACTTTAAAGTTAGCAATAAAATAGCACAGATGAGTATGATCTGCATTCCCTAATAAAAAACAAAACGACTGCCCCCCTTAGGCCATGACTGCCTAATATATATGACAACCATAATGACATACCCAAAGCTCTTTTGATGTAAATATATGGCTGATTATCAATATCTGTATGTAAATTGTTAATTCTGTTTCATAAATAGAAAATAACTGTTACTGTTCTTTTCTTACAAGGCTTACTGAGTACAAGAGATGCATGCATACAGAATCTAACAGAAGTGCACCACAACAAAGTATAATCATCATTTTGCACTGCTCAGCATTACAGTCCTGGCTCAAGTCGCCAAAGAGCAATCAGTCAAGCAATCGTCAATGACTTGATACTTTGTTGTTCCTTGCTGTTATGTATAATTGAGAATGAACACTTCCGACACTTTCTTCACACACCGGATATGAAGTATGTGCCCATTTCAAGAATGAATGCTGAGAAATGTATTCCAGATTTAGTTGGAAATGTTAAGAAGCATATTTGTGAAACCTTGAAGAAAGACAGCTCCAACTCAGTGACTGTTGATATTTGGTCAGACCACACTTTGCTCTCATACCTTGGAATTACTGCACACGTTTGCAATACTAGTGAGGATGTTTACAAGCTGGACTCATTAATTTTAGATTGTAGACATTTTCCAAGTAGATATACTGGTGAAGACATCTCAATGGCCTTTGATGACATAACAGAGCATCTCGACTGGTCTTCAACGAGCCCAAAAGGGCCCATGTTACACTTCTCTTTGTCTCCTTACACTGGCTACCAGTTGCAGCTCGCATCCAGTTCAAGACACTGATGCTTGCATATAGAACAACCACAGGCTCAGCACCCACCTACTTTCACTCACTATTACAAACTTACATCCCCTCCAGAAGTCTGAGATCTGCTAGTGAGCGACGCCTCGTGGTACCATCACAGAGAGGCTCAAAATCACTCTCCAGAACATTCTCGTTCACCATTCCTGGCTGGTGGAATAATCTTCCCACCCCTGTCTGGAATGCTGGATCCCTGTCAATCTTCAAGCAACAACCGAAAACTCATCTCTTTTGACACTACTTGACTTGATCCTAAATGTAACCCCCAAAAACCCTACGTCTTTCTCTTTACTTTCTCTTTATGTATTCAACCCCTTGCTAGCTTGCACTTATATTTTCAATGTGTATGTTGCATCTGGTTGGGTTGTGTGAACACCAAAGAAGGCATGCTGTGCTAACTTCTATGTGAGTAGCTCCCCAGACAGCAAGCAGTGTCGGCCCAGATCCGGCCGACATCTGGCCCGCATGGATTTCACACGAGCTAGATATGGGCTGGATCTGGGCCAAAACTATGTTGCTGTCTGAGTCTCTGTGAACAGTTGCCATTAAATAGTAAGAAAGTTTTACGGTAAACCCCTAATTGTATTCTATTGTGCTGTGTGGGCCGGTGTGGTCAGTTACCTTCAAGATTATCTGTGTTTTCAACTTTGCTCTCTTTATTGTGGGGTCATTTGTAGGGAGGAATATGCCCTTTAATTTGAGAATTCAATGTATTTAACTAGAGAGAGATTGAGGGAAGAGTTTGTCTTTTATTTCCTTTTCTTTTGAAGCTAAGGTATTTTTCACAAACATTCAGTTAGAGTTTATTTTGTTTGTTATTTTGGCTTTTTCCTACAGAAGTTCTAAGCGGCCATGCATTATTATAATTTTTCTGTCTTGTTTTCTCGTGATCACGACATAACGAAAGTTGTTTTGTCGTTATCTCGACATAACGAAAGTTGTGGATCTCAACGTAAAAAACGTTTTCTCACGACGTAATTGTAGCTATCGCGAGAAAATCCCGCACCTTGTGAATGTTTCTGGCGAATATTATGGTGTACGCGCTAGCGGCTGATATCTCCATCATAAAGTTATTAATTTCCTGCAGCAAATATGGACTTTATCTCTGCATTGAGAGAGAGGGGCGTCCCCGAGGAAATTGAATTTGACTACACGTGACTACACGTTCAGGGTCACTATATTGTCTTCCATGATAAAGTTGCAGACCCGACAGCCTCCTTCTCAAGTGTCGAACACTTATGTGTAAGTCGTCAATCACTGACAGACACAGAGCTATTTCAGTTTGAGTGAGTCCCTGATCAAAGTAAAAGCGAATACGATCATCCATGATGCTGCGATGATGCTGCTTCTATAGCATTTTCTCATGCCGAATACACAGAGAAAATTAAAAGTCGTGATAACGACAAAACAACTTTCGTTATGTCGAGATCACGAGACAATTAAGTCGTGATAACGAGAAAACAAGACGGAAAAATTATAATAATGCATGGCCGCTTAGAACTTCCGTATTTTCCCCTCCTGAAGCCTTATGTTTGTATCCCACTGATTCATTTAAAATAAAACTTGTATATCTTTTTACTTTTAAACTGGTGTGGTAATTTTTGCTTGTCCTGGGACCTGGAGACAGGAGTACTCTCACTCTCTCCCGCAATTTATTGTTACACTTATTTCCTTCCCCTAGACTAGAAAGTGGGAACGTAACTCTACAAAAATCTGGTCTGTGGTAAAGAATTAGAAAATGTGGTGTTTACATCCCGTGAATGGAACCATCTTCAAGAGCTGAGTGCAATTCTTGGACTATTTCAGAAGCAACTGACCTAAGGCAAAAAGTCTGTGATAAGCACAAGTTAAATATGTCCTGGTAGGGATGCACATATCATTACAGAAACTGATGTAGAATGGTACAGTCTCTGTGAGCTCATCCAGATCTGTGGCAGCTGCTTCAAAAACACTCCAAATCTGTGCAGTTGAAGCAGGCTTGTAAATCCCGCTCTGCTCCATTAATCCATCTTAAAATAGTTCTTGTTACAGGTTTAGCCGATTTTAGTTTCTGCCTGTAGGTTGGTTTAAGATAATCCAGACAGTGATCAGAGAGCCCCAAATCTGCCCATGGAACAGAGTGATATGCATCTTTTACTATGGTATAACAGTGATCAAGTATATTACTGTCTCTAGTAGGGCATATACAATGCATTTTACATGCCCTACCAGAGACAGTAATATACTGCTTGTATTTTGGAAGTTCATGGGAGAGATTTGCTTTATAATGTTTTGGACTTCATTTCCCAGAGTGCAGCTGAGGTGGGCGGTTCATTGACATGTGCATTTGTTATGGTTTATTACACTCACACACTCAACTTAAGTCTCATCAAGATCATAGACACATACAAGGACATTGAAGACCTCAGGTGATCTGATTCTTCAATAAACCTAATTTTGTATTAAGGTAAGAGTAAAATTTATGCTGATATTTGAACTATGTTGTTTCTGTGACATTTTAAATGTAGACAAAAAAAGAAGAAAAAGAAATCCCTTCTCTCTCTCTCTCTCTGTATATATATATATTTGAATGTTAATTTTATGCTGTTCATGGTTAAAGTCAGTGTAGCTGAATTGGTGGAACATCTAAACCCGAGGTCATAGGTTTAATTCCTAGGGAGCATATATAGTGATAAAATGTTTGGCTTGATTCCATTGTAAATTAATTTGTGAGAAATTGTCTACCAAATGTAAATGAATATGTGAAATGAGTGACATTTTACTTAATGAAAAGATCATCATAAGTAAAACATTGGCTGACTTATACAGGTGTCAATATATCTAAATAAGATTTTATATCTGAAAAGTACAATGGATTTTTACACAAAAAAGCCACAAGGGTTATATTATATATTTAAGTGCATATAAAATGATTAAATTGAAAGATTAGAAATGTTGAAGATCAGTAAATGATGATGAGTACAGGCTATTTGACTTGACTGCTATAGTAAACATTCAGAGAAGGCATGCTGTTACTCTCATGCAGTTTCACAACACATGGAAATCTAATAGCAGTACTCGGAAGTGTCCAGCATTGCTGTAGTTTGTAGTTTCATGGAAAGACACTAAATATAGTTGACTACACAAAAATGATTGTACTGATTCACATTTCCAGTTAGTTTAACCTCACCTTTAGTTATTTTGAATCACCGGACAGCAGTGTTATGGTCTTCAATGCAGAAAAAGTTACAAAACAAGTTTTCAAAGTTTTGTCTTTTTTTACACACTGTTTGACTGATTTCTTTGTCAGTGCTGTCATATGACCTGATTTATAACAATTGCTATGGAGGAAAAGAGAACTGTGACTTTCCGAGATGTTGCCAAGAGCTATTTTTCACAGACAAGGGTGGACTGTCGCTACACTATAAGCAGACATCACAGCTGGAGCAGTCATGACTGGATAGGTCTGTTTAAGGTAACTCCTTTACTGAATTAAACACTGTATTTATTTAGTACAAAACTAAATATATAAAAGGATTAACCTGCAAAGCAAATACATGTTATGTTATCTTGTTTCACAGGTGGGATGGCTGACAGTGAACGATTACTTCACTTTTGCCTGGGCTCTATCACCAGAAGGGTACCAAACAGGAACAGATGCAAACTGTAGTGTGGCCTTTTACTGTATGTTTATATTTGATATATAATATATTATTTTATTTGAGTTGAATTATATACAGTAAGCCAGTGTTTATGAACCCTGTTCCTGAAGGCACATACGTACACATTTTGGATGTCTCTCTTATCCAACCCATCCATTTTAAGTCTTGGGCTGTGTTAGAAGTCTCCCCCATACCCTCATTCACTATGCCCTACATTAGCCCGTTAATACTACCAAAATAGCATGGTTTTGCCAGCCCTCTTAAGTCAACAACATATTGAAAAATCGACTCACTAGCAGCACGCTGTCAGAGCTTTAGCCGTGTCTGCAGGAGACTACCCCCGACTATCACAAGTGGTGTGATCATCTGCATCTTCAGGGAGTGCAAAAAACACACTGTCCTTCGGCACCAAGACAATAAAGGAGCATGGCCATTTTCAACTTCATTGGGACAGTATCGGGGCCCAACAGGAGCATTTCAAGAGACGTTTTCCATTGCTCCATTGTGACCATAGGTTCGCCAGGATGGGGCAAAAAAGAGGCTTGGGGGAGATTCTTGTCAAGCTCTTTCACATCACTGAACTGTGTGAAAACATTCAAGTGTCAACTTCGCTTCCTGTTCCGAACCCTTAAAGTAACCTTCTATTTTATTAATGTAGCAAACTCATTACTTTAAATTACCGTTATTATTAGTCTAATTAAGCATGCAACCGTCCCCTCAAATTGTGTTTTAATGTAGTGTTTTAGTTTAAAAATGTGTAGTGTTGGTGTGCCTTCTGGTTTGGGAAACACTGCGGTAGCCTAAATGTAGTTTGATACATGTACAGGTCATTAATGTTGTCATATGTCCAACATTAGCATAAACAGCAAGTGAAATAACAACTGCAGTTCTTGGTAGAACAAGAACACTCAGTTGCGATCTGATACTTTGTAACTATTGCAACACTACTGCAAGTGCCTGACATCTTTAAGGCTGTACCAGGCTGTTTATGTTTGTCACGTGTTTTGGTTTTAGGAGTTTTCTGATCTTTATTCCACTCTTCCTGCCATCTTTCAGCATCTTATCTACCAAAACCTGGTGGGGAGGCATATCAGTTTGCTTATGTGGATGAACGTGGCGAGATATGTGCAGTTAGTTCTCAGTTTACTTTTTGCGCTCCAAGACCTCTGGATGAACTTGTTACACTAGAGCAGGAGAAAAATGGCGAGGAAGAGGAGGGAGATGACCTAATGGTGGTGGTGGTGCCAAAGGCTCTGATCCTGCAGGTGGGGTATTCTTCAACATAAGAGACCAGAACCAATGTGACCATAACACAATTTAAATTACCCTAATTAACATTTGGACACCTATCTATATTTAAATATGTCTAATAACAAAACAAAGTTTGATAGGCTTTGAATAATGAAATATTTTTGTTGAAGTTGTTGTTGGTGGAACTACACCTGGGATTGCTCTCTTAGGACAACTGTGTGAACTTAAATGGAAAGGTGGAGTTAGTTAGGGTATAGCATAAATTACAGATATATTCTGTATACATGTTTCTGTATTTAGCAATGATATCCAGATATTTTAAGTGTGACTTTAGTGTCCAAACATTTTTTATAGGCCAATGTATCAGTCATAATGCACAAAGTTGTATTTGACCAATTATCTGCATGCTTTTAACTATTTCTGGTATTTCTACAGAATCTCTTAGAAAGATGCCAGCGTGAGTTACATGAGCTGCGTAAGAGGTTTGAGGCTACTGATGCTGATGTTGAGAGAGAAAAAAGGAGATGGAAAGCTGAAAAAGATGAGCTTGAAAGTGTAAAGAATGAGATGAAGAGTCAGATTGATGAGCTAAAAAGCAATCTGAGGCGAAGCACTGACAAAATCGAGGAACTCGAGCAAAAACAAAAGGTACAATATATTTTTGGCCATGTTTCTGGATCACCACTAATCAGAAAAATAAAGACACATAGACCTACCCTATATGAAACTTTAAACTTTGTTATATTTGCTTTCAGGATGTACAAAGCACTGATGAAAACATGGCTGCTGAACTTAGTGGGCTGCTAGCAGAGAGAGATGAAAACCATCAGCAAATCAAAGAACTCCAACAGGACTATGCCACAATGACTCAACAAAAACAGGGCACAGAGGCCGAGCTTGACAGGTAATATGGGACCCATGCAATCTTCACTATACCACAGTTATTCTTTGTTTATGGACTGTTTATTTTTCTGAAATTGAACCAACTAATTAAATAAAATAGTGTTTTTGGAAAAGAGAAAACAGCCATTTTTCTCTGCAGAATGAAAGAAAGAGTTAAAAAGATGACCACTCAAAGGCGAGATGAAGAAAAGGAGAGGAGAGATTTGCAGGTGAATTAAAATAACATATTGTATTCAACAATAGCATTTGCAATGTACATTGGAATATTTTCTGCATTCTGTGAGATTAATTATGAATAATTAACTAATTTGTTTTTACAATGTTAACTAACTAGCATTGCATGGACTAGATTACATGGTTAACATGTGAATGAATATTTTCTCTGCAGATAGAGAATGAGCAGGCACATGCTGAGCTGCGGACCCTGCAAGAGCGTCTGGAGGCCAGTGAGCGGAGCTCTGATGCCCTCCGCAGGGACCTGGGTGAGCTAGGCTCGTTGCAGAGTCACAGCCATGCAGAGCTGCATCAGGTCCGACTTCAGTCTGCACAGATGAGTTTACAACTGTCCCAGGCCAACCTGGCACTGCGTGAGGGGCAAGCCACCTGCGCCCAGGAGAGGGAGACTTTAAGACAAAGTGTAGAGGTAAGAGAGAGCTAAGTTATAATAAGAAATCTCTTCTCACACAAACTACTATTACCACTTTTATCAGTCCAGCCACAACACCACTAGTAAGTATGTCATTCTCAGTCTCTGTGCTCTTGTTAAAGTTGGATAAGGATCGTATTCAGAAACTGAGCCGTGAGCTTCAGAAGAAGGAAGAGTGGCTCCAGGAGGAGAGAACCGAGCGAGAAAAACTGGAAGTGGAGCTGGGGAACGAGAAGGACTGTAACCGGGTAAATATTCCATGACACATGCATAGCCTATAATTAAACTTTCACATCAGTCAGAGCTTTCTGGATACCCAGCACACATGTGGGTCAGATTACTGATCTTGGAGCAGCACCAGTATGAGGCAAGAGATGCTTTAAAAAAACTTGTAAATAAGCAGACCAAAATAGATTTTAAACCAATATCAAAATGCATGTATATGTTTTTTCCCCTCATCATTCATGTTACTGGATGCCACGGCACACTGGTTAAAAAATATATTTGATCTTTTGACAAATAAGGGATCAAAAATACTGCAAGTTTCATACATCAAAAAATAGCATTTGTTGAAACCGCTTTCAAAATGTATTGTACTTCAATCAGCATCGAAAGCAATTCGATGCATGGAAAGGAAATCTATGCAAACATACCTCAACATATTTGCAGGTAAACCCCCAGGAAAAAAGAGGCTTTTAATGTTCTGTTGACTCGTTCAGACAGAAATAATTTGTGCATGATAGCTCGTTGTCAAACATTAGCTGATACCACAGGGCTTAGTCATTCTGAAGCTAGCCGAAGTAAATATTTGCCATTGATCAGAAATCGTTACTTGGGAGCTCGAAACACTTCTTCACAATGAATCTTCACAATCGTCTATGTTTGGGTATCTGGTGTAGTAGCTGAGGTCTTCTACATCCATAGATGCAGAAGTGGGCTGGTGTGGAAGAAATGCAGAAAGTTTGGAAGAAAGGTCCATGATACTTTCAGCTAAATCTTCCCATGATGGTCCTTGAGAAATAATCTTTGGTACCATCTTGGCATCTTGTTACGTGTTTTAAAGTTAAAAAAGGGGATGATGACGTAACATTTATGTGAGGCACAGTTGCTGTGTGTGAAGCCAGAAAAAACCAAGAAGAAGCGGTACAAACGTTTCAAAACGTTTATTCATATAGAATGAAAGATTAAGTGCACGTCAAGATCAAAAGAAATAACTACAACAATAAAAGGAAATAAACAGGAGTGTTGCCAAATCAACGAAATAATCAGAACATAACTATACTATCTAATTTTAATCATACCACTAAACTAACTGACAAAGAAAAGAAAATGTAGAAACAAAACCGAAATCTTCAGCGGGTGCGCCGCCTTAAATAAACTACACTAACTAAAAAACAGAAATACAATACTGGCAAACACTCCACGCCTAGTTAACAATAACATACCTCCCGTGTTAGCTGGGCATGCGCTTTCACAAGTCGCGTGCTAGGCATATGCTATGAGTCTAACAACAAAACTCAAGAGAGTGTTACTCATGTCTCTAACGCTCCAAACAGCGGTTACATTTTACAACAAGGCATCTCCGTGAAGGCTAGTCAAATGAGATCTGGCGGAGATCTGCCTCTCTTCTTGTGAATGGGGTTTTTAAACCCAGCAGCGCAGTAGTGGATTGGTGGAACAGCTGATGACGCGTGCCCATAATGACGACAGCCAACGAATGAGCAATCTCCACCTGAAAGCAATGAATGAAGAGACAGAGCAAGGGAAACATACACAAAGACACATGGCACGTAACACATCTTGATCCATGTTGAGTAATATTACACCAAAAGTACTAGTGTGAAAGACCCCTAAGGGGCCACTCTCATGTTGTGTCGTTGCAACCAAAACCATATATTTCCATTGTACTAACGGTCACAATTTGCTGCCGGAAGGAATGATGGAGCCGTGGATAAACGAAACAGTCTTTATTATAATCCAAACACAAGGTAATCCACACTGGTGACGAGGAAGACACACGTAAAGGAGGAAGACACGTATAGAGAGCCAACAAAACAGACAGCACAGACCTTAACTTAAATACATGGGGTAGCAAGCTTAATTACGAGACACACCTGGATGACATGAACACAATCAGACAAGGGAAGAAACTGAGTCACGGAGCACATGGGGAGGAAAAACAGAGCAATCACAGTCCAGAGGTGGGACATTAACATCACCACAGAAAAAATTACATAAATAAAAACACTGGAAAAGATTGACCATACTCTAACATTTTTGGATTATGGGTATTGGATAGGCATTACGAATGGTTTTAGACTTGACTCTTCTGTAGTCAATGAAAAAACAGTAGGATCCATTTGGTATTAAGAAAAAAGGAGAATCCTATAGCAATTTTAAGTTGGGATATTATCTCTTTCCTCATGTAAAAGCTGTATTTTTCTAAATACCCTGTCTCCTGTTCTGTCTACCCTGTTGTCATATGTATGTTGTGTATGTATGGACAGGTTGATGGCTAATTTCGCTGGTACTTGTACTAGTGACAATAAAGGGCTACTACTACTACTACTACTACTATTAAACAAAAGGAATGGAAAGCTGTTACCTTCCTGGGACTTCAACCATATCAGTAGTCAGAGACATCCAGGGTGATTGATGTTATCTTCAGAAAGTCAGTTCCAGGAATGAAAGGGAATGTCAAGAGTTCATCATCCATAATGTAGGTGTTGTCGATGAAACTCTGTGACCTGTGTGGTTGTAAACCTGCGAAGTCTGCTCCCACTGGTTACTGTGTGAGTGTTGACAAAGGCATACCATCGAAACATTATGATCATTAACCAAAGAGTCAGAATATGGTGGAAAATACGTTTTTACATTTTTGAAACGTTATACGTGAACCTCAAGGAATATATAAAAAAGGCATGTCATGGCCCCTTAGCATCTAAATAACACTAAAGCAAACATAACGACTTTGGAAATATTTATAAACTTTTCAAAGTTTGATATGTCAGAAATGTGTTTCTGTGGCTCAGTGGTAGAGCATTGCTTTAGCAGCGCAAAAGGTTGTGGGTTCAATTCCCAAAGAACACAGATACTGACAAAAAGTATATAGCCTGAATGTAAGTTGCTTTGGATAAAAGCGTCTGCTAAATGTAAATGTCTTTATTTATGGAGACACAAATAGCACCATAGACCCTAAGAATTTCTTGATAATGACACATATTTTGTCATGATAAATACATTGAAATGTAGTCCCACCGCAGACAGCATACAATGTGATGAATGAAGTTTTCACTGTAGTCTTTGGATATCACTGCATCATTTGTGTAACACAGGAACTGAGAGCCAGTCTGAGAGCCCTGCAGAAGGAACACGAGCAGCATCAGCTGGAGAAACAGGTGAAACCTTTCTGACTGTATGCATATTTCTGACTGGTGCTATCTTATCTGATGCCATGCTGACTGACACTGTTTTATTCACAATCAGGAGCTCTTAGATCATATCCATGTGCTGGAGCTGAGACTAGACAAAGAGACCGATGCCAAGTGGGCTGAGGCTGCAGCTTCTCCAACATGTCAGTCATGTCGTTTCTTCTTAAACATTGTGTAGGCATACATATACATTTAGTAAATGTAGTGCTAGTGATTAGGGTTGCAAAGGGGTGGAACATTTCCGGTAAATTTCCGGAAACTTTACAAAAATCCCAGTAAGTTTCCAAAAATCCCGGAAAGTTTCCAAAATTCCCAGTAAGTTTCCCAAATTTCAGGAAATTTTCCAAAATTTACTGGAAATTTTTCAACTTTTTGCAACCCTACTTGTGATATTGTAGTAAATCTTCATCTTATGTCTTGCAGCTAGCATTGATAGCCCTGCATCAGTTGAAGAAAATCCACCGCAAGAGTCTTTATCTGAGCAGTCTTTATGTGCGGCAGATCGTGAACAATCCAGCTTTCATGGGTCTAGAGAGCAGAGCCAAAAGAATGATGAGCTCGATATGATGGTAAGTAACTAACATCAATGCACGCACTCCCAGCTGATTGGGTGCCAAGACCTATGTTTATTCAAACATTGCAGAGGAGGGGATAAAAGACAAATGTTTCGGCTATCTGCTATTGTCAGTGTGGCAGTTCTTTGTTTCGCAAGGATTTTATAGTAATCGACAAACATCAGGTGATCATAATTAATCAGTCCACAGACTCCAGTTTATCATCCAAACGAATTAATTGTAACAATAGCTCATTAGGCAGTCTTTGATAATTAGTCTTTGATGTTAAACTGTAGATTGATTAATTATGTTCACCTGATGTTTATAGATTAGTCGTTACGTTATCAAATTGATTTATCATTGAGAAACAAAGAATTGTCACACTGATGACATGCAAACCAACCTTTGCAAAGTATCACAAAATGAAATGTGCTTTAAAATCAACAAAAACTTGTTTTTGTATTGTGTGGCTACAAAGGAAGGATGTTTTATTTGCAAAATGATCCAAGGACTCAAATAAAGTAAACCAAATATATCAATTTCCAACAACTGAAAATATGTTACAAATATTTAGCAAATTATTTAACTGTTTTATTTGCAATAATTTTTAATAACTACAATTTGCCACAATTTTAAAATACAGTGGCACCAAAATGCATTTGGATACTTTTGGACGCAAACACCACACATTTGAAGATGTCTGAATTTCTAAATCAAATGACGCTGGAGCTGTTGAATGAGATTCACTCTTCAGAACCACTCTTTTAACACTTCCATTACATTCACAGGATAACCACTGTTCATCTTTTACTAGCATAAGAACATCTGACAACCAGGAAGCGTATATTTTGAATAATATTTTCATTCTTCTAACTATAAGAACCTTTGCAACTACAGTCATTAGAGGATCACCAGTCTGTCTAACTAATATCTGCAAACATTTTATTTTATTTTATTTGGTGGTCCCCCAAAATACATTATATTAATAAATTTGCCTGTACATGCACATTCTACTAACCCAACCATAATCATAACTAATATTCTAAATGGATATCTAAATTGTTTTGTTGAGATCTACAAGTTGCAAAGTTAATTATAGCTAGTAGAATGTCTAAAGTGGATTGTTGAAATAAAGTGTTTGAAAGTTAAAATAAATGCTATTTGGCTTAATATATTTCACATATAATTAAATGACATGTATATTTTATTTGTGGCTCAAGTGTCCAAATACTTTTGTGAGGGAAATGACATGTTCCAGTTACTACAGTATGCACATTCAAATAAAACGTTGTATGTAACTTTCTTTGTACCAAATCCCTTACAAAAAGCAAGAGGATCTAGAAGTGGAGCATCATTCCAGCATCATTGCTGACAAACCTTTACTGCTTCCTGAACACAACCACAGTGTATCCAGGTGATTATGATGCACAGACTCAGGAGTTTACCTGGGAAAGCCTGCTAACATCTGTGTATTTCAGGAACACAGACTTGTTCCCTGTGTTACATGTTACAGTGTGTTTTCAGTGTGCTCTCTGTCTCCCCGGCAGTGGTCTTGCTGACGCCCCTGAGTGGTGAACCAGATGTGAAAATGAACCTGTTTACACCAGAGCATGGTCATGTGAAATATCAAAACCCTTTTCCAAGCCGGCTTATTTTATGGCCAGTGTGTAATCGGATATATTGTGGGTGTTCCAGTGTGAATGTGTTTGTTTGTGCCAATGTTAACTTCCTTTAAGAGTAAGCTGATATACTGGAAATGTAGATATGTTTTCTAGATATTCCACTTATAGTATACATGCATACATACACAAATAATTAAAGGCAGTAGATTGAGTTACACTTTATTTGAAGGTGTCCTTGTTACAATGTAATTATACATTTAAGGACTGAGTAATATTTATTAGCTACATGTACTTACTGTGTGGTCAGGGTTAGTATTAGGGTTTGGCTTAGGGTTACTTGCATACAATTATGCATAATGCATTTTTATTGTAATATTAAGTACATGTAACCTGTAACATGTAAAGTGTTACCGTGGATTGTTATAATTTAGATGTAGCATAAATAAGTCAGATGAGCTGCAATTTTAACCAATGAGATAATTTAGTTATGAAATTAAATACTGTAATACCTTTTTTTTTTTAGATAGGTGTGCTGTTATGGTTACCTGTTCTATATAACTTGACAAGGACGTAAGTGCTTTCAGGTGCTAAGTTTGAGCTGCTTTAATTGTTTTAATTATTGTTTTCACAATCACAATTGTATCACTCTATTTATGATGCTGCTATGCTATCCATCCTTGATCTTAACTATATATGTGGTCCTCAAAGCTGGACAGTTTGACATGAAATTATTAAAACCGTTAAAAAAGTAAAGTAATATGAAAAGTAAAATTAAATTACAGTTTGAATTTGTACATTTAAAGGGAAACTTCTGTCGAGCAATGGACACAATTTTGGACGTGAATGCTGTTAAGAGTTGTTTTGGTGCACATGTTGTGTATCTATTTGTTTTAATTATAATGTTGTCTTGTACTGGACATTAAAGTGGTTTGGCACATGTGTTGTCTAGTCTGTTATAAACACCCTGCATGTTTATAATTATTTTCATCAGCTTATGATAATAAACAGTACATGGCATCCACAGGTTATATGCATTGAACTGTTGTTGGATTGCTCTCTTTAAATCCTTTCACCATCTCTCTGTGTTTTTCTTTCTTTTATCAGTTATCTTATCCTCTAACCACACCAACATCACCCCCTTCTCCTCTTCCTCATCTCTTGTGCTTTCTCTCCTTTCTCTCTCATTATGAAATGCATTCCAGCATTAAAATAAGAAGGAATGAAATATAAACCCTTTAAATGACCCGTAGCTCTATTTGAGGCAAAATAAAAAAACTGTGTTGGATTTGTATTTTGGATTATTGTAATTGTTTTCATTTTTATATTTTCTGAATGACTTGATTTATACTTTTTAATGGTTATTTGATGGTGTGGCAGATTACTCAGCATAAGATAATACAGCAGGATGAAATCAAACCTGAATCTATGAAACGCTCCCGGTGAAGAGAAAACACTAAACGCTCCCTCTCCTAGTTCAGCAGGAACGTATGACTGGACAGAACTTGATGAGAAATATCTTTATAAAATCAAAACATTTGGAAAACAAAGTATTTAAAAGAAGAATGTGGCCAGACATTATGTAGACATCATTTAAAGTCATTAATACTTAAGGACTTTCACTTGCTTGTACAGCAAGACTCTTGTAACAATTTCCATAAGTTGTGCAAGGCATTTGAAACATTGTTTTTTTTGCAAGGCACATAACCGAGACAAATGCTAAAAACAAAAAAACAAGAAAATGCTGAATTAGAATGAGGAGATGAGGCCTGGTGGGCAAAAATACAAACAAACATGAAATGCTATTATATTTAAAACATGTTACTAAAAATAATAATAAAAATAGGCATCCTTTTTACAAGAAAGAACATAGTTGGTGAATCAATAGGTAACAGCTTTTAGAAATGAGAACACAAAGAAGAAAATACAAACAAACAATGATCAATACAAATCATTTGGTAAAATTACAATTATGCATCAAAACACAAACTTGTCTGTGCAGTTCTAACCCTTAAATGACCCAGCATGCTTCCTATGCTTTAAAACCCAGAAGAGACCAAGTCACAGATAAAATGACAAACAGGTAATATACACATATTCCACACCAGACAAGTATTCTTTATCAAGGAAAAATTGGACCTCTACTGCACTAAATGGCAAAATAAAAGCACAAAAGATAAACACTATTTAAAAAAACTATAGAAAAGCAAAAGTTAAACAAGTAGTTTTTAAAGCAAAAAAAGCAGAAGTCTCTAATTAAATCCAATATTCATGTCTAATTTACAACACATACATTGAGTCTGGAGGGGAAAGAAAGTATGCCAAAAACATTTTCTCTGATAATTTGCAAAAACATTAATATCCTGTGTCCTTCTTAAATGACGCTTTGCCATGGACTGCTACATTTACACATTTATCAAAGCTGAACTGACTTGGAAGGGTTAATGCATTTCTAGGGACTTTGATCATATTTCCAGAGACATGGCTATGTTCTCTTGGTAATAACATACACACAATATGTGGATGCCAAAACAAAAACTGCACATTTGTCTTTGGTCTGAGAATGGAAGTATAGACGCCAGAAGAGATCAACTAATTCTGTGGAGTAGCACCGGTTACTGCGGCCACATTTACCCTGTCACGTGTCCGGATCAGTGCGTTTACATGAAGCTGCTAGACTTTATCATCACTGCAGACTTATCCAGCATACTCTGTGGTAATCATGCATTCATTCTGATCTGAGATCTATGCAAATCATCTCATTTTGTTGTCTGAGCGCATCTACATTTCGGCTGATCATTACAATGGCGGTACATACAGACTGTGAAAGATAGACAAGGCCAAAAACCCTGTTCATAACATGCATCACTGACTACAAACAGAACAAAATGTAACAAGACAAGGATAAATAAGCAATAAATAAATGCATAGTATAGTATGTATAGCCTATGATGTGTTTGTTTATATTTGAAAATATTTTGAAAAAGTCACAAAGTCTGAGATGTCCTCTCGATGTGTTCAAATAAAAGGGTTTGTAGTGACACAAAAGTAGAAAGGTGAAAGTAGAAAAGAGATATCTTTACAGTTTTAAGCAACTAGTATACAAGTATGCATGCACGCATCTTATCACCCTAAACCATATGGCTCTATCCCAAATACCGTGCTGTGTTGCGTCTATATATGCAGCAATCAGAAGCTTATGAGTTGATTTGGTAACACTGCTCTGTCATGTGAGGAGGTATAACGTTGTCATCAGTGGCGTGCACAGACCTTAGCAGGGCGGAAGGACAAAAGGAGAAAATGCTATAGACTACAGAACTCACTATAGAACTCATCTTGTAGGGTGATTTTTAATCAAAGCATCCTACTTCTCACCGACAAATAACTGTTAATATAGTAATATCATGTTATTAATACCATGGTACTCTTTGAAGGATGTTTGAATTAAATTTGTAAATCCCATGGTATATGAATATGGTAATCAATCAGTACCGTGGTATTCAGTACCATTGCATGTTACCATACAGGTTGTTGTACTGAATGATTACCATATTCATATGAAATATGAATACATGGTGGTCCATGGATGCTGGTATAGAGTTTAAAAAATGGTTACGCTTAAAAAAATCTTTGGTTAAATTAGACAAGTCTTCTGTTATTTATGATATTGAATTGTACAAAGGGACAACTCTTATAAAGTTGGTAATTCTGACAGACTGATGCCATTGAAATTTGAGTTTTATCCATTAACATAGCATCCATTAAAGCAATACACACTTTAAAACTCGTTTATTATACAGCTCAATTATTTTAACAGTTGTTTCCCCCTATCTGCAAAGAAACGAATGTATTTCTAGTCAGTTATCACGAGCCTGAAAGGAACAGTTTGTGCACACCACTGCTCATGTTTGCTGAGATGCTCGGCTCATGATTGACACTTTATCTACATATCAGTGTGTTATTGCTTTTAATACCTATCACACAACTCTTCTAAATCCCAGAGAACATTTGGACATTTTAGCTTCAAATTGGACTTTTTGCTTAATGACATAGAATAGCTGAAGATCAAATATATGTATAGTGCACGCATGCTCTGAGACATGTAGATCACCTTTGGTCCTTGATTTGCCCTGAGTCAAAGGTTGATTTGTTATAATGTGATGTATTCTTTTTTTATCATCTTTAAATTACATTTTATAATCTTCGGTCACACTTTATATTAGGGGACCTTAACTACTATGTACTTGCATCAAAAAACAAGTACAATGTACTTATTGTGTTCATATTGTATTGCAGATCACTTCTGCTGTTATTGAGGTCGGGATGTGGGTGAGGTTAGGGACTGGTTTAGTGCTATGGGTAGGTTTAAGGGTGAGTTAAGGAGTAAGGATGATGGGTCAACAGTGTAATTATAAATGCAATTACAGAAATTAATTACAGATATAATTACATATAGGTATTTGTAAAAATACAAAGTACAATGTAAATACATGTAGGTACACAATAAGTGCATTGTACCAAACGATTAATTTAAATGTAAGTGCATAGTAGTTAAGGCCACCTAATACAGTGGGACTTAATCTTCTAATGCCCAAAACCTAAAGTTGGTGTAAGTGTCACATTTAGATGCAGAGTTGTGTGGCTGGAGGGCTGTGAGTTTGGAGTGTTTCGTAAAGATGCACGTCGTCAATAACACATAATAACAACTGAAAGAAGAAAATATTCTAAATGAAATATAACTGAGACAATGCAACATCAAGATATATATACAGTTGCATTATGCAGTAAATGAATGTTGTGTTGAATCGGTCATTTACTGTGTGTGGTTGTTTGCTGTTCTTTGTTTAGTTTTTTTCTCATTGATCACTTCTGATTATGTATCCATATGCAGTCCTTAAAAAACTATGTTTCTCTTACAGAACAAGGCTTTGGGATGCATTCTAAAATATTTGGCATCTCCAAACGAAGTACAAAATATGCATACAACAAGTAACTTCCAGATATGGCACTATGGCTTATTTTTCTCTTTTTCATTTCTCTCTTGTCAGTTAGAGAAACAGCGTCTGAAGTAACAGCGTTGGCATGTTCTTCAGGTTTTCTCTTTTTACAATTCATTTTTACTGCTTTTGAAAAGTTGAGGGAAGCTAGATGTGCAAGGTTGTGCATGTTTTATGGGAAATTGCTTGACAGAATAATTTTGTTTGTATCAGCTGATCAGGTGTCTAGAATACAATGTCTTCCGCTGTTATCTGTATGTATCAGACATGCATGCATACTGTCCTCCAGCGGTCACTGTGCTCTTCCTGTCGCACTCTTTCTAGCTCCGCCCATGTCCACTTGCAGGTCCCATTCCTCATCCTCGCTGTCCCCTGCTCGGTCCCGTCCCTCCTCTGCACACTCATCATCCTCGTCCTCTTCCTCCTCCAGAGCAGATTCCTCATCCCTCTCACGTTTGATGGCCTGGACGGCGGGAGGCGGCAGGGGGGCAGAAGCACCGGTGTCTTTAGAGTCGGAGCTCTCCTCAAAGAGCTCAGGATTCTCCAGCATCTCTCTGATCAGAGGAGGCATGGGGCCTGGGATCTCCATCTTTAGAGTGATGGCTCGCTCTGCTCCTAAACACACACACAAAGATGATGTGTTTTAATATCTTCATTTAGGTCCATATTTACATATTTATCATCAGTGTGTAGCAGAGGTGTTCTCAGGTCTTAAAATATGTACCCGACCCAAACTTCTTGGGACTTCTTGGACCCGACATGCATAAGTTGAAAATTGAGTCTTATAACTCTTTTTGTGTCCATTTGGCAAAAGCACATTTATTTAAAATAACCCGTGATCCAAGGCTACTAATGTCAGTCATAACCTGTATCTGAGGCATTTGCACCAAAACCTGATTGAGTCTCTGGTCGGACCTCGGATTTTCAGATTTATGAGAATTCGTGAAGACTTTAATTGTGTAGAGTAGTAGAGTAGAGTTTGCATCGAGTAGAAGTAGTGTAGAAGATATCAACTAGGCGAGTGCACTTTAAACATATCGCAATGTAAAATTCCAAGACTTTATCACATTCTTCATACTGAGTACCATACAGGCAAAAACAATACATACCTTTAGTGCTGATGCCTCGGAGGTCAGTGACCTTCATCAACATTCGTGGGAACATGTGAGGTTTGTTGGGGCGTCTCCGGCGAGCGTAGATCTTTAACGCCTCTAGCAGAGGTTCCTGTAGCTGGTCCACCCGATGAGGTTCCTCCAGGTCCATGCGGTCTACTCATTCAGCCAGATGTAGAAAGGCATGACATGTCAGTCAGAGTTCAATGACAGCAGAAGGAATAAACCAACCATGGAGTCAAAATGTTTAGCAAAGAAGCAGGACTCCCAGAGCAACTACTGCTGAAGGTGCAAAGATTAAAACAGCACTCAGAGATAAGATTAGCACATCACAGAACTTACTCAGCTACTTATTGTTAACCTAAGTCAATTGAGTTTCTACCTGTAAGTAGTTGGAGAAGAAGTAAATAAAACACTGAGCGACAGCAGTACCTCCGCAGATGAGGCAGATGGCGCTGAGGAGCCCTGTCTCTGTGTCGTCCATCTCCAGGGGCAGGAGCTGCCCGGCGAAAGCAAACACCAGCTCTGTGAGTGGGCCAAACCTGCGTTGTGCATCTGTGTTCTGTTGAGGGTCAGTCCATCCGAAAAGGTCATAGTGTCCTGTTCTGGAGTGTAGCGAGTACAAATCCGCAACATCTGCAAAGTTGAATTTCACAATTAATAAAAATTAAAAATCTACATGAAAGGGTACAGTGCCTCATTTCTTTTCTCAGAATCCCATGCCATGTGACTTGAAATTTGAAAGGCCAATTCACACTGCACTAACAGACACAGAAAAAACTGACAGTCACCATATTACAGTATGTCACCCTCAGATGTTCCAAAACCTGACAAACAAGCGCTGACCAATGCCAACAGCTGGTGTCTGTGTCTCTCAATGCAGAATGAATCGGCCTTAAAGTGACAGTTCACCTGGAAATAAAATTCCTGTCATCATTTGCTCACCCTCAACTTGTTCCAAACCTTTGTGAGAAAATGTATTCTGTTATGCAAGTAAATGGCTACCATCTGGTTAACCTCATTCTGCAAAATATCTTCTTGAGGCTGAGTAAATGCTGACTTTTTGTTCTTCTTTTTTTTGTGAACTATCATTTTAAGATGTGGCATCTATTGTATGATTTACTACTTAGAACCATGCATTCCACCAACTTCCCTTGTGCTACATCTAGTTTTTCAATGCAAGAGTGTGTTTTGTTTGCACTGCCCCTAAAACATAAAGCTGAAGTTTGTATTTTATTTACCAGTATATCAAGGCAGGCAGATTTCAGTAAGGTGATCTGGTCTGCAATGGTGAGTGAAGTAAAACCTGGCAGACGTTTGGCAAACTCCACAATCTTTATAATGCACTTTGTGGAGAGCTCACTGAACTTATCCCACAGTCCAAGATCCAGCTGAACCCTATGATCCGCACTGGAATTCTGAAATACAAGAAAAACAAGTTTACTTATCCATACATCTCCATACAATTAAACCAAAATGTCATAAAAAATAATCACTGTTAAATCACTGAATGTAAATTCAGTGTTCGCATCATGTGTGTGTGTGAACTGGTATATATGGTTTATGAGGACACAAATCTGTATAATAACATGGGAATTACAACATGAAGGTGGTTTATGAGGACACTGCTTATGTTCCCGTAAACCAAAAGGCTTAAAAAACATACTAAATGGTGGGGTTTTTTGACAATCTAAAAATGCACAGTATCTATGCATAGATAGATGTGTGTGTGTGTGTTTGTTTACAACAGCAGTATAGGCTGGCAAGTACAATAGGAGATATGCATAGGTGGACAGAGGTTTCAGTGTAACTGGTTACATTTCAGTTTTGACTAGTCAGCTGAACTTTTTGTCAATTAATAATTCACAGTGCACATATCTGTAATGCAATTCTGACCTATAATATTTCACATAAAACATGTCTACAATGCAATTATGACTAATGCAAATCCCAGGCTCATAATCCACCAATCACAAGTACATTTTTAGTTTTTATTTAGATTTCAATAATAGTAGTTAGAAATATTTGTTAAAGATTCATCCAGCAGCAATTATGTCTTGTCATAATAGCATACGGATATTATAACATCAGTAAAATAAACAATTTTTGTTCAACTTTTCCTTTCCCTCTGGTGCTAAGATTATTTACTGGCACTGTGTGTGGCTCAAAGCACTCACTAAGAGTTTATAGCAATGACTGGGGATTTCATATTTCATATAGACAGACAGGGATGGATGGATGGATGGATGGATGGATGGGATGGATGGATGGATGGATGGATGGATGGATGGGGATGGATGGATGGATGGATGGATGGATGGATGGATGGATGGATGGATAGATAGATAGATAGATAGATAGATAGATAGATAGATAGATAGATAGATAGATAGATAGATAGATAGATAGATAGATAGATAGATAGATAGATAGATAGATAGATAGATAAATGGGTCAGTACATGTGTAATGTTATGACATTGGCAGGATCTTGGCCTCGTGCTTGTTTAGCTGACAGACAGAAGGATGTGTGTGAATATGTGTGAGACTCACAGTCGTGTATTTTCCGAGCTGACAGAGTGAAGGGAAGGTTTCCCTGTGTGCTTTGCTGACTTTATTAACCAGTTCTTCCAGTTCTCCACTCAGCTCGTAGCTTTCTGGAAGAACCACCTCCTCTTTTATGTCCTTCTTTTTCTTATTTCTGTCATTCCGGACCGCTTAAAGATAAAGAACGACACAAAATGAAGCCAACCTTACAGCAGACATGAATAATAATAATAATAATAATAATAATAAAAACATGCTACTCATGAGATTTAGACAATATAATTTCTTTAGGGTTTTATTCATACCAGGTAGTTCAGAACAAGACAATCATAGATTTGCTTTTCACACGCTCATGAATGCTAGCATGTCTTTATTGGTTGTGTGAACTGAGAACAATATAGATGGTGACGTACTGCTCGGAGTTTTACCTTCCTTAGACATGCCAACCTCAAAGCACTTCTGCAGCCGGCAGTACTGGCAGCGGTTCCGTGTCACCTTATTGATCTGGCAGTTTTTGTCTCTGTGGCAGGTGTACACCATGTTCTTCTGGATACTGCGACGGAAAAAACCCTGTTATGAAGATAAGTGAGAGAAAGAAACACAAAAATGTGGGCAGAAAAATAGCAAGTTTAAATTCACGATTCATGTTTGAATTTAAAGGGTTCATGAAGTTTAGATCATGAAAATTACTCAAAATGTTGTGTAATAGAAAACTTCAACAGAAATCAGCAGAGGGCACTAAAGAGTATGTTTGAACAAAAACAGATGTCTTAATCTTGGCAGCATCACTAGGTGGCAGTACTCAAACAATCACAAATGCTTATTACACGTAATAGAAGTCTCTGATTTGTCTAAGTCTTCACATTAGGCTGCATTTTCCCACTAAAGTGTTCAAACATGATTAACATTGGAAAATGCATTCTCAGGTTTTGTTTTGTGTGTGTCATGTAATTAAAGTGCATTCGAAGTTTGTCTAAAACAAATAACACTCTTCATAGAATGCTACTTTCATATTATAGCTTCTTTAGCTTTGGGTTATGGCTAAATTAAGTTTAAAAAGCCAAATGCATATTATATTAACCTACATTAAGTAACATTTAAGCTTTGTCCAAATAAAATCTGTGGATTAAGTATGGCATGGTCTTATTGTAAAAAAAATAATACATATTTATTGTTTGTTTGTTTTTGGGGAACATATTTTGTTTGATCAACTTTAAATCAAAGTGTAAGGTTTTTAAGGTTTGGACCAAATCATAAATTTAATTTGAGAAATAATAATTAGTGTGGATGTGGATTAGTGTGGATGAACTAGTTGGTCAAAAGTATAATATATACAGTGCTCAGCGTAAATGAGTACACCCCCTTTTAAAAGTAACATTTAAAAAAATATCTCAATGAACACAAAAACATTTTCCAAAATGTTGACAAGACTAAGTTTTATATAACATCTGTTTAACTTATAACATGAAAGTAAGGTCAATAATATAACTTAGATTACAAAATTTTCAGTTTTACTCAAATTAGGGTGATGCAAAAATGAGTACACCCCACTGAAAGTCTCTGGAGCAAAGCTAAATTTTAGACTACAAATGTCTAATTTAACAAGAATTCAACAACAGGTGAGTCTAGTTATTCATTACACAGGTGACAGTTGACTATAAAAGGGTGTTACTTAAAGAAAACCCCTTCCCATTTCATGCTGTCAGCAATGGCACCACATGGAAGAGAAATGTCACAAGACCTGAGAAAGAAAATAATTTCTTTACACAAGAAAGGTGAAGGCTACAAGAAGATCAGCAAAGCTTTACTTATCAGTCAGAATACTGTAGCAAAAGTGGTACAAACATTTAAAAAGATGGAACTGCAACCATCTCACAGAGACGCCCAGGTCTCCACGGAAGTTAACACCTCGTCAGGAGCATCTTCTGATGAGAAGGGTTGAAGAAAATCGACATGCAAGTTCACTGCAGTTATCTAAAGAAGTAGAAAGCCAAACTGGGGTGACTATTTCCCATGACACAACACGGCGACACTGCAGAGGAATGGCATGCATGGGTGCCATCCACGAAAGAAGCCTCTGCTAAAGCCCAGGCACAAAAAAGCCGACCTAGAGTTTGCCAGGGCCCATGCTGACAAAGATGAAGACTACTGGGACTCTATACTCTGGAGTGATGAGACCAAGATAAATGTTTTTGGAACTGATGGCTTCAAAACTGTATGGCGTCGCAAAGGTGAGGAATACAAAGAAAAATGCATGGTGCCTACAGTGAAACATGGTGGTGGCAGTGTCCTTATGTGGGGCTGCATGAGTGCTGCTGGTGTCGGGGAGCTGCATTTCATTGATGGCATCATGAATTCACAAATGTACTGCTCTATACTGAAAGAGAAGATCCTACCATCACTCCATGCCCTTGGTCGTCGTGCACTTTTCCAACATGACAATGATCCTAAACACACATCTAAGGCCACTGTTGGATTTCTGAAGAAGAACAGGGTGAAAGTGATTCAGTGGCCAAGTATGTCTCCTGATCTGAACCCAATCGAACACCTATGGGGAATTCTGAAGAGTCAAGTTGAGCAACATTTTCCGTCCAGCATCCAATCTCTAAAAGAGGTAATTCTTGAAGAATGGAAAAAGATAGATCTGGCAAAATGTCGCCAACTTGTTCATTCCATGCCTAGAAGACTTGGTGCTGTCATTAAAAATCATGGAGGCCATACAAAGTACTAGATTTAGTAGTTTTTGTTGTGGGGTGTACTCATTTTTGCATCACCCTAATTTGAGTAAAACTGAAAAATGTGTAATCTAAGTTATATTATTAACCTTACTTTCATGTTATAAGTTAAACAGATGTTATATTAAACAGTCTTGTCAACATTTTGGAAATGGTTTTTGTGTTCATTGAGATATTGTTTTAGATTTAACTTTTCAAAGGGGGTGTACTCATTTATGCTGAGCACTGTAGGTGTATAGTGTGTATAGTGTGTATAGTGTACTGTATAGTATGTATACAGGTGTATAGTGTATATTGTATATACACACTGTATAGGTTT
Source organism: Gymnocypris eckloni scoliostomus (assembly GCA_027564155.1). Lineage (NCBI taxonomy): Eukaryota > Metazoa > Chordata > Actinopteri > Cypriniformes > Cyprinidae > Gymnocypris > Gymnocypris eckloni. The sequence continues at coordinate 26,028,994 of CM050431.1, forward strand.
TGCGTACCTTGCAGCCCTCACAAGAGCTGACTCCATAATGGTAGCCAGAAGATTTGTCCTGGCACACGAAGCAGGGCTTATAGACACGAGGAGGGGGAGGTGGAGAAGGAGAACTGGGAACCATCTCATCTGAGCTTGTGCTCTGGGTCTCCACCGCTGCAGAAATCAGGAAGAAGATTATTATTGGTGATTACAAAGGTAAGAATCGGTTGTTGCTATCAAACTTTCTGCCCACACAGGCAAGTTCTGCACTGGAAACATCACCACTCTTAAAACATTTACAAATCTATTTATACCGTTAATATGTTAAAAATCGATTTACACTTAAAACAACAAAGGCACTTTCACTCCCTGTTTCCTGAGTACATGTCTAGAGAAAGCCTAGGTGAAGTTGATAGTTTACGATACATTTGTCATTATTTAACAGCACTGCACCATCAAAAATCATGACTGAATTGGAATGTTTCCATTTGAAAGAATATTATCATATTTGAAAGAAAGAGACACAAACTGGTTGGTTGATGACTGATGTTGTCAAATGCATTAAGAGGCATCTGCCCCGGGGTCTGAACTTGAAGATAAATATCAAGTGAGCGCACAGTGGGGCAGAGGTGTTGAAAGAGATGGATCCGAGACAGATGGATGAATTGATAATATACTTTGACTGACACCTCAGCATGTGTTTGACTTGCTGTCACGCACCCAAATGGTACCACAGTCAGATTCATAAACAACCCGGACACCAGCCATTCAGACGCAGACATATAATCTAACACGGTTTGCCCAATTTAAACACCACCGTGTGAATCCTGTGTAATATATTTTGTGTAGTTCAACTTTCACCTCTAGACACCCTCCCCTCATGCTCTTGTTTCCTGGACCCTAAATTCCTCAGGCCTGGATGACTGGCTTTTTACTAGAGGTCCAGTCTCAAGATCGCCCGTAAAGCCCGTCTGTGGTCTGACCGAGGCCTGAGGCTTGCATGACCGGCACTTTATTGGCAGTGAGCCATTCACACCAGCAGCAGCTGTCCCCTCACTCTCCACTTGTAAAAAATGAGAGAAAAACAGCTAAAACTGGGTCTTCAGAACTCCAGATTTTACGGCCCACAGTGGCTTTCGCCCCCTCCTCCTACTGAATGGAGCGGATCCTCAAATGTGCCTCTCATTCTCTCTTTCTTCTCCTCCCTCTGTCCTCCACTCTCCCTCCATGGGCACCGTTTAACAAGACCAAAACGAGAGAAGGTATAGATCTCATAAAGAAACAGAGAGACACATGAAGAATGTGTGAGAGAGGGTGAATTTCACTTTGACCTTGGCTTTGACAGCAGCTTTGGCTTCTCGAGACATGAACATGAACCGAGAGTCACGTAAATACTGTCAATGATCTAATCGCAACATCAGCTGAGATAAAATACGCAATATTGATGATGCGGCATTTGGCAAACTATGAAAGGACATTTTGTTTCCAAACACCACAGAAATCTGTGGTAGAGACGTTCCAAAGTCACAACCCAATTTTTTTTTTGCCAACAGCTGATATTGAAACGTCAAAATATATGGAGCTTATTCCGGGTAGATGTCGTATATAATTTGACTGGAATGAAAGCAAAGCTGTGAGAGGAACAGTTACAATACAGTATATTAATCCAATCCGATTCATGAAACAAAAAGCAGAGCACATTTCTGTCAATTGTTTTTAAAGCTATATAGCCAAATTATGCGTTCCGCTAATATATCTTAATAAATATACAAACACTGATTAAAAACTAACTAAATAAAAACAAAACTAACTAAATAAATCTTGAGCAGCAAATCAGAATTTTGAAGGATCATTTGAAAATGAAGACTGGAGCAATGTTGCTGAAAATACAGCTTTTCATCACAGGATTAAATTATATTTGAAAATATATTCAAATAGAAAACAGTCATTTCAAATTGTAATAATATTTAACAATATTACTGTTTTTTACTGTATTTTTGATTAATGAATAAATGCATCCTTGGCAAAAAAAAGAGAAAACAATATATATATATATATATATGAGCGCACACACACACACACACACACACACACACACACACACACACACACACACACACACACACACACACACACACACGTAAATGGCCTACTTGCTGAGTTATTTGATTGTTGTAGTATATTGTGTAACTTGCAGTAAAGTGGGTGTTCACACAGAACATTCTTTTGTTCACAAACAGACCGAATGGAACAGAACGCAGTGTCACAAGATGCAGTTTTTACAAGTTGAACTCATTTTAAATTGACACAGCATCTTAAAAAGCAATAATCATTGCCTGGGGGCTGAAAAAGACACCTGTCTGATGCATATGTATGTAGATTCACCAAAAAAACTAAAACAAGTTACAGTCTCTGTAACATTATGTAGGTTAGGGTCAAGCACTGGGATGGTGTCTTTTTCTTTTTGTGCAGTTCTGTCATGCATATCAACACGTCTAGGTCTCTGGAATGCTGATAGACACAGTTCTTACACGTAATGTTCTGTGAAACACAAGGCCGAGGGTGATGGGTGAGTGAGTGGCTGAGAACGCAACCTGATCACAGTGTTTATGTAGTAACTTTGGCTGCATTGGCTTTATGTGTTTATGTGGCAGCAATGCTTGAGTGACAGAGCGGTTCTGAAAACCTTCAGTGCAAGACGAGCGGAAATCTGGCGCCACCAGAAAAATGACTGACAGACAAAAGAGGAAGAAAGATGGAATGCTATTCTGTTCCCATTTCATTGTCTTTCTTTGTTATATTTGACATGCTAGTTTTGACTTGTGGATGATATATGGCCGATTTTGAAATAAAGCATTCAGAAGAAACTGAATTTCTAATTTGGCTCTTGATTTCAGAACAAACGGAAAATGTATAATTCCACTCTAACTTCTGCTCAGTCATTGTTTTATGGATGGGATTGAATTATATTTGTCACATTTAGACTTACTTCAATTAAAGCAGTGATTTACACAGACAGAAAATGATTTAATAGTTAAATTGTTAAGTTTTCAACCACTGATCTTTAAAAGGTTTACATTTTCAATACATATAATGTAAAAACTGTACATGGGTTAAGATTTGTTTCAGGGTTAGTACCTTGTTACTACCCATTACTGTAATCAGTACAATAGTAGGCTATGTACAATCAGAATAGGGCTGTACAATAAAGTGAAACCCATGTCATAATGAATGTACTAGAAAACAAAATAAAAAAAAGATTGATGTTATTAAAGCATTTAGGAAAATTAAATGCATGAATCAGTTATTGAATAAAAACTAAAATATGGAAATGGAACAAACACTGAGATCACTGTCGAAATACATTTGTTGTGTATGTCCACTATATGCAGCTTGAGCGAAGGCAAATTAGTCATTAGTACACTCTAAAAAGTGCTGGGTTAAATATGGACAAACCCAGTGGTTGGGTTGTTTTCCATCAACAGTTTTAAATGTTTAACCCAAACGCTGGTTCATAAACAACCCAATCGCTGGGTTTGTCCATATTTTACCCAGTGCTGTGTTGTATTTAACCCAGCATTTTTAGAGTGTAGTCAGCAAACAGATTTTAAGTGAACACAAAACTTTTTATACAGAAGCAAAGATGAAACCTTTAAAGATCATTCAAGAGCTCTATAATAGTCAGATGTGTGGATCTGTTTGAATAGTTTCTTTCGTCTTGTAGACAACAGTATTTGTCTAAACTCCTTTTAGTCAAATGCTGACGTAATCAGTTTTATAGGCTTTCTGCATGTTGTTAGAATTTGTAACATCTCACCAACATTCGACTTGAAGTGCTACTGAGAAATGTAACATGTTGGGTCAATTCAGGTTTGCCTCCAAAACCTTATGTTAGGGTTTAGATGTTTGCTATATGCTGTACATGCCAACGTTTCTGAACATTTGGCTTGATGGATCGATGCATTAAAACCTCATTTGATTTGTTTGTCATATTAAACAATGCTCTGGTAAACTAGCCAGTGGTGTGCTCTGATCTCTCATGGCGTGTACAGACCTCCATGGACCTCTATAAGGGCAAAGAAAGTATTACTTATTTAATAATTCACCTGTTGTTAAAGTATAATAAATAAAATTGTGTCCATATTCTCCAGGGTTCCTTTAGACATTAATGCAAATGAAAGAAATGGATTGAAATGCATATATACTTACACATATCTATATCCATATAGTCCAGAAGTCATACTAATAAGAAACTTCTCACCACAGGTCAAGAGATGTAGTTCTCGAGACCATGGCTGAAGATGATGAAGTAATATTTCTGTATATTTATTTTCACGTTACCATATAAAACAGTGAGTATCGAAGAGATAACTTAATCAATCATTTTCTATTGTGATGTAAAGTTATGTTTGAACAGCTGAAAAGTCATCTCTTCCTCGAGCACTTTACTATTTCTTCTGTCCCTCCCTGCTCAAGCTAGACAGCGTTTGAAACTGTATTACGAGCACTGTTCATGTTTATTACCTGCTTATGATGATTGTTGTATTCCTCATTTATAAGTGCCTCTGGATAAAAGCATCTGCTGAATGACTGCTGCACAGCACAGTTAAAGGAAGCTCCACTCAATGTTTAAAATATTCATTTATAGTTTTAATAATATTTTGTATGTATTATTAGTAGCAGTAAGAGTAGTCTTTTATCATTATTATTAGTAATAGTGTAATTAATTAATATTCATATTTACTATACTGACCCGTTCTCAGGGCCGTAGCCAGCATTTCAGAAGGGAAGGGGACAGACATGTTATATATAACGTTACAATATAACATTTCTGTAATATATATAACCTACAAGTCAAAAGCTTTTGAACAGTAAGATTTTTGTAAATGTTTTTTAAAGAAGTCACTTCTGTTCACCGAACCTGCATCTATTTGAACACATTTTAAAACATAATTCAGCATCATCACTCCAGTCGTCAGTGTCACATGATCCTTCAGAAATCATTCTGATTTGCTGCTCAAGAAACTTTTATAACTATTATTATTTTCAATATTTAAACAGTTAAGTATTTTTTTTCTGGATTATTTGACGAATAGAAAGATCCAAAGATCAGCATTTATCTGAAATAAAAATCTTTTGTAAAATTATACACAATACCACTCAAAAGCTCAGGATTATTCAACAATTCAACAGTCAGTATTATTATTATTGTAAAAAGATTTTTGGAAAATAATTATAGAATTATACATTTATTTAGCAAAGATGCTTTAAATTGATCAAACGTGATGATAAAGACATTTATAATGTAACAAAAGATTTATAATTCAGACAAATGCTTTTCTTCTGACCTTTCTATTCATCAAAGAAACCTGAAAAAAATATCCTCTGCTGTTTTCATCATCATAATAAAATGTTTTTTCTTAGCAGCAAATCAGAATATCAGAATGATTTCGGAAGGATGATGTCACAATGATGCTAAAATTTAGCTTTGAAATTACAATAAATTGCATTTTAACATTCAAATAGAAAACTGTCATTTTAAATAGTTAAAATATTTCAAAATGTTACTGTTTTGCTGTACTTTGGATCAAATAAAGGCAGGTTTGGTGAGCAGAAGAGAATTCTTAATGTTCAAAAACGTTTGACTGAAAGTGTATAGTCAACTTTATTTCTCTTAACTTAATACTTCACTTAATTCCTCTCTTATTTCTAGCTTTTAATTGGCTTAGAAATCAGATACACTGCTGGACAATAACCACTAATAATGATAATAACATAATAATGACACTATGACATAATAATTATATGAATAATAATGACAATGTTTTATCACATAATAAGGCAGAATAGTTTATAAACTATATTAAATGCCATGTCAATTAGCACTGCATTGTTCATATACTTTATTTATTACCTGGAGATGACTTGAAAACATATATTGTCGCAATCGCATGTTTAATGTCTTCATGTTTCCAAACGTTTCTGTTTTTCTGTGAAAATAACTGTTTTCATTCAGCGATAGCTGGAGCTTTTGTCCATATTAGGGATTTCCTTTTGTGTGCGAGAGCTTCCTCCGGCGTCGAGTATGAATGAACACACACTGCATGTAATGAGTGTCTAGCACTCGCCTTATTCAGGGTCCGAATAAAACATCAGCTCATGCACAGACTATCATGTCTCTCTGAATGTAAATCTATATTTATTCACACTGGCTCTTCAAAACCTTTATGCGAACGTGGCGTGACAAATTTACGTGATATTAAAAGTGTGTGTGTGTGTGTCACGTCCCCTACGTGATCTACGCCCCTACCCATTCTGCTGTCTGCCTATGACCAGACTGTGAACATGAATAAAGCTGAATATTAATACTGTAGATAGAAACTGAGGTAAAAATGAGAAAGAGAGTTGGCGGCGATAGCCTTGTGGGCAGTGCACCGACATACAGCGCCGTTATGCTACGGACGGCCCGAGTTCAAATCCCAACTCAAGGACCTTTTCCGATCCTGCCACCCTCTCTCTCTCTCTCTCCCTTTCTGTAAACTCTAAACTGTCCTGCCTTCATGAAGTCAAAAATGCCAAAAAATACATACAATTAAGAAAGGGGATGCAATGACAGATGAGGATAAAAATGCATACAGTAAGTCACACATACATTTAAATCTATTACTTAACCATTATAGTCATTATTGAACATTATTCATTGGCTGATAAATGTTACAGTATTTGATTCATATGATGTTAGGTCCAGACATAAGAAGGCCTGTGGCTGAATCTTCTGCATTTATCACTCTGTGGCTATGTATTAAAAATAAGCATATTTGCAAGGCATTTCCATAGACATTTTCAGATTTTCATTTAGACTTTTATGTTTGGTTGAAGCACCTGCGGCCTTGTTTATAAAGAGTGCGTTTGCTCAGATTTGATTTGAGAGAGTGTGTACGCTTAAATCCACACCAACACTCATATTTGTAAAAACGTCTTTGACATGGAAAAGTGCTTAGCGTCACGTCAGGGTCTGAGCAGACGTACGCACTTTTTCTTGTAGGAGTTCTGCAGGTTTTTGAAAATGTAAGCTGTTCTGAATGAAACCATTCATTTGCATAGATTTCACATCTGAAAGAGCGGCATATGTGTGTTTTCTGTTCGTATGTTCATGTTATGAATCACACGTACGTATATTTAAGAGATGATCGTGAGATCAAATTTAGGATGTTTTCTGTGCAACATTTTATAAATGAAGCCCCTAAACTTGCTGGAACAGTGCCGTGATTATTTTATTTTTGGATTACCATATAAAGTGAAGGGTCAGTCCATCTCAATTGGCCCTATATTTCTTTGTGTCATAGCGAACAACACATTTTGGATTATATAGATATTTGATTTTGCAATACAAATACACAGAGGTAATTAAAACCGGGTTATATATGCAGTGAAATCAGATATTCAATTTTGGTCTGTTTGACGAGTGAATAAGGATTGACTAAATCAGTGAGAGTCAACCATGGTTTTAGTTTACATGAAAAGTATCATTTATGAAACATCAAAGAACAACTAAGCATAAACCTTAACTAGCATCTCCCCCAGATCCTCTGCACACATGGACCAACACATGTCCTGATGGGCTGAAAGAAGACTGCAAAAACAGGAGCTGTCTTTCTTAGAAGCAAGTTGTTAAACTTGGATTGCCCCTTTCATTCAACAGCATGCATACAAAGCTTTCTTCTTTATAGTACCTCATAAACCAACCCTTTTATTTTGCCTTTTCAGGGTGAAGCTGAGTCAACATTTGGCCACCTCCTCCCCAGCCTCAGTGAACATCATAACACCCCTCTCAACCGACAGGCTAAAAAACGTATTCTTGATCTACAACTCAGTGTCACTGATGAGAACCTAACTAAAGAACCCAATGAGGAGATCTGCAAAGATGGACTTCACTCCACCCCCGAAACATCACAACTTGTTAAAAATATACTGCATTGTAGTCAAAGAGATCTCTGTTTCCATTTTAGTCCAAAAGTGTTACCAAACTATAATTTGTTTAAATAAATCACTTTGCATTCAGTAAAAAGACTGAGAACAACTTGACCTTGAAGTCTACAAAATGTCTAGCCATTAACAACAATCAAACGAGGAAACTAAACTTGCATCGATTAAAGCACGCAGATCCCAGATCTAAGAGTTACTAACCACTTATAATAGGAGACAGCACTGCCCACAACAGGCTAATGAACTAGCTAAAGCTAACAAGTTCAAGTTTAGCTGGCGAGGTACGACTCTGAGACCTCAGCTGTTGCATCTTGAGGGTGGTTCAAAAGGGGTGAGAAAAGAGATCAGGCCATTGTCAAAGGATTCATTGTGGGGTTGGCCTTGTTGCGGGGTGCAATGTTCTTTCAACCAGCCCAGTCTGGCTATAAAATGGCATTGCACCATAGGGGCAAATTCCAGCAGGGGCATGTGAAATCTACTCAGTCGCACATAGAATAAGCCACAGACGCATTTGAAAGGGCTTTGTCCTATGATTCATTTTCCTAAATATGGATTTTCTTTTTGGTATTTCCTTACTAGTTCTCTGAGTTTGCAATGAGTCTATAAACATTGCAACGAGTCAGCTCTGCATGTAACAGCCTCTAAATGGCTGGATAAAGAACAAACTTTTTTCATGTACCAAAGAGTAAGTCGGGATAAACCAGCAGACTGAAGAACTCTGTTAACTAGTGGGAAGATCCTCTGTTTTTTTTTTTGTGAATTCTCTTAAATAATGGAGTCACTGCATGTGCTACTTCAGTTCATTTATTTAATATCATGTATTTAGTAAATGTTCTAAATAACTTGGATCTCATTATGTGGCATTACAATTTCATAATTAATACGCAAAGTGGATTTTTCTGTGGCCATAAAGAAGCAAACGATGAGAAGAAACCCCCTAATCATGCGTTCTCTTGTGCTCTCTGTCTGTCCCCATGTGCTCCCTTCATTCGAGTTCATAATTTAATAATTAAAGACATCCATTGAGGTCAAATTGGAGTGACATATGAGACTCCAAGCACACACACTCACACACATGAGAGAGATTAAAGAGTTTTCTGTACATTATTGATAACTAGAGTGTGTGCATTATTTCATATTTGTTTATTACCTACATTTACATAAATGTAATACATAAATATTCCAGTGTCCAGTAAAGGCTATACTCTGCTTGAACATTGGCACTGCATTTATATATTCAATTTTAATTGTTTCCACTAAATATATGCATGAAACATGTAGTTACAGTACATCTATATGCTTTCAATGTTTTACACTCCACACTTAATGATGTCACTTTTGCAGATTTTTTTTTTTTAATAAATTTGTAACTGTTGTCACTATCATTACTAATTATAAGCATCTATAATAATGACACAACCATAGATATGCCAGTTAAAATGTTGACAGAGGAATGGTTTACAACGTGCACAGCTGTAAAAGTGTGTACTGTAGACTTATAAAATATGCAAAAGTACATCATTTATACGCACAGGTCAGTTTGTTCTGTGATCTAGGCAAAACTTCTGGCAGCCAGCCATTAGGAAGTTAACAAGAGTACCATTTAAGTCAGTTAGCACATGACGAGATGCTGAGCACATACTACATTCACCCAGACTCCTGCTTTAATGCATGCTAAGAGTTAAAATGACACACAGTATCAAGAAGACAGTTGGACTGAGTATAGTGGAGGTACAGAGACATCACACTTACACTGCAGGCTAGTGTTGTTGCTCCATGAGAAAGGTTCTAGACCAGAGAAGAAGGAGCTTGCTTTGCTGAGCATGCATGAACTCTGAGTGGATACGTCAAAGAGGGGTCTTGCCCCTACCCCGAGAGCCTCCACACAGTCAAACATGATGTCCAGCCTTCGCCAAGAACTCAAGCTCTGTCCCAGATGTCCTGTACTGTGTCTCAACTGCAGATACGGTTAAGCAACACAGTAGACGATGACCAACAACAACAATGTAGAGTCTGGAGTTTCCCAGTCAATCTGGAACTCCTGCCAAAGCTTTCAATGGCAAGAGAAAGTCTCAAGGACTTGAGACTTCTGTTTCAGGTGTAGCTGTCACTGTAGCCAGCAGCTTCTCTCTTACAACCTGAACTTTTCTGTAGCCTAGCAGTTCCTCATCGAGTCAAGCGGCCCCTGTGCAGCTCTATGCTGACCATCACCCCGTGCCTGTTTTTCTCCAGCGTCTGTTGAGTTCTTGAGATTTGTCAAACTCAGCCTGACTGTCAAGACTCTTAAGTGTCAGCTAACATACTGTGACTCGACAACCAGCGCTATTTCAGCTAGCTCAGCCCACAACAGAGGGAGCGGGGCAGGAATTACAGAGCAACGGAGGGGGAGAGAGAGGGAGGGAATGAGGCGGTGCTTTTGTGGTTGGCTGAAAGACAAAACTTTCCCTTCCATTTTGAAGGGAATATGAGCCTGCATCATATTTTATACCTTTGCAAATAACATGACCTCCTCTCACTCCCCCTGTCTATCAATCTTCTTCTGCTCTTCCTATGAAACATATCACCTTCCCTTTCATCATCAAGTGTTGATACACATGGTTGTGCACCCTTCAGAATTGAAGAATGTCTTTTAAATTGCAATTCTATTGCTGAATTTGAATTTAGATCAACTGAATTTACAGAATATACAATACGTAAAATAAATATAATTGAATACGTATAATTACAATGAATTGAAATTCAACCATTTTATATACTTTAATGTGAACTTGATAAAACTTTGTTTTAGACATTAAGAAGGATAGATGAGCAAATTACTTAGATACCAAATTCTCCAGTTATGGATTTTACCCAAGCAAATGTAAGTCATATATGCAGATTTGTAATATATTTGTTATATATTTGTGACATTAAATACATTCTGAAATCCATGATGATCCTTTTGCTTTTCAATTTGTCATGAAACATCTTGTATTAAACAAAGAAAATCCAAAACGGAAGCATTTTCACCAGTGGTCTTGGACCTTTGGACTTAAATTATCTTAAAACATTTAAAACCTTTTTAAAAACGTTGAAAACAAAGCTTTGTCAAGATTCAAAAGCCTACAGAAACATCAAGGTTTAAAAAAAAAATATATATGGCTTTTTTCTTCTTCTCACTTTCTGTCCTTTCACAATAAAAGTATTTGAATAAAAGTTGGTATAAAAGGTCAAAAATGAAGCACAAAAAGGTAGATCTAGAGAAGAAGTGTGTTTTGGTTTGACAGCAGAGGTGTATGGATGTGACTATTTGAAGCCTACTGCCACCTTTAGGCCACTCACAGCCTGGCAGAACCCCTTCAACGTTTCTCTTTCCGCCATGTTTTCACTGGCAGTCCTATCATCGGCCCCAGCTCTCACCTCTCCTTGACAGTTTTACTTTCCCCTTCTTATTTTTCTATTCCCAACTTACATCATCTTCATTTTTCTCTCAGTTTGTCATTCCATCAAGTGCACCACAACTTAATGCTGTCCAGATCTGTGGTAACTCTTCCAAACAGTCGCTACTGAAATATGCCCAAATCTACGTCAACTGTCCCTGTTGACTCTGTATTGTATTTCTGCATTCTTTTGCAAAGTCTTCCAAACTTGTCTTGACCCAGCCAAAGTCTGCTTCTAATGTTCTGACTTTGACATGTTTTTCATGGTTGTGTGCATTATTTTGACTGCAGACATATTTGTCTCTGCATATTTACAGAGGCTGATTTAAAACTGCATCAGTGAGGAAGCTTTGATTAAATGATCTGAAAGTCATATTTTATGTTTTTGCTCCAAATGTTGCAGTTTGACACTTTCCTGAACAAAACAGCATGCAATATATTTATATTATGACTTTTAAATTAAGCAGTTTTATGAAAATCATTTATTCTGCCAGATGCATGTGTTTGACACTAGTCTATGTTTGTTGCATTTCACCAGTTTGTTCTTCATCAAATCACACCGGTGCATCTGCATGTCTGACTCATGAGTCTCATTATAATCACATTTCCTCCAGAAGAGTGTGAGAGAAACAGTGTGGCATTACATTTACACAAACCCACACAGCCTGCCCTATATGATCCACCGTTCCTCCTTCTCTCTCTGATTTTCCCTCTTCTTCCCCTCATTCGAGAGGACTGAACCCTGACTAACTTTCAAAACTTCTGCCCTCCCTCTCTCTCTCTCTCTCTCTCTCTCTCTCTCTCTCTCTCTCTCGCTCTCTCTCTGTATTTAAGAAATGTGTTTGTGACATGTTCTGCAGGGTTGCTAATATCCAGTTTCCAAGTAAACATTTTACTGAAACAAGTGAATGTAGTTTATCAAAGAATAGGCCACTTAGAACCATTTAAACCATTTAGTTAATGCATAAACTAACATTAAATAACAAAGAGCAATACGTTTGTTACAGTTTTTACTAATCTTTGGTTACACTTTAAGTTTTTTTTAAGGTTTCATTGTTACAGTGTAATTATTACACATATAAGTAATGAGCAATATTAATTAACAACGTGTAATACAATAGCGTTATCGTTAGGATTAGGGATTGGCTTAAGGTTAGTTACATGTAATTATGCATAATTTACTGTCATTGCTATATATGTAACATGTAACAAGGACACTATAAAATTAAGTGTTACCAGTCTTTGTTAACGTTAGCTACAAAAAAATACAACTATTCATTGCTAGTTTATGGCTAGTCAGCTCAGATTCATTGAATAACTGATACATTTTTTATTGTAATAACATTAGTAAAGGTTAAAATTAACAGTAACTAAGATTAATAATTGTTTTAAACATATATATCACTGTTAATTAATGTAACTAATGTAGTTAACTGATGTTAACAAATATAAATACTTTTTCATTTTCTTACAGAAATTTGAACAACCACAAAATATGTTTCATAGATTGCTAATCAGTGTTATTTCATATGTGGGACTGCATTCTGTCTAAGAGAAGTAAAACACACTTGATCAAGCTTTCACAAAATGCATTTTCACTAAATTGCAATCCAAATTTTAGCAAAGGCAATTTACATAGTTGCTTTTCTTTCGCCCGCCTTCCAATTTTATAGACATCTGTTAATCTGCACATACGTTACCCCCTATTTCACCCCATACCTTTGCTCTCTCTGCCTCAACATTTTCACCTGTCTTTCAACACGTCCCCCTCCCTCTCTTGCTCTTTCTCATTCTCTCATTCTCCCTTTCTCTCTCTCGCATACACACATATACGTATGCACACACACGCACACACTCCACAGTGACACACAGCAGGGAGCAGCACTGCACAATCTCAGCCAGTTCTGTTCTCTCCACACCTTGAGGCAATTACACCCCCCTTCAAACACACACACACACAAGCCAAGGCCTGAGGACTGCAGAAAGGAAGGGGGAATGCAGACAGGAAAAGGCGCCCCATTCTGTCTCTTTCTCTCAGTCTCGTTCTCAGGCTCTTCTGCTTTTCATCTATCTGCCAATCATTCCTGTCCATCTGTGCCTCTGTATCTTTTTATTTTATTGTCTCTGTCTTTCTCCATTGGTGTTGGTGGCTCATCTACAGGCTTTTGCAGAATCAAACGCAAGTTTTTTTTTACCTCCGAGCACTGGCGTCATGGGATGCCCAGACAGACTGAACAAAACCTACTCTGTTCAAACGGCTCACTCTTCTTCCAGCGAAGAACATAAACCTGGCCCTCATACTTTGTGGTTGGAGCTACACAGCATTTGGGTTTGGATTTCTGACTGCATGTGTGCTGGATTTGCTTCTATTGGAATGTGTGGTTCCTTGGGGGTCTGGTGTATGTGTGTGTGTGTGTTGTGTGCTGCTCATGAATTGTAATCTGAACCTCTAGGGGGAATACAGGCTTTCCTTCATTACAGGGCACTTATGTACACACATACAAACACTTGCAAAAGTCCAATTAACTTAATTTGCATTGGTAATAAATCTGCAAAAGTTACTTAAAGAAGAAGTTCATCCAAAGATGAAAATTCAGAAAGCTATCATATATATGCCAAGTTCGGTCATGAAACTCTAGATGGCGCAGGCTGATGATATTCGCAGCATTAAACTACTTGGCACAAGCTGATTGGTTCATGTTCCATACGCAGCTTCCTGCTTTACATTTAAATGGCTAGTTAGCATTCACTGGAGTAATTTGCAGCACACTTTCAGAGCTCCTCTGAATTGTCATGTTGGTCCTATCGCACCACATACAGTGTGGACAGATTCGCCTTTTATAATGGGTTCAATTGATTTGTTTGCATTTTGTGCCACTCGCTTCTGGCATAGACACTGTGTAAAAGTGAAATAGGCATTTGCCTAGCTACCTATTTGCCTATTTAATGGAGCTTAAAGCAATTCAAATTCTTCATGTAGTAGCCGCAGCTGGCAATATGTGTTCAATTTTGCAACAATATTATTTTTTCAAGCAGCAGCATACATGGCATTTCTATACACTAATGTTGTGAATATTAATTTGGTCACAATTAATATAAACAGCAGCAGCATGCACAGTAAAATCAGATAATGTAGTGCAGGGCCGATCCAAGCCTTTATGGGGCCCTAAGCAGAATTTTATTTGGGGGCCGGGGCCCTCGGTGCCGCCAATATGACTGGTTATTGTCAAATCTTGATTATTCGCACACTATAAATCTAACACACCCATTATCAGTTTTGTTTGTTATAGCTGTGTTGCTTACATCATACCATTGTTTGCCTGGCATGTCTTCACCCTTTTGTAATTTTTAATTGTAACAGTTGCAAACTTATACGAGTGGTCAGGTGTTAATTTGCACCTGACCACCCCCAAAACGTTACTCCACCCCCAAAACGTGATCGATTTTAACCCTTTGGAAGGAGCCCTTTGGTGCTTTGGCTGGTGCTGAACCAGAGAATGACGCGCACAATGCTTTTCATATTTCATTGCCGATCAGTGTTTTCAACTGTATAAAGTTTATTTTAGGTTTCAGACATTTAAATGCACTGCAATTAAGTAAAAAAAATAATAAAAATATAACATTTAGTTTGTTAAATAAGCTACACACTGATTTCTATAGAAAGCGGCAATAATAATCATTTCAATAGGATTAGATGATGTGTTTTATTCTTATCAAATACACATTGTGTAGATTACCATCAAGTTTTTCTCCCAGCTAACTGGCCACTTACATTCATGTATTTCGGGAGAAATAGGTGAATTTACATGATGTTAATCCGACAGATCCTCTCGCAATGTCAAGCGCATATTATCAACATGGTCATTGTTGTGCCTTGCATGACACGTTGCTATGGAAATAAAATTATATGTATAGATTATTAAATATTGCGCTTTCATATAATTACCACTGTCCATTGACATAATATATCACAAATTAAAATAATATCAAATAAATTGTCATTTAATGTAGGCTACTCTTGGGGGCCCTCTGGTAGCCACGGGGGCCTTAAGCAGCCGCTTAGTTTGCTTATGCCTATATTACAACATAGTAGACGTCACGGTGCTACTCCGAGGATGCAAGGAACGTGGAGACGGAGAAGTTGCAGGAATAACAGTCATTAATAAACACACCAAGGTGGAACACAGGGCAGGCAGGAGACAAACGTAGCTCTATCAGTGGATGAATAATACCGGACAAGGAAACAACACAATAAATACAGGGCATAACGAGGGTTAATTACAAGACATAGGTGAATCAAATGACAAATCAACGAGAGGTAAAACTGGTCAAGTGGAGCACATGGGAGAAAACACAACAAAGCAAGTTCATATTCCTGAAACAAACAACAGAGGGAGGGATGGGTGGGACGGGACAGGAGGGACTTGGAGCATGCGGCGCCAGGTGGGACCCAGGCCACAGCCGTGATGGCAACCCACGGTGGAGCCGATGGAGGAAGGAGCCATGTAGGAGGAAGGGCTTACGTCTCCAGGGGCCGACCAATGGTAGCGGAGCTGGTGGTGGAGGAGCATGAGGTGGAAACGGAGATCCGATGAGCCAGGGTGACGAGGAGGATCCGGACGGCCAAGGTGGAACAGATGGCTCAGGTGACTGATGCTGATGCGGGGATCTGGAAGGCCACGGTGGAGCTGGAGCAACAGAGGACTGAGGAAGAGCTGAAGGGAAGGAAGAGCCTGACAGAGCCTGAGGGGACGAGGGAGCCTGGTAGAGCCAGTGGACTGACGGAATGATGGAGGGAGCTAGGAGCCATGGTGGAGCAGCTGGGTCGACGGCTGAGGTGGAGTCCTGGACTCAGAGGCTGGAGGCGGAGGCAAGGAGTTCCCCAGCCATGCTGACGATGGAGATTGGCAGAGCCGTGGTGATCACACCAAACAGATGGTGGCCTAAGGTTGAGCAGAGAGGCTGCCAGACAATAGTGGTGGAGGAGGCAGGAGCGGGAAGGTGGGTGGTCATTTTTGAGCCTCCGGGCTCTCAGGGCTGGAATCAGGAACAAAAGCCCTCCCTGGGCCAAATTTGGGAACAAGAGCCCTCTCGGAGCTGGACTCTGGAACTGAAGCCCTCTCTGGGCCAAACTCAGGAACAAGAGCCCTCTCTGTGCTAAACACGGAATGGAAGCCCTCTCTGGGCCGATCTTGGGAACGGAAGCCCTCTCTTGGCCAAATTCGGGAACAGAAGCCTTCACCGGGACGGACTCGGGAACAGAATATATTTCTGGGCTGGATGAGGCAACAGGAGCCCTCTCTTGGCTGGATGAGGAAATAGGAGCTCTTCCTGGGTTTGACTCGGGATCTTTGGCCCTCCCTGGGCCAGATGTGGGAATGGTAGCCCTCTCTGGGCTTGACATGGGGACAGGACTGACAGAGGCCTCCAACATTCCCAGATTCCTAGCAGCCATGGTGCAGAGGGCAGAGCTCCTCTCCGTGCTCTCCCTGTCCACGGCTCTTTTCCTCACTGCGGGCATTGTAGCCGGCTCTCGCACCTGGTCTGACATCACTAGCAGCTCCGGCTCCGTGGTAAACCTCAGCTCTGTCACCCCCATACGGCGATGGCTCATCATTCTCTGTGGGCTTGGGCTCACCATCATCAGTGGGTTCGGTCTTTGGCTCCGCGCAGCGAGCTGATGGTGGGCTGTGCTCTGGATCGAGGATAGACAATCTCCAGACACCGGATGATCGCTTCCCTCCTGCTCAATCCAGTGGTGTCTGGGAGGTCGACAAGGCAGTGGTAGTTTGCCCTGATCCAGAACAGTGGAGACGTAGGAGTTGCAGGAATAACGGTATTTAATAAACAAACAAAGGGAAATCACAGGGCAGGCAGGAGACACACGTAGCAACATCAGCAGATGAATAATACTGGATAAGGAAACATGGGGCAGACAACACTATAAATACTGGGCTTAACGAGGGGTAATTACAAGACACAGGTGAATCAAATGACAAATATTCCTGACAGTAGCATGCAAAGCAGACATGCATCATTGCTACACTCAGTTTAAAAATGCCTACAATGCCCGCTCACTACCGGCTTTTGGCAAATCAGAACATGCCGCCATTTTCCTCACACCGGAATATAAACAAAGGCTCATTCAGGAGCCCCCGGTGGAGAGAGTAGTGACGCGCTGGTTCTCCCATTCAGAAACTATGCTATAAGCGGCTCTTGATGATGTCGACTGGGTGTTCAAATTAATTTGATTTATTCAATTAAAATAGATTTGATCGCACAGACCTATTCAGGTCATATTATTTCACATGATCAGGAAAAGAGCAGCATAACTAAGCATAACGTACTATTAAACATCTCCTTGTGTGTTCCACAGAATAAAGTCAGTCATAAAGAATGTCTAGAAATTATGTTCAGATTTTGAAGTGATATTGGAATTTTCATTTTTTGAACTATTCCTGTACATGAACAAACAGAAAGATTCAAGCAGCTTGACAAATGCTACTAGCATAAAAGTGCACGACTTGCTCCTGTTTTAACGCCAGTAAGTCATGCCAGCTAACTTGTGATGGGACAGTTTCCCTGCAGCATGTATCCGACTGATCTCTATCACCACCCACTCTCTCTGTCTGTCTGCCTGTCTTTCTTTTTTTATTATTATTATTTGTAATAGTTAAAAAACTCTATAACTTTACTTTAAAATATTTTAATTTCAGATCACTTTACTAGAATCATTCAATCAATCAATCAATCAATCAATCAATCAATCAATCAATCAATCAATCAATCAATCAATCAATCAATCAATCAATCAATCAATCAATCAATTCTCTCTCTCTCTCTCTCTCTCGCTCACTCACTCACTCTACACACACACACACACACACACACCCCACACACACACACACACAATCACACCACTGGTGGTTTAAGGAATTGGGCCAAACCACAGAAATTCCAATCCAATTCTACATAAATAAATAAAGAGGCACAATGTGGAGTTTGTGCTTTCACAACCTCAGTCCTGCAGTAACCTCTGCATTTGGCCATCCTCTGCCTCGCTCTTAAAAGAGGAAAAATGTGCCATTTGCTTCAAATGCTACCTCTTTTTCCATCACACATTCTGCATTTCTGAAACCAGAAGCTCCACTAGATTCCCAATCTCATGTGCAGATGAGTGAGTGTGTGTGTTATGTGTGTTAAAGGATTGCTTTTTTGTATGACAGATGCAATCCATTTTATGTATGTTGAGCACACACTACCATTTGAATGAGAATGTGAGATTGCACACTTCAGTGTCAATCACATTTCATTGATAAGTATCTCATATTTCCTATTGTATTCAACAATACTGCTAAAGAGAGAGAGAGAGAGAGAGAGAGAGAGAGAGAGAGAGAGAGAGAGAGAGAGAGACTCATTGAACTAAGTGAACTACAGTAATGATGTCATTAAACTAATATACCACATTTGTCCTTTGGGGGCAGTAGAGCTTTAGAGGAGGGACTGGCATTTTAAAGAAATATTTCACCCATAAACGAAAATGTACATACACTCAGGCCACCTAAGATGTGAATTCATTTGTTTATTCATTGACAAAAAATAAATAAATATGGAGAAATCCAGCATTTAATCACTTGTTCACCAATGGATGCTCTGCAGTGAATGGGTGCCATCAGAATGAAAGTCCAAACAGCTCATAAAACATCACGATAATTCACATGTAATCCAAACCAATCCAGTCAATCAATTCAATCGAAGTCTTGTGAAGGTTGCATGTTTGTAAAAAAACAAAAACAAACGAAAAATAAACGCTGTTTATCACTGTTTCTGCTTGTTAATGGTGCTTTATTTGTGCATATTTCTCTCCTGATTCAGATGAGACAGCTTTTTCACTGGAGAGCAGAAACAGTTTGAAGTTCAAAAAGTCTGAATGATGGATCAAACACGCAACTTTTGACTTCACAAGATGTTCACCAATGACTGGATTGGTGTGGATTACTTGTGGATTATTGTGATGTTTTTATCAGCAGTTTGGACTCTCATTCTGACGGCACCCATTCACTGCAGAGCATCCAATACTGAGCAAGTAATGGAATGACACATTTCTCTAAATCTATTCCCATGGAGAAATACACTCATCCACAGAACATCTTGGACGGCCTGAGAGTGAGTACTTCTTCACTTTTGGGTAAAATATTACTTTTAACGATTTTAATAGATTTATATTTTTAAAAATATGATATTTAAAATGTTACACAATATTCTGCACTGCAAATTCAATATTTCAAATATACAAATACTAAATGTTGTATTTCCATATTTGCTATATTGTGTATTTAAGCAAATTTTCTGATTCTGTTTTATATGTGGTGAATGTCAAATTTAATGTTTTAACCATACAGAAGTCAGGTTTTAGGTGCAGAGTAAAAGCATGCAAAGTGTACTAGATTTGACTCAGAATTTGTCTAACATCTCAGGACGTTAAATCTAAAGCTAATAAAAAAGTAAAGTGGTCTTTTATGTACAGTTAAGAGAGTTGCTGGCAGTACTGAGGCTGAATAATGTTTCAGTGCTGAAGTCATGAGCTGGCAGACACATACAGCAGTAGAGTATTTAAGGTGTCTTGAAGCAAAAACACTTCACTTCAGCTGTTTTTATGCCACCACTGCAGAAAGAACAGCAAACGTATTTAACATATCAAAAATGATGTATTCTCCAACACTGACCTTAACACTACCACCATAAGCTGTAAGTAAATGCTGGTAAATATGTGCAAAATAAATCTTACTACATATTAATCACATTTACAAAGCTCTTTACTTATAGTTTTTCTCGATTGCTAACACACAATTCATGAAGCAATTCACCATTTTCTCATGTCTATAAACACAATCTCAAAACTACACACTAACTTGTGCAAACTTCCAGGTCAAAATCAAATAGTTTAGTCAAAAACACTTTCTCTTTTGTCAGACTCAAACTTTGGCCTCAGATAACACACAAACCTGTCAAATACAAATATAGTGTTCCTGTGGCTCAGTGGTAGAGCATTGCGCTAGCAGTGCAAAGGTTGTGGGTTCGATTCAATACAAATGTATAGCCTGAATACATGAATACAAGTAAGTCGCTTTGGATAAAAGCGTCTGCTAAATGCATAAATGTAAATACACAGACTACTCTCCTGTCTAGAGAACACAAGTGAGATCGATTCAAAAAACCTGATTTTGGGAAACAGGAAACATTTACGCAGAATAAATAGAGCGGTGCATATACAGTAAAATTCAGCAATAAGCTGTAAGAAAAGTTTAATTTCATTACACTGCTTTAAAGTGATCTTAGAGTAGATAAAAAGCACTAAAAGAGAAAAGTTCAAAAACCAAACAACTACATATACAGTAAACACACATTGTAAACACATATACAGTCAGTTACTGTAAAGCAATAAATAAATAAATAAATTCAGCATCCCCTGCCAAGCTGCATTACAGTATTGGTAAAGTCATTATTTGTTATACTATAGCAGTTTCTTAGTCTTCTGACAGAAGACTTTCTCTGTCTCCCATAGACAGTCGACTCTCATATCTGCACAAATACAGTACATGTAAGGACTACTTGGCTACAAATTAATTCAACAGTAATGATTTTGAGTTGTGTGTTACTATGTGTTACAGTATTTACTGTACATCTGATGTATACTGCTTCTATGTAACGTATAAGTCATGTAAAAACCCTGTAGATGAAACTTTCCTTATGATCATTCCTGCACAAGAACACGGTGAACTATAGTGATTTATATTTCATCAGCAACAAATGACCTTTGACCTTGTCCCCTTCATTTTTCTTTTTTCCTTCTACTCCTCTTTATCTCCCACTACCAAGATTAATCTTCCAAAACACATAATCACTTGTGCTCTTGTTCATATCATCCTGAGATTCTGATCTGTGTGTCATCAGTTTACCTCCCCTAGACGGCCACCTCTCTGTTCTGCACAAATACAGTACATAAGGACTACTTGACTACAAATCAATTCTACAGTAATGATTTTGAGGGTGTACAACATGTACTACAGTATTTACTGTACATATAATAATGAAAGTTGTCTCATCTGAAGTACTGCTGCTATGTTCTGTAATTATATTCTATGTGTAAGTAGTACTGTAACCTTGTAGATGAGCCCGGCTCTGCGTGTTTGTGTTTTCTGAATGAGAACATGGTTAAATCTGTGCAAAATGATGGTGTGTTTGTGTAGAGTTTTGCAGAAAACACTGAGTAAATGGGAACGTGTGTGCGAACAGGTGAAATGTGTTAGAAACATGTCTTTGTTTTGAGAACTGTATGAATGGTTTGGAAAATTGTGTCAAACTAATAATTTATAGTGTGTTATCAATCGAGAAATACTGTAAAATTATGTTTATTTTACCATATTACTCTTAATATGTCTGTAGTATTCAGTTTTTTTTATTTGTATCATTCATTCTTCCTACTTATTATTTTAGCTGTATATGATACTATGAGAGCACACTGCCTGGAATAGTATTTCCCACAGTTCACTCCACTTCCAAGTCACGAATGAATCAGAACTGATGCGACCTATGATTTTGAACTCTTTCTTGACATTTTTACAGAAAATTTGATATATGAAATGTAAGGAGGTGATATTGCATCACACCACTCTTTGAAACATTTATATTGTTGCATACTGTTTCACATACTATTTCTAAGAAAGTAGAAGACAGTATAAAGTAAAGTACTATTCTGCTCAGGCTTAGTTCTTATAAAATATTTATTTTGTGCTTTAAAGATCATAGAAACCAAAACACTGATCTAAAGATCCCATAATGAAGCATTAAGAACTTTTTGAATCTCCAAAAAAACACATATTTCGACTCCAGAACCCATTATATAATATGGTTACATTATGATTGTGGTATATATATATAATACGGTTCTTACCAAGAAAAGTTGCTGAAGCTAAGATCTACTTTAACCCAAAATGCTTTTAGCTACGCGACCTGGATTTTGTGCATTGTTGTATTATGTGTCACCTGCATTATATGTCCCATTTTGTGGCCTTATTTGAAGAGTAGGACAGGATGAAGGCTTTAAAATACTGTGTACGATGCAAACAATTGAGTGATCAGCTATTTAAAGAATCAGACTGTCCCGCTCGTCTAGCCCATCTGCCTCTCTGTCTCTGACTCTGACTCTGAAGGAAGAAAGGATAGATTGAAGGATGGGTAGATGATATCTCTTATTAAATGGAGCTAATGGAGCGTCTGTGTATGAAGGCTCCACATAATGAGATAATCACTTTGGATAGTTATAGCACTGTTGACACAACTATTTAACTTTTACTACTTTTTATCTCAGGATTACGAAGCAGTATCTCAGGTATCATACATCAAACATCATGTGCTTTACTTTATACTGTCTACTACTTTCTTACACATAGTATGAACAGTATGTAGTATGTAATACTATGTGATTTTTATTTAGTTTTTTCATAGAAATTGAATCTGTTCAGTTTGCTGAAAGTTGTATCCTCCTCTTTCACTCTTTTCTGGCTATAAATGGACATTTGTGTTTATATGCATTCTTCGGAGTGCAAAGGATTTGAATTTGCCTTTCTTTGTGCGTGTGTGTGTGTGTGTGTGTGTGTGTGTGTGTGTGTGTCTGTGTGTGTGTGTGTGTGTGTGTGTGTGTGTGTGCATGTGTGTGTGTGTGTGTGTGTGTATGTATGTGTATGTGTGTATGTGTGTGTGTGTGTGTGTGTGTGTGTGTGTGTGTGTCTGTGTGTGTGTGTGTGTGTGTGTGTGTGTGTGTGTGTGTGTGTGTGTGTGTGTGTGTGTGTGTGTGTGTGTGTGTGTGTGTGTGTGTGTGTGTGTGTGTGTGTGTGTGTGTGTGTGTGTGTGTGTGTGTGTGTGTGTGTGTGTGTGTGTGTGTGTGTGTGTGTGTGTGTGTGTGTGTGTGTGTGTGTGTGTGTATGCGTGCTTCGGCAGGATTATTCCAGGAGGTGGTGACTGACATGTGGTCTGTTTGATACAGTGGATGTGCGTGTCTGAACACGGCCGACATCAAGATCAAACCCTGAATCACAGCAGCACACAGAACTGAACAAACTCAAAGCACGCTTTACTAGTGGAATCTTCTATAGTAGCTTAATTTGTTTTGCTCTTTCTTTTAACAAAATAATATTTGCATAATTTAAGTGTGTAGATACACTGTATTTACACTATTTTTATGATTTTGAAAGAAGTCTCTTTATGCTCTTTTATTTGAACAAAAATACAATAAAAAATGTGAAATTGTGAATTATCACAATTTAAAATAATTGTGATGCAATGATAATTTAATGTAAAATGTTAATTATTCCTGTGATTTAAAGCTGTTTTTTCCTTTGCCATTACAGGAATAAAGTACATATATAAAATGTATTAAATTGGAAAAGAGTTATTTTCAATTGTAATAATATTTCACGATATTACTGTTAAAAGAATAGAGCACACTATTAGCTCCAGTTTTATTCATGAAATAAAATGATTCTGCTACTTACACAGAGCTGCCATCTCTTTGGGAAGGTCTGCTCCAAATCGTCCAAATAGGCTGCCATTGGCCAGAAGATCGAAGGGGGAGTGGTTTCGCATTGAACTGAAGGCAAAGGGGTAGAACCCTGTCATATGACTCATAGGCCTCTCCCTATTGGTTGCCATTGTGATGATGGAGGTCCTCCAGTGTCCAAAGACTGTCCTATGGTCCTTTCGTTGAGATGTTAAATGACCACTTCTCTATCTTTTTACTTCGACACTTTTTTAATAAAAAGAATTCTCTTACTAAGCTGTGTACAATAATTGGAAATCCATTATAAACATTTGTGCAGCACTGATCTGAATAGAAGATGATCTCAGCAAGTGATCCAGAATGGATGCACGATAATCCAACAGATGCCTGCAGAAAAACACAAGAGGAAAAAACTGCGTTTAAAACATAACTGGACCCCAATTTACTATTAATAACAGTTTAGCACAAGAGGTCAGACCAATGCTTTCTCATAAAATTAGTCAAACTGGGGAGGTAACGTCAGACAGAAGAACGTTATCAACATATAAAGAAGAATAACGCAGAAATTGAAATGTATACATCTAACAGCTATGAGATCAAATATAAATGTTTCCATAAAATTTACCATCAACAGTTGCGCCTTAATTTACTTGTTCTTTTGCTCAGTCTTTATGCACTAAGTAATGTGCATTTGATGTTGGGGGGGGGGCTTGTGCAAAAAACAAAATCAGATCTGAACATTCAGATTGAAGGACACACATTTCCAAGAACCTGAAATTATATGAATGTGTTTTTACTGGGCTTGCTAGATTTCATGTGGTTTTCTGCTGTCTGGTCTGTAAACAACTAAATGGGTTTGAGCCGGATAAACCCCCCCAAAAATAAAAAAATACTGCCTGTCTGAGATCTTTTTACAAATAAACTAGCCTGAATTGGTGAACAGCTTAGCCAGGTCTGACAAATCAGATGTCACAATTAATGTAAAGTAGTGACAAGAAACCACTGGAACTTTGAGCTCTAATCATTTAGGGTCCTTCATTTCTTCAGGTAAGACATTTCACCTTGAACACATCTGAGATATAAAAGACACAGCATCATAATCAAACAGGCATGACGCCATTTTCTTTAGTGAGAACCACTGTTAAAGAAATTGAGAGCCAACAAACAGATGAAATGAGGTCTCTTGTCGGGGCATTCATTTGAACGGCCTCCAAGCCATGAAGTGATTCCAGGCAATGCCATATGATTTAAATCAGAGACCCAGCACAATAAAGCTGCCTCTGTTCTACTGCCACATGCCCAGGGTGGAGGGTGGAGGGCACCCGGTGCTCGCTAACCCCCTCCTTCTGCCTCCATCAGGACTTGATGGAAAGTTCCAGACCACAAACGCATAAATGGTGAAGCTGACTTTCCATATCTTCATACAGAATACAAATACAAGTTTTCCAACTGACACACATGACTCTAATGGATTGCATTTTTTTAAAGAATCATGTTGTCAAAGACCGAACTGTTTTGCACATTTTAAATGCATTATAGTAAGGACTTTCCATTGGCATGTATTGTTTTCATTTCACAGGTGCATTACCTGGGACCTTTTGCATTTTAGATTTGAATTAAGATACGATTTATAACATTCGCTCCTTTTAATCTACTTCTAAGTGGACTATTCTCTCTCTATCTGTGTCTGTCTCTTTGCCTGCTTCTTTCTTTTAATTGCAGTCTGTTGCTCTGGAAGGCTGTGTTCATTTGGAGCAGGGCTGCAGTAAACTGTTCCACATGTGAGGACTGTGCAGAATGGCCATGTTTCAGAAAGCATCAGCAATCAATCCTCTCTGATCATGCACACACAAACACTTCTCTCACTCCTCACTGTCCTGTGCACTTACTGACTGACATCTATATGACCTTTTATTTATTTGATTTCTTTTTTATTTTATTACAGTCCCAAATTCCCCAGAACTGAATTCCTTATATGTTCTTCATCCCTCTCTTTGACTAGCTGTCCTTTGAAAATCCCCTTCTTGACATGTTTTCGTCTTCAGCGGTTTCTTCATCTCATTCAAGACGACAGTTTTCAAGATGTTTTCACCAAAGCGATGAGAAGTACAATAAAAAACAGAACAGGATGAAAGACAACAATGAAGATGTGTTTTAGACAAAACGCAGAAAAATGCAAGGTAAAAAGAAGAAAAGAAATGAAGATCAAAATGAGATTGAAAGAGTAAACAAAAGTGAAAAATGCAAAGCCAGAAATGAAACATTCCTCTATTGTGCAGTAGTTGCTCATTAATTAGACACACATTGGGCATATGGAGAAGTCTGGTGTGTGTGTGTGTGTGTGTGTGTGTGTGTGTGTGTGTGCGTGTGTGTGTGTGTGTGTGTGCGTGTGTGTGTGTGTGTGTGTGTGTGTGTGTGTGTGCGTGTGCTGTGTGTGTGTGTGTGTGTGCGCGTGTGTGCGTGTGCGTGTGTGTGTGTGTGTGTGCGTGTGCGTGTGTGCGTGCTCGTGTGCGTGTGTGTGTGTGTGTGCGTGTGTGTGCGCGTGTTGTGTGTGTGTGTGTGTGTGTGTGTGTGCGTGTGTGCGTGTGTGTGCGTGTGTGTGTGTGTGTGTGTGTGTGTGTGTGCGTGTGTGTGCATGCGTGTGTGTTAGGGGTGAATGAGGCCTTGCAGCATATAAAAAGCAATGGTTTTATTTCACCCAGTAAAATGCTGAAATAACAAGCAGTTATACAGCAGAACTGCCTATGTGGGTTAATGACTTGTAAGTAAAGTGTACCCAGCATTCACCCAGAGCGTACCATATACAGTATTAATACGGTAATACATAGTAATATATACATTCTTTTAAATAGCAATTGAAGATATTATCAATTTTATGCACATGCATTTGTTTTATATAATAATATGGTGGGACCTATATTAAACTAATTCTATTTGTTATATCATAACCGTAACCAACCTCTAAACTTAATTACGTTTGTACAAAATATTTTTAGCCACTTCGTTAAGCAATTTTTCAACCACATTCTGTACAATTACAAGCTATTATAGAAATGGTTTACCCAAAAATGTTATTCATCTCCAAAAAATTGGAGACGTTTAGAACATCACTGTCTTGTTTTTATCAGCTGTTTGGACTCTCATTCTGACGGCACCCATTCATTGCATTGGTGAGCAAGTGATCTAATGCTACACTTAACCAAATTAATTAATTACTTGAGGTTCATTAGCCATGCTTAGCATCTAGTTTCTATGATTCTTTCATCTAAGCCATGTCCCTAGCCACATGCTGCAGGACTGTAGGGTCTGCTCTCTCCTGTGGCCCTCCGCAGGGTGCACACCTTTACACCGTCAACAAAAAGCGCCTGTGTGCCTGGCCTCAATGCTGCATTTATAGTACGGGCCGCCTGGAAAGGTTTACTTGGTCTGAGTCTGCTCTCATTTACCAGCGTGAACAGAGGGAGTATAACGAGAGGAGGTAATGAGGTAATGCCCACAAACTTTCTGTGATGCAATATATGGAAATATTTATCTAATGTGGGTAGCACAAAGACAGCATAAACACAGTCGATGCTGAAAGTCATGTTTCTAAGTATTTATGAACGGATCTCATCAACTTTTCCTATCACTTCATCCTTCAAAATAAATCAATTAATGTTCCTTAACATTTGGAATATAAGAAGTCCACTTCAGTATTAGAAATAAAGGTTCTTCAAAGGTCCTTCGCAGCACCAACAAAGTTGTGTGAACTAGATTCAAGACACTCTTTTACACCAATACCTTAGTCAACAGCTTGGTCTCCTCATATCTACACACTAAAGAGCATCTGTGGGTCCACCAACAACCTTTAAAATCGATCAAACTTTTCTATTGCACAAAAGTTTATTATTATTATTTTTTTTATTAAAATAAAAATGGGAGATAAGACTTATAGACACACACACACACACACACACACACACACACACACACACATCACATACATGTGTGTGTGTGTGTGTGTGTGTGTGTGTGTGTGTGTGTGTGTGTGTGTGTGTGTGTGTATAACAAAATATCACCTATAAAATATATTAAAAAACATGAACAAATACAATTTTATTTTGTTTTGAGGTGCAAAAACTGATCTGCCACTTGGTAGTATTTAGCCAAAACAGGCAGATATCAGCATGGACAGGTGGCATTACATGTCCTCATCACAGAAAACTACTGACTAAACTAAAGCTAAAAGAAACTAGGCTAGGTTTACTAGTCTGTACTACTACTACTACTTCTGAAACGTGGCATGGCCATATGTAAATATTGCTGGCATGAGAAATGCTTGTGATGTTCATTTGTAAGCCACTTTGGATAGGAGTATCTAAATGACCGACAGAGAGTGTGAGATCCAGTGAGCATGTTTTTATGGCCGAAGTTGTTTTGGGATAAATTATAAATGTCCTCTTTTGTGGTAAACATATCTTTTGTTATTTTGTTATTATTTTGTTATTTTGAATATTTTGTTTATACCTCATGAAAACCCCTCAATTGGGTGGTTGCTATCCTGAAAACTGTGGATCTATTAAAATCTGTCTATTTGTTTGAGCATCCTCACCAGTTCAACACAGACGGGACGGGACTTTCTGTTTGTCCGACCAATGGAAGAAATGGGGAATGTCCAGTGAAAGTCATTATTTTATTTATTTATGCATGCATGCAGTTGCATGTGGTGACAGTATCGGCAGAGAAATGACACACTTTAGCTTTAAGTCTACTGAGCCGAATGAGATTAAAATGTTGTCATAACAGTGACATACTCTTTGAATGCAAACCAAAAATGACACAATGCAAAACCCATTTTACTGACTGTTAATTGCTTTAAAGTCCTCATAGAAACACCTTAATTTATGACTTTGTGTAGGAACATCCAATTAGCAGTAAAAATGACATTTTGGACTCGGCCGGACACATCTAGGGTGTAATGAAAATTGTAATAGTTTTCCTGGCCAACAAAACACACAATCTGCTATAGACTCATAAACCCATAAACTGCATGTGCTAATTCACCTTCTGTGGAATATTTTCAAAGAAAGGCAATATTATGACATAACGCTATATGTAATACCCTGGCACAGAATGGCATAAATGCATCAAAGTAAACTTCTCAGTAAATGAACAGTTCTGTATTCATGAAGTGTTCTCTTTGGATTTGAACAGTGCTGCTTGGGCACTACAATTCAACACCACATGATTTGTCATGTTAAACAAGGTCTTTATGTCACTTTGAACGGGGATTTTAAAAAGGTCTGCCTCAGCACCTGATCACGGCCATGTGTGACAAAAGCTGACTTTGCTCCAGGTTCGAGAGAGCTTGTCTTTGATGCGTGCTAATGAATCAGGTTTGGCACCTCCAACAAGAGCCCTGCAGTTCTCCAAAGAAACGACGAACAGCCACAAAGGCAAAACACGTCTGGAAAAACATGAACTAAGAGAGAATAATTACGTTGCTGAAATATGAGCCATAAATCAAGGTGCCTTGAGGGAGGTTGTGAACTTCAAACCAAAGGATGTGGTGCATTAAAACACAGACATATTAACACACATATGCAAGGCAGGGACTTTCACATACATGCCTACGGGCTCAGCAAATACAGATGGCCATTATTTTACACACGCGTGCATGTGTCAAAATTGAGACTAGGAGTCACATATTTCATGAAACCAGCGCATTTAAATGTCCATGCACACAGGTGTGAGACAGCTCATGAATGTTCACACATGTGCATTCCCATTTTAGACTCTATTCACAGCATGCGTACGCTTTAAGGCTTTACATTTTATACTTGACGCTCCAACTTAAAGCAAAATAAAACATACAGATGCATGTAATGGCTTAAGTTTCCATCCCCTAATAAACTGTAACACAGGTCTTCCCTCCCACCAAAATATTTATATGAGTGCGGTCATTGTTGGTGCACAATAACTTCAATTTATGAACGTCATTATGTCGTTGGCTGTGTAGTAAAAGTGGTCAGAATATTCTTAAATACTCGTACTGTCCTGAATACTGTATACAGTTAGTTGACAGTAATAAGGAGCTCTTTTTTAAGTCCTGGTACAGTGAACAGGCTCATCAAAATCATAGTCCAACAAAATATTCAAAATTCTGTCATTATTTACTCACCCTCATGTCATTACACTAAAACATGTTTTTTTGTCTTTGTACTGAAAGTTAACAGGGTCCAAGTCAATGAGCATATTTTGGACACAACAAAAAATATTTAAAGTATCTTCTTTTGTGTTAAGTGAAGAAAATAAAGTCATACGGTGTGGAACAAAATGATGGCGAGTAAATGGACCTGAAACGCACTCTTCAGAAGTATGTAAATGCACACGCTTCTGGCTTTGCTACAAGGGGTGCTGCAATAGGTTTTAAGATTACCTTTCTTTTACATTCAGTTTACTCTTTCAGGGCAACTACTGTCACCCCTGAGCAATATCTTAGATAAATCGCTTATGTGTAACTAGGCAGCACTTTATTGTACAGTCCTGTTCTACTTGTACATGCTATCTACTTATTATAGTAATTACAATAACTGTGTAATAACTAGGTAGTAAACCTGAACCTACCCCTAAACTTAACCTTAAACCTTACCTTATATTACCCAGTACATTATAAGTAGACATAAGAGATTTATGTAATAACACTGTCTTTTGAAAGTAATAAGCCACCTCTGAGTACTCATTTTTGTTAGTATTTGTTAATGAATGTTAACAAACCAAGCATTCACATCTTCATTTGTGTTCTTCCATAGAAAAGTCTCGGACCTGATACTGCAGAAACAATTCTGATAATCAAATTTCTCCATTTAGAGCGAGACCAGAGGACTATTTCACTTCTTAAATGCTCAAGCCACATCCAGATATTCGAATAATCATTCAGCATTTATAAAATGAGTTAAATTGCATGTATTATAGCAATTTCTGACACAGATGACAACTTCTTTGATTACGAACCACACAATGGTGCCGTTATATTGACCAGATTCTGTTAGTTGACCCCAGTGATCGAAAGGTCCCGGCTGTAGTCACCTTTTAGTGCCTGGAGCAATGAGTGTGGGTCAGAGGTCACGTCTAATTGAGATTGTGGCCAGGTACTAACATACACTCAACACATAGTGAGCTAAATGACATCTTTGTCTACTGCCGTGGATTATGGTTGAGCTAGATGCATTAAGCTCCTGCTCTTTTATTTAAAATGCTGGATCCCTGTCAATCTTCAAGCAACAACTGAAAACGCATCTCTTTCGACACTACTTGACTTCATCATAAACTTAATAAAAACGTAATCTTTCTCTTTATTTATTCCTTCTCTTGTATTTATTTGAACAATGCCTGAGACTTGTTGTTACGAGCACTTCCTCTGTCTGTTTGTCTCTTCAAGATTAATCGCTTTATGTATTCCCCAATTGTAAGTCGCTTTGGATAAAAGCATCTGCAAAATGACTAAATGTAAATGTTTGAATGGCTTCATAGAAATATATAGTTCTAAAAAACGAGAACGTCATAAGCATATCATCTGTTATGTCTCAACCCAACACATTTCTCTAATAAGCCGCATGTAAACTGTTTTCAGAATTCCATATGGTTCAAGTCACTCCCTTGGTTCTTTTATGGCATCTCCATCAACTTTTGTATGTTTCCTTTTCTGTATTTCTCACCATCTTTCTCACAAATAATCAATCTAAATGCACTGCGGATGTGGCAGCAGTGAAGTGTTAACACGGGCCTGGTGCAGCAGACTGCCAGCACATGTGGAGAACACTTCTACACAACTTCTGCATGAATTATGAAGCTCCTCTCCATGAATTATACCATCTGCAGTGAACTTCACTATTGTATTACCTGCTCAGTTTCCTCTGTCAGGTGTGAAACAAACTGGCTGCTGAAGTAGCTTAGTCTGATCATTTTCATCATTTCCGTCATTCATAGTGTTTTTATTTTATTTTTATAAAAGAGAAATTATTTTATTTTTATGTGTAGGGCTGGGGTATATGAGTCAGGTTAGGGTAATTATATATATAAGACAATGGCCTATGCTGCTGATTTAGATATCTATGTAAATGTGTGTCTTACGTGACACGGACAGAAGGAAAAGAAAGGGGTTGATGGAAGCAGTTCAGAGTTGACAGACAAGCAGAGACGGTGAGAAGTCGAGAGACAGACAGCGTCTCTGCCTGAAGGAACTGTCCTTCACAAAAAGCTGAGAACAATGAGAAATGAAGGGAGGTGCAGTTAAAGTGTTTAAATAGAGAGTGCTCTCTCTCTGTCAATCACACACAAACACTGCACCGGAGCAAACAGGAGCACTGTGTTTAAAGTGCAGCTAGACTAGACGAGCAACGCCAGCCTGACTGGTGAGATGAGCCGAGCTCAAGACATCACCCTGACAGATTGACTGATGAGCTATAAATCACACATGCATGCCCTAATTATTGTGCCATTTAAAAGAGCCATTCAGGTTACAAACTATTTTAAGGTTTGTTTATCATTATAAATCATTTCCATGCTGCGAACAATTGCTCTGTCGATCAGGATTGATGATGTTGATGTATGAACATGGATGCATTTAATCTCAGCTCAGCCATATGATGATACTTTCAGGGCATGACTTTTAACTTAAATCACAATGTAAATAATATTTTTTAGGAAACATAAAGCGTTTTCATAAACCATTTGCATGCTCTCACACACACACACACACACACACACACACACACACACACACACACACACACACACACACACACACACACACACACACACACACACACACACACACACACACACACACAGACACACACAAGCAAACCTCTATCTTTCTTTAAGAAATCTCTCTATCTTTTAAGACAATTGTTTATATTGACCTTGATAACATAGTGTCTGCATAATCACCATAGTAACAACAAATATTGTTATTATATTGTAGAAGTATTATATTGTATTGTATTATATCTTTCTGTCAATTTGCCTAGTTTCTATGTGTGGTGTTTGCTAACACCAGTTTATTGCAACTATGGCATTTTGTGGACAATCAGGTCTTGATGAGTTTGCTTCTCCAACTCTTTAATTTGAACCTTTTTGTCGTACATGCTTTATACCACTTTAACACATGGCATGCATATACCTGATATTGTATATCGTTTGTGGCCTGTGGTCAACACATTTGTTTTTGAGCAGGTCTAAACATATACAAATCTGTCACACAACTAATGAAAGTGTGTGTTAGCCAAATAAATGCTGACAAAACCCATGAATGCTATAGCTGCTCACAGCGCAACAGGCTGTGACAAGAAAAATCTGTGAGCTAAAACCTACTTCGTGCTTTCGGAGATCATTAAATGTGTGGGTGGTACATGATATGAAATTGTTTACTCCATACTCTTGAAAATCAAATGTATAAGGCTGTTCGGTTCTTCAAATCAGTGTTGTAACTGGGCTCTTTACAGCAGCAGCAAATAGATGTTTTGTGGAAACACTTCATTTTAGGGTATCTTAACTAGTTGCTCATTAGCATGCATATTACTAGAATATTAGCCATTTATTAGTAGTAATTAAGCACATATTAATGCCTTATTCTACATCCCTAATCCTACCCAATACCTAAACTTAACAACTTCCGCATTAACTATTAATAAGCAGCAAATTAGGAATTTATTGAGGGAAAAGTCGCAGTTAAAAGTGAATAAGTGTTCCCCATTCTAAAGGATGTTTTTTCTAAAGAATAAAGGTGGAATGTACAAAGTTCCTGGATGTAAAACCTGTCGGCCATTGAATTGCCATATTCATTTTTAGAGCCTTGAGGAAAAATTCACTTATCAGAGGTTGCTGTTTCAAAACTTGGGGAAATTACTGGAGATCACAATCATGTATTATACATTCAAACTAATTCCTTGGAAGCAAATACATAAATAAATAAAAATAGATGCAAAAAAGACAATTCTCGACATGCAGTAAAGACTACAGAGATAGAAGGACAGCATAGCTAAAAGAAGGTTTGAGATGTTTTGGAGGTCTCTTCGAAAACTCATGAGATTAATTGGGGGCATAATTCTCTATCTAAGCCTTATTTATCTCTTTGTTTAGGATAAATGATTAAAGTGATCTCAATTCTGATCTTTCCATTGGGAGGTCATCTGAATGAACAGGTATGGAGGCTCTTTCCTGACCTCTCTGTACAAACACACAACATATCTACAGTAAGGAAGCAAGAGCAATCTCTACACAAACATTTTAGCACTCACGATATTCAAAACAGCTGATTTTAATGTTTCCATTGTATTTGGATAATTACGTGTTTAAGGTGTTTGCATAACCTTCAGCAAAGCTATTGACAATCTCTCACCTGTCCACTTGTGATATTAATGCATCTAATAATAAAATAATTACAACCTTAATCATTACAATTTGCTTCTGTTCTGCTCTTTTGTTTAAAAGGACATCAAGCAAAGAAAGGGGAAAATAACCATGTTTTCTTATAGCAACTACCCAGAAGATGTATACATGAATCTATCTGTGCATGTGAGAGTATGATTGGGAATATTGCGTCATTACGGCTACAGTCAAATCGAAACACGACATTCATCAGAAGCCTATTGTTCTGTAGTGGATATAGTCAGAGTGTGTAAAGGTTAAGCAAGCATAAACAAATTTAGATTTCTGCCTTTGATAAGGCACAAATCCCCAGCTGACTGTTTTGACCAGATGACGCAATTTATTTTACACTAGCAACAAGTTTTCATGTCTTCAGGTATTTTATGACCATAGTTTTTTAAATAATTTCTCAAAACCCTTCCACTTCCTCTGTGAAACACAATGTAAACAAGTCACCTCATGACTGCAGAAAAGTTGAAGAAATAAACCCAAATCAAATTTCATACTGTTCCTGTCATAAAATAAAGTTTCATCAGAACATCTGAATTGTTGCATTATATAGTAGTGAACCCCAGATTGCATTGGTTGGTGTATCTGTGAAATTTTGAGAACTTCAGCAGTCGTCTGTCATTTCCTAGCAGCAGGTTGAGGCCGTTTCTGTTGATTTCATCAATGTCTGAACATGATGATCCTGATAAGACGTTTTCTGCTGACAGCTGCCAGTTCAACTCATTGACTTTACAGACTTTATAAAAACATTACAGATGGACATTAATGAAAACTGACTCATGACTCTTTTCTTTCTACATCGCTAACCTTGTCTTAAGTTCAACGTCAAACACATACACATACAGACCTGTATGCAGGAATTACCTGTACTACACCATTTCTTCTTGCTCTAACATGTCTTTCACATTCACGGTCTCTTTTGTTTTCATGAGTAGGGCTTTATTCTGGGGTGAAAAGCTGTAAATGAAAATAAAACTCTTCTGAAACGTTCTCTTTGTGGTCTGTTAAAGCATGGTGGAGATCAGACTTACCTGATATGGTGATTAAAGGTCTGGAGGGAAGCTTGAACTGAGCGTACGAGAGCAGCTTGCTTGACTTGTATAAGTCAGATGTGTTTCTCTGTGTGAATAAAGAAGCCTGTTGCATTCCGCCTTTTCTCTTTCACTCCCCCCTCCACCACCACTCACTCTACCTCCTCATTCGCTCTCTGGCATTCTTGCCCTCCCTCTTTCAATCAAACTTTCTCTGCCATGCATGTCTTCTTTCCAGCCGTTGTAGTTTTGCGTACAGTAAAGCGTCCCCCTGTTGTTGTTGTTGTTCTCTCTGCTTTTTCTCTCGTTATCTGTCTTTCTCTCAGAAATGTACTCTTTGATTCATGAATACAGCCCTGGTCACGTGACGCGATACTTCAAATATACAGGGCTTTTTTTAGAAACCACAGAATGCCTTTAGGGATGTAAAATCCGGGCCAGAAAGCTTAAGTTTCCCTCTCTGCCCCCTCCGCTGGTTCAGCTCTATCCTGCTATACGTCTCCTCCTATAGCATCTCTGCAGCCCTTCTCAGTTACCACCGCCTTCTTCTGGGTGTCAGTTTCTACATCCTATTATCCTTCCATCTCCTTCCACGTTTGCTCTGCTTTTCTCTTCCCCCTCATTATTTTCCCTTCGTTTGCTCTCATGCCATCATGCTTTCTTTTGTCTATTGTCTTTCTTTATGTCAGTTTTTTCATAACTTTCATGTCTCTACTAGATATTGTGGCTATTGTATTTCTCAAAAAATCTCACATTATTCCTTACACTCTTAAAAACAAAGGTTCTACATAGTTTTTTTTCAGGTTCCCCAAATAACTTTACAGTGAAACGGATTTTGAGAAATGTGATTTCAAACCACATATTAATGTATGAATGATTCCCATTATTATCAGATTCCAACCGAATGTGCACAAATACTAATAAAACAATCTTGAATATTCTATGACTTCAGAAAATATTAACACAGTTGTAAAGATAATTTTATGATAGTTATGTACTGTTTTTCATGGAGAATATTTATGGAGAAGGAATACCTGAACAGTTCTTCAACAATTATCCTTTAGTGTTCTACAGAAAATATAAAGTGTTGTTTTTGGAATGACATGACAGTAAATATACTTTGTTATTATTTTGGTCAGAACCATTTCTTTAATTCTTGCTCTTTCATTTCATTGATGTTTTATAAAAATGAGTGTCCTACATCAGCAATGAAAGCTATTAAACATGCAACCACACACATACACGTTACCTTTATGTCATCATCACTCGTTCACACGGAGGGTGCTCTGTGGGAACATCACAATCAATGCATGGCTTGTAAAGGGACTGTCTCCAGATAATGAACTGTTTTGAGAACACTGCAATCATGAAGCAAACTGTTCAGAGATCAAATTCTACCCTGCATGTGTAGATCTTGCAAAAAAATAAACTAACATTAAATTAAATAAAAAATTGAACTATGCAATTCAATACAGTTACTGTAATAGTTCTATCTGGTGTTATTTCATGGACTTAAACTGACACAGAATAACAATGAATAGCCCTGTTTTTATGGACAAATTTTAATCAACATTAATAAATACTAGAACAAATGTAATGCATATTGTTAGTAATGAGACTTTATTGTAAAGGCGTACCTTTACATTTTTACATATACTAATAAGTATAAAAAATTATATTAAAATTATTTAAAAAATAATAAATAAAGTGACGTGAAAGCATGAAAAAATGAAGAGGAAGAGCAAAGATGATAATACAATAATCTATTAGTAAAAGAGCAGTGATGAAGAAACCATCCAGGCCTGCATGTTAGAAAAAGCATCTGTTCTTTTCCCTCAAATGTGTATATTCTGTCAGTCCAAAATATCTAAAAGGGTAGCTATGGTTTGCATGTACAAATCACTTATATGGTTGATTCGAGCAGAACAGAGGGAATAGATGTGAGAGACCAATGAAAATGAAATGAGAGAAATAACACACAGCAACTAGAAGTTTTAACTGTGTAAGAATACATATGTGTGTTCAGTATTTCATATTTACTGGGAAAATGGAGGTCGAGGGAGTCAGCGGTTGGAGGTCAGCCCTGTTTGTGTCGTGTAAATTGGATGATTTTAAGAACTGGTATTTGCTGTTATCTTGCCAAAGAAAGGAAAATTAGCATTCAGAAGCTGGAAACTGTCTGTGGATTTTGAACTGTCTGGTTTTAGTAGAATTATTATTATACAAAAGTAGTTCATAAAAATATTTTTTATTAAAATGTTGATAAAAAGGAATGAATACAAGTGCTATTACTCTTTCAGATCTTTCCCATTAATTTTAAAAGTTCTGTATTCCATGTTGAATTTCAAATAATATTAAATCTTTAAAAATGCATCCCAAAAACATTGGCTTTTTTGCTTAAACTCTGCTTCTAACCCCAGGTACAGATAAAACAAATATTATCCCGCACACTATCAGTCCATGCTAAATATAGAAATGTATTGCTATAAGAAACAGTAACGTTTCTGTCCTCTGACCTTCATCAAGCACCAGGTATAGAGAAATGTTTCACACTTGTATCTCGTAATTCAGTCGCGGTCTTAGCGCTGCTTTTTACCCACGGTTATGAAACCCTGTTCCATTGTGTTATATGCCAAGATCTGTAATGAAACTCTAGATGGCGCGGGCTGATGGGTCCTTACCACAAACTGATGATATTCACAGTGTAAATCATGGCACAAGCTGATGATGCAAACACAGTCAATGAGCTTGCAGCTTTGCATTTAAATGGATGGTTAGCATTCACTATGTTTGTGTGTTTCTCTGAAATCTCCACCTTCCCCAGCTCCACCTGTATAGATCTGAACTGGCTTATTACGTTATTTATGTTATTATACAGTATATATACATGCTATTTGTGCAGCAGCAGTATGTCTTAAATACTCACAGCACATTATTGGTGTATGTACTGGCAGCAGCAGCAATAATCTACAGCAACAGCGATAACCAACAGCACAGTAATTCAGCAGCAATGTAGCTGTCACAAATCTGGTTGCCACTCACCACACTACAACTGCACATCACCCATGGACTGCATCTCCCATCATTCACTGCACTCACACATTCCCATCCACCATTACACCAATCACACAGCTGTCACCAATCACTAATTAACCCTGATTGTTTCAACACCTGCATCTCATTCTCACACACATTTAAGCAGCACACTTCCTTTCAACCTTCCATTAGTCTTGTTCTTGCCCGGATGACATTTCTGAGCGTTTACCATCCCCTCTGATTGCTACTTCTGTGTTTGACCCCAGACTGCCTTACCTTGGAACTCTGAACCTGTGCTTGTGACCTCGACCCCTGCCTGGTATTGTTTACGTCTCTGCTCTGCCTCTGATATTCCTGTTATTGCCGCTGACCATTGCCTGTTTGATTCTGCCTCTGCCTAATAAATATATAAACTGCATGGATCCACACGCCTTGAATGAAAAGCACCAGATTTTGAAGAGTGTCTCAAACCTATGGTGTGATAACTACTATCTGAGACTTACTGTGGAGGCAGTTATGTGCAAATATGTTTTCCTCTGTCACGTCAGATCCCAAATATTCAAAGAAGCCATTTTTGAAGCTTGATTAAATAAACATTTTGTTAATAACGAAGAGGAGATTTTAAGTTATGAGATTTCTAAATTGGAACAAAGACCTTTTCTATGTCAAAAAATCCAGGCAAATGTATTTCATTTCTCACGTCATGACCCCTTTAAGACTAGATGCTTAGCAACCAACAACCAATCGCATGCCTCGTGTTTACAGTTACAGAAACACTGTGTTGTATAAACGGTTGTTTCATCGTTTGAGGGGAAAAATGTCAAATGGTGACTGAAAATGTGTCAACTAGAGTTGGTAAGAGATTGTTTAATTCTTACCTCTACAGTTCAAAATGTCCATTCAGAAAAAACCTGATGTAAACAGTTTTAGTAATGTACACGTATGAATACCCGGAATTATTGTTAACCCCGGGTACATTATGAGTAGTGTGAAATGTTACAAAAGATAACCCAGGCATCCCTTTTTATTGGGGTTTTGACTGACCCAGGGTTAACTATTTAAATTGTGAAAAGCTTTAAAATGAGCAAAATAGCTTACATGTGTATAGACACAACAAACACTTTTTGTCAATCGCAACTTAATCATAACCGTACATGTTCTGTTCATTTCCAAGTTTGAATGAAAAAAAATCCCAGATTTTCAAAGTGGTCTCAAACCTTTGGACCCCACTGTATACTGCTAGTTTGCAAGAGTAAATTTATTAGGCATGACAGATGCTTTCCTGTACACATCAGTGTTTTTAACAGATATTCCTGTGCCATAAATAGGAAATATGTGAATATATCCAATGCATAAAGACCAGTACAACAAATATATGAGAGCATGAGAGCAACAAAGTAAAGAAAAGAACAGAAAAATGAAAGTGCGGTTGAGTGAGTTTTTAGAGAACATAAAATGGGGCCCCGTTTTTAAGCGAGCGGAGGAGAAACCGCAGAATGGACTGAGCCTCAGGCTGAAGAAGGAAGAAAAGAGAAGAGTGTGTGTGTGTGTGTGTGTGTGTGGTGTGTGTGTGTGTGTGTGTGTGAGAGAGAGAGAGAGAGAGAGAGAGAGACACAGTAGGCTTTAATCAACAGCAAGTTGTCTGTAATGAGATCACTACACAGTCCACATAGATTGATGTCATGTGAAGTTGTGTGTGTGCACGTCTGCGTGTCTCTGCATATGCATCAACATCATTTTACACAACATGCGCACACACACGCACGCACACACACACACACACACACACACACACACACACACACACACACACACACACACACCCCAACAACAACATTGAAGCAGACACAGACTAAAAGTTACAAAAAAAACATGCAAAGACAAACACAAACTGAACACACTGGGCTGCATTTAAAGAGACCTGGCAAGAAAAAGAGGAAAAATATGATAGAAATGGACAGAGAGAGAAAGAGAGAGAGTTTTTAGTTTTGGGTTATAAAGTTAAGCTCACATAACCAATGAAAGAGTGCATTCATTGTGCAGATGCCCAAATGTGAAGTCATTTATACATTTCCACTGCCATGGGAACACATCCAAACCCTTTAATTACTTCATGCATGTTGACACAAGGCCATGTGCTGCTCACACACAGTCACATACACAAATATACGTGTAAAATGTAGGTTTAGCCTATACTAGCTCACAACAAACATAACCACTTTTTTTATAAAAACTGTGTAATAGTGATATTAAAGGTGATTTTCTCCTGGTGAATGAACAGAAGAATTTTGGTAGCATTTTATTTTTTAAGGAACGATTCTCACTATTAACTAGTTGCTTATAGCATGCATATTAGCTGTTTATTAGTACTTATAAAGCACATATTAATGTCTTATTCTACATAACAATATTTTTAGATCCTTTACTCTACCTCATATAAACTTTATCACTAACTATTAAAGTGACATGAAAGTGACGTGACACACAGCCAAGTATGGTGACCCATACTCTGAATTTGTGCTCTGCATTTATCCCATCCAAAGTTCACACACACAGCAGTGAACACACACACACACACACACATCGTGAACACACACCTGAAGCAGCTGTGGCAGCCATTTATGCTTCAGACGCCCTGAAGGTCATGGGTTGGGGTCTCAGGTCCAGCTGCACCTCGTCATAGGTGGGTGGATGAGAGTGCTACACCACCCCTACAATCCCTGCCGGACCTCAGACTCGAACTCACAACCTTTGGATTTGGACTCTCTAACCATTAGGCCACGACTTCCCCTTCCCCACGACTTAGTAAGCAGCAAATTAAGAGTTTAATGAGACAAAAGTAGTAGTTAATATAGTTAATAGTGAGTAGTGGTTAATAGTGAGAAATTGACCTTTTATGTTAACCTGTAGCCCCTCATTAGTTTCTCCACCAGAAGTTAGTACTGTATGCAAAATTCAATCCAGATTATTTGTAATTTAGGGTGTGCGCAAAGAATGCTTATTTTTATCAACAAGTACTTCAAGATTTGATTGGTGAAATTAGTGATGTTTTTGTTCACTGATAAATGTTGACTGTCTCTGATATCAGAGATGAAGGACAGCTGTGGCCTAATGGTTAGAGGGTCAGACTTGTCACCTGAAGGTCATGGGTTTGAGTCTCAGGTCCAGCTGGGATTGTAGGTGGGGGGGAGTGAATGTACAGCGCTCTCTTCCACCCTCGATACCACGACTGAGGTGCCGTTAAACAAGGCACTGAACTTCCAGCTCGGAGTATAAATTCTGAGTAAGGGTTACCATACTTGGTAACATGTAACGACAATGGCAGAACACTTGCAACTTCTTCATTATTCCTCCTAAATAAAGATCCTGGTACCTGGGCAAACAATGCAAATGCAAGAAAGAGGTGTATCCAAGAGTACAACAGATTCCTCATATACAGATTAGGCATAACATTATGACCACTGACAGGTGAGATGAATATCACTGATTATTTATTTATCACAGCACCTGTTAGTGGGTGGGATATATTATGCAGCAAGCAAATATTTTGTCCTCAAATTTGATGTGTTAAGCCAGAGACAGACTGCACGATTTTCCGCTGTCCCAGATGAAAGATTGGCATCGTGAAACAATCGTGGCAAATCAGAAATCACCACGGTTGTTTCACCATGCCAGTCTTTCATCAGGGACAGGCGAAATAATGCAGTGTTTCTTGGGCTTTAGAAGCAGAAAAATGGGCAAGGGTAAGGATTTGAGCGAGTTTGACATGGGCCAAATTGTGATGGCTAGATGACTGGATCAAAGCATCTCCAAAACTGCAGCTCTTGTGGGGTGTTCAGTGTCTGCAGTCATCAGTATCTATCAAAAGTGGTTCAAGGAAGGAACAGCTGTGAACCAGCGACAGGGTCATGGGTGGCCAAGGCTCATTGATACACGTGGGGAGCGAAGGCTGGACCGTGTGGTCTGATCCAACAGACTAGCCTCTGTAGCTCAGATTGCTCAAGAAGTTAATGTTGGTTCTGATATAAAGGTGTCAGAACACACAGTGCATCACAGTTTGTTGTGTGAACATGATGTATTTACTCATCTCACTGCACAAAAACTGAATTCAAAATGAATAAAAACAGTCGAATGCAAACTTGGAATATTATACAAACCTGGAATAAAAATATATGTTAAATAAGTAATTTATGTATTTAATCCAATTTTATTAACTCATGTCTTTGCTATTGACCTTCGATGGTCCAATTCAACCATATTAAGCAAAAATCACACATTTGTGTTTAATTTATGTTATTGCTGAATAGTGTTGAACTTTCTTCTCCACAGTCATATTCTTCATGCAATTATTTTGAGTTGCGCCCTCTTCTGTACAGACGTGAATTTACATTTCCTTCTGCCTGAGGCATATTTATTTCACTATTGTTGTGAAAGAGCTTTTACATTTGTAATATACAAACTTTTTATATCAACAACAAACAAGCAAGCCCTGCCCAGATTTAAAAAGTAACTCAAAAGTAACATAATGCATTACTTTCCATAGAAAGTAACTAAGTAATTACTTTTGGGGGGGAGTAAGGCAATATTGTAATGCATTACTTTTAAAAGTAACTTTCACCAAAAGTCTGAAATGCGTTACATGAATTTGGCCTGTTTTTTTGCCAGTCTGGAGAAGTTGGCTCTATTTATCAACAGTCAGTGCCAGTCTGCAGAGCTGAACTGACAGAAATCATGTAGTGTATGATGGTGACAGACTCTTCAGACTATAAATCATCCAGTTGCAGGATATCAAACATGTTTGATAATTTTAACTGGTTTTAGACCACATATTGTTTTCATTTGTCACACATCTCCTGGCAACAAGGCACGTGTTTCTGCATGAGTTTGTTGTGATAGGAACGACTTTAAAGTCCAGAAGTGTGTGATCTTCAGTCGCTTAGTGTATGATGGTCAGTTTTAGATGCTTTGATGCTTAGTGTATGATGATCAGTGTGTGTGTGTGTGTGTGTGTGTGTGCATGTTTATGTGGTTTATGAGGACACAAATTTGTATAATGACATGGGTATGACATAGGTATTACAAGGAGAAGGTGATTTATGAGGACATTTTCAGTGTCCCCATAATTTAAAACGCTTATAAATCATACAGAGTGAGTTTTTTTGAGGGAAAGTAGAAATGCACCGTCTCCTGTGAGGGCTAAGTTTAGGTGTAGGGTAGGTGTAGGGCAATAGCACATACAGCTTGTACAGTATAAAAACCATTACGCCTATGGAAAGTCCCCAGAAACCATAAAACCAACATGTGTGTGTGTGTGTGTGTGTGTGTGTGTGTGTGTGTGTGTGTGTGTGTGTGTGTGTGTGTGTGTGTGACTTGTTTAACTACTCATTTGGTATGAAATGAAACTTTCTGAAATAAGCCAGTGATGTCATTATAAACCTGCTGTGAACTCGGGTTCATCAACTGCCATTACCGTCAGATTCTGACTGCTTTGCAGTCATTTTTATTTATTTTTATCTTGCCAGTTTTCCTCACTTAAGCCTTGACTACTTTTCA
This sequence comes from Gymnocypris eckloni scoliostomus, assembly GCA_027564155.1. Lineage (NCBI taxonomy): Eukaryota > Metazoa > Chordata > Actinopteri > Cypriniformes > Cyprinidae > Gymnocypris > Gymnocypris eckloni. The sequence continues at coordinate 26,072,979 of CM050431.1, forward strand.
TTCCTCCATCTATAACAGGACATCTATATTTGCTTAAATCGCCTCACAGTCGGGAGAAAGATGGTTACCACAGTCTTTCTGATTTTACTCTGTTCTCTCTCGCTCTCTCTCTCTCTCTCTCTCTCTCTCTCTCTCTCTCTCTCTCTCTCTCTCTCTCTCTCTCTCTCTCTCTCTCTCTCTCATTGTAACTCTGAGTTTTTCTATTTCTCCCTCACAATGATTGAATTACCATAGGTTTGTAGCCATGCCAAAATGTGCCAGGTTTTTCTGATTAAAACAGACATCATAAAAGTTTTTTAAACTCTTATTATTAGAAAAGAGAGAGAGAGAATGCAAGAACAAAAAATTGAGAAGGAGGAGTTTGAATAATGGAAAAGCAGTTTAATGCACATATGGAAACAATTGTACAATTTCTGCTGTTTCTGCCAGGAGCATGAGTTTAAAATCACCACTAGAGAGAGAGAGAGATGCTGTCCTCTAATCCATTAGTCTATTAACAACTGCCTCGGCCTTCTGATCTGTTACAAATTTAGTTCAAAAACTGTTGTTGTTGTTTTACCTTTTACACGTACGTACACTGGCTATATAGACACTCAAGCCACACTTAAAAACATAAGTTATTGGAACACGTCCTGTGGTAACAACCATAAAAAAGTTGTTTCTGAGAAAACATCATTGGAAGCATTGTTAGAATTATATGTAGAATTACTGTATATAAAATGAAGTGATCCCCTTTGTCAAAGTGAGAAAACTTCTGCAGAACTGCTCATTTGCTTAAACAAGAGCAGCTCAGGAAACCATCCACAACACAGTACAGTCATATTTTGAAGTGACATGTAAGAATTCTTATAATGGATTTTAAGATTTAAAAAGTCTGCACATGTAATACTTAAGATTTTTATATTTTCTGTGTTTTGATTTGCCAGTATCATAAACAACAACTGGACTCTATTATTAAGGACAATACTGGACATGATCAGCAAATTCATTCCTGCTTTTGTGACAGAATTTGTTTTGGTGCAGAAATGGAAAATGTGAAGATGTTATACTTATTTGCCATGATTACTTCAGAAATTGTATACTGAGTATATCTTGGATAGATACAAATAAATAGTTACAAATTATGATCCAACAAAATGCAATGTTGCATTTTGCATAGCTGCTGTTTTTGGAATGCATTGATATATTTTTTGGGCAATTCAAACCTGTGGTGTGCTTGCATATACATTGACTAAATGTGATTTGCCAAAAATGCTGATTGCATGGGTTGATGTGTGTGAGCGCACATGTGCTTGTGTTTATAAGAGTGTCTGTATGAATTAGGGCGTTGAATGCTCCAGGCTCAAGGTATTTTGAAAGTGTGTGTTGGCAGAGCTGTATGCTGAGTTTCCAAACACCACGCTTACTCTGTAATTACCAACATGCCCATCACAACAAGTCCTGACGAAAAAACACTGTTTCTTCTCTGGATGCCTCATCTTTGTTTAGCCTATCTTCCTCTCAGTATGCAGACTCATTTTCAATGTAGGCTACGAACATCACTAGCATCACTGTCCAAAGAATATCAATCGTATGCTTAACTCAGGTGTTCCAGAAAGCTGCTTTAACAAGTACTGTTAAAGCTGAAGTACGGAAGCTTTATTTAGCCGTCTAGCGGTTGAGGTGTAAAGTCCCTCGCGGAGGAACAATGTTTTGGTTACCGCAGTGAGTGAGTTGGGCTTCCTAAAACAAAAGATAGGCTATAATGTAAATTAATATAATGGTGTCTTTTGAGAAGGTAACTGCCTTCCATTGTAGTTTTGACTAATTTAAATAAATAACCTTACAAAAGGCAATGATGACATTCAACACAATGATTGCTAGATCTTACCAGTCGAGCAATAAAGGCCATCTCTCCGAGACGGTTTTAAAACCTTTGGGGTCTCAGAGTTGCCTCCATCTCTGGAAAACATGTCCATTCCCGCTTAATATTATAGAGCTATGTATTTATTATAGCATAGATGTCAACTACTCATTATATTTATAATACATTTAGATTATTTTTAAACTGGGTTTATCCAAATCCTTATTTATGAATGTAACATAGGTCTAATTAAATAAAATAAAACAATTAATTTAATCAGTTAGATAGTAGATTGTGTTTAAGTTACAGCTGTCAAATAAATAGATAAATATAAAATATGTTCCAGTCATTTCAATTCAACTTCATGTGTGGCATTTCAAATCAAATTTCATCCCATTAACTGACATAGAGCCAATCTGCTTGTTAAGCCTGACGTCACGCTTCACTGCTTCCGCATCAGATAACACGAGAAAACAACAAAAGGTGCCAATATAATCTCAGAATGTGATATAATACTACCAACACAAATATAATCCTAACCTTTAAATTCATACTGAAATCCCAGATAGCCAGACAATGAAAATATAAACATAAATAAATAAATCAAAACACTATTTGTTTGGGATGCTTTGAGCATGGAGACTGTAGTTTACACCGTACGTTTGAAAACGTTAAACTTCAATGTTAAATATGAATAAACAGTGCTCATAAACGGCTGCTGAGGTAATGAAGCGGAGTTGAGGCTTTTTTTTATTTGATTAATGCATGAACAGACAATACAATAAGATCAGCCAAGGGATCACATACAAATCCATAAAGTAATGACCAATAAACAGATATTGTCAAATTAAACAATTAACAAACACAAACGTATAGACATTAATAATAAAATAAAAGTAGTTACAACAAAAAAAGCAAAAAAAAAACGGAATGACATTACAAGGATATACAAACACATAAGGAAAGCATCTAAATACATGGATTTTCTTTAAATGTCTCTGTATAATATTTTAGGAATCTTAGTTTTTTTATTCTTAATAAGATAAAGAGATTTTAGGAGTGAGTTTAATTCAATTTTAAAAGGGGATAGGATGGGTGCGAGCAGAGCCATATAGAGAGAGAGTTGCGACAACTCCATTCACTCCAATGGAACGTTTTTTTTACAGCAATGGCGGCTCGTGGAGCCTCTCAAAAGTTCCCGAAGTAGCAGCAAACACATGCAGCGCCATAGAGATGCAGCAGAACAAACCGGTTAGATGTTTAAAAATATTGTATATTATCAGTACATTTGAATAAAAGTAACTTGTACTTTAAAACCTCCTAGTAGATTATTACTCATTAAATTAGTAGATTTAAGAGATGTTATCAGATAACTAACAGATTAGTCTAGATTGGCTACTGGATAAAGTTAGTAACGAACACCCTATTAATTGTAAAATCTGTTCTCTTAATTCAGTTTCATCCATCGTTTTTGGAATTAGAGAAAAATAATCTAAACATATATTTTTTTACAGGATGGGGAAGTCTAGATATTAGTTAAATATAACGTTTGACCGCGTGTGACAGCGGTGGATGGAAGTGGTAAAAATGTTAATCAAGATTAGTTCCTATAACACGTATTAAAGAATACAATTTCCTAATAATAAAATGTAGCATATTGATATAAATTTAGAGTGAGTTGAGTTTGCAAAAACATATGGGTGGAGTGTTTTTAGGCATTGTGATTCAATTGACTATTACCTGCCTATATTTTAGCAGTTTGATTTTTGTCTGTTAAGGCCATTGCCATAACACAAAGAGGGTCAACACGAAAGTCTCGGTCCAATAGTGTTTTTATTAACAAACAATAATCATAACATAACATTTTTGTTAAAATATAATAAATATGACATTAGTTACCATGAGATTAGTGAAAACAATGAATATAACGTAACATAAAAAGGGAACAGCAACCTGTCTTTATACAAGTTAGAATATAACGTTACTTGAAATAAGTTAAGGCAAATAACGGTAATCGAACACTAATCCTCAAATATTAGCTGATTTAAATACTTTAAAAACAACATCGCTGTAACTACATACTCAAGTTACATACATATGTCGGTGTGTTATATAAATATATAAAATAAATGCATTTATTGCCTACTAATTACCAAAAATCGCAGTTCTGTCACTCTATTCTTACAGTTTGAATTGCCCGCCAAAGCACTTCCTGGAACTATCTGAAGTCTACGTGAATCACGTGACGACCAAGCATTCTGAACTTCCGTTGTCGCAACTCTATCTCTATATGGCTCTGGGTGCGAGTTGAGGCTTGGACCCGGAAACAGCGCTTCTTACGACACCACTTCACAAGAGAATACCTGTTGTTATAAGGGCGCCCTCGTGTGGTTCATACACTGAGTACAACTGCAGGCTCTTTGCAAAGACATATACACTATATTGACAAAAGTATTAGGTCACCCCGTGACATTTAAAGTCACACCAGAGGTGTTCAGCTGGGTTTCTGCAGACCAGTCAAGTTCTTCCACACTGACTGAATTATCATTTATCTTTGATCCTTGTCTTATACATAGAGACACTGTCATGTTAGAATAGAAACGGGTCCAAACTGTTGCTATAAAATTAGAATCACACAATTCCCTAGAATATCATTTTATGCTTAAACATTAAGATTTGTACTTATGGAAATTACTAAAGTAGTCAAAACTTACATTAGACCAGGGTGACCCAATACTTTTGGCAATAAAGTGTGTGTTTGTAAAAAATGTAATACAAATTTCAGTTAAAATATTAAAAAGTAGTAATATAATAATGAAATATCTGCAGTGAACATGAACAAACCTCCAAATCCTCAATAATGACAGAGTAAAAACCTTTTTTTCACTGATAAATGTATATACATGTATATATAATGTACAGTGCTCAGCGTAAATGAGTACACCCCCTTTGAAAAGTAACATTTTAAACAACATCTCAATGAACACAAAAACATTTTCCAAAATGTTGACAAGACTAAGTTTTATATAACATCTGTTTAACTTATAACATGAAAATAAGGTTAATAATATAACTTAGAGAACAACATTTTCAGTTTTACTCAAATTACGGTGATGCAAAAATTAGTACACCCCACTGAAAGTCTCTGGAGCAAAGCTAAATTTTGACTACAAATGTCTAATTTAACAAGAATTCAACAACAGGTGAGTCTAGTTATTCATTACACAGGTGACAGTTGACTATAAAAGGGTGTTACTTAAAGAAAACCCTTCCCATTTCATGCTGTCAGCAATGGCACCACATGGAAGAGAAATGTCACAAGACCTGAGAAAGAAAATAATTTCTTTACACAAGAAAGGTGAAGGCTACAAGAAGATCAGCAAAGCTTTACTTATCAGTCAGAATACTGTAGCAAAAGTGATACAAACATTTAAAAGATGGAACTGCAACCATCTCACAGAGGCGTCAGGTCATCCACGGAAGTTAACACCTCGTCAGGAGCGTCTTCTGATGAGAAGGGTTGAAGAAAATCGACATGCAAGTTCACTGCAGTTATCTAAGTAGAAAGCCAAACTGGGGTGACTATTTCCCGTGACACAAGGCGACACTGCAGAGGATTGGCATGCATGGGTGCCAAGCCTCTCCTAAAGCCCAGGCACAAAAAGCCCGCCTAGAGTTTGCCAGGACCCATGCTGACAAAGATGAAGACTACTGGGACTCTATACTCTGGAGTGATGAGACCAAGATAAATGTTTTGGAACTGATGGCTTCAAAACTGTATGGCGTCAAAGGTGAGGAATACAAAGAAAATGCATGGTGCCTACAGTGAAACATGGTGGTGGCAGTGTCCATGTGGGGCTGCATGAGTGCTGCTGGTGTCGGGAGCTGCATTTCATTGATGGCATCATGAATTCACAAATGTACTGCTCTATACTGAAAGAGAAGATGCTACCATCACTCCGTGCACTTTTCCAACATGACAATGATCCTAAACACACATCTAAGGCCACTATTGGATTTCTGAAGAAGAACAGGGTGAAAGTGATTCAGTGGTCAAGTATGTCTCCTGATCTGAACCCAATCGAACACCTTTGGGGAATTCTGAAGAGACAAGTTGAGCATCACTCTCCATCCAGCATCCAATCTCTAAAAGAGGTCATTCTTGAAGAATGGAAAAGATAGATCTGGCAAAATGTCGCCAACTTGTTCATTCCATGCCTAGAAGACTTGGTGCTGTCATTAAAAATCATGGAGGCCATACAAAGTACTAGATTTAGTAGTTTTTGTTGTGGGGTGTACTCATTTATGCATCACCCTAATTTGAGTAAAACTGAAAAATGTGTAATCTAAGTTATATTATTAACCTTACTTTCATGTTATAAGTTAAACAGATGTTATATTAAACTTAGTCTTGTCAACATTTTGGAAATGGTTTTTGTGTTCATTGAGATTTTCAAAGGGGGTGTACTCATTTACGCTGAGCACTGTATAAGATGATCCAGAGACAGAAAGTAAACCAAGCAGACATCGGCAGCTGAAGCAAACAGGTTATTATGACATCACTGTTTATTCAAAGGCGACTGTGAAATAATAGTTGTCATAAGTACATAACATGGGGCTATTGTTATGATTAATAATTAGTTAGATAATTAATGACCAGATTAAATTTAGATTCTTGTTATACATTTTATTTTTGAGAATACGTGCATTTTCTGAGTTTTTATTATTATTATTGAAATATATACAAATATATCCTGCCCTACATGTTGACGGTAAGTGTGATTATCATCAATAATTGTTTCAAAACAACAAAATGAACATTGACAAAGCTGAACCATAGGATTCATCAATCATTGAGAATAATTCAACAATAGCACAGGGGAAAGACCTTCAGACAATGAATCTTAATTGTTATGAATATGAAATGAGTAAGATGGGGTGGTTCATTGTGTCCACACCTCTTGTTCGGTGATTGAGCGTTAAGTCACCAGAAACCATGCATGATTTTAATCAAGCGCTCTCATCTACATGATTTGAGCTATGAGATTTACAAAAATACTGATATATAAATACATATAAAATGTCTAAAGGCATAAAACGTTATTGGGAACGTCCTGTGATCAATGCTAAACAGTGTTGAGTGCATATATACACCATGAACACTTTAAACTTTCAACCCGTTTAATTTTAGCCATGCCTCAAGCTTTTGTTTATTTTAGAATAAATTAATAAACCGGTTAAAATAGAATGTTCAGTCTAGCCTAAATTAGCTCTTTATTAATGATGTATGACTGATGCAGTGCATGCAGATAATGTGAATGAGATGCTCTGTTCGATCAGGCCTGCAGGTGGCAGAGCAGATTACACAGTCCAGTTCTCAGAAGGTCTTCTTGAGTCTTCATGCTGTTTGAACACTGAAACCGCATCCATTAAGACTCACATTACTTGCACATCTCAACAGTTTGACATGTTTTCCTTTACTTTTGTATTTCCTTTGTCATTTATGAGTATAATATCAATTATTAATGGTTTATCCTTCATCTCTCTTTAAATATGTAGGCTACTGCAGTACATTTTTATGTTAATTTTTAACTAGTATTATTATTATATAAACACTTGGATGTTAATTATGTCTTATTTAATAAGTGCACCTTCTTTGCACATACATATAGTTAAATGTTTTTGTTGTTTTTACTGTTTTAATAATACTTCTGCAAATTATTTTACTGAATAATAAATGGAAACACTTTATTTTAAAGTGTCCTTGTTACACGTTACATGTAATTGCTAGTATAATAATAATAAATGATGCATAATTACATGCAAGTAACCCTAAGCCAAACCCTTATCGATACCCTGACCATGTAGTAAGTACATGTAGTTAATTAATATTACTCAGTACTTGAATGTATAATTACACTGTAACAAAGACACCTTCAAATAAAGTGTAACGAAGAAACATATTTGCACCTCTGTAGCCGTATATGAATGCACAAAAGACACATGACTCTTAAGTTCATTTGTGAGCTGACTGCATGTTTTTAATGTAAATTATATATGATATGAACACTTGAGCTCTTCTAACTAATCAAACTGCAACCATTTTGAAGTTTCAGTTTGAGACAGTACTTACTATTTTTCAGCAAAACCAAACACAACTGGTCGAAAAAAATTTGTTTGGATTTGGTTGATGATTTCCCATTCTCTAACATGTGTAAATGCTTTCTGTGACGGCCTGTACTCTGTTTCAGATTCTTCATACAGTAACCCAGCATGCAGCAGACTCTATAGTCTCCTGTCCCCTTATACAGTATACATCCACTCATGGAAAACACGGCCTTATTAGCAATAGTTAGGAGGCTGCTCAAATCTACCGAGCATAATGGTTATGTGTCATGATGTTTAACAATTACCATCACATGGTAAACGTATACTGTTCAAAAGTTTGTGGTCAGTAAAATATTGTATGTCTGAGAATGTAGACTTATGCTCATCCAAGATAATCTGATCAACAATAAAATAAAAACAGTCATATTATAAAGTATAGTTTTAATGTTCTGTTGTTGTAAATTGATTGCTGTGATCAAATTTGTATTGTCAGCATAATTTATCCAGTCTTCAGTGTCACATGATCTTCAGCAATCATTCTAATATGCTGATTTGCTGCTCAAGAAACATTTCTTAATGTTATAAGATTTGTATACTGTATTTGTGTACTTCTTGTGATTTCATGTTTGGGACACACCAGCAGGGGAGAGCAGATTGCGTTGAGCTTACGGTTTAAAGTGAGCGCATGACAGTAATGGGTCTTAAAACTTAAATATGCACATGTGCTGCATCCTCTGGAATAATTACTTGGAATATAAAATAAACTGCTTTCAAAATATGGCTTTCAGAAAAAAAAGTTGTCTCTTGGCTCAACGTGAGGGGTAAATTGAGTGAGTCTTATGATGGACTTCATCCAGCCAGGGTTTTTCTCCACCTAGGGCTCAACATGCTGAGTTAGGATCCAGCTCCACATGACTGTAAGAAGGACAATGAGGTTTGGATAAGAGACTAGATGGATGACTTCTTAAACGTTTTATGAAAAATTTGTAATTATTTAAAAGTTTTAGCACAAAATAAAGTTCAAATTGAAGAATTAAAAATCAAAACAAAACAAAATTGACTGCAATTGACTTTACAGAACTGATACTCAACACGCCACTTATAAATGTTGCAGCGAAATACAATTTCATAAAAACTTCAATGGACAATTTTCATTAAAAAGTCTGATTTTATATTTTCAGAACAAAATCAAGTTCAAAACAAATAATACATGAAAAGTAATGTTTGGTCTAAAATGGAAGAAACACACAGTAGTGCTTTATAATCATATGAAGGAGTGAGACGCTGGCTCAATTTACCCCAGGACTTTTGGCTACCATTCCAACCATTTTAACAAACTTGAATCATACAACAGTTTTGAGCTAACATCACATTACAGCCTCATTTTATAGCTTCCTAAAGCATATGCACATGCGTGATAATTTTTTTTTTCAGATTAGTCTACAATTGTTCCAACACAAGAAGTGTCATGAATTCTACCTCTGTGGCTCTCTCCGATGGCCACCGAAGTGCACCCTCACCTGAGTACTGACCTTCCCGGACTCCATTTCCCACACACCCCATACTGAGACTAATCACCTGCACAGGTGTCTCCCATCTACTGCTCTACTTAAGCATTATTTTCACTCACACTCACTGCGAAGTCTTGTTTTTGCCTCGGCTAACATTTCTAAGCAGTTCCCCTGTGTGCCTCTGATCTTTCTGTGTATGACCCTGGATTGTTTGACGACTGTTGATTCTCTGCCACCTGCCCTTGTGACCTTGCCTTCTGGAACTCTGATTGTTTTGCTGCCTGCCCTGACTCCTGCCTGTTTCTGTCTCTGTTTCACCTCTGATAGACCTGCTGCTGTTGTTTGACCATTGCCTGTTTGACCCTGATCAAGATTATTAAAGTGAATCTGCAAATGGATCCACACGCTTCTGATTCGTCATTACAAGAAACATGAGTCCTTGAACAAAAGAAAAACACTTTTAACAGCAAAAAAAAATGTTTTTTAACCTAAATGTAGCTACCAATTATTCCATGGGTCTCTCTCCATCACGGGGTGAGTAAAACTGAAATCACCCCAGTCTCCCTGTATATTTAAAGTAAATGTACACATCACCTAGACCTAGTGTATACAGGCATGTGACAGTAAGTGACGATAGTAAAGCCAAAAGGACTGTTCTCATACGCCTCAAAATTCACACCACAATTATTCAGTGTGCTGTACAATTCAGGCATTTATTGTTGATTTTGCAGGTAAGATAAACAATGTGTAAGTGCGGATTATATGTTAATGTTGTATGTATATTTGCATTGCATTTTGTGAAGAGCTTATTCAAATGATATCGGCACTTGGCGGCCGATCAAGTATAACAAGTGTAATCATAAGGCCATTAATAAATGTTTAGAACAACACGGGTTGTGGTATATGATATGTTTAAGTTTATTAAATTTGGATGCTGTTTACTGTTGATGTATTTGGAAATGTACCGGGATTAATGAAGCGTTAAAGTGTAACACAAGAGTCATTCATTTGATTTCAGTTCGTAAATATGTATCTAATGACTTCCATTCATAAATCTTAAAAGTGTTTCAGAGTTAAGTTGTCAGCCAAGGCAGACTTAACCAATAAGTGAGGTAAGCGGTCACTTAGGGCCCCAGGGAATCAGGGGTCCCATCTGATATTGGGGAAACACATTTTGGCAAATGTTTCAGGCTATGTACCACTTTGATTTAAGACACACTTGCGAACTTACCTAAGCACTTCCCTCCAGGGGAATCCCCACTGCCATTTTAAAGTGTTCCACTTTTTGAAGTGGACAAGCAAAGTTAACATAGACAGAACCTCGACCCATGTTGACCTAGGGAGCGAGTCTACGTCATACAGGGTCGTAGAATAAGGGTGGGTGGAGGGGATGCCATAGGGACGTGTCCCTACCAATATCCAGCTAACTGTCCCTAGCAATAATTTGATCAAATAATTAAATATATGTATACGTTTTTGTCATTTCAGATGCATCTGAAATGTCATATCATTGATATTACCTAACAAGTTAGAGTTACTATGTTAGAAATCTGCATGCTCTCAAGGACGAGCATTTAATTCATATACGGATAGTCGCACAGCGCTCACAGGTACAACTCACAGCCTATTGTACCCAATTCAAGACAGCAGTCTAAAACACTTTATATAAAATCCCACTTCAGGAATGAACAAAGTTGCATCGGTGAGTTTTAAGTTGTTTGTTTGAAAAAACAGAGCAAACGGAAAGAGAAAGCGCGACCTATGCTATTATTAGCTCCCTATAAAAATCATACGGACAGAAAGACAAGTTGTGCGGAAATATACACAATCTTTCAGCCTAGGATAAACTCATGAACATCAACAATAATTTGGACAAATATAACGTGATTTTTTTTTTCTTTTTTTTGGTAAACTATGTAAGTTGTAACACTGTGTTGCAGCAGGATTTTACGGAAGTTCTAAGCGGCCATGCATTATTATAATTTTTCCGTCTTGTTTTCTCGTGATCACGACTTAATTTTCTCGTGATCACGACATAACGAAAGTTGTTTTGTCGTTATCACGACTTAATTGTCTCGTGATCTCGACATAACGAAAGTTGTTTTGTCGTTATCACGACTTTTAATTTTCTCTGTGTATTCGGCATGAGAAAATGCTATAGAAGCAGCATCATCGCAGCATCATGGATGATCGTATTCGCTTACTTTTGATCAGGGACTCACTCAAACTGAAATAGCTCTGTCTGTCAGTGATTGATGACTTACACAAGTGTTCGACACTTGAGAAGGAGGCTGTCGGGTCTGCAACTTTATATAAGACAATATAGCGACCCTGAACGGTAGTCACGCAGTCAAATTCAATTTCCTCGGGACGCCTCTCTCTCAATGCAGAGATAAAGTCCATATTTGCTGCAGGAAATTAGTAACTTTATGATGGAGATATCAGCCGCTAGCGCGTACACCATAATATTCGCCAGAAACATTCACAAGGTGCGGGATTTTCTCGCGATAGCTATAATTAAATTTTGAGAAAACGGTTTTTACGTTGAGATTCACAACTTTCGTTATGTCGAGATAACGACAAAACAACTTTCGTTATGTTGAGATCACGATAAAACAAGACAGAAAAATTATAATAATGCATGGCCGCTTAGAACTTCCGTAGGATTTGGAACAGCATCATGAGTCGCCGCGGACAGTCTTTAACTTTAAACAATGTTATTCAACTGAATGTACAAATCAAACTGTTAGCTGAAATGTCCACAAAATAAAAAACAACACCGATATAAGAGTGTGCAGTTTCTGTCAATCAGATGCGCACACGAGTTTCGTTACTACAGCAACAACAGAGTATTCTGTCAGAATTATCCTGGGTCCAATTTAATTAATATTAAAATAAATTGATGTGTGATTAAAGGGACAGTTCACCCAAATATGAAAATTCTGTCATTTACTCATCCTCAAGTAGTTCCAAACGTGTAAGAATTTCTTTGTTCTGCCAAACACAAAAGGAAGAGTTCCAAGAATTCACAATAGGGTTTGCAGAGAAACAAATCGAAAATGTAATCTATTAAGCGAAAATCTCCAGTCATTGCATTCGTGCATTTATACGTGTTTTTAGTTTATTCATTTGCATTAATTGTTCATGCTGGCACGCCTAGGAAAAGCACACAAGAGAGTCATTTTGAAACCTCAATACAAATAAAATTATAACTTGAAACACAATTTCTTTACTGATGTGAATATAATGTATATAATGAATATTACTAACGTAACCTCGGTTCCCTGAGATACGGAATGAGTACTGCGTCGTAAGACGCTAGGGAAAACCTTTTCTCCTATACTGAAACATTTGGTTTTTATAACGCTGGTACTGCACGACCATTGGTTTGTGTGGTTACCGCAATTAAACCAATGGCGGCAGCGGAGCTGCACCACCTATGGCTGGAAAGCCCGCCAGAATGGGCGGGCATCTGGCCATATAATGCGGGCATTCGCCAAGGCTCCTCAGGTTACTTCGACTGAGGCGACGATTGAGTCGTGCATCCACGTAGCACGGCAAAGTACTCGTTCTGTATCTCAGGAAACCGAGTACGTTCCCTATCGATACTACACTTTGTACTAGGGGAACCAGTATAATCCTGCCGTGTCAATGCTAAGGGAACGATCAACACTTGAACTTGCCTTAGGCACCAAGAAGGGCCCAGAAGGACCAAGTATATTACAGGGAAGCACTGCAGAAGGTCAAAGTTTCAAACTCATCGAGGTCGACCCAGTCTTGAGTAATCGTCCCAAATAAGTCTGTACAGCCTCGGAGCTTGATTGAGGGCCAAGAGCGTACAGAAGAAGGCAAACGCCCATACTGGTTGTCATGTGACAAAGTTAGCCTGTTCAGCAGAAAGGACCCGTACCTGTAAAGCAGGGACTTCCAGATTGTAAAACCTGGCATATGTGGACGGCGAAGTCCAGCTGGCCGCCGCACATATCTCTGCAATGAACACACCACTAGACCACGCCCAGGACAATGCTATGCCTCTAGTTGAGTAGGCTCTTACTCGCATGGGGCATTGATAGCTCAAAGAAGAGTATGCTAGCTTAATAGTGTCAATTATCCTTCTGGACAGTCTTTGCTTTGTGACCAAAGACCCCTTGCTGCAGCCGCCAAAGCATGCAAAGAGCTGTTCCGACTGCCTAAAGGAGCGGAACACTCGATATAAATTCTCAACGCCCTAACAGGGCAGAGCAGATTCAACCCCTGGTCTTGCTCCGAAGGAGGAGGCGCAGAGAGAGTAATCACCTGTGCTCTGAACCGAGTCAAGAGCACTTTGGGTATGTAGCCATGCCTTGGTTTCAGGATGATCTTAGAATCATTAGGCCTGAATTCGATGTAAGAAGGGCTGACTGATTGTGCCTGCAGATCTCCCATACGTTTTACCGATGCTAGTGCCAGTAGCAGAGCGGTCTTTAGTCAGGGGACGAAGGTCAACAGACTGTAGTGGCTCAAAAAGGAGGGCTTTTCAGAGCCCTCAACACTGTAGGCAGGTCCCATGTCGGGACGGTGACAGGGCGGGATGGATTGAACCTCCTAGACCCCTTCAAGAAACAAACAACTAAGTTGTTCCTGCCCACTGATTGGCCATCTATATGGGCGTGTGAGGCTGCTATAGCTGCTACATAGACCTTGAACGTGGAGGGGGAGCGACCCTTTTCCAACAGCTCTTGAAGGAAGGACAATATCAGCGATATGTCACCTACCTCTGGGTCTGCACCGCGGGTGGTACACCAGGCGGAGAAGACATACCACTTAAGGGGATAGAGGCGTCTGGTAGATGGTGCTCTAGCCTGAGAGATAGTATTTAGCACATTCTCAGGGAGGACTGAAGGCTCCCATCAAGAGGCCAAAGATGTAGCACCCATAGAGCGGGCTGGAGGTGCCAAATCATTCCGTTTGCCTGAGAGAGGAGGTCTCATCTCAGGTGAATGGTCCATGGGGCTGCAGTGAGCAGCCGCGCCAGCTCCGAGAACCAATCCTGGTTCCTCCAGAGTGGGGCCACTAACATAACTCTGTGCTTCTGCTCCCTGATTTGCCTGATTACCTGCGGGATCAGGGCGATCAGGGGAAAAGCATAAAGGACTAGGTTGGAACAATCGTGGACCAATGCACCCCTGTCCTTTGAAAAATAAGTTTGTCAGTGACTGTTGTCTTCTGAGGCAAAGGGGTTGACTTCTGGCAGACCTTCCTTCTTCAACCAGGGCCCGAAGGCCAGTTTGCCTCAGGCCGAGACAACCATCCTTCTGTAGACTATGCCCAGGGGCACGCCCATTCTATCCACTGCCGGTCCTTCAAAGGGGCCAGAGCTGCAATGCAGGCCTGGCTCACCCTGATACGTAGGCGTCCGTGACTCCAAGCGTGTGGAGGAACTCAAGATTTCAGCCAGTACTGAAGGGGCTGCATATAAAGCAGGCCCAACTGAAGTAGCGAAGACGCTGAGGCCATGAGGCCCAGCATCCTCTGAAACGCTTTGAGGGGGTGAAGGACTCCAAGTTTGAATGAAGCCGCAAGCTGCTGAATGGCCGGTACACATTCTGGTGTGATGGATAATTGTTCCCAGGAATGAATTTTGTCGGCTGGGGGCCAGCACGCTCTTAGCAAGATTGACCCTGAGTCCTAGGCACTCTACGTGGCTGAGGAGCACAGATCTGTGATATAGAAGCTCATCCTCCGACTGGGCCAGGATGAGCCAGTCGTCGAGGTAATTCAAGATGCTGATTCCCAGCTGTCTCAGCAGAGAAAGAGCCGCAGCCATGCACTTCGTAAAAGTGTGGGGAGCTAGGAACAGCCCAAAGGGAAGGACCGTGTATTGATAAGCCACTCCCTCAAAGGCGAATCTCAAGAACTACCTGTGGTAGGGGCTATCTGAATGTGAAAGTAGGCGTCTTTCAGATCCAGTGAAAATAACCAGTCCCCTGGGAATACTTGCAAAAGGATCTGTTTCGATATGATCATATTGAATGGCCATTTCATAAGGGCGATTCAGATGTCTGAGATTTAGAATGGGCCTTAGACCCCCATCCGTCTTGGGGACGTGGAAGTAATGGCTGTAGAAGCCGGACTCACTCTGAGCTGGGGGAACCGTTTCCACGGCTCCTTTCGCCAGCTAACTCATCACTTCGGTGCAAAGGACGTGAGCCATGCTGTGCTGAACTGATGTGGAGACCACGGCATGAAACTGCAGGGGTCTGCGAGCAAATTGAAGGGTGTAACCTCGTTTTATTATCCCCAGAACCAAGTCTGACACTCCGGGGATGGCCTGCCAGGCCTCGGCTCATGTGGCGAGGGGTTGAAGTGTTTTGAGCGGCTGGCTGTCTAGCGGGGGCCTGAGACTTGTGATAAGGGGAAGAGGAAAAGTGCTCACTATGTGAATATGTTTGTGTGGGCGCTATGTGAAAGGACCTAATGTTCACAGCAGTATTTTTTGCAAACACTCTGCCGTCCGCACCCAGAATTGAACGGGGTGCTAGGAGGCATAACAGAGGCTTTTTGAGGGGTGGTCCGGCTGCAGCGGGACTTAGCCCTCTCCTCTTCCTGTACCGTAGATCAGGAAGACGCCCGAGGTGTTGGGTCCAGCACAATCCTGGACCGGGGTCCCTGGCGCTTCGGAGGGTGGCGTCTGGTCGAGCGTGATCAGTGGGGCTCGGGCTTGGCAGTTGGTTGAGCCACTGGCAGTGGGGCTTTTGCTGGCTGCTGAGTCGACGCCATTTTGGGGCGACTCTAAGCGGCTGCAGAGCTGGAGCGCTTGGGCAGGAAGTGTTGCATTGCCTGGGACGACTTCTGTGAAGTGGTCGTCGAAGCCCTCAACTGCAGAACCAAACGAGTGGGGGAAACCGGGAAGTCGAGGAAAGGGACTTTATCCACATCCTTAATCTCCGTCAGGTTTAACCACAGGTGGCGCTCGAGCATCACAAGGCTGGCCATGGATCTGCCGATCGCCTGGGCTGTCATTTTGGTGGCGCGTAGAGCCAGGTCTGTCGGGCTGCGTAGCTCGCTGAAAGCTGCGGGGTTCGGGTTCGACTCGTCCATAGAATGGAAGCATTTTGCCTGGAACACTTGCAAGACCACCATGGAGTGAAGCGCTGAGGCCGCCTTTCCAGCCAATGAATAGGCTCATTCAGCGAGAGCTGAAGTTGTCCTGCATGGCTTAGACGGGTGAGCAGCTTTTGCCTTCCAGCCAATGGCTGTGGGCTGGCCGAGCAGAGAGAGATCCGGATCCGCTGCAATGGCTCGTTCAACGGTGAAGGCTTCGAGTCTCGAAGAGCGAAGATCTTGTAGTCGTCGCTGAAGGAGAAGAAATCTGAGGAGCCTTGGCGAATGCCCGCATTATATAGCCAGATGCCCCGCCAATTTTGGCTGGCTTTCCAGCCATAGGCTGTGCAGCTCCGCTGCCGCCATTGGTTTAATTGCTGTAACCGGACAAACCAATGGTCGTGCAGTACCTGCGTTATAAAAAAAAGTCTTAATTATTCTGAGAAAAAGTTATTTTCCCCTAGCGTCTTACGACACAGTATGAAGTGTAGTATCAATAGGGAACTATTCTGAGACGGTAAGCTTAGAATGCACGCAAAGAGCGCTCTGTCTATAATCACTAAAAGCTGTCACTCACTTCAGTTCATCACAATCTCACGACGTTCCGTTAATAAGCTCTCTGCACAATTAATCTCTTATTTACATCTTATCTTGTTATAATGAGAGGATTCACAAGCTTGCAGAACTCCACACCAGGCAAAAACTCGTCGTTTTAAGTGGTGAGTGAACATTTGATTCTCTCCATAACACAAATACATACTGGTACATTTGACAAGTATGTTTCGCGAATATCAGACGGGGTCCCCTGGGACCCTAAGCGGCCGCTTACCTAGCCTATTGGTTAAGTCTGCCCCTGTGTATTTATATATGTATATATATATATATATATATATATATACAGTGGGTACGGAAGGTATTCAGACCCCCTTAAATTTTTCACTCTTTGTTATATTGCAGCCATTTGCTAAAATCATTTAAGTTCATTTTTTTCCTCATTAATGTACACACAGCACCCCATATTGACAGAAAAACACAGAATTGTTGACATTTTTGCAGATTTATTAAAAGAAAACTGAAATATCACATGGTCCTAAGTATTCAGACCCTTTGCTCAGTATTTAGTAGAAGCACCCTTTGATTGAATACAGCCATGAGTCTTTTGGGAAAGATGCAACAAGTTTTTCACACCTGGATTTGGGATCCTCTGCCATTCCTCCATGCAGATCCTCTCCAGTTCTGTCAGGTTGGATGGTAAACGTTGGTGGACAGCCATTTTTAGGTCTCTCCAGAGATGCTCAATTGGGTTTAAGTCAGGGCTCTGGCTGGGCCATTCAAGAACAGTCACGGAGTTGTTGTGAAGCCACTCCTTCGTTATTTTAGCTGTGTGCTTAGGGTCATTGTCTTGTTGGAAGGTAAACCTTCGGCCCAGTCTGAGGTCCTGAGCACTCTGGAGAAGGTTTTCGTCCAGGATATCCCTGTACTTGGCCGCATTCATCTTTCCCTCGATTGCAACCAGTCACCCTGTCCCTGCAGCTGAAAAACACCCCCACAGCATGATGCTGCCACCACCATGCTTCACTGTTGGGACTGTATTTGACAGGTGATGAGCAGTGCCTGGTTTTCTCCACACATACCACTTAGAATTAAGGCCAAAAAGTTATATCTTGGTCTCATCAGACCAGAGAATCTTATTTGTCACCATCTTGGAGTCCTTCAGGTGTTTTTTAGCAAACTCCATGCGGGCTTTCATGTGTCTTGCACTGAGGAGAGGCTTCCGTCGGGCCACTCTGCCATAAAGCCCTGACTGGTGGAGGGCTGCAGTGATGGTTGACTTTCTACAACTTTCTCCCATCTCCCGAATGCATCTCTGGAGCTCAGCCACAGTGATCTTTGGGTTCTTCTTTACCTCTCTCACCAAGGCTCTTCTCCCCCGATAGCTCAGTTTGGCCGGACGGCCAGCTCTAGGAAGGGTTCTGGTCGTCCCAAACGTCTTTCATTTAAGGATTATGGAGGCCACTGACATTTTTTTGTAACCTTGGCCAGATCTGTGCCTTGCCACAATTCTGTCTCTGAGCTCTTCAGGCAGTTCCTTTGTGAAAAACTTGTTGCATCTTTCCCAAAAAGACTCATGGCTGTATTAAATCAAAAGGGTGCTTCTACTAAATACTGAGCAAAGGGTCTGAATACTTAGGACCATGTGATATTTCAGTTTTTCATTTTTAATAAATCTGCAAAAATGTCAACAATTCTGTGTTTTTCTGTCAATATGGGGTGCTGTGTGTACATTAATGAGGAAAAAAATGAACTTAAATGATTTTAGCAAATGGCTGCAATATAACAAAGAGTGAAAAATGTAAGGGGGTCTGAATACTTTCCGTACCCACTGTATATATATATATATATATATATATATATATATATAGTACCGCCGCTCACTAAACGCAGAGTACGCAGTTTGCGTAGGGCACCAACTGCCAGGGGGGCATGGCACCATCCCAGTTGTTCTATATTATTAAAATTAACATATACATAAATAAAAATATAAACATGAATACATATATATATATATATATATATATATAAATGTGTATTACTGTTTATATTTGGATAAATATGTATTCATGCTTATATAATGATAAAAAGTATATAAATATAGTAAATGCAGTAGGCAGACACATGTCGTGTCATTCTCTCATCCGCGCACACGACAGATCGCAATACTTTGTGGCTGAATGCACATGATGATCATTGATATACAACTGTGCCTGTGAAAAGACTTCAGCTGTCTGGCGCCGAGAAAAGAAAAAGAAAAACAGATTAAGCCTTCAGGTACATTCATAATCCAGTGAAACTTCTTTTGGCCGATGAGGTTAATAATGTGTTTTAACGTCAGTAATAATTTAACCACCAACAGCACATCTAAAATTCTCTGAGTTTCCATGTTCCCTTACGAAAATTTGCCATGGTTCTTTTTACTACAATAAAACCCAAAATCATAGTTCTTGTAGCCATGAATGTTATCCACAAATTAACCATGGTTTTGTTAGGCTACTTCAAATAATAGTTTACAAAGAATTAAGATAGTATTAAGACAATATTTTGGTGGTTATAAAAACAAACCTAAGCCAACAAAAGCCTTTAAAATTACTTAAAATGCATTATATGAAACAATGAGACAATAATGATTGGTTAATTAATAATTATAAGTTTTCATTGCATAACACTGTTAAAATACATAATGTAATACAAAATAAACAATTTATATACATTTCATATTATTACAAATGCCTTTAAAGGGAACCAAAGGGTAATTGTTGGTAATTGTTGCTGTTACAGTTCAAATCAAATCAAATCAAAATCAAATCACTTTTATTGTCACATCACCACAGCACAAGTGCCTTGGTGAGTGAAATTCTTATGAGCGTGCTCCAGACAGTGCAGAAAAACAACAGACAATTTACCTATGGACAGACAGTGCAAAAAAAAAAAACAATTTACATATGGACAGACAGTGCAAAAAAAACAACAAACAATTTACATATGGACAGACAGTGCAAAAAAAACAAACAAACAATTTACATATGGACAGACAGTGCAAAAAAAACAACAAACAATTTACATATGGACAGACAGTGCAAAAAAACAACAGCAATTTACATATGGACAGTACATATTTACAGACTGTACAGAAGACAATGTGCAGAATACACATACATATACTCAGTACACATAGTGTACTATAGAGACATACTCAATTATCAACGACACATTATACACCGTATGGGCACATCTACATTATGTACACTATCTATACATAATGTGGTCTATACATAGTAATAATGTGAGGTGCAACAGATTATAAATTAACAGCAGATTGGTTGAGCAGCAGATAGATGTGCAAAGGTGCAACAGATTGTTCATATGCAGTGTCGTGGATGTGCATCGTGGTGTCCAGTGATAGCAGATAGGTTGTGATTAGTGCAGTGTGTGCGTGTAGTCCAGTTGAACGGTGTTAAAGTGCAGTGCATGGCATGTTGTGTGAGTGGGAGTGTGATGTAGGTGAGTTATTTGTGACTGTTCATTAGCCTGATAGCCTGAGGGAAAAAGCTGTCCCTCAGTCGGCTAGTGCGGATCGGATGCTGCGAAACGTCCGCCCTGAGGGCAGCAGAGAGAGCAGTCTGTGGGACGGGTGGCTGGAGTCTTTAATAATCCTCCGGGCTTTCCTTGTACACCGCCTGGTGTAGATATCCTGGAGGAGGGAAGCTCACCTCCAACAATGTGGCGGGCAGTTCGCACGACCCTTTGCAGAGCCCTGCGGTTGCCAGCGGTGCTGTTTCCAAACCAGGCAGTGATACAGCCGGTCAGGATGCTCTCCACAGTGCAGGTGTAGAAGGACCTGAGGATTCTGGGGCTCGTTCCAAACTTCCTCAGCCGTCTCAGGAAGAAGAGACGCTGATGTGCCTTCTTCAGCACTGCATCTGTGTGAGCAGACCATGTGAGATCCTCGGTGATGTGAACGCCGAGGAACTTAAAGCTGGTCACCGTTCCACAGGTGTCTTGTCGATGGTGATGGGTGTGTGTTTTCTGCTCTGTCTCCTGTAATCCACCACCAGCTCCTTGGTCTTGTCGATGTTGAGTGAGAGGTGGTTCTCCTGACACCATTTAGTCAGGGTACTCACCTCCTCTCTGTAGGCCGTCTCATCGTTGTCGGTGATCAGGCCTATCACCGTGTCATCAGCAAATTTGACGATGACATTGGAGCTGTGTGTAGCTGTACAGTCGTGTGTGTACAGGGAGTACAGGAGTGGGCTGAGGACGCAACCCTGCGGTGCACCAGTGTTGAGGATCAGGGGGGATGATGTGTTGTTGCCCATTCTGACCACCTGACTTCTGCCTGTCAGGAAGTCCAGGATCCAGCTGCACAGAGATCTGTTCAGTCCTAGAGTCTGGAGCTTCGCAACCAGTGTGGCAGGCACTATAGTGTTAAATGCTGAACTATAATCCACGAACAGCATCCTCACATAGGTGTTCTTATTTTCCAGGTGGGAGAGCAGTGTGCAGGGTGAAGGCAATAGCATCGCCTGTGGAACGGTTACTGCGGTATGCAAATTGTAGTGGGTCCAGTGAAGCAGGCAGCACAGAGCAGATGTAGTCTCTGACCAGCTTCTCAAAACACTTGCTGAAGATGGGGGTCAGAGCAACGGGCCTGCAGTCATTCAAGCATGTGATTTTATTTTTCTTCGGTATGGGCACAATGATGGATTTTTGAAGCATGAGGAACCACAGACAGAGAGAGGGACAGATTGAAAATATCTGTAAAAACCCCGGCTAGCTGGAAAGCGCATGCTTTGAGCACACGGCCTGGTATGCCATCAGGGCCCACGGCTTTACGGATGTTCACCCGTTTAAAGGATCGAGTTACATCCGCGACAGAAAGCGTGAGTGGACTCACCTCTTCAGCGGCAGCGCAGCGCCTCTGTGTGGGCGGTGTTATCAGCCTCGAACCGAGCATAAAAGGTGTTGAGCTCGTCCGGTAGAGAGGCGGCGATGTTCACAGTAGCTGGTTTACTCCCTTTAAAGCCTGTGATGTTGTTAATGCCCTGCCACATGCTTCTTGGGTTATTGTTGTTGAAGTGTTCTTCAACTTTGTTTTTATATGTTCGTTTGGCTGCTTTGATGGATCTCCTGAGATCGTAACTGGCTTGTTTCCGATCGTTAGTGTTTCCGGATTTAAAGGCAGATGTCCGCTGACAAGGCTGATCGAACATCGCTGTTAATCCATGGTTTTTGGTTGGGGTAGATGCGGATTGTTTTGGTCGGAACTACATCGCCTATACACTTCCTGATGAAACACGTGACCGTATCTGAATACGCCTCTATGTCGCCTTCAGACGCTGCCGGAACATGTCCCAGTCCACGTGATCAAAAAGTCCTGTAGTATAGCATCCGATTGGTCTGACCAACAATGAACTGTCCTGAGAGCGGGTGCTTCACGTTTCAGTTTCTGCCTATAAGCAGGCAGGAGCAGAACGGAAGAGTGATCCGATTTGCCAAAAGGTGGGCGGGGGAGGGACTTGTATGCGTCCCGGAAGGGGGAGTAACAGTGGTCGAGTGTGCGATCTCCACGCGTGTTGATGGTGACGTGTTGAAAGTATTTTGGAGCTATTGTTCTGAAGTTGGCTTTATTAAAGTCCGCTGTGACAACAAAAGCTGCATCTGGGTGCGCGGATTCCTGCTCACTTATAATCCTGTACAGTTCCTTGAGTGCCTGGTCTGTGTTGGCTTGGGGGGGGATATAAACAGCCGTGATTATGATCGCTGTAAATTCCCTCGGTAGCCAGAACGGTCGACACAGAAGCGTATGAAATTCCAGATCAGGGGAGCAGAAGGATTTAATAGAGTGTATGTTCCTTTCATTACACCATGAGTTGTTGATGTAGAAGCAAACACCCCCGCCTCTGCTTTTCCCTGTGAGCTCTTCCGTTCTGTCCGAGCGGTGCACGGAGAAGCCCGTGAGCTCGATGGCTGAGTCTGGAACCATAGCAGACATCCAGGTTTCTGTGAGGCAAATAACACAGCAGTCCCTTGTTTCTCGTTGGTATGAGATCCGCGCCCGCAGTTCACAGAGTTTGTTATCCAGTGACTGAACGTTGGCCAGTAAAATGGTTGGAAGAGGAGGTCGGAAAGCACGGCGTCTCAGTCTGACGAGAACGCCAGCTCGTTTTCCTCGTTTTCGGCGTCGGCGGCGTCTCCTCGCTTTCGCAACCCACACAAAGGGCTCTGATATGGTGTCTGTGAACAGTCCACCGGCATTCAGAAACTCAAAGTCCGGTTTGCGTTGCGCGACGGAGGAACCAATGTTCAAAAGCGTGTCTCTATCGTAGACAGTTATACTAACAACATCTAACACGTAAAACAACAAAAAAACAAATAAAACGTACGAAAAACTGCAAAGTTTTCCCGGAGCTCGCAACACGGCTGCCATCCTCGGCGCCATCTTGACTCAGTTACAGGATGATCAAGTCCTTGTTTAATACTGAACAAACATTTAGGCCAATTCAAATATCCACATAATCTTTCATTTTTGGCCACCTTTTTACGCAAAAAATGCTAAAGCCTATATAATTTATTCAACAAAAACATGTGGACATCACAAGCCTTACAACCATTAAGCATATTTTTATCATAATTTTCTTTTGCATGATTTTAGATTGCTTGAGACCATAAAATCAATCAGACAACTGTATTAATACAATTATAGCCATAGGTAACTGTCTAGAGCTACAATTGTCATTTGTAAATAATACAGTTTAATTTCAGTTTATTTAATTTATTTATATACTTTTATATTTTATTAAAGTTCTTTTTTGATCCCTGTAGTTTTTTTTTTTTTACATCCATAATATTTGGGGGAGGGGCACAACAATGCAATTCTGCTGCCCTGATTTTTTGTGTGTGTGTGTGTGTGTGTGTGTGTCATGAGTCCAGACCGGCGTTCCTCCCTCTCACCATTAGAGGTCGCCATCTCTCGTCCTCCTGGACTCATTTCTCCTTCATTCCACACACCTGTCACTAAGCACATCCTCAGCTGTTCCCTATTTGCAACTCATCACTTCCCAGCTGGTCTCAATCACTGTGGACTATTTATGCACCTCCAGAGCCCGCTTCGTTCCGGGAGCCCACGCGGTCCGCTCCAGAGCCCGCTCCGTTCCGGGAGCCCACGCGGTCCGCTCCAGAGCCCACTCCGTTCCGGGAGCCCACGCAGTCCGCTCCGTTCCGGGAGCCGACAGAGTCCGCTCCAGAGCCCGCTTCGTTCCGGGAGCCGACAGAGTCCGCTCCAGAGCCCGCTCCGTTCCGGGAGCCGACAGAGTCCGCTCCAGAGCCCGCACTGCCGTGAGCCGACGCAGTCTACACCAGAACCCGCCTGCTCCGGGAGCCGATGCAGTCCGCTCCAGAGCCCGCCTCCGTTCCGGGAGCCCACGCAGTCCGCTCCAGAGCCCGCCTGCCTGGGAGCCCACGCAGTCCGCCTCCAGAGCCCGCCTGCCCGGGAGGCCACGCATTCCGCCCGTCCGGGAGCCCACGCACTCCGCTCCGCCTCCGCCCGTGAGCCGACAGAGTCCGTCCCAGAGCCCGCTCCGTCCGTGAGCCGACATAGTCCGCTCCAGAGCCCGCTGCCGTTCGGGAGCCGACAGAGTCCGCTCCAGAGCCCGCTCCGTTCCGGGAGCCGACAGAGTCCGCTCCAGAGCCCGCACCGTTCCGTGAGCCGACGCAGTCTACACCAGAACCCGCTCCGTTCCGGGAGCCGATGCAGTCCGCTCCAGAGCCCGCTCCGTTCCGGGAGCCCACGCAGTCCGCTCCAGAGCCCGCTCCGTTCCGGGAGGCCACGCATTCCGCTCCGGTCCGGGAGCCCACGCACTCCGCTCCGCCCCGTGAGCCGACAGAGTCCGTCCCAGAGCCCGCTCCGTCCCGTGAGCTGACAGAGTCCACTCCAGAGCCCGCTCCGTTCCTGGAGCCCATGGAATTCGCTCACAGAACTCCCGAAGCGGCGGCATCCACTCACAACCCTCCTGCTCTGCCTGCCCCACCCTGGCACCCGTGGCTGCCTCTGTCTCAAGGCCCTCTTCCTCTACATGGGCCTGGCTCCCTACTCCGCCCCCGCTCTGCCATTCCCCTTGTTGGGCGTTTGGGAACGTCTGGAAGCCGTTCCTTAAAGGGGGGGTTATGTCATGAGTCCAGGCCGGCGTTCCTCCCTCTCACCACTAGAGGTCGCCATCTCTCGTCCTCCTGGACTCATTTCTCCTTCATTCCACACACCTGTCACTAAGCACATCCTCAGCTGTATCCTATTTGCAACTCATCACTTCCCAGCTGGTCTCAATCACTGTGGACTATTTATGCACCTCATTTTCCATCCCTCTGCCTGGTTAGATTGCTACTCACATGCTGTTGATGCAGATGTGAGTATGTATGTATAGGTTTTTCTGTGTTCCTGTTTACTGCTACAGAGTACGTTTTGTTTTTGCCTGTTGGCCTTTTATTTATTAAAAAGAACTTGCTTACCTGCATTTGGACCCAGATCTCAATTTTTCCACGGGCTTCCACGCTGCGTCGTGACAGTGTGTGTGTGTGTGTGGCTCTCCATATTTAATCCAATCTCTATTTTATAGCAACAAAAATGACGGGTTCCACTTTACATTAAGTGGCCTTAACTACTGTGTATTTACACCTAAATTAATCATTAATCCTTTGGTAATTATGTTTTACACAGTAGGCCTAATTATATTTTGAAAGATAACTGCATGTAACTACACCTATAATTAATTTCTGTAATTGCATTTATAATTACACTGTTGACCCATCATCCCTTACACCTTAACTCACCCTTAAACCTACTCATAGCACTAAACCAGTCCCTAACCTCACCCACATCCCGACCTCAATAACAGCAGAAGTGATCTGCAATACAATATGAACACAATAAGTACATTTTTTTATGTAAGTACATTAAGGCCACCTAATATGAAGTGGGATCAAATGACACTACAATATAACACACAAGTTGGTATTTTAGAAAAGACCACATACTGTAAAATGTATGTAGGCCATATAGATGAATGTTAATTAAATTCACAAAGGGACAGATGCATTTCTCCAGTAATGGTGTAGCATGCTTTTAGAACAAATGTGACCCTCTCTGTGAAATCCAGGCTAAAGTCTAAACATCGAATTATGAGAAAACAAGCACCAAAGTTTGATTTCTACAATTAATTTTACAATAATTTAAAATGTTGACATGACTATACTCAGTCAATATTAAAGATATAAAGGTTTCATTTTCACAGAATGTTCTTTACCATATGAAGGATGATTTTTTGTAGAAAAAGCAAATCACTAAAATACGACTTTAGCTGGGTTTTCACAGCAAGGGTCACATATGCTTTGTTCGAAATAAAAATGAAAATGAAATGAACCCATCAATGTTTAGTTAGAGTTCTCCATCAATTTAGATTTTTTTTCAGGTTGTTCAAATATATGGTCTCTAATTTAGACACATGACATACATCCAAACCAGTGTGATGCAGGCCAAAAACGTGAGACCCCCAGGATGGCTTTGAGAACAGACAGTCCTTGTGCTTAGGCTGTTTGATGTGGCGCGTGCAAACCCTCGATGGCTCCAAGCCTATCAGTCGTGTGTGCTGTAGAGAGGAGGATCTTCTCTGGAGGGAAGTAAGTCACGGTGCGCTCCTCCTCCTCTACATGTGCTTCTCCCACGGCTCTCCTCCTCCTCATCAGAGCGGCAATCATTTGCGTAAAATGTGTGTCAGTAGGGCAGAGCTCACATGCAGCGCGCGCATGCAGAAGGCATTCCGATGGCAAACGAGTACACGCGCAGCCATCTGCCACTGAGAGCAGAGAGGAGGAGGAGCCAAGAGGAAGGAAGGAACTGCAGCTCTACGACAGCAGCGTGACTGGCAAGGAAAGAAAGAGGGCGTGAGAAACGGAGCAACAGTTCTTGGCATACAATAACACAAACATTTAAAGGGAAAAGAAAGGAGGGGGGACGTGTGGGAGGAAAGCTCAGTCACATTTATAAGACACCTGCAAACGTGTCCAGTGTTAGTTTGTGATGCTTGTGCTTGTCTCAAACTAGTTACTCGGCTCGGTGGCTTTGCACTGGCTCTGATTGATTAGAAGAAAAGCGCTTCTGAGGTGCACGAGATACAGTCTTTAACACCTTGCCCTGCTTACCTGAAGGACGTCTGGTATTAGAGTGTCGCTTCTCTTTAGAGACATTGAACAGACAGCTTGAAGTACTTACCTGTCTGGACGGAGTCTGAAACACGCTGAACATTATCGACTTCACTGAGATATCTGTATTTCCTTCATCAACAGCAGGAACAGGCATGATGGACAACAGTCCAGGTGAGTTAAACACTATTTATGGTCTATAAACATGATGAATTATTTGCACGGGTGATTGTAGTAATGTTTCATTCACCCGTTTAGGTAATTTTGACAACTTTGTAATTTATTTTAATATGTTATTTAACTTTATGGTGACACGAATATATTGGTACTACATTTGATTATACAATAACACATGTACTCAGTACAATGTAGTAATTTAATTACAAATCCTGATAGTACATTGTACTGTCAGGATTTGTCATTAAATTACATTATATTTTGACATGTTTATAATTTTACATGCACACACACGTTTTTATGGTTTACTGGGACTCCCAAAGACGTAATGGTTTTTATACTGTACAAACTGTATGTGCTATTGCACTACACCTAAACTTAGCCCTCACAGTAGACTGTGCATTTCTACTTTTCCATAAAAAACTCACTCTGTATGATTTATAAGCGTTTTGAATTATGGGGACACTGAAAATGTCCTCATAAATCACCATCTCCCTGTAATACCTGTGTCATTATACAAATGTGTGTCCTCATAAACCACATACACACACACACACACAAACATGATGCTTTTTTAGCATATTCATGGTGCAATGAATGTCTTTTTTTATACTATATCGTGAACCTTAGCGAACGGACTACCAATGTTTTGGCAAATGTTCCCGGTCTCGTTGCGCGTAAACAAACTCACGTGCAGTTCGCTGTGCACGCGCTCTTCCCAGTTGACTGTAGGTCATGACGCATCATCCTCAACCCAGAGACTTGTTGCTAAAAATAAATGTTCTAAAGAAAAGCTATCTAGCTTAATTCTGTTCCGTTTCGTTGGTGATTTGGCAGGGGTGGGTCAAATCCAAACCCAACCTTGGCTTCTGTAAGGCTTTTGTTTTCGACTATCTTCAGTTGATTCATTAACCAAGTCACGCCAGTGCTCCGATGACTGACTGTCATTATCTCAGCACTCCTCCTGTAGCCTATATTCACCCAACACGTGCTCAAATAACTGCTCATCAACATGTGAGAGGATAACATCATTTATGAAAAGAACACCGGGAATAAACCATTGTTTTGTTTATCACATGACTTTCTTTATTTGGCAATAACATGTTTTTTATATGGCTAATCTTAAGTTATTTATTATAAAGTTATATGCAAGTATTCTTAGACATTTGCATTTTTAATAAGTCTGAATGTGAAGTATCCAACTTATAATGTAATAAGCTAAAATAATAAGCATTGGCAGCAAGTATAATAATAATAGGAACTCGGTAGGCTCTAAACTACAAGATTAATATACAATTTCTTGTATATCATCAAAGGCAACCATTTGCTGAAAGGTTCAACCATCAATGTAATAACATTTAAATCTAAAATATGATCTTCTCTGGAAACACAAAGCTGTGTTGGCAATGTCATCTCCAGTATGTTTTTGTGGGATTTCTTAGACAGCGCTCAGTTTGCCAGCAGCACGCTTTGCATGTCATCAGGCATGATCATGTCAGGCACAGTGGTATGACTTTCACTTTCACCGTCACGAGGATGGACTGAGCTCCACGTGCCACGCGTGATTTCCCAGGCACCCCCCCCCTGCTTGTGTTTTTGTTCTGGCAGCTCGTGTCTCATCCAGCCTCTGAAGGGAGGGAGGCTGGTCACTGGGTCAAAGTCAAAGAGGCACAGATCTGAGCTCAGATCTTTCTTCTCTGCCTGCACGATCTCGGTTTAACTCACGTGTTTATAACAAGCTGATAGAAGCTTAGATAGAATGAATGGCTCCTGTGCACTGTATCAAATATTTTCCTAAGTTGTAAATTAAAGACTTTTGAAAAGAAAATACTATTTTACATCTTCTACTTCAAAATGGCATGTTTAATTCAGTGCTACTTGTAATTGTGGAATATTTACTAGCGATTTCTTAGTGAAATTGTTTGACAAACAGTAATAAGTGTGTCACACTTCCCGAGTCCCCCCCACTTTCTGAACACACATGCACATTGTCCCTGTATCTAACAGTATCGGATAGTGTTCCTTAATTCTTCATTGCATTATGCATACATTTTTATTGAAATAAATTAACTATATTAAAATGTAAACGATAATAGTAATAGTTTTTCATTTAATTTGCAGTATTGACCTACTTTTCAGCAGCAGCACATGTCCGAGGGCATCCAGCTCTACGAACAAACCTTGAAACAAGAAATCAAAGCCTCCCAAACCTGCCAAACAGTGCAAATGGAATTTACTTAAAGGGATACTTCACCCAAACATGACAATTCTGTCATAATCACCCCATGTTGTTTTTAAACTGTATAACATTCTTTTTTTTCACACAAAATATATTTTGTATTGTGTATTAGTAATTTTTGTAACCATTTACTTCCATTATATGCAAGAGACATTTCTCAAAATATCAAAATAGTGAAAATTATATTCCACAGTAGGTGAAAAAAATAATACAGTTTTGGAACAACTCGAGGGTGAATAAACAATGACTGGTTTTTGGTTTAAAATATAGATTGGGCAGACTAATTTTGCAAATGCTTTTAATGTTTATGATTTTTCTATAATTCGCTAGAATTAATTCTATAATATGTGATATAATTAACACTGAATGGAAGCAGCAGTGCATTGGTATTTGCTTTTAGGGCAAGTAAACTGCCTATTCTAATACAAAACACTATAGTAGTTATTATTACAACGCAATATGCCATATAATACAGCAGAGGTTCTCAGCTCTGGCCCTCGAGGTCCGCTTCCCTGCAGAGTTTAGCATCAACCTTGATCAAACTCACCTCCCAGTAGCTTTCAAGCAAAGCCACTAGAAGGCAATCCTGCAAGCTTTAGCCAAAAAAGCGTAACGGGTAATGCTGTGGCTGTGGCTTTGGTGACCAGGGGCCATTGGGGCCATTGTATGATTGGACCTCGAGGGCCAGAGTTGAGAACCCCTGCAATACAACATACTAAACATAGATAGAAATGTATGTTTACACTTGGGTGTGATTTAAATGCATTCACTGATTATACTAAAACTGAACTTATATCAAATTAATACAATATCCATATCTACATCTGTCTGTTATCATTATTGCTTTTGAGTGGGAGGTTTGTTTTCCCTCATGGCAACTGCTAAAGGGCAAATTCAGAGAAAAACGACTGAAATTCAATAACTCGTTCATTTAGTCATTCTTTGAGTCACTCACATTCACCCATGTGTATGTGAGACACATTACACTAAAGCAAAGTTTCGTGTGTCATGGTGTTTAGGGAGATTATGTCTATGTGTATCCTTTTAAAATGCCACACATTCAGGTGGAATTAAACTGAGAAGCATAGTTAATGGAGCCGAATCTATATTTCAAGCTGTTTGTGAGGTATCACGTTATATAAACAAGTGAAATGTGCTGGGTTTTAAAAAAGAAGGCAAGCTCGTATGTCGAGTAAACGTGACCGTGCACGTTCATGCATGCGCTCCAGTTTCCGGTGACTCGAGTATTATAAACACGCGCGCATAAACATGGCCTTGGTTAATGTTTTTAAGTCCTCTTCAAACGTGAGCAGCTGGCTGGCAGTTCGTGCTTTTTTTCTCTCGTACTGCGGCTGTTCTAGCCACGGGACTGCGGAAAGAGGCTTGTGTTTTAGGGCGTTCACTATATCAGGGGCGCATGTGAGTCGGCGGTCAGGTGGCTGGCAGCTCTGTTGCGCGTTCTCGCCCGGGCGCGCCGCCAGAGGAGCGAGCAGCTCGTGCTGGAGTTCTCAGATGCGTGTTTACGATTCGCAAACAAATTGTTCTTTGGAGTCGGTTCTTTATAATGATTCGGTTGTACTGACTCGGGAAGGGTTTTTAATGCTTGAAAGACCATACATAATACCAAGTAAATAGTAAGAAAAATCTTAAAACAATTCAAGAAGTCAAAATTCTAGCAACATAACAAAAATGCATAGATAACAAAATAAATAATTAGATAATTAGAAAATTAAGAAATACAAATAAATAAGTAAATACAGAAATAAAATACAATACAAGGGGCTTAATCATAACAAAAATACATTCTAAATATTACACAGTTTAAGGGATTTTTTATGACGCGTGAGTTGTTAGGGTTTGAAGTAAAAAAATAAGTGTGACTCGGAAGGTTAATATAATTTGTTAAATAAAGGTTAATTATAAGTTGTACTGTAGGAACGAACTTTGCTGCTGTACCGACTCTCTGACGCAAGGAAAACGCGTTTAATAAGGTGCGGCAGGAATGGAACTAGCACATAACTTGTGAAATCCAGCAAGCATTTCCTTGCGACACGTTTTGGAGACGCAACTCGAACGGATCGAATCACTGAAGTGAACCGAATCGCTGAAATAAATCCGATTCCTCAACGCTGCACTTGCGCACGTGAGTCAGTTCTGACTCATTTCTCACGTTTAAACCTTCCACTGGCGCGGTTTGAAACATGTGATTCATGGAGAAGGATGAGCTGACAGACTGGGAGCAGCCGAGGATTCTAACATTCCCGAGTTTACATAGAAAATAGTGACCTGCATCCTACTGGTCTGGTGGGGAAAAAGGCCTCAAATGAATGACAGATTTGAGGAATTCTGTAGATTGAATTTAAACATGCAAAATGTGTAATATACAATACTAAATAAACATGTGTAAGGTCCAGGGCATATGAAGAAAACTACAATTTAAGGCGATCCAATTCTGCAAATTTTGCATGGGCCTGTAAATTAGGAAGATATTACAAATGTTTCTATTATAACAACTTTCAGATTAGTTTAGATATGTAAATAGATAATATATTTTCAGTATTGACATACTAGAAACACTGCTGCTGTCGCTGTTGCACCTACAGAGCAATTGACCTTTCCTAAAAACTCGCCCTCCGTAGTTACTGTTGCTATGTCTGACAAGTCATGCCGCTCTCACGCTACACATCATGTTCTCACGCAGTAAAAAATACATTGCAGAGCAAAGAGGAAAGTGACAGCATGCCGACAGACAGAGCAGGTTACTTCTGGTATGAAACAAGGTCTCAGCTTTCAAATTTGGTCATTTATTTTAAAGAAATTCAAACAATAACCCATTTTGCGGCTCTTTAATGTGACATATCACTGTATTGCCTCAGTTCAAGCGGCATGTGAACCGATCGTGTTTTCTTATTTACTTAAAGCATGAAATAAACACAAATTAACATCAGAACCGCAGAAAGACATCGATAAACAACATTTTGTTGAACACTGAACCAGACTTTTTATATGTTGAGCAAGCAATCTCATTGGCTGCTGATGTACCAGAGAACAATCTGGTTGTGCATGTAGCGAGCAATTTCATTACTAGCAGATTGCATTAAAGATCTATCAGTCTGCACCATCTGGAGTTCCATGACAGAGCTAGATATACATAAGACCAACTTCCCTTAATGTAATATTCTTTGTTTTCCCTCCTTTTTCTTCACACAGGTGGAGGAGTGATCCTCTATGCAGGCTCAACTGGAAGCGCCAGCCCCAGTCCAGGAAGCCCATCCAGTGGGTACCAATCCCAATCTCCAGCCTCTCAACCCTCGTCCCCGGATGACTTCTCTTTCACTGAGCTTGATTCCCTTAAAAAGTGGAAGCAATGGCAACAAACTGGTTTTCCAATTCCCAGAAATAAGCAGTGCTACCACTGTCAACCCTGTTTCACCGACGGTAACATCATCGGGGCAAAACACCTACTCTCACCCATTAGTCGGCAGGCGATCTAGTATGTTCACGGGTACCTTTACCAGTGAGTATTATCTGAGTCATTTTTGATATTGTCTCAAATTCGGTGACCATCGTCCACTGCTAACTTACTGTTGACAATTTGTGTTACTAGAATCAGGAGGTATGGTGTTGCTTTGCAAAGTATGTGGGGATATTGCATCAGGATTTCACTACGGCGTCCATGCATGTGAGGGATGCAAGGTGAGAACAGACACATGCACGCTCACACGCACACTACTCGCTCATAAAATACCCTCAGAATGAATAACTGATACTGAAGGCACACAAACACATTCACTCTGATCTTGTGTCCTCCTCAGGGTTTCTTCCGCCGCAGTATCCAGCAGAACATCCATTATAAGATGTGTGTGAAGAATGAAAACTGTCAGATCATGAGGATGAACCGCAATCGCTGTCAGCACTGTCGATTTAAGAAGTGCTTTCTGTCGGCATGTCCAGAGATGGTAAGACCTTTAAACATACAGTTATAAACATTGTGATATGGTATGACTACATTATTTTCCGTGTTTGAAGGAAAATATCAGTATTGCTGCAAATACTTAAGTGTGAGGAATCGCAACCACCTAGCAATGTTCTAGTAACCTCCCAGTACACCCTAGTATCTGCTCTTTTCTAAGCAGTTAGACCAGAATATTGACTGGTTGGGCTTAAGCCAGTAAGAACCTACTTAACAACCACATGCCACACCCTAGCAACTGCTCAGCAACATGATAAAAATGCTCAGTATAAATCAGAACCTGCAAATCTGGAGTTTTGTGTAAGGTTCAAGTTCTTTGCACAAATTTGATATGTTAACCAACAGAACGCGTTTTTGATGCATTGCTGCTCTGCTCTATTAACAATGGACAATGAGTCTTTTTAACTGTAACATTTCGCTAATGTGACCACCACTACAATATATTTGATATATACCACCACTACTTTATATTTCCTCAGCCCTACTTCCACCATCTGTTCTGTGCTGTTTGCACCTATAGATAACACCCTGTTCTGACAGTTTCCTTTCACCACTGATTTATTAGTGTGGGCTCTCTGAAATCCCACAAGTCATCACTCACTGTAAAAACTGCAGCAAATCAGGTTCATTTGGGGAATTGGGGACACAAATGGCCCGAGCACCTAGTACACTGTAGTTGAATGTGTTTCCAGGTCTTCATTTGCTGTATTTCAGGATTAATTAAGATCTGAATGCTAGCGGGAAGTGCTTTGTCGATGTAACCCAGAAGCTAAGGGACCTTTATTTCAATTGAATGCAATGCATAAGCATAGTCAAATATCTTTTCGATTTGTCCTCTAGCACACTTTGCCCATACAGGACAGTATTGTCTCTGGGGAGCTGTGTAAACTGGGCTGATAATAAATCATATTTTCTGGGGCTAGTGTACATATTTAGGTGACCTAAAAAACGGGAAACTAAAGTGATATGCACCATCATATTTCAACATCACATGATGTACTTGACCTTGTTTTTCTCCCCAGTAGCCACTCACACTGTAATTACACTAGATTTCGAATTAATTCCGAAGTTCATGAATAACTTTTCAAGGTGTTGTAATGTTGTAGTGCCCTCAAATGCACAACTTTCACTGACTGTATAATAGATGCTATATTCTCTCTCCATTATATTTTGTCATTGCACGTGTCACCTTGACGTCTCTCGTTGCACTGACCCACGCATTCACGTGATGGTGCTATATGACACCTCTAAACACAAAAAGCCTTCATATCATTGTTACCTTATAGACCTAAAGACCTAGTTTTGCATTAGTGCTTGTCTTAGCAATTTTAACCTAACCTTTCTTGCTGAAGCCACCTCCCATTCCTCAACACTTGGTGCTCCTTATCAGTCCAGTTTATTATATCACATTCTTCTGCCATACAATGTTTCATCGCTTAACTATTTGAATGCCGTCTCCTTTCAGTCCTTTTCACCCTTTAACTCATGACCGTATCTGTTTCACCCGCTGTCATTCAGTCCATCACTCATTCCCTCAGTGACATCTCCTCTGCTTCGTGACCCACTTCCCAATGGGATAGAGACACAGAGAGAGGGAAAGAGAAAGATGGGAAGGTGTATTATATAAATAGCTCTGAGAGGTAGAATAGGGGGAGACTGGGTGGGAAATGTGGCGGATGTAGAACAGAAGCTTTGCACAGGAGCTGTAATCTAATATGAAAGCCTAGTGGTCACTGTGATGTAATCTTGATCATGTCTATTATAAAACTAAATGCTGATTTGTCAGTACAGTTATCCATTACAGTTATGCTACTCCATTGCACAATCCCATTTAACTGTTACTATATTTACAATACAGCACAGCCTCTAATACCACAATGCATTATAGTAAAGCTGTAAGATAATGGACATATTTTATATCTCACCATTCTCTATAGTAACATTTATACCCCCATTTTTTCCAGCTGTGCGATTTGGGCGCATTCCAAAGCGCGAGAAACAACGCCTACTGGACGAAATGCAGAGTTACATGAACAGCCTTAATGAATCAGCGTCCATGGACATCACCTGTACTACACCCACCGAGACTCCTGCCAGCCCTGAAGATGGCCAGTCAGAAGAGAACAGCGGTGCTATCTCGCAAGCTTATCGCAATATCTTTGTGAACGGGGAGAAGTTGTTAGTGAAGATTAACGATGACAACAACTTCAATAAAAACAATCATTCTTCCTCCCGTCATAATCCAATTCAAGAGTCTGGCTACAGCCAGTCTCACCCTCAGCCAAGCATCTCACCCCAAGATCATTCCATCCATTCCACAACAAGCTGTCTTCCCCAATCCAGATGTCCATTCGCCAATCACGACCGCAAACCGACAACCCAAGTTATAGACAACAGTAACTATAACTTCCCACAGTCCTCAAGTCCCAGTCAGGGAACTACACCTTCTCAAAGCTATCCATCGAAGCACAACAGTTATTCAACTCAAACGTCTTGTCCTTGGAGACTGAGCCCTGGTGCTAAAGTTTTGGTAAGTTTTTATGATGGCATATGATTTGTTTGCTGGTCTTAGTTTACAATTTTCTATAACTTAAATGGTCTTTTTCTGTATTTTCCCAGGCATGTCCTCTCAATGCATGTCCCATCTCCCCAGCCAGTCACTCCAGTCAACAGGTCTGGGAGAGTTTCTCCCAGTGCTTCACTCCAGCTGTTAAAGAAGTGGTTGAATTTGCCAAGAGTATTCCCGGGTTTCAGGCCCTGAGTCAACATGATCAAGTCATGCTTCTGAAGGCAGGAACCTTTCAGGTGAGAAACGCCACGTCTGTCCTCAAATCAGTTCTTTTGAAGTTATCATTTAGAAAACGGTCCAGAGATTCCTTTACTTCATGACCCAGTTGCCTCATCATGCGGTCCCTTGACATTCTGCCCTACATCCTCTAAAATAGTTTTTTGTATAAAGGATCATATCACTGTTTATTATGTTTTGAATAAGTTCTATTTGCAAATATGTTTTTGCCATTTTAAAACGTTATTTGGAAACAAAATAACATAGTTTTAGCAATAAACTGTACTAAATTTAATTTAGTCTTTGAGTCAAGATTGTGGCCCTGAGTGAGGAACCATTCAGTTCAGACCAGTTTTGTAAAGTGTTTCAATTGATTAATGGAGCAGATTTGTCTTAAACAATTTGTATATGAATGACTTTAGACCAATATCATTGCCAATTAGTTTTCTTTATCAATAATTTATCAATATCAATAAAAAATGTAGTTTACACGGCTTAATCTTCAACAGTTTATTTAACGTTATTTTTCTAATCCTTACTTTGGTTCATTGCAGGTTCTAATGGTGAGGTTCTGCTCGCTGTTTGATGCCAAGGAACGTACCGTAACATTCCTGAATGGTCAGATCTACCCGCTGGCATCCCTGCGAGTGCTAGGCATGGGCGGCCTTCTGGACGCCATGTTTGAGTTCAGTGAGAAGCTGGGGAACATGGGTCTGGAGGCCGATGAGATGGCCCTCTTCATGGCTGTGGTGCTGGTTTCTGCAGGTACCTTGGATTCCCAGTAATTGAGCGAATAGTGATTGCATATGATGATTCTAAGTATGTTTTGAGGTAGTTGCTTGTGAAGACAGATAGTTTACTAGAGTTTGGAACAGAGCTGTAATGTTTACATCCGAGAGACAATATTTCTGTTACTCATCATTATTTTTCTCTCTATCAGATCGTTCAGGTATCTCAGATGTGGGAGCTGTAGAGCAGCTCCAGGAGGATTTGATCAGCGCTCTTCGTGCTCTCATCACTCGGCGAAGGCCAGAGGACAGCTCACTCTTCCCCAAACTCCTGCTACGTCTGCCTGACCTCCGTACCCTCAACAACCAGCACTCGGAGAAACTCCTAACCTTCCATATTGACCCCTGAGAACAGAAAGAGACAATTACCAGACCTACCCAAGTCTACACAAAACATAGATTCAGGGTGCTCTTCTTGTACAATAAGCCATGCATATTTCAGGATAAACATCTGACTTCGACTAGCACTTACACAGACACCTCAAACTTGCTCCACCACAGGATAAAACTGACACTGAACTTTTCCAATGCAACATGAAGAACAGAAGTATGGAGCAGATGCTGGACATTTTGACTTTTCAGGATTTTCAAGAAATGTAAACACAGGAGATGATGGTGTAGATTTTTGAGGTGATGACTGTTTTATAACTAGAATTAATCTGGGCTCACAGTGCAAGATCATTGTATAAAGTTTTGGGATGTTATAAGTATTTTTCTCACTCCAGATGCTATGCATTTATCATTATATTCAACGCATTGTACAACCTTTCAGATAAAATACAATTCTATTGCACAATTCAATATTTTCATTAACTAAACACAATCGTATATATCTCTTTGTGGACCTTTGTAAATATTGTTTATATTTGTCAGGCAGTCCAAATCTTGGTTGTAAAAACATGTATTATAATTGAAATATATGATAGTTTCTTATAACTGTATAAGACTGTAGTATGTATTCTAGTCTGTTAATGTCACGACAGAACCAGGGACAATGGGTTGTTTAATGAAGGATTCCTCTGTGTCTATTAAAGTATTAAACCAACATCATTTACAACAGCTCTGCATGGATATGGTTTATTCTACCGTTTGCAGTTCAGAGTTTTCTGAAAGAGGATGGGTTAAGCAGCAAAAGTGGACTTTTTTCCATTTTTACGCAAATTCAATTCATTTTCTTGTGCATTTAAATGTATATTTGTTAATGTTTTATGCTTATTTTTTCCATAGAGATGGCAGATTATGTGATATTAAAATATTATCTTTCAAGTTTTCTGAAGCATCAGGCTGAGTATTTTATATGCATGCATATTATACTGCGTGTTTCGTTGCACATGGAATGCTGATGGTGCACAATGGTATCCTAGCAACTGGCAAATGGAACCAGTCTGTAAGGAGCTGATGTATATGCCAAGATTTTCACCTTCATTTAAATAATGGCTCCAGGGGCTCAAGAGGGAAACAGAATCTTTGTTTCCTTTTTTATCAACAAATTGAAGACTGAAACACTGTTGCCATTGCAGTGTAGCACAGAATAATCAGTCTACAAAATATCAGATTGTTCGGTTTATAAAGTGTTAAACAACCTGGGTATCATGTACCGTTAATAGTGTAATATTCCAGTTATAGTGAATACTTCCTCTTCACATGAAATGTTAGACGGATAAGAGGCTCTTGGTAGAATGAGGATCCCCCGAACGAAAGAACAGGGACAAACTCAGAGTACATTATGTTCTCTTCCCTTTGCCCAGAGTAGATGTGGTTTAAGAGAGAGAGAGAGAGAGAGAGAGAAAGAAAGAATAACATCATTCATTCTGTCTCATGTGGTCTTAATGTTTTTAACTCCTTCCTCTTGCTGTCTTAAGAGTGCCACATGATTCTTAAGAGAAAATATAGAAATATATAAATGTATTATATAATGAGAGAGATTTTACCGCTACATATAACCACTAATATGTATACAACATGAAACCAATAATGCTTGATATAGAATTAAACAGGTTACTGTGCCACATTGCAGTTAAATGAACAGTAACAATAATGGCATTCGTTTTTATAAAGCCTTAAAATGATTTACATGTACATGTATGCATTTAGCAGACTATTTTATCCAAAGCGACTTACATTGCTTTCAAGTTACAGTTTTTTACATTTTTATCAGCTCTTTACAGTTCTATCAGCACATACGTGCATTAATGTATGTAGGAATAAGTATATAAAATATAGATAACACTTAATAATTAGGTCTCATTACTAATAATAATAATAATATTTTTTATAGTGCCTTTCAAGAACCCAAGGATGCTTTACAAAATAAAACAAGCAATTGGTAAACAAAATACAGCAGACAATCAGAGGGGACATCCAGACAAGTGTGGACAACAAACTACAGATAATGAACAACAAGAGGTCATGCAATCATATGATGAACATCCATAGTGTCAAGAAGGTGGTCATGTGTCATACAGACAGAAGAGAGAAATTGAGAAGCAGAGAGATAAATGAGTTATTTAGAGAAGGAAGTGAATAGATGAGTTTTAAATTGAGACGTAAAGGTCCGGAGAGAGGTTAGTTATATTTGCTTATGCATTAAGTATGTAACATTTACAATGAGCAATACATTAGTATGCATTTAATTTTGTTTAATCAACGTGTGTTAATAAAAATACAACTATTCATTGTTCATGTTGCTCAGATCCATTAAATAATGTTAACAGCCACAGGTTTTGTTTATAATAATGTATTAATACATGTTTAAATAAACATTTACTAAAAATTATAAATGCTTTGGAAGTATTTTCCATTGTTAGTTCATATTAAAAAAATGTGAGTAACTATCGTTTACGAATGGAAACAGTCCAGATTATCCACAAAATAACATTTAATTTGTACATGAAAAAATATTCTACAGTATATTTGGACTTATATGCAGTGAGTGCGCCCTCTTGAGGTTACTGTGTCATACTACATCAACATGAACAGTAACAGTAACATTACTGATATTAGTTTGAATAAAATAATAACATGTGTTTTTACAAGGTATTATTTACAGTTTTACAGTGAAAATCCAACGATAACAAACACACACACACACACACACACACACACACACACACACACACACACACACACACACACACACACACACACACACACACACACACACACACACACACACACACACACACACACACACACACACACACACACACACACACACACACACACACACACACACACACACACACACACACACACACACACACACACACACACACACACACACACACACACACACACACACACACACACACACACACACACACACACACACACACACAGACAGACAGACAGACAGTCTGGTCAATTCAAGTCAAGTCACCTTATATAGCACCAATAACAATACAACTTGTCAAAGCAACTTCACAATATGAAAATAGGAAAACAGTGTGTCAATGATGTGAAATGACAAGATTTAACACTTTTAAATTTACACAAGAACACAAGATTTAAATTTTCAGTTAAAGGCTTTTCATTATTGAATTCAGTGATGTCATTGTCCAGCTCAGTTCAGTTTAAATAGTATTTGAGCAATCAAGTCGACGATATCTCTGGAAATAAAGTGTCCCCAAAGCAAGCCAGAGGTGACAGCGGCAAGGAACCAAAACTCCATCGGTGACAGAACGGAGAAAAATACCTTGGGAGAAACCAGGCTCAGTCTGGGGGCCAGTTCCCCTCCGGCCAGACGAATCAGTAGTTTGTTCCAACTGCAGCAAAGTCAGATTGTAAGGGCTCCATTGGTTCCAGTGGTCTTTTCCCGATGTCTGTCTAGGTGACGAGGTCCTCACTGGAGATCTGTCTCTGGGGCTCATCTAGGTGCCCTGGTCTCCACTGACATTCAGAGCTGTAGAGGTCATCTCTAGGTGATGATCCACCATCTGATCTGGATACGGACTGGATCTGGTGGTTACATTGACCTCGGAATAAGAAACAGACTAATATTAGCGTAGATGCCATTCTTCTTACGATGTAACAAGTACATCGTGTTTTATGGGAAGTGTTCCCAGTTCCGGTTGAGCCAATTAATGCAGCCTAGCAATCCTTTAACGGATTTGAATATTAGAAGCGTATTAGTGTGTTAAGTGTACCAGGTTAAAGAGATGGATCTTTAATCTAGATTTAAACTGACAGAGTGTGTCTTCCTCCCGAACATTTTGTAGGTAGATTGTTCTAGAGTTTGGGCGCTAAATAGAAAAAGGATCTGCCGCCGGCAGTTGATTTTGATATTCTAGGTTTTATCAAATGGCCAGAGTTTTGAGATCGTAGCGGACGTGGAGGACTATAATGAGATAAGAGCTCGCTCAAATACTGAGGAGCTAAGCCATTCAAGGCTTTATAAGTAATTAACAAGATTTTAAAGTCTATACAATGTTTAATAGGGAGCCCGTGCAGTGTTGACAAAACCGGGCTAATGTGGTCATACTTCCTGGTTCTAGTAAGAACTCTAGAACATCCACCCAATAAGGCATTACAATAATCTAACCTTGAGGTCATAAATGTATTAATTAACATTTCTGAATTTGACATTGAGAGCATAGGTCTCAGTATAGATATATTTTTAAGATGAAATGTTTTTTTACAAATGCTAGAAACATGGCTATCAAATGAAAGATTGCTATCAAATAGCATACGTAGGTTCCTGACTGATGACAAAGAATTTACAGCGCAGCCATCAAGTGGTAGACAGTGGTCTAGTTTATTATATGTGGGGGTTTTAGTTTCAATAATTAACACCTCTGATTTTTCTGAATTTATCAGTAAGAAATTACTCGTCATCCAGTTTTTTATATCGACTATGCATTCCATTATTTTCTAAATTTGGTGTGTTTCACCGGGCCGCAAAGAAATA
Source organism: Gymnocypris eckloni scoliostomus (assembly GCA_027564155.1). Classification (NCBI taxonomy): domain Eukaryota; kingdom Metazoa; phylum Chordata; class Actinopteri; order Cypriniformes; family Cyprinidae; genus Gymnocypris; species Gymnocypris eckloni. The sequence continues at coordinate 26,115,141 of CM050431.1, forward strand.
TAGAGCCGAGTATCATCAGCATAACACAGCATAGCACAGCACATTTTACTCTTTATTTATCTTTTTTTACTTATATTTATATATATGCTCCTGTGTTGTGTTACTTTTATTTAACTTTTACTGTATTTTTTTTTGCACTGTCCACTGAGCGGACCTGACTTGATTTGCATTTCACTTCTGATTATACACTGTATACTTTAGTATGTGACAAATAAACAAACCTTGAACCTTGAACCTTGAACAGTGAAAGCTAACCCTGTGTTCCCTGGTGATATTTCCCAAGGGTAACATGTAAAGCATGAAAAGTAACGGCCCTAGGACTGAGCCTTGAGGTACTCCATACTGCACTTGTGATCGATATGATACCTCTTCATTCACTGCCACAAATTGATGGTGATCAGATAAGTATGATTTCAACCATGCTAACACACTTTCATTAATGCCAACAGAGTTTTCTAGTCAATTCAAAAGAATGTTGTGGTCGAAAGTGTCAAAAGCAGAGCTAAGGTCCAGTAGTACTAATAGAGAGATACAACCATGATCAGATTATAAGAGCAGGTCATTTGTAACTCTAATGAGAGCAGTCGCAGTACTATGAGATGGTCTAAATCCTGACTGGAAATCTCCAATCTCCCTTTTCTGTCAAAGATACTAGAAAAGGTAGTATCCTCACAATTATATTTCTTTGTAGAGAAAATTGTAATCTAGATCAGGATTTCCAGTCAGGATTTAGATCATATCATAGTACAGAGACTGCTCTCATTAGAGTTAAAAAGTTATAAAACCCTGTCCTATCCTCAATAATCAGTTTCCAGCAGAAACTGATTATTGAGGATAGGACAGGGTTTTATTTTAGCGCTCCTCCTCTCTCTGCCTCTCACTCATAGAAATGGCAGGAGGGGTGTTTTTGAGGATATTCTGCCCAAGGTGTCAAACTGATGTCATCAAAAAAAGGAATGACATTCCAGAGGGGAAGTAAATTTTCATATTTTGAATAAAGGTTACCAAGACAAATTTTTTTTTTAGCCAATTAATTTGCACGGATTAATTGTTAACATCAAGACTAGCAATGTGCGATAGTAAAGTACATAAAGACCATTTTGATTTCATGCCGACTTTTATAACAACCAAATTAAAGGTTTTGGGACATATCCTAATGACAATGACGAATTAATAATAGCCAAAAGAGGATCTATGACTTCTTGAAGCACCTCTTTCAGTAGTTTAGATGGAATAGGGTCTGACATACATGTTGTTGGTTTAGATGATTTAACAAGTGTATACAATTCTTCCTCTCCTATAGTCGAGAATGGGTGGAATTGTTCCTCAGGGGATCTACAGTGCACTATTTGATGAAGTACTGTAGCTGACGGCTGCATTATTACAATTGTATGTCTAATAGTATCGATCTTGGAAGAAAAATATTCATAAAGTAATTACTGCTGTGCTGTTGGAAATGTCAACACCTGTTGTTGCTTTATGTTTTGTCAATTTAGCCACTGTATTGAATAAATACCTGGGGTTATGTTTGTTTTCCTCTAAAAGAGACTATAAGTAATCAAATCTAGCAGTTTTTAATGCTTTTTTGTAGGATAGGGTACTTTCCCGCCAAGCAATACGAAATACCTCTAGTTTTGTTTTCCTCCACCTGCACTCAATTTTCCGGGCTGCTCTCTTTAGGGCTCGAGTGTGCTCATTATACCACGGTGTTGGACTCTATTCCTCAATCTTCCTTAAGCGTAAAGGAGCAACCGTATCTAAAGTGCTAGAAAAGTCCATAGTTCCCTATCTGTCGGTCACTACGAGTTATGTCGTAACGACATAGGGGATTTACCTGGAAGCCCCAATCATCTCTGACTTTAAGAGAAAATGCCAATGAAATTGGCTAGTGGATTTTGCATACCTGAGCCACTCCCCGTGCATACGGGTATAAATGGGCGACAGGTGCATCCATTCATTAGATTTTTGCTTCGGAGCCGAGTGGATGAGAAGTGTGTTGATCTCCACAAACCTTTCATCTCTTATTTGTTCCTGGTTGGCATCACGGTGCAGTCAGCAGATTCCCTGTCAGCAGCGATTCCCCTGGGCACTTCAACTAAAAGAGCAATTTCTAAAAGAGCAAATCACGGACGGTAACGTCTTTTTCAAATGCCGTTCCGTCCGTGTCCTTCTGGTTGTGGTCGATTCCTGACTGCGGATGACGGACATGATCATTGTCTTCCAACATGCTGAAGATGCGTTCATGGATAACTCATGCGCCTGTTGTGGGCGTATAAGCATGACTTCGCTGCAGACCGTTTCTATGGTTTGCATTTGAGGGTCGGTTATGGCAGTACTGGGTCCTCCCCCTCGGGCTCTCCCTGTCTCCCCATTTACGAAGGTCGTAGAGGGCGCCCTTACCCCGCTAAGGGAAGTGGGCATTAGGGTCCTCAACTACCTCAACGATTGGCCTATCTTGGCCCAATCCAGAGAGCAGTTGTGCGATCACAGGGACGTGGTGCTTCGGCACCTCAGCCAGTTGGGGCTTCGGGTCAACTGGGAAAAGAGCAAGCTCTTCCCTGTGCAGAGAATCTCTTTTCTCAGTATGGAGTTAGACTCGGTGAGTATTGTAATACTTATGTGAACAGGCCTATGTTACCATGTAATCTCTCATATTAAAAGAACCCGATAAGGACCGCCTCTTTGCTTATCTCAGGCAAGGACACAGGAAGAAAAAGATTTATAGCGCCACCTCCTTGCCAGCTAAGAACTGACCTTTCCTCCCAGATCCATTTGGAAACAGAGCTTCAATGATCGTTCTGGACTGGCTTAGCATAAATGCCAACCAACTAACTACTCCGTCTGGAGTACCCCCTTTTTCTTATCTCTGCAAGGACTGAAATTTTGAGACCCCAAGGGACTGACTTTTTGCATGACCTCAAAGCCCCTACTTCCCCTCCTCGAGCAGCTCCAGCGAGCGCTTTTTCGTTGGGAACAAAGACTCAAACCTGCACAGAGGAGTTCCAAGAGGAAACTCGTGGCTATTAGAACAGTGTACTCAAGAAACAATATATATATATATATATATATATATATATATATCAAATCAAATCAAATCAAATCACTTTTATTGTCACATCACCACAGCACAAGTGCCTTGGTGAGTGAAATTCTTATGAGCGTGCTCCAGACAGTGCAGAAAACAACAGACAATTTACATATGGACAGACAGTGCAAAAAAACAACAAACAATTTACCTATGGACAGACAGTGCAAAACAACAAACAATTTACCTATGGACAGACAGTGCAAAAAACAACAAACAATTTACCTATGGACAGACAGTGCAAAAAACAACAAACAATTTACATATGGACAGACAGTAAACTGCACTGGAGCATTTACAGTGCTCCAGACAGTGCAAAAACAACAATTTACATATGGACAGACAGTGCAAAAACCAACAGCAATTTACATATGGACAGACAGTGCAAAAACAACAGCAATTTACATATGGACAGTACATATTTACAGACTGTACAGAAGACAATGTGCAAAATACACATACATATACTCAGTACGCTTAGTGTACTATAGAGACATACTAATTATCAACGACACATTATACACCGTATGGGCACATCTACATTATGTACAGTATCTATACATAATGTGGTCTATACATAGTAATAATGTGAGGTGCAACAGATTATAAATTAACAGCAGATTGGTTGAGCAGCAGATAGATGTGCAAAGGAGCAACAGATTATTCATATGCAGTGTCGTGGATGTGCATCGTATGGTGTCCAGTGATAGCAGATAGGTTGTGTTAGTGCAGTGTGTGTGCGTGTAGTCCAGTTGAACGGTGTTAAAGTGCAGTGCATGGCATGTTGTGTGAGTGGGAGTGTGATGTAGGTGAGTTATTTGTGACTGTTCATTAGCCTGATAGCCTGAGGGAAAAGCTGTCCCTCAGTCGGCTAGTGCGGGATCGGATGCTGCGGAAACGCCGCCCTGAGGGCAGCAGAGAGCAGTCTGTGGACGGGTGGCCGGAGTCTTTGATAATCCTCCGGCTTTCCTTGTACACCGCCTGGTGTAGATATCCTGGAGGAGGGAAGCTCACCTCCAACAATGTGGCGGGCAGTTCGCACGACCCTTTGCAGAGCCCTGCGGTTGCCAGCGGTGCTGTTTCCAAACCAGGCGGTGATACAGCCGGTCAGGATGCTCTCCACAGTGCAGGTGTAGAAGGACCTGAGGATTCTGGGGCTCGTTCCAAACTTCCTCAGCCGTCTCAGGAAGAAGAGACGCTGATGTGCCTTCTTCAGCACTGCATCTGTGTGAGCAGACCATGTGAGATCCTCAGTGATGTGAACGCCGAGGAACTTAAAGCTGGTCACCCGCTCCACAGGTGTCTTGTCGATGGTGATGGGTGTGTGTTCTCTGCTCTGTCTCCTGTAATCCACCACCAGCTCCTTGGTCTTGTCGATGTTGAGTGAGAGGTGGTTCTCCTGACACCATTTAGTCAGGGTACTCACCTCCTCTCTGTAGGCCGTCTCATCGTTGTCGGTGATCAGGCCTATCACCGTTGTGTCATCAGCAAATTTGACGATGACATTGAGCTGTGTGTAGCTGTACAGTCGTGTGTGTACAGGGAGTACAGGAGTGGGCTGAGGACGCAGCCCTGCGGTGCACCAGTGTTGAGGATCAGGGGAGATGATGTGTTGTTGCCCATTCTGACCACCTGACTTCTGCCTGTCAGGAAGTCCAGGATCCACCTGCACAGAGATCTGTTCAGTCCCAGAGTCTGGAGCTTCTCAACCAGTGTGGCAGGCACTATAGTGTTAAATGCTGAACTATAATCCACGAACAGCATCCTCACATAGGTGTTCTTATTTTCCAGGTGGGAGAGAGCAGTGTGCAGGGTGAAGGCAATAGCATCGTCTGTGGAACGGTTACTGCGGTATGCAAATTGTAGTGGGTCCAGTGAAGCAGGCAGCACAGAGCAGATGTAGTCTCTGACAAGCTTCTCAAAACACTTGCTGAAGATGGGGGTCAGAGCAACGGGCCTCCAGTCATTCAAGCATGTGATTTTATTTTTCTTTGGTATGGGCACAATGATGGATTTTTGAAGCATGAGGGAACCACAGACAGAGAGAGGGACAGATTGAAAATATCTGTAAAACCCGGCTAGCTGGAAAGCGCATGCTTTGAGCACACGGCCTGGTATGCCATCTGGGCCCACGGCTTCACGGATGTTCACCCGCTTAAAGGATCGAGTTACATCCGCGACAGAAAGGGTGAGTGGACTGACCTCTTCTGCAGCAGCCGTGTGAGCGCTCTCTGTGTGTGCGGTGTTATCAGCCTCGAACCGAGCATAAAAGGTGTTGAGCTCGTCCGCAGAGAGGCGGCGATGTTCACAGTAGCCGGTTTATTCCCTTTAAAGCCTGTGATGTTGTTGATGCCCTGCCACATGCTTCTTGGGTTATTGTTGTTGAAGTGTTCTTCAACTTTGTTTTTATATGTTCGTTTGGCTGCTTTGATGGATCTCCTGAGATCGTAACTGGCTTGTTTCCGATCGTCAGAGTTTCCGGATTTAAAGGCAGATGTCCGCGCTGACAAGGCTGATCGAACATCGCTGTTAATCCACGGTTTTTGGTTGGGGTAGATCCGGATTGTTTTGGTCGGAACTACATCGTCTATACACTTCCTGATGAAACACGTGACCGTATCTGAATACGCCTCTATGTCGTCATCAGACGCTGCCCGGAACATGTCCCAGTCCACGTGATCAAAACAGTCCTGTAGTATAGCATCCGATTGGTCTGACCAACAATGAACTGTCCTGAGAGCGGGTGCTTCACGTTTCAGTTTCTGCCTATAAGCAGGCAGGAGCAGAACGGAAGAGTGATCCGATTTGCCAAAGGTGGCGGGAGGGACTTGTATGCGCCCGGAAGGGGTGTAACAATGGTCGAGTGCGATCTCCACGCGTGTTGATGGTGACGTGTTGAAAGTATTTTGGAGCTATTGTTTTGAAGTTGGCTTTATTAAAGTCCCCTGTGATAACAAAAGCTGCATCTGGGTGCGTGGTTTCCTGCTCACTTATATTCCTGTACAGTTCCCTGAGTGCCTGGTCTGTGTTGGCTTGGGGGGGGATATAAACAGCCGTGATTATGATCGCTGTAAATTCCCTCGGTAGCCAGAACGGTCGACACAGAAGCGTATGAAATTCCAGATCAGGGGAGCAGAAGGATTTAATAGAGTGTATGTTCCTTTCATTACACCATGAGTTGTTGATGTAGAAGCAAACACCCCCGCCTCTGCTTTTCCCTGTGAGCTCCTTTGTTCTATCCGAGCGGTGCACGGAGAAGCCTGTGAGCTCGATGGCTGAGTCTGGAACCATAGCAGACATCCAGGTTTCTGTGAGGCAAATAACACAGCAGTCCCTTGTTTCTCGTTGGTATGAGATCCGCGCCCGCAGTTCACAGAGTTTGTTATCCAGTGACTGAACGTTGGCCAGTAAAATGGTTGGAAGAGGAGGTCGGAAAGCACGGCGTCTCAGTCTGACGAGAACGCCAGCTCGTTTTCCTCGCCGGCCGGCGGCGTCTCTCGCCGCAACCCACACAAAGGGCTCTGATGCGGTGTCTTTGAACACTCCACCGGCGTTCAAAAACTCAAAGTCCGGTTTGCGCTTGCCGACGGAGGAACCAATGTTCAAAAGCGTGTCTCTATCGAGACAGTTATACTAACAACATCTAACACGTAAAACAACAAAAACAAATAAAACATACGAAAAACTGCAAAGTTTTCCCGGAGTCGCAACACGGCTGCCATCCTCGGCGCCATCTTGACTAACAAAAGTCATAAAATTATATATATATAATATATATACTAACATATATTAATGTTGTACTCTGTCTTTCATATGCTTGGTGTGATTATTTAGAATGTAGGATATTTTAATCTGTGCCTTAACCTGTATAGTGGAACCGATGCCATTAAACTATAACGGATTACGGTTCCCCGTAAGGTTATGACGTGTTTAGATTCAAATAGACGGTTGTGAAAATTATGAATCGGTGATGCGGCAGATTTGGTGATATTATAAATGGTTAAACATGTGATAAGAGTTTAATACTTATGTAAAGTGTTATTTTTCGTCACATGGAAGATTCAACGTGGTATGCCCCAAAAGACATGGGCGGGGCTCCGCCCCACAAGAACAATCTGATTGGAAGCCTCTAGTGGGCGTATTGAAATCAGTTTGTTAAAATGGACAACTACAGCTTTTTAGTTAGTCTGCTTTTACTTGCTCGCTCACTGACGATCCGGAAGCTGGTCGCGCTGGACCACCGCTTTACCATCAGGCTGAAGACACCATCTAAAAGAATTCAACACTTCGTCAAAGTAATAACAACTCGAAACGAGCAGCTCAACAGCTTTCCGCGTTCCAACAAAGAAACCAAGACCGCCAATCGCAAGAGGGTTTCCCCAGTGATGTCACGCAACGACAAAATCAGCGGCCGGGATTCCCTCAGCCATCCACAGGAAACGCGAGGAAACGGAAACTCAGCTGAACGCAAGTAATCAAACAATAATCTCTGACCTTACTGAACTGATGAATTGATCTGTACGCAGAAAGACAGCCAAGTCTCTGTTTGTGATCTTCCTCTCGTAAAGTTACAGTAATGAGATAGAAAAGAGTGCTATTTTAAACTTTCTTCCAACGTTACCCGCAAACTCAGTATGTGTGTGTGTGTTTATGTGTTGTTTATGTGTTTTATTAAGTTAGTCCATGTATTGTAGAATAACAGTTAGCAAATAAACCTTGTTTCATTGATAAAGAATGATGTCTTGGGATGTGTGATTCTCTAGTTCAAACTATTTGCCAAGATTGTGTTACCTAGCTTAATTAGATATAACCCTTTATTTTGTCTTATCGGTGGCCACGAAGCAAAATAAACTAAATTGTTAAAGATATACTGATGTTAATGGCCGCTGGACGAGTCGTAAATAAAATATAAATCATAAGTTAAAGATTAATATTACTTTAATCAAAGCAATTTCAGAGCTTTTTCAGTTTCAGAGGCTCCTGGGGCATATGGCATCCATAGCTGCAGTCATGAATGAATGAATGATGCATTTATATAGCGCTTTTTGTGTATTGTTGTACACCCAAAGCGCTTTACAATCATGTGGGGGGTCTCTCCTCAACCACCACCAGTGCTGCTCACCAGTGGTTGCTTCATATGAGACCACTTCAGCACTGGCTACACTCCCGAGTCCCGAGGTTGGCATGGCGCCGCGGTACACTTCGAGTAAGTATCACTCAGCAGTGTCGCCGCTCCCTCAGCCCCTGGATGGACCTTGCCTTTCTACGGGCCGGGGAGCTCCTAGAACAAGTGTCCCGGCATACTGTTGTCACAACAGATACCTCCAGCACGGGCTGGGGCGCTACATGCAACGGGCAGGCAGCCTCGGGGCTCTGGACGGGGCCCCGACTGCTTTGGCACATCAACTGCCTAGAGCTGTGGACAGTGCATCTAGCCTTACGGCAGTTCCGGCCACTGCTGTTGGGAAAGCACGTGCTAGTCCGCATGGACAACACTGTGGCTGTCTCGTATATCAACCAGTTGGGAGGTATACGATCACACCGCATGTCACAGCTCGCCCGACATCTCCTCCTCTGGAGTCACACGCAGTTCAAGTCACTGCGCTGTCCACATCCCGGGGAAGCTCAATCGTGCAGCCGACACGCTCTCACGACAGCTTCAGTTCACCGGAGAATGGCGACTCCATCCCGAGACGATCCGGCTGATCTGGAGTCGATTCGGTGAAGCTCAGGTGAACCTGTTTGCTTCCCACAAGTCCTCCCTTCGCCAGCTGTATTTTTCCCTGACCGAGGGCCCTCTCGGCACGGACGCACTGGCACACAGCTGGCCTCAGGATTTACGCAAGTATGCGTTTCCCCCAGTGAGCCTACTCGCAAAGACACTGTGCAAGCTCAAGGAGGACGAGGAGCAGGTCCTGCTGGTAATGCCGCTTTGGCCCACCCGGACCTGGTTTCCCGAATAAATTTCCTTGCGACAGCACCTCCCTGACACATTCCTTTGAGAAAGAACCTCCTCTCTCAGGGGCTTGGCACCATATGGCACCCTCGTCCTGATCTGTGGAACCTCCATGTGTGGCTCCTGGACGGGAGGCGGCAGACTTGAGCGCTCTACCACTGGCAGTGGTAGAGACCATCACTCAGGCTAGAGCTCCTTTAACAAGGCAAACCTACGCACTGAAGGGAGTCTGTTCGCGAATTGGTGTTATTCTCGCCGAGAATACCCCCGAAGATGCACAATTGGAGTAGTGCTTTCTTTCCTGCAAGAAAGGTTGGAGCATAGGCTGTCACCCTCCACCTTGAAAGTGTATGTGGCTGCTATCGTGGCCCACTACGATGCAGTGGACGGTCGGTCCCTGGAAAAGCATGATCTCATCGTGAGGTTCCTGAAGGGTGCCAGGAGGATGAACCCCTCCAGGCCACCCCTTGTGCCCTCTTGGGACCTCTCTATCGTCCTGCCTGGACGTCAGAGGGGCCCCTTTGAGCACTGCCCTCGGAGGAGGCACGGAGGAGGAGGCATATCCAGCCTTACAGTTGCTGTGTCCCGTAAGAGCATTGCGCATTGCCAGAACTTCAGAAGCTCTGAGCAGCTCTTTGTCTGCCACGGAGGTCAGTATGAGGCGCCGTACTGGAAAAAAGAGAAACGAATGCATAGAGAGACCAAAAGTGTGCGAGAGAGACAGAGTGTGACCGAGAGTGCGAGGGAGAGAGCGACAGTGTGCGAGAGAGACCGAAAATGCACGCGAGAGAGACCGAGAACAACAGTGCGCGAGAGAGAGCGAGAGCGACCAAATTAATCTTTAAAGGAAAATCTAGTAACACACAACTGTCAAAGACACCAATAAATAATAGGGATATTAATGCAGAAGTACAAAAATATATATATCATTCTTGAGACATTTAACACAAACATTGTGAAGCAAAAGCAAACAATATCAGAAATGGTTAAGCAGGATGGGGACATCCTTTGAAATATAACTGAGCACGTTTTACAGTGTATTGTATGTTATTAATTAAATTAGTGTTTTGTATACATTAATTTCGGTCTCTCTTGCGCACTGTCGTTCTCGGTCTCTCTCGCGCGCAGTTTCGGTCTCTCTCTCTGCGTGCGCTTCTCTTTTGTCAAGTGAGGCACCTCATAGGTCAGCAGAAAGGGAAGGCTGTCTCCAAACAGAGGTTGGCCCACTGGATAGTGGATGCCGTCGCCTTGGCATACCAATCTCAAGGCGAGCCGTGCCCCTCGGAGTGTTGCCTCCTCTCATGCATTGGCGCACGGCGCCTCTCTGGCAGACACCGAAAACCTTCGCAAGATTCTACAGTCTCCACGTTGAGCCAGTTTCTTCCCGTGTGTTGGGTAACAGGTAAGTGGGCGGGAAGAACTGACCGGTGTCACGCTTGTTGCGCCATTCCCCCTCACCCGGGGATGCGAGCACCTTTTTCTCCTCCATTTCAGTTCCCCGGATGGTGAACCCTGGTGGAATCCTCCAAGCACCCCCGGCAGTCAGACTGGGCGGAGCAGTCTGACGCCAGGCCCAGTACTGGTGTTAGCTCTCCCGGGTCTCCGGTCAGCCCCTGTACTGGGCTAGGTGTCCGTATGGCCTGATTCCCCTTCGGGTAATCCCATACGTGTTTTCTCCACGGTAACGTTTCCCTCACGGTAAACCCGTGTCTTCTCTTTGACAAAGCTTCTGTCAGGTTCTGCTGGCAGCAATCCTCCCTACTCCTAGGTAGGATCTGCCCCAGAATCCAGTCGTATGTAGTACTGCCCCAAGCCTGGGTCAGGCCATATCAGTGTCTCCACATGTTACCTCCCCTTCGGGCAGGATGTGGCCTCCGTAGCGCCCTTCTCCGGAAGGCTCGCTTCCCTGTCGTTACTGCCAAGCTGTAACAACAAATAGGAAAGACTTGAAGCCGTCTTTCACTGAAGGTCGAAATCCCTTCTGATTTCTGTAGGGAAAGGAACAGCGGCTTGGCTATCACCAGCAGCGATTTACTCAGTGGTCCCTGCGGGCACCAAGGTTAGCGAATATGCGCTGGGGTGATGGGAAGGTTGCAACCTCTTGCATGGTATTTGTCTGTCACGCACTTGTTTGTCAGCATCTGCATGCCACAAGGTTGTGATGGGGTTCAGCTTGTGGCGCTTTCCATAGGACCCCTATGTCGTCACGACATAACTCGTAGTGACTGACATCTAGGTTAGGTACGTAACCCCCGTTCCCTGATGGGAGATTCCCATCCCCATTCCTCTCGGCTCTTCAGCGTAAAACCTAATGAGTGGATGCACCTGTCGCCCTTTTATACCCGTATGCACAGGGAGTGGCTCAGGTATGCAAAATCCAATTGAGATAAATCAGGAAGATTGCTTACAAAGCAGTCTTTTGTGATAGATGTGATGGTTCTACACAGGGGCGTCATGCACTCATTATTTTTAAGGGGGCACAAGTTGGGGGTTGTTGTCATGTGACACAAGGCAGCCTCAATAGCATTTATGTTTAATTATTTTTTCCTTTTATTTGAAACGATCGCAAACGCATTACATCATAAAATATCTTGATTCTCCCATTTATAGATTATGTTGATCTATAGTGGGCGATGGTCAAAGTAACCTAATGATGAATAATCTATTAACTATGTATAAAACATGTCTGTTTATGGGTGTAATGCCATACATATTTTTTAATATGACTGACTTTATATTCAATATGAATTTAACATTGAAAGTTAATGTGAATAAAAACATTGCAAGTTAGGCTACTTATCATAACACTTTCATTGTACAGAAAGAGAGCAAAGAACATTTACATTATCAAAGAACATTTTCACTGACAGTCTAGTTCAAAAACTCCCATTAAAACCACTGAAGCTGTTTACACTATGAAATTAAAAATCGAACAGTTTCGTACACACATTTGCACTTTCTTGTTTCTGATGAGAGAATTCACCAGAAAGAGCTATTCAGTCAGTGAGCGAGTGAAGAAAACACCGGCATTTTAGCGATGAATTTTCTGAATGCCTCTGATTGGTCATTGCATTCATAAGCTCCATAGAATCGTCTGTGATTGGTCATAATGCAGCGCTGTTCAAACGCGTCTGTATCTGGCTCAGCGCCTGCCAGCGAATGTAGATTTGAATTTAGCAGCTGATGATAAGACGCACTGAACGTTCTAATCACACCAGTGTGATTGTGTTAAATATAGACACAACTAATTTGCTTTTTTTTGTCTTTTAAAAACTGCATTCAAAAACCACTTGGCCTAAAAATCTGATTTTTTTTTGTATATGCATGACGCCTCTGGTTCTACCATACTTGTAGCAAGGAGTAGAATTTATTTACAGTTTTAGCTATATGGAGTTTACACAAGACTAAATAATGATCTGAGATATTATCACTTTACTGCAGGATTTCAACACCATTAACATCAATTGTGACAGTATTAAATCTAAAGTTTGATTTCGACAACGAGTAGGTCCTGACACGTGTTGTCTAACCCCAATAGAGTTTAGAATGTCTATGAATGCTGATCCTAATGCATCCTTTTCATTTTCAACATGGATATTAAAATCACCAAAATGTAAACTCTATCTGCAGCCAGCACTAACTCTGATAATCACCAAATTATTTAATAAAGTCTGTATGGTGCCCTGGTGGCCTGTATACAGTAGCCAGTACAAACATCACAGGGGATTTATCATTAATACTCTTTTCTCTAGATAATGTTATATGAAGCACCATTACTTCAAAGGAGTTATACTTAAAGCCTGTCTTCTTAGACATAGTGAGAGTATTGCTATAAATTGTAGCAACGCCTCCCCCTTTGCCTTTTGGATGCGGTTCATTTTTATAACAGTATTATCGGGGGGCAGACTCGTTTAAAATAATGTACTCATCCGGTTTTGGCCAGGTTAACAGTAAGTAAGCCAAGCTTTATCATTTGTTTCTCTGTCTTGTATAATTTCTTTTTTTGTTGAACATCGATTAAGTTGTTACTCGTAGACTGGTTTGGATGTTTTTTGTATTTTCTAGTTCGGGGAACAGACACAGTCTATAGTGTGATATCTAGGTGAATGAGTCTCTATGTGTTGAGAATTACAGTTTTTTTTTTTACAATCGCTATGACATTTTTTCCAATACTTCTAATAATTTTCCTAAACTCTTAACACACCTACAACACACAATTGACAAAACAATTAATTTCATGCTCAATATCACACATTGCACTCTAAACTCCAACACTAATTATCAAATTACAATAATATACTAACACAATACACTACACCTACCAAGTCCCAAAACACTGCAAACACTTCTCAAAATCAAATTATTATTCCAAAACACTAACACAAGTTCTCATCCAACAGGAATAATTAGTCAATCATAGCACAATATCATAAAAACCCTAACATCAAATGTAATTACAGAAGCTGCATTATTTTACGTGTCAGGTCTGACCTTATACAATAGACAGTATATTGCATTGATCACAGATTGTGTTTTACACTACAGTTTCTTTTTCTTTTTGGGTTTAGTAAATGCATGTATTTTGTCTTATTGTTGCAGAAATTCAAAACAAAATGTCAATGACCCATCTCAGAGTAGCTTTATAGAATGAACGGTTTATTGGGGAAAAAGAGGCTGAGACAGAATTGCTGCAGTAAAGGCAACAGGACAGTAGAAAAACAAGAAAGAAAACAAGAATGCATGAAAACACAATATATGCAATATATATGTAATTTATTATTTGAAAGTACAAAATATGCAACCAGAAAAACCCACTGAAGAATTATAAATAAATGCAATCTAATCTGTGTTTGGCCACATGTTCTCATCCACATCACACCTGATATCTTCTCTGGCAAGGCATCTTGGGAATAATCTTTTGGTATGCCTTATCCTTCCTGGTATTGTTTAGCTGTGCTATCTTGGTATTCAGCATCCATTGCATCCTGGAGGGACATTTGGTCCTGTGGACGATGATCAAAAACCTTCTATCTTCAGGCTCAGAAAATCACCTCAATGGGGTTGAGGAAAGGAGAGTAAGGGGCAATGAAAAGAGAAATCATTCTCGAATGGGTGTCAAACCAGGCTCTGACTGCACTGGGAATGGTGGAATGCCACATTGTTGCATGTGATCACATATTAGTATGCGTGTCTCTAGTTCTAAAATCCTCTCTGTCAGCCTAACTATTTCCCTGCATTTATCACATGTGAATCCATCATTGCCGACAGAGATAGATAAACTGTACATGTGACAAGCAGTGCAAACAACAATCATTCACAATCAAACCCCAGTAATGATTTTCGTACTGTACAAATCATCTCCCTACACCTAAACCTACCCCTTACAGGAAACTTTGTGCATTTTTACTTTCTCAGAAAAACTCATTCTGTATGATTTATAAGCTTTTGTACCCATGGGAAGCTCAATTTAGGTCCCCACCATGACACGAGTCCCCATGAGTCTGCATGTATTCAGGCTTAAGTCCCCGCCAGGATATATAAACCTGTATACACACACACATACACACACACAACTCTGTAGCTATCTTTGTGAGGACATTAGTTGACACAATGCCATCTCTAGCTGCTTACCCTATACCTACCCATCAGAGCAATTATAACCTGACCCCTAAAACCTTGTCTTGACCCTCAAACAGGCCTTAAACGGGGTCTCTCTTAAATCTCTGTTTAGTAGTAAATGTTTGTAATACACTGATGCAAGGATAACAGAAAGCTACAGTAGCACAGAAGTTACACAAGGCTCTGTACATACTGCATTTGATCATGTACAGAAGTGCAGTCGTGAACAGCTGTTTGAGGGGAGATTCACCTCAGAGCAGAGAGAACATGCTGAAACGTCTGAAACCTTGTGCTGCGACTGTGAAATTAAGGATTGTTATTTTGAGTTATTAATTAAATCAACACAAATCGTACTACAGTTTGCCCTATTGACATGGAGGCTTCCAGGCACTTTAGAAATAAACCTTTAAACCTTTAACTTTCTTAACACATAGCTCATTAGCACTGTCAAGTCATTACAAAACCAGCCTTACAAAAGCCATGAAGTCACCATTTCAAAAGCTGACTGCCACATGACCCAAAACACTCGTCATTATTATACAATATCTAACTACGAAACGTTGATGTGCTTATACCTTATTATTGCTCACATGTGGTCATATATATTGCCTATGTAATTGCCTTTAAGCAATACTGTGTTGCATTGTCTCGCTCCCTCTGTCAAAATCAAGGGTCTGTCCATATCCTCTTCCACTTCACAAAGAGGAACACACTCCAAAAGCCTCCCTATTTTGTAGACTGTTAATATTTTATTAAAAAGATGTGAAATGTATGAAATGTTTATAATGTTTCTGTCTTTAGCACAACTGTTTTCTAATGAAAAGGTTGCGTCACAGATCATATGTAAGCCCAGCCTCTGTGCTGAAGGTGGTATTTTCCCGCTCAATCCCATTAATGCCGTCCAGCACTGAGACTTTGAGAAAGCCCTGTCTGGAGGGACTGATGGGAACGTAAGAGGGATTAGCCTGAATAGACACTATAAAAGACTGGAGTAAATCTCCACCATAACACACTGAGCCACATCCTGCACAAAGAGTCTTCTGGGACATCGGATCACCTGACAGCGATACAAAATAAAATGACACAGAAAAAGGTAAGACATCGTTTTATTTATTACTCGAATAGATTAGAATATAATAGAAATCAGAAGACGTTCTTCAAATCATGTAAGCACAGCAGCAGAGGTGAATTAATGTAAGACATATTAGTATATAAAATAATAGTTTTACATTTAGTGGCATTAAAACTGAACAAAAGATTTAATGCTCACAGAAGACCACGCATACTTCTATAAGGAGATTATTCTGACTATTTATAGATCAGAATCTATAAATCCAAATGATCTTTTTCATAAGACGTCATATGTTCTATATCTGATTTATTTATACCACATCTGTTTACTTTGCACAGATCTGTTATCTCTGAACTGGATTGGATCATATTCACGAGCTTATAAACAACACTGCAGTGATACAAACATTTTATCCCAGATTTCTTTCTTGTAAAAAATTGACCACAATTGACATGAAGTTTTATGTGTTTACCAAAGATGAGAGTTTGCTCAGTGTATTTTCTAGCCATTATCGTAGTGAATAAAAGTATTATTTCAGGCCATTATTTGGAAACATTAATGGCTTCTATATTGCTCTTAATATTCTCTCGATATGTTTATTAACAGGTTGCACCAACAGTCCACACTGTGGAAGGAAACATGCCTCCAAGCTATGACGAGGCAAATGCAGGTATAGCCTGACATCTATCTATCTATCTATCTATCTATCTGTCTATCTATCTATCTATCTATCTATCTATCTATCTATCTATCTATCTATCTATCTATCTATCTATCTCTATCTATCTATCTATCTATCTATCTATCTATCTATCTATCTATCTATCTATCATCCATCCATCCATCTATCCATCCATCTCACTCTCTCTCTCTCTCTCTCTCTCTCTCTCTCTCTCTCTCTCTCTGTCTGTCTGTCTATCTATCTATCAATCATCCATCCATCCATCTCGCTCTATCTCTCTCTCTGTCTGTCTGTCTGTCTGTCTGTCTGTCTATCATCTATCTATCTATCTATCTATCAATCCATCCATCCACCCATCCATCCCTCTCTCTCTCGCTATATATGTCTGTTGTCTGTCTGTCTGTCTGTCTGTCTGTCTGTCTGTCTGTCTGTCTGTCTGTCTATCTATCTATCTATCTATCTATCTATCTATCTATCTATCTATCTATCTATCTATCTATCCATCCACCCATCCATCCCTCTCTCCATCCATCCATTCATCCATCCTCTCTCTCTCTCGCTATATATGTCTGTCTGTCTGTCTGTCTGTCTGTCTATCCATCTATCAATCAATCCATCCATCCATCCATCCATCCATCCATCCATCCATCCATCCATCTTGCTCTATCTCTCTCTCTCTCTCTCTCTATGTCTGTCTATCTGTCTGTCTATCCATCTATCCATTCATCCATCCACCCATCCCTCTCTCCATCCGTCCATCCATCCATCCACCCATCCCTCTCTCCATCCGTCCATCCATCCATCCATCCATCCATCCATCCACCCATCCATATATCCACCCATCCATCAGTCCATCTATCTATCTATCAGAACTAACGTTGTATATTTTGTCATATATAGGCTATATTATTTTTCTTGTCTGAATTATATTTGATTGTATCCTCTCTTTGCAGGATGTCCTGGTTACTACTGTGGTGAAGGAACTTTTTCCTGGGATGACATGTATATTAGACGTGTTTTTATACGAAAGGTAGCAATTGAAATGCTGAAATGTAATTCTGTAAAGTATAGAGTTCAATCAAATCAAAATGTTGTAAACAAAAGTACTCTTACTCTGATCATATTCTTGCAGGTTTACTCAATTCTGATGCTGCAGCTCTTTTCAACAGTAGCAGTTATTGCTCTCTTCACATTCTGGTGAGTCACTGATTCTTGGTATATTACTAAATGCCAATGTCTCATCTCTGAATTACACTGCCGATCAAAAGTTTGGGGCAGTAAGATCAGAAATCAGAAATGTTTCTTGAGCAGTAAATCAGTATATTAGAATAATTTCTGATGGATCGTGACACTGAAGACTGGAGTAATGATGCTGAAAATACAGCTCTGCATCACAGGAATCAATTACATCTTACAAAATAATAAAAAAGAAAACTGTTATTTTAAATTGTCATATTTCAGTTTTTTCAATTATTTATTTTTTAACAAATAAACGAAGCCATGGTGAGTAGAAGACACTTCTTTCAGAAACATGAACAAATCTTACTGACCCCAAACTTTTGAACGGTAGTTCATGTTATGTATCAATTATGTGTAAGTATATTATATTTATATGAACAATATGACATTCCTGATCCTTTTCTCCCTGCTTTAGTGTTCCAGTGAGGATATACATCCAAACACATCCTGTTTTATACTCCATGTCCAAGTATGTGAAACTGCTGTTTAATCAGTCATTCAAATGATTAATGTCATAAATGCTTTATTTCAGTATACTCGCTGTATCTATAACTCAAGCAATGTTTGTATTTTGCAGTCTTCTGTTTCTTGTCACATATATCTCATTGGCTTGCTGCAGTGATTTGAGGTAAGTCAATAAATTGCAGTTGTGGTTATACTGGTTATACACTCAACTCTATATGAAAAAAAAACATAATTGGGAAAACATCATAATATAATAGTGGCATCCATCTTTTCATTTCTGCATTACAGGAGGCAGTTTCCATGGAATATTATTCTGCTTACAATCTTTGTGAGTATCAAGATAAATTAAAGGAATAGCACCCCACAAAAAACAAAAAGCAATTGCTGTAAATGCACTAACCCTCAGACCATTTCAGATGTAGATACATTTGTTTCTTAATGGGAACAGATTTGGAGAAATGTAGCATTACATGACTGTGTCAGCAATGGATGCTCTGCAGTGAATGGGTGCCGTAAAAAATAGAGTCCAAACAGCTGATAAAAACATCCCGATAATCCACACCACTTCAGTCGATCAATTAACATCTGGTGTGCTTATAAGATACAAATCCACCATTAAACCATTTTACTGTAACTTTAAACCATTGCTTCTGGCTAAGATATGAGTTTATAATCCATAATAATGCTTCCTCAAGAGCATCCACTGGTGAG
Source organism: Gymnocypris eckloni scoliostomus (assembly GCA_027564155.1). NCBI lineage: Eukaryota > Metazoa > Chordata > Actinopteri > Cypriniformes > Cyprinidae > Gymnocypris > Gymnocypris eckloni. Next base: position 26,133,970 of record CM050431.1, read on the forward strand.
CAAGTCATGTAAAGCTACATTTCTCCAAATCTGTTCCCAGGAAGGAAGAAAGAAAGAAAGAAAGAAATACACTTCCATAATTAAAACGGTCCCTCAGCCTAAGTAAAGTGCATGTTGGTCTTTAGTTTGATTCATTTCACTTTTCTAGAATTTCCAGATGTGAATTGTATGAATTTGGTCATTTTGAAAAATCATTGCATTAATATAAATAAAACATATGATTTTTAAATGTTCTTTTTCCCCTCTGTCTTTTATTTTGCATGCTTCTGTGACGTTGTGCAAACACAGACTCTGAGCATGGCTTGCATGTTGGGTTTTATCTCTAGGTAATGACACATCTGTTGTGTGTGCATGCTTTTCCAAACATCATTTTTTATAGTCTATATATATAAATATGTGTTTATTTATACTGAACATACTTTTCTCACTTCTGACAGTTTCTACAACACCGAGTCTGTAGTGCTGTGCATTGGCATCACTGCCACAGTGTGTCTGTGTGTCACCATCTTCAGCTTTCAGAGCAAGGTGAGCAAATGCCGGAAGAATTATTCTATCTATAAATAGATACACTTCTTTAGTGAACATCAGCATATTTGATCATATCGGTGTCTCCAATGATATATACACACATACATTTCTTTTCTTGACTCTCTAGATTGACATCACCTCTTTCCAAGGTCTTCTCTTCATTCTGTGTATGGTCATGTTTTTCTGTGCTATTGTTATGGGATGTGTGGTTCCCTTTGGCTATGTAAGTATCCAAAAATATACAAAAGTAAAATAGATTAAAAAAAAAAACGTTGGCTTGAGAAAGCCTGACCAGAAAGTTTGAAGTTTAAAGTAGTTTTTAAAAGCTCAGTATTTGAAGGTTTTAAGAACATGCTGTCTATTTTACTACAGTTTATTTTAAGTTCTAATTCTCACTGTTAACTGACTTTTTCCTCAATAAACTCCTAAGTACTGCTTATTAATATTAGTGTGGTAGTTGTTAAGTTTAGGTATTGGGCAGGATTAGGGATGTAGAATATGTTCATTCAGAATATGTGCTTAATAAGTACAAATAAACAGCCAAAATGCTAGTAATATGCATGCTAATAAGCAACTAGTTTATAGTGAAAATTGGTCCTTAAACAAAAGTGTTACGGACAAATCAATAGCAATGCTTTCTCATTGCTAGCCTATTTTGAAAGTTTGATGGCCGTAGCTTTTCTCAAGTCAACATAAATGTACAGCACCTGAACACCTCACTGAGCTTTCCACTTAATTGAACTAACAGGTTGAGGACTGTATGTTTGTTTTTAGATTCTTGATAATTGTAGTCCTAATACTAGCTATAATCATCCCAATCCTAATCCGTACAAAAGCATTAACAGTCCAACTATAGATACATGTCTCTTTCTAACTTGCTTGCTTTGTCTTTTGAAAGGTTCCCTGGTTACATGCGGTCTACGCCAGCATAGGAGCTGTTGTCTTTACCATGGTGAGATGAGAAGCAGATTAGTCAAGAAAGGATTATGGGTTTAAATCATGATTATTTATCATGTGATTAAGGTGATATAACGTTGACTGACCTGTGTCTCTTTATCTTCTCTCGATTCTTCTGTCCCAGTTTCTCGCCTTTGATACACAGCTGCTGATGGGAAACAAGCAATACGCAATAAGTCCTGAAGAATATATCTTTGCAACACTCAGTCTCTACCTGGATATTGTGTACTTGTTCACGTTCCTACTGCAGTTGTTTGGTAATGGTAGAGAATGAGCATGGTTGTGTTGTAATAATGTCTGTCATGTAACTTTACTGATAGCTAACCGTTCTGCAATCTCAATGTTTTTAGAACAACATGTGGCCTTTTATTTATTATTAGGTTTAAAAATATCAACTCTATAAGAATGTTTTCTCAGGTACTGAAATATGCACTTCATGTGTTATTCAATGGTCAAAGTCAAAAACATTCACATGACTGACTAAATAATTATGAATATATTTGGTTGCACCAAAACGTGCAAGGATTCATTTTAAAATAAGATAAAATTGAAAATACAAATTAAGATTTAAAATGCCCGTCAAATCTGGGCTTTAATCATGAACTATTGGCTTCAAAGGAGCTACAAAAGTGAAGTAAGGCTTTTTTGCTTATGACAAATGATTTTATTTATAATTGTGTGTCAATAACAAGGTTCTCTCAGCCTGTAGTTGAAAGTTCAAATGTGGAGTTTATATTAAGCTCAATAATCTGTGTATTTTTTATATATATAAATGTTATGCAGTCATTGAGTGTAACAACATGTAAAACTATTCAAATAAATGATTATTCTGATTCTCTGTCATAAAATATTTGATTATCACAATTTGTCATTGTGAGATCATTCATTTTGCAATGAACTGCAGTATTGTATCTTTCACATACAGGTTATTCCGTATTTGACAGTTCATCATATTTCATCTTCTTCACTTCTGTTTACAATTTAAGCCTGTCCTCATTAAGGGATTTTTTATCTGTCTATGAAAAAGATATGCACAGAAAAGAAAGATTGTAAATTAGGTTCACTACATGAGGCGTGTAACACATCAGGCATGAGGAACGCATGAATTTGTTCCTCTAATCCCAAGTTTTTACATAACAGCTTTTGGAGTATTATACTTAAAAAATTAAATAATGATGAATGTCAGTACACACGTATAATCACAATTAATTTGTATATTGATAATAATGCTTACAAAACAATTAATAAATAAAGGAACCGTGCCAGTGTTTACCCTCACCTGTCTTTGGATTACTCTTTAGCTTGCCTATGCCATACCTTGTTGTTTTTGTCGACACATGCCTGTTCGTGATCAAGTCAGGGAATAAAGCTTTGCGTAATGGATCCGCACGCTTCCTCTGTTCACTCCATAACGGTGATATTACATGCTAAACATGTAATACTGATGTACTGACAATATATAAAACAAATTATTTACCTATGAACAGACTTACAAATCAATCCTTATAAATATTGAAATCGTGGCATGAATATTTTGATTATATTGCACTCATTTTTCAAATCAGTGGCATTATGATTTCATCGCATTTATGTAACAGTTTACTCATTTACTTAATATAAAATGATAACACGAGGAACAGACCAAAACTCAAGCTTTTATTCAGCGATCCTCATCTCCATCCTCAGCAGCAACCATCTTTACAAAGATCTTCAACAGATCACTGGAGCTGTGCAAAGTCACCTCATGCTAAAAACGCTCCACCATCATCCCCGTCCCAAAGAAATCCCAAATTACAGGACTAAATGACTACAGGCCTGTGGCTCTAACCTCTGTGGTCATGAAAATTGAAATCATTTAAAAAACGGGTGCTGGCCCACCTGAAAGACATCATTGGACCCTCGCTGGATCCTCTTCAGTTTGCCTACAGAGCAAATAGGTCTGTGGATGATGCAGTCAACATGGGACTGCATTATGTTCTGCAACTTGATCTAGACAGACCAGGGACTTATGTGATGATCCTGTTTGTGGACTTCAGCTCTGCCTTTAACACTCTCATCCCAAACCTCATCCTGCCCAAACTACCTCAGCTCTCTGTGCCCACCTCCATCTGTCAGTGGATCAACAGCTTCCTGGCAGACAGGCAGCAGCTAGTGAGGCAGGAAAAATTCTCATCCAGCACCCGTACAATCAGCGCAGGAGCTCCTCGGGGCTGTGTTCTCTCCCACTGCTCTTCTTTCTCTACATGATCGACTGCACATCTAAAGACCCCTCCGTCAAACTCCTGAAGTTTGCAGATTATACCTCACTGATCTACCTCACCCAGGATGGTGACGAGTCTGCTTACAAACAGGAGGTTAAGGAGCTGGCTGTCTGGTGCAGTCTTAACAACCTGGAGCTGAACACGCTCAAAACAGTGGAGATGATCGTGGACTTCAGGAGAAACCCCCCTGCTCTCCCCCCACTTATCATCATGAACAGCACTGTAACGGCAGTGGAGTCATTCATATTTCTTGGCCCCACAATTTCTCAGGACCTGAAGTGGGACAATCACATTGAGTCCAATGGTGAAAAGGCCCAGCAGAGGCTGTGCTTCCTTCGCCAGCTGAGGAAGTTCAACCTGCCACAGGAGCTGTTGATACAATTCTACTCATCCATCATTGAATCCATCCTCTGCATTTCAATAACTGTCTGGTTCAGCTCAGCTACCAAATCTGACCTCAGAAGACTACGGAGGGTAGACTGCTGAACGAATCATTGGTACAACTCTCCACACTCTCCAAGAACTGTACTCATCCAGAATGAGCAAAAGGGCTGGCAAAATCACTCTGGACCCCTCACATCCAGCACACTTCCTCTTTAAACTGTTACCGTCTGGTCGACACTACAGAGCTCTGAGCACCAGAACGACCAGATACAGAAACAGTTTCTTCACTCAGGCAATCCATCCCATGAACACTTGACACTAAACATGGAACACACACTTATTTATATAAAACACATACTTAGTCTACATTTGAATTGCGCATAATATACCTGTACATACAAAACAGTCCACTGTCATATACCTATACATACAATTGTACATTTGAATATTGTTATTCCTTATTTACTTGTTCTTTATATTATCTGTTTTTGTTCTGTCACAGTCACTCTGTTGCAATGTGGTAGCTTCTGTCACGAAAACAAATTCCTTGTATGTGTAAACATACCTGGCAATAAAGCTCATTCTGATTCTTATAAGCATCAAAACCCGTGCTCATTGCAAATTTAAACTTTTCTGCTTCAAGGAGCTTTAAGACAGGTTTTTACAGTGAAATCAAATGCTTATTGGCTCTCACCTGACTTGTCACAGATTGCGACATGCTGTTTTTCGGGCGATGTAACAAGGTTTATGTTTCAATACGTTCAAATTGTATGTTTCAGCATCAATCAAAATTTAGATAATTGTATATGATACATACTAATACTTACATTAAACAATGAGACCAGGCTGACATGATACGAGAAACGTCTGTGTTCACCAAGTAATGTTTGATGGGTTTTTCAAATTGCGGATAGGATTTAGTAAAACTTACTCATGATTTGATTAAAATGAGGTAACAAGCAGTAAAACTTACTCACAATTTTCTTAAGACAAAGAAGTGAATTATTAAACTGTGCCCATTATTTAGTTAAAATTAGAAAATCAATTAGTAAATCCTGCTAATGCATTAGTAGGTTGTGGGAATGAACACATCCAGAATCTGTATGGTCACAGATTGAACTGAAAGTTGAATGAATGCACGTAGAATGTAGCAGACCCAGCCAGCCTGGCAACTGCATTGCCCAAAGCAGAAGGAAGAAAGTTTACCATTCTCATGATGCCAAGTATTCTCCTGCTGACACCGTGGATGGCATTGTCTTACATTTTCACTACATTTTCTTTAATGCACATAACATGATTATTTTGAAACAAACAGCTGATCAAAAACAAGCACTTTCTTCTGAACAGGCAGGAGAGTGTTGGTGTCCTTCACTGACTACATAGTGTTGCTTCTTAAATGTGGCAATGAAGAGTGAACAAAGCATTCTGTGATGCTTTTGCAGGAATTTAGTGTGCATTATTGTTATAGGAATATAGCCCTGTAACTGCAGGCCTGCCTTGAGCTTGATTCTTGGAGTCAAGTCAAGTCACCTTTATTTATATAGCGCTTTTAACAATACAAATTGTAACAAAAGAACTGCACAATATCAAAATAGGTAAATAGTTTATCACTAATGTAAAATGACAAGATTTAACACTCAATTTTCAGATCAATTTTTATTATTGAATTCAGTGATGTCATCATCCAGCTCAGTTCAGTTTAAATAGTATCTGTGCAATCAAGTCAATGATATCGCTGGAAATAAAGTGTCCCCAACTAAGCAAGCCAGAGGCGACAACGGCAAGGAACCAAAACTCCATCGGTGACAGAACGGAGAAAAAAACCTTGGGAGAAACCAGGCTCAGTCGGGGGGCCAGTTCCCCTCCGGCCAGACGAATCAGCAGTTTGTTCCAACTGCAGCAAAGTCAGATTGTAAGGGCTCCACTGTTTCTAGTGGTCTTTTCCAGATGGCTGTCTAGGTGACGGGGCCCTCACTGGAGATCTGTCTCTGGGGCTCGTCTAGGTGTCCTGGTCTTCGCTGACGTTCAGAGCTGTAGAGGTCGTCTCTAGGTGATGATCCACCATCTGATCTGGATACGGACTGGATCTGTTGACTGCAGTGTTCATCTGGGCTGGATAAGGATCGGAGCGGGCGGCTATGGCGACCTCAGAATAAGAAAGAAAAAGACTAATATTAGCGTAGATGTCAATCTTCTTACGATGTAACAAGAACATTGTGTTTTATGGGAAGTGTTCCCGGTTCCTGTTGACCTAATTAATGCAGTCTAACAATCCTTTAATGGATTTGAATATTAGTATTAGTGTAATAATAACACTTGTATTAGTGTGTTACGTGAACGCCAGGTTAAAGAGATTTGAGATCTTAGCGGACGTGGAGGACTATAATGGGATAAGAGATCGCTCAAGTACTGAGGAGCTAAGCCATTCAGGGCTTTATAAGTAATTAACAAGATTTTAAAATGTATACGATGTTTAATGGGGAGCCAGTGCAGAGTCACACAACAGATTCCTCAAGGGAATGTCTGTAGACGCTTGGTGTAGCCTACAGAAGATATATACAAGTGTAAACAAATACATGACAGCGTCAGTGCTGGCCGATGCATTAATCTTTGTGAAGAAAATAATATGTTTCACCCTTACCCCGGCACTGCATTGTGTGTCTGTTGAGCTGTGTGAAGTGGTATGCAAAGGTCCCATAATTTCCTTGTTTTCGTTAACTTGGTTGCTCGTTCCTGGAGCCCCCCTACACCCCTCCCCTTGTCATTCCTCCTTTGTCTTTTTCAGACGTTGCAGTCTTTACTAACGAACTGATGATGTGAACCAGGTGTGTTTGATTCAAAACATTCATGTAACATGCAAAATGTGCAGTGTTCCAGCACATGGCTGGGAACAACTCACTTATAAAGACAGTCCCTTGCCTCCCTCTACTGGCTGCACTGAAGATATCCTTCAGATATCTGCTGGATCACCAAACTGATTGATTCGTGAGACCAAAATTTAGATGTAACAAAAACAAATAACATCTTGTTTAACCACTACAAAGTCTCCAGAGCCAGTGACCAATGTCAGAAGGACTTGCCGAGCTGCCGCGGCGCTCACTGGGAGAAATGCTGCATGTCCAGAATGAGAGACAAACGGTGAGTACTGACCATCAGTGTTGGGGATAACGCATTACAAGTAACGCGAGTTATGTAATAATATTACTTTTTTCAAGTAACTAGCAAAGTAACACATTACTTTTTAATTTATTAATTTACTAGAAAATATTTGAGTTACTTTGTCAAAAAAGTAACAGCAGTTCCCTATCTGTCGGTCACTATGAGTTATGTTGTGACAATATAGGGGATTTACCTGGAAGCCCCGATCATCTCTGATTCTGACTCTGACGGTCATTTCCTGTTTGCGGATGACGGACACGATCGTTGTCTTCAGTGTCTGGGCTTCCAACACGCTGAAGATGCATTCGTGGATGATTCATGCGCCTGTTGTGGGCGTATAAGCATGATTTCGCTGTGATCTCGCCTTTCCTTTCTGAAAGGATTGGCACCCTCTGCCGCCACCCGTGCTGTTCTCTCTGGCTTGAGCAGAGGACCACCGGCTGGTGCTCTGGGAGATCTAAGGGTGACAATAAGAGCCTCTCTGCTGGGTACGTCCCCACGGACGTCTTACTCCTCACGCAGCGAACATCCCGTCCGGTTCCCGGATGATTTTGCTGGTCTGTCACACGGGGCGCCCAGCATTTCATTCGGTGCGCCATCCGTGGATAGGATGTTGATCGTAGCATCGGGGCATGGGGTCACGTCCTCTGGCAGCCGTGAGCATCGGGCTGGAGGTCAACAGACCTCAGTCCCGAGCCCTCGCGGCTGGATGATTAGTTTCTCGGAGCGGGCCGTGGCTCACAACCGCGCTCTGCCTCCTGCCTTTCTTCCCGGAGGTGCATGAGGAGCTGACGAAGTCGGATGGCCCCTTTCACGGCCAGAAGCCGCTCGTCCGACCTCCTCCATCCTCACTACCCTCGACGGCGGGGCTGCCAGGGGGTACGCGGGCATTCCCCAGGTGGAAAGAGCGATCGTGGTGCACCTATGCCACCACTTGGAGGAACCGTCCGCGTCTCTCATCCAAAGCCTGTAAAATGACAGCCGCTCTCAAGGCCAAAGCTTATAGTGCTGCGGGCCAGGCAGCCTCTGCCCTGCACGCCATGGCTATCCTGCAGGTTCAAACAAGGCGCTCAAACAGGTGCACAAGGGTAGTACCGACCCGGGGTTGATGCAGGAGCTGCGCACGGCAACTGACTTCGCTCTACGAGCGACGAAAGTCACAGCGCGGTCCCTCGGGAAGGCGATGTCCACCATGGTGGTCCAGGAGCGCCATCTCTGGCTCAGCCTGGCAGAGATGAAGGACGTCGACAAGGCACGCTTTCTTGATGCCCCCATCTCCCAGGCGGGGCTGTTCGGCGACACCATCGAGGGCTTTGCCCAGCAGTTCTCGGCGGTACAGCAGCAGGCCGAGGCGATCCAGCACATCCTGCCCCGGCATGATGCACCATCCACCGCTGCCCCCCGGGCCAGGCCTCAGTCTGCCCATCGCCGTGGGCGCCCTCCTGCGTCCTCCAGAGCTGCTCTGCCCCAGGCTGAATCGACACCTAGGCCGGCGCGTCGAGCCTCTCGCAGGAGAGCGACGCCCCCCGCGTCCCAGCCAGGCCCGAGTCGTCCAGGAAGTCGACGAAGTGGCCCTGACGTGGGCAACCCGGAGATGTTGGAATTTGCTCCTTCTCAGGAGACGGTGAGAACAGCGGTGCTCCTTCCACCGGTGGAGGGCCGGGAGGAGAATCTTCTGATTCTGTTCCGCCTCTGGTCCAAGGGCCAGCGGTACCCACTTTTTCAAAGAAAGAGCAATTTCCTTTTCCTCCGGGTTCTCAGGTCCATGGGACGACAGTGTGCGACGCCCTGCTTCCTCACTCTCGCCCACGACCCATTTTGCCAGCAGCCAAGAGTACGGTTCGGGGACGATATTCCTCTCCACGCACCTCTGGCCAGTCCCATTTGGGACACAGGGAGTTCGGTGAGGATGCCTCAGAACGCACCGCCTTCTGTACCATCCACCCTTACTCCCTTTCGCTGCACCACCACAGGTATGTCGATTGTGCCGTTGGATCCGCTTGCACAGCATCTGGAGGCGTGGCTCACGCTGCCCAGCCTGTCTTGTTGGCTCACGCGCACAATTCGACTCGGCTGCGCGATTCAGTTCGCCAGGCGACCTCCCAAGTTCAACGGCGTTCTCAAGAAGTTGGTAGCAGTCCAGAATGCCCCTGTCTTGCGCTAGGGGATTGCTGTCCTCCTGGCAAAGGATGCAATCGAGCCGGTCCCTCCAGCCGAGATGAGGCAGGGGTTTTACAGCCCTTACTTCATCGTACCCAAGAAAGGTGGTGGCCTTCGACCAATCCTGGATCTGCAAGTCTTGAACCGGGCTCTACACAAGCTCCTGTTCAAGACACGCAGGCGCATTATCAAATGCATCCAGCCCCAGGATTGGTTTGCAGCAATCGACCTGAAGGATGCTTACTTTTATGTTTTGATCCTTTTGCGGCACAGACCGTTCCTACGGTTTGCGTTCGAAGGTCGGGCATGGCAGTACAGGGTCCTCCCCTTCGGGCTCTCCCTGTCTCCCCATTGTGTTCATGAAGGACGTAGAAGGTGCCCTTACCCCGTTACGGGAAATGGGTGTCAAGATCCTCCACTACCTCGATGATTGGCTTATCCTAGCCCGATTCAGAGAGCAGTTTGGCGATCACAGGAACTTGGTGCTTCGGCACCTCAGCCAGTTGGGGCTTCGGGTCAACTGGGAAAAGAGCAAGCTCTCCCCTGTGCAGAGAATCTCTTTTCTCGGTGTGGAGTTAGACTCGGTGAGTATGACGGCACGCCTCATGGAGGAACGTTCCAAGCAGTGCTGAACGTGTCTGAGTTCCATCAGAGGCAGGAATGTGGTACAGTTTCAGAGGCTCCTGGGGCATATGGCATCCGCAGCTGCAGTCACGCCGCTCTGATTGCTTCATATGAGACCACTTCAGCACTGGCTACACTCCCGGGTCCCGAGGTGGGCATGGCACCACGGTACACTGCGAGTGGGTATCACCCAGCAGTGTTGCCGCTCCCTCAGCCCCTGGACGGACCTTGCCTTTCTACTGGCCGGTGCCCCTGGAACAAGTGTCCCGGCATACTGTTGTCACAACAGATGCCTCCAGCACGGGCTTGGGCGCTACATGCAACGGGCAGGCAGCCTCGGGGCTCTGGACAGGGCCCCGACTGCTTTGGCACATCAACTGCCTAGAGCAGTGAGCCTAATCGCACAGACACTGTGCAAGCTCAGGGAGGACGAGGAGCAGGTCCTGCTGGTTGCGCCCCATTGGCCCACCCGGACCTGGTTTCCCGAACTCATTTCCCTCGCGACAGCACTTCCCTGGCACATTCCTCTGAGGAAGGACATCCTCTCTCAGGGGCTCGGCACCAAATGTCCAGATCTATGGAACCTCCATGTGTGGCTCCTGGACGGGACGTGGCAGACTTGAGTGGTCTACCACCGGTAGTCTACCACGGCGCCTCTTTGGCAGACATCTGCAGAGCTGCGGGCTGGGCGACACCGAACACCTTCGCAAGATTCTACAATCTCCCGTTGAGCCCGTTTCTTCCCGTATGTTGGGTAACAGGTAATGGGCGGGAAGAACTGGCGGTTGTTGGCGCCATTCCCCTCACCCGGGATACGAGTGCCTTTTTCTCCTCCAGTTCAGTTCCCCGGACGGTGAACCCTGGTGGAATCCTCCAAGCACCCCCGGCAGTCAGACTGGGCGGAGCAGTCTGACGCCAGGCTCAGTACTGGTGTTAGCTCGCCCGGGTCTCTGGTCAGCCCCTGTACTGGGCTAGGTGTCCGTATGGCCTGATTCCCCTTCGGGTAATCCCATATGTGTATTCTTCCACGGTAAGGTTTCCCTCACGGTAAACCCGTGTCTTCTCTTTGACAGAGCTTCTGTCAAAGAGAAGACAGAGAGGTTCTGCTGGCAGCCTTCCTCCCTACTCTTAGGTAGGATCTGCCCCAGAGTCCAGTCGTATGTATTACTGCCCAAAGCCTGGGCCAGTCCATATCAGTGTATCCACATGTTACCTCCCTTCGGGCAGGATGTGGCCTCCGTAGCATCCTTCTCCAGAAGGCTCACTTCCCTGCCGTTACGGCAAGCTGTAACAACAAACAGGAAAAACCTGAAGCCGTCTTTCACTGAAGGTCGAAATCCCTTCCGCTTTCCATGGGGAAAGGAACAGCGGCTTGGCTATCTCCAGCAGCGATGTACTCAATGGTGCCTGTGGGCACCAAGGTTAGCGAATTTGCGCTGGGGCGGTGGGAAGGTTGCAACCTCTTGCATGACATTTGTCCGTCACGCACTCACTTGTCAACATCTGCATGCCACAAGGTTGTAACGGGGTTCAGCTTGTGGCGCTTTCCATAGGACCCCTATCTCGTCACCACATAACTCGTAGTGACCGACAGATAGGGAAAGTCTAGGTTACGTACGTAACCCCCGTTCCCTGATGGAGGGAACGGAGACGTTATGTCCCCATGCCACAATCTTGAACCATCACTGGTTGCCAGGGACTCGTTCTCGGCTCCTCAGCGTAAAACCTAATGAGTGGATGCACCTGTCGCCCTTTTATACCTGTATGCACGGGGAGTGTCTCAGGTATGCAAAATCCACTAGCCAATTTCATTGGCGTTTTCTCTTAAAGTCAGAGATGATCGGGGCTTCCAGGTAAATCCCCTATGTCATCACGACATAATGTCTCTGTTCCCTCCATCAGGGAACGGGGGTTACATACGTAACCTAGACGTTACTTTTGACCATTTATTGACTGACAGTGTGCTGTGTGAACATGATCTTACTGTAGTTCTAATCTAGACTAAATGTGAATGTGTTTTAATTCATCCCACTCGCAAAAAAACAGATTCAGTATTCATCAAAATGAATTAAAACAGTGAAATGCAAACTCAGAATATGACGCAAACCTGCAATAATTAAACATATTAAACAACACAAATATATCTAATCTCATTTTATTAACCAATGTGTTTGCTGCTGACCTTTGATGATCCAGTTCAACCATACTAATAAGCAAAAATTACTTTAGATAAACTAACAATTGTGCTTCGTCGTATTTTTTTTTTATTGCTGAAGAGTGTTGAACCTTCTTTTTCTGCGTTTTACTGTACAAACATGATTTACTCTTCCTTCAGCCTGAGATTTATTCATTACACTTTTTGGTGTGAAAGGGCTTTTACATTTGCTATAAATAGAACTTCTTGTATTAAAAACAAACAATCAAGCCCTGCTCATATTTAAAAAGTAACGTGAAAGTAACGCAAACGTAATGTAACGCATTACTTTCCATAAAAAGTAACGTAATTAGTTACTTTTTTATGGAGTAACGCAATATTGTAATGCATTACTTTTAAAAATAACTTTCCCCAACACTGCTGACCAGCTGATACTGGTCAAATACTCAACAGCACTCACCAATCAGATTGTTAAAAATATTTTGGAATAAAACTTCCCATATTTCCATTTGCTGACTTTAATGGCTTTCTTATTTTAAAATGTGGCAAATAGTACAAATGCAAATGGGGGGGTTAATATCACATTGAATCAAAGAATATATTTTTACCAATAAAACGTTTGGGGTAAATTATGGCTATTAAAGGTAAAGGTAAGCTAATAATAGCAGGTTACTATTATTTACAATGTAACGTGTATACATAGTAAAGATTTCCATCCGAGATACAAAATTATTTGAACAACTAAATTGATTAAGAATGTACGTGGTAGAATTTGTGGCAAATTAATGTGGTATGCATAATTATAAAGAGTCTTCAAAATTGATAATAAATCTGAATAATAATTATAATACAGTTGATGTTTTAATGTCCTTTGATGAAAATGCTGTGAATAAATGAAAAAATAAATAAACCAACGCAATACAACCAATATTTTATTAAAAAATGGAATTCAAGAGATCAGTTAAAAATAAGCACAAACAAAAACAGAAGAACATTTTTTTTGTTGCTGTTATAGTTTTTCTTAAAAAAATAAAAATTAAAAAGTAACAGAAATCAGAAACCGTGGCACAGGAAGACACATTTCCGGCTAGAAGCTCTGCTTAACATGCAAACAAACCACCAAACTGTTTCTTCAGCTACCTGTACAAAATGTGTTATTGTATAAATAATATTTAAAAAAGCTGTTCAAGAGACACGCCATTTGTTCAATAATCACAACATCAGCATCACAAACACAACTTCCCATCTCTACACATACCGACCCAGTACAACTAAACAGTCATTTCTGAAAGCTTCGCTACGATAACTTTGACCAGTTCTGTAGTTTATGGCTTCATCTAGTGAACAGCTTCAACACATGTTAGCAGCAATACATTTTGAAACTATGAAATGAGCTGTTTCAACAATTAGCAGCTCTTCTCTGAAAATCTGAACTGATTGATGACTTTCACATTCAGCATCATCCCAGCTGTTGAGAAGGGTAGACAACTGATAATAATTTAGATATATATGAAATCAATCGGAATAAAAACCAACACATCATTTCATAGTTTCAAAACCATGTTTAATGTTTTGTGTTAGTAATGGATGAAACGATTTATCAGTTTAATAACCAAAATAAATCCCATTTTCCTTCATGAGGTGAGCTGCATGGTATAACTTGAGACATAACTTTAGCAGAAGATTTGACTTAAAACATCAACAGTAAAATCACAGCGAAAGGGTGGGCAAAGGAGGAGAAGTCAAAGTAATGGAAAAAGGTGATTCTGTGAAAGGAATAACTTTTCCTTTGCTGTAACCAACAAACTCATCAGCTCCATAATCACTCGCATGGATTTATTATAAGTACAGTTTTTAATAGGAAACAATTGTGACTGTATAAGCATGTTGTCTCTTGGTGGCGTAGCTATCTTTGGTAGCCGGAACGAATCCATTCTTTGGGATCACAAAGATTTCAATGACTGCCAATGGTTTGAATTTCAGCCCGAGTGGAAGAGGTATTGATCCGTTCCAATAACACAACTTCTTTGAATGTAAGGTCAAACTGTCCTAGAAGGGAATCAGGCTAGCAGCCTTTATGGACGGAGAAGAGTCTCTTAATGAAAACCATTTGATAGTTTTCAGATCAAGGTCATGGCTTTACATTCATCAAATGCACCAAGAGGAAGCCCTCAAACGAAGGAAGTAACAATGTGTCTTTAGTGTTCTAATGTGAGCCCTTGTGTTTCTATCCTATAGAAGAAAATCATTCTACACTTTAAACAATAAAGGTGCTTAAAAGGTTCTTCACAGTGGTGCCATAGAAGAAACATTTTTGATTCCACAGAGAACCATTCAGTCAAAGAACCACTCTTTCTTATGTTTTTATAATCTGAAGAAGGTTCTTTATGGAACCATTTAGACAAAAAAGGTTCTTCTATGGCATCGTGAAGCACCTTTATTTTGAAGACATTTATAACATATATTGGTGTGTTTTAGCGTACAAAAACAACCCATGAGTGAACACTGAGATTTTTTCCATTAATGATATCAAAAAGTTTCATTTTGGATATTCAAATTATTTTAGAAGTGCATCATGATTGACCAAGACATGCATTTCAAGTAAAGAATATAAACGAAACTCAGGAAAATGTCTTTCCTTTGCACACAAACATATCAAAAACATATCCTATTAATCTGGGATTTAAAAAGGAACAGCAACCAATACACAAGACCAAATGAATTCATAATCTCAAAAGTGTTCAGAAATAAAGCTTTGCCCAAACACTACAGCTTATTAAACAAACCCATCAGTAAAAAGATCATAAAAACCAGCAGCATGAAGGAAGAAAGCGACTACACGTGCTGAAGAACTGCTTCTGTCCTTGATCCTAACGTCTGATCCATAGAATAGTTTTCCTGCTATACATGTCTCATGAATATAACCCCAGAAAATCTCTGCACTGTACAGAACCAAAGCCACGATAACACACAACCTGATGAGGACACACTGCAAAACATCAGTGTGCTGAACGGCTTTTTGGTCTTGTTCTACAAAACATCCTAAAAATAACACAGGCCTCAGGCCAGCTAAGATGTAGATGAGCATGTTTCTTCATGGGAAAGATTTGGATAAATGTGTCTCAGCAACGTATGCTCTGCAGTGAATGGGTGCCGTCAGAATGAGAGTCTGATACAAACATCACAATAATCTACACCACTTCAGTCCATCAGTTAACAGCTTTAGAAGACAAAAGCTAAAACAAAACCATCATTAAAACGTTTTTAACTTCAAACCAATGCTGCCAAAATAGCAGTCCATAATGTTTAATAACACTTCCTTCCAGTAAAAAAGTCCACCCTGTTTTCCTTTGACATTAAAATCCACCCACATATTAGTTTAGAGCTGGTTTGGACGGGTTCCTTGTAAATGGTGATCGATCTGTGCAGATTTCTGTTCTTGTTTATTTTAGATTTTAACGGGAGAAAGCAATATTATGGACTTCAGCCGGAAGCAACGGTTTGTAGTTGATAGATTTGTTTTTACAAACGTAGTTTTTCTCTTCACAAGATGTTTATTGATGAACTGGATTACTTGTGGATTATTGTGATGTTTAATCAGCCGTTTGGACTCATTCTGACGGCACCCATTCACTGCAAGTAATGCTACATTTCTCAAAATCTACATCTTTCAGCACATTTTTGTTTCTTTGGGTGAGCTATTCCTTTTAATAAAGAAAAAAAGTCAATGCGGTAATAAAAATAAACTTCATTGTAGAAAGTTAAGAAAGACAAAAAATTAAAAGGTACACTATGTTTCATAATCTAAAAAGTGATATGAAAACTGCATAACACATAAAAACCAAATGACTTGATTTTCTTCCCTTTTCATGATTATATTCTCCTAGTGCATGTGTTTGATGGATTCAACCCGATATGACACATATCTGCTTTACTACAGCATGAAGACGTTACAGCAACTTCATCAAATCATGTGTTATCATCACTTTTATGAACTGTTTTTGATTTTAACAAACCACTTAAAGTCACTTCCTTGAGACTCCTGTACTGTAAGCCAATGAAACCGAATGTACGAAACACTACGTACATTACCATGCACATATAAACAAACCAGCTTTCAGAAACCTGACATGTTTGGTGTCAATAATACTAAATCAGTCCTGTCTCTCATTTTATCTACAGTATCAAGAGGATACAGAATTTTAGAATAATTTCCCATTTGAAATAAACAGGAATTGATCCTGAACACTAATGTTAGGCACAAACTGTTTCACAGGTAATCATTAGATTTAAAATGAATTTTTATAAAATTCAGATTCATTTTCAGTACTAATTCAAAAGAAAAAGCACATAACTGGGGAATTCTGCATCTAATATCTTAAGTGAGCTTCACAGACAAAGCTTTATTGCCTTGCTATGCACCATACTTTGTGATAAATAATAAGTTAATGATTGTCTGTTGCTTTCAGAGATTGAATGAGAGTGATTTCATCACGATGTCTTGGAAGATTCTTAAAATGGTGCTGCATGAAGAAGTGGCTTTAAATGTTTTTTCCACCAAAGCACCGAAATATCGAACAACAAATTTAAAAACAGGACAAAAAAATGCACTGTTTGCATATTAATCTGTAAAAAATATCTTACTGCTGCTGACTGAACAAAAAATAACAAATCTTAAAAAAAGTTGCATATTTTACAAACAAAAGACTCATTTTAAAAATAAGATTTTGCCATTACGTGCATAAAAGAACACATTGTGTTTTCCTTACCCTTTTCTAAATCAGCATTGTTTTTTACACTTTTTTTATCAAAATAGATGAAAGATTGATAGCTCTTTTGCACAAACTCCCACCGTTGGGCTGAGTGACTCCTGAAGAGAGAGGAGTTGAACAAAAGATGAGTGATGTCCTTTTTGTCTCTGTCCTATAAAAGATACACGCTCCTTTTGTGACCCGGATCCCTCTGGTACTCTTTGTCTGTGGTAATCCACAAATCTCTGAGAGATTGCCGCTGTCCAGAGGACCTGCAGGAGCGAGAGACATAAAAAAAACTGAAAATATAGCTCATGTTCAGTGATGAAAATGACCCAATACAACCCGGATTCCAGTAATGTTGGGACCTTTTTTTAAATTTGAATAAAATTAAAACTAAGACTTTCCAATCACACGAGCCAATATTTTATTCACAATAGAACATAGATAACATAACAAATGTTTAAACTGAGAAATGTTATGCACAAAATGAGCTCGTTTCAAATTTGATGCCTGCCACAGGTCTCAAAATATTTTGGATGGGGCATGTTTGCCATGATGTAGCATTTTTTTTTTCATTTTTTTTTTTTTTATTCTAGCTGCAGTATGTGGTTTTGCATTGTCCTGCTGAAATACTGGAGGGGAGCATATGTTGCTCTAAACCTTTATATACCTTTCAGCATTCCTAGTGCCTTCCAAAACATGTAAGCTGCCCATACCATATGAACTTATGCACCCCCATACCATCAGAGATGCTGGCTTTTGAACTGAACGCTGATGACACGCTGGAAGGTCTCCCTCCTCTTTAGCCCGGAGGACACGGCGTCCGTGATTTCCAACAAGAATGTCAAATTTGGATTTGTCTGACCAAAGAACACTTTTCCACTTTGAAACAGTACATTTTAAATGAGACTTGGCCTACAGGACACGGCGGCGCTCCTGGACAATGTTCACATATGGCTTCCTTTTTGCATGATAGAGCTTTAGTTGGCATCTGCAGATGGCACAGCAGATTGTGTTTACCGACAGTGGTTTCTGGAAGTATTCCTGGGCACATTTAGTAATGTCAATGACAGAATCATACCGATGACTGATGCAGTGTTGCCTGAGGGCCCAAAGACCATGAGCATCCAACAAAGTTCTTCTGCCTTGTCCCTAATGCACAGAGATTTCTCCAGTTTCTCTGAAACTTTTGATGATGTTATGCACTGTAGATGATGAGATTTGCATAGCTTTTGCAATTTGAGGAGCATTGTTTTTAAAGTATTCCACAATATTTTTCCGCAATCTTTCACATATTGGAGAGCATCTGCCCATCTTTAATTCTTGGAGAATGCCTCTCTAAGACATATCATTTAGAGCTAATTATGATACAGACCTAATGTTAATTAGTTGCTAGATGTTCTCCCAGCTGAATCTTTACAAAATGTTTTGCGGTTTCAGCCTTTCGCTGCCCCTGTGCCAATTTTTTTGAGACCTGCATCAGATTTTAAATGAGCTCATTTAGTGGATGAAAGTGTAAAATGTCTCTGTTTAAACATTTGTTGTGTTCTATTGTGAATAAAATATTGACTCATGTGAGTTGTCTTTTAATTTTCTTTTTATTCAAATTTAAAGAAATGTCTCAACTTTTCCAGAATTCGGATTGTATATTTAAACATGAAAAAAGCCAGCAGTGAGTCTGAGGGGGTCAAATTATTGTAATTTAGATCTAATATAATTTAGTAAATCATTGATACGTAAGTATTTTCTGTGAAAGGAATGGAGTAGACATTATCTTCAAATACACTGGAAGGTTATATTTTTATATAAATTTGTCCTAAAGCAAGCGGTGCTTTTAATGGAAAACAGAGCGCAAGAGTACCGTCAATAAGCTGCCAGCCGCAATAACACTCCTCCAGAACTGGGAGTAGAATAGTGCAGAAGGGCTAAAGCTGATTGATTCTGCTCAATTATCTTTATCAGGTTGTTGTGCTGTGAAAATGTGATAGTATGCACTTTCACTGCATATCTGGACAGATTGGTTAATCACATTGGACTGCACACTCAAAGAGCTGCTCCGTGATGAAAATAGCGACATTTCAACTTTGATTTTTTTTTTATATGCCAAGGCTTATCAATATCAACACTTTTTTTTCCTGACCACTGACATTAATAATTCTGGTCACAATTGAATTTATAATTACACTGCTTTTTTTGCTCATCAAAGCTGTATATATTTGATTTAAAAAAATGAAAAAAAATGAAAAAATGTAATTTAGAGAAATATTGCAATTTAAAACAAGTTTCCTATTTTAATATATTTTGAAATATAATTTATTCCTGTGATCAGAGCTGAATTTTCAGCATCATTACTCTAGTCTTCAGTGTCACATGATCTTCAGAAATGTGCAGAATAAATAATATTTCCATTGATGTATGGTTTATTATGATCGGACAATATTTGGCTGAAATACAACTATTTGAAAAGCTGGAATCTGAAATTACAAAAACATCTAAATATTGAGAAAATTGCCTTTAAAGATGTCCAAATTAAGTTCTTAGCAATGCATATTACTAATCAAAAATTATGTTTTTATATATATTCAGTAGAAAATGTACAAATATATTTATTTAACATTATCTTAACCCTTTACGATTCCTGTAAAATCTGCCTAAAACGCTTGAAAAAGGCATACCCAAAGTATATTGCATGCTGTTCTTGGGCCATTTGGATGATATGCATGGTGTTGGTCTCCTTTGAAAGGTGACACTCTGAGGTTTGTTTCTCAACAGTCAGAATCACTGTAAGTCTTACTGATATTGAGTAATAGCACTTTGAATACACTAAAAAAAGAAAACAATAATTCCGCCTGCATTTGTTTTGTAAATAGAAGCCTGCAGATGACTGTAGCTGGGAGGTATGAACTGGAAAATACATTGGGATCACAGAATGAAGCCTTACCAAGCCAAATTTACCATTTGATAAACAATATATTAGAACATTAGTGTTTTACACATGTTTATCTAATTTTATGTCTAGGCGCTTCCAAAAAATTACACTTGGGAGACTCCAAACGACCCTTTGTAACCAACGACACATACAATGCTGTAATTCTTGAATGCTTTAATGTACAGTCATCATTTTGGGCTTTAATGAAAGGTTACACTTAGAGCTATTCAGTTTCTCATCTCATTCTCATATATTTATAATTTATAATCTAAATACATTTTTTCCTATATTTCTATTTCTGTACACAGTACATTATTTAATTTGTGTTTTTTTTTCTTATATTGGTGTTATATTGCATCCCTACTGTGTTATTCCTATGTATGTCTGTACTATCATGCATGTCTGCATTATGTCAACAAAAATTGGTCTGATAAAGACACTGATTACACATGCTGTGTTTATTGTATCTTAAAATGGTTTACATAGTTGAAATCACAAGAATCTCAGCTTTCCATGGATATATGAAATGTCCAACTTTTTTTTTTGAGTTTTTGTGTCTGACGACTTTACCCTGTCACCACTAGGCGTCCCGCCGGAGGGTACGCTGGATTCTTAAAGGGTTAATATCCTAATAATTTTGGGCATAAAATAAACATCTGTAATTTTGACCCAAACAATGTATTTTTGGCTTTTGCTACAAATATACCCCAGCGACTTAAGAATGCTTTTGTGCTCCAGGGTCACATTTAATTATTTATAATCAATCAGTTGGGCTGTTTCATATTTTTAGGGACCTGTGATACTTTTTCCAGGATTCTTTGATTAATAAAAAGTTATTCAAAACAGAGAATTTGTCTAACAATATACAATACTATTCAACATTTGGGGTTGGTAAATGTTTTCTTTCTGATTTATTTTAAAGACATTAATACTTTCATTCAGCGAGTATGTGTTAAATGGATGGAAAGTGATAATAAAGATTTATATTGTTAGGAAAGGTTTCTATTTTTAATAAATGCTGTTCTTTTTTTACTTTTTGTTCATCAAAGAATAAAGTATCACAGGTTCCAAAAAACATTAAGCAGCACAACAGTATCAACACTCATAATTATTCAGCATATTAGAATGATTTCTGAAGATCATGTGACACTGAAGACTGCAGTAATGATGCAGAAAATTCAGCGCTGCATCAGAAATAAATGATATTTTAAAGTACATTAAACCAATATTTTTCTGTATCTGTGATCAAATATATTGATGTACATAAGAGACTTATCTTACTGATCTCAAACTTTTGAACGGCAGGGTAATTTTAAAGAAAATGTTCAACAAAACCACAAGCATAATTATGTGAAACATAATGTCGTACAGTATAATAGTATACTGCAGCATTAATGATCAACACTAAGTTGGTTTTGACTCAAAAACAGCTTATAATAAAATATGTGAATGTATATATCTATTGTCTGAATAGTTTATAATATGCAGGCTGGCTGCATTTGAAAGATAAATGCACAGTGCCAAACCTGACAGCACATCTTTCATTTCTGGTCTTACCGTAGCTTCATTTGCTGTGTTGATAGGAATAATTAGTGTGTTCTGAAGGCGTCTCCATGGAAACCTGCTGCTGCTGTCCACTGTTTTCCTACGTGACAAAAAACGAGAATGAATCTGATCTTATCCATGACCCTGTTCAGCATTCAAAGCAGCGTGTGCAGACCAGCGCTTGTCGTACCTCTAATGTAACACTAGAGGGAGGCACTGGGGTGTACTGAGAGATATACTGTCCTTGCATAGCTGCGTTAGGTATATACTGCGGGGCAAAAGAAACACAGCAATAATGCTTTCCGTCACATTTTGATGGTAATTAGCTTCTATACTGAGAGGAAAAACTCTAATTGAGGAACTAAATTGAAGGTAATAGGCCACCAACCGTGCCAGCGCTGCCGAGCGACATGTGATTGAGCTGCTGGGTCAGGGGTCCGATCATAGACGTGGGCTGAATGGACATCGAGTGATCCATAGCTGGAGTCAGAACGGCCCCCTGCGGAGAGAGAGAGATGCTCAGAAACCCAGAAACCAACGCTGATTGCTAGATATCCAAACCTCATGGGTGTCTGAATCAACATAGTGCTTCTTTTGTCATCATAGCATAGGGAAGATAACAAAACACCAGCTGCATGGAAACTTTTATGTGAAGTACAGTAAAGCTACAGTTCAACAACAAACCCTACAAAGAGATATCTGTGAGCAGCACTCACGGTGGGCTGCATGAGGTACGACTGATGATGCATCCAGGACGGGCTGTGCATCTGAGGACAGACACAGAAACACTGATATGAATCTTCTAAACAGAAATCATTTTGGAGGGTCAAAATCACTGACTGAATTAAATGTTTCTCCAGTGGCGTGTTTTGAATGTCAATGACACTGTGGATAAACTACAGGCACCATGTCAGCTTATAGCTGGATGATTTATCAATATTGATTTAGCATTCGTAATCGATACTTAAATCAGCTTACTGCAAAGTGTGTCGCATCGCATGTAATCGCTCAATCGGTGCTTCATCCACAGAGGACGTCAAATAGCTTGTGTGATGTCACATTGCATTACATTTACCTTCAACTTTTGGTTTCGGATCAAAATTTGAATTCCGGCCTATTACTAGTTTCTCTGAATCCAAAACCACAGAGCAGGCACTAGCAAAATATTGTCCCTGAATTAAAATGCACCATAGCAGCCAATTTTAACTAGCTATCCAAACATGCGTTTGTGTGCATATGCTGCTCTGCCGCCAGATGGTGATGGTGACAGTGACTGGAACGGGATCTGTCCCCTTTGCATAGCTTTTAAAGGTGATTTATACAGTACATTTGAAAACTGTGAGACCCTGGAGCACAAAACAGTCTTAAGTCGCTGGGGTATAGATGTAGCAATAGCCAAAAATACATTGTATGTGTCAAAATTATTGATTTTCTTTTATGCCACAAATCATCAGGATATTAAGTAAGATCATGTTCCATGAAGATATTTTGTAAATTTCAGATTCCAGATTTTCAAATAGTTGTATCTCAGCCAAGTATTATCCGATCATAACAAACCATACATCAATGGAAATATTATGTATTCAGCTTTCAAATGATGTCAACATCTCAATTTACCCTTAATGAATCAACCCTTATGACTGGTTTGTGTTCAATGGTCAAATTTGAGGTCTTTTGTAAGAAATGTAATGCTTTTATTAATCAAGGGTACATAAATATGAACAGTAAAACTATAATGTTACAAAAGATTTATATTTCAAATAAATGCAGTTCTTTTGAACTTTCTTTTAATAAAAAAATAGTGTTCCTGTGGCTCAGTGGTTAGAGCATTGCGTTAACAGTGCAAAACGTTTGTGGGTTCGATTCCCAGGGAACACACATACTGATATAAAATGTATAGCCTGAATGCTCTGTAAGTCGCTTTGGATAAAAGCATCTGCTAAATGCATAAATGTAAATGTAAAACTGAAACAAACTAAAAAATGTTTCTTTCTAATCAGCATATTAGAATGATTTCTGAAGATCATGTGACACTGACTGGAGACTGGAGTAATGATGCTGAAAATACAGCTTTGATCACAGGAATAAATTACACTTAAACATATATTCAAATAGATATATCGTTTTTACTGTATGTTTTGATTGAATACATACAGAATTGAAAAGCTGAAGAGACTTCTTTAAAAATGTACAAAATCTCACCAACCCCAAACATTTATAAAAATAACCATGCCCCAGAACAACAACAAAAATGCAATAACTGACGCTGACTTTCATTGTTGAATGAGCTGCTCCTTTAAGTATTTAGGGCCAGCTTTACTAAACCAAGTTGTCTTTTATTTCTTGAAGCAAATTAAAATTAACATGGCTTGGCAAATGATATGTTTGGATAATGTGTTCTTTCCAAATAAATGAATACGTGTGTAAAAATCCTCTCCCTTCTACCACACACTCTCTGTTCTCTGCGGTGTCTCCTCCTAGCAACAAATTGCTACCATTTCAAGTGCAAAATAGTTTAAGACAAGCTTTTTTGGGCGTTAAATAATGGAGCAAATACCAGTAATTTGACGAGCGCAAACGTTAGTAAATCTCATTGCATGATTCCTTTTAATACTCTCCTCCCATAACTTTTGTGTCTGAAAGGGAAACTCCTCAAAATGCATATTCAATAATGTCAGGCGCAAAAATAACGTTGTCCATGCCTTTTCACGCTAATTCGTAAATCCTGACAGTACTATTTTAATGACAAAAGATGGTTTGTGCTGGGGCAAGCTGTTAGTAAAACTGGCCCTTAATGTGCTCAACAGTCTTCTATAACTCTTCATACAAGACTAATGTAATGCGCTGGCAGACTGAGCCGTAGCGTCATTACTCAGTAATCCGGCTCTAATGGGCTGTTCAGTGTGTTTTGAGCACGCCTGCCAGACCTACAGCATCTCAGCGTACATTATTTGCTTTCGCCTGTTCATCCATCATCACTCAATAAGGTGTCAGAGTTCCCACGAGCCCCAGCTCAGCTGAGTCACTGCGGTCTAATATTCTCACTGAACACATGCTGGGAGTCAGTCTTCGTTTCCATTCCACTGCTGTCGGCTTTGCCACACACTCAGCTTGAGCTCACTATCACAACAAAAATC
Organism: Gymnocypris eckloni scoliostomus; assembly: GCA_027564155.1. Taxonomy (NCBI): domain Eukaryota; kingdom Metazoa; phylum Chordata; class Actinopteri; order Cypriniformes; family Cyprinidae; genus Gymnocypris; species Gymnocypris eckloni. The sequence continues at coordinate 26,158,563 of CM050431.1, forward strand.
AAACGGAATCTGGATTGACCTAAACTTTCCTAATAACACACAGAAATGGGTCATCAGTAATGACAAAAAGTAAGTAAAGCATTTCAATCAACCATTATAACTCAAGTCCAATACATTTCTGCCTACAATAGCTGACCATTGACAACGAAACATGATGTATTTGAACTTGTAATAAGTGCGAACGTAGACAAGTAGTATACAATCAAGCAAACTATATGCTGTGCATGCAAATAGATGCACAAAGAATATGAACGCAATGCACTAAACTGCTCATTAAAATGTTCTCCTATAGATAACAACAATAAAGAAATTTGTTTAATATTGCTAAAAGCATCAATAAAGTGATATTGGAGGACCAATATATAGTTAACACTTTATTAATAAGACATACTATGTACAGGCAAGCAGATATGCCCAGAATATGAATGCAAAATCACTGTTTTAGTACATTAATCCACATGAAGTGTTTGATAATGTTTCATTGTTTTTCATAATTGATATAATGTGGCAGATGCTGCAAATGAGATCTAAGCATTCATGGCTTGAAGCAAATGTAAAATTGACAGGCCTGTGCTGCAGTTATACTGCTGTTTCTGCTCCAGTCACATGAATGAAAACTATTTTGCTCTGACTTTATAAATGTTTTAAAGAAACATTTTCAATAATATTGGGTGAAAAACCAGTGCTGTATCACTGTGTGTATGCAGAACATACACATACAATTGATATCATTATGTTGATGATGCTCACCTGGTACGACGCTACTTGTGAGGGCATGTATGGAGACAAAGAGGTCTGAGCGATCATTCTGTTTGGACCAATGCTGTACGGAGAATAAAACCTGAAAATATTAAGCACAATCAGTAAGAAACATGAGCACATTTTGTGACATTAGCTGTTCATTTAAAAAGCATTCAGAGTTATTGTGCAGAACACCGTGTTTGCGTAATTTATGTCTTAAAGGGACAGCTCGCCCCAAAAAAAGACAATTCTGTCATCATTTATTCACCCTCATGTTGTGACTCCAAACCCATGAGATTTGCAATGGACCTTGATACACAAATGAAATATTTTTAATGAAACCTGAGAGAATGAAAGTCGAGAATGCTTGAAAACGTTCATAAAGAGATCATTAGAGTAATCCATAGGAATCCAGCGGTTTAATCCAAGTCTTCTGAGGAGACACGATTGCTTTATATGATGAACAGATTTAATTTAGGCTTTTAATCACATATAAGCATTGATCTATGCACATATGTGACCCTGGAGCACGCTGGGGTTTAAAAATATACTGTATGGGTCAAAATGATACATTTTTCTTTTATGCCAAAAATCATTAGGATATTAAGTAAAGATTATGTTCCATGAAGATATTTAGCAAATGCATTACCGTAAATATATCAAAACTTCATTTTGATTAGTAATATGCATTGCTAAGAACTTAATTTGAACAACTTAAAAGGTGATTTTTCAATATTTAGATTTTTTTTTACCCTCAGATTCCAGATTTTCATATAGTTGTATCTCAGCCAAATATTGTCCTATCATAATAAACCATACATCAATGGAAATATTTCTACATTCAGCTTTCAGACGATGTAGGAAGCCCAATTTTGGAAACAAATGACCCTTTTGACTGGTTTTGTGGTCCAGGATCGCATATATAAAACACATCGAATATGATAAACGGAAGCTCGATGGATGGATGCACGAGAACCAACGAGGTTTATGATGACAACACAAACAAGAATATACCTTTAAATACTGCTCTAAAGCATTATACCAGGCTCTGAATGTGAGGATGTTTCTCTGCACTCACCCGTTCTGTAAGGCCGCTGGGTCGTATGTGAGCGTCATTCCTCCCTGAACGTGGAAAGGAAAATGACAAGTTTGATATAAAATGTGCAAGGTCTGTGTAAGCACTTTGTCAGAGTGCACAAAGAGAGCTCTCATACCGTTTCACCGTCTCTAGCCCAGGGTCGACCGTTCTGTAGGTACTTTGCCTGGTTCTGTCGCTTCTTTTGTCCTCCGTCAGCAAACTTGCATAACAACGGTTCTGTAGGTACTACAGGTGAAGTGTAAGAAGTTATTTTTAAAAGTTACATAATCAATAATGAATTCTTTAATTGGAATTTATTTAAAATAAATGATATATCATCTACCTGGCACTCCAGGTGGGGTTTTGATATATTTTCCATTAAAATGCTGAATGATGGCTTCACATTTCTCTGTGGATTCCATCCTGTTATACAAAGAGATAAATAAACAATGAAAAAGGTGGGATAAGTTGTATTTTTTATGAGGATGTATAGAAATGGAGCTCAGGTCAAAATACCAAACCAAAAACATCAGTAAATTCAAGTTTCTCCACACCCGGTTTTATACATTATGCAGCTTGAGTGATTACAATTATATTTCACCCCAAAAAATGAAAACTCTGTCATTAATTACTCCTCATGTCGTTCCAAACCCAGAAGACCTTCGTTCATCTTCAGAGCACGAATTAAGATATTTTTGATGATCATTAAAATAATCCTTGTGACATCAGGGGTTAAACCGTAATTTTACGAAGCTACGAGAATACTTATTGTGTGCAAAGAAAACAAAAATAACGACTTTATTCAACAATTTGTCTCCTCCGCGTCACTCTATAGAGTATCACATACATAAATAACGTATGGATCAAACGTAAACCGCGTCTCCGTGTACGGTGCTGCTGACAGAGAACAGCATATGTTATTTACACTCAGTGGATACTCTCTAAAATGGCTAAGGTGACACGCAGGAGACAAATTGTTGAATAAAGTCATTATTTTTGTTTTCTTTGTGCACAAAAAGTATTCTCGTAGCTTTATAACATTACGGTTGAACCACTGAAGTCACATGGATTATTTTAACAATCTCCTTGCTATGTTTCTGAGCATTGATCATCTTCGGATCCTTGCTGTCTACGGAGAGTCAGAGAATGCATCAAAAATATCTTCATGTGTGTTCTGAAGATGAACCAAGGTCTTATGACACGAGGGTGAATAATTAATGACAGAATCTTCATTTTTTGGGTGAACTATCCTTTAATAAAGTACCTTGCAAATCCTACGCCTCTGCTGGTTCCGTTGGCGTCCCGTAAGATCCGTGTGGATATCACCTGGCCGAAGGATTTGAGCATGGCCTCCAGCTCCTGCTCGTCCATGGACATGGGCAGGTTAGAGATGTACAGGTTGGTAGGGTCCTGTTCCTGTTGCTAGAAACAAACACTACGTAAATCTGATTGACTGCACTTTTCTATAGGTAAAGTATTTCATAGGAAATATAAAGTCTTCTACTTTTCAGAGTAATACGTTTACATTGTCCTTCATTCCTCACACTATTAACAGTTTAATGGTCCCGATCATTTTGATTTAAGAAACATACTTTGAAAAAATAAATGTACTATTAATATACTCATAAAGATAAAGACAGATTTTAATACAAGAGGGTTGGGTGCAGTAATACAATTTAGCTGCCAGAAATAGTGGGACTTCAATTATAATGATTTGAAATCGTTTAAGTACTATTTATTATCATATATAGACCAGGTAATGGGTCAAAAACACTAATCATCTGGATACTTAATTTATGTTAATTCTGAAGATTACATTTTTACATTTACGAAAATTGCATTTTCTACTGCCTTTCCAGCAGATATTATAAGATGATGTTTGCTGACGACCAGCTACAGTGTTATCATCTATTTTTCATAACTTTTACCAACAACAAAGAGATCAAATATATTATATTCTGGATTCAAATGCATGCTAAGAAAAAAGAAAACTACATTTTTAACTCAAAAATCAGTTTTTGTTGGAAATTTTATCAGGCTAAAATAAAACTTTACAGCATATAATCACTTTTATTTTTTGTATATGTTACGAATACTTCTGCTTAACCCTATACAAAGTTTAAAGTAGCAAATCATCAATTTTGCATAATCATTTATTTGTCAGAATCAAATGACAGCCTTTTTCTTCCTGATCATCCCTGCAGAAAGCATTTCCATCAGAGTCCCATGCTTAAAGACTTTAATAAAACAAAGACTTCCAACATATCAAACTAAAGATGTATGACAGTATTTCATTCAAAATGATATTATGCAAGCTCGCTGGCTTTTCTTACAAGTATACTAACAGGTAACACTTTATTTGAAGGTTACACGTTACATGCATTTACTATTATAATAACACTTAATTATGCATAATTACATGCAAGTAAACCTAAGCCAAAGCCTAACCATATAGCAAGTGCATGAAGTTAATTAATATTACTCAGTACTTAAAGTATAATTACACAGTAACAAGGACACCTTAAAATAAAGTGTAACCTACTAACACACTACACTTAGACTCTCAGCCTGTATACTGTGAAAAGTGTGCAAAATTACTGTATGCATACCCAGACGGCGACTTCGTACTAATACTTGCCAGAAAATATGCAGTATAGAAATGACTATGAGCACACTTCATATAACACCGTATACCACAATGCAATGCCCTCGACTTGACCTTCTACTGCCAGTGTGATAAGTGAAGCAGAAGTAATTACAGTGAGCTGCACAGATGCATTATTTAATCAGACTGTCAGGTTACGCCTGTAACACCCGAGATATGAAATCATAGTCTTTTTTATGGAACAGTGTATTAGACCAAAATCGAACAGTTTGCATGTGTTTTTTGCTAAGTATTATACATGATACATCAATTTATGGCTCATATAGCGTGCATGGTATAGTGAGATTATCAAGATCATAATCAAGGAGGAAAAAGACCTCAATTTTATTCATAAGTCCAAAATATGCAATTTATTGCAGTTGCCAAAAATGTAATTAAAATTTGTATTAATCACAAAGATCTTTCTAACAGTTTAGCAGATACTTGCATAAAACACATATAAACATCAGTAGTCACTACATCTCCCAATTATGTCTTAGTACGAAGATATTTCAGTGATTAGTTTTATGATTACAGCTCTGTAGTTTTTAAACATATAATGTAATGCATTACAGTGATGATTGAGACAAACAAACAAATGTTCCTCCAAAGCCAGATGATCATATTTGATACTCCCATCTGAACATTATTTTTCTAAAAAAATATATACAAAATAAAGTAAAGCAAAGTTGCTTCGGTGCAATAAGTGTTCATCTTTAAAATAAGTAACAATATAAAAGTTGTTCCTACATTTACTTATAAACCACAAATATTTCACAAAAAAACAACATGTGAAGCACGAGCAGAAGGTGGATTTTTTTATTGCAGGCATTGTACTTGCTAAAAAGTACGTACTATCAATCAGACAACAGAAGGCATGTAGTAGGTTGTGTGCAACAGGTTTAACAACAAAGTTTTGATCATGTTGATAATTTAGAAACATGACGGATGTCACTCAAATGCAGCATTGTCACATGACATCACAATATAGCACAGTTCTGTTGGAAATGTTAACTGTGGCAAATCGCCTACTGCTTGGTCTTTTTTAATAGGTAGCTATTCCATTTCGAACATGAACTCATGAAGTTCATTCTTGGCCTCTATGGGAGCTGTGCAGTGACGCTTTGAACAGGTGTAATGTGTATTATGGCATAACCAGAATGTATTCCATTAGTCAGCATCCCCTTTTATAGTTAACAAAACAATTAAAACATGAGTAGTTTATTAAAATTTCTAACAGAGAGAGATGACAAATGTGTTAGTTTGTTTGATTAGACTTTATTTTAAGGGGGCATTGTTACAGTGTAATCACTCAAATAAGAGTGGCGTAATATTAATTAACGTATGCATAATTTACTGTTATTGCTATTGCAAGTTCAGAATCAGAAGAGTTTTATCCTCAAGCCTGCTTACACACAAGGAATGTGTCTTGGTGACAGAAGCTTCCACAGACAGGGTGACAAGTGACAAGACACTGATAACAAGTGATTAAAAATAAATATATAAAAACAATACGCAATAGACAAAAAGACATAGTTCATGTAACATTTGTAACTACATCACATTAAAATGAAGTGTTACTGTTTGTTCTTTCAATGAAATGTGTGCAGATTCACTGTATGGATGTATACCTAGCTTATATCAGTGTATGTGTGTGTGTGTGTTTCCGTATGACCTTAGCACACTCCCCTGGTGTCTTACAAAAGGGAGTCTGAGAGACACAGAGGGATCAACTTCAAAAGACTACAACAGAGCCGTTCACAACACACACACCGCAGCTAAATGGCAAACAATGCCACAAAACGTGCCAGAGAAAAGACTCAGACATCCAAGAGACATATACATATCTTTATCTAGTCAAATATGTGTCATTTTATCTTATCAGTGGGAATAAAGATGTGTGTGTGTGTGTGTGTGTGTGTGCATGTGTGTATTATTAAACCAGCCAAACATTATCTAACCAATGTCAACAAACCTCATGATAAAACACAAAGCTTGACTCGTGTCCTTGAGGCCATTCGACAGGTATGTGACAGTGTTTGTGTACATGTAAACGTGCACATACTTTTAGTTTGTGGTAAACTTTGGATCGCAATATATTTTACAGCACTGTTCTGCATTTACAACACTGTTTAAAAGTTTTAACAATACACTGTGTAATGTTTTTGAAAGAAGTCTCTCCTGCTCACCTAGTCGGCATGTAAAACAATAATATAGTGAAATACTATTATTACAGTTTAAGATAACTGTTTATTAAATACATTAAAATATAATTTATCACTGTGATCCAAGCTGAATTTTCAGCATCATTATTGCAGTCTTCAGTGTCACATGATCTACTACTGCGTAAACTCTGGCTCCAAGCTAATCTCTACTGCGCAGACTCTAGTTCCAAATGAATCTCTACTGTGGAGACTCGGATCCAAGCGAATCTCTACTGCGCAGATTCTGGCACCAAATTAATCTATACTGCGCAATCTCTGGCTCAAAGCGAATCTCTACTGCGCAAACTCTAGCTCCTAACGAATCTTTACTGCACAGACTCTGGCTCAAAGCAAATCTCTACTGCGCAGACTCTGGCTCAAAATGAATCTATACTGCGCAATTTCTGGCACCAAGCAAATTTCTGCTGTGCAGACTGAGACTACAAATGAATCTCTACTGTGCAGACTCTGGCACCAAATGAATCTATACTGCACAATCTCTGGCTCCAAGCTAATCTTTGCTGCGCAGACTCAGACTACAAATGAATCTCTACTGCGCAGACTCTGGCTCAAAGCGAATCTCTACTGCGCAGACTCTAGCTCCAAACGAATCTCTACTGGGCAGATTCTGACTCCAAATGAATCTCTACTGGGAACACTCTGGCTCCAAGCTAATCTCTACTGCGCAGCGTCTAGTTCCAAATGAATCTCTACTGTGCAGAATCTGTCTCGAAGCGAATCTCTACTGCGCACACTCTAGCTCCAAACGAATCTCTACTGCGCAGATTCTAGCTCAAAGCGAATCTCTACTGCGCAGACTCTGGCTCAAAGCGAGTCTCTACTGTGCAGACTCTGGCTCCAAATTAATCTCTACTGCGCAGACTCTGGCTCAAAGCGAGTCTCTACTGCGCAGATTCTGGCTCCAAATTAATCTATACTGCGCAATCTCTGGCTCCAAGCTAATCTCTACTGTGCAGACTCTGGCTCCAAGTGAATCTCTACTGCGCAGACTCTGGCACCAAATGAATCTATACTGCGCAGACTCTGGCTCCAAGCGAATCTCTACTGCGCAGACTCTGGCTCCAAGCGAATCTCTACTGCGCAGACTCTGGCTCCAAACTAATCTCTACAGCGCAGACTCTAGTTCCAAATGAATCTCTACTGCGCAGATTCTGGCTCCAAGCTAATCTCTACTGCGCAGACTCTAGTTCCAAATGAATCTCTACTGTGCAGACCCTGGCTCCAAGCGAATCTCTACTGCGCAGACTCTGGCACCAAATTAATCTCTACTGCGCAATCTCTGGCTCCAAGTGAATCTCTGCTGCGCAGACTCAGACTACAAAGGAATCTCTACTGCGCAGACTCTGGCTTCAAGCGAATCTCTACTGCGCAGACTCTGGCTCCAAGCTAATCTCTACTGCGCAGACTCTGGCTCCAAGCGAATCTCTACTGCGTAGACTCTAGCTCCAAATTAATCTCTACTGTGCAGACTCTGGCTCAAAGCGAATCTCTACTGCGCAGACTCTGGCTCCAAACTAATCTCTACTGCGCAGATTCTGGCTCCAAAAGAATCTCTACTGGGCACACTCTGGCTCCAAGAAAATCTCTACTGTGCAGACTCTGGCTCCAAGCTAATCTCTACTGCGCAGACTCTAGTTCCAAATTAATCTCTACTGCACAGACTCTGGCTCCAAGCTAATCTCCACTGCACAGACTCAGACTACAAATGAATCTCTACTGCGCAGACTCTGGATCCAAGTGAATCTCTACTGCGCAGACTCTGGCTCAAAGCGAATCTCTACTGCGCAGACTCTGGCTCAAAGCGAATCCCTACTGCGCAGACTCTGGCTCAAAGCGAATCTCTAATGCGCAGACTCTAGCTCCAAATTAATCTCTACTGCGCAGACTCTGGCTCAAAGCGAATCTCTACTGCGCAGACTCTAGCTCAAACGAATCTCTACTGTGCAGACTCTGGCTCCAAGCGAATCTCCTGTGCAGACTCTAGCTCCAAGCGAATTCCTGATGCGCAGACTCTAGCTCCAAACGAATCTCTCCAAGCGAATCTATGCTGAGCAGACTCTAGCTCCAAGCAAATCTCTACTGCACAGACTCTGGCTCCAAGCAAATCTCTACTGCGCAGACTCTGGCTCCAAATGACGAATTTACTCAAGATGGCAACGGTCATACTGAGAACATTTTGGCTTCATTCTTCAATAGAGAAAGAAAGTGGAGACGCGTCGTCCATCTTTTTTTACAGTCTATGCTCTGGCTGCGTGAGACCACAGCTTACACTCTGCAGCCGCAGCTTATTCACACACAGTTTCAGCTAACGATGGCAGGAGAAAAAACGATCGTTTCAAAAGCGTAATTACATTTACCCTATTAGAATTGATGCCAGAAAGTCATCATATTCATAAGTGCAACAAGTCATGTGCATGTGAAAGTAGAAACATGTTTAATTCAGACTAAACCTCTGGGCTGATTATAATGTGCACATTAACGTTCCTCATGAAATGTGTTTGAGGCTCCATGATGTCATCGCTCGTGGCCAGTGCACTCTTTAGCCCAAAACAAATGGGCGCTCGCTCAACCCAAAATGCCCTTTGGTAATTTGCTAGTTCGAGAATCTGTGGAATAGGCTAAGCAATAGTTTGTCTAAGCTAATGTTTCTAAAAGCAAATTCTAAAATCCTGTGTAGATTCACAGATGTTTTAATAGACATTTCTTCTCAGCTTTGGTCTATTTGTAATTTTAGAAAGTGTGTTTCTTTTACTTATGTCACAAAATATTTCTTTGTTAGGTGCATTTCATCTTGTGTGTGCTTTCATGGGCCGGATAAGCAAGGTGTATTTTGTGAAATTCTATTAGTATTTCATCTTGTGTGCGTGTTTTGAATGTTCTGTTGCACAATAACTAAAGTTTTTTATGAAGGTTTGTCAAGTGGCTCAAAAACAAAACACTTTTTTAAATTAATAATTTTAAATTAATACAATTCTACAAGCTGAACGTCACCCTGAAACATAACCGTTACTTATCAGACTACTGCTTTAATTGAAACATATTCAATAATTTCATTATAAACAGGAAAAACAAATAGGCCTACTGGAGAAATGTAAAGTCACAGCGTGATCTGAGTGGGATTTGGTTTACCGGTGAGCGTGAGCGGAACATTATCGGAGCGTTTGCTTTGGCCGTGAGCAACTGAGCGGAGCGCACACCCACAAAGCGGAATATTGAGCCGAGCGTCACACTGCTCCGCTTCGCTCACATGCTCTGGTAAACGTGGATCGTAGCAGCAAACACACTGTGCAATTATCATGCTGTATCGTAGTCTATCTTTGGTCGCAAGACCGTGATAATTGCCATTCTTTGAACCTCTCCCACTCTTTGGGCTTTAAGCAATAAGGAGCAGCAGGCTGTGTAATATGAGTGAACTCTTTTATTTTTGTTATCACTGTGGTCAGTTGACTTATAGCACTGTTCAGTGTTTCCCATACATTGAGTTATTTGTGGCGGCTCGTCACAATATCAAAACTGACCACCACAAATAGATTTTCCAAAACTCTTATGCTTATACTTTGTTGAACAAACTAGGGATGCGCGATATACCGGTACTGTAAAATTACCGGTATTTATTATATTTCAAACGGTACGATATCATAATTTTGCACAATTCTGTATTTCATACGCTGCTGTTCCGAAGTTCACCTGTAGGTGGCAGTGCTTCTCAAATCGCTGCTCATCTGGTGAATGTGACAACAGAATAAGTGAAGAACACGATGAATCAAACAGATCAAACTATTAACGCGCCCGAAACAAACAAATGAAGAGAACAGTAGAAGTGAAATATGGCATTACTTTGCATACAAAACAGATGATAAAGGTGAACGAACTGACCTCATTAGGCAAGACATCCAATCTGGCTAACGTTTAGCATTTGTCGCTTGCTCATCCTGATCTTTTCTGAGAACTAACGTTCGAGATCGACAGGTTGGTAAGTGCATCCTAAATTCATAATTGTAAGTTTTATTCACAACTTTTTAGCGTGTTTTAAAGGCTTTCCGGTCAAATGTTTCATTCAACGGTGGTCAGACGTGCGCTTGTTCTGAGCCCGTACACCTGAAGAGCGTGCATGGAAAAGCCTGCCTAACAGCACCTGATAACTGAACCAAGTTATCTTTTGAGCCAATACTGTCAAAACACAACAAGGTTTATGTATAGACTCAGTTTGTTATGTCTAAAAGGAAAGTAAACAGCCGAGACCTACGGATGCGTCCCTGTATATTAGATGCGCGCAGTTCTTAAAGGGACAGAACTAAACATGACGCCGACTGTAATTAAAGGGATGGTTCACTCTAAAATTGTATTTCTGTCATTATATTTACTCCCTCACATGTTGTCTCAAACCTGTATTAATTTATTTCTTGTGCTGAACACAAAATAAGGTATTTTGAAGAAGGTGGAAAACCAAACAGTTGCTGGTCCACATTGACTTTGATAGAAAGAAAAAAATACTATGGAAGTCACTGTAGACCAGAAACTGTTTGGTTTTCCACCTTCTTTAAAATATAATTTATGTTCAGCAGAAGAAAGAAACTCATTCAGGGTTAAAACTAAACTTGAGTGAGTAAATGATGGTATAATATAAAACACTATGACAGAATCGACAGAATTATTATTATTTAATGCTAATACAAAACACAAAGAAAAAATAACTTGCTACTTTTGACAGAAAAAATAATACAGCTGTTTTAATAGGAATCAATCTATACAGTGTTTTATTTTTATATTTGTTCATTCAATTTCTTGAATGCTCCTCTTAAATACACCTATTTTACCTGAAAATAAAGCACTGTTTGTTTTATTTGTATATTATGTGTATTTGTAATGTGTATATTTGTTCTCATTTTTAATAACAAAGATAATATAATGAGACAGATTTTTATCTTCGCCCACTTTGGTCTAAATATCCACCATACCTTTTTATATTTGTTACCTTGAAAGGATTTGTCTTTGTAATAGGGAAATTATTTTGGCTGCACTGCTCAGACACAATAGTAAAATAACATGATAAAGAATCGTGAAATTGTGATATTTCAAAAAAAATTGTGATATGATATTTTTGCCATATCGCCCACCCCTACTTTGACTGTTAGAATAACACTTTAAAGAAACATTTGTTATAATTCATTAACAGCATTGACTTTATTATAGCACTTATAAATGTAGGTCAATAATTATTTATACATTATAAATGTAAGCTACTAATATATGTTTAGTATGTTAACATTATGCATTAAACACATAACTAACATTAACCAAGATTATGGTATCAATACCGATTTAGTATCGATACCGAGGTACTACATTCTGGTTCCGGCATCGGCCAGAGAAAAACCCATATCGGTCGACCTTAAATATGCAGATTTGCTGCCCAAGAAATATTTCTGATTATTATCAATGTTGTTTTTGCGGTTTAATATTTTTGTGATACTTTTTTTTCAGTATTCAACCATTATACATTTTTATGTATTTTTTGATGAATAGAATGTTCAAAAGTATAGCATTTATTTTAAATATATATAATTTTTGCAATATTACAAATGTCTTTACTGTCACTTTTAATTTAATGCACAATTTCTCAATAAAAGTGTATATCTATAAAAAATAAGCTAAAAAGGTTTGGGATATGTATATACTAGTTACTATACTATTTTAAATTTTTTATAAAAAAAGTTTTGTTTTGTTTTTCTCATTTTGTGTCAAAAAGATTAATACTAGACTTTCTATAAAACTAACAGAAGTGAACATGTGTTGGTATGTGTTTCTGTTCGTGTGTATGAGAAGACGTGAAATAGAGTCTCAAAACAACATTAATAACACACGTCCTGAGACTGTGTGCTGCAAGTCTCATTTGCACACTGTTTTCCGTTCATTTCTGGTCCAGTCTAAGCTGCTGTGGCGTGAATCATTTGGCATTCGGTTTTATCAAACGCATGGAGACTATCGAGGCACAGCGATTTATCAGGGCTGAGCTGCTCGAATGGAAACATGTCAGTGGAGACAGAGGTCTAAGTATCAACATTTCTAGGCATGAGAGCTGGAATTCATGAAATAAACACATATAGGGATGTAACGATTAACTGCAAACCGGTTGAAAATCGACTCAAATCTGTGACGGCTCAAATGGGTTGAGATGCCAAACAAATCGCGATACATTGGAGTAGGAGTTTATATGAATGTATCTCAGAGAAGAACTGATAGGTATATTCTTTTCATCTTGCCTCTGAACGATGCACATTAAAGTAATCCAGTACAACGGTAACCCAGGAAACACTATATCCTTGCTGTTCATAAGTGCATGAAGAGAGAAATCGAGTGAATCGAGTGATTTCTAATTCAGCTCGTCTGTGGTTTCCTTCAGATATGTTTTATGTAGTATAGTTTCACAAAACTAATGTCAGACCATACTGTTTTTGCTTCAAATGTTACAATTATACAGTCTACTTTCGATTAAAAACTGCTGCATCTTTGTTTGGATGATGATTCAAATGCAGTGGTTTCCTCTCATTTTAAATGGAGAGAGCACAGACAACGCCTTAGTTTGTTTATATGAAGAGATGTCTTTTATTTGTGTAACTTGATTATTTGATTTGGGGTTTGTTTTAAAATTTCAATTTAGTTTTGTTATATTTCAATTTCACAAACAAATGTGCAGCAATAGCCTAATAAAAGGACACCTTCTCTTTTACTGTATGTCTTCAATCTCATTTTGTAAAAAAAACATCATGAGAAAATCGAATCGTGAAATCAAAATCAGGAATCGAAACGTGAGTTTAGTGAATCATTACATCCCTAAACAAAGATGACCTTCTCACTGCATGCTGCTGAAGCATCAAACGCAATCAGCGGTTTATGTGCTGAATGGACATTAAGTTCATGGTTTTTTTCTGTAAAAGTCTACCTTGGCCATCTGAGCTTGAACCCCGCTGGCCTTGAGCGCCGTCACAGCCTTCTGTGCTGCTGCAGGACAGTCAAAATCCACAAAGCCATAGCCTGCACACACACACACACACACACACACGCACGCACGCACGCACGCACGCACGCACGCACGCACGCACGCACGCACGCACGCACGCACGCACGCACACACACACAAATCAATACATTTGTGTCAAATGCATAGTTTACTTCATTGTAAATTAAACATTGAGAATTGAGGAATGATTATCTCAAGAACATAAAGCCACTCTTCACCCACCTTTGCACTTGTTGGTAGCTTTGTCCAGAATAGCCTTGGTGGACACAATCTTTCCATACCTATAAAAAAATACAAAGACTGTCATTGTAAAATCTTATCAACCCCATCAAAACCTTTTGAGCAATAGTGTACATGATAATGTAATGATAATTAAAGCCTCAGCAAATGAATGCTAAATGCACAATTTCTCTTTTTTTCTGGTAATGCTTATTATGTATTGACCTGTGAGAAATGAGTGAAAAGACTGAGCCATATGAGGCATTTCACAAATATTTAGTTAAATGTACATCATCTCTATGCAGTTTGAAAATGTTTGCCAAATGCTGGGATTTTCCTGATATTACGACTTCGCTTAAACACCAAATATATTTTCCCATTTTTTGAACCAACTCATTTAATATCCTTTATGCTTTTTCAAACATCCCCATAAAGATGGCAAGTGCCAGAACTGGCAGTGAATCTCGTATGACTCACATTCACAGTGTTTCTGCACGTAAAGCTGGCCGAACACACACCTCCCACGCTTGTGAATGACTCTGAGGGAGATCTCCGCGCTATCAATGCTGCTGTATTTTGTTGTACAGGTTGAGACATTTCCCCGGAGACAAAACAATTTGTTCTGGGCTTTTCTCCAACACACCTGTCTGTCTGTCTCTCCGTTTGTCTGCCCCGTTACTAAAAATAGCCAAGTACACTACACTACGAACAAAACATCTCTTTCAGTGTAGCTATGTATTTAAATTAGCCAGTATTCAGATGTTACATGTACAGGTCAGGATAGATAATGCATCACATTTTTTAATGTTTTTATTTAATTTTTTAACTCTTGAGATGTTTTTTAAGTTTAAATCCCAGCTCAGTGAAGCACTTTCAGCACCAACACTTTTTCAGTAAGTTACCTTTCTTGTAGAATTGTGCAAATAAAGAACTTTATGTTGATCAAGATTTTATGTTAAAGTTTATAAGAGTGTCTTGGGTATTATGCTGATACTGTTTGAGTATTAACTAAGAAAATGGTGAAAATTGTTTTGTAGTATTTGTGCTTTTGTTGTTAGCACTTTAGTTGGAGTTGAGTTTTAGTGATGGCTTCTTTAGAGGATTTCCTAAAGTTGTTTGAGCTTTTTTACAAAGGATCAACCCTTGCAGTTGGCCCCTCAGTGTGATATTACTGTTCCAAGTAGTGAGAAGTGATCTGATCAACAAGGGTGTTCTGAAAGTTAAGCCAGCTTCCCTACCATCTATGACTGCTCCTTTGTCTGAAGGTGCAAATCAATTGAGGATTAAGGATTAAGGTAGACTTTCTAATGCAAAACTTTTGGCTGATTTGGATTCTCATTTGTCTTATTTAAATCTTTCTGAGCGTACAGATATTGTTCAGTTGATTTGTAAACATTTGGCCCTGTTCTCTGACAATCCAACTTGCACTAATGTACTAGAACAGGGGTGTCAAACTCTGTTCCTGAAGGGCCAGAGCCCTGCTGAGTTTAGCGCCAACCCTAATTAAACACATCTGATCCAGCTAATCAAGTCCTTCAGGCTTATTTGAAAACGACATGGTTTGTGTGTTGGAGCAGGGTGGGAACTAAACTCTGCAGGGCTCTGGCCCTCCAGTAACTGAGTTTGACAGCCCTGTGCCAGAGCATGACATTGATGTGGGTCAAGCTACCCCTATTAAACTACAACCATAAGATATTGTCTAAATGTATTACAAATCGACTTAAAAAGATACCGTATTCCTTGATTCATGACGATCAGACTTATTGTATTCCTAAAAGGTGTATTTATGATCATTTGTTTTTAATGAGAGACCTTTTAGAATATTTAAGAATGTATAATGTTAATCTTGGTATTTTATCTTTGGATCAAGAAAAAGCGTTTGATCGCATTGATCATCTGTATTTGTTTCATGTTCTAAAATGTTTTGGGGATAAGTTAATATAATGGATAAAATGATTGTATACGAGATCTGAAAGCATGATTAATGTAGGAGGTGGTTTAAGTGTACCAGTTAAAATACAAAGAGGAATTAGACAAGGCTGTCCAATATCTGGTCAATTGTACAGTTTAGCGATTTAACATTTATTGTGTTTGTTAAGATGTAAATGAAACGCTGATTATAATACAACAACAGAATGATGTACAGAATTTAAAGGGGCTTTAGAAATCTATGAAAGAGCTTCTTATTCTAGGCTCAATTGGGATAAAACTGAAGCTGTATGGTATGGCTCCACCAAAGATACTAGATTACCTATACTTCCTAATAATATTAAGTGGGGTAAAACAGGATTTCAATATTTGGGAGTGTATTTAGGTCAAGATGAATATAAAAATAAAAATTGTGAGGGTTTATTGGAGCAAGTCAGTGCTAGGTTGTCTAGTTGGAAATGGATGCTACCCCAGCTATCATATAGGGGAGAATACTGATTGCATCAATGCTATGGCATAAATTGATGGTAGTGGATCCACCAATGTTGTTAATCGAGGAAATCCAGAAGTTACTTGTGGACTTTGTTTGGTCTGGTCAGCATTGGTTGAGAGCTGCAGCTCTTTATCTTCCAGTCCAAGAAGGAGGACAAGGACTAATATATATTCGAGCTAGAGTGGCAACGTTTCGGATGCAAGCTGTTTAACGCCTCTTATGCCTTTAAAATCATGGATGGATGGAACTAACATGTGCTCTTTTACGTAAGGCTGGATGAATGGGACTGGACAGACAGTTATTTATTATGTCCTTAGAGGGAACTTCTCTGTGTGGTCTTAACCCCTTTAATCTCAATGTTTTAGACCTATGGAGATCGTTCTCTGTTTCAAGAGATTGGTCAAAACCAGACTTGTGGCTGTTAAATGAGCCTCTTTTTAATCCACTCTTGTCTGTTGAGATAATGAACTCTGTGACCATAAGATCAAGTTGTATTTCTAATGGAGTATATACATTTCGAGATTTAAGAAAAAGAGATGGATGGATTGAAGCTGAAAATCGTGCCTAAAAAGTGGGCTTCAGATCTGTATGTCTCGCTAAGCGAGTGCTTGAGGATCTAGAAACTGCACTCCCTTATTCAGTCAAGATTTTTTGGAGGAGAAATGTACAGAAAGCAGAACAGAATCTCATTGTTTTCCAGACTTCTCCTTACTGATGAAAAAAGATCATCAAGAAGAAGGACATGCAAAGTTATTAACTTTGAATACTCCAGAGATGGGATTCTTCAGTAGTTTATCAAAAAAGACTGTGTATATTACATGTGTTAAAACTATGAAATATCAATGTCTTAAAGATTTAAAAGAAAAAGAATACATACAAATAAAATCAATAAATACTTGCAAGTATAATTAAACAAAATAGAACAAATCAATTCTATGAACAATTTAAAATGTAGTGTGTGTGTGGGCGCATCACTGATTTGTTGACTCCTCCCTCTTTTTGTGACAGGCGTCAATGTATCTTGCTGCTTAGTAAGATACAATCTTGTTTTTCACCTAATAAATATAGAAGTTGTTTTTTCTTGTTAAACTTTTTGAAGTCAGGGCAAAGTGTTTCAAATTTGGGATAAAATGACTCTCTCTAATGTGTTGATAGTTCAGGCAGCTGGTGAGGCAGTGTTCTCCATGGGTACAGTATGGGCAGATACGGCTCTCTTTGGGCAGCCAGTGCTGGTGATATCTGCCCGTCTCTATAGTCAGAGTATGGTTGCTCTCTCTCTCTCTCTCCATGGGTACAGTATGGGCAGATACAGCTCTCTTTGGGCAGCCAGTGCTGGTGATATCTGCCCTTCTCTATAGTCAGAGTATGGTTGCTCTCTCTCTCTCTCTCTCTCCTCCATGGGTACAGTATGGGCAGATACGGCTCTTTGGGCAGCCAGTGCTGGTGATATCTGCCCGTCTCTATAGTCAGAGTATGGTTGCTCTCTCTCTCTCTCCTCCATGGGTACAGTATGGGCAGATACAGCTCTTTGGGCAGCCAGTGCTGGTGATATCTGCCCGCCTCTATAGTCAGAGTATGGTTGCTCTCTCTCTCTCTTCCTCCATGGGTACAGTATGGGCAGATACGGCTCTCTTTGGGCAGCCAGTGCTGGTGATATCTGCCCGTCTCTATAGTCAGAGTATGGTTGCTCTCTCTCTCTCTCTCTCTCTCTCTCTCTTTCCTCCATGGGTACAATATGGGCAGATACGGCTCTTTTGGGCAGCCAGTGCTGGTGATATCTGCCTGCCTCTATAGTCAGAGTATGGTTGCTCTCTCTCTCTCTCTCTCCATGGGTACAGTATGGGCAGATACGGCTCTCTTTGGGCAGCCAGTGCTGGTGATATCTGCCCGTCTCTATAGTCAGAGTATGGTCTCTCTCTCTCTTCTCCATGGGTACAGTATGGGCAGATACGGCTCTTTGGGCAGCCAGTGCTGGTGATATCTGCCCATCTCTATAGTCAGAGTATGGTTGCTCTCTCTCTCTCTTCTCCATGGGTACAGTATGGGCAGATACGGCTCTCTTTGGGCAGCCAGTGCTGGTGATATCTGCCCTTCTCTATAGTCAGACTATGGTTGCTCTCTCTCTCTCTCTCTCTTCCATGGGTACAGTATGGGCAGATACGGCTCTCTTTAGGCAGCCAGTGCTGGTGATATCTGCCCGTCTCTATAGTCAGAGTATGGTTGCTCTCTCTCTCTCTCTCTCTCTTTCCTCCATGGGTACAATATGGGCAGATACGGCTCTCTTTGGGCAGCCAGTGCTGGTGATATCTGCCCTTCTCTATAGTCAGAGTATGGTTGCTCTCTCTCTCTCTCCTCCATGGGTACAGTATGGGCAGATACGGCTCTTCTTTGGGCAGCCAGTGCTGGTGATATCTGCCCGCCTCTATAGTCAGAGTATGGTTGCTCTCTCTCTCTCTCTCTCTCCATGGTCTGGGCAGATACGGCTCTTTGGGCAGCCAGTGCTGGTGATATCTGCCCATCTCTATAGTCAGAGTATGGCTCTCTCTCTCTCTCTCTCTCTCTCCATGGGTACAGTATGGGCAGATACGGCCTCTTTGGGCAGCCAGTGCTGGTGATATCTGCCCGCCTCTATAGTCAGAGTATGGTTGCTCTCTCTCTCTCTCTTCCATGGGTACAGTATGGGCAGATACGGCTCTCTTTGGGCAGCCAGTGCTGGTAATATCTGCCCGCCTCTATAGTCAGAGTATGGTTGCTCTCTCTCTCTCTCCATGGGTACAGTATGGGCAGATACGGCTCTCTTTGGGCAGCCAGTGCTGGTGATATCTGCCCTTCTCTATAGTCAGACTATGGTTGCTCTCTCTCTCTCTCTCTCTTTCCTCCATGGGTACAGTATGGGCAGATACGGCTCTCTTAGGCAGCCAGTGCTGGTGATATCTGCCCGTCTATCTATAGTCAGAGTATGGTTGCTCTCTCTCTCTCTCTCTCTCCATGGGTACAATGGGCAGTAATACGGCTCTCTTTGGGCAGCCAGTGCTGGTGATATCTGCCCTTCTATAGTCAGAGTATGGTTGCTCTCTCTCTCTCTCCTCCATGGGTACAGTATGGGCAGATACGGCTCTTTTGGGCAGCCAGTGCTGGTGATATCTGCCCGCTCTATAGTCAGAGTATGGTTGCTCTCTCTCTCTCTCTCTCTCTCTCCATGGGTACAGTATGGGCAGATACGGCTCTTTGGGCAGCCAGTGCTGGTGATATCTGCCCATCTCTATAGTCAGAGTATGGTTCTGTTCTCTCTCTCTCTCTTCTCCATGGGTACAGTATGGGCAGATACGGCTCTTTGGGCAGCCAGTGCTGGTGATATCTGCCCGCCTCTATAGTCAGAGTATGGTTGCTCTCTCTCTCTCTTCTCCATGGGTACAGTATGGGCAGATACGGCTCTCTTTGGGCAGCCAGTGCTGGTAATATCTGCCCGTCTCTATAGTCAGAGTATGGTTGCTCTCTCTCTCTCTCTTCTCCATGGGTACAGTATGGGCAGATACGGCTTTGGGCAGCCAGTGCTGGTAATATCTGCCCGCCGCTATAGTCAGAGTATGGTTGCTCTCTTCCTCCCATGGGTACAGTATGGGCAGATACGGCTCTCTTTGGGCAGCCAGTGCTGGTGATATCTGCCCGTCTCTATAGTCAGAGTATGGTTGCTCTCTCTCTCTCTCTCTCTCTCCTCCATGGGTACAGTATGGGCAGATACGGCTCTCTTTGGGCAGCCAGTGCTGGTGATATCTGCCCGTCTCTATAGTCAGAGTATGGTTGCTCTCTCTCTCTCTCTCTCTTCTCCATGGGTACAGTATGGGCAGATACAGCTCTCTTTGGGCAGCCAGTGCTGGTAATATCTGTCACGGTTCTATGGGTTCCCGGTCCCGTCCCTCACCGTGTCTTGTCTGTATGCGTGTGCGTATGTGAGCAGGTGTCTGTGGGTGCGTGTGATTGAGGCTAATTCGCCCAGCTGAGAGTCATCACCATTGGGCTATATCAGTTCCTGTCACGCCTCTCTTGTCAGATCCTTGCAGTGTTTGCGGTCGCTGCCACGGTCCGCTCTGGTTCCGCTGATTCCTGAGCCCTGCTGCTTCCTGACCCGATCGCCGGACCTTTGGCTGCCCATTGCTTCCCTGCGCCACCCGCCTGCCCACGGAAACGCCTGCTCACGGAAAGCTCCGCCTGCCCCACGGAAATCTCCGCTTCTGCTCACGGAAAGCTCCGCCTGCCCCACGGAAAGCTCCGCTTGCCTCACGGAAAGCTCCGCCTGCCCCACGGAAAGCTCTGCTTAGATTACGAAGCTCCGCCTCTGCCTACGATTTAGAGCTCCTGTTTAGTTTCTCGCTGCTGTATTTACTTCTTGTAACAAACTCCTCCAAAATGAATTGACAGAAGAATTCATCCCGCTCTGTCCATGTTTCCAAAATTAAACCTGCTGGGTCTCATAATCCGCCTACTCCGGTTCCTCCCGCGACTCAGATGGGGAACCCACCTATTCGGGTCAATCGCATTCTGGACTCGAGGCGGAGGGGACGAGGTTTTCAATACTTGGTGGACAAAGGTTACGGTCCGGAGGAGAGAAGTTGGGTTCCGCCAGGGACATATGGATCACTCCCTTATTGATGATTACAATCAACAGGTAGATGGCTGGGAGCGCCGAGAGGCGCCCTAGGGAGGGGTACTGTCACGGTTCATGGGTTCCCGGTCCCATCCTCACCGTGTCTTGTCTGTATGCTGTATGTGTGAGCAGGTGTCTGTGGGTGCGTGTGATTGAGGCTAATTCGCCCAGCTGAGAGTCATCACCATTGGGCTATATCAGTTCCTGTCACGCCTCTCTGTCAGATCCTTGCAGTGTTTGCGGTCGTTACGGTCCGCTCTGGTTCCGCGATTCCTGAGCCCTGCTGCTTCCTGACCCGACCGTCGGACCTTTGGCTGCCCATTGCTTCCTGCGCCACCCGCCTCTGCCCCACGGAAAGCTCTCTGCCCACGGAAAGCTCCGCCTCTGCCCCATGGAAACTGCTTTCTGCCTCACGGAAAGCTCCGCCTGCCCCACGGAAAGCTGCTTTCTGCCTACGGAAAGCTCCGCCTGCCCTACGGAAAGCTGCTCTGCCCACGGAAAGCTCCGCCTGCCTCGAAGAGCTCCTGTTTAGTCAGTGTATTTACTCTTGTAATAAACTCTCTTTTCCGCAACTGAATCCTCCTGCCTTCATTGTGACAATATCTGCCCGTCGCTATAGTCAGAGTATGGTTGCTCAGTCTGTACCTCTCTGTCTGTCTGTCTCTCTCTCTCTCTGTCTGTTTCTCTCTCTCTGTCTGGGTCTCTCTCTGTCTCTCTCTGGGTCTTAGTGCGCACTGGATTCACTGTGCCATCATGCTGATTATGTTTGTGTGTTATTTTAAAAGGAATAAAAAAAAATGTGTATCACATGCCAAATTAAATATGTTACATAATTTACACTAAAACCGTTTCAATTGTTTCTCAAATCCTAGAATAATTTTGATCTAAATGCTTATACCTAGATAAATAAAAACTGATTAGATTATTCATTTTTACAAAATTTAGATTTATAATTTAATTTCAATGTAATGTTTTATTAATAAATATAATAAAATGAATTGACATATATAAATACCATGCATAATGTCTGTTGCTTCATAGTAATAACTTTTAAAATGTTGGTCATAAAGTCATTCTAATCCTCGTTTAGACATCAGAGATAACTTCACCGCCTCTGGTACGCTCAGACATTCCTGTGAGACATGTGGCCAGTTGGCACAGTAGAGTGCTGTTGGCAAAGCTGCGTTGGAATGACTAAATGAAGCATAACTTTATGTTAAGTGCAACTGTTGGAACAGAACAAGCGTTATTAACACACCGATTGGCTGCTACAACAACAACCTCGTCTGTCAGGAGTTACTAACACCGTATAAAAGACCAATACGGTTTACAAATCAGCTCTGGATTTTAAACTATTCAAAAGAGCCTGAGTCTGTGATATTCTGCTGACGGGCTGCAATTAACATTTTGATCATTCATTTGTTGATTATTTATTTGATTGCTTACATATTAAACATCTTTCCAAAATCTTTCAAACAATGTGCAAACTAAACATCAATATTATGTATGCTATATATTTATTTAATTACATTTTTGCACACAAAATCATTTATTTATCTTTTGGAGGCAGCAAAAACTATTTAAACAACTATTTTATTGTTTCTATTTAATTAAATATTTTTAAACTTTAAATAAAAGTTAAACCATGCAAAACTGACAATACATTGGCATAATGCGAAAGACCATTCTTGATATTTCAGTAGTTAATGTTCATAAAAAAATAAAATAAAAAGATTTTTTTTGCATTGCATTTAGGCTTTCAAGTTTAATTTACGGTTCATTTGATGTTTAAGAAATTGTTTAAATCCAAATGACTGTGCTCAATTTCTTTTGATCTCTGGATTTACATGCATGATGTAGAAATTATACATTCTTTGACATTTTTCATTTTCTGCTCTACAGAAAAATGAAAAAATAGTTTGAAACTACATTTGGGTGAGAAGATGACAACATAATTCTTAATTAAGCCCATGCCAGTAACATCATTTTCTGAACAAATGATCAACAGAATGTAGGGGTGTAACGTTACTCACTCAAAATTAGTTTTAAACCTGAGTGAGTTTCTTTCTTCTGCTGAATATACATGCTATTTTGAAGAATGTGGAAAACCAAACAGTTGCTGGTCCCCAGTGAGTTCCATAGTATTTTTTTATATCCTACTATCAAGTGGACCAGCAACTGTTTGGTTAACCACATTCTTTGAAATATCTTCTTTTGTGTTCACCAGAAGAAATAAATTAATACAGGTTTGGGACAACATGTCAGTGAGTAAATAATGACAGAAATAAAATTGTAGGGTGAACTATCCCTTTAATGACAGTCGGCTGCGTGTTTAGTTTTGTCCCTTTAAGAGCTGCACGCATCTAATATACAGGCACGCTTCGGTTCCACTCACCGGTTTAATTTCATTTTAAACATAACCAACTGAGTCTATATGTAAACCTTGTGTGTTTTGACAGTATTGGCTCAAAAGATAACTTAGTTGAGTAATCAGGCGCTGTTAGACAGGCTTTTTAGTTCGCGCGTTTCGGGTGCATGGGCTCAGGAAAAGCACACTTTAGACCAGCGCAGGAATGAAAAGCTTAACCTGCTTTAGCTCCCGGTCACGTGGCACATGCTGTCCAGTAATTCTTGAATGTTTAGCAGAGAACTGTAGAGGTCGCACCACAGCAATTATTTGCACTCGCACAAATGCTCCCAAATACATTTCGGGAGCATATGCGACCAAAATGGTAGCAATTTCGAGCCCTGCTCAAAACACTTGCTGAAGATGGGGTCAGAGCAATGGGCCTCCAGTCATTCAAGCACGTGATTTTTTTTTTCTTCGGTATGGGCACAATAGTGGATTTTTTGAAGCATGAATGAACCACAGACAAAGAGAGGGGCAGATTGAAAATGTCTGTAAAATCCCCGGCTAGTTGGAAAGTGCATGCTTTGAGCACACGGCCTGGGATGCCATCCGGACCCACAGCTTTTCAGATGTTCACCCGTTTGAAGGATCGGGTTACATCCACGACAGAAAGGGAGAGTGGACTGACCTCTTCTGCAGCAGCCGCGGCAGCGCTCTCTGTGTGGGCGGTATTGTCAGCCAACACGAGCATAAAAAGTATTAAGCTCATCCGGTAGAGAGATCACAGTAGCTGGTTTATTCCCTTTAAAACCTGTGATGTTGTTGATGCCCTGCCACATGCTTCTTGCATTGTTGGTGTTGAATTGTTCTTCAACTTTGTTTTTATATTGTCGTTTGGCGGCTTTGATGTATTTCCTGAGATCGTAACTGGCTTGTTTTCGATCGTCAGTGTTTCCGGATTTAAAGGCAGAAGAAAAAAGTATAAAATTATAATAAAAATAATAAATAATTTTTATTTTATTTAGACATGAATGAATGAATGAATGATGTTGATGTAACACCCCTACTCTTTACGAGAAGCGCCATGGGATTTTTAATGACCACAGAGAGTCAGGACCTCGGTTTAACGTCTCATTCGAAGGATGGTGCTTCTTAAGGCCCGTGCACACCGGGACGAATATCGGCGCGCGTTATTCGCCAGTGTTTTTCAACACGTTTTTTGTGTTCACACCCAAGCGATTTTCGTTGACGATGAGCCGAGTGAACATGCAAATTCATTCCCTGACATTAGATGGCGCTTAATGCAAAACAGAAATACCCCGGTACACAAGGTGGCGCTGCACAACTTTACGCTTCTGACACTTGTCACTCAAAAGAAGAGAGCAAATATTTACGCGCTTGTCAAAATCATACAAAGAAAACATGGATATTTCAAGCACCAGTAGCTCCAGCTCCAGCAGCTCCAGCAATGAAGCAATTATTGTTCTGTTCTACATTCATCTTGCCTTGCATCTTCTTTGTCTTCTTATTTCTTCCCGGCAGTGTAGACGCTACTTGGCGTATATCTTCTTCGTCATTACGTATGTGTGCTTGGCTAGACTGTTTTGTGTTTGAGCGCCCCCAAGTTGTGTTTTACTGTAACTTCAGCTGCTCCAGACACGTGAGCAAAAGCGGCAATCTCATTGGTCGGATAGTTTTTGACGCAGCGCGTCAAACCAACAAAATTAACCCGAGGCGTTTTTAAAAAAAATGAAGCTTTTACGCGTGGCGTTTTTCGCATCGGTGTGCACACTCACATTGGCGCCCTTTGTTTAGTCACGAGGCGTTAAACGTCGGCAAATATCGCGTGCGAAATTCGTCCCGGTGTGTACGGGCCTTTATAGTATAGTGTCCCCGTCACTATACTGGGGCGTTAGGACCCACACAGACCACAGTGTGAGCAGTGAGCACCTCCTGCTGGCCTCAATAACACCTCTTCCAACAGCAACCTAGTTTATTTAGGAGGTCTCCCATCCAGGTACTGACCAGGCTCAACCCTGCTTAGCTTCAGTGGGCAACCAGCAACCAGGACATGCATATAGGCTTCATTTTTCCTTTCTTTTACAACATGGCAGACCAAATCAAATGTCATTATGGGCCAATCATCTCTTAAGTAACCATTACTGTTGAAAACTAAAATACCTTCCGTTAATCCAGTTGATATGTTGGAATGCTCAACAAAAAGAGCAATGTTGACCGCTGTACAGAGCCACAGTGTTTCACTTATGAATGACTTTAGTTGTCTCTGCATATTAAGCTGTGAGAGAAGTACATGATGCATGCATTTAGCTGATTACACACCAAAACAAATAATAAACACGGTTAGTTCTAGACCGGTGTATCCTTCATACGGCAGGAAAAGGCTGTTGGCTAGACAGCATGTGACACCAGAAATGGAGAGCTTTACACAGCTTACATCATCCTGAAATGACCGTAAACCCCGTCCTAGCCTACAGTCCCCCGTGCAAATGCATTTAAAACAGATACTGAGACGAAACAGAAAGCAAAACTGATTTGCTTTATTGTTTAACACATTATGTGAATTAACTTGTTTATTCTCTCAACTAACTTCATCCAAATATTGAAGGAGTTTACATGTACACTGGGCTGGTTTCCCGTGTTCTAAAGAAATTCATATACCAAGATTATTCATTTAATTTCAATAATTATTATCTGCTTTTAAGATAGGGAGAAACAAATTTGAGTACTGTATCTAAAAGACAAAGTAGCTCATGTGCTGTTTTACTACAGGATTACGAAGTGCAGCACTACGTTTGCGTTCTGAGAAATAGATGACTGTCGCATGAATATTTCCATAGTGTGCTGATGTTTGTGGAAAATCAGCATTAGACGCGTTTTCTCAGAAATGTTTAAGAGCAGTGTCACACTTTTCCAGTTCATCTCTGACAGAAGCAAGGCGTCAGCAGCTTTCTCTCGCCGCGGTGCTAACGCTGTCCCACATCTGAACTGAACTGAAGAATGTGTTTAAACATTAATGATAGGCTCTAAACAAGATCCGTCTTGACTTGCAGAAGCAAAACCAGTTCTCAGCCTCTACAAATCTGTAAAATGACAGTATACTGAGGAACAATTAACCTAATAGTGATAGAGTATAGGCTTGTAATCAAAGCACACAATCTGGTTTAACATGCAAAGCTGCACATAGATGTATTGTGTTAGCTTACACTACATAAAACCTCACAAATTCACTATGCAAATAAATTTACATAAATAAATAAATAAAAGGGTAAAAATCATGCTGGTAATAGCTGACCCTTTTAGTGTTGTGTGTGTATATATGGAATTAGCTGTGTAAAGTTTATTGATGTAATATTTTAAAATCAAGCACTGGCCACCTCAGAACAAGAAAAAATTTACCATTTCCTTTCTGCCACTCCTATTCGATTCATGTCTCCCGAATCTAACCTCATGTTTCCTCTTTTGAACCACAAATGGCTCGAGTTCAAACCTCAAAGCGCTGCAGTTTGCGCAACAAAACATACTCAAACGAAGAACTGATCATGAGATATGTAGTCTGTAAACACATTACCAAGCTAGCTAAAGGGCCGGACTCCTGTGTTTGCATACAGTGACTGAGGTTCATGGATGAAGCGTCCAACTAAAGGGTTCTTTAAAAAAGTCCTAAAAGTGGCGATTGCTGAAGTTCCTTCAAAGCAGTGAGATGACCATATTTTCATTTATTTCAAATATACAGTAACTACAACATTACACTAGACAGTGTTGTCAGAAATTAAGATTTTTTTCAACACATAGCATCAATACTGAAATATCTGAAACTGTTTCAAAGCTCTTTTTACGTGATCTGGCGTGGCTTTTTATCACAGAATGAAGCCAAAATATATTATTTTATGGTATAATCTACACCGTAACACGTGCTATGTTGAATAGCATTGTATTAGAAGTAATAACTAAGTATTTTATGCATAGTAAAAAAACATTTGTTTTTCTTATAAAATACCCAAGATTGCTTCAAGAGCACAGATGAACAATATATTGCTTTAATCAGTCAAAGCATTTCTATCTTCCTTTTATTAGATACAGTGATAGCTGGATGCCTCTGATGCCTATATCGATATTGTTTAAGGTATGGTATTACAGCATTATGACAACACTACTAGGCAAATTACACTTTTATTTAAAAGCTGAGATAACTAAAACTGAATCACTCAGATCAATTCAGATCTAATTTAATTTCATTCAGACCTGAACCAAGATGGCGCCGAGAATGGCCGCCGTGTTGCAAGCTCCGGGAAAACTTTGCAGTTTTTCGTATGTTTTATTTGTTTTTTTGTTGTTTTACGTGTTAGATGTTGTTAGTATAACTGTCTACGATAGAGACACGCTTTTGAACATTGGTTCCTCCGTCGCGCAACGCAAACCGGACTTTGAGTTCTTGAATGCCGGTGGATTGTTCACAGACACGGCATCTGAGCCCTTTGTCTGGGTCGTGCAATCAAGGAAACGCCGCCGACGCCGAAAAAGAGGAAAAAGAGCTGGCGTTCTCGTCAGACTGAGACGCCGTGCTTTCCGACCTCCTCTCCCAACAATTTTGCTGGCTAACGTTCAGTCACTGGATAACAAACTCTGTGAACTGCGGGCGCGCATCTCATACCAACGAGAAACAAGGGACTGCTGTGTTATTTGCCTCACAGAAACCTGGATGTCTGCAATGGTTCCAGACTCAGCCATCGAGCTCACGGGCTTCTCCGTGCTCCGCTCGGACAGAACGGAAGAGCTCACAGGGAAAAGCAGAGGTGGAGGTGTTGGTTTCTATATCAACAACTCATGGTGTAATGAAAGGAACATACACTCTATTAAATCCTTCTGCTCCCCTGATCTGGAATTTCATACGCTTCTGTGTCGACCATTCTGGCTACCGAGGGAATTTACAGCAATCATAATCACGGCTGTTTACATTCCTCCTCAAGCCAATACAGACCAGGCACTCAGGGAACTGTACGGGAATATAAGTGAGCAGGAAACCGCGCACCCAGATGCAGCTTTTATTATCACGGGGGACTTTAATAAAGCCAACTTCAGAACAATAGCTCCAAAATACTTTCAACACGTCACCATCAACACGCGTGGGGATCGTATACTGGACCATTGTTACACTTCTTTCCGGGACGCATACAAGTCCCTCCCCCGCCCACCTTTCGGCAAATCGGATCACTCTTCCGTTCTGCTCCTGCCTGCTTATAGGCAGAAACTGAAATGTGAAGCACCCGCCCTCAGGACAGTCCAATGCTAGTCGGACCAATCGGACGCTATACTACAGGACTGTTTTGATCACGTGGACTGGGACATGTTCCGGGCAGCGTCTAATGACGACATAGAGGTGTATATGTCACGGTCACGGTCATTCATTCATTCATTCACGGTCACGGTCAAATACGGTCACGTGTTTCATCAGGAAGTGTATAGAGGACGTTGTACCGACAAAAACAATCCGTATCTACCCCAACCAAAACCGTGGATTAACAGCGATGTTCGATCAGCCTTGTCAGCGCGGATATCTGCCTTTAAATCCGGAAACACTGACGATCGGAAACAAGCCAGTTACGATCTCAGGAGATCCATCAAAGTAGCCAAACGACAATACAAAAACAAAGTTGAAGAACATTTCAACAACAACAACCCAAGAAGCATGTGCATCAACAACAGGGCAGGGCATCAACAACATCACAGGCTTTAAAGGGAATAAACCAGCTACTGTGAACATTGCCGCCTCTCTACCGGACGAGCTCAACACCTTTTATGCTCGTTTCGAGGCTGATAACACCGCCCACACAGAGAGCGCTGCCGCGGCTGCTGCAGAAGAGGTCAGTCCACTCACGCTTTCTGTCGCGGATGTAACCCGATCCTTCAAATGGGTGAACATCCGTAAAGCTGTGGGACCTGATGGTATACCAGGCCGTGTGCTCAAAGCATGCGCTTTCCAGCTAGCCGGGGTTTTTACAGACATTTTCAATCTGTCCCTCTCTCTGTCTGTGGTTCCCTCATGCTTCAAAAAATCCACCATTGTGCCCATACCAAAGAAAAATAAAATCACATGCTTGAATGACTGGAGGCCCGTTGCTCTGACACCCATCTTCAGCAAGTGTTTTGAGAAGCTCGTCAGAGAACACATCTGCTCTGTGCTGCCTGCTTCACTGGACCCACTACAATTTGCATACCGCAGTAACCGTTCCACAGACGATGCTATTGCCTTCACCCTACACACTGCTCTCTCCCACCTGGAAAAAAAGAACACCTATGTGAGGATGCTGTTTGTGGATTATAGTTCGGCATTTAACACCATAGTGCCTGCCACACTGGTTGCGAAGCTCCAGACTCTGGGACTGAACAGATCTCTGTGCAGCTGGATCCTGGACTTCCTGACAGGCAGAAGTCAGGTGGTCAGAATGGGCATCAACACCTCATCTCCCCTGATCCTCAACACTGGTGCTCCTCAAGGCTGCGTCCTCAGCCCACTCTTGTACTCCCTGTACACACACGACCGTACAGCAACACACAGCTCCAACGTCATCGTCAAATTTGCAGACGACACAACAGTGATAGACCTGATCACCGACAACGATGAGATGGCCTACAGAGAGGAGGTGAGTACCCTGACAAAATGGTGTCAGGAGAACCACCTCTCACTCAACATCGACAAGACCAAGGAGCTGGTGGTGGATTACAGGAGACAGAGCAGAGAACACACACCCATCACCATCGACAAGACACCTGTGGAGCGGGTGAGCAGCTTTAAGTTCCTCGGCGTTCACATCACCGAGGATCTCACATGGTCTGCTCACACAGATGCAGTGCTGAAGAAGGCACATCAGCGTCTCTTCTTCCTGAGGCGGCTGAGGAAATTTGGAACGAGCCCCAGAATCCTCAGATCCTTCTACACCTGCACTGTGGAGAGCATCCTGACCGGCTGTATCACCGACTGGTTTGGAAACAGCACCGCTGGCAACCGCAGGGCTCTGCAAAGGGTCGTGCGAACTGCCCGCCACATTGTTGGAGGTGAGCTTCCCTCCCTCCAGGATATCTACACCAGGCGGTGTACAAGAAAAGCCCGGAGGATTATC
The DNA here is from genome assembly GCA_027564155.1 of Gymnocypris eckloni scoliostomus. Lineage (NCBI taxonomy): Eukaryota > Metazoa > Chordata > Actinopteri > Cypriniformes > Cyprinidae > Gymnocypris > Gymnocypris eckloni. The sequence continues at coordinate 26,189,047 of CM050431.1, forward strand.
AAAGACTCCAGCCACCCGTCCCACAGTCTGCTCTCTCTGCTGCCCTCAGGGCGACGTTTCCGTAGCATCAGATCCCGCACTAACCGACTGAGGGACAGCTTTTTCCCCCAGGCTATCAGGCTAATGAACAGTCAGAAATGACCCACCCTACAACACACTCCCACTCACACAACATGCCATGCACTGCACTTTAACACGGTTCAACTGGACTACACGCACACACTGCACTAACACATCTGTTATCACTGGACACCATAAAAGCACACCCATGACATTGCATATGTATAATCTGTTGCACCTTTGCACAACTATCTGTTGCACAACCAATCTACTGTAAATTATAATCTGTTATACCTTCACATATTACTATGCATAGATGTGGACATAATGCAGACACGTATATACGGTGTATAATGTGTATTGGTGCATTGGTAACGAAGTATGTCTTTATAGTACACTGTGTGTACTGAGTATATGTATGTGTATTTTGCACATTGTCTTCTGTACAGTCTGTAAATATGTACTGTCCATATGTAAATTGTTGTTTTGTTTTTGCACTGTCTGGAGCACGCTCGTAAGAATTTCACTCACCAAGGCACTTGTGCCATGGAGATGTGACAATAAAAGTGATTTGATTTGATTTGACAGAAAGTGGTGATATCAAGTGTTCTTTACTCCAATCAGTCCTTCACTTTGCATATTGTAATTGGATTGGTGTTCTGAAACATCTAAGTGTAAAGAAACTTTCAAAGCAATTGGCACTTTTGAAACATTGCTTCATGATGCTTTAAAACATGTGTGATTCTTTTGTTTCAAACCAGTAGTTTAGAGACTGTATTAAACTTAAAAAGTCACAGGACTTCATTGGGTCAAAACTGTTTGGAACAACACTCTTGGCACTTTTCAGGGGAAAGGTGTCTGAATTAGTACAATCTCACTGGCATCGTCTCCTGAGAGTTAATATTAGGGGTGGACCATGACATAGTTTTTACGAAACATCTTTGTGCATGTTTGGGCTAAGCATTCGCATTCATTCACACCATTCTGACAAGTGTCTGGTGTCTTGAGCGTGAATCAATCGAAGAAATTGGTTCATTTGAGTCAGAGTTTTGAAACGCTCTCTTTCTCCCATCGATACTTTTCAGGAACATTATCCATGATGATCATCATTCACATGCAAGCACACCATAGTTAGCTAGCCTTACGTAGCTTACACGGAGCAGTGACACTTACGGTTGGCAGAGCTTGACCAGGTCTTGGTCAGTGGTCCCCGGATGAAGTCCACGAATGTAAAGGTTGGTTTTGCTCAGCTGTTCCCAGCCTCCCACACTACTCGCGCTGCTGTTGTTGGTGTTGAAACTGGACAGTGCCATCTGGTGGCTGGAGGACACATAGACTTGCTGTTGAAATGAAAGAAAAAAAACATATTACATAAGTATAGATCAATGTTGTTACTGTTAAAGAAAACCGTTACAAATCAGGGCTCTGAAACGGTTTAAGGAACGTAAACAAAAACAGAAATTAATTAAATTTGGACAGGAACATAACCAGAAACAGAAACAAAATAAAGTTTAATCGTTCTGAATAGAAATTTGAAATTGCCATTAACAGGTTAATAATGCTATTTTATTGTTCTGTTTATTTTTTTTATTTAAATTTTGACGCATCCAGCATGAGTGAAATAAACATGCTCAGCTGTCATCAAAGGTAAGGTGCAATGGCAATGCCCTGGCGTTAGAGTTTTTCCGAGGATGCATTAGGCCTACATTTAAATGGTATCTTTTATGCAAAAATCACTTTTATAAAGGAGTTTCAACACAGTTGTGTGGCCGCAGTGTGTGAAAATAACCAGGCTATAAAAGGTAAAAATCCACCCACTCATTTGTTTTATATAAATCATAAACAGTCTCTCAGAAGACGTGATTCCAGATTGTCCCTACGAACATGTAATCAAAGGGAAAGAGTAGGGCTGCTCGATTATGGCAAAAACTATAATCACGATTAATTTGGTCAATAGCAACTAAAATTTAGAGACCAGTGAAATTTCACAATTCTCAAATCCACAGCAGAATAAGAAATGTTTTGTTTCTTATTAAAACTACAAAAGTCCTTCAGTCAAGAGAAGTGTGATTTTGTCTTTGTTTTTGTATTAATACTAAGCACACCGTTATAAGCTGGAATAGCCCGCTGTCACTTTAAGAGCTGCACTAATACAATTTACTGTTACCCACATTTTTATTCTCAACTGTTTACGTTTACTTATTACAGAACCGATGAGGGTTTACGCTAATAATCACCAAGTACCGTATTTTGACACATTTTTGCGTGTATTTTACCTTGAGCTCAAAGATGAATTTACATGTCCGTTTTCTATTCCATCTTTGAGCGTGAAACAGCGCAAGTCCTCTTTCACGCTTTTAAAAGCATGAATAAATCTAATCAACGTTAATAAATGTATCATGTCCCATTTTGCAAAAGTCACGTTACATGATTTACTCGTGAAATTTGGCTTTTATGGTGGAGAGAAAGTGCACTGCTAAAGGGCGCAATAATAATTTTATCTCGATTATAGCATTTTCATAATCGTTGGAGGCTGAAATCGAAAATATATTTTAGATTAATTGCACAGCTCAAAAGATCATCACCCATTTGTGATGATTTCTGCCCTGTTAGGCCGGCGTAACTAGCAGCAGTCTGCCATTACTGTTTTCTTACTGTAGCTGCTGGACAATGTCAGCGCCAAAGAGGCAATACAAGTGTTGAGTTTTGGGATGCACCAATGACCATAGGAGTCATATTTTGTTTTCCAAATTGTCTATCTGAAAGAGCTTCTTTGCACTCTGTAAGGCTAATATTAGGGGCTGACCGATATGTGTTTTTCAGGGCCAATGCTGATACATTTACATTTAGTAATTTTGCGGACGCTTTTATCCAAAGCGACTTACAATTGGGGAATACATAAAGCGATTAATTTTGAAGAGGCAAACAGACAGAGGAAGTGCCAATAACACCAAGTCTCAGGCATTGTTCAAATAAATACAAGCTAGCAAGAGAAGGAGAGAAAGATGAAGATATAGAAAAGGTTTAAAAAATTTGATACGATTATTACAGACCAAGTAGACTGATAACCGATATTTTGAAGCGATATATATGTCTGGTGTAAAAAATAAAATTCATGTAAAAACTAAGAATAAGAAGGGCTCTGACAAAAACTGCCTTCCCTGGTGTTGGTTGCACTTTTTATTCTTATCTTCCTCCATGCATCCATCTACAATAAAAGTACTATAAAGAGAGAGTTAAAAGTGGGCCCACTGTATGCTTCATGATTAAGCCTATGAATACTGTACTACAGCTAAACAGCTTGGGGAAATGTAAGAATTTGGCGTCAGTAATTTACATTTGAAATATATGTGTAATAGCATAATCTCTCATAATTCTTCATTAATTATTTTCTGATTACTAAACCATAACTTACATGAGGTGACTATTCAATTCATCATCTAATGCACATCAATTGATTAACTTGAAGAAGTGCAATGTATATAATAAGTGTAAATTATTTAATTGTCTTCACAGCTCCATTGTAGATGTTGTTAAGAAGACCCCAACTATTTTAATGAAACTATAACACTAATAGCTTATTAAATGCACACCTGATACAATGGCCTGAAATGTCTACATTTTTGTGATCATAATCTTGGCCTATGAGACAATATTTTAATCTTGGCCTATGTGACATTAATTATATTAGTTGTAATTTACAGTGCAGTACAAATGCAATAATTTAATTTATCTTTTTATCTTTTGAGAGTTAAACTCTATTTTTTGGCAAACAAAGGGGTTTACTACTAAAATTAAAACATGGAAGGAATCGCATATTGTGTGATTATTCTTTTAAGCAAAAGTTGTAATAATTGTTGGTAAGTAGTAGTAACTAAATCAAACTTTTATTTTGACGGGTTGCCATAAGGAATTTTTGTAGCCTATGTATATGATATGACGATAGCTTTACTCAAATGAAACGATCAAATGTTCATGAAGTAACTCTCAGAGCAGTTCATGTATTTATGTCCTCATTTAGTGAGACGGTGAACGCTGTAAACTCTGCGAGCGTCGCTCACTTCAGTGTGTGTAATCAAATCCGCATGTTTATGCCATTCGCATATACAGAGACGTGCTTAATTCATATTTAAATAGTCTTTTTGCGGCTTAATATTTAAAGACACAAGTCCATATCACAATTCGATTTAAGTGTACCGACCTACTTTTGATTAATTGAGCCAAACTTTGACAAATCCCTTGACATTCCCTATTATACAGTACATGCATTTATGACTGGATTCTGCGATTTCGTCTGCGTTTTGCGCATCGTGGAAATCATAGATAATATTGAGGTGTTGTGAAAATTCAGTGTAGAGCAGAGCTAGGCACTTTTGAACTAGAACTAGGGCCTAAATTTGAGGCCAGTGCAGGGCTCTAGCTTATGCCATGCCTTGTTCCCATCTCTAAGGGAACTGAGGTTATGATAGTAACCAGAGACATTCCCTCTCGATAGTGGTCTCGCGACATGGCATGAACGCCTAGGGGACTGTATAGAACAACGCCATGGAAGCAGCGAAGCAAAAAGGCTCCTACATCGACCCCTGGCTAATATTGCTAAAGCTACCATGGTCTCTGCCTGTTTTCACTGATGCTGCCTTCACATGCTAACAGAATGATTGAAAATAGGAATGTGGTAGTTAAAAATGGCACATGAAAACAATGTGAAGTCGACCGCTTGAATTTGTTGAGCTCATAATCACAAGTGGGACTTATAAAGTTTGTAATAGCATGCAATGGCACCATGAGACCAGCAATGTCATTATTTGTATTGCACCCAGCTTCCCATCTGTGTAATTCATAAACACGTTTATTATGCACAGTACAATCAGATGACTGACTTTTAAACCGTGTGCGTTTAAAGATAACAGGCTTGTACTAATAGTGGAATGTTTATTTGCAAAGGCCAATGCTGGTATTTCCGGAGCATGAGGTCTTGCAGCTCTGTCCTCTTCTGAAAAGGGGGCCAGGAACACCAGCTCATTTGCAACTAAAGGGACAAAAACGGGTCGTTTAGGCTCATACCATAGAAGTGAGCTAAAACTTCACATACACACTGTGGAGACTTGTTAAAAGGGGAAAAATAGGTTCCCTTCAAGTGAAAATGAATGGTAGGTAATATGCAACTTGAGTGTTTTGAAACTGATGAAAATCGCAGGATATTGCAGAACACGGATTCACACAAGGTCACATCACGCACCTGCAGCGCTTCTGGCCCGTTTGGTATTTCATTTCTAAGCCCTCTTGAAATACAAAAAATGTAAGCAGTGAACAAATTACTATAGTAAAAAAAATGTATAGGAGTTTATAGAAAATGTACTGATAATGGTAGCAGCAATATTTTTCCAGAATAACAAATTAAATAATTCTATGACTCAAACTGAAAGCTTTGGCAGTGGGTCACTGTATTACACAGAACAGCTGTGTCCTTACATTAACCTGCTCTGGCTAATGTGACCGATGAGCCAATTCACCCACATACAGAATCAAAATCCAGCATGTTTCAACATCGCCTCTCCCCTCTGCTCCATGAGTTTGTTGACTTAACCTTTTGTCTCTTCCAACAATAATAACAATATTAAGCAATCTTCAGTTGCTTGCAAACAAAAAAACAGCCCTGAAATGTGAAGGAGAGCAAAATGTGCTGCTCATCTCGGTCTAAGGTTTAAGGCGCCATGTATCAGACATTAATCACACTGAGAAAGGGAAACCGGGGACACGGACACAGGTAATAAAGCTGTCACAGAGAGCTTCAGCCCACACAACACTGAGCCAAGACAGGGAGAGGATGTGGACTGACGTGACTGACTGCATGGGTAATGTTTTTAAACCAGAGTATGTGAGTGAAGAAGAGTGGAAACAGAATTGCACAGTTTTGCTTGGAGTGAGAAGTTTGAGTGTCTGTGTTTCCTCTCACTGCAGAACTGCTCCATCACAAGCACGTTAATGCTCCAAAATCCAACATCAACAAGAACTTACAACATGTAAAAGACTAATAACAGGTCATGTGAATGTGGCGACAACTAAAAATGCTTAGTGAATTTAAGAAAGCAGGAAGTGTTCCTTTCACATAAGGAAGGGAATGAGGAAAAAATGAAAAGAAGAGGAATACCGTCATTCTCTCCTCTCAAAAGTGTAGTATATTCAACTGTGTGAGGGTTCTCACTCACAGGCCATCTGATACAGCCACACGTCTTCACACCACTGTACAGACACACAATAGGCCTATGGTGCTTTAGTGTCAATACATGATACATGTATTCAAAAAATTAAACAATTAAGATGCATTTCAACTTTCCAGCACTAAATATGTGGAAAACAGGTCCTCAACGGATTGTGATCATGATCCGATTACTGAAACAGCACATTGAGAAAGCTAAAAACCACATGAAACACTAAGGTCTACGATTTCTGCAAATACGTACAAAAATTCTGAATGAATTTATGTGGTATAGCACTTTGTTTGCCAAAAAAATAAAAGCAATAAAAGTAATTGTTCAATTTTAAATTGCATTATATTTTAAAAGATTAATAAAAGTTTTATGCTTTCATTTGATTATCACGGTTTTTGATAATACATTTAAATCATATCAAATTAAATCATAAATCTAGAATATAGTTCTTTATTTAAACTTTAACAGACACATTCATTTTAGGTTTATTGCACTGTATAAGCATAATTCATGTAAACAATAAACATACTTTGAATACAATATACTGTACGTTGCTTTGGATAAAAGTGTCTGCAAAATGCATAAATGTAAATGAAAGAAAAGAAACTGTATATGCATTATTAGGATTCTACTACACGCAAGATGCAAAATGAGACACATACGAGGCCATATTATGGAAGTCATGTTTGACGTATCTCTCTTTTCCTGCTTTGTCTGAGAGAGTGTGTCGTGGGAATCATTACAACAAACTCAATGATCCATTCTGCACGACAAGAGAAACAAATGTCCTTTTCCTCTGAAAGCAAGAGATATTTTCAGGAAGATTGCATGAAAACAGCAGACTAAGAACACCACATTAAGCAAATTGAAGATCACTCACAGCTTCACCATGTGACGCATAATAACATTCACTCTGTATTATCACTCCGGGAAACTCTCGGGCCTTATTTGGTCTTGATGGGGTTCAGAGAAGGATAAAGCGTCCAATTACAGTCGGCAGCAGACATCTGACTGCGCACACCGCCGCCAGCGGGGTTACAGATCGCGGCCTGCTTGTTTAATATCCACTGGCACAAATCAAAGGCTCAGGGGCCCTGCAGGGACCCGCTTCAGTCGTGCTAATCATGAGCCTTTCTGCTTTTGTGAGCCAATCCAAACTCTCAAAAGAACAGCCAGATCTCTGTCTGTTGATTCATTCAAAGAATAAAAACTCAAAATATTCACAAGTGATGAATACTTTTCAATTGTAGAGCTGTTCGAATCCATTATTCCCATCAAAATAACCAACTCTATCCAAAGCGTTTCCAAAATCCTCAATGACTCACAGATGAACACAGGTGCCAAAAAACACAGATCAATGAACACATACTACAATAATCAGACACCGGGAACGGCTTCAAAGTGCTTCTAGCTTTGCCTTGCCAACAGTTTGTGCCCAAAGATCAGAGAAAACCATAGTATGAGTCAGTTCATATTCAATTGCAGGGTTTCTGCAGGTTTCGTAAGGTGAAATTCAAGACTTCTGTAGGGCCTCGTAAATAGAAATGTAACACTATCAGAAATGTGTCATTAAATTGTTAGTATTAAATACAAATGGCATTTATATATGTGGCCCTGGAGCACAAAAGCGGTCTAAAGTCACTGAGGTATATTTGTTTGCAATAATTATAGTAATAAATACATTGTATGGGTAAAATTATACATTTTTCTTTTATGCCATAAATCATAATGATATTAAAGGCTAATTTTTTTGCACCCTCAGTTTCCAGATTTTCAAATAGTTGTATCTCGGCCAAACATTGTCTTATCCTAACAAACCATACATACATCAATGGAAAGCTTATTTATTCAGCATACAGATCGTGTATAAACCTCAACTTAAAAAATTACCCTTATGACTGGTATTGTGGTCTAGGGTCAAATATATGGTAATGTAAAAATGTACAAAGATTTCTTTCCTTGCTACAAACGAAACATAAGAGGTACAAACCTCCTCTAACCAACGGTCCGAATGTGACTTTACTGTATGTGCTCTAAAATACTGCTATAGCACCCGAGTGACTGTTTAAACAGAACAAACGGATGTGACCACACTAATACAGCTTCTCTGATGACAATCTGACAAACCCTCCCACTTGTGACAGTACACTGTAAATATGTTTCTCAACTTGTAAATAAAACACATATTAGAGTGCGTTTGACAAGAACACATTATTTCACTATTATACTTGGACATTTCACATTTAATTCTGTGTGTTACTTGCTATATCTTAGTAATTATTTATGAAATGCACTCTGAGCTTTCAGTGTAGATACATTGAAATGCACACAAATAATTAGTTGGAAATTGAACTGGATGAAAACTGGATGAAGTGCTGGAATATGACTAAATGACAGGCCGTTTACACCTGATATTAAGATGCGCTTTCATCGATCCGATCAGAAGTCGATGACGCTAAAAATGGCATATGTTAGAAATAAACTACATAAGCCTACACAAAATATGTTTCAGTTAAATAATTATCAAATGATCAAAAACAAGTCTGTTTTTTTCACTGTAATAAGGACAATATCCACGATCACATGACATAGCATTTATAGCATTGCTAGAGGTTCATAGGACTATGTTATTTATAATGAATGCCATGATCATTTGTTTTATTTTAGAACTGTATACATAATTTTGAACTATAATTTTATAACTACTAATATTTTCAGTTTTTTATCTTATTCTGTTCTTGTAAAGAATTTGCTAAGGATTTAACTTTTAGGTGACTAATGATTTTGTTTAAGTCCACAGCGTTCGACTCGTATGTAAATTGGCTTATTTCACAATGTTAGATCCAAAGATCAGATTAAGCCCACATACACTGTCCCACAGAGCCTCCCCTCAAAAGAAATCCCAAAAATGGTATTGTTGCACCCCTACTTAATACCAGGTGTACACAGGGCCACAGATTACACGAAAGCATAAAGGCATTTTCCAAAACACTCAAGAAGATAATATGGTGGGTGATGTTTCTGCATTACTGGTGTCGACACGTCAATAACGGTGTGGGGGTGTGCTAACACTGTATTTCGAAAGCATACCGGTCACCTGGACAACCTGTTCCCTGTAAGATTAGTGCATACGTCAATACATGTCTCATTTGGTACACTCTAGAAGTGCTGCTTTCCTGTTACAGTAATGCACATGATCACTGGATCCACGGTCAAAGAGCATGTGAGAGCCACTGTCCTGAAACTTAATGAAGCTGACCTAAAGTAAACTAACTCTGAACGCTAAAGTTACTAGCCTACCGTGACAGTTACCCCAGGTTAGCAGTTTAAGTTATCTTGACCTGCCTGAGCACAACCCATCAGTGCACAATCTTTATAATATTTCATTCAAATGTAATAATCATTGCCTCTAATAGTGCTGATGGAGTTAAGGCCATATTGTGGGGGGGAAATGTCTCAATGAATGATTAAATACATAGATGAATGAAAATAAAAAAACCTCTGGAAACAGCATTCCCAAATAATTTTAAGAAAGAAAACTAGTATGGCTATTGCAATAATCTGCAGTCAACACAAGAATAAACAGATTCACGAGTTTAAACTCTTAAGGAAGAATCAGCAAACACTTAGATAACACCAAAGCATATCATTTGTTTCTTAAGAAAAATAAATACAGTGTGTTTTGTGAATGTACAAACTTCTTAGAATTCATCGTAAGGAATTTCGTATATTGGTTCTCAAGAAACAAAGTTTTTTTCTTTTCATTTTTGTAATCTGAACTGTTCCCATAACTCCACATTAGGTGTAAGAAAAGGGAAACACATTTCCGATCTGATGGCCCAGAAAGGAACTCCAAATCCCGTCACAGTCTAGCCGTACACAAAGAGGGCTGAAACAGAAACTTGTGCTTCACGTGGAGCGATTTATTGGCTCCTCTGATCTTAATTAAGACTCCGGATATCCACGAGAACAGAGCCCCGGCTCAAGCCTGCTCTTTAAACATCTCTCAGACTTTACCTTCTTTTCCTCTCCTGCCTGCTTGTTCTCTACGCGTGTGTGTGTGTGTGTGTGTGTGTGTGTGTGTGTGTGTGTGTGTGTCCTTTGGGCCCCTTAAACTCTATTACATTCCAAGGATTTTTTGGATGTTCCTAAAAGCAGCAAGTCTTTTTTCCTCTTCCACTGGTCACTAACACACCTGCTTCCACACCTGCCGACAGCCGGACTACATTTAGCCAGAAGACACCGGACTACATTTAGCCAGAAGACACCGGACTACATTTAGCCAGAAGACACCGGACTACATTTAGCCAGAAGACACCGGACTACATTTAGCCAGAAGACACCGGACTACATTTAGCCAGAAGAAACCGGACTACATTTAGCCAGAAGACACCGGACTATATTTAGCCAGAAGACACCGGACTACATTTAGCCAGAAGATGGCTAAATACATTTATCGCACGAGGATGATTTAACTTAAAAAAAAAAAATTACGTAAACGTTTTAAGTTTCCTTTTACACGTGAACATCTTATTTATTATGTTGGTATAAAATTTAAGATAATCGATTAAATAAACAGTTCTGTTATGCTTTATCATAAATTGACACCATTTTTATTATTTTATTACAAACGCATAAAAACAAAGTGTAATTAATAGGCCCAATGGTTTATGGATAATAATTACAAAGCATTACATTTTATTTCAAGAAGGTTCTTAAGTATTTTCATTCTGTAAGGTAGTCAACACTTTCTATTCATTTTGGATGTTGTTAACATTACTCAGCATAAAATCCAGATATAGAAAGAATACCGCTTTAAAATACCAATAATGCATTTTATTTATTAATAAGTTAATTTTAAATTCTGTTTACTGTGAAACCTCAACTTAAACTTATTTTTTATATATTTCAAAATAAAATGATAATATACTATATTTCCATATTATTCTGTATAAAGTAATGTTAATGTTTTTCTGTAGTTCATGCTCTGCAATGTACAAAAATTACAATTAATTAGTGATTTATACAACTTGTCACGCTCTCATATCACACACGCACGCACACACACACACACACTGGTATTCCTATCCTTATGGGTTCATTCATTCCATAGACCTAATGGTTTTTATACTGTACAAACTGCATTTCTAACCACTTACAGCCTTTAGCATAACCATACACCCGAAACCTACCCCCTCACAGGAAACTTTCTGCATTATTAGATTTTCAAAACACTTCATTATGTTTCCTCATGAGAACCTAAAAAAATGTCCTACATTTGGTCTTCAAAAAGTACACACACACACACACACACACTCATTTTCACACGCTGTGCCACATTCCTGCCAGCTGCAGAGTGACATCAGAATCCAGTCCAGACTCGCTCCGTCCCCAGCGTCTCACTCTCGTTGTCTGTCTCGTGTCTTCATTACCGTGTGCTGTGTAACGTAAAGCAGCATTCAGAGGAGGAAACCTGAAGGCCCGTACACACCGGGACGAATTTCGCCCGCGATATTCGCCAACGTTTAACGCCTCGTGACTAAACAAAGGGCACCAATGTGAGTGTGCACACCGACACGAAAAACGCCACGCGTAAAAACGACGCGGGTTCGTTTTTTTGGTTTGACGCACCGCGTCAAAAACTGTCCGACCAATGAGATTGGCGCTTTTGCTCACGTGTCTGAAGCTGCTGAAGTTACAGTAAAACACAACTTGGGGGCGCTCAAACACAAAACAGTCTTGCCGAGCACACATACGTAACGACGAAGAAGATATTTGCCAAGTAGCGTCTACACTGCCGGCGTCGGCATCTTTTCCGGCGTCTTTCCTCATTCGATTCGAACCCACAACCTTGGGTTACAAGTACAACGCTCTATCCATTAGGCCACAGCTGCCCCCCCTTTTTTAATAGATAAATTAATAATAAAGATTTATTTAATGAAAATGATACAGATCTAACATTGATCATACTCCTATATTGGTGCTTTTCCACTGCATGGTATGGCGCGGTACGGCACGGTACGGTTCACTTTTGGGGGGTTTTCCACTGGGTACAGTACCTGGTACCTGGTACTGTTGAGGAAGTACAGACGTTCCTATCGTTGATAGCCGAGGAGCGGATCCAGCGAGAGCTGAATGAAAAAGCCTTATCTATATAATTTTTGCACTTTGTATATTTTTAGAGTATGTTTTCTGTTTATATTTTTACCTTTGTATCTGTGTTTTGCTTCAATTAAAAACTATCTGATTGAATAAGTGTACCTCCAGACTAAATTAAAAATGTATTATTGTATGAGCACGTAATGAACCTCTTGAAAAAGACAAATGATTAATGCCACGATTATAAAAACCATCACATAAATAAAAAAAACAAGGGATACATTGTACATTTTGAAATATTATTCAAAAGTTTATTGATAATTCACAGAACATTCTACATGAATAGGTAACTATTCGAGTAACGCAGCACACCTGCACGAACATCCCTGCCCTCCTCCTCTACAGCCCGTGTCACTGTCACCACAGTCTCTGCTGCTGGGGGTAAATCACAAGCATTCTCATAGGCCTCTCCATTGCTGTTAAAAACATCCACATGCTGAGAATGAAGGACACAATTCCGTCGATATGCTCCTTTGTTGTGTTTGTTTGTGGCACGTTTACGATGATGTCACCGCAGTAGAGGCAGCGCAACTATAAAGACACGTGAATAATCCCACCCAATCTAAAGCGGTACTAAACTGCAGTGGAAACGCAAACCGACCCGAACTGAGCCGTGCCGAACCGAGTTGTACAACGCAGTGGAAAAACGCCATATGATGGTTCCAGGTCTGGGTTGAGCCCTCAATAATCCAAGTGACCAATTTCAATGTCTATTTATAGTGCAAGGGGAGGATTCTTCTGATAGAGAGCATTTGATTGGACAGAAAGTTTGACAAGAAGCTGAAGTGCAGGGTGATGTTATCAAAATCGCTGATCCACATTGTAAATGAAAATTTTGTTTAGTTTTGGAGCACACTAGTTTATAGATAGCCTTAAGGCTAACATATTCATACTAAAAGCCAAAAACCTCCATTTTGATTTCATGGGGACTTTACATCAAATCATAAGGTTTTCATTTGACATAAAAAGCTGTTACAAAAGCAACAATTATGATCCTGAAATGAATAAATCTCCTGTCAACTGAATGACTAAAGCTGCATGAATTCCTAAAAGCTAAAAAGCTGAAAATCAATATTCACGGAGTGAATGGACATCAGTAATGATGAGGCAGCATCAGTTAGATAGGAAAGAGTAGGAAACACTTTCCTTTAAACACTCAGTTTCCAAAAGGAGCATCATGGAATATGCAAGCTCAAATATGCGCTATATTTGAATTTTAATAATGTCACCATGGTAAAATGTAAGCTAAATTTGCAGTTGCACTTTAATTTTGACCACAAAATGATTCCCTATGGACTTGAGTGAGACTGAGGTTATCTTAACTTATCACAGGTCCAGAATTGGTGTGTTACTCATCAAGACTTCACCATCAGCCAGCTTTGCATTAAATATGATTAACCCGGCATAATTTCATAGATACAGTGCATCATCTCTGAGTCGAAGTTTCTGTTATCTGATCTGTTAAAGCTGGTTTGCTTCATATCTCTGACACTTCAGTGTATCCCTACTAACAGCATTGATATTGAGAATTTGCTGAATTATCAGAGAATGCAACTAACATACATGAGTGAGTAGGAGTTTTTTTGGCATCTTGGGACTCTGTGGCAAGATTGTGTTTGCAGTTTAGTAAATACGGCAGCGTTTTAGTGCCATGTCAAAAATAAAAACATAAATAAATAATAAATCCAAGATTACGAGATGAAAGTCATATTTTTAGAATAGTCAAAATTATGAGAATAAAGTTGTGTTATATTGCTTGAATAAAGTTAATTCAATTGAAAATTCCACCTACTCCGTGAAAAACTCTTCATTCTTCAGCAGCTTGTGAATTATTTACACTTTTTTTTCCATATGGGCCCAGGGCTGTCTTACTATGCTACTGTACAGTACATACACACATTCCAGCAAGATTTCAAGCATAAACCTGGACAGTGCATGTTATTTAAAATAAAAACAGACAATTAATATCTTTAATGTCTATAATATAAAACTAGCATATGTCACCTGATCATCAAACTTGAGAAGAAGTATTTAATTTCAACATTTGTTGTAGTTTTCACATTTTAACCATGAAACAATAGACGGGTTACCGTCTACAATAGACGGAGTTGTTGTTGTTTTTTTAAATGCTTTTTCATGTGAATGGCCTAAACATGCAAATATGACTAAACCATTACAAATCATTGCTTATAAAGCAGTGATTTAATTTACAGCTGCAACATTTCTTACAATTCCGTCAATACATCTGGCAATAATTTGGAAACACGAGTTCATTAGCACAGCAAGAGACCCAGCAGGATTGACCTATCGTTAAGCCCCTCCCCTCAAACGCAGACTAGCCAATGGCAATTGCACGGGGAGCGGAACTCGGACATCTAATGTTTCAGTGCCATAGAGAAACATTGGAAGATCCGAAGCTCGCATCGGTTTTATGAGGTTTATGCTTCAAAAATGGAAACACGCTGTGCCTGGGGTACATGTAACACTGATTCCAGGTATCCGGAGATGATGGGCAATATAATTAATTTTATTACATTTCCTGAACCCAAACAAAACAGAGCAAAATGTCCCCAAGTATTCAACCCCAATACAAATGAAGACAAAAACTTTAATTTTCTGGTTGTAATAAACTCATTAAGTTACCATTTTCATCTGTTCAAGCAGAACGTTAAAGTCATCTTGTGCTTTAGCAAGGTATCTCCGGCTAAAACTATCTAACGTTAAAGTTATTGAGTCCATGCTAATGTACAAACCTAAATAACGGACTGTTGTAATGTTACAGTGTAGGTCAAAAACACATAAACGAAGGTCTACATTTCAATGCCTCTCCATATTAAAATGGTTAAATATACATTCATTTAATCATACCCTGCGATACATGAACAGTGTTGATCCTGCATGTTGTCATCCACGACCGTAATATGAGACTTCTCCCGTTTGTATTGGAAACCCTCGCTTCGAGTAACCCACTGTATTTATTATTACATATTTTAGAAATCCCTCCATGGAATATGTAATTCCCATTTGGTGGCCGTCTGTGTCCAAAATTGTGCAAAAACATCGTGGGACAAGGTTTTCACACAGCAGCTGTCATTGTAAGACAGTTTGTTTGTCCGAGGGAGCAACAGTAACTAAGGGGGGCGGGAATTACCGTAAGGTCAATTAGGATTTCTGGGAAATGTAGTTTGGAGGAACGTCATTTTAAAAGCAATGAGGTAATTCAAAACCGGGTGCCATCTGGTTCTATAATCGCCTCCCACTCACAAAGAGCCTTTTCTGGTCCCTCGCTTGTGTTTATTTTGTGTTCTCTCCTTTGTTTACTCGTATGGCTCAGGTACAGGAACGAGAGATCAGGGCAGAACGACAGAGAAGAGAGATGGTATGAGATATGTCTGGAATTCTCCACATGTGCACTTAACCTGCGCATGAACTCCAGGCTACGGCCAAATGTTCTTCAGCTAGTCATGGGAGTAGAATTCTTCTCACCACTAACATAACAGTTCACCTCACCCATAGTGTTGTGAAACGCTCTCTTCTCAGGAGCGTAGCTATGTTGGGAACGCATAAAAGACTACTATATAAAATAATGTTTAAGATACATTTGTTATATCACTGGATTTAAATGTATCTGAATATAGAAATGTTTGCTGCAATATACATTTGCAATCAAGCACAGGGTCAAAAGCAACTAATTTGGGAAATATTTGATAAGGTTATTATGGCGCAGAAGTAGCCCTAATAAGCTTAGCCTATTTGTTTTATTTAGAAATATAACCATGTGAGAAATAAGCTTCACAGAAAATGCCTGTTACTGTTGTTATTATTATTTTCAGCCAAACAAATTTTTGGTTCTTGAGTTATTTGATTGTGTTTCTAGAAGAATATATAATAATTTTAGAATGAATAAGTCAGTTCAACTAATGTAACAATTTATCTTCTTGATATTTAACCGCAATATTTCATGAGTATCTGTAGCAAATGCAAGACATTTTCTGAATGATTCTTACAAAGGAAATAATTCTAACGAATACAAACAATTATAATCCATATGAATTTAAATCCAAATTCAACCTGACAACCTAATACAGAGTAAAACTCCAGACTTACTTAGAGAAGGATATACAGTCAGAGCAGTTTGACCTAACCATGATGAGGTCGTCAAAATAATAATAATAATAATAATAATAATAATAATTTGACAGACAGGTTGTTGTTAAAATGGACGCTAAAGAAAATGTCAAATACAAAAACTGTAGCTTATATATCAATTACTCAAAATGTTATTATAAACAAAAATATGAAAATTTGAAAGTTTAATATTTTTTTTTAAATGGTATCAATGTAATAAATATACTCGCATGTACCTTATTTTAAAAATAAACAAAAATAATGACTTTATTCAACAATTCGTCTTCTCCGTGTCACCCTGTAGTGCCATGTTGGAGAGTTTGCTGTTCTGTGTCAGACGCTGATTACGCTTTGATCTGAACGTAAACAATGTATCCGTGTAAATACGTTGCATATGTTGTTTACGTATGTGATCCTCTCAAAATGGCACCAGGGTGACACGGAGGAGAATAATTGTTGAATAAAGTCATTATTTTTGTTTTATTCTCATAGCTTCATAAAATTACAGTTAAACCCCTGATGTAACATGGATTATTTTAACGATGTCCTTGCTACGTTTCTGTGCGTTGATCGTGGCAATATCCATGGGAGGGTCAGAGAGATTTCGGAATGCCTAAAAAAATCTTAATTTGTGTTCTAGGGATGTAACGACTAACCGCGTGCCGGTTGAAAATCAATTCATATATGTGACGATTCAAATCGGTTGAGATGCCAAACAAATAACGATTCAATTAGGGGTAGGAGTTTATATGAATGTATGTCTGAGGGGAACATACTGTCTTTAGAAAAGTTTAGATGATATTTTCTCTTTCATCTTGCCTCTGTATAATGCATATTAAAGTTCATAAGTGCTACACTGCTTTGTTTCCTGCGGAAACCAAGGAAACGCTTTAAGCGCCACCTACTGGCAGAGAGTGAATCTGCGTCTCATTTAGCTTGTTTGCTGTTTCTGTTTTATGCAGATAGTTTCTAGGGCTGTGACGGTTGTCTATTGCTACCGGCGGTAGTGCACGTGATGTCACACAATCTATAACAAGCATAATACACAGTTTTGTATACAAGTGTAATAATAGTAACAGTTGCAAATCATTTTATTTGGACTATAAATCTGCTAATTCACAAATTACCTCAAACGCCATACACAGCTGTTCCTTTAGATTGGCAGGTTTGAGAGCAGGAAAATTGTTTATTCTGCATTCAGCATAATTATTTTGTGATGAGCGATGGACCTAGTTGAGAAACCAAATACTAAATCGCCGATCTGGAATCATCTCCATTCATGTCACCCATCCGCGTTTTTAAAAGGGTCTTTGTGTTCACGTGATCGCAAACGCCCGGCTGCACAGGTTTGTATTGGTGAGGCTTTCTCCAAACTGGGCAAAACGAACGAAACAGTGGTAAATGGAAGATGCTATCAAGAAATGTGGCAACATACGCCACAATTCCTATTCCACAGAGAGCGTGTGCAGCAGACGAGAAGTTAACGCACACACTTGCTTGGTGGCAGAACAGTGAACCGTGTCTAAACCGGATGCCGCGTCGCAGTCCAACAGGTTGAGTCTGTCTACAGGACATTTGAACTTTGTGTCAGTACATCATAAATAGGGCGAAGCAGTTTACTGTGAGGGATTTGTTGTGTCGTGCCACGTCTAGTGCAGACAGTATCAATGAGTATAATGGGTTTTCGATGCAGAGGCCAATGGGCAAATTTGGCCAGGATGCTAGGGTCACACCCCTACTCTTTTTCGAAGGACATCCTGGGATTTTTAATGACCACAGAGAGTCAGGACCTCAGTTTAACGTCTCATCTGAAGGACGGTGCTTGTTGACAGTATAGTGTGACTGTCCCCGTCACTATACTGGGGTGTTAGGACCCACACAGACCACAGGGTGAGCACCCCTGCTGGCCTCACTAACACCTCTTCCACCTCTATTATTTCATTGATATTTATATTAGTGTTTTGCAGGCTGAGTGTTCACTGTCGGAAGTGCTAAAATAAACACACATTTGTTAATAGATGATTGAGCCTCATTTATTTATTTTTGCATTTCAGAATTATATATATAAATTAGTGGTGTCAAAATTAGCGCGTTAAAGCAGGAGATATTTTTCAGATTAATGCATAAAAAATATTTAACGCAATTAACGCAGGGGCGGGGCTAGGGTTGGCCACCCTATTCACAACTGCTACCTCCGTCTCTTTTTTCTCGAAAAGGATTGCATTTATTTAGATGCAGAAAGTCTTTATTACCATATCAAACGGTAGACTTTTAAGACGTGTGCGCCAAACGTGAGTCAAACGAGCAAGGAAAAGATACTGTGCTCGTAGCGCGCGCTCTTCAAATACACACAAAGGTGCCGGCGCGTGCTGTAGCCTGTATCATTTCATAACAGAGAAAGAAACTACGTGCATGCAATGTTCTAGTTATGCCGTCAATTAAGGCATGAAGTTACCAAAAGGTGATTAAAGCCGCCTTAAAACCGTGTGCATGCATGCAATGTGTTATATATGCGTCACATTTAAGAACATGTCTCTGAAATGGTTTTAAAAACTGTCCTGAGGCACCCCAGCACTGTCCCCTCATCTAACACACCCGATTCAACTCGTCCGCTCATTAATAGAGACTTTAAGACCTGAAGTGGGTCAGGAAAGGTAAAGAGAGTTGATGCGTGTCAGATCCGCGTCACGTTCAGCAGCAGCTTTTAAAGCAATATCAGATAAGATAATAACCAGCTGCTGTGATGTCTATTAATCCAAGAACAAAAGAAAAAAGAGGAAATCAATCACTTTTATAGCTTTAAGGGGTTTGTCTATATTTAATTTAGAATTTAATGTTCATTTTCTGTAATTTTCTGTATATTTCTGCTGAAGGGTAACTAAATATGTCATTTATTATAATGGGTTCATGTAAAGATTGTTTTAAGTTCACTAAATTAGAAGTTAAGTCTAATAAATTTTAGAATTGATAGCTCTCACATATACTGTAATGCTGAATGGGTACAGTCAATGTTTAAATATTAAAAAGAAAACATGTTTTTATAGAGATATATTGATATCAGTGATGCTGGCCTTCAATCATAAAAAAGATGCCATTAAAGAAATATAAAAAAATATACTGTCTTTATGTTGTTTGTACATTGTACATTTGAAGATTGAAAGTGAAATTACTGCAATATAAACGTATATTTAAAAACTTTAATGTTAGATGGGATTAATCACGATTAATTTTAGAATAAAATTCGATTAATTGGTTATTTTTTATTGATTGACAGCACTGATATATACATATATATACCGTTTCTCTTTCTGACGTTCGAAGTCATGATAAACATAAATTAACTGGCAACTATAGGAAATATATTAAGAAGAGCACATATTTTGGATGTGTGTGACATTTAGTCTACAGTGTCGCATTTGATAAGTCAACCCCCTCCCCCAAAAACGACGTTCTGGGAAACAATGGAACATTCACATCCTGAATTATGTAACTGTTTAACCCCATCTACTGCTACTACGCGACAGGGACGCTCACATTATAAACGACTAAGCGTGAACGCTGCAAGTGCTTCGTTTATGATCAATGTAAACAGTCAGTCGCGTCGCGCGCTTGTTGCGTTCTGTTTTGTCGCGTCGCGTTGTTCGTCGAAGTTTTGGTCCTTTAACAAACATGGACGGTCACAAGAGGCGTAAACATTGCCCACACAGTCGGACAAGTTCGCTGAACAGAAACTTTTTTCCATGTTATTACCCACAACGCGACAGTCAAAGCGTCACGGTGGGTTTGTTTTTCAAGGGGTGGGGCGTTGTATTTTCCCACCGCTGAAAACTTTCGCGAATGCAAAGCAACAGAAACATCAACGCATCCGCATCCCTCTTTTGCTGCGACACTGAACATGTTGAGCACTTAACGATTCTAATCGCTTTTGAATAGTTCATCAATGATATCTTCATATTTCAAACCTTTGTGAGAAAGTACATTTTCCATCCTAGCCTAGCAAAGTTCTCCTCTTCCGCGGGCAGCTGAAACTTTGGCAGTAAACCCGTGGAAGTGTATTAATGCGTGAACGAGTGTAATGGTTTTTAATGAGCTATTATTACCAGAAACTTAAGAAAGCCATTCCCAACAAACCCCATCCGATCCCGAGCCGTCTTCTAGGCGCGCTGTCTCCAGACAATGATCCCGCAGACGGCTGCAGTTGATTTGTCAAGGACACCGCAGCTCGCATTAATGCATGGAAAGACGCAGGTTTTGGAAAGCAGCAGCCAAATACAAAGAAGAGCCCGTCTGCGTTACCTTTTTGCTGTTTCTGCTGTTGTATCCGCTGTAGGGGTTGATTCCCGTCCTTGGCGCGACGGAGAGCAGCATGTTTCCTCAGCGGTGTCCGGACTCTCTGGAGCGGCGATCGAGGCTGACGTCAGTCAGAGGAAGTTCAGGCGGGATCTCTCGTTTTTTTCTTTGAACATTTACATTTGCATACTTAAGTAAGAAATAATACATGCATATGGAAACATGACAGACTGACGAATATGGACACAAGTAAATCTCCAACAGTAGGCCTACTGTTATTCCACGTTATTATGATATTTATGCTGCCCATAATAATGTTTGATATCAGTGACATATTTTGCGTGAGACATAAACCAAAACCTGAAATACATTGAATGAAGGAACGTGATGGTGCATTGAAATCAGAAAATAGTTTCATACATGTATTACTTTGCTCCCTGTTCACTTCAGACACATTTGAATATGAACGAGTGTGCTGTATTAGTTGTATTATAGAAGAGGGTTGGCTTTACACACTAATAATTCTCTAAAATAAAATGTTATCCCCAATTTCCTGATAAATGAATTGTATAAATTGGACATGGTGATCTGTCAAATCAACATATAAAGTGTGTTTCTCATACTCCTCTGGTTTAATAATGTCTGTATACTGTACTTATTATAGAGGTTCTGTTATTCCACAAGGTGGAACCATGCGGTGTGATGTTATGGTTAAATATCATTTCCCGGTAGTGCAATATCTGCTTGTGGAAATTTGACAGCTGGATAGGTAATTTAGAAATCTCAAAATCACATTTCAAAAAACTCTAAACCTGAGCCTCTGCTGAAAGCACATATTAAATTAGGCTGTGCTAAATAAGCTGTAATTGAGTTCAGTTTGAGTACATATAATGAGTTTTGTTTCGTTTTTTCATATGAAATGAAACATTACAGAGCTGAGCTTTTTAATTAGTTGAGGAGAATCATAAAGAGAGTATCGTGGGTAAATTAGATTAGCTATGCCTTGCTTCTGTCAAAAGAATTCTCTCTTATAAGAGATTTTTTCATTCTATATTTATGTGTTCTATTGTTTTAAAAGACAGTGTTAAACCCTGATATTTTACTGGATTGAGTCTTCATCACTGTATGATTTTATGTAGTTCACATTGTTTTAAATTTAGGCATCAGGCCTGATGCTCTTGAGAAAGCTGAAATCATGTCTATAGGGCTTTAACAATTATGCATTTATTTGTATTAAATATTACTGTCATCAGCAAATCAACTAGATCAATATTCAGAATCAAAAACGGCAATTAATTTGATTTGTGGATGGTTGACAATCAGGTATGAGCTAGCATTTGAGTGCACATTAGAAAGAGTTTTGGAGAAATTGAACAAGCCTGTGTGATTCCACTAAAACTCAATTCTAGGAGTCATGAGGGATATAGAACAATAAATGTTATTACAGAACATTCCATAACCTTTCAGAACCCTTCCCCAAAACCTAACATTCTAAGAGTTGTACAAATACATTTGTGTTTACAGAAATACATGCTTTAAAATAGTCTATAAAAATAAGGCTGTCATATTAAATCATTGATTTATAATCTATCATATACAAAATATGATATTTAACTATTGATGTTTGGTTAAATGCTGATTAGTAGTTCCCCAAGCACGAGTTACAGATGATTATTGCTTACCAAGGCAAGTCATTTATTATGACACAGTTATTTGTTTCCTAATGTCTAATGATGGCATTGTGTTTAGCAAGATTAATAATCCTGATTTCATTTTAGGCAATAAGCACCCTTTCTGATTATATGCTGATTTCCTATCTCTCCAAAAGTGTTTTAAATGTCTGTTGTTAATCTGTCAATATCTACTGATTTGCCTTTTTTTTTTAATGCCACATCAATTCATCAATTCACTTCAAGTTCATTTGTCATACATTTTCAGTTGTTTTCCTCGTCCAGTTTTTAAATATAATATTTAATGTTTCAAAATCCACTTTTATATTTGGATTTATAAAGGTTAAGAAGGCAAAATTTCATCCTGGATTACTTTTTGATCTTCTGTTATAGTATCATTAATCTTGAGATTGTTTATTTTTATTTCTTTATTAAAGCTGAATAACTGTGTATCAGTGATAAACTTAATTTCTTATTTTTCAATCCACCTGGCTCTTGAACAGATAGAAGCTCCACATACTTTTTCTATAACCCTTCTAATTGAGACTACAATTATTCATGCAGGGTTTTTGGTTATAATTGTGAATTAAGTATCAATACATGAATTTTCTCATGAAGTTGCTTTTGTTTTTGTTTCATCATCAATGAGAAGAATTGACTTGTTTCGATGGCTATTCTTTAACCTTACATTTAAAGCAGTTCCATTGATTCATGTTAGACATCTAGTTTTACAATCTCCTCAATGAGAGTCGTCACCTTGTGATTGTAACATTCTTTAATAAAGTCATCATTGAACTATTATAATATTAGGAGAGGTTTGATGTTTAGAGTCTCAAACATCGTACATTTCCTGAAGGCTTACACCTATACACTTTGGGTTTGATATCCCTCAGTAGTCAATCGCACTTGTTATTATACACAAATGTAATATACTATCATTATACACAGAATATGAACTTCTTTGAGGTTTTCGGTCTAACCATAAATCAGGGGATATATTAAACTCTCCCCCCATAATCACATTTTCTGATTTATAGATTATTTTGCATTCGTTCACCAGATGACCAAATTCCTCAAGCATTTCTCCATGAGCCACTTTATTATAACCAAAAATGCATAGTAAAATGTAGCATATGTCTTTACAGAGCCTGCAAACCTAAACCTTTAATAATACCATCATTCCAGACAAACGTGAAAATCAATGTGCAAAATAGGCAGAATTTCTCAAAACAAAACATGTCTCCTGTTAGAAAACACAATTTACTTTTTGTTTCGCGCAAAATAATAATTGTAAAAATGGTTATGCTTATCACTATTTTTCAACCCGTAACATTCGGAGATTAAAAAGAAATAGCTATAGATTAATAGTGTAACCGTTCAACTTCGTTCTGTTATACAGGACTGAGCATATTGTTCTCTATAACCTAATATAAAAACCAGACCAACTTATTGCATATGACCTGTAGTTTACTAACTTTTCTTAACATCTGTATAAGATTATTTTCACCTTTTATATGCCTGAATGTTAGCTTACTGGGATCACCACCATCAATTAAAGATCAACTCTTTCAGTCCATCAGTGAGTGAATAGCCTTCCTTTGTTAAGGCCCGTTTCCCATTTTTTTCTGTCTTCTTACATTTGTGGCCACTGCTTAGCACAAGCTTTGCAATCTTCTGTAAATGGTCCAACTGAGGAGGGAGGGGGCTATAGAGCAGGTGACGGTGGGAGAAACCAGGGAGGAGCTAGGAGCAGAGGAGCAGGAGGAGCCAGATGGGGAACCCAGCCAGGAGGGAGGGGAATCTGGAGCAGGTGAGGGTGGGAGAAACCAGGCAGGAGCAGGAGGAGCCAGATGGGGAACCCAGCCAGGAGGGAGGGGGCTCTGGAGCAGGTGAGGGTGGGAGGAGCCAGGAGCAGAGGAGCAGGAGGAGCCAGATGGGGAACCCAGCCAGGAGGGAGGGGGCTCTGGAGCAGGTGAGGGTGGGAGGAGCCAGGAGCAGGAGGAGCCAGATGGGGAACCCAGCCAGGAGGGAGGGGGCTCTGGAGCAGGTGAGGGTGGGAGGAGCCAGGAGCAGAGGAGCAGGAGGAGCCAGATGGGGAACCCAGCCAGGAGGGAGGGGGCTCTGGAGCAGGTGAGGGTGGGAGGAGGAGCAGAGGAGCAGGAGGAGCCAGATGGGGAACCCAGCCAGGAGGGAGGGGGCTCTGGAGCAGGTGAGGGTGGGAGGAGCCAGGAGCAGAGGAGCAGGAGGAGCCAGATGGGGAACCCAGCCAGGAGGGAGGGGGCTCTGGAGCAGGTGAGGGTGGGAGGAGCCAGGAGCAGAGGAGCAGGAGGAGCCAGATGGGGAACCCAGCCAGGAGGGAGGGGCTCTGGAGCAGGTGAGGGTGGGAGGAGCCAGGAGCAGAGGATCAGGAGGACCAGATGGGGAACCCAGCCAGGAGGAGGGGCTCTGGAGCAGGTGAGGGTGGGAGGAGCCAGGAGCAGAGGAGCAGGAAGAGCCAGATGGGGAACCCAGCCAGGTAGGGAGGGGGCTCTGGAGCAGGTGAGGGTGGGAGGAGCCAGGAGCAGGAGGAGCCAGATGGGGAACCCAGCCAGGAGGGAGGGGCTCTGGAGCAGGTGAGGGTGGGAGGAGCCAGGAGCAGAGGAGCAGGAGGAAGTATGTTATCAAATATGGTGGCAGCTCAATGAAATCAACAGATTTTAGCCTAAAACCTTTCCATTTTATTCCAGAGTTATGCCTTAGGGACAAACTACAAGAAGCAAAACACATGTAAAATCACTTTACAACTTAAAATATGAAACTTTACAGATATTCCTAGATATTTCTACTTTTTTGTATTTTTATCTGATTGATAAATGTAGTCAGACATAGTCAGATTGATTCTTATCTGATATTAAAAGATGAGTTTCTCACTTGAGTAAAATTGGTTGTTATATGCCATCACATGCTCAGGTACTTCTCTTTGATTTAGGTCTAGGTCCCTTGGTTTAGGTCTAATTCATTTAGGTTTAATTATTCATAAAATTATACTAAATACTTCATGTATGACAGTTCCTTTCAATTCAACTTCACAAATATTTGACCCTTAGCCAAAGAAGCGAAATGATGAGTGAAGTGAATGAGAGCTGCCCTATGGATATGTCACCATGGAGACTAATATGGTTTGGGTATAAACAAGTCTAATGCCAAGCAACCCCCTCAGTTATGAACACTGTGTCTCATTAAATCCATAGCCATTGAGTGGCTAAGCATTGTACATTCTGGTTGTTTGCATGTTACAAACAGTTTAAGTATTGTTTTGGTCCTTCAAATTATATGAAAACAGAATTATAATAGGATTAGAAAAAGTGAAATTGTCATTGCATCCAAATATCACAAAAATAACAACTGCCATATCACACTGGTTAGACATTTCACAGTTTATCAGGTTATCTTGAGCTACAGAAAACAACCAAAGCAAAGAACAAAATATTATCCTTGAACTTGGACAATTGTGAATCGTCTCTCTCTTTCCTGAAATAGGTTACTGTATGAGTTTATGTAATTTGTCTAATAACAGTGCCTAATGTCCAATTCAAAACCGGATTGATGCAATGTCCACCACATTTCCAAATTAAGCGCTATGTTTAGCAGTGTTTTGTCATCGATATAATATTGATGGAAATTGTATTTGGTCTTATTGCACATATTCTAAAGATCCAAAACTGTAATAATATTTTCACAAACCTAAGACCTCGGCACAGTACCACCAAGTAGCACACCAACAAAGCAACAAAATGTTAATGTGTACACAAGATGCTTCATTTCATGGTAAAATTTACATCACAACTGTGGACCAATCAACAAATTGCCCAGTTCCAAAACTAAATGGTGACCAGCATCTAATAAAATGTCTCCTGGCTGACATGTATGTTCTCAAAACCCATTTCTATAAGCAGATATATGAAGTGGATCGTAATGAGACAAGCTGTAGGGACATAGAAGATCATAAAAGGTCATTAATCTGCTTAGCTAATTTGAACAGTATGAATATCTGTTCAGTTTGAACTCATGTGTATACGTACAAAAGTATGCTTAAATACAACAAATGAAAGAGGATAAAAGGTCAACCCATATTTAATAACGTGCTTCACACCTCCTTCTCTGTTAAGCCAATTTTGAACATTGTGTTTTTTGGTAAAATTGTGCAACTAAGATAGAAACATTAACCATTTTTTTCTAACTGAAAAGGGACTATGGGCTTATTTCAATGCTGTATGTTACTCCAGTGAACTGCCTTGATCATGGGTTGCAGTAGCAGAATCTAGTTGCAAAAGCTTGGTAAGATGGTGACACCTAGAGTTCAAAGTTGAAAATGCAAGCAAAGTTGTGTGCTCCTTCCCCATCACTAGCATTAGCAAGCTAAATTGCTTTGTCTCGATGTCTGTGTCTTACAGTTTATCCCCTTGACCAATGCTTGACACCATTAGCCCCTGCTGGTAGGAGGATATGTGATTTTCCTGTAGCCATAGTCATTAGTCACAGGGCCTGTCCCAATACACACACACATGTGCAAAACTGGCCCAGGCATGAAAAATGCCAATACTCAGTAGATTTAGCTCACACTAAATCCATACCAACATAACACCGCTTCAGAACGGGTTGTTATATCCCGTTATTCATCACTTTCAGGAGCAAGGAAAACATTTCAGGAAAACTGTTCCATCCAGATTTTCAGAATGCCACAGGCATTCAAAATCCTTTCTGGAATTTCTGAAATGTGAATTGTGAAAGAAAATTCCAAGTTCCAAAGCTCACACCCAAAGATTTGTATCTGTACACACAGAGGGCTGCACAGGCCAAGCGAGTGGAGAATAAATCACTAAAGATTTTCACTGTTTGGTACATAATCTCAATATACTGTGCTATATCTGTTTGCTGTCACCTGAAGAATTGTTGTAAGGGTACTGAGGTCCATTCAGAAGAATTTCTGCTTTTCAATAAATCAGATCAAATTGTTTAGTCGAGACAGGCAGTTTACAAGGTCAATGAGTCCACAAATGAAGACAGCATTTGATGTGGTAAAGCCATGATTACTGAGGCAAGGCACACCAGGAAGCACTTTATCCCTGGAGACACACATCAAATGGCTTGACCATGTTATCTGATCTTAAAACAGCATCATCTCTTCATGCTTCTCATCTTTTATATTTGAACAATCAAATAAAAACGGATGGCAGATCAGATTTTATGGGAGGGGAAACTTTCTTTTCAAAGGCCTGGCTCAGAATGAGTTTAAGAGAAAAATCATTTATGTGTTCCAATGCCCATGGGTCTAAAGTAAGCACCTCAAATTGTTTATTTTAGTGAAATAGTTGGAAGGTTGTCTTCAAAATTGTCATTGGACTTACTGTACATAATTAAGAAAAGACTGGCATACCCAACCACTGCAAATTTGATATGAAGTCTTCTCACTTCTCGGAGTTAACTATTACGGTTACAGTTATCTACATTTTGTGGAAAATACATTTAAAAGTTTACTTTGGTGATGGTGGCTGGCACAGCTGCTAGTTGAGACAGTAGCTGAGGCGATGGCTAAATGTCACTGCCTCAGAATCTTTCTCCTTCAGTCTATTTTCAAGAAGTCGAATCTGCTCGCCATTGAGATACGCTCTTTCCAGTGGACAATGCTTATCTTGGCTCTTCCTTGCAGAATTTCAGTGAGGACAAAGCATCTTTGATCATGGCATTGCATGAAAGCTTTCCCTGCGCAGAACCCAGTGAGTTCCCAGATGGACAGATTCTTGACTTCTTTGGTCGTTTGTGGTTTTTGGTCAGAGAAACCAATCATTTGCATTCCTGACTATATTTTGTTTTACAAATGGTTTTACACTCTGTGCACTAAAACACAATTTTACATTGCTCCTTTAGGTTAGACTTATTTTATTTTAGCCTACTGTAATTTGTCTGTGTGCACTGTATTATTCATACACTTTATTACCTGCATAACAACATATTGTCGCGTGTTTATTGCCTTCAGGTTTCATCAGTCAAAATGTTTCTGCTTTTTATTCAGCTTAGCTACAGCGACAGTTGGGAGCCTTTAAGTTATTACTTCTATGAGTCTGTTTTGGATTTATGCATGAGAGTATCCTCCAGCTTTAAGTATAAATGAAATATAGGGTGAGTTTATTGCCTTCAGGTTTCATCGGTCAAAATGTTTCTGCTTTTTGAATTTGAACTTACTTCACAACCATTAAAGAAGTATGTTCTATATAGTATTAATTTGGCAAGTATGTATGAAATTCCTCCAGCTGTGGGTTAAATCACAATATGATCTGAACCAGTCAGTTAAATAGGTAGCACGTTTGAATTTGAACTTTCACAACATGGCCTCATGGGATAGAAAAGTGTCCATTGACTGCATATGTGAGAATCCTGACGGAAGGTCATCCAGCTATTTTCTTCTACAACCCGAATTTCGGAAATGTTGGGAAATGTTGGGACGTTTTGTAAATTTGAATAAAATGAAAACTAAAGGACTTTCAAATCACATGAGCCAATATTTTATTTACAATATAACATAGAGAACATACCAAATGTTTAAACTGAGAAATGTACACTTTTATTCACTAAATGAGCTTATTTCTAATTTGCAGGTATCAAAAAAAAGTTGGCACGGGGGCAACAAAGGGCTTAAAATGCAAGACATTTTGAAAAAAAGAACATCTAGCAATTAATTAAGATAATTGACATCAGGTCTGTAACATGATTAGCTATAAAAGGATGTCTTAGAGAGGCAGAGTCTCTCAGAATTAAAGATGGGCAGATGCTCTCTGATCTGTGAAAGTGCGTAAAAAAGTTGTGGAATACTTTAAAAACAACGTTCCTTAACATCAAATTGCAAAGGCTTTGCAAATATCATCATCTACAGTGCATAACATCATCAAAAGTTTGAGATAAACTGGAGAAATCTCTGTGCATAAGGGACAAGGCCGAAGACCTTTGTTGCCTGTCCATGGTCTTCGGGCCCTCAGACGACACTCATTGGCATGATTCTGTCATTGACATTACTAAATGGGCCCAGAAATACTTCAAGAAACCACTGTCAGAAAACACAATCTGCGTACCATCTAAAAGAAAGTTGAGCTTTCCTGTAGCTCAACTAGTAGAGCATGGCGCTAGCAACGCCAAGATCATGGGTTCGTTTCCCAGGGAAAGCAAGAGCTGATCAAATGTAAATTGTTATAGTGTAACTTGAATGCACTGTAAGTCGCTTTGGATAAAAGTGTTTTGCTAAATGCATAAATGTACAGATGCCAACTAAAGCTCTATCATTAATACGTGGAACACACAACACTATTATACATTTATTTATTCACCACACATACTTATTTTTTCATTTCAAATTTGCACGTCAGACCTCACACATGATTGTCTGTATTGTATTTTGTGTTTTTGCCATTTTGTACATTGCCTATTTGTATATTTGTATATTGTTCTTTTGTTGTCTGTGTCCTGTCCTGTCACTGTCATTCTGTTGCACTGTGGAACTTCTGTCACTATAACAAATTCCTCGTATGTGTAAACATACCTGGCAATAAAGCTCATTCTGATTCTGATTCTGATCATGCAAAAAGGAAGTCATATGTGAACGTGGTCCAGAAGCGCCGTCATGTCCTGTGGACCAAGTCTCATTTAAAATGTACTGTTTCAAAGTGGAAAAGTGTTCTTTGGTCAGATGAGTCAAAATGTGACATTCTTTATTTACAATCACGGACGCCGTGTCCTCCGGGCAAATGTTTAGGAGGGAGACCTTCGTGTCATCAGCATTCAGTTCAAAAGCCAGCATCTCTGATGGTATGGGGTGCATCAACAATCATTGATATGGGCAGCTTGCATGTTTTGGAAGGCACTAGGAATGCTGAAAGGTATATAAAGGTTTAGAGCAACATATGCCCTCCAGAGGACATCTATTTCAGGGAATGCCTTAATTGACATCAGGTGTAACAATGCAAAACCACATTGTGGCTATAAAAGGATGTCTGCAGAGGCAGAGTCTCTCAGAATTAAAGATGGGCAGATGCTCTCTGAGTGAAAGTGCGTAAAAGTTGTGGAATACAGAAAACAACGTTCCTTAACATCAAATTGCAAAGGATTGCAAATATCATCATCTACAGTGCATAAGCATGGTCTGTGAGAGGTTTAGACAACTGGAGAAAATGCAGAGAGTGACAAGGAGACAACCGAGAGTTGATGTCCATGGTCTTCGGCCTCAGAGTGCGCACCTGTTTAAGTTTATCTGTTTAAATAACATCACCGAATACTTCACGAGCCAACCCTGTCCGCTTCCTTCCCTTACGAACTTTGTTACACTGGTGGCGAAACCCGCCGATCATGGGAACGCCAATGCCATCATGTCTCAAGAGCTGATCGCCATTTGCGGAAGTCATCCAGTCGCTGAATGCACCAGGAAGTCACCATAAAAGTGCTGCTAAATGCATAAAGGCGGACCAGAAAGGAGATTCTGTGCCCTTGTCCAGAACCAGCGGAGGACACATTATACTGGATGGACCAGGAGGTTCACCACACATACCCGCCCCCATGCCAGACCTCACATGATTGTCTGTATTGTATTTTGTGTTTTGCCTGTTTTTACATTGCCGCAGAGGCATGTGGGTATATTGGCCCCAGTTGTCTATGTCCTGTCCTGTCATCCCCCTGCTAACCGGGAGGCGTTGGCACTGTGGAACTTCTGTCACTAGTTCAGAACCTCCTGGTGTACATACCTTAAAGCTCATTCTGATTCTGATTCTGATCATGCAGGAAGACATATCGCTGGAGCTGGGGAGAACGGCCGCCCTTCGTCCTGTGGACCAAGTCTCAGATGGCTGTTGGCGTGAAAAGTGTTCTTTGGGCGATGAGTCCAAATTTGACATTCTTGTGGAAATCACGGATGCCGTGTCCGGAGACCTTCCAGTGTCAGCATTCAGTTCAAAGCCCATCTCAGATGGGGTCCAGTAACCGATATGGGCGCTGGACCTGGCCATCCAACTCACCGAGGACCAGATGGTGGCGTATATAAAGGTTTGAGCACATATGCCCTCCGAGGACATCTCTCTCCCTTGTGTATTTTTTCTCCCACATACTGCAGCTGCCTGGCTTAGTAGAAGAGTCTGGTGCTGAATTGGCCCAGCCCTGCAGTCCAGATCTTTCATCTATAGAGAATAGCGTGCATCATTACTGTCAAAGATGACCACAAACTCTTCAGCAGCTGGAAACCTCCATCAGGCACTAGGGTGGCGGGACAAAATTTCAACAACAAACCCCTTATGACCCGATGCCACTTTATCGATAAACTGTGGCTTGAAAAGACACTGGTCCACCATGGCAAACAGGCCGCCCGATCAGGCTATTTTGAGACAGATACCTGTTGAGTATTAAATTTAAAATTGGGCTAATTTTGCACATAACATTTTAAAATTTCTCAGTTTAAACATTTGTTAGTTCTAGCCTCAATTGTGAATAAAATATTGGCTTATGTGATTTGAAATTATTTTAGTTTTCAGGGACGGAATATCCATGAGTGCATTTAGCCATCCAATTTCTGGACAAAGCATAAGGTGGAGGTGGCAGTTAACCCCACCTGAATTTGGACATACTACTTTTGCATACTGTGTTTAGCCAATTGGTCCTCATTTAAAGTTTTATTGGGAGTTTTGTGCAGCGGATGTCTCCTGGGGAATCAAAGCCGGGAGGGAGGCGGTCGTGAAACGCTTGGGGAGGCTGAGCCTGGTTCGCTGAGGCGGTACCAGGGCTCGGTTGAGTGGCTAATCCTTCACTGAGCACATGATTTCCCCTGGAGCAGTCTCAGGACATACCCTGAGAAATGCGTTCGAGCAGGTCCTTTAGCCATTGGGCCAATTTTCCCTATAGAATGAGTGAATTAATGAATTAATACATTTATATATTTATATTATATATAGTATGTTCATCTTTATTAGTCACTGTAGGCTACTATGGTCTTTATGGCGGGCATTCACGAAATGTCAGCCCAGCTGGTGTTTAAATTATTTACTTTCTGCTAGGAAGGAATATTTTGTTTCCTATTTGTAGTCTGCATTTTCGTTGGTTTATTGTTTTGATTGCACTTACTGGTAATTATAATCATTTGCGCCTCCATTGCTCCTTGGGCAAGGTGTTAGTTTGCCTTGAGCTATTAGCACTATTAGCACTCTGTTAGGCTTATTGGCTGGGCTAATCAGAAGCCGTTCACAGCTGTTTTCACTCTATTCTCTTAATTAGACTGTGTATTTATTTGATGTCCCAGCGCTGACGCAGAAGGTATAGGTATACATTTTTCCCCCCCTTCCCTCACACACTCTCCTTTGCTATCCTCTGTCCTTCCACCTCTATCATGTGTTTCAAAACCATTCCGGTTGTCTCTCGACCACGCTCTAACATCACACGCAGACGGCAAAGTAATCCTGCTAACCTGCACCACATCTCTACATCTTCTACTACACCTCTTTCTTTCTCTATGGCTCTCTGGAATTGTCAGTCAGCTGTCAACAAAGCAGACTTCATTTCCGCTTTTTCTTTACAATCCACTCTCAGCATCTTGGGCTTGACTGAGACCTGGATTCGTCCAGAAGACTCAGCAACTCCAGCTGCCCTCTCTAACAATTTCTCTTTCTCTCACACCCCACGTCAGGTTGGCGGGGTGGGGCACTGGTCTGCTCATTTCAAATAATTGGAAATACTCAACCCACTCGCCCCTATGCAATTACAACTCATTTGAATCTCATGCGATTACTGTAATGGCTCCTATAAAACTCCAGATTGTGGTAATCTACCGTCCCCCTGGCCAAATTCTAGCCCCCTTCCTTGAGGAGCTGGATGGGTTGCTGTCCTCTTTCATGGAGGATGGAACTCCACTCTTAGTTTTTGGCGATTTCAACATTCATCTAGAAAAGCCTTATGCTACAGACTTTCATTCGCTCTTAGCTTCATTTGATCTCAAACGCCTTACCACTACTATCACTCACAAATCAGGCAACCAACTTGATTTAATTTACACACGCGATTGTACTGCAGATAACATTCTGGTACAACCACTACATATCTCTGACCATTTCTTCATTAAATTCACATTACACTTTGCTACCCGGGTGCCACCAACCCCTTACGGTTACTTTTAGACGAAACCTACGCTCACTTTCTCCCTCACATCTTTCCTCTGTAGTATCCTCTCTCTTCCCTCACCTACACATTTCTCATCTTTAGATGTGAATGCTGCTACTGATACTTTATGCTCTACTTTAACCACTTGTCTAGATGACATTTGTCCTCTCTCCTCCAGGCCAGCACGGACTGCCCCTTCTAACCCCTGGTTATCTGATGTTCTTCATGAACATCGGACCAGACTCAAGCGGCAGAGAGAAATGGCGAAAATCAAACGAGCCGTCGGACCTGAGTATGTATCAATCGTTTCTTTCATCTTTCTCTGCTGAAGTCCACACTGCCAAATCGTCACATTTCCATAACAAGATCAACAATGCTCCAGATATCGTAATCTCTTCAGAACATTTAATTCTCTCCTCTGTCCCCTTCACCACCTCCCACCACGTCTATAACAGCTGATGACTTTGCAACTTTTTGACAAACAAAACTAAAACAATCAGTAGTCAGTTTTCACCTCCACTCACACAGGACCCCAACCAACTAGAACCACTGCTCAAACTCCCATCTTCTCCTTCTGTCCCCTCACTGAGGCGGAAGTATCCAAACTTCTCCTCTCCAGCCATCCTACAACATGTTATCTAGATCCTATCCCCTCACACCTTCTCCAAGCTATCTCTCCCACACTCTTACCAGCACTCACACACATCATCAACACATCTCTCCTCACAGGCATCTTCCCACTGCATTCAAGCAGGCTCGGGTAACCCCACTGCTCAAAAACCTACATTAAACACTTCTCTTTAGAAAACTACAGACCTGTCTCTCTCCTTCCATTCATTTTCCAAAACACTCGAACGAGTTGTCTTCAACCAGGTCTCATTGTTTCTTTCACAGAACAACAAACTGGACTCTAAACAGTCAGGTTTCAGGAGTGGCCATTCAACTGAGACTGCGCTACTCTCGGTCACTGAAGCCCTCGGTGCAAAAGCCGATTCAAATCATCAGTCCTCATTCTGCTGGATCTGTCTGCCGCTTTTGACACTGTCAATCATCAGATCCTCCTGTTCACCCTCTCATCACTGGATATCACTGGGATTCCACTTCACTGGTTTGAATCCTATCTCACTGTTCGGTCTTTCAGGGTGGCCTGGGGAGGGGAGGTATCCAAAGCACATAAATTGGTCACTGGGGTTCTCCAGGGATCGGTTCTTGGACCCCTCCTCTTCTCCACATACACTACATCACTGGCTCCCATCATACAGGCACATGGCTTCTCCTACCATTTCTATGCTGATGACACACAGCTCTATCTCTCATTTCGACCAGATGATCCAACAGTAGCTGCACGGATCTCAGGCTGCCTGGCGGACATCTCGGCATGGATGAAAGAACACCATCTACAGCTCAACCTGGCAAAGACTGAGCTTCAGAAAGACTGATGTTCAGTCATCTCGTTTAAGGGTTGGATCCAGACTGAAGCTTGTGTAATTCCTAGTTACCACGGGATGTTAAATAAAGACAATTAGCGTAGCAGTCGTTCCATCCAGGAACAACCCTGGATGAAATTATCAGTTCAACCCAAGCTAAAGCAAAATAATGTGCGTTTGATCAGATATACCTGCAGTACAACATTATGAGATGCATTATATGTATGCTTGTCTAAAGAGATGTGTCTTTAATCTAGATTAAAATAGAGAGAGTGTGTCTGAACCCCGAACGTTATCAGGAAGGCTATTCCAGAGTTTGGGAGCCAAATATGAAAAAGTTCTACCTCCTTTAGTGGACTTTGCTATCCTAGGTACTACCAAGAGTCCAGAGTTTTGTGACTTTAGGGAGCGGGTTGGATTGTAGCGTGATAGAAGATTAGTTAGGTACGCAGGAGTTATATCATTTATAGGCAAGTAATAATATTTTGTAACTGATACGGAACTTAATAGGTAGCAAGTGCAGAGACTGTAAAATTGGAGTAATATGATCATATTTTATTGACATGGTAAGGACTCTAGCCGCAGCATTTTGTACTATCTGTAGCTTGTTTATTGAAGATGCAGGACAACCACCTAGCAGTGCATTACAATAGTCCAGTCTAGAGGTCATGAATGCATGAACTAACTTTTCTGGCATTTAACAAAAATTTTAAAACAGTCAATTAAATACATTCTTATCATTAATTAATACTATAAATAAGTTTTCCTTATGTGGCCATGTTACACAGCCACTTGTCACCGAAAATTTGACTTGGTTTCTCGATCCATCGGATGTCACCTGGGCCTCATAAACTCCAAGTTTCATCTCCAGGTTTCCACGTTGGCTCCTCCCTCGATAAGTTCTGCCATGGGTCATCTCCCTCATGGCTATCTCCTGGGTCTCGCTAAATCTCATTGGCCATCCAAACCTTCATGGGTCCTTCCACCATCCACTTCTCAGTGGCTTCTCCCACTGTCATTGCCTCAATGGGTCCTTCCTTCACTAACTCCTCATTGGATTCTCTGGTCTCCTGTCCTATCCACTCATCCACCTCTGGATCCACCTTCTCAGACAGTTTATGGTGCAATAACAATGCCAGAGGGAGGCATTATGTCACAGTTATGTTCTGTTTCTTTGTGTTTTGGTTCTGTCTTAATGTTTGACCGAGTTTCTTAGTCTGTTTTACTATATTCACCTATGTCCTCATTAAATCAGTAGTTATTTATACTTATTATTCTTATTTATACACCCTGTTTAGTTAATTTTCTTTGAGACATTTATGTAGCACTTTATTATGTACTACTGTACACCAAAAGCACTGTACAATCATAGAAAAGGTATCTCTCACAGTACATCAGCACCAGTGCACTTACCACACACCAGCTACAGGTGGAGAGGAGAGAGAGATACAGCCAATTCAGTGAATGGGTATTATTTTTAGGAGGCTAACATTGATAAGGGCCAGTGGAGGGAATTTGGCCAGGATGCTAGGGTTACAGCTCTTTATGAGATTTTAATGACCACAGAGAGTCAGGACCTCATTCAAAGTATACGTAGAGACCCTGTCACTATACTGGGGTATCAGGACCCACACAGACCTCAGGGTAAGCCCCCTGCTGGTCTTACTAACACCTCTTCCAGCAGCAACCTAGTTTTCCCGGAAGATTTCTCATCCAGGCACTGACCAGACTCAACCCTGCTTAGCTTCAGTGGGCAACCGGTCTTGAGCTATATGGCTTGAGGCCATTTGTGTTATGGTTGTGATACTTGCCTGCTTATATTTGGATCTACCTGTTGATATTATTAAATCTTATTTTGGAAACTTTACCTTCATCATCATCTCTACATCCCTTTTGTGATAACTGGGGCCTGTATACTAATGAGTGTCAATTAAGTGTAAATGAATGTGAATAAATAGGTCTAAGTCATTTCACAGTGACCATACTGACAAATCCTCAGGTGGCCATTTTAGTCATATAGCTCCAATCTACCATAGAAATCTCATTTATCTTCCTTATCCATCATTCACCTGCCATGCTTACTCACAGGCACTGGAGCTCTACATATAATAACCTGTCTTGTAAATGTCATGTGATTATTTACTCTGGATGAAAAGGAATATTCAGGGAAGGACAACACTGATTATACCACAGGAATATTGATTTTACTATCCTAAAATGTAATGTTAAAAATAAACTTTCCATGCATTTTGTACTACAAATGTTGTCACCTCTCAACAAAAGATCAACTGAGGATCTTGGCATTAGTAATTCATCTGAGATGATGAGTGCACTTTTGATTTTTTTCTTAAGTTTTAATTTACAGCTAATGATTCTGACAAAAGCAGCAACAAGCTAGACAATATGGTTTTACTGAGGAAAAAAAGCGTACATTTTAAAAGTAAAAGCAACATGAAGTATGGCATATTTCAGAGGCAGATTACAAAAGACAAGATGAAATTGTGTCAATATTAGAACACATCAGTTTCTCATTTTAAACTGTGACATTTTAAAGCAATTATAAACAAGTGTAAAAATGCACTTTCTTCTGTCAAAAACCCTCTTCATGAGTATGTGCAGCTTTAACGGCGCTCACATGTGCACTACAACCAATGCATACATGTGCATTTGATTGTTTTTGATTTCCTTGTAAGCTGATCTTTATTTTCTACAAGAACGTTCACTTTCAGTTATCCATGCTTTACTTCATTCATCTGAAAATAAACGCAGTACCAGTCAAAAGTTTGGACACACCTACTCATTCTTTACTATAATCTAAAATCAAACCCAAGTATGGGAGTTATGTAGTGACCAAAAACTGTTGTCACAACTGTTGTCTCGATTCCAGCTCTGCACACTATGTTCATTTTTATACTAAGGGAGTTCTCATGTGCTGGACTCCTGGTGACTGCTTTTCTTTCACTATCCTTTCTAACTCAACGTTTCTTTTGATTTTTTGTTTTGTTTTGTAAATCGATTCATAGATAGGCACAATTCATTGTTGTCTATAAAACTAATTTCAAGCAGAAGCTTTTAGATCAAAAGGTTATTAAGATCATGAAAACATTTCTGTCAAGTGTGTCCATATCTACAACACTGACATTCTCACTTAAAAACAAATTAGTCTGTAAAAATTGTTCTGTAATAAGCATGTGTAATATCGCAATGGTTTGGATCGTTATAAATAATGATGAACTTACGATGGGAGTAGTAAAACTGGCACATCAAATTGATAACATCTGATTGATCTTGGAGTAAATTTGAAGCAAACAACTCTGGTTCCATGTCAAAGTTTCCCTCTCCACACAGTCAAACATACAGCAAACTATCGCCATTACTGATGGAACAACATTTTTCTCTATACATCTCATACAAAAATAAAAAATGTCATTGTTCCAATCCCTCTCTTTTTTCCTTGTTTGATTATATTGCACAGAGGTAGTGGCTATTAAGGTAAAGGGGAGGTGAGCTAAAAATTGAGATGGCATTTTCTTGTAAAAAAAAAGTATATTTTGTTGTTGTGATGTTTTGTTGTGACCAGAGGAATTGTAAAAGAACAAATTATAATACTGCAATCACATACAAAAGTAGTCCTTCATTTTGTACATTTCAAACAGTGTTAACACTTAATCATTGACTTTCTTTCTTTTTCTCAAAAAGGCAAATGGTATTTTCCATGTATGAACTGATGGACAGTCTAAACCAGGGGGTTCACCAGGGGCTCCTCGTCGCCCGGGGACAGCAGCTCCTTCTTCTCATCTGTACTGGCCAGGGAATTGCGGCTGTTGTGAGCTCCCATGTACAGAGTAGCATACACAGGATTCGTGAAGTTGG
This sequence comes from Gymnocypris eckloni scoliostomus, assembly GCA_027564155.1. Taxonomy (NCBI): domain Eukaryota; kingdom Metazoa; phylum Chordata; class Actinopteri; order Cypriniformes; family Cyprinidae; genus Gymnocypris; species Gymnocypris eckloni. The sequence continues at coordinate 26,228,026 of CM050431.1, forward strand.
TCGGCTACAAAAGAAAAAGATGGACATACATGAGATCAGACCGATTCTTTAGCTCAAAGACCGTATCCACACTCCTGACAGAAAGATTGTTCAATCTGCTGCCTTCAAAGACCCCTTGTGCTCTCTAGATGGTGGCGACTCTGAGGAAAGGAGCTGTCTATGTAGTGCTTTTTGTCTTTGCATGAAGGTAATTATTGGATTCATTTTGCCGCGATGTATTGCTACAATAATAAAAAGTATTTCTGTATTCCTAAGTGGTCCATGTAATGATTTGTAATGCAAATAGTCAATTACTGCCATTAAATGACCCAAATACACTACCGTTCAACTGTTTGGGGTTAATACAATTTAGTAATGCGCAGAAAGGACTCTCTTCTGTTCACCCAGGCTGCATGATCACAAATACAGTAAATGGGCTACATATTGATATATTTGTATGATTTCAAATAAACTGCTTTTGTAGTATATTTTAAAATGTAATATATTTCTGTGATGCAAAGTGGAATTTTCTACATCATTTCAAGTCTTCAGTGATCTTCAGAAATCATTCTAATATGCTGATTTGCTGCTCAATACACATTTCTGATTATGATCAATGTTGAAAATAGTTGTACTGCCAAATATTTTTTGTGGATTCTTTGATGAACAGAAAGTAGTGAAATAAAGCATAGACATATTTCAGAATACATGTAATTGAATGTCATCTTACCTTATCAGGATCCAGTGTGAAGTCAGCATCCAACAATTCTCCAACGTCGTCATCTTGCTCTCCTTCATAAATTTTATAAGCTGGGTTTCCAATCTCAACATTCATAGCTCCATTTGTCATCCTCTGATGCTGAAAGCCTTTGGCTCTGCAGATACACAACACAGTTTTGATTCACAGGAAATGAGCTTGAGGTCAGTATTACACCATACAAAGCAGCAGAGGGAGAAATACGGCCACGACACAGAGGGATGCCACGAACAGTCACTGGAACAACCACCATCATGAACCCAGCATTTACCAAAATACATCTTTGTGCCTGTAGGCTAAGCACAATTTTAAGTCAACCAACTTGATAAATGATTAGACAATTCTTATCCTTTATTAAGGTATAAGTACAAAACTATGTGTATAAACAAGGTTGTGCTGTATGACTAGAAGACTTTAGTTCATCTTCAAAACACAAATGAAGACATCATGTCCCTCCTTTGAAAGTCCATTTTTACCAAAACGTCAAAAACAGTTCATACTGTACAAGTTTCAGCTAAACAAATGCAGTATGTGTGTTGATCAGTTTATGTAAATACAAATCTAAATGAAATCTGTTTATCATGTCTCTTAGGAAGAGATTCTTATGGATTACTTGTACAATCTCTACGTTTGGAAGCTTAAACGTTTGATTGTGTGAGCTTTCATCAGAGGGACAGAAATATCATGTTTCAGTAAAAATATCAGCATTTTTGTTTCAACTATGAATAAAGTCTTATGGGATTAAGGGTGATTAAATGATTTTAGGTGAACTAACCCTATAATATACATTAGTTCAATTAAATTAAACTGATGTATGGTCACAGACGTATGTTTATTGACAGCTTTACATATGGTTCGTTCAGTTAAACAAAAAGTAAATATGTATATTTTTAAGGTTTTTGAAACTAAAGTGTTATGCAAATGTCAAGTCCCGTTTTATACAAAGCAGCTTTACAGTAATAAACAGGACGAACAGTGTCACACATTACTTCAACTGACAATCAGAAATATCAGTTTTAATTTAGTTCAGTTATTTAGTTAGCTATTTCAATAGTCAAGTCCAGCTAAATGCGTTTTATTAAATATGAACTGAAACGCATTGAAGTGCAGGGATGGCTCGTTTGTTATGAATAATCAGATCTTTTAATTAACATCTATCAAGTTCCCAATAACACAAGATTTGAATCAACGAGAAGTACTTTTCATTTGGGAGTAATAAATGAACTACATAATACAATAAGGGATTACCACACTGTTTAATATCTAAGGTTATTTCAATTAAATCTTAATAAACCATGTTTTATTTTCCCTTGCATTTCAAGCCAAAACGATTATATCATAATACAGGATTCAGGTCTTACTGCCCTCCCTAGTAAAACTAAATCAAATATGTAAATGAAAGGCTGATAAGACTAACACTTTCTTTTAAGGGTTAGTACACTTCCAGAATAAAACATTTCCTGGTCATTTACTCACCCCATGTCATACAAGATGTTTGTCTTTCTTTCTTCAGTCAAAAATGAATGACGTTTTTTTAAAGAAAACCTTCCAGGACTTTTCTCCATACAGTGGACTTCAATGGGGATCTTTTTCAAAGTGATGTTTATTTTTTAGAAAATGACAGATGGTTTCGCTTCATAAGACCCCTATTCCTCGGCGGGGATCATGTAGAGCCCTTTAAAGCTGCAATTTGTACCTTCAGCCCATTGTTCCCCATTGAAGCCCATATGAAGAAAAAATCTGGAATGTTTTACTTAAAAACCTTAATTTTATTCGACTGAAGAAAGAAAGACATGAACATCTTGGATGACATGGGGGTGAATAAATTATCGGGAAACGTTTATTCTGGAAGTGAACGGATCCTTAAAGTGAAGTCCATCAAATGGCCACATTATCTTGATAAACACTGGGTTTTGAACATGGCATATGTTCAACAGATGCAGTCCTGCTGAGGACCAATCATAGATAAACATATGGTACTACAGCGGACCGGTATGACTCTGTTGAAAACAATACGACAGGTTCTCACGGTCTAACACAATTGGATCTATTTCTTTGTTCCCGGTAACAGATTACCACCTTCTCATCTGAACAAGGCACAAACCACTTGTAGGGTTTAGTCAGATGGTTTGACAGAGGTATGACAGAAAGAGATCGGGAGAGACCATGAAGACAACAAGAACACTTGCACCACAATTCTCCAAACCAGCAAGAAATATGGACAGAATGGGAGAGAGACAAAATAAAGACACAATGGACAAAGGCCGTTACCGCGGTCGTTTGGAGCGGGATTTGCCAAGCCTACGGAAAAGAGCAGATGCGGTTTACCAAGAAAGAAGGAGAGAGAAAAGAGGTGTTTTGGGATGGGAAGTTGCTTATATTTCAAATTCTGAACAGTACAACACTTTAGAGAGAAGTACAGCATTACAATTGTATATAAATACTCACCCTCTCATTCTTTTTCTGTACCATAATACTGCTCCTCCAATCAGCAACACCAGCAGTATCAGTAAAACCAATGGAATAACTATTGAAGCTGTTCCTAACAGAAACAGATGTTACTATAACAAGTATTATAAAGACTTCGGGGAATATAGCTGTAAAATAAAAAAATGACTTACGGCCACTGGATTCAGAATTGACATCGGGAGCAGGATTCTCACAGCGATGGCCCTCCCATCCCAGAGGACATCTACATGAAGAAATTGGAGGATGAAATGGCAGGATATAATGTGGTCACCACACCAAGCTTTTTAACCCACCTAAAGGCATCAACTATGTGAGTTATGACTGGTGAGCTGGAAAAGAATAAGGGCCTTAGTTTCGACCCTTGTGGTACCCCAGTGGTAAAGGTGCATATGTTAAGCAATAAGAACCTGTCCAGTTTACAAGATGAAACATGTTGTACAGGTAGCATACAAACCACTTAAACACTAACAGAGAATACTCGTCTCTGCTGGTCTAGAAGTCAAAACTCTGTGATTGATAGTGTCAGACAGACTGATGCATAGAAATAGCATACATTATTTTAGCAGTTTTGCTACAACATTCTAGCCAATGATTTGCTACGCAAACTTGATTGAAGAATGGAAAGCAGCCTCAACAAAATGACTAGTTTTGTAGTCTGACTGAGAGAGGGCAAGCAGCACAGCTTTAGTCCCGATTGGAAGAAATATTTCATAGGTTTCATATATCAAAAGTCTGGAAATTGGTTTTCTTGTTGGAGTATTGGGATTATGCATGCTATCTTCATCTGAATGAACCGAGTAGATTGAAAATCATTTGGTGGTGAGTGTTAGAGCACATGATTGCGTGTTCAAGTGGTACTACTGAATATGTTTAGGTTATGACTTGCAGCACTGTTACCATTAACTAAAACTATACAAAATTGTTTTCAGTAACTAAAATAAAGCTGATACAAATAAAATATATATATTAGAAGAAAACTTAAACTTGAAAAAATAAAATGAACTTTTTAAAGAGTTTAACTTACTAAAATTACTAAAACTAAAATAAAAATACAGGCAAACTAGTAATAATAATATATAAATATTACTAAAATAACACTGCTTACTTGCACTGTGGGAGGTTTGTGGCACTAAGAGAGCATTGTCCGTTAGCACAGTATCCTTCACATGTATAACAGCTTGGCTGGATTCTGCCACTTTTACACCTATAACACACAGTGAACATATATACATCAGTACTATAAGAAACACAATACAATACAAACAAACAAGCAAACAAGAAAACAAAAAATGAGTCAGTGCCGACAGCCTTGTGGGCAGCGCTGACATACAGTGCTGTTGCGCTACGGGCGTCCCAAGTTTGAATCCCCAACCTTTCCCGATCCCGCCCCCCCTCTTTCTCTACCATGTCGCTTCCTTTCAACTCTGATCTGTCCTATCATAATAAAGTGAAAAACACCAAAAAAAAAAAAAACGTATGACCATTTAAGTTGCCAACCATCAAGGTGCGTCTCAGGAGAGAACAACACTGCTGCAGTGCAAAAACGGGTGTTGTTTTTAACCACTGTGAAATGCCATTGTCTCAATATGGCAGGAGAGGGTTTGAAAAGTAAGAGGATAACGTAAGCGCCTGATGTTCCAGTGGTAACTCAGTTGTCCAAGCATCAAATTGATTTCAACAAAAGATGCAACTGAACAGTAAAGCCTTGTCACAGGTGCTGTGAGCGAAAATATGTAAGATGCCCTTCTGGGCATGTACAGTGTATTATATAGGGAATTAATGGGTCTAATTTTATTTTATTAGTTGCGGAAAGAAAAATCCACATTGGCGAAGTCACGCAGTCCTTGACGGACAGATCGTTAACCCTTTACGATTCCTGTAAAATCTGCCTAAAACGCCTAAAAAGGCATACCCAAAGTAAATTGCATGCTGTTCTTGGGCCATTTGGATGATATGCATGGTGTTGGTCTCCTTTGAAAGGTGACACTCTGAGGTTTGTTTCTCAATAGTCAGAATCACTGTAAGTCTTACTGATATTGAGTAATAGCACTTTGAATACACTAAAAAAGAAAAAATAATTCCGCCTGCATTTTTTTTGTAAATAGAAGCCTGCAGATGACTATAGCTGGGAGGTATGAACTGGAAAATACATTGGGATCACAGAATGAAGCCTTACCAAGCCAAATTTACCATTTGATAAACATTATATTAGAAAATTAGTGTTTTACACATGTTTATCTAATTTTATGTCTAGGCGCTTCCAAAAAAAATACACTTGGGAGACTCCAAATGACCCTTTGTAACCAACGACACATACAATGCTGTAATTCTTGAATGCTTTAATGTACAGTCATCATTTTGGGCTCTAATGAAAGGTTACACTCAGAGCTATTCAATTGCTCATCCAGATTCACTGTCAATAATTGCTGACACATAGTAACTGAAGCATAAACACATTATAGTGACATTTATTTATAGAATCCAAAATGTGTACACTTTTAAAATTACATATATATTTATAATTTATAATCTAAATACATTTTTTTCCTATATTTCTATTTCTGTACACAGTACATTATTTAATTTGTGTTTTTTTTCTTATATTGGTGTTATATTGCATCCCTACTGTGTTATTCCTATGTATGTCTGTACTATCATGCATGTCTTCATTATGTCAACAAAAAGTGGTCTGATAAAGACACTGATTGTACATGCTGTGTTTATTGTATCTTAAAATGGTTTACATAGTTGAAATCACAAGAATCTCAGCTCTTCGTGGATATATGAAATGGAAAGGTGTTTTTTGTTTGTTTTTTTTGTCCGACGACTTTACCCTGTCACTACTAGGCGTCCCGCCGGCGGGACGGTACGCTAGATTCTTAAAGGGTTAACGGCTGGTCTATGTGGTAATACAGTACTCGGGCAGGACATCCAAATGCTCGCCTATCATTCATCGACCTCATATATGACTTATCATCTGAAACATTTTAGTAGCAGAAACTTTATATGGCCGCTTTATCAAATGTTAACCTAAAAGCGTCGCTGTTCAAGTGTCTGTGCGGAGTGTGGAAGCTGAACATATTCACTGCAGGACAGATGGAGGCGCCGGTGCGCTCACTTGCTCTTAAAATACTGCATCATTTTTTGTCATACAGATAAGAGCAGTTCATCTTTCGAATCTGTAAAGACTCAACGTTTATTTGTGTGCACTCAGAATAACAACAAATCATTGTGCTTTTGTTAAATAATGAAAGCATTCAGGATGCACTTTCTGTCAACTCGGTCTGTGAACTTGCGCGTGAAATTCCGAAACTTTGTGTATGCTTGCCTTAGAGACACGCAAACATATACAGTATATATATATATATATATAAAGAGTGAAATGTTTTATTTCAAATTAACCAATTCAAGTGAAAAACAATATTCTCAGATTATGTAATCCATATGAAATATGCATACAGGCGCGTCCACTACTGTGGAGATGAGCACTAGTTTAACATTAAAGCACTAGTTTATCAAGAAATTATTAATGTTAATGCAGCCTCCTTACTATTTTTCCCTGACACATTCATACAGTATATATGACTTCTGCCAGTGTGCTGAGGCAAGCTTTAAGCACACTTGAGCCTTTATTAGGCTAAGCAGTCCGTCAATGGCTCATATTTATGATTTAAATGTTTTATTAATAAACATGCGATTAGTCGACTAATGCTTCAACTGAACAACTACGAGTCGACCAGAAAAATCTTTAGTCAAGGGCAGCCCTACATTTTTGCACTTATAGATCTATCATCCTGAATCAATATATATATATTTTTTGTGAGTGTGGTTTTGGATAAATGCCTGGAATAAAGTCTGTGTCAAGATATTTTCAGAATTTGATGTTATGTATACCTCACTTGTAATTTAAACTTTACGCGTCTTGAAAAACACAGTTGTTAACAAGTGTCTAAACAGGACTACAGAGGATGTCGGGGACATGCAAACCCATGTACTCACTAGTCAGTTTCACAGCCTTGTTGTGTTTACATTCACACTCTTGCAAACTAGCCCGACCTTTCAGGGAAAGTGTTTTTTAAATGCTGAAATAGTTGCCTAAAGCTTATTGATGGTAATGTTGAAGTCACGTGACTGTGGTGTGATTCGCTTAAATTACTTCTGCCAATTGCATTTAGCCTTAAAAATTAAAACAAGCTGTGTTAATTTGTAAAGATTATAATGATGAATAAAACATGTAAGAATCATTTGACCAATTGTTATATAGCCATTAAGGCGTGATTATTAAGGGCTTCAAGATTGGCCACACAATAGCCATTTCCCATAGCAAGATGTTGAACGAGCCAATTGAAAGATAATCGAGATTAAGAAGGTAAATAGATCAATTTTAATTCTATGTAGCCCTAACATTTGTATATGTGTACTAGAGCATGAGATTGTTTACCTGCATGTAACATCTCCATGCGGCTGGTAGATGTTGGTGGGAATACACTTTCCATCACGGCAATAGTGGCACTTGTCCACGTCACAGTTGTTGCCGATGAAGCGTGGAGGGCAGCGGCATTGTCTCGACCCATCACTCGACTGCATACACGTCCCTCCATGATCACAGAATCCATCACATGTCCCTGTTCGAAGCAGAGGACACTGATTAACATCCCACTTCATCTTGGTTAGTTTCTTCATCATGGCTTGAAGATCACCTTCAGACCCTGTTCACACCTCATATTCTAATGCCCCCCGGCACACGATTAAGGGCCCTATTCACCTTTTTAAATAACCAATATGTGGGTTTAAAATGAAACACTTATCCAGTGGATATGACTGAAAGGAAAGACTTAAACAATTACTCATTTTTTTCTGCAGTACTTACGATATTGGCACTGGTCTCCCAGGAAGTCTGCAGGGCAGCTGCAGGTGGGCTGGTTTCCACGATTAACTGTGCAGTTTCCTCCATTCTTACAGTAGTTCTCGCATGTGCGCTGGTTACAGTTGGGTCCTGTGAAGCCTGCCAGACAACGGCAAGTCGGAGCTCCTGGAAACATTATAAGACAAGTTTTTTTTGTTTTATTATTGATATTATAACATAATCCTGTTGGACGTCAACATCATCTTTAGTCAGCATTACTAAAAACATGAAAGTGGAGAGATCGGAGAGTCAGGTGAGCCCAGTAGCAGGTGAGCAATGTCTCCCAGGATCCACTGATATGTTGTACAACAGTGTAATGTAAGATTAGACACGTGAGAAGACATTTAAAGCCCATATGGTGTGTTTTTGTGGTACTGTACCTGTGGGTGATGCGGTACATGTTCCTCCGTTCTGGCAGTACGCTCTGCACTGGTTTAGCTCACATCTCTCTCCTCCATAGTTGGGCTGACAGCGACATTTGGGTTGTTTTCTGGCATTCAGGACACAAGTTCCACCATTAAGACACAGCAGGTTACAGGTGCCACTCGGAGCTGAGGTAAGACAAAGAAACGGATAAAAAGAGCTTGTTTTATAAAAGGTCAACCTTAGTGACCTCAGTGAAAAAGTCATTTCTACCCAAACAGTTTCTTTCTTTGGGATAACATGCACACATCGAATCATGTGTTCCATGTGAAGACCAGAAATAAAGAAATGTCTATCAATCTGGAGAGGTTTAATTACATGCTGACTTTCATGAAATCATTTCTTTGACGAACGCATTGTCTAAGTTGCTGGACATCAGTAAATTGACATTGCTGAGCTCTACTGTTTGAGCTACAGGAACGCTATTGTCTTTGTCCACGCTCCAAGCCCAAATTCACTCAGACGGTTTCATCGGGTACATACGCCGGGCCCAAAGTTAACTTCCGGTCTGTGTTTGTTTATCGGTCTGGCTAGTGGCGCCGACTACAAAGACAGTTGAAGTTAAGGTGATGAGTCGACTGAAGTTGGGCTCAGGTTGTTGTGCTGTGGGATGCAATGTTTCCCATACACTGATTTATTTGTGGCATCCTGCCACAATATCAAAACTGACCATCACAAATTGATGTTCCAAAAGGCTTTGGCTTCGTTGAATAGACATGAGAAATCAAAACATGGCGCGGTGTTTTTATATCACTGAATCTCTGAGGGAATCCAACTGTCTTCAGAAAAGTTTGATATCATTTCCATCTTGCATGCCTGATAAAGCAGCTTTTGTGAGCAGAGCGCTGCTTTGCCTTTGTGTACAGCCGTTACCGGGGAAAACTTCTGAAAGGTCATATGTTACATTTATGTAAGTCAAGATAGCAAAATAAAGTGAACTGTCACATATTATACCCAAAAATTATTCATGCAGTGGACTGGCAGTAAAATTGATAAAACATTTGGGACAAAAATCAGACACTTTGACCTGACCGTGAACATAATAATGAATATAGTAGTAGTCATGTACTCCTGTCATCTGAGCGGCTGAAGAGGATTACGTTTTGTTCTGAAGGGAATGCGCCCTCGATCTACCTAAATGTTCGCTCGAATCATTCATGATCCAGCTTCACCAACAGAAGTGAGAGTAAGGCTTTTTAAATGAATCTTTGCAAATCGCTTTTCCTAATAATGTGCTAATTAGCCAGTTTCACCCCAAATGCTGCTAAAGTAAACAGTCCCTCAGTGAAGAGAGGGGCGGAGTCAGCAGAGCTCATTAACATTTAAAGGAGAATGGACACAATACGGCTTGCTCTGATTTTTTTTTCAGCAAACAATGTTAAAGACTTTTCATTAAGACCCTAAAGAATAATATCAACTTGTGGAAAATGGGCATTATATGAACATAAGTCTGTTTCATTCATAATGGACCCCAGATGGCGCCCTCGCACAGAAACTCCAAATTTGCATTAGAGCCTTGCAAGCCCATCGGGACCCGACACGCTGAGTCCATTAGGGCCAATTTTTTTTTACAGATCGGGCTCGGGCTCATTTAGCTTCTCTCCTTTTATTGTGCACAAATACGCGCAGACCACACATGTACTGTATGAAATATTGTTATAATGATTATATTATAAATATTATACATCGCTATGCAATACGCAAGTACGCAATGCATATACGCATGCATTAGCATACAGGTGACAGTTGACCATGCAGAGTATCAGAGAGAAGTTAGAGAGTGGGGAGTTACTAAAAGTTCCCAAAGCTTCGGGAAAAGCAGCATTTTGGAAGAGTTTTGATTTTATTACCATAACAAACAATGAGCCGTTTGGTCATGCGCATTGCAGAATCTGCAAACATATCCTTGCACATGACAGCAAAAAAACAGGAACATCTCATCTACAACGGCATGTCGAGCACGGCAGCGCTACAGCTAATATATTTATACAGCCTGATATTTGTGGGTATGATTGTCGGTGGTGGTAGTTATGCTTGAGGCCTATAATAAAAGTTTACCTCTTAGTAGTGTGTGTGTGTGTGTGTGTGTGTGTATAGCAGAGACAGCATGCATCAAAGAGCTTAAAGTGATATTGATGTTAGTATTGGATCAGAATGAATGTGTTCGGGAAATTTTATATTAATATTAATAAACTAGTGTTTTCTAAGTCGGTTTTGCAAGGATGAAGTTACAGATCGACTTGCCATCTCCTCATTAGACGCGCCTTTAAGAAAAGCATCTGTACTGATTATGATTATAATGAAAGAGTTTTTGTTTTCTATACGTTTTATTTCGTCAAGTACTAATTTAAAGCATTCTATAGATATATTTATCATGTCTAAATTGATCAAACAGGCTATGATCAGCTCACTGTCAGCCGCTGCCCGCTGGTCGTTACTTTAAAAAACAAAAACATACATTTAACGAATAAAAATTTTTTGGGAGAAGAAGGAAAAAAAAAGACTGGCTCGGGTCGGTAATTCTGATAAGCTGTCGGACACGGGCTGGGCTAGGGCCTGAGCGTCTCGGGCCAGGGCTGGGCAAGGGGCTATATTTTAGGCCCGTGCAGGGCTCTAATATGCATCACAGAAATAAAACATGCTGCTCCAGGAAATCCCTTTTATGGACAAAGGATCCCCTTTGTTTCTGCTATTGTTATAACTGAAAAAAAAGATATAAAGGCTTTGAATGATAAAATATTCAGAAAATAAACATGTATATAAACAATGTATAGGTTATCTGTGTTCTTAAAACCACATTGAGAATTTTCATAATAATTCAAGGGATAGTTCCCAATCAACCTGAATTCACTCTTTGAAATAATTATTGCATTACAATATATGTTGTTTTAAATCCCAAACATTTTACTTATAATTCTTCATTAACAGTTATTGGGTTATTTGTAATGTTAATTGTAAATAATAATAATTAATTAAATACAAAAATAATTGACAGTAGTTTCAATGTTGCTCGCTACTTTTTGATAGTAAGTTGAAGTCTGCTAGCTACTTTTTCAGAAGGGTAGCTGGGATATAGCTTAACTACTTTAATTTAAGAGTAGCTTGAGCTTTAGTTTCAGAGTAGCTTCCCCAACACTGATGGGAACTATGATTATTTAGCAGTTTCGTTTTATTTCCAAATCATTCTATTATTCTTGCACCTTTGACTCTGCTCTTATGTGTCCTGACTCACACTGCACTGCACAGGAACACATTGCACCAGTCACAGCCTAAGCCATAAGACGTCAGTGTTCATTCAACAAATACCACATGAAACTGTAGCATCTCTTTCCCTTTTTGAAAGGTCACAGCTGTATACTCACAGACAGGGGACAGCGTTGGGGTGGGAACCTCCACACAGGTGCCATTGTCCAGTATTCTGCCGTTGGGACACATGCAGACTGGGCCGCTGGGGCTGAGCAGACACAACCACTCACACTTCTTCCTGTCACATGGGTTGGCCACTATGATAAAAAACAGCACATGAATGATCAAACTAATCTTACATATCATTAAAAGTCCATCAAAACCTAAATTTCTCCCAGCAATTTTTTATATTCTTCTATCAATCAAGAGGCAAAACTGAGTTCAAATAGAGTTATATGTAAGAATCGGTTGGTTGACAGATTTATTTCTCAGACTTACTCTCTGGCTGTTTGTAAGGGTGGTACAGGACCAAATCTGTGGCATGGTTTATGCCTGTGGTCAGATGCTCCACTGCGCTCTTGCCAAACTTGTTGACGCGGAAGACAAAGTTGTTGTGATAGGTCACACCGTATATGAAATCCTCAAAGATGTCGATACTGAAAGGATGGTGCAAATCTGAGAGAGATTGGGAGATTCATTTTAATGAAGCTAATGGGACCTTTTTACACTGTCACAAACTGAACAAAATTAAGCATCGCTTGGTAATTGGTATTATCTAATTATATACCTAAATTTAACAGCTGAATATTTTTTGGTTGTCCTTGTCCTAATCCTCACAGAGTTCTCGTTATATTTTATTACCATTTTCTAAACTATAGTGAATAAAAGGTGATAATGTTGAATGTGTGAATACATTTAGTTTTGACTTGAATCAAGCGCGTGACTCAACTGTTTTTAACACTGGAGACAGCTATGACTGGATCTGTTCCGTTCAGTCTGACGCTCCCGATAACAGAGAGTTTGGCATCAGCCCAGTACAGACGCTCATTGAAGTAATCCACAGCTAGACCTGGCAAACAAACCCAACAGAAGTCACGTTACCGGTGTCACAGGTGCTTGAATCTGAGTGTGTGGTGTTTGATTCACATGATGTCTGACCTGTGGGCCACTGGATGTTTTCATGCACCAGCGTCTCTCTCATGGTGCCGTCCATAGCGGCTGTCTCGATCTTAGGGTGGTTTCCCCAGTCGGCCCAGTACATGGTGCTTCAAGAATCAATGGTTAACATAGGTTTAATACAAAACCAAATGCTTATTTCAAGACTGTTGACCCTAAGTATGAACTGTATAATTGACTTAGCAAGCACCACTAATAAATGTAATGTTGTGCAGCAAAATATGCTGAGCAAGTGCTAATGCTAAAGAATGCTGAGGGAGCATCCACTTCCTGCTGATTATCCGCTCACCCTCTCGGTGGGTCCACCACGATGGCGTAGGGCTCGTCAATCATGCCCGAGATGAGCGTCTTACGATTCCGTCCGTTCATCTGCGCCACCTCGATCACATCACGACCCGAGTCCGTCCAGTAGATGTTGTTGGCCACCCAGTCCACAGCAATCCCACGAGGCATCTTCAGGCCAGGGATCTATAACAAATCAAATGTTACTTCATTTATTCCTTCTGTTTTACACAGCATTGGGGAAAGCTAATTTTAAAAGTAATGCATTACAATATTGTGTTACTCCCTAAAAAAGTAACTAATTACATTATTTAGGGTTTTCCGAAAGAGGGATTAAAATAATTACAATGTTGCTTTTTATTCTTGATGCGGTTCGCTTTCACACAGCAAAGTTTCTAAATTGACCAAAATTGTTAATACAAGTCACGCACGAGTAAACTGTCCTCTCATTGGTCAAAGTTCCACGGTTAATTTTAAGGAATTCCACTCATAGCTGTCATCCATTAGATGGAACTACAACAACTTCGAGGGCTTATTGTTGGGTTTTTGTAGCTGTCGTTATATTAATTTATCATAATTTATACATTTTCATTGAAAATTTTGAGCAGGAAAATTACCCATCATGCATTGTGATATAGCCTGGATCGTTGGTCCATTGGATTGGATTGCTTTCTCACTATAACCGAACTGCTCCAGAATTTGTTTTCAATCGAGCCAAAACCACCTCATTCAGGCGATCTCGGACCGATTGTTTTGCCGTGGATCCGAGCACAATTGCCACGTTCACATATGCCGAAACGAATTTAGGGAGACAAATATCGGTTTGGACTGTTTTTGGACAGGTAATGTAACTGAAACCGCAAGTCTCTCACATTCACGTCACACTTGTGCTGCACTGACCTCTAGATCAGTGACTCTGGAATCGGTTTGTCTTCGGTTGCGGTTTGAGTTCGGCGAGGCAGGTCCAGCAGAAGGCTGCTCGAAGGATGAGATTCTGCCCGTGTGCCAGTTGGTCCAGAAGATCCGTTTGGATTTGATGTGCAGGTCCATGGCATCAATTCGTACATTGGCATCTCCATGGAAAGCCTGTTCATATATCCAGTTTTGCATTCCAGGATACAAACTGCGAATTTCATTATCATCTGCCACGTACAGAGCCTGCTTGTCACTGCCTAGAATGACAGATAGGGGGCGTCAACAGCACAGTGACAGAAAGCAAATGTAATACTGAAATCAAGATAACAGCAATACACCTCAATAAAATAAATGTATTACTTAATCTACATACATACAATATACTCTCATATAGTGATATGAAAATATAGATATCTTTTATTATCGCAAAACGTAAAGTATATTATCCCACAACAATATATTTAATGTTGGATATATAGTACATCCAACTTTATCCGCATAGATATAGAATACTTACTTAATAAGAGGTATACATATACTATAAACCTTATATAACTTTATGTTGTTGCAAATAATCTATATTATCGTTCAGTTCAAATCTGCTAAATGTGACTATGAGGCAGATATTAAGAATATTGATATATTTTAATATTTTGAATCATTAACATCAAGATTTTCTGAAATCTACTTTGAAAAAATGTGTATTGTGAAAAGCAAGATAGAAATAGACTAGACTTGGCTGTAGTTTGAAACGTACTGTCAGCCTTGCAGGTGTCGTTCACTTTGATGAAGCTCTTGTGGCAGCTGCATTTGTGAGAGCCTTTAGTGTTGTTACAGATGTGAGAACAGATCCCGAACTGCTTGCACTCGTTCACATCTGTTGAGAGAGAAATCACAACGTGGACCGGCACAAAACATCAGATGTATAATATCTCTGCTGAATGATTATGTGATGGATTCATACTTGTTTGACACTGCTGCTATGATTTGCTATTAGCACAAGAAATACAGATTCTATTTTTAGTCCGGATTTTATGTTTTTAGTTGATACGATTTCCTTTTTCTTGTCATTATTGTTTTTTTGTGCAGTTTTGTTAGCAGTTTTTCAGCATGTGTGTGCTGTACAGGTACCTGTGCAGGTTTGCGGGTATGTTTTCTGGAAGCCGGGTTTGCAGGAGCAGAATGAGTCGGTTCCGTTCACCACACAGTGACCTTCATCTTCACAAATATTGCTGTTGTTACGGCATTCATTTAGACCCGAATCTGTTCAGAGACACAGAACAACACAAATAGACACTCAGGGAACCTCAATCTTTTATGTTTGACTAAAAGCTGTCAAACAATCAAGCAGACTCACTTTTCTTGTTGCAGTTGATCTCATCAGAGCCGTAGTCCTCACAGTCGTTGAAGAAATTGCAGCGTAGGTTAATGCTGATACACTTTCCAGCGCTGCAGGTAAACTCACTCTTTCCACAAACCGCAGGCGCAGGAGTTTCTGACGGGAAACAGGGAAAAACTCACTTCAATGGACATTTACTCATTCTCATTGCTGTCCTCATGACTGCTTATAATTAACAGAAATTAATGAATACATAAATGAATCCCTCACTTTCTGTTTAACACTGTTATGCTGTGTCATTTCCACCTGTAGTAATAATACTTTCTGCATCATATCTAAATGATGTCATCATTAGGTAGGTTTCTGTGACAGTCTTTTTTAATTGAATCTTTTGAACTTATCTTGTCATTCTAGTCAATTTCAATGTCATATTTGTCTTGGAATAAAGTTACATAATATATTCACTGTGAATCATGTGGTTGGGTGTAGGACACTTTTTGCACTGATCTTCAACTCAAAATATTCAACACCGAAAACATGTGATGTAATGATTTAAATATACAAAACATGTTTTGAAAGAGAAGCTTCGTGGATTATTAATATACCTTCCAAAATACAATGTGTAAAGGACAGTGTTACTAGCAGATAACTGCGTTATTATTCAAATAATATGCCCAGTATATGAGTTACAAACTGAAAGTATTGTGATTGAGTTTATAAGTTGTAACACATTAGGGTTAGTGTTAGTATTGATAAATAACTACTGGCACGGCTGTATTTAGGGGATGGGATCCCCCATTTTCTATGGTGACAACTGAGGGACCCATATGTAACTATTACAGAAGATTCAAACGCTCACTGATGCTCCAGAAGGAAAAAGCATGCATTAAGAGCCGGGGGGTAAAAACTTTTGAACAGAATGAAGATGTGTATTTTTTTCTTATTTTACCTAAATATAATATTTTATTTATTTATTACTGCCCTTCTGAAGCTACAGAAGATAGGTACATGTTTTCCAGAAGACAAATTAAGTTCAATTTACCCTGATCTTCAAATTCAAAAAGTTAATGCATGTTTTTCCCTTCTGGAGCATCAGTGAGTGTTTGAATCTTCTGTAATAGTTGCATATGAGTCCCTCAGTTGTCCTCGTGTGAAAAGATGGATCTCAAAATCATACAGTCATTGTTGGAAAGGGTTAAAAAACTAAATTTGTGGGACCTGAAGGATTTTTCCCGAAGAACAGCAGACAGTTTAACTGTTCAGGACAAACAAGGGACTCATGAACAACTATCACTAAACAAACACACAGCTGTGGATCATTCAAAGAACAACACAATATCAAGAATCAAGTGTGTGTAAACTTTTGAACGGGGTCATTTTTATAAATTCAACTATTATTTTCTCTTGTGGATTACTAGTAAACATATTTTATGTGAAATATATTATTCAGGTCAGTACTAAATAAACAATAGCATGCATTTCGCATGATCCCTCTTATTTTGGTAAAATAATCAATATTTTGCAGATTCTACATGGTGTATGTAAACTTTTGACTTCAACTGTATATTTGGGAAATATTTACATGCATATACATTTATATATTTAAATACTTATATTTTATATTATATATAAATATATTTAATATATAATCATAACATATTTTTCTTAAATATATACATGCATGTGTTGGTATTTATATATACACATAATAAATATACACAGCACACTCACATATATTATGTAAACAAAAACTTTTATTTTGGATGCGATTAATCGTGATTAATCATTTGACAGCACTAGTATATACTAATATTTCAGTAAGAAATGTTACATGAAAATGATGTTAAATGTTTAGTGTAAAAGCACAGACAACAATGACATATAAACAAACATGACATTATAAATAAATCAGCTAAGAAAAGTAGCAATTACTCACGGCAGTTGAGTTCATCACTGTTGTCTCCGCAGTTGTCAACACCGTCACATTGTTTAGACACTGGCAGACACACTCGGCCATTATGGCATCGGAACTGTCTGGTGGCAGGACACTGGAATCTCTCTGAAACACACACAGAGTAAAAACTCACCAGTGAAAACCAGCAGTCAGTCTGAACCCCAAACATTCAAAAGCTCTATTTGATAGAGTTTGTGCAACAGTTCATGTAAATGAAGCTACGTTGCTAATGCAAATTAAGAATCCTAAGGCCTGTTTTTTTCACACCCATATTAACAGGTTGCAATATTCACACTGTATGCAAAAGATAACGTCCCTGACACATACACATTCAGGTTAAAGTGTGCAGTGCAGTAATATGCTGAACAGGTCTTTTGTGTCATAGCTGTTTCTATATGTGTATTCAATTACACTTGTAATGCAACATTGACCAGCATCCAGGAAAGAATCTGTTTAATATCTGAAACATGAGGCTTATATTTCTAAATATTTACAGTGCGCAGAATTCCATCAAACTACTTACATGTGAGAGCAATGAAGAAAGACGATATCAGACTTATCTGAGATTTAAAATGATCAAACAATGCAAAATATCTTTCGTCTGTGAAGTGTTTAATTCAGTTACTCAAAAACAACACTGGCAGATGGAGATTTAATATATACACCATCTTGGCTTCAATTTCCCACAAATATAATTACCCACATAAAATTACAAAGCCTGATGCAAGATTTGGGTCATATCATCCACCACTATTATACAAACCCGATTCCAAAAAAGTTGGGACACTGTACAAATTGTGAATAAAAACAGAATGCAATGATGTGGAAGTTTCAAATTTCAATATTTTATTCAGAATACAACATAGATGACATATCAAATGTTTAAACTGAGAAAATGTATAATTTTAAGGGAAAAATAAGTTGATTTTAAATTTCATGGCATCAACACATCTCAAAAAAGTTGGGACAGTCTGCAAACGTCTGGGGACTGAGGAGACAAGTTGCTCAAGTTTAGGAATAGGAACGTTGTCCCATTCTTGTCTAATACAGGCTTCTAGTTGCTCAACTGTCTTAGGTCTTCTTTGTCGCATCTTCCTCTTTATGATCGCCAAATGTTTTCTATAGGTGAAAGATCTGGACTGCAGGCTGGCCATTTCAGTACCCGGATCCTTCACGCAGCCATGATGTTGTAATTGATGCAGTATGTGGTCTGGCATTGTCATGTTGGAAAATGCAAGGTCTTCCCTGAAAGAGACGACGCCTGGATGGGAGCATATGTTGTTCTAGAACTTGGATATACCTTTCAGCATTGATGGTGCCTTTCCAGATGTGTAAGCTGCCCATGCCACACGCACTCATGCAACCCCATACCATCAGAGATGCAGGCTTCTGAACTGAGCTGATAACAACTTGGGTTGTCCTTGTCCTCTTTAGTCCGGATGACATGGCGTCCCAGTTTTCCAAAAAGAACTTCAAATTTTGATTCGTCTGACCACAGAACAGTTTTCCACTTTGCCACAGTCCATTTAAATGAACCTTGGCCCAGAGAAAACGCCTGCGCTTCTGGATCATGTTTAGATATGGCTTCTGTTTTGACCTATAGAGTTTTAGCCGGCAATGGCGAATGGCAAGATGGATTGGGTTCACCGACAATGTTTTCTGGAAGTATTCCTGAGCCCATGTTGTGATTTCCATTACAGTAGCATTCCTGTATGTGATGCAGTGCCGTCTAAGGGCCCGAAGATCACGGGCATCCAGTATGGTTTTCCGGCCTTGACCCTTACGCACAGAGATTGTTCCAGATTCTCTGAATCTTTGGATGATCTTATGCACTGTAGATGATGATAACTTCAAACTCTTTGCAATTTTTCTCTGAGAAACTCCTTTCTGATATTGCTCCACTATTTTTTGCCGCAGCATTGGGGGAATTGGCTATCCTCTTCCCATCTTGACTTCTGAGAGACAGCGCCACTCTGAGAGGCTCTTTTTATACCCAATCATGTTGCCAATTGACCTAATAAGTTGCAAATTGGTCCTCCAGCTGTTCCTTATATGTACATTTAACTTTTCCAGCCTCTTATTGCTACCTGTTCCAACTTTTTTGGAATGTGTAGCTCTCATGAAATCCAAAATGAGCCAATATTTGGCATGATATTTCAAAATGTCTCACTTTCAACATTTGATATGTTATCTATATTCTATTGTGAATAAAATATAAGTTTATGAGATTTGTAAATTATTGCATTCCTTTTTTATTCACAATTTGTACAGTGTCCCAACTTTTTTGGAATCAGGTTTGTACTTGCATGTACCACAGTTCTGAGAAATATTTAAGTGGGAGTCTGAAGAGAATATGAAGTGCTAATTGAGCTGAAAAAAAAGTGAACTACTCACTGCACACGTCTGGGTTCTCGTCTGAATTGTCTCCACAATCGTCCTCGCCGTCACACATCCACCCCCGAGGCTTACACAGAGTGTTATTACACTGAAACTCATCCAGAGGGCAGAATCGACCCACTAAACACACACACATAAACACACACACACACACACACACACACACACACGGGATAACTCATCTGTATTCATTCCAGCACAACCACACAGCAATTACCGTGTGTGTGTGTGTGTGTGTGTAAAACACTTGGCAATGCATCTTCAGAAAGGCCTCCTGAATACTAAAACCCTCTTCAGAGTCTGATCACTCTAATTAATACTGCAGGCACTGGTTTATGGGTAATGCTGTTGTTTAAAGGAAAAGTTCAACCATAAAAAAAAATTATATAATTATTTACTTAATCTCTTACCATTTTAAATCTGAACGGGGTTGAAATGTTTTTTTGTTTCCTGCTCTTCACAAAAACACAATAAAAGCACCATAAAAGCAGTCCATACAACTTGTGCACTATATTTCAAGTTGGAATTGAACCTCTTCACCTTGTGTTAACTACACATACATACATATATACATACATACATAGAATCTAGAGAAGAACGCAGACTAAGATTAGTGAATAATGACGTTTTGGTCTGTTTCTCTTTTGAATGACTTTAAAAGATATGTAATATAGTGCAAAAATCGCATGGATTTTTATTGAATTTTATGGAGCTTGACAGATGTGGTCACTATAAATTGTCGTTGCATAGCTACAGTGAGAAAAAAAAATATTTGATCTCCTGCTGATTTGTATGTTTGCCCACTGACAAAGAAATGATCAGTCTTTAATTGTAATGGTAGATTTATTTGAACAGTGAGAGACAGAATAACAACAAAAAAATCCTGAAAAACGCATTTTAAAAAGTTCTAATGCCTGAAATATGTATTTGATCCCCTATCAATCATCAAGATTCCTGGCTCACAGGCGTCTCTCTTAAAGGGACTACTCCTAATCTTAGCTTGTTACCTGTATAAAAGACACCTGTCCACAGAAGCAATCAATCAATCAAATTCCAAACTGTCCACCATGGCCAAGACCAAATAGCTGTCCAAGGATGTCAAGGACTAGATTGAAGACCTACACTCTAAAAAAACGTCCCAGGTTACGTATGTAACCATGGTTCCCCGAGGGAACGAGACGCTGCGTCGAGACGCATCGAGACGCCATCAGCGATATCCAGCTCTGAATCATGTGTGTAATCAGTACAAACGATGGGCAAGACGTCATGGGCGGGTGACGTAATGACCAGGAGGCTTAAAAGCACATGGGGTGCCGCCGGCGTTAGCTTCTAGGAATGAAGCATAGCTCTAGTAGGGATGCCGGAAGTATGGCCCTGTGACGCAGCGTCTCGAACATCGAACATCGAGCTGCGTCGAGACGCATTTGGGGAACGAGATATCTACGCCGCCAGACTTGCAAATCCCTGCTTAGTGTGGAAGAGCACAGCTATGGCAAGAGAAAAGAAGAGCCAGGAGTGGCTCGCAAATCTTTGTCAAGAACCTGACGAATGTGAGGGGCGTACACCACCCTGCAGCGTTGCAGTACCGGAAAGGCTTTGACTCCCAAAGGCGAGGGGAGATCAGAGGACTCGAGGTTATAGGATCGCATCCTGATCCCCCACTTAGCATAAGCTTCTCTGGCCTCAGCACCGGAGGAAACGTGTAACTAGAGGGTTTTGCCAACTGAAAGGCCACCAAGAGGGGCATGGTAGGCCACTATAGCTGCCACGTGGACCTTCAGGGTGGAGTGGGCTAACCCTGTGGAGAAACAGGCCTGCAAGAACTCCAGCACTGTACCACACGGGCAGTTAACTGGATCAAGCTGGCGGTCTCCGCACCCTGAGTCTCAACTTCAGGGCGTACAGTTTCCTCATTGAGGGAGCGATCGGGGAAAGGTGTACAGACAAAGCCTCGGCCAAGTCTGTACCACAGCATCCAGCCCCAGAGGAGCTGGATGAGTCAGAGATAACCAGAGGGGACAGTGCGATATCTGACGAGTCGCAAACGGATCCACCTCCTGGCCCAAACTCTCCATATCTGCTTCACCCCTCACCCCTTCACCCTCAGCATCCATTCCTGGGCCTCAGCCCCTGCCTCGACAGGACCCTGGCGAGCGGAGGCCTCTAAAAACTCTCTTAGTGAGAGGAGGCCTGACAACACTCACCGAAAGTCCGAGCTCTTGGAGCGGAGGCCTCAACATGACGACTCTCTGGATCGAGAGGAGGCCTGCTACGCTCCTTACACTAGGTATCGCCACACAAATGGTGATCTCTCAGGTCTGGTAGACCGCGGGGAGGATGGTCACTCATGACCGCTCCCCAACCGGTGAGAGATGCATCCGTCGCTAGCGTTACGCGGTGACAGGAGCTCCCAGCACCAGGCCTTGAGACAAAGACCAAGGGTTTCCTCCACATGTCTAAGGCACGTAGGCATCGCCGCGTGACCTTAATCATGCAAAGTGGGTTTTCCTCTCGGGGAGAACCCCTTGGTTTTGAGCCACCACTGTAGGGGTCTCATGTACAGCAGGCCAAAAGGTATCACGTTGGACGCAGCTGACATCAGACCCAGCAGTTTTTGAAACTGCTTGACAGTGAGTGACCGCCTTCTCTTACTCTCTTGACTGACGTGAGGATTGACTCGATCCGAGCAGGGGACATACGTGCCTGCATCGTGGTCGGATCCCACACCACGCCCAGATAAGAGGTTCTCTGTACTGGAGAAACACACTTTCCTGACGTTAAGTCTTAACCCCAACTCTTTAAAGTGAGCGAGAACGACATCTCGATGCCGAACTGCCATCCGCTCTGACGAGCTAGTCGGGGCGAGAGTGCAAGGCCGAAGGGAAGAACCCGATATTAGTACGCTTAGCCCCCAAAGCACATTTCAGGAACTTCCTGTGATGGGGAAGGAGTATGCATCTTCTAGATCGCTCGTGACCACCAGTCCGGATCTGCGTGAGACAACACGTGCTTGAAGAGAGCTTTCTGAACTTCAGTCGTGTGACTGAGCGGTTCAGTTAGCTTAGATCTAAAAAGGACGCAACCCCTTTCCCAGGAACAATGAAGTACGGCTGTAGAACCCGGACTCTTTGTCTAGAGGAGGGACCACCTCGATGGCCTCCTTCCTCAGGAGAGTGCTCACTTCTTGTTCCATTACCAGAGCCTGCTCGGGACCCACCAGCATGGGAGTGACCCCTGTTGAAAGGCGGCGGCAGAGCGCCACGACAGCCTTGTTCTACAGTGTGCATGACCCATCGAGACACATTTGGCAGTAGTTTCCATGCTGCCGAATAGTCTACCAAGGGAACCAGTCTCTCAAGCCTCTGGTGTACTTAGAGTGGCTAGCTCGGTGCCCCGAAGCGGGCAAATATATCTAACTTTTATAAATAAATATATAAATATAAATAATATATATCTAACTTTTCATAGTCAGATAAAATGCATAATTAATTTTTGAAAATTAAATGCAGTCAAACACCCAGACAAGTAAACACAGTCTGAAGTGAAAAATTCATAAAATGAACCGAGATTGACCATAATCATAGGCACAGACACACTCCTCGGAGCGTGCCCGGCGGGAGCACAATGAATTGCAGCGGGGAACACACGTTTATCAACACCTCCTTTTTTTCTCAAGAGAGCTGTACGTGTGCGCTTCTCTTATTTTTAGCTCCGCTCCCCAGATAGGTTTCTCTCTATAACTTTATTTGTTTTTATTCACCAACATTCTCCCTGTCCCCCTCCTCGGAAAAGGACAGGCGGAGAGTCGAGCCCTTTTTCCCCCCGGGAGCGAAGCATACGCAGTGGATGCCACTCATAATGCGGGCAGTCGGCTCCCTCGAGGTGGGGCTGTGGCACACTGGCACAGCAAAACAATTTCACAAACAATTCTTCACAATAAATCAAACCGTAAGGCTGAGGTCGAAATATTACGCTTTGGGGGTGTTTTTCAGCAAAGGGGACAGGACAACTGCACCGCATCAAAGGGACGACCTCTGACCACTGTGATTGCCAACAAGGTGTTTCCACCAAGCACTACGTCCTGTTTTGCGAAGGGGTCAAATAGTTATTTCACTCATTAAAATGCAAATAAATTAATAACTTTTTGGAAATGCATTTTTTCTGGATTTTTGTTGTTGTTGTTGTTCTTAATCTGTCTCTCACTATTCAAATAAATCTACCAATAAAAGTATAGACTGATCATTTCTTTGTCAGTGGGCAAACGTACAAAATCAGCAGGGGATCAAATAATTATTTCCCTCAAGAAGAAAGTTCTTCAAAAAATGTCTAAAGCTGTGTACAGGACAAGTTACAAACAAAGTTAAAATAAATAGTTCACCAAAAAATGAAAATTTGGAATGGGCGCCATCAGAATGAGACTCAAAACACAATAACCCACAAGTAATCCACACAAATCGAGCACTGTTTACAAATGAAAACAGCCCAAAACAAATATATTAGTGCAGGGGTCTCCAACCTTTTTTACACCACACACCGTTACGGTTTAAAAAATCGTGTGGATCGGGGTTGGGGTGTTGTAGTGGATGGCGTTTTTAAAACAGGTCTATTCATTTGCACATGTTGAAGTAGATTTGTCTCTTGTCGTCTCTGAGAGAAGTTAATGTAGCGTTAGAAAACTTGGCCAGGGATACATGAAAGAGGAATCAAACATTATGCCTCGCTGTCTGAAACACGTCTCTTTGCTTGTGCACGCTTTGGGTGTGTGCAAGTACAGCGCGCAAGTAACAAACTGAGTTTTGTTTCGTTCCTTCTTCTTGTGGTTTTAAACAGTTTAAACATATATCACAGATCAACTGCGATCCGTTTAAGCCCTTATAGCATATATGACAGATAAAAGATTTTACATGAAATCATCAAAATGCTTCTCCATATAAATCGCATACAACAAAAATACAGAATAATTAGAACAATAATTTATGTGCAATAAATAACAAAGCGTGATATCTATACACATTTTCCCCAGAACGTTCTCGCGACCCAGTAGGAATTCTTCCATGTCCCGGTAGTGGGTCACGACCCGGTGGTTGGGGACCTCTGTATTAGTGAATCTGAAGGACAACAAGTGATGGAGTTTTTCACTGGAGAAAGTGTTATAATGAATTAAGGCCTCGTATTTTAGCCATATTTGGGCCTAAATTCCTTAAAGATGGATTTGTTTCTTACAAACATGCAGCTTGTCGCATTCTGACGGCACCCATTCACTGCAGAAGATCCACTGGTGAGCAAGTGATGTAATGTGTTTCTCAAATAAGATGAAGAAATGAACACAACTACATATCGTGTGGCTTGAGGCTAAGTACATTTTTAGCAATTTGAATTTTCGTGTGAAATATTCCTGTAACAAATTACAGTTTCGTTGAAGGTAATTCTGTATTTAGTGTGTTTTTGTGCAATTTTAACCTCCAGTGTCGCAGTTCCCCTCATCGCTGCCATCCATGCAGTCGGCATCGGCATCACACCTCCAGCGGAATGGGATACAGTGACCGTTCTTACACTGAAACTGGTCATTATCACACTTCACATCACAGCCGTTCTGCAAAATACACACACGGTACATCCTGCAGTGAGTATTTGCTGTTCAGGAGGATCATCATTGAGGAAAATTCTGCTGAAGTGTGCAGGTATGCAAACTCATCATGGGTGAAAAACGAGACAAAGACAAAGAAATGACAATCATAGCAGTGTTGGTGGAAAAATTAAGCGGATTCACTCATGTTATCTTTTTCACTTGCATTTGTCACTCTTGAAATAGTATACGTGAATGTTCGGTCCTCTTAGACAAACATAACTTTTCTTCAAATTGTCAATGGATTATGTAGAGATTCTAGAGAAACAGAGCAAAGGCTCCTCTTATAGTGCAACTGACCGAGCTTATGTGAAAACTCTTGATAAATCAATGTCTAACTACACAATGATTCTCTTATCTATATCGTGTGTATGCGTTTTTTCTTTCTCTGATTATATTAGGTAGATCTGCAAGCATTTAGAACTCTGTTAACTTAAGAAATCCGAGGGGATTCTTCTGATTAACCTACAGAAAACACATCTGACTGGTCATTGCTTTCAACAGAGATACCTGTGATTGGCTACAATACTTAACGCTGAAAAAACACATAAATAAACCAGAGTGTGCATGCAGAAACACACAGGAGAGTTTAAAAGTGGTTGACTACAAGTGGGTACAGATGTGAATTGGTACTAATTGTACTGTAAAAGACCCCCCACACACACACACACACACACACACACACACCACCAAAACATTTTCTCATTAGATCTACACAAATCTCATAGGTGACCTACTTTGATCTCAAAAAGGTGAGTTTTCACCAAAAGGTGAGAGTTTGCATCTCTGAGTGTGTGTTTAGCTGCAGTGGTTTTGTGACTTGCCTCATCAGACCCATCAGCACAGTCATGATCTCCATCACACTTCCATCTGCCAGCAATACAGCGGCCGCTGGTGCAGGAAAACTCGCTCTCAGAGCACTGCCTGGGCACTGTCACAGACACGAAACACACCTCTGTTAGGTGTCAACAATATCTTGTCATATTTTAGAATACAGTAGGGTCAATCTTACAAAGCAGTCAAAACAAATGCAGGTCACATTTCACTACATAGTCTAAAGAAAGAAAGTTTGCATGAAACAAAAACTGTTTTTGACATAATTTTTTAAATGACAATAAAGGCCGTTTTCTATGGAAACTAATTTCCGCCACTATATAGAGAATAAAAAAAGGTTATTGCGACTTTTTATCTCACAATTCTGACATTTTTCACAGAATTGCGATTTAATGTCTCACAATTGCGAGTTTATATCACACAATTATGAGAAAAAAAGTCACAATTGTGAGATAAAATGTTACAATTACCTTTTGAATTTTTTATTCAGTGGCGGAAACGCGCTTCCATACGTTCTCATCCCACTTCTCATTCGTTGTACAAAAACAATGCTTATTCTCATTACAGTAATTTAAAAAAAATGCGCTATTGATTTGCTGAGTATTTATACACTGTTCAACAGTTTGGGGTCAACAAAGTTTTAAAATAAGTATTTTATTCTCCCCAAAGCTGCATTCATTAATTAAAAATACAGCAAGAAGCTCAACAGTAATATTGCAAAAATATTACAATTTAAAATAATTTTTCTACCATATTAATATATTTTAAAATGTAATTTATTTCTGTGATGCGCAGCTTTATTTTCAGCATCATTACTCCAGTGTCACATGATCTTCAGAAATCATTCTGATAACAGTTTGCTGCATTGTCTATCATTTATGCTCAGTAATAAGAATCACTACTGATAATGGGAAGAACTACAAACAAACTCAAAAGTTAAAAGTCTGGCAAAATTACAATGAGACGTTTAGGAGGAAAATGTGCTTTGTTGTCATAAAAAATAATGACATTGTGCAAAAAAATCTGAATGGTCCTAAAACCAAGATGAATTTTCTAAAAACAAAAGGCATGTACACATGTACAATTCTTGACATTCACTCAGAAGGATCACTTCAGCTGTAGAAGCAGGGTTTTTAGGTAATATGATTGTTAAGGGCATACATCATAAACCACAGGCACAAGGACAGATGGAGGTTTGGGTGTTTGGGAGCAGCAGGCAAAAAAATCATATCCAAACCATAACTGCTCAAAACGGCAGGAAAAGGCTTAACAGTGGCTAGCTGCTGAGGACTGGAAAAGGCTCGTTATTAATCATTGATTATCATGATTATATCTTCTTTAACCATTTACATGTACTGTAAATTGCTGTCTTCAGTTTTCATGCATAGTGAAACAGAGAAGAGCATTCAAGCCTCCCGGTGTCACCAGCGAGCAGCCACTGAAGGAGATGTTCAGGACTGAAGTGGAAAACCTCTGACCCACATCAATGTGGCAGTGTGAGATGAAGAATAAACAAGATGCAGACACGTAAATGACTGGACCAAACTAAAACATGCACAAAAGGAAAAAGTTCTCCTTCATTAAAATGTGCTTATGAACAAATAAATGAGAATGACAAATATCAGGTTTTCCGGTTCATTTTGTATCGCCGACTGCCACTCGTCTGAGAGCCTAACAGCAGGGCTTTCCTTCAGAACGCCATCGCTGATGTAAGGTGAAGCATGTCTCTGGATGTGTGTGAGCCGGATGTTCACCCGGACCCATGGAGTATCAGCGATCAGATGCAGAAACCTACCACACTTATCCTCGTCCGAGTTGTCCCCGCAGTCGTTGTCATAGTCACACTGCCAGCGGCCGGGAACACAGCGGTTGTTTTTACAGCGGAACTGATACGGCTCACACGTCCTCTCATCTGCATATATAGCCACAACATTAATGCTGTTTGATTCCTCAATAACTCAATTATACAAACTTTAATATTTTATAAGTTAAGGGATAGTTAAACCGAAAATCGGAAATCTTTCATAATTTTACTCACCCTCATGTCGTACCAAGCCCATAACATTTTGCTTAATCTTCAATATCGAAATATTGAGAACATATTATTTTAATGAAACCTAAGCGGTTTCTGTCCCCTCATTGAGGTCCAGCTAACCAAATCTTAGAAGATCTAATAAGGTCATAAAATCATCGCACAACAGAAACATATTCAAATCTTGTGAGGACATATGATTGATTTATATGATGCAGATATTTAAATATAATGTCCGTATTAAAATAAACACACATACTACAGTATATGGAGTGAATCAGCATATGTGGCCCTGGAGGACAAAAGCAGTCATAAGCAGCACAGGTGTATTTGTAACAATAGCCCAAAATACATTGTCTGGGTCAAAATTACAGATTTTTCTTTTATGCCAAAAATCATTAGGATATTAAGTAAAGATCATGTTTCATGAAGATGTTTTGTAAATTTCCTACTGTAAATATATCAAAACTTAATTTTTGATTAGTAATATGCATTGCTAAGAGCTTCATTTGGACAGATTTAAAGATGATTTTCTCAATATTTAGATTTTTTTGCACCCTCATATTCAAGATTTTCATATAGTTGTATCTCAGCCAAACAAATGCAGGTCACATTTCACTACATAGTCTAAAGAAAGATAGTTTGCATGAAACAAAAACTGTTTTTGACATAATTTTTTAAATGACAATAAAGGCCGTTTTCTATGGAAACTCATTTCCGCCACTATATAGAGAATAAAAAAGGTTATTGCGACTTTTTATCTCACAATTCTGACATTTTTCACAGAATTGCGATTTAATGTCACACAATTGCGAGTTTATATCACACAATTATGAGAAAAAAAGTCACAATTGTGAGATAAAATGTTACAATTACCTTTTGAATTTTTTATTCAGTGGCGGAAACGCGCTTCCATACGTTCTCATCCCACTTCTCATTCGTTGTACAAAAACAATGCTTATTCTCATTACAGTAATTAAAAAAATACGCTATTGATTTGCTGAGTATTTATACACTGTTCAACAGTTTGGGGTCAACAAAGTTTTAAAATAAGTATTTTATTCTCCCCAAAGCTGCATTCATTCATTAAAAATACAGCAATAAGCTCAACAGTAATATTTCAAAAATATTACAATTTAAAATAATTTTCCTACCGTAATAATATATTTTAAAATGTAATTTATTTCTGTGATGCGCAGCTGTATTTTCAGCATCATTACTCAGTGTCACATGATCTTCAGAAATCATTCTGATAACAGTTTGCTGCATTGTCTATCATTTATGCTCAGTAATAAGAATCACTACTGATAATGGGAAGAACTACAAACAAACTCAAAAGTTAAAAGTCTGGCAAAATTACAATGAGACGTTTAGGAGGAAAATGTGCTTTGTTGTCATTAAAAATAATGACATTGTGCAAAAAAATCTGAATGGTCCTAAAACCAAGATGAATTTTCTAAAAACAAAAGGCATGTACACATGTACAATTCTTGACATTCACTCAGAAGGGTCTCATTAGATCACTTCAGCTGTAGAAGCAGGGTTTTTAGGTAATATGATTGTTAAGGGCATACATCTTAAACCACAGGCACAAGGACAGATGGAGGTTTGGGTGTTTGGGAGCAGCAGGCAAAAAAAATCATATCCAAACCATAACTGCTCAAAAACGGCAGGAAAAGGCTTAACAGTGGCTAGCTGCTGAGGACTGGAAAAGGCTCGTTATTAATCATTGATTATAATGATTATATCTTCTTTAACCATTTACATGTACTGTAAATTGCTGTCTTCAGTTTTTCATGCATAGTGAAACAGAGAAGAGCATTCAAGCCTCCCGGTGTCACCAGCGAGCAGCCACTGAAGGAGATGTTCAGGACTGAAGTGGAAACCTACCTCTGACCCACATCAATGTGGCAGTGTGAGATGAAGAATAAACAAGATGCAGACACGTAAATGACTGGACCAAACAAAAACATGCACAAAAGGAAAAAAGTTCTCTCCTTCATTAAAATGTGCTTATGAACAAATAAATGAGAATGACAAAGATCAGGTTTTCCGGTTCATTTTGTATCGCCGACTGCCACTCGTCTGAGAGCCCAACAGCAGGGCTTTCCTTCAGAACGTCATCGCTGATGTAAGGTGAAGCATGTCTCTGGATGTGTGTGTGCCCGATGTTCACCCGGACCCATGGAGTATCAGCGATCAGATGCAGAAACCTACCACACTTATCCTCGTCCGAGTTGTCCCCGCAGTCGTTGTCATAGTCACACTGCCAGCGGCCGGGAACACAGCGGTTGTTTTTACAGCGGAACTGATACGGCTCACATGTCCTCTCATCTGCATATATAGCCACAACATTAATGCTGTTTGATTTCTCAATAACTCAATTATACAAACTTTAATATTTTATAAGTTAAGGGATAGTTAAACCGAAAATCGGAAATCTTTCATAATTTTACTCACCCTCATGTCGTACCAAGCCCATAACATTTTGCTTAATCTTCAATATCGAAATATTGAGAACATATTCTTTTAATGAAACCTAAGCGGTTTCTGTCCCCTCACTGAGGTCCAGCTAACCAAATCTTAGAAGATCTAATAAGGTCATAAAATCATCGCACAACAGAAACATATTCAAATCTTGTGAGGACATATGATTGATTTATATGATGCAGATATTTAAATATAATGTCCGTATTAAAATAAACACACATACTACAGTATATGGAGTGAATCAGCATATGTGACCCTGGAGGACAAAAGCAGTCATAAGCTGTGCTGGTATATTTGTAACAATAGCCCAAAGTACATTGTCTGGGTCAAAATTACAGATTTTTCTTTTATGCCAAAAATCATTAGGATATTAAGTAAAGATCATGTTTCATGAAGATGTTTTGTAAATTTCCTACTGTAAATATATCAAAACTTAATTTTTGATTAGTAATATGCATTGCTAAGAACTTCATTTGGACAGATTTAAAGATGATTTTCTCAATATTTAGATTTTTTTGCACCCTCATATTCAAGATATTCATATAGTTGTATCTCAGCCAAATATTGTCCGATCCTAACAAACCATACATCAATGTGAATATTATTTATTTCAGCTTTCAGATGATGTAAAAATCTCAACTTAGAAAAATTGACCCTTATGCTGGTTTTGTGGTCCAGGGTCAGGTGTGCATCATACGCTAGAACAAACCTCACTGGCTCTTGTGCATCACACGTGCGTGTCTGAGCTCTCTGTATGTGTGTTGATCATTGTTTAGATGTGAATATACAATGAACAGATTTAATTTACACTTTAAAGCGATTGTATCTCTTCACAAGGATTAATCCATTCGATTCATATGAATGTGTTTGTTTTACAAACTCTTTATAATAGATCTAACTTCTAAGTTAAAAATGTCTTAGTCAAAGATTAACCAAAGTATTCTGGGTTTGGAATGATGTGAGGGTGAGTAAATGATTATTTTAATTTCCTTTTCAAAGGAACTCGTGCTGCATCAAACACTGTGGGAGCGCCTCTGCCTCTTGAAGCATGTGTGAAATCAGTCCAATGGAGCAGCGAGACGTCACGGGCGGTCAATGCAGAAACCAGGACACTTTACTACAGATTACAGGAGTGATTCTCCACAAGGTTATTTCCCTCCACCTTAAAGGTGTACGTGGTGGCCAAAGCTGCTCACCAGGCCCCTTTGTGTGGTCAGTCAATGGGAAGAAACCCGTTAGTGACCTTTGGTGGACTCAACTCAAAGTATGGTGGCTTCTAAAGTCTAAAGATGTGGTGTGCTGTTCTTCCTCCCTCGCATTCATCAGGTTTTATTATTTAGACCTGGGATCTCTGCCAAGCTTTTAAATTCTCCTCTCTTAGCTTTGCTCACCATGATTGATGCTAGACAGGTATTCGTCAGTATGGCAAAGCAGGTTTTGTCTTTCCCACAGCGTTTCGTTTCATCTCAGCGTTTCGTCTCAGGTTATGTCTATACACATGGTTCCCTGAGAGGGAACGAGAGGCTTCATCTCCCTGCAATACACCCAGCATCCCTGTAAACAACTTGCTTTGACCTATCAGAAGCTCATGCTGTTTGTTCTGGATGTGCTTTTAAGCTTCCTGGTTTCTACATCACCCACCCGTGATGTCTCGCTAAACCATTGGACTGATTTCACATGTGCTTCAAGACGCAATCGCATAGAGGCTTTTCCACAGCGTCTCGTTTTCTCTGGTTACAGATGTAAACTGAGACATTCTTGATGAACTAATTGAATTCGAATTACATTGTGAATAATACATAACACATAAGTCCATAATGAAACTAATCTAATATATTTCATTTGATAGTCTTGTATATGAGCGCACCACACTCTTCTTTGGGTTCATCTGAAGAATCGCCACAGTCATCCTCTCCGTCACATTTCCAGCGAGCTGGGATACAGCGTCCGGAGTCTTTACAGCGGAACTCATCCTCACCACATGTCATCTGAGCTACAGAAAGAGATATAAGAAAGAACTGAATTAATAATATCAATGTGTGCTAATTGGTAGTCGTGTTCAAACAATAGTATCAGCAGATATTAAGATATTTTGAGAACATAACATGCATGTTTCTATCTATTAATAAGCTTGGCAATGGATAATGCACAGTGAGTTTTGATATAAAAATATATAATGTTTTATATAAAAGTTCCACTTACTGCAGTTGGCGGGTTCGTCAGATCCATCAACGCAGTCATTATCACGGTCACACACCCACACACGTGGGATGCAGCGCTTGGTTATGGTACACTGGAACTGGTTAGGTGCACACGTTACCTCCGCTACACACAAAAAAATAGGTTATACTTTAAACATATTCTCATACAATTTTTTTTTATAATAATGTAATGTAAAAAATGTACAGCCTAAACCAAACACACTACACTAAAAAATGGTCATGATATGTATTTTAGTGTTATACTTGTCCGCAAATACATATTAGTGTTCAAAAGATGACTGATTATTAGCTCCTTGTTATTCCCTTGGTGTATATATATATATATATATATATAGCCCTTTGTTTCCTTAGTCATTTGTCTGATATTGTCTTGATGTTTTGCATTTGCTGTTGGACTTCATCTTTTTTTTCTTCTTCAAGTTATTAACTCGCTTCACTAGTTATATTAAAGCCGCTCTTAAATTCTAATCACATGCCCTTGCAATCCGTAGTTCAAAGAAACTTTTTTAATCAATCATAGTCCTGGAGCCCCATTGTCTCCCTAATCAATTATACCTGATTATTATTACAGAAACTCATTACAGAAAATAAATATTTTCAGATATATTATGAATATATTTATTGTCACTTTTGACAATTGATTCCTTGCTGAATAAAAAAGTAATACAAATAATACAATTTATTACTGACCCCAATGAACTTTAAGATGAGCAAACACTCCACACGTTCACCTTCCAGATGACAATAATAGAAGGTCTGAGATGTATGTATGTGTGTGTGTGTGTGTGTGTGTGTGTGGCTATACAACTGATCACATTCAAATCAAAGTCACAGCATGGCTATTAAAACACAAAAGGCTTGTTTTGTCTTATTTGTATTTCTTGTTGTCTTATAATGAAACTCACGGCAGTCTTTCTCATCCTCTCCTTCCCCGCAGTTGTCTTGGCCGTTACAGCGGAATATTCCAGGAATACAACGACTGGGATTGGTGCATTTAAACTGACTGGGCAAACACACATGAATATCTGCAAATCACACAAACACATTAGCGGAGTAACAAAGGTGACACTATTTGTGCATAGTCTGGAAATACTGTTCTGGATATTTTAAAATGACTTATATTAAAGTCTGGTAGACAAAGTACAAGTATCAATTACTTTAGTTTAAGTGCAGGTACCCTCATAAAATATTATGCCAATAAAAGTATACTCCAAGTACTCATTTTCAATTTTACGTGAGTAAGTACTTGATCTTTAAAGGTACAGTTTAGAAAGTAAAATGTACTGTTGTTAATGTTTATTTATTTAGCAATTTTACTTACAGTGCTCAGCGTAAATGAGTACACCCCCTTTGAAAAGTACAATTTTAAACAATATCTCAATGAACACAATAACCATTTCCAAAATGTTGACAAGACTAAGTTTAATATAACATCTATTTAACTTGTAACATAAAAGTAAGGTTAATAATATAACTTAGATTACACATTTTTCAGTTTTACTCAAATTAGGGTGATGCAAAAATGAGTACACCCCACAACAAAAACTACTAAATCTAGTACATTGTATGGCCTCCATGATTTTTAATGACAGCACCAAGTCTTCTAGGCATGGAATGAATAAGTTTGCGACATTTTGCCAGATCTATCTTTTTCCATTCATCAAGAATGACCTCTTTTAGAGATTGGATGCTGGATGGAGAGTGATGCTCAACTTGTCTCTTCAGAATTCCCCATAAGGTGTTCGATTGGGTTCAGATCAGGAGACATACTTGGCCACTGAATCACTTTCACCCTGTTCTTCTTCAGAAACCCAACAGTGGCCTTAGATGTGTGTTTAGGATCATTGTCATGTTGGAAAAGTGCACGACGACCAAGGGCACGGAGTGATGGTAGCATCTTCTCTTTCAGTATAGAGCAGTACATTTGTGAATTCATGATGCCATCAATGAAATGCAGCTCCCGACACCAGCAGCACTCATGCAGCCCCACATAAGGACACTGCCACCACCATGTTTCACTGTAGGCACCATGCATTTTCTTTGTATTCCTCACCTTATGACGCCATACAGTTTTGAAGTCATCAGTTCCAAAACATTTATCTTGGTCTCATCACTCCAGAGTATAGAGTCCCAGTAGTCTTCATCTTTGTCAGCATGGGCCCTGGCAAACTCTAGGCAGGCTTTTTGTGCCTGGGCTTTAGGAGAGGTTTCTTTCGTGGACGGCACCCATGCATGCCATTCCTCTGCAGTGTCGCCGTATTGTGTCATGAGAAATAGTCACCCCAGTTTGGCTTTCTACTTCTTTAGATAACTGCAGTGAACTTGCATGTCGATTTTCTTCAACCCTTCTCATCAGAAGACGCCTTGACGAGGTGTTAACTCCGTGGATGACCTGGACGCCTCTGTGAGATGGTTGCAGTTCCATCTTTTTTAAATGTTTGTACCACTTTTGCTACAGTATTCTGACTGATAAGTAAAGCTTTGCTGATCTTCTTGTAGCCTTCACCTTTCTTGTGTAAAGAAACTATTTTCTTTCTCAGGTCTTGTGACATTTCTCTTCCATGTGGTGCCATTGCTGACAGCATGAAATGGGAAGGGGTTTTCTTTAAGTAACACCCTTTTATAGTCAACTGTCACCTGTGTAATGAATAACTAGACTCACCTGTGGTTGAATTCTTGTTAAATTAGACATTTGTAGTCTAAAATTTAGCTTTGCTTCAGAGACTTTCAGTGGGGTGTACTCATTTTTGCATCACCCTAATTTGAGTAAAACTGAAAATGTTGTTCTCTAAGTTAAATTATTAACCTTACTTTCATGTTATAAGTTAAACAGATGTTATATAAAACTTAGTCTTGTCAACATTTTGGAAAATGTTTTTGTGTTCATTGAGATATTGTTTAAAATGTTACTTTTCAAAGGAGGTGTACTCATTTACGCTGAGCACTGTATCTAAGATTAGTGGATGAAGAGAATAAATGTATATTGATCTGCAAATAAGCTGTAACATTTTTATTTTATTACCAAAACATACCCAATTATAACATTACATTTCAATTTGCATAAGCAAATTTGCTAAAAACTTCACACAGGGCAAAATGTGTTCATATTTTAGGAAGAATGATTGGCAAATATACTAGTTATATATCTCATTACATAATTATATGAACTGCTATAGCAAAGAGGATTGTGCATGGGTATTCATTTGCATTATTTTAACATTATCTATAGTTAGAACAGCTGCAGTTATATAATAAATGATTCAACAGGTTCAGTGAAAAGAAGCAGCTTGTTCACGAATCAACAACATCATCACACCTCGATTTCTTCAGTTCAAAATAACAAGGAACAATATATTTTTATAAAATTCAGTGGAGTAAAAAGTGTGATATTATGTTCTCTTTCAAGCATACATTTCGGTGTCTCACTATGGGGTACGCCCCTTCCACATATTCCTCAGAAGCCCTATTACATTACGCCAGTCCCATTTGGCTGGCAGACGTGACGTTGTGTCCGGGAGTGGTTTACCCACCTCCCCATTCCATCTGCAATATGTGTGCAAACGCGCTGCAGAGAAACTAAACATTCCGTGGACGACCGTGGTAGCAGAGACTGCAAAGTCTCGCTATGAGGGTAAGAGGCTGTCGAGAGCAAAATGGGCAGCACAACAGCTCCTTTCTGTGTTTCAAGAGCTCCTGGAGGAGCTTGCAGTGACCTGGAAAGACAAACCGTTCACCAGTAAGTTACCTATGCAGAGAGGATCCGCTCTCGATGTGGAGGGAATGGAGAAGGCAGGACTTCTCCGAATGCCCCCCATGAAGCCATTAGTTGCTGCGCACTTACACCCAAAAAACACAGCGGCTGCAAATCCGACATTGCCATCCAAAGCGGACTGTTTCCAGTCAAGCATGACGGAACGTGCTTATAAAGCAATTGCTCTCTCTGTCAGGGCTCTGAACGGAACCTCTATGCTGACCGCGTACCAAGCGGAATTACAGGACGAAGTGTCGACCATGCCAGGTCAAACGCATTGGGAAGAGATATGTGTCATTACAGATCTTTCTTTGTGTCTTCGGAGGTGCGCGGTTCAAACCGCGGGCAAGGCCATGGCCACAATGGTCATTCAGGAGAGAGGACGTTGGCTTAGCTTGGCAAATCTCTCTGACAGGGAAAAAGATGCACCGGTGGTCGCAGAGGGAATTTTTGCCTCGGCGCTGACACTGATGCAAAAGAGATACGAGGAAAAGAAGAGGGATGATAAGGCTTTGCAACTCTGTATGCCTAGGAAGGCACAGACTGCACCCCCTCCGTCACCTTGGCAGACCTTCACACAAGTTTTGGCCCGCACACCCCCCAGCTATCGCATTCCTCGATGACAGAAACTGAACGTGAATGAAGCGGTTTACAGCGGAGTCCCGGAACAGAGAACTGCCTGACCTAGGAAGAACTATCCACCTGCAACAGCTCAGGCGGTCCAGCCAGCTTCTCAACCTCATCCTCACTCCCATGCTCAGGGAGCGGCGAGGAAGAAGGCAGTTTGATGGTGTCTTCCCCGGGGAAAGGAGCACACAAGGCCCCTGTTCGCAAGCTCCTGATCCTCAGATGTTCAGCATTCGACAAGGGACGCGTTTTGAAGTTCCCGCATGCTCTGTGGGAAAATAGAGCCCGCTTGGGCCAGTGAAAAGTACGAGAGATGGTGCAGTGGTGTACACCCACCCACTAGTCACAAGCACTTTTCATGTTCAAAACTCAATACAATTTTCAGTGTATTCCCAGAACATGTTGCAAAACATAATCCCCCCCCAAATTTTGCTAAACACGGAAACAGACCACAGTATAACATCACATCGGGGAGTTATTGCTCCCTTAGAGGTGATAAGACACTTAAACTCTGTCCAAGCGCTAAATGCCCACGCATGCGCAGTACAGACAACAAACTCGTTCACGACTCAGCAACACGATGGCACCAGAACCCTGCGAATAAACAGTTGGCGGAACAATTCTGGTACCGACTGCAGTTTGCCGCCCCCCCCTTTCCTTGGTGTGGCATACGAATACCTGGTTCTACCATTCGGCTTGTCTCTCAGCCCCCAAGTGTTTGTAAAATGTACAGAAGCGGCACTGACTCCACTCAGGGAGAAGGACATTCGTCTCACAACTTACATAGACGACTAGCTGGTGACAGCTCGGTCAGAGCAAGAAGCGAGAGAACACACAGTCATGCTTCTGGAACACATACAAAAACTGGGGTTAATTAAATATTGAAAAGAGTTTTTTAATTCCCACACAGTCTATAACATATGTGGGGCTGTCACTGAACTCGGTGACTTTTAGAACACGACTGTCAGAAGACAGGGCAAGAAAATGAACTTGTTGTATGACCGATTTTCAGAGGGGGAACAGTATTTCCTTTCGCACATGCCTCAGGCTATTAGGACTGATGGTCTCAGCCCTGATAGTTATTCCCTTAGGTAGACTGTTCCTGAGAGAGCTGGGTAGCGTCTCAGGGACTGGACCCATTTTGTCACTCCCAGAGGAGAGTGACTTCAGAGGCAGTCTTGGCACTGCGCCAGTGGAGACACCCAACCTTTCTGGTTCAAGGGGTACCCATGGGCGTGGTTCGAGTCAGACAAGTAATAACAACAGACGTGTCTATTTATTCTATTGAATATTTATTAAATAAGTGGCAAAATTAACAAAAAATAAAACATCAACTAGTGTTGACATTTCCCAACAGCACAGCAGTAATGACTTTATGAACTATTTTACTTCCAAAATCAATACTATTAGAGATCAAACTGTAACCATGCAGCTGCCAGCTGCAGTATGACATCAAATTGTGCACAATAAATCCCCTGAGGAACAATTCATTATCTACTATAGGAGAGGAAGAATTGTATAAACTTGTTAAATCAGCTAAACCAACAACATGTATGTTAGACCCTATTCCATCTAAACTACTAAAAGAGGTGCTTCCAGAAGTCATAGATCCTCTTTTGGCTATTATTAATTCATCATTGTCATTAGGGTATGTCCCAAAAACCTTTAAATTGGCTGTTATTAAGCCTTTCATTAAAAAAAAACACAACTTGACCCCAAAGATCTAGTTAATTAAAGACCAATATCAAATCTCCCTTTTCTGTCAAAGATACTGGAAAATGTACCATCCTCACAATTATATTCCTTCTTAGAGAAAAATTATATCTGTGAGGATTTCCAGTCAGGATTTAGTCCATCTCATAATACTGAGACTGCTCTCATTAGAATGACAAATGACCTGCTCTTAGTGGTGCATTAGCATGGTTCAAATCGTACTTATCTGACCGCCATCAATTCGTAGCAGTGAATGAAGAGGTATCATATCGATCACAAGTGCAGTATGGAGTACCTCAAGGCTCAGTACTAGGGCTATTACTTTTAACGCTGTACATGTTACCCTTGGGAAATATCATCAGGAAACATGGGGTTAGCTTTCACTGTTATGCTGATGATACTTAGCTCTATATTTCTTCACGAAATGAAAATGGTGTGTGAAACACACCAAATTGAGAAAATTATGGAATGCATAGTCGATATAAAAAACTGGATGACGAATAATTTCTTACTACTAAATTCAGCAAAAAACAGAGGTGTTAATTATCGGACCTAAAAACCACACAAGTAATAACCTAGAACACTGTCTAAAACTTGATGACTTTTCTCTCGATTCTTTGTCATTAGTCAGGAACCTAGGTGTGCTATTTGATAGCAATCTCTCCTTTGACAGCCACGTTTCTTGCATTTGTAAAACTGCATTTTTTAATCTTAAAAATATATCTAAACTGAGACCTATGCTCTCAATGCCAAATGCAGAAATGTTAATTCATGCGTTTAGGACCTCAAGCTTAGATATTGTAATGCTTTATTAGGTGGTTGTTCTGCACGCTTAATAAACAAACTACAGATGGTCCAAAATGCAACAGCTAGAGTTCCTTATCTGTCGGTCACTACGAGTTATGTCGTGACGACATAGGGGATTTACCTGGAAGCCCCGAACATCTCTGACTAAGAGAAAACGCCAATGAAATTGGCTAGTGGATTTGCATACCTGAGCCACTCCCGTGCATACGGGTATAAAAGGCGACAGGTGCATCCACTCATTAGATTGTTGCTTGGAGCCGAGTGGATGAGAAGAGTGCTGATCTCCACAAAGCCGCGTTCATCTTTGTTTTGTTCCGGTTGGCGAACGGTGCGATCAGCGGAGTCCCTCTCATCAGCGATTCCCTGGGCACTTCAACTGAGAGAGCAAATTCTAAAGAGCAAATCACGGACGATCGCGTCTTTTCAAGATGCCGTTTCGTCCGTGTCCTTCTGGTTGCGGTCGTTTTCTGTCTGCGGATGACGGACACGATCGTTGTCTTCAGTGTCTGGGCCACGACACGCTGAAGCTGCTCGTGGATGACTCATGCGCGCTATTGTGGGCGATGAGCATGATTTCGCCTGCGATCTCGCCTTTCCTTTATGAAAGGATTGGCACCCTCTGCCGCCACCCGTGCTGATCTCTCTGGCTCGAGCAGAGGATCGCCGGCTGACGCCTGGGAGATCTGAGGGTTACTGTAAGAGCACGCCCCACGGACCTCTTACTCCTCACGCAGCGAACATCCCGTCCGGTTCCTGGGTGATTTCGCTGGTCTGTCCCACGGGCGCCCAGCATTTCATTCGTGCGCCATTTGTAGATAGGATGTCGATCGCAGCATCGGGGATGGGTTCACGTCCTCTGAGGATGAAGGTGCGGTGGGGCTGCCCCTCGGTGTTGTCGCCACCGCCGCACCGGACCCAGAGCTGACGGCCATGCTTGCCCGGGCAGCCGTGAGCATCGGGCTGGAGGTCAACAGACCGCCCAGTCGCGAGCCCTCGCGGCTGGACAATTGGTTTCTCAGAGCGGGGCGCGGCTCACAACCGCGCCCTGCCCCGGTGCCTTTCTTCCCGGAGGTGCATGAGGAGCTGGACGAGTTCGTGGATGGCCCCTTTCACGGCCAGAAGCCGCTGCCTGCCTCCTCCGTCCTCACTACCTCGATGGCGGAGTGGCCAGCATTCCCCAGGTGGAGAGAGCGGTCGCGGTGCACTTGTGCCCACGGGAGGAACCCAAGGCCTGTAAGCTGACAACAGTGCTGCGGGCCAGGCAGCCTCCGCCCTGCACGCCATGGCTATCCTGCAGGTTCACCAAGCCAAGGCGCCAAACATGATGCAGGAGCTGCAGGAGCTGCCTCGTCCACCATGGTGGTCCAGGAGCGCCATCTCTGGCTCAACCTGGCAGAGATGAAGGACGTCGACAAGGCACGCTTTCTCGACGCCCCCATCTCCCAGGGAGGGCTGTTCGGCGACACCGTCGAGGGCTTCGCCCAGCAGTTCTCGGCGGTACAGCAGCAGACCGAGGCGATCCAGCACATCCTGCCCCGGCGTGATGCACCATCCACCGCTGCCCCCGGGGCCAGGCCTCAGTCTGCCCGTCGCCGTGGGTGCCCTCCTGCGTCCTCCAGAGCTGCTCCGCCCCAGGCCGAATTGACACATAGGCCGGTGCGTCGAGCCTCTCGCAGGAGAGCGGCGCCCCCCGGAGATGTTGGAGTTTGCTCTTTCTCAGGAGACGGCGAGAACAGCGCCGCTCCTTCCCCCGGTGGAGGGCCAGGAGGAGAATCTTCTGTTTCGTTTTGTTTTGTTCCCGCTGGTCCAAGGGCCAGCGGTACCCACCTTCTCAAAGAAAGAGCAATTTCCTTTTCCTCCGGGTTCTCAGGTCCATGGGACGACAGTGTGCGACGCCCTGCCTCCTCACTCTCGCCCACGACCCATTTTGCCAGTAGCCAAGAGAGTACGGTTCGGGGATGACATTCCTTCCCACGCACCTCTGGCCAGTCCCGTTCGGGACCCAGGGAGTTCGGTGAGGATGCCTCAGAACGCACCGCCTTCTATGCCATCCACCCCTACTCCCTTTCGCTGCACCACCACAGGTACATCGATTGTGCCGTTGGAGCCGCTTGCACAGCATCTGGAGGCGTGGCTCACGCTGCCCAGCCTGTCTCGCTGGCTCACGCGCAAAATTCGACTCGGCCACGCGATTCAGTTCGCCAGGCGACCTCCCAAGTTCAACGGCGTTCTCGAGACGTCGGTGGCAGTCCGGAACGCCCTGTCTTGGCGCGAGGAGATTGCTGTCCTCCTGGCAAAGGATGCAATCGAGCCGGTCCCTCCAGCCGAGATGAGGCAGGGGTTTTACAGCCCTTACTTTATCGCACCCAAGAAAGGTGGTGGCCTTCGCCAATCCTGGATCTGCGTAGTCTTGAACCGGCTTTGCACAAGCTCCCGTTCAAGATGCTGACGCACAGGCGCATGATCAAATGCATTCAGCCCCAGGATTGGTTTGCAGCGATCGACCTGAAGGACGCTTACTTTCACGCTTCGATCCTTCCGCGACACAGACCGTTTCTACGGTTTGCATTCAAGGTCGGGCATGGCAGTACAGGGTCCTCCCTTCGGGCTCTCCCTGTCTCCCCGTGTTCACGAAGGTTGTAGAGGTGCCCTTACCCGTTACGGAAGTGGGCGTCAGGATCCTCAACTACCTCGACGATTGGCTTATTCTAGCCCAATCCAGAGAGCAGTTGGGCGATCACAGGGACTTGG
Organism: Gymnocypris eckloni scoliostomus; assembly: GCA_027564155.1. Classification (NCBI taxonomy): domain Eukaryota; kingdom Metazoa; phylum Chordata; class Actinopteri; order Cypriniformes; family Cyprinidae; genus Gymnocypris; species Gymnocypris eckloni. Next base: position 26,270,662 of record CM050431.1, read on the forward strand.
TGCTCCGGCACCTCAGCCAGTTGGGGCTTGGTCAACTGGGAAAGAGCAAGCTCTCCCCTGTGCAGAGAATCTATTTTCTCGGTGTGGAGTTAGACTCGGTGAGTATGACACGCCTCCACGGAGGAACGTGCCCAAGCAGTGCTGAACTGCCTGAGTTCCTTCAGAGGCAGGAATGTGGTACCACTGAAACAGTTTCAGAGGCTCCTGGGGCATATGGCATCCGCAGCTGCAGTCACGCCGCTCGGATTGCTTCATATGAGACCACTTCAACACTGGCTAAACTCCGGGTCCCGAGGTGGGCATGGCGCGCGGTACACTGCGAGTAGGTATCTCCCAGCAGTGTCGCCGCTCCCTCAGCCCCTGGACAGACCTTGCCTTTCTATGGGCCGGAGTGCCCCTAGAACAAGTGTTCCGGCATACTGTTGTCACAACAGATGCCTCCAGCACGGGCAGGCAGCCTCGGGCTCTGGACAGGGCCCCGACTGCTTTGGCACATCAACTGCCTGGAGCTGTGGGCAGTGCATTTAGCCTTGCGGCAGTTACGGCCACTGCTGTTGGGCAAGCACGTGCTAGTCCGCACGGACAACACTGCAGCGGTCTCGTTTATCAACCGGCTGGGGGGTATACGATCACACCGCATGTCACAGCTCGCCCGCCATCTCCTCCTCTGGAGTCACACGCAGTTCAAGTCACTGCGTGCTGTTCACATCCCAGGGCAGCTCAATCGTGCGGCCGACGCGCTCTCACGACAGCTCACGTTCTCATGGACAGCTCACGTTCTCCATCCCGAGACGATCCTGGCTGATCTGGAGTCGATTCGGGGAAGCTCAGGTAGACCTGTTTGCCTCCCCCGAGTCCTCCCACTGCCAGCTGTACTTCTCCTGACCGAGGGCCCCTCGGCACAGACGCACTGGCACACAGCTGGCCTCGGGCCTTACGCGCATGCTTCCAGTGAGCCTACTGCACAGACACTGTGCAAGCTCAGGAGGACGAGGAGCAGGTCCTGCTGGTTGCGCCCCATTGGCCCACCCGGACCTGGTTTCCCGAACTCATTTCCCTCGCGACAGCACCTCCCTGGCGCATTCCTCTGAGGAAGGACCTCCTTTCTGAGGGCTCGGCACCATATGGCACCGCGTCCAGATCTATGGAACCTCCATGTGTGGCTCCTGGACGGACGCCGGCAGACTTGAGTGGTCTACCACCGCGGTGGTAGAGACCATCATTCAGGCTAGGGCTCCTTCAACAAGCCAAACCCTCGCACTGAAATGGAGTCTGTTCACGACCTGGTGTTCTTCTCGCCGAGAAGACCCCGAAGATGCACGATTGGAGTAGTGCTTTCTTTCCTGCAAGAAAGGTTGAGCGTGGCTGTCACCCTCCACCTTGAAAGTGTATGTAGCCGCTTTGCGGCTCACCACGATGCAGTGGACGGCCGGTCCCTGGGAAAGCATGATCTCATCGTGAGGTTCCTGAAGGGGCCAGGAGGATGAATCCTCCAGGCCTCCCTTGTGCCCTCTTGGGACCTCTCTATCGTCCTGGCTGGACTTCAGAGGGGCCCTTTGAGCCGCTGGACTCAGTCGAGCTGAAGTTCCTGTCTCTTAAGACAGCACTCCTGACCGCTCACTTCCATCAAACGGGTCGGGGACCTCCAGGCGTTTTCGAGTGGCGAAGAGTGCCTTGTGTTCGGGCCGGTCTACTCTCACGTTGTCTTGAGACCCCGGCCTGGATCGTGCCCAAGGTTCCCCCACGCCCTTCTGCGATCAGGTGGTGAACCTGCAAGCACTGCCCTCGGAGGAGGCAGATCCAGCCTTAGCGTTGCTGTGTCCCGTAAGAGCATTGCGCATATACGTGACCCGCACCGGGCGTCAGAAGCTACGAGCAGCTCTTTGTCTGCCACGGAGGGCAGCAGAAAGGAAGGCTGTCTCCAAACAGAGGTTGGCCCACTGGATAGTGGGCCGTCGCCTTGGCGTACCAGTCGCAAGGCGAGCCTGTGCCCCTGGGGTGAGGGCTCACTCCACCAGGAGTGTTGCCTCCTCCCATGCGTTAGCGACGGTGCCTCTTTGGCAGACATCTGCAGAGCTGCGGGCTGGGCGACACCGAACACCTTCGCAAGATTCTACAATCTTCGCGTTGAGCCAGTTTCTTCCGTGTATTGGGTAAGTAATGGGCGAGAAGAACTGGCGGTATCACGCTTGCTGCGCCATTCCCCTCACCGGGATCTGAGCGCCTTTTTCTCCCCAGTTCAGTTCCCGGACGGTGAACCCTGGTGGAATCCTCCAGCACCCCGGCAGTCAGACTGGGCGGAGCAGTTCTGACGCCAGACCCAGTACTGGTGTTAGCTCGCCCGGGTCTCCGGTCAGCCCCTGTACTGGGTGTCCGTATGGCCTGATTCCCCTTCGGGTAATCCCATATGTGTATTCTTCCATGGTAAGGTTTCCCTCATGGTAAACCCGTGTCTTCCCTGTGACAGAGCTTCTATCAGGTTCTGCTGGCAGCCCTCCTCCCTACTCCTAGGTAGGATCTGCCCCAGAGTCCAGTCGTATGTAGTACTGCCCCAAGCCTGGGCCAGTCCATATCAGTGTCTCCACATGTTACCTCCTTTCGGGCAGGATGTGGCCTCCGTAGCACCCTTCTATGGAAGGCTCGCTTCCCTGCCGTTACGACAAGCTGTAACAACAAATAGGAAAGACCTGAAGCTGTCTTTCACTGAAGGTCGAAATCCTTCCGATTCCGTGGGGAAAGGAACAGCGGCTTGGCTATCTCCAGCAGCGATGTACTCAGTGGTCCCGGTGGGCACCAAGGTTAGCGAATTTGCACTGGGCGGTAGGAAGGTTGCAACCTCTTGCATGGCATTTGTCTGTCACGCACTCGCTTGTCAACATCTGCATGCCACAAGGTTGTGACGGGGTTCAGCTTGTGGCGCTCATAGGACCCCTATGTCGTCACGACATAACTCGTAGTGACCGACAGATAAACGTCTGGGTTACGTGCGTAACCCCGTTCCCTGATGGAGGGAACGGCGTTATGTCCCCATGCCACAATCTTGAACCATCGCTGGTTGCCAGGGACTCGTCTCGGCTCCTCAGCGTAAAACCTAATGAGTGGATGCACCTGTCGCCTTTTATACCCGTATGCACGGGAGTGGCTCAGGTATGCAAAATCCACTAGCCAATTTCATTGGCGTTTTCTTAGTCAGAGATGTCCGGGCTTCCAGGTAAATCCCTATGTCGTCACGACATAACGTCTCCGTTCCTCCATCAGGGAACGGGGTTACGTCGTAACCTGACGTTCTTACTAGAACCAGGAAGTATGACCACATTAGCCCGGTTCTGTCAACACTGCACAGGCACCCTATTAAACATCATAAATATTTTAAAATCTTGTTAATTACTTATAAAGCCCTGAATGGCTTAGTTCCTCAGTACTTGAGCGAGCTCTTATCGCATTATAGTTCTCCACGTCCGCTACGATCTCAAAACTCTGGCCATTTGATAAAACCTAGAATATCAAAATCAACTGCCGGCGGCAGATCCTTTTTCTATTTAGCGCCCAAACTCTGGAACAATCTACCTAACACTGTTCGGGAGGCAGACTCACTCTGTCAGTTTAAATCTAGATTAAAGACCCATCTCTTTAACCTGGCGTACACTTAACACACTAATTCGCTTTTAATATTCAAATCTGTTAAAGGATTGTTAGGTTGCATTAATTAGGTCAACCGGAACCGGGAACACTTCCCATAAAACACGATGTACTTGTTACATCGTAAGAAGATTGACATCTACGCTAATATTAGTCTTTTTGTTTCTTATTCCGAGGTCACCATAGCCACCCTCATGGGATTTGGAATTGGTGCTAGATGCTCTTTCCATGTCATTTTTGACATCAAAATATCCAATATTGTCATTTAAGACGGCACTGCTGTTAGCTTTAGCTTCGGCAAAGTGCGTAAGCGATCTTCACGCGTTCTCAGTGCATTCAGCGTGCTTGCAGTTCATGTCTGGGGATGCAGGGGTAGTTCTGAAACCTAATCCTGCATTCATGCCCAAAATAGTTAAGGCTATCATTCCTCTTGAGTTAAGAGCCTTCTATCCACCAACGTTTGCTTCATCAGAACAGCAAAAGTGAAATGCATTGTGCCCAGAGCGTGATTTACGCATTTATACAGAAAGAACTAGAGGGTTCAGGGAGAGTGATCAGCTGTTTGTATCTTGGATGAACCCCTCGACGGGGAAGCCGATTACTAAGCCTGAGGTCTTGTGTCCCTCAAACTACATGCACACTCAACAAGGAGAATGTCAACTTCCTGGGCTCTATTTAAAGGAGTCACATTACAGGATATTTGCGAAGCGGCGAGTTGGTCCTCACCACATACATTTGCAAGGTTCTATAAACTGGATGCTACAGCTCAGACTTCCGCACATGCAATATAGAGCGTAGGAATGTGAGTCACGAGTCATGACTCATTCAGCCCCGGATGTAGTGATTGTTGTTGGCAGGAGACTTCAAGGCAGGCTATCTGGCAATACGGGAGTAAGGATATCCCATAGTGAGACACCGAAACGTATGCTTGAAAGAGAGCAATAGGTTACTTGCGTAACCCAGGTTCTCTGATAGCATTAATTGAGGTGTCTCACCAGATCACGCTCATTGCTGTGTTAAGCAAGGAAGAGGTGTAATAGTTTTGAATGTTGTAGTGACGTTGTGTCGCTCCCTTTATACTGAGGGGTGGGGAAGCCACTCCCAGACACAACATCATGTCTGCCAGCCAATTGGGGCTGGCATAATGTAATAGGGCTTCTGAGGAATACACGGAAGGGGCGTATCCCATAGTGAGACACCTCACTTAATGCTATCAGAGAACCGGGGTTACACAAGTAACCTATTGTTTTGGAATATAGTAAAGGTTTCCCAAAATAAACAATATTCTGATAAAATACAAGTAAAAATCTATTTTGACATTTTGCGCAGATGAAAAAAAAGGTGGTGTGGGGTGATGAAACATACCGCAGTTGGCCTCGTCAGAGTTATCCTGACAGTCGTTGTCTCCGTCACAGATGTACGCTGGGTTTGTACAGATACCAGTATCACACTGGAACTGACCTGGTCTGCATTTAAACTCAGCTGTTGAAAGACATATGCACAAATGTGCTTTTATTACACATCTGTTTGTTATGCTACAGGGAGAAAATGTGTATCCTACAATCCACATCACTCACGGCAGTTGGCAGGCTCGTCGGATCGGTCACCACAGTCGTCCTCTGTGTCACACTTCCACCAGAACGGGATACACTTGTCGTTCTTGCAGACAAACTGATGGGAGATTTGGAGGAACATATTTCAAATGAGAAATGGTACGGGTCATTGTGAAGTTTAAAGTCATGATCTGGGTCAAGTATGATGTGCTCACCTGGCTGGCGGTGCAGTTGGACATGCACTGTTTACCATCAGCGGCCAGGTAGAAGTTTGTGGGACAGGCACATTTATAACCTCCGCCCGGAGAGAGCAGACACAAGTTACTGCAGCCGCCATTGTCTGTCTGGCACGGATGATTTGTGACTACAGTGGGAGACAAAAGAGTGCTACATTAAACATATACCTCCCACCATTTCAAGAGAGATAACAACAAGGCATAAAACAAGGTCATCTAAGCTGGCTTCAATCAGTGAAGAGTGTCTTTGGCAGCGGTGTGTAAAAGCGTGTCCTGACCCTCTGGTTGTCTGCTGGGGTGGTAGATGTGGATGTCCATGGGTCTGTGTAAGGTGCTGATCAGCATGGTCTTGTTGGTGCCCAGTGTTTTATGAGCTCTGTTGATAGACTTGGTCTCCCAGTCGCTCCAGTAGATGTACTCCTCAAAAATAGTCATGGCAAATATGTGTGGGATGTCCTGAGTCAAAACTGCAGCACAAACACAGGGATAATTTACAACACAAATATCACACAGCGACCTTGCATAATCCAACATAAAACCTTAGAAACACAAAACTTCACAGAAGCACTTTGTCCATCCTTCAGATGAGACCTTAAACCAAGGTCCTGACTCTCTATGGTCATTAAAAATCCCAGGATGTCCTTCGAAAAAGAGTAGGGGTGTAACCCCAGCATCCTGGCCAACGTTTTCCATTGGCCTTTGACCATCATGGCCTCCTAATCATCCCCATACACTGAGTGGCTTCATCACTCTGTCTCCTCTCCACCTAAGGTCTGGTACCTGCGTGAAGTTGGCCCCCACCCAACACAAAACGTCGCCAAAATAGTCTCAATCGCTTGTGCTGCTCCGTTTGTGCTGGTTTGTGCTGTAAAAAATTTTTGTGCTGCTTTGTTTTTAGATATTAAAATTATATTTATAGGTCATTCTGAGGTGACTCAGCCCCCACATGCTCCAAATTCACCCAAAACAGGCTCAAAATCGTTTGTGCTTCGTTTGTGCTGGTTTGTGCCATAATATATTTTCGTTTGTGCTGCTTCGGTTTTAAAATTAGACATTGAATTATAGGCGATGACGTCCTCAGCCCCCATGCTCCAAATTCACGCAAAATGGTCTTGTTTGTTTGTGCTCCTTGTGCCGGTTTGCAAAAAAATTTGTTTGTGCTGCTTCGGTTTTAAGATATTAAAATAATATTTGGTGGCCGTTTATGAGATCCTCAGCCCCCACATGCTCCACATTTCCCACAATAGTCTCGTTTGTTTGTGCTTCATTTGTGCTGGTTTGTGCTGTTGTGTGCTGAAAGTTTCGCTTTTAAATATATTACATTATTACAATGGACCAGCCCTACATTATAATAATAATGCAAACTCAAAAATGGGCTCAAATGTTAGTGCTGGTTTGTGCTGGTTTGTGCTTTTAGAAGTTTTAGTATATTTGTTTTGTGTTTTTATTATTATTATTTATTAAGTGTTTTTAAGTTTAAGTTTTAAAGGTCCATTATTTGTGTTGATTGTTCATGAAACACTTTAATTCAGTTTATTAAAATAATTTTGGCTTAATTCATTGAGTCATGAGTTTTCACATACATGCATGCATATACATAAAAAAAAAAAATGTAATGTAATGTCTAATATTTTAAAAACCAGCAACGAAACTTTCAGCGGCACAAACCAGCACAAATGAAGCACAAACAAACGAGACTATTGTGGAAATGGAGCATGAAACCTGAGTGACCTCAGAAACACCACCAAATATTATTTTAATATCTTAAAACCAAGCAGCACAAACAATTTTTTACGGCGCAAACCGCACAAACGGAGCACAAACAAACAAGACCATTTTTGCGATGAATTTGGAGCATGGGGCTGAGTGACCATCGCCTATATTTCAATGTCTAATATTTTAAAACCGAAGCAGCACAAACGAAAATATTAACGGCACAAACCAGCACAAACGAAGCACAAACGATTGAGCCTGTTTTGGGTGAATTTGGAGCATGTGGGGCTGGCTATCGCCTATAATTCAATGTCTAATATTTTAAAACCAAGCAGCACAAACGAAAATTTTACCGCCACAAACCAACCAACAACGAAGCACAAAGACTATCTGGGGGTGAATTTGGACTATGGGCTTAGTCACCTCAGAATGAATGACCTATAAATATAATTTTAATATCAAACAAAGCACAAACAATTTTTATTACAGCACAAACCAGCACAAACGGAGCACAAACGATTGAGACTATTTTGGCGACGTTTTGTGTTGGGTGGAACCAACTTCACGCAATGCGTTCTGGCACACTATGGCTGCCATCACATCATCCAGGTGGATGCTGCACACTGGTGGTGGATGAGGAGATACCCCCTTTACTATGTAAAGCACTTTGAGTGTCTAGAAAAGCGCTATATAAATGTAACAAATTATTATTATTGTAGGAATTTTATAATTCATATTTTAATTCAGACCTTTTTAAATTATTACATAATATATTATTTGATATACTACTCTACAAAAGTTTGGGGTAAGTAAGATTTAATATTCTTATTTAGCCATGATGCATTAAAATCAGAAAAACATTTGTAATGTTACAAACCATTTATATTTCAAACAAATTATGTTCTTTTGAACATTCAATTCATAAAACAGTTTGCAAAAAATATGAAGCATCACAAATGTTTTCAATATTGCTAATAATCAGAATACAGAGCTGTAAATCAGCATATTAGAATGATGCTGAAAATTCAACTTTGATCACAGGAATAAATTACATTAAAAAGTCTTAGTAAGCATCAGAGACTTCTTAAAAATTATTAGTATATATTTGTATTTTATGATTGTATAACGGTTAGATATTATCTAATATGTATGGCCTGGTTGATTAGTCATGAAATGCTTACTTTGCTTATCTTTCAACTACATTATTGACACACTATTTTCCTATTTTTATATTGTAAAGTTCCTTTGACACAATCTGTATTGTTTAAAGCGCTAAAGGTGACTTGACTAGTCATATTGAAGATATGCTAAAATGGGTTAATTTGCTAAAGTGCAAACCACTATAAATCCAGCTCTGAAACCTGTGACTCCTTCACAGAATAGCTTAGATTTGTGTTTTGTTCTTCACCTATATGTCTGTTGGATCCGTCTAAGCTGGCAAACTCGATGTAGTCCTCTCGGGCGTCTGCCCAGTAGATGCGATCATTGATGAAGTCCAGAGTGAGACCGTTGGGCCAGGTTATCTTGTCCTGTATGATCACACTTCTGTTGGTGCCGTCCATCCCAATGCGGCCGATATGAGGATTATCACCCCAGTCAGACCAGTATAGGTACCTGACAAAGGCAGACACTTAAACTTCATGATCCTTATTGGCAGAAACAGGAAGATGGAACCAAAATAATGAAAAAATAATAATAATTAAGGCATTTTTAATGTTTACCCATTGCGGACGTCCACAGCTATGGCTCTGGGTTCCCTTAGTCCCGTGTTGAACAGGACCGTCCTGTATGCTCCGTTCAGCTTCGACACCTCAATAGTGTCCCGCCCCTTATCACACCAATATAGGTTACCCCCGACCCAATCAACAGCCACACCATCAGGGTTGCTGAGAGACGTGCGATGGAGAACCTGCAGCAGAGTCAAACCAATGCCCAGCTTCAGAAAAGATTCAGTTTTTAAATGAGAATGAGACTCCAAACAGCTGCTTGTAAGAAACAATACCATTACTTGGCTTTTTAACTTTTGATTTTAACTTTCCCAAAATACGACTCAATAATGCATAATAACACTTCCTCTAGTGAAAAAGTCTATCTCCTGTTGTCTTTGAAAACATTGAAAACTTGTAAACAGTGCTTGATCTGTGCAGATTTCTCTCCTGATTCAGGCGAGATTACTTTTCCACTGGAGAAAGCAATATTATGGATAGAGGACTTTCTTCAAACACAGATTTTGGCTTCACAAGATGTTCACCGATGGACTGGAGTGGTGTGGATTACTTGTGATGTTTTTATCAACTCTTTGGACTGTCATTCTGATGGCAACCATTCACTGTAGAGCATCCATTGGTGAGACACTGATGTAATGCTACATTTCACCAACTCCGATCCCATGAAGAAACAAACTAATCTACAGTACATCTTGGATGGCTTGAGGGGGAGTACATTTTCAACTAAAGTTCATTTTTGGGTCAACTACACCTTTAATATTCAAAACACAAAGCAGTTGCTTGCAAATCACCTGAACGTCGCTGCCGTTGATGTGCATGCGTCGAATCATACTGCCTTGAGTCGTCACATCTGTCCAATAGATCATCTGCTGCCTGTAGTCGAAGTCCAACGCAACAGCATTGTTCAGACCCTGGGAATGAAGAGCATTCATGAGGAAGCAGGCAAACCACTGGAACGAAATGTTCTAGCACAGAGTTTGAAAAACTAGTGTCAAATCATACCTGCTTTATAAGTGTGTAGTTTGAGCCGTCCAAGTTGAGCTTTCTCAGGTAATACCGGTTAGCAAAGATGAGGAACGGCTCCTCGTCTATACAATGAAGTAAGAGGAAATAAAGACCAATGACCGTAAGAAAGAAACAACAGAAAAGGACACTTATTTAAAAAGTGAACTATCTGTATCTCAAATCCGAATGCTTCTTTTATGATGATTTATCTACATTGCAAATGGCAAATCCAGTGCTGAATTCCTTTGGAAAGTGTACTTATCGTACAAGCGACCGTCAAGCCAAGTATCTAGTTTGACCGTCCTACAATGCACACATCTGTAACAGTAATGGACAGATTGGCCGTCGGACTCGTACGGAGGTGGACTTGCAGATGGTGGGGTCGGAGGGGCTGAGCTGGAAACCGTCCACACACACACAGTGGAAGCTGCCATGTGTGTTGATGCAGTGCTGTGTGCAGGGATATGTGGTGGAGCACTCGTCCACATCTACACACGTCTTCCCATCATCCTTCAGTCTAAAGCCAGGGTGGCATCTGCACTGGAGAAAGGAACACACAAGAACGGTAAGCATCGGATTGTGCCAGTGTGAGGGATACCTGTTCATTTTATGATCGCAGTGGTTTGATTGCATTTATATGAAGGAACCATCAAAGAAAAGCATGCTTCTTTAGCTTCAGACACTCTTTTTGCTGATTGGTCCATTTATTTTCTTTATAAATGCTTTTTATTTTGTAGACTTCATTGTTTTACCCTTGTCTCATACCCAAACTTTGGTAACACTTTAGTATAGGGACCAATTCTCACTATTAGTTTATTAGCATGACTATTATTAACATATTGGCTGTTTATTAGTACTTATAAAGCACACATTGTGCATTACCATATTTTATATCCCTCAAGGCAAAACAAAAAAGCAAAGCAAAAATAAAAATGCTAAATTTATGTTGTATTAGGGATGTTTAACTCTCTCCCTGCCATTGGCGGAATCTTCCATCTTTCTGTGTTTTCACTGTTATATGGTAGGATGTGCTATTACACATCTTCTGAAAGAGTACTGAATCTCAGGATCAAAATACGGCAAAGAAGAAGCAGAAACTTTTCAGAAAATGTTCAGAAAGTTTTTTGAAAATGATCAAAATGGTTAAAAATTATCAAACATTTTTTTTTTAATGCAGGTGGGTGGAAAGAGTTAAATAAACAAAAATACTAATGAAGAGAAAATATTTTGGTAGTGCAATGGTCAAATTTACTAAATGATGAATTGTGAAAGTAAAGAACAATTAAATAAATCAAATAAAAGTATGCTGTCCACATTAACATGATCTCCAAATCTTTACCTTGAACCCGATCTTCAGGTCCTCACACAGCTGAGAGCAGCCGCTCAGTTTACTGTTCAGGCATTCATTAATGAAGCAGTTCAGCTCATCCGTACCGTCGCCACAGTCATCATTGTGATTGCACAGTAGCGTCTCATTTATGCATTTACCGTTCCCACACGCATACGCCGTGTCATTACATTTATTTTCTGCTTGAAAGAAAAAGAGAGAGAACTGTTAAATGCATGCACAGATTCGACCGGCCCTGCAGGTTTCTACTGTGACCAAAGCCTTTTCAGAGATACTCAGTCTGATTTACTATATTTCATTAGTTTGTCTGCATTGTTCTGTGACTCAGCACCTGCACTCAGACCTGATTTGATTTACATTTCACTTCTGATTATACCCTGTATAATTTATTATGTGACAAATAAAGATATCTTGCTGGATTAGCATTTAGTTTATACCAGGCCCGTTGCAGTGAGGATTTTTGGGAGCTTCGTCTGAGTGATCGTGACAGTCGAACTCTCCGTCACACTCCCAGGATTTCTGGATCAGACAGCGGCCGTTATCACAGCGGAACTCATTGGCCTTGCATGCAGGATACTCTGCAAAGACAAATACAGACCCATGATCACAAATAATACAGTGGTCAAATTTATTAAAAACATGCACTTATGTAGTTATAGGTACCAAAATAGTAAAATAGCTCCCCTGATGTTTCATTTTCTCTTATACCTTGCATGCCTTGATTAGCAGGTATGCATTAAAACCATTCAGTGCACAGCTAGTCATGGATTATGCCTTGCTTCTTTCAGTTTAGTTTCAACAATATTGTGGTTACACTGCAAAATAACTTTAGACATGGCAGTGTTATTTTAATATCATTGATATACTATATATACTATCCTCTGCACAATTATGACTTGTGTTGTAATCTGGAATCAAATCATGCTATGCTGGGTCATTTGGCCAGAACTCAAGGAGCGAACGGCTCGAATCGGACGCCGAGGTTGCGTTGTTTTTCTTGATAGGGGAGTAACATTGGTTTTGCTTTGTTTCACACAACTTATCTGTGTTGGCTTTTGTTTGAATATACTTGTGTGTCATCTTCACTTCGTCGCTATGCCAGGGTTGTGTGGGGCGGAGATATTAAAATAGGGCGAGGTTCTGTCGGGGTACGAGCGTGTTTGTTTTGGTGTGTTCAACTATCAACATTGTATGGCAAAAATAGCTTACTGCACCTTTAAATAAATAGAGAAATGCTGCTTTGGCAACAGGCTGAAATAAAATATTTTATCGGTTTTCAGTTCATGTTTATTTTATTTAAAACAATTGTATTTATTTATTTAGTTAGTTTTTGTTTTTAACGGTTTTAGTTTTAGTTTAGATAACCAGGAATATATAATGTCACAGTCTAGGGCTTCTTTTTAATACGTGATGAAACCAAATGTATTCATATGTGCCTATATTTTCGTTCTCCTGCATTCATTTCCATATGAATGTCTAGTGTGAACATACCTTATAGAAGGCAATATATACTGTATTGTAAATTTGCAATATTTTACAATGATAACTCATTTAATAATGTGTAATTAGAGAAACAATTACTGTATACAAATACTCTGAACAATTCTAATTCTTCTGTACTTTTGACTAAAGCCTTGATTTAATTCAAGTGAGAGTCAAGTATTGACATCCTACAAATCTTTAGCCATAATTCATCTCATTATTTGGTAATTATGAGATAATCATCATGGTTTGAAATAATCAGGAACATACCGCACTCCAGAGACTCATCTGAGCCGTCGCTGCAGTCTTTGTCGTGGTCACACACAAAGTGTTTGGGGATGCACTGTCTGTTCTGGCACATGAACTCTCCCGCCTTACATGTGTTATTGAACACTGAGAGAAAAAGAAACAACAATGCACTCGAATGTGAGTGATTTACACAAGTATTAGCACCAAAGCCAATAATGCATGTGATCACTCACCACAGCCGGCCTTCACGCTCTCGTCGGCTCCGTCCGGACAGTCTCTGTCTCCGTCACACACCCAGCGCTGCGGGACACACTTGTAGGAGTCGGGACAGTGAAACGCGTCCGCACTGCACGTCTTATTCTCTGAGTACAAAACACAGACCATTTAGCATCACAGAGAAAAAGATCACTCTTATTTACGATGCAGATAAATGTCTGCGTTCTTATTCTCCGATTCATCAGTCACACTTTGAAATGTCTTATTTCATGCTGTTTTTAAGGCTCAGCACTCACTGCATCTGCTGTCCTCATCTGTTCCATCTCCACAGTCATCCGTCCCATCACACACCCAGCTGCTGGAAATACAGCGATGATTCCTGCACTCAAACTGTGTCGCCGAGCAGAACTTATCTGAGCAGAATCATTAAGTGATCCGTTAGTTAATTATTCAAAGATTCCTCACAGTAAGAACTACTTTAAAACATTCTGGAGAGACTGACCTCAAATGAACTGTGCAAAGCTGGGAACAACATTTAAATGATATAAATCTGACAAAACCTCACTTGGAAAAATGAATAAATGTTTAGAAATGCCTTTGGTATTACGAAAAAATCCACACAAAAACACAGAATACATAACAAGAGATTTGTTTTGTAATGTTGACTTGTATCTTGTTTGCTCTTCATCTTATGTTTAAAAATAATGATAATACTATTAATAAATAATAGTTTGGTAACAGATTTGTTTAGGGACCAGTTCTCCCTATAAACTAGTTGCTTATTAGCATGCATATTACTAGCATACTGGTCGTTTATTAGTACTTATAAAGCAGATATGAATGCCTTATTCAGCATGAACATATTTAAAATCCTTTAATCCTACACCATACTTAAACTAACTTACTTATATATATATATATATATATATATATATATATGCAAATTAGGAGTTTATTGTGACAAATGTTTTAGTTAATAGTCATTTCATAGCGGGAATTGAACCCAAACTAAAGAGTGAACAAAAAATGTATTTTATATAATGTCTTTAAAGAAATCTTATCAAGACACTTACTTATGCCGCTTTTCCACTGCATGGAAAGGCACGGTACGGTTCAGTACGGCTCAATTTTTTTTTGGGGGGGAGGGGTTCCACTGGGTACAGTACCTGGTACCTGGTACTTTTCTTTAGTACCACCTCATCCGAGGTTCCAATCAAGCCATACCGTTACCAAAACGTGACATGTAAACTCTGCTGATCACTGATTGGCCGGAGAGAATCGTCACTGGCTGCTTTATTAAACTGTTGAACAGCACAGCCAGCGAAGGATCGAACGCAACTGTTTCTAATTAGCTTTTTAAACAACGAAAAGCATGGCTGTTTCATTGTCTGTTGAGGAAGTACAGACTGTCCTCTTGTTAGTAGCTGAGGAGCAGATCCAGCGAGAGCGTGATGGAGTGACGCAGAATGAAGGAGTTTTTCAGGAGTCACGGCAGTAGAGGCGGTGCTACTATAACAAAATATGAATAATCCCGCCCACTCTAAAGCGGTACTAAACTGCAGTGGAAATGCAAACCAAGCCGAACCGTACCGTTCTGAACCGTCCGAGTCGAGTCGTACCAAGCAGTGGAAAAGCTCCATAAATAGACAGAACAATAAAACAATGCATGCATACATAGTAGGGATGCACGATATTATCGGACCAATATCGGAATTAGCCGTTACTGGATTTAAATGTAAATATCGGCTTCGGCCTGATATGAAAATATATGCCGATATGTATTGCCGATAAGAGGAATAGGTTAATTTACATGTGCTCAGGGTGTGCTAGTGATTAGATCACGTCAGCAGTGTGGTTCATTCTTGAAGCAAAGTTTTGCTTAAATGGTGATTATATTCACTGCTTTGGATCACTGCATTTAAACTGAGAATGCACATATAGAATGATGCATTCAGTGTGTAGTAAAGTAAACAGTAATAACGCGTGCTGCGGCAGCAGCGGCAGCAGCGGCAGCCTCCCCCGGGTCCTAATGCCCGCTCAGTAATGAGATTTAATTCCTCATGGAGCGCTATTGGCCTACTTCTAATAAAATGAAAGCAAAATACACAAATAATATTTAGACTGTGTTTCTGTGTTGCCATAAAATCATGAGTAATAATAATAATAATTTGTTACATTTATATAGAGCTTTTCTAGGCACTCAAAGCGCTTTACATAGTAAGGGGGCTATCTCCTCATCCACCACCAGTGTGCAGCATCCACCTGGATGAACTGACGGCAGCCATAGTGCGCCAGAACTCTCACCACACACCAGCTTATTGGTGGAGAGGAGACAGAGTGATGAAGCCACTCAGTGTATGGGGATGATTAGGAGGCCATGATGGTCAAAGGCCAATGGGGAAATTTAGCCAGGATTTCGGAGTTACAACCCTACTCTTGCATGTTTTGATTTAAAGTCAGAAGCTATAGTTTACATAAAAAATTTAAATAAAAAAACAACCACACAAATTAAATAATTCTATATGTACTGATTAATTCATTATTGTGTAATATGTGATATTTTAAAACTAATTATGAGCTCTAAAAGATTTTAAGAATTTGTACAACTCTTTTGCTTTAGACCATTTACAAATGATAAATCTTTAAAAAAAATTTAAGGTTTCAACTGCATCTTTCTGAAGAAAAAATACAGAGATTGAATATTATTTATTTATTTTCAAATCTTCATTGTACTGTCATTATATAATAACTCTATTTAATTAATTCTAACAAATAAGTTCTTGTTAAAAACTAACCAAAGTTAAAAAAAATTGCTTATTTCTGCACAGGAGACACTTGGTGTTGTTTCCAAACAAAAGGAAATATATCGGAATTGGCTTCGGCAATCTGCCAAAATTAGTATAAAAATATCGGCATATTGGCAAAAATCCAATATCGTGCATCCCTAATACATAGTAGTTAAGTTAGTTAAGTATAGTTCCGTTTTCTTGGTTTCTGTATTATTATCATTATTATTATTAAAATTCATGCATTTGGATTCTGGTTTTCCTTGTGTCAGAATCTGTCTATGTTCCTACTATCTGTGATTCGTTATTCACGCCATTCATGACACTTTAAAATGCACTATTTGATGCTGCTTTTAATTAATACAATTACAATTTTAATAATTTCATGCTGTTTGTCCATTTATAAATAATGTTTTGAATCCTAAAATATGTCTTTTTTATCCTAGTTAGCTTTTTAGCTTGTAGGTTAGGATAAGTCCATTTTATTCAGCCTTACATAAAAACAATAAAATCCACAGTATGTCCCCATTTTAAATACCAAATTTAAGGAGTAGCCAGTCTTCTATGAGGAAAGCCACTTAACAAACCTACTATATGTTTATTAATAATGTCTAAATAATAAAAATGCCAAAAATAAGTGGTAGTGTAGTGTTACATTTACATTTATTCATTTAGCAGACGATTTTATCCAAAGCTACTTACAATTGAGGAATACAATAAGCACTAAATTACAAAGAGGCAAACAGACACAGAAAATGCTTGTAATACAAAAGTTCTAGGCATTGTTCAGAGCAAATACTAGCCAGACAGGGAGAGGTTAAGAGAAAGAGAGCAAAGTTTTTTTTTTTTAAAGATGAAGTCAAGTGATGCCGTCAACATCAAGAGATGTTTTTTTTATGTCGCTTGAAAATTGTCAGGGATTCAGCATTCCAGACAGGGGTGGAAAGTTCATTCCACCAGCCAGGAACAGTGAATGAAAATGTTCTGGAGAGTGATTGCACTCTCTGTGATGGCACCATGTGGTGTTGCAAGCTCGCAGATCTCAGACTTATTGAGGGGATGTAGATTGTCATAAGGGAGTGGAATTAGGCGGGTGCTGAGCCTGTGCTGTTCTATATGCAAGCTTCAATGTCTTGAACTTGATGCGAGCTGCAACCAGGAGCCAGTGCAGGGAGATAAAGAGAGGTGTGACATGGGCTCTTTTGGGTTTGTTGAAGACCAGTCGTGCCGCTGCATTCTGAATCATCTGTAAAGGTTTGATTGTGCATGATGGAAGTCCAGCTAGAAAAGCATTGGAGTAGTCCAGTCTAGAAATGACAAGGGCCTGGACAAGTAGTTGTGTAGCATGCTCTGTCAGAAAGGGCCTGATCTTTCTGATGTTGAGCAATGCAAACCTACAAGATCAAGCACTTTTTGCAATGTGGTCTTTGAAAGTCAGCTGGTCATCGAAAATTACACCAATATTTCTGACTGAACTTGATGGGGTAATTGTAGAAGAATCTATCTGGATGTTAAAGTCATGTTGTAGAGTAGGAGTTGCAGGGAAGACAAGAAGCTCAGTCTTTGCCAGGTTGAGATGTAGGTGATGTTCTTTCATCCATGCCGAGATGTCCGCCAGGCAGCCTGAGATCCGTGCAGCTACCGTTGGATCATCTGGTCGAAATGAAAGATAGAGCTGTGTGTCATCAGCGTAGAAATGGTAGGAGAAGCCATGTGCCTGTATGATGGGACCCAGTGATGTAGTGTATGTGGAGAAGAGGAGGGGTCCAAAAACCGAGCCCTGGGGAACCCCTGTCACCTCCCTCCTCAGGCCACCTTGAAAGACCTACCATTGAGATAGGATTCAAACCAGCGAAGTGGAATCCAAGTGATATCCAGTGATGAGAGGGTGGACAGGAGGATCTGAGGATTGACAGTGTCAAAAGCGGCAGACAGATCCAGCAGAATGAGGACTGATGATTTGGAATCGGCTTTTGCAATTCGCAGGGCTTCAGTGACCGAGAGTAGCGCAGTCTCAGTTGAATGGCCACTCCTGAAACCTGATTGGTTAGCATCCAGTAGGTTATGCTTTGACAGAAGTGAGAATAACTGGTTGAAAACAACTCGTTCAAGCGTTTTTGTTATGAATGGAAGGAGAGAGACAGGTCTGTAGTTTTCTATAAGAGAAGTGTTTAATGTAGGTTTTTTGAGCAGTGGGGTTACCTGAGCCTGCTTGAATGCAGTGGGGAAGATGCCTGTGAGGAGAGATGTGTTGATAATGTGTGTGAGTGCTGGTAAGAGTGAAGGAGAGATTGCTTGGAGAAGGTGCGAGGGGATTGGATCAAGAGGGCATGTTGTAGGGTGGCTGGAGAGGAGAAGTTTGGATACTTCTGCCTCAGTAGAGGGGAGCTTTAGCAGTAGATGTGGTTGGTTTGAGTTCCTGCATGTGTGGAGCTGAGAACTGGCTACTGTTTGACCTAGTTTTGTTTGTGAAGAATGTGGCAAAGTCATCGGCTGTTAAGGAGGTGGTGGAGGGGGACAGAGGAGAGAGTTGAATGTTTTGAAGAGATTGCGTGTTTTAGATGTGCTGTTGATCTTGTTGTGGAAGTATGAAGCCTTGGCAGTATGGACTTCAGCAGAGAAAGATGAAAGCAAAGACTTAGGGGATGTTAGGGGATGGCATAACCACAGCAGAAGATGACAGAAATACAAACTCACCACAATGCGCCTCGTCATCTCCGTTCTCACAGTCGTTCTCCTTGTCACAGGTCCAGCTCATAGGGATACAGCGACCGTTGGGACAAGCGAAGAAGTTCGATAGACACTTTCTCTTTTTCTTATCTGATGAGTGAAAAGAAACAAGAGAGAAGTGTTTAGAGGTTCAAAGGCTGTTTTGTTCAGTTAAAAGCTATCTTAAGTCTACTGTACATACCTAATAAAAAAAACTATTTTAGTTTCATTAATTTAAAAGGAAAAGACAGAAAACAAGTACCAGGAAAGACGTCAGTTTCACAGGGTCTATGCCGCTCACAGCTGAAGTATGCGTGTGCTCACCTGGGCAGTTTCTCTCATCTGAAAAGTCTCCACAGTCGTTTGCGCCATCACAAACCCATGATGAAGCGTAACACAGCGTAGTGAACTCACACCGCTGATAGGTCACGCCTTTCACACCCAGACGGAAATAACTGGAACAATCGGAGGCCGCTGAAAAACAAGTCATATGACAAATGCTTAAAGTCAGTATAAAGTCAATATTAAAAATATGTTATGAACCACCCAGCCTAATTTGAATGCTAAAACTGTCAAATACATAAAATAAGGTATCAAAATCTTGAAAAAATAAGCAGTATTCTCTGCTCTCAAACCCTGGGGACATGTCCACTGGTAAACTGAGTTTAGCTCTAACCCTAATCAAACACACCTGAGCATGCTAATCAATGTCTTCAGGATCATTAGAAAATCACAGGTAGGTGAGTTTGATCAGGGCTGGAGCCAAACTCTGCAGGAAAGTGGATCTCGCGAGCCAGATTTGAGTATCACTGATCTAGTAGCTTATTTAATATGGAGACCAAACTATTTTGTAAATGATTGATCGCAACCAGGTATTATGCATTTACGTGACAAAGGCATTGAGCTCGCGATTGAGCCTTGAACCACTGAAGCTAATGCGCTCTAGTTATAAGCAGCGCTGCAGAACGATCAGTGTATGACACGAGAGCGATTCGAAAGCATCAGGAGCGTCTGCTCTCTGTAGCTCTCGCTGTATTTTGATGTCACACACCGATCTGTCTGCAGCACCCCGACCAAAATTCCTGATCACGAAAATGGTGAAAAACTGTTTAACGGTCTTACTCCGCAATTAAGTACTACATAGTTCACATTCTTTGTAACATGTTTCAGCAATGCATTTCTAACATTTATAATGTGTTTACAAACAATTCTCAGAATTGACTTTACACAGACTAATTAATTCGATATATATTTATGAAATCCGAGAGCTCTCCGAGAGCCTCCATAGACGTGAAGTATACTATCACCATCAGGACACAGAAACGTAGCAAGGACATCGGTATAATAGTCCATGTGACGTCAGGGGTTCAACCGTAATTTTATGAAGCTATGAAAATACTTTTTTGTGCCCAAATAAAACAATAACAAGAATGTATTCAGCAATTCTTCTCCCTGCGTTACAATCTTCCACCCTTTAGTACACAGAACGTAATCAATGTAATCATGTTGTTTACGTTCAGCATGCGCACACTGTCTACTGAACGTAAACAACGCTGATTACGAGGGTAACTCAGGGAGAAGAACTGCTGAATAAATTGTTATTGTTTTCTCTGCGCACAAAAAGTATTCTCGTTGCTTCAGAAATTATTATGTTAATTTCTATTTTACAGATGTCCTTGCTGCATTTGTGTGTGTTGATCGTGGTAATATCCTTGCTGTCTATGTAGGGTCTGAGACCTCTCGGATTCCATCAAAAATATCTTAATTTGTGTTCCGAAGATGAACGAAGGTCTTACGGGGTTTGGAGTAATTAATGACAGAATGTTCATTTTTGGGTGAACTATCCCTTTAAGAAATCAAAGAACAGTACAGTATGTGCTATATTCAAGGACTCTCTTGTTACCATGCATGTTTTGATTATGGATAAACTATTAGAAAAGTATGAAAATGAATGTATGAAATGTTTTATTTCACAGATGTTTATTACACTGTGAGCTGTTCATTTTTGTAAACTGAGGGATGTTTAAAAAAGTACCTTTTTTTAAATCAACAGAATGTCACAAAGCTCAGACTTGGATTAGTATATGTACCTAAGCAAAAGGCTGAATATTATTATTCATCTACATGTAAATAATCCATTCAAGAGTGGAAGCAAATGTTCTGATTTTGATTAAAGATTACCAAAACAAACCATTTTAATTGTTTAATTTGCACAGATTAATTGTTCACCTTAAGACTAACAATGTGCGTAACACAATTTATATTTCATGAGGAACACTTACAGCAGTTCATTTCATCGCTGGCGTCCTCACAGTCCAGCACCTGATTACAGCGACTGGAGTTTGACACACAGGATCCGTCTCTGCACTGAAACTGATCTGCACAGCGTTGCTGGAACACATACAGTACAAAAAGTGCATAAACTCACAAAATCATGAGCTAAAGAAATAAATACTACTACGACTACTATTACTAATAATAACAAAACATATTTTTAGGACCACAACAACGGTCCTAACAATATATATTTTTATATAATTCTCAATGGTGGATTCATTCGGTAACACTTTATTTTAGGGTCTCTTAACTAGTTACTTATTAGCATGCATATTACTAGAATATTAGCCATTTATTACTACTAATTAAGCACATATTAATGCCTTATTCTACATCCCTAATCCTAGCCAATACCTAAACTTAACAACTTCCGCATTAACTATTAATAAGCAGCAAATTAGGATTTTTTTTGAGGAAAAATTTGTAGTTAATAGTGAATAAGTGTTCCCTGTTCTAAAGTGTTACCTTCATTAATTAATTAACTAATTATTTATTTATTTCCACATAAAAATGACAAAAACTGTATGTTGCTCATAAATTAAGCTGCTGCAAAACATCTCATCTGCATCAGATTAGTCAAACAATATTCTATAGCCATGCAGAAATACCAGCCACTTGACAATGAAACTGAACAAATATTCAGAATCATTATAGTTTATAATTTAGCTTTGATTTTGGGGGGGAAATATAATGGTTCACCCATAAAGTATTGGCTTTTCATGTTTCATTTTTACATTTTTAGCAGGCTTAACATCAACATCAGTTGAACCAAAGCGCTTTACAATTCAAAAGACTAAAACACCAGCACCAGCTGTAATAGAGCAGGGGAAAACAAAACTGTACAACATCAGGAAGATTGAAAGCTGTAGAATTACAGATGTTCAGTATATAATGACTTACCATTACAGAAGAGCTCATCAGAGTTATCCCTGCAATCATCGCGCCCGTTACACCAGGAGCTGTGGCCGACACAGCGTCCGTTCACACAGCGCTTATAGCCCTTCTTACACACACGGTTAGCTGGACACAAACACAGACCGATAAGAGTGGCAGGCCTTCATAACCGCCAGGAACATTCAGAATAACACACTCACTGCAGTAGGACTGCTTCTCGTCTGACTTGTCTTTACAGTGGGCCATGCCATCACAGGTGAGCGTGTATTTGATGCAGTCTCCATTCCCACACTCAAAGTCATCCATACTGCTGCACGACGTGTTCTGAGCTGAGAGACACAAGGAGGCAGCTATTAACTTACAGTAGTGCAAGCCACTATATATTCCTGCTTGTAGCATGTTGAGCACAACCTCCTCATGTACAGGCAGGTGGTGATATTTTGTCCAAAAACAGGGTTTACCCAGGTCCACTGACATATTGTTTGAGATTAGTAGCAGCTTTAGGATATTAACACAACTAAATGCAGACATTTTATTTTATATAGTTTTCTGAGTGGCGCCGAAGGGGTTTCAACAATCGGTAAGAAAGAACAAACACGTCCGACCTTCTGTGTGCCCTTTGTATGTGCAAGTGTGAATATAAGCCCAAACTGAAAATTATGATTAAAAGTATCTTAATGTCTCTGCTGAAAGAAACAATAGACAACATTACAAAATTTGGTTTGAATGTATACTGCAATGGACCTTGTGGGTCTTTACTGGTAATTAGTCACCTTCTATTGGTGGCTTGTTAAAACCACAAAATCCTAATGGAATATGTCCCAAAACACACTACACTAATGGTTAACAGTTGATAGTTTATAATGTTTGTAATGGTATTTGTAGTGGAAACCATTGGAATATTCTGTGATGGTCTCTGTTTTTTTTTCCAGCATGGTTGTGTTTCAAAGATGAACAAAACCTTTAACTGGGGCTGCCTCCATCAAAGTTAGTCGACAAGAAGAGGCTAAGCTGATCACAATTATATTGATTAGTTGCAAAACTGTCTGTGTCCATGATGGACGGATGGTAAACGGCTGTGTCACGAATCCTGTCCATGCACTCCCGGTTACTCACCACCAGAGATCACTCGCTCACCACATGGACTCCTGCACCACACTAACGGTTGCATGTCACCTAAGACTACATTTCCCATAATCCATTGCACTGACGACACACAGCTGATCACACTAATCACGCAGTTGATCACACATCACACAGCCTACATAAACCATGGACTTCCTCTTCCCTCTGCCGAGTATTGTATAGTGTATATCCTAGCGATAGCTACTCTACAGAGCCCACTCAGTTGTTATAGTCTTGCCTTGCCTGTTTTCTCATGTTTTGATACCTGCTCGTGTACCTGGATTATCTCTCTGCCCTGTTGGATGTTGTTCGCCGATCGTCGACCCACGCTTGCCCTAGGATTACTCTTTGTCTTGCCCGTGTTGTTCCTGTTTGCCACTGAACGAACCTGGCTTGTTTTGTAACCACGCCTATGAATAAAAGCTTGCACATGGATCCGCACGTCTCACATCTTGTTCGCCCCGTAACAGACTGGTCCTTGAGGTAATTACAGTATATCAGGCAGAAAATCCTTAATTGACCTCAAATATAGCTTTCTGTTGAAACACATAAGTAGTAGCAGCTTTACACGGATGTCTGCTCTAACATCAGCCTAGATAAATGTGTGCTAGGTACACATCTAATGTTTGTGCGGAGCGTGCAAGCTATCAGTGCACTACTGCATGACATGGAGACACGTTCTTCTTGATAACAGAAAACTACTTAAAATACGCCATAATATTTGCTGTTAAAAAACTTTTTTGACGCACTTTCTACCATCGTAGTCTCCGTGCACTGGAGCAGGCTACTTGCCTACCAGACATGTGAAATATACTGTATCTGAAGAAAGCTTGAAATGTCTACTTTAAAATGAACTAAATCACATTGAAAACTAACACTATCTGATTATCTGAAGCTTTATATGTGCACTTGAACATGGAGCAGGCTATATATTAAAGCCCCAAGTATATATTTAAGTAAATAAATTAACATAAACATGGTTAGTTTATTAATGGCTTAAATGAACAATGATTAGTCGACTAGAAAAATCTTAAGTCTGAAGGAGCCCTAGTTTTTACAATACGACAATTAAAATATGACAATTTCCATTTTGTGAACTATCCCTTTTAAGATATAAAAAGTAATATGTTTTTAAGAGTGTTTATTCCACCAGATCACCCAGAGATGAATGAGAGTTTCAGTCTTGGTTCATATTAGTGATCTAGTTTACTCACTATTATCTCTCTGCTTTTGAGCAGGAACATTCAAGCCTGCCTCTGTTTAAAGCTGCTTTGAGACTCTGTTCATCTCCATACGATCAGTTAACTGTGAACACTGTATTTTAACACTTGCATATGCAGATATATGTAGTATGAAGTCTGTGTTTGGTCAGCGGAGTCTCACCAATGCAGGTGTTGTCCTCCAGCAGTTTCCTCTCTCCACGGCAGCTACAGTTGACCCGTCCATCTGATGTGAGCAGACACAGATCCTGACAGCCTCCATTATTCACCCGACAGGGCGAGAACTCACCTGCACACACGCGTACACACACGCATACACACACACACACACACACACACACACACACACACAGACACAGACACAGATACAGACACAGACACACACACACACACACACACACACACACACACACACACACACACACACACACACACACACACACACACACACACACACACACAGAGGAATTTAGCATCCCCAGAAGCTCTTGACATTGAGAAGTCACAAGAAGCATTATGTGTACTCATTATGCAGCCCTTCACGAAACACACAAACAGATACAAGTAACCCACTTAACATTCACTACCCACTTGCGCACATACAGTATTTACACACAATTATTTCCTGTTCACAGCACGCAGATGTAAACATGCAAACAGTAGTGGTGTATAGATGAAAGTTACTACATAGCAAAGCTGCAGAAGTCTACTTATAGTGTCAAAAAAAAGGTTTTATCACATTTCACAACAAAGAAAAGGTTGAGGAAAAAACTTGTAATATGTATTATTACGTTTTGCTGTAATACATGTTATTTCAATCATCGTAAATGACAGAAAAATTGTACCATGTATTTAATTCATTTTAAAATATATATAATAAAGTGTTTTATTTGTATGCCTTACAGTAAATAGATTGTGAGCTGGGGTGCGTAATTCAGGGCTCTACGGTAAAATCATTTAGTTATTAAAAACATAATTCAAAATGAACTAAAATACTACAATTAAATATAAACTACAAAAACTTGTTTTGTGATACATTTTGTTTTCAGGACTCTGATGAATAGAAAGTTCAAAAGAACCGCATTCATTTGAAACATAAATCTTTTGTAACACTGTAAATGTATTTACTGTCAAATAATGCATTCTCGCTAAATAAATATATATATATATATATTTATTTATCCAAAGCGACTTACAATATATATATGTAAATCAAAGTTTTGCCATTGCATTAAAGGATTTTAAATGCACGACATGGAGGCCAAGAACCACCCGACGTGAAGCAGAATATTTTAGCAAAAATGACAGTTATTTTCATCGGTTATGACACGCTAGCTCTAGCATTCTGCCCGCTTCAAATCAGACACAGAGATTAAATAGTGCGTTAAGATCACACTTAATTGAATGAATTTTCACATTTATTTCAATTTATTATCGAGAGAGAGAGAGAGATTTACCACCTCATTGAATATAATGCAGCGATCTAGTATTTATCTAGGGTATTTTATTAATAAAAATCGTGGGGAAGCGTTGACAACAAGTTTATTTGAGTGCGCAGTGCCGACCTCTCTCTCTCTCTCTCTCTCTGTATGTGTGTGTGGGTTTGTGTGCAAGTTATTTGTGTGCATTAATTAAAGCAGCGCATTAATATGGAACGGTGACTAAACTGACATGGAACTACCTGTGCATTTAACAATTTTACTGCATACCTGCCAGCCAATCAGAATCCAGTATTCAGACAGACCATGCAAATATATTTATTTACTTTTACTTCAGTTTCCCAAGTAAAACAGGGTTTTTAATTGTAATAGATAAATAAATGAATACCTTACTTTCTTCAAATCTAGCAGTTCTTGGCTATTTGTTGGGTTTTGTTTGGGTTAATGTTTGAGTTGGGAGGACAGTAAATGGGGGCTTCAGAACAGGCAGAGATGTTGTCTTTGGGGGTTTGAGTGCTTGAGAATTGCTTCTATCACACTTCGATAAGCATGATGAAAGATATTGATTGTGTCATTCCCAAGCGTTATAGAGTTCTTCTCGGTTCTGTGACAATCACAGATTACTTTTGGCACATAATTACATGGTTGAGATGACAGGACACTGTAAGGCAATCGCTCCATCACACAGTTGATTTAGATTACTCTTGACCATGCTGTCATTACGGCCGTTCACTCACAGCTATTTGTGTTATTGGCCACAGCCACGATCCCCATTGGCTGTTGTGGAATATCAGCTCTTAACACCTTCATGTCTCCACCAACATATTTGTCGGCTCTGAGGACGGCTCTGCGCACCCAGTCTGTCCAGAAGATGTGGTCACCATACACGGCCAAACCGAAAGGATGCACTGGCTCATTCTTCAGAACCACCTACAGACACCAAAACAGATAGAAAGGAACCATTTGTTTAGTTGAAATTACACATATTTAGGGCCCTGCCAATCAGAATATATGTGATGTTTACTGTACAGCAGGTTGGGAATTTAACAGGGGCAAATATGCCACTAAAATGCCCTTAAATTCACAATTAAACTAAAACTATTACAGCTGTTCGCCCTAATTCCCCACAAAATCCTGACATTGCTTTGTGTGCAGGATTGCACGTTCGCCTCCCAGGCAAAGCACACAAGTTGTGAGAAATCAAGATCTGAATGAAGTGTCGATTGCTGCATTACATTTAGATCTGTTCAAATACAATCATAAACAATCACGCTGGTTTCTGTTGAACTTATGAATGCAGTGGCCAATCAGAGGCAATCAGATTATTCACCGCTAAACAACTAACTGGCTGAATTCTGCAAAGTACAAAGTACAGCCTCAGTGGTTATAACAGGAGTCTTTGTGAGATTGCAGAAGCTGCTGAACTGATAAAGGCCAAATAAAGTGCTTTTGCTTTCGCCTTGAAACAGTTTCTCTCTGACATGGCTGCATCAACACTACTGCAGTTATTGAAACCACGCCTTACGCAAAAATTTCCACAACCTGGCGTAGACATGTGGGGGCGTGTTTGAATGAGCCGTTTTAGGGGGCCTGGCAGAGTCTTAACTTTGATAAAGAATATCTCTTTGGTTTTGAGACTTTAGTCTTTGTAACTTCAGGGATCTCATCTATGCACGAGCAGCTTGTAACACTCAAAGAAAGCAAAACTTGAAATCGCATCATATGACCCCTTTAAAGTCTCAGCTGGCCAGCAGAGCGTCGATGCTAAGACTTAGCATCAGATTTTGCTTTCCTTGGACATGACAATCTATTTTCACAAATACACATGACTCGGCCTGAAGGATAGACGCAGGTAATCGCACGTGCTCAGTCGACCTCTTTCTCATTCGCTGTCTGTTTAGGCTTGTTAAGTGCTAAATCTACTGAGCCTCTGTACAAATCAGCATGGTACACATTATGTTATCATCATTACTAACTTATTTAATATTCAGTACACATGCACGAAGTGTAAAACGAGAAGGGCATAACCATTTACGAAAAAAGAAAACACAGTAATATTGTGGTTGCTGCAGTTGTTGCATTCCTCTATGGTTATGGTCGTCAATAGCGCGGTATTGCGATATTGCGGTTATCGCGGCAGCCCTACGTTCACAACAGCCTGCACAGAAACGATCTGTCACTCGTATAAGTCACTCATTGTTTAGATCGCTTCCGCGCATGCGTCTGCTATGCCAGAGCATACATCTGTATAGATACCCCATTCGACCATATGTATAGCGGCCCATAGAAACAGTCGCTAATGAGGTATCTATGTATACAGTATATATCTATGTGCCAGAGAATGCTGGTGCGTTATGTGCCGGCTGTTGTGAACGCACTCAGGACAGTTGGACTTTGCGATGGATCAGAGGTGAAAAAACTATATAAATACTGTTCAGTTTCTTGCACAGACCTATCATTTTGTGTCTTAAGACCTCAATATATCGTCACTAGCCGCAGGGTTTAATTTGGTTTTGTCTGTATGTTTTTTTGACTCTCAAAGCCGTGGGTCCCATTGACTGCAATTATATGACTGACAGACTGCAACGGTTTGAGTTAAATATCTTAGTTTGTATTCTACTGAATAAACAAAGTCACCTACATCTTGGATGCCCTGCAGGGGGTAAGCATATAAACATCACATTTTCATTTTTGGGTGAACTATCCCTTTAAGGTAATAAAAAAATGCCCTTACCAAAGGTAAAAAGTAAAGGAAATCAATTCCAGAGGCAAATATTGCACCTTAATGGAAAAGTTAATTTCTGGCCCTGCTGTACAGCCTTGTTTTTGGACTAGTGGGATTTAACTAAGCTATCAAAATGCAATGAAATGTCTTCCTGCACATCATGATTGTGGCTGGTCTGGACGCATTAGGATTTGACTTGTTGGAGTCATGGTGCAAGTTAAGCAAAATGAAAACTTGACACTCGTGGGTGCAAGTTCTGACTTACATAACGGCGGGAGCCATCATACTCGCAGCGCTCAATCTTATCAAGCGTAGCGTCTGAGAAATAGAGCTTCTCGGCACGATGGTCGATGGCGAGTCCGTTGGGAGTGCGGATGTCATTGCTGATGATCACCAGGACATTGGATCCGGACAGCTGGGCGCGCATGATACTGGGTGAATGCTCATTCCAGTTGGTCCAAAACATCAAGCTGATGAAAAGCAGAGGAATGTGAGTCAATGGCAAAACATTGAGTGTGATATAATCTTCACGTCTTCCTAGTAGTGGCATCCTGAAGGGAACAGTTAGTGAATTTGAATAAGTTTTGAATGCTGAAATAATGATTTTGTTGTGAAATGAAAATCTTACTTCTGACATTCATCCAGGACGAACGCCCGCGGGTGGTCGTCCCCTGACATGGTGACCACATTGTCCCGGTCGAAAGCCCCCCAGCGGCTCTGGTCCACAGTGTGGCGGGTGATGGTGGACGTGGTGTAACTGGTCCAGTATAAAGTATCCAAGGCCCGATGATACGCCAACCCCTCCACTGACCCAACATCTGCAGACAGATACATATGGGGAAAACATGATTCAAAAAATGTATTTTACCTAAACATTTTAGAAATGATAGACAGCACGTTCGTGGAATTTGTCACATGCCGTTGAGCTGCTCGGTTGGTCTGCTTGGTCAGTACTGAGATTGGGATTATTTAACTTGACTACCCGTTGACTTTGGAAACATACGTTAATACGTTTTAGAGTGAGAGAGAGAGAAAATATTCAAAATGTAATTATATTAGAATTCTAGGAAAAACATTATTTTGTTTACTACAAAGCCTAAATCTGGTTGTTAGTAAAGTTATTTAATGTACCATTACATTAATGTATTTACTTTTTTAACTTCTGAAAGAAATATCCTTTGAATGTAATTACTATTTCTTACTACAGTATGTGTGCAAACAATACTGTCAATTCTTTATGCTTTAGTTATTTATTGCATGTTTAATGTGTTGTTATAAGAATAAAGCATTCACACTGGCTACGTTTACATGCACAATTTGTGTTTCAATCGGACTGAATTCATTCTGATTGATGAATCTGAATGTAGTGTTTACATGAACGGGTTGATGTGCTCGTTTATATGTCACAAGCTTCAAATAGATTTAGATTTAAATAGATTTTTTTCTGACATGCGCACACTGCTCAAATATAGTTCATTATGCATGCTCATAATGACGCGCACAACAAGCGGTTCTTCAATCTGAATAAAGTGTTGTTTAAATGCATGTCCTGTTATAAAACTCTCCTTTCACTCGGCAACAGTTAAGTGGAGCAGGACAACCTCCCACAGTCCTTGTTTCGGATTCTCATCATCAGGGAACTCGTTTTGTGCACGGGAGGGGAATTTTTCTGCGTGATTAAAATGAGCAGCATGGCACTGCGGTATATATATGTATATTTATCCAGAAATTGAAAAATATAATTTCTTCTGTTAAAAACAAATGAAGAAACAGCGCAGGAGAGTGGTTGTTATGTGCAAACAGTGAGAAACTATATTAGTGCAGTGTGCGCATGTCAGAAAAAAATATATTCCGATTTGAAGCTTGTGACATATAAACGCGCACATCAACCCGTTCATGTAAACACTACATTCAGATTCATCAATCAGAATGAATTCAGTCCGATTGAACCACAAATTGTGCATGTAAACGTAGCCAGTGTGACTTCACATTCAGTCTAGCAAGTTGTAATATCAGTGCTGCATATACATCTGGTTAATCTGAAATATCATTGGTTCTCATGTGTCTTGGTGATGCAAAAGGTATAACATGTAGAAAAAGCACAATAAATCATATGGACTATGACTTGATTTGAATGCACTAATTAAGGCAATATTTGTGTTAGTTTTGGTGATCAGCAGTCACCTTCTTTCACTGTAAGGAAAAGAGCAGCATGGACATCCTTCAGAATCTCATGTTTCACAGAAGAAAGTCCGTCAAACAGGGTTGGGTGAATATGGTGACAGATTTAATTTGGGCCTGAACTATCCCTTTAACAAATAAAAATAACAAAAACAGAGCGCAACTATGATGATGTAATGATAAAAAAATGAAATGCCAACATTAAACTGTAATAAATAAATTAGCTGGACTTGAGTTAGTGGCTCAGGACAGGTCATTTCTCCACAGACTAAGCTTCACCGAGTGTGAAGCCACATCTGCAGAAAAGCTTGTTCTGTAGAGCCGTGCTCTATTTTGCACCATGTTAACATGCAATATCCAAATACGTGAGTTAGTCATGAGTCAATTATATCTGGCCAAAACAACCTCGGAAAACAGGGGAAAAGAAAGCAAATGATTCATTGTTTGTTCATTCGTGACTGATGACGGATCAATGACAGATGTGTAGGATGTTAGAAATGAAATGTTTTGTTATTAATCGCTAGATTTACGCCTGGCTTTAATTACATAACCGTTCAGAACCAGTGTAATGAAAACCACATGGTACGAAAAAAAGGCATTTAACATATATAACAAGCCAAAAAGAACACATATTGTAAATGACGAAAATAGCTTTACTGCAAAAAAACAAATAGCCCACCTTTACAGAAACATATGTGGCAAGTAGATCATTTGTCTTATAATTTTGCTGGATTAAACTAGTAAATAAATACTACATGACTACATTTTGGGTCTTCCATACACAATATCTAAACAAACGATGAATTGAATGTATAAATTTGCTACTTAAAAGTAAAAACAGCTGGATATTATTAGTGATCGACCGATATTGATTTTTTATAACCAATATCGATACCAATTATTTGCATGTTTATGTTCCCGATAACCGATATGCGGAACCGATATTTATTTATAAAGTAAATAAATAACTGAGTGAAGTCCATACTTCCATACTTATCCGATGGTAAAATGCTTAAATATCAGGAAAAATATCGGTAAATCGATATAGTCGATCTCTAGATATTATATTTGTACAGGGCAGGACTCTATAAATGAATCTATAAAGCCAACCACTATTGTTCATAACCACATTTCTGCCTAAAATAAAACGAAAGGATGTATAGAGAATCTGGTTTTGATTGTAGCTTCAGACAGACCTACTTTTTCACTTCAGCACAAGGAAGCCAACATTCTTTCAGGAGGCATTTTGGTCGAGAGTTTGCCATTATTATAACTATCCTTCATTCATGTGATGTTTGTAGCAACAGAAGAATAAACAGATACGCACATCTTTCTTTGCTCAGTTCTCCTGCTGTGAGAGCCAAATGTCTTATGAAAGAATGAGTTTATTGTGACTTCAGACTTTCCCAGTCCGGTTTGATCGTGTGTCAAACCTCTACAAAACACTACTCCATATTCAAACACATAGACTTGTTTTGGGGACTGCAAAATGACTATACATAAACACTATGACAGACTCTACAATCTTTTTTTTCAACAATCTGATATATTGTTGATGTCTGTACCACAAACAGTGTGCGTAAAATGCTCAATTTTAATTCTTATCATTAAGATACTATAAACGTTTTTAAATCAATCCTTGGTGAAAAAAATATATACTAAAATGTATTTGAAATACATTTATTCCATGCTACATATACTACTAATACATTTACATATGTATGTACTTAATAGCAATACCCTGCAATTGTACTTGTGGTATACTAAACTGGTAAACTTCTGTTAAAAGTCTGCCAAATTAGAAAAACACATTTTCTACTTAATTCAATTGTGTGGAAGTAGTGCTGAAGTCCAGTTAAAGATAAACTGAAGTATATCTGATTGTGCTAAAGTGTACTTCAGGTACACTTTAAATATCTTGCATTTAAAGACAGATATTATTCAGAAGATCATACAATCCTCATCATTAGTGACATTAAAACACATGTTAGGCTTAATGTTAAGAAATGTGCATTGTACACAAGTAGTACTCCAAATAAAGTTTAATTATAATGCTTTATATCAGTGAGTATTGATCAATATGTCAGTATATATGTTAACAGATTTGAACAACTCTTTTACTAGGAATATTTTGAATTCATTTATATTTTCTGTTATCATTTTTATTTTTGTAAGAATTATGTCTATTATTGGTTATTAAATGTTATGTCAGTTTGAGTTATTTTTAGTACAAGCCGACATCTAACGAAACGAAACATAAACTAGAGAATTAAGGTAGAAAGACGTGATTATTTGTAACTCACTCTCGACCACTGTCTTCCGGTCAGACCCGTCATCATTGATCTGCTGAATATTTCCAAAGTGGATATCGCTGTAGAAGATCCGATTGGCTCCTTTCCCGCCACCTCCATGGTAATCGAACGTTAGCGCGATGACGTTCTTCATGTGGTCGGGATCTTCAAACGGTTTGATGGGTGCGTTGAGGTTGTATTCGTCCGATAAGTGCACGCTCTTTAATATCGTACGTTCTGAATACAGCAGGTATCCGTCGTAGTCACGGCAACTCTGACCGTCCTCGGCTAGCATTCCGTGAGCGCAAGCACACGTTCTCTGTCCGTTACCCCGGAAAAGACACAGCTGCTGGCAGCCACCGTTGTTCTTCTTGCAGATATTAGTTCCTGCAGAGAGATTGGTTTGAAAGAATTAAGACAAATCTGAATCTAGTTCATAGATTCAACGCTGTTGGCATTAGCATGAAAACAATATGCAAAGTTAGGGACTTAGTTAATCAATCAAGAATTGAGATATCAACATGTTGATGATTTTATTTAAAACTGTTGTCTTGAACAATACAGAAAAAGGGGTCAAAAATCTGAATATAAATAGTTTACATTTTGTTGTTAGTATATATTCATATAATAATATATTATACTTACTGTATATATGTTAAAACTATATATTATTATAACGTTTTCAGTGAAGCAGAGAAGTACATTAACAATAAAACATTACCAGTGCTATTTTAGTAATCGGTTTTAACACATTTATTTTTATTTATAGATTTTGAATTAGTTTTTATTTTTGTATATTCCATTTTAAATTTGTTTAAAGTTTTAGTATTTTTTTATGTCTAGATATTGGTATAAATATTTTATATAAATATTAATTTTAGTACATCAAGTTAAACAAAATGAGAAATGATTGCCTTAAAAAGGGTAAATATAAAAATGTCTCTGCATGTTTAATGTTGTATTGGAGGTTGTTTTCGAACACTCACCTTGTTGTCGCGCTCTGTTAAAGACCTTGATGTCTTTGAGTTGGACGCCGATGCCTGTCCTCAGACTCAATGAATCAGTTGCATTGTCTTTACTGCCACGCTTTATTGAACCATTCGCATGAGTCCTAAAGAAATAACATGTTCTTTTTTAATAAATAAATACAATAATAATTGTGATGTGCAAATGTACAAATATATATAGTTATTTGTAAAACTTTTAACATATAGAAATTGGACGCTTCAGCTTTAACATCATCTGGTTGAAGTTCAAAGGCTCTTTAAATATGCATAGCAAATCAAATAAAGTTGTCTTAAGCAATGCTGTAGATTAAACATCACGCTGGTGATGAGGAATTGAAGCTTGCACTGACCGGTCGCTCCAGTATATGTAGCTCTCAAACACAGATACGGAGAACATGTCCATGTTGTTGCTGGAAAGCACCACATCTCTGTTCTTGCCCGTCTCCAGGTTAATGCGTTCAATCTTATCTGTGCGCGCGTCACACCAGTACAGAAAACTCTCCTACAGGACACACAAATATAGTCAGTGTTATTATGTTTAGTATGCATCTATATTAAGTCGCTTGAAGTTTCTAGTGCATTAATTCATGTGATAGGCAAATATGTCTTTTTTCAAACTATAGAAAGCTTCCCACCTAGACAGAACAAACAGCAGCCATCAACCAAGTGATAAATCATGCTAGAAACATGTTAGCGTTGTGTTGATTCATGATATAAACCTGCTAGCAATGTGCTAAAACATGTAGCAATGTGCTAATTCATGATAGAAACATGCTAAATCATGCAAACAATGTGCTAAATTAATTCAGTGTTATCTACCTATCTGTCTATCTGTATGTCTATCTACTGAATCTATCTATCTATCTATCTATCTATCTATCTAACGAGTTTCACATGTAACTGGGTAGTATTTACCTTTGTGGATTGTGAATGAATGAATGAATAAAAAAATTAATCAATATAATTAAAATGGATTTCATCCAATATGTCACTATATACAGTCAGGTCCATAAATATTGGGACATCGACACAATTCTAACATTTTTGGCTCTATACACCACCACAATGGATTTCAAATGAAACGAATAAGATGTGCTTTAACTGCAGACTGTCAGCTTTAATTTGAGGGTATTTACATCCAAATCAGATGAACGGTGTAGGAATTACAACAGTTTGCATATGTGCCTCCCACTTGTTAAGAGACCAAAAGTAATGGGACAGAATTATAATCATAAATCAAACTTTCACTTTTTAATACTTGGTTGCAAATCCTTTGCAGTCAATTACAGCCTGAAGTCTGGAACGCATAGACATCACCAGACGCTGGGTTTCATCCCTGGTGATGCTCTGCCAGGCCTCTACTGCAACCGTCTTCAGTTCCTGCTTGTTCTTGGGGCATTTTCCCTTCAGTTTTGTCTTCAGCACGTGAAATGCATGCTCAATCGGATTCAGGTCAGGTGATTGACTTGGCCATTGCATAACAGTCCACTTCTTTCCCTTCAAAAACTCTTTGGTTGCTTTTGCAGTATGCTTTGGGTCATTGTCCATCTGCACTGTGAAGCGCCGTCCAATGAGTTCTGAAGCATTTGGCTGAATATGAGCAGATAATATTGCTCGAAACACTTCAGAATTCATCCTGCTGCTTTTGTCAGCAGTCACATCATCAATAAATACAAGAGAACCAGTTCCACTGGCAGCCATACATGCCCACGCCATGACACTACCACCACCATGCTTCACTGATGAGGTGGTATGCTTAGGATCATGAGCAGTTCCTTTCCTTCTCCATACTCTTCTCTTCCCATCACTCTGGTACAAGTTGATCTTGGTCTCATCTGTCCATAGGATGTTGTTCCAGAACTGTGAAGGCTTTTTTAGATGTCGTTTGGCAAACTATAATCTGGCCTTCCTGTTTTGAGGCTCACCAATGGTTTACATCTTGTGGTAAACCGTCTGTATTCACTCTGGTGAAGTCTTCTCTTGATTGTTGACTTTGACACACATACACCTACCTCCTGGAGTGTGTTCTTGATCTGGCCAACTGTTGTGAAGGGTGTTTTCTTCACCAGGGAAAGAATTCTTAGGTCATCCACCACAGTTGTTTTCCGTGGTCTTCCGGGTCTTTTGGTGTTGCTGAGCTCACCGGTGCGTTCCTTCTTTTTAAGAATGTTCCAAACAGTTGTTTTGGCCATGCCTAATGTTTTTGCTATCTC
Source organism: Gymnocypris eckloni scoliostomus (assembly GCA_027564155.1). Lineage (NCBI taxonomy): Eukaryota > Metazoa > Chordata > Actinopteri > Cypriniformes > Cyprinidae > Gymnocypris > Gymnocypris eckloni. The sequence goes on from CM050431.1 coordinate 26,306,757, forward strand.
TCTGATGGGTTTGTTTTGTTTTTTCAGCCTAATGATGGCTTGCTTCACTGATAGTGACAGCTCTTTGGATCTCATCTTGACAGTTGACAGCAACAGATTCCAAATGCAAATAGCACACTTGAAATGAACTCTGGACCTTTTATCTGCTCATTGTAATTGGGATAATGAGGGAATAACACACACCTGGCCATGGAACAGCTGAGAAGCCAATTGTCCCAATACTTTTGGTCCCTTAACAAGTGGGAGGCACATATGCAAACTGTTGTAATTCCTACACCGTTCATCTGATTTGGATGTAAATACCCTCAAATTAAAGCTGACAGTCTGCAGTTAAAGCACATCTTGTTCGTTTCATTTGAAATCCATTGTGGTGGTGTATAGAGCCAAAAATGTTAGTAAATAATACTATGTACTAAATACTAAATAATAAATGTTATTTATGGACCTGACTGTATACCTTTCTGCTTATTTAAATATTGCATAATAAGCTTATCAATGTGCTACTGTGGGTAGACAGCGAATCAATTCAACATTCATAACTCATTTTCAATTTGGTTCAGGAATACAAATCCAGAACGATTTGATTAGGTCCAATTCATAATGATATTCAGTTAAATTAGTTTTTCATGTTTAAAATTATTATATTTTTGATTATAACTGAAGCAAGTGATTCACGATTTAAAATGCATGCTTCAAGATCAATGAATTGTCAGAATTTGCAATCGAAGCATCAATAAACAAGTGAAGGGTTACACCACTAGTGATTACAAGTTTAAAAGTATTACCATACTGACCCAGATATAAGACAATATTTTTTTCTTGGAACTACATCTGAAAAAAACACAGTCGTCTTATATTCAGGGTCTAGACCAGGGGTCTGCAACCTTCAACGTCAAAAGAGCCATTTTGGCCCCTTTCCTACCGAAAAAAAATCACGTGGAGCCACACAATATTTGATGCACAAATAAAGATAACGCGGCATATAGCTAAAGTTTTATATTCAGTTATGTTACAGTGCAGAGGAATAGCAATGATTTCAGAAGTGAGAGGGACAGAAATGTCAAATATAGTAGTAATAATAATAAGTATTATACTATTTATGTATATATAATTGAATGTATATATAATATTAATAAAATTAATATCCCTTACATTTAATTGGCTAAGAAATAAAATATACTGCTGGACAATAATAACACCATATGGTTATGATTGTACAATCAGTATATATACTACAAACACATTTATTTTTTATCACAGAATAAGGCAGGAAATATATGTGACCCTGGAGCACAAAACCATAGTCGCTGGAGTATGTTTGTAGCAATAGCTACAAATATATTTTATGGGTCAAAATTATCGATTTATCTTTTATGCCAAAAATTATTAGTATATTAAGTAAAGATCATGTTCCATTAAGATATTTTGTACCGTAAATATATTAAAACTTAATTTTTTATTAGTAATATGCATTGCCAAGAACTTTATTTGGGCAACTTTAAAAGCGATTTAGATTTTTTTTGCACCCTCAGATTCCAGATTTTCAAATAGATGTATCTCAGCCAAATATTGTCCTGACATAACAAAACATACATCAATGGAAAGCTTCAGATGAAGTATAAATCTCAATTTCGAAAAATTGACACTTACGACCAGTGTTGGGCAGTAACGCGTTACTAGATGCAGTTACTTTTGACAGTAACTAGTATTCTAACACATTACTTTTTAAATAAAATAACTCCGTTACCATTACAATATGGTGCGTTTGTCCGTTACTTTTTTTAAATTAATTCATTTTGGCTGAAGTGTAGCCTACAGCCTAACCTGTTTACAGCGGCGACGCATTGTGGGAAGAAGAAGACGCACAGTGGGCTTGTTTGCGTTTATTCAAGTATGTGCGGCGGTCATGGAGAGTCAAGGCGAGAGCAAGACAAGTTTCTCAAAGTGGAGCATAAAGACAAAAACATTTTAGTCAAATGTAAGCTGTGTCTTTCTGGTTCGAAGGTCCTATCTATTGCGATAAACAGCAACTCCAATCTGTCGAAACACCTCCGGAAACTACATGCCTCGACGAAGCTAGAAGCAAACCCGGTGTCGGTAGACACACTCGAAGTGAGTCAAGCCCCTCCACCCAAACAACAGCGACTAGATTTTAACCGGACTGTTAGCCAGGGACAGATCAACAAAGCTATTGCACGGTATGTTGTTGAAAACATGCAGCCTGTCTCTACTGTGGAGTCACCGGCTTTCAGGCAGCTCGTTAGCATGATAACATGTTTAGGCGGCACACGGCAAATGGGACGAAAAACTTTTTCCAACTAACGTTACTTGGATATGGAATATTAAATAATGGAAAATGAGCTGAAAACAACATGTGAGGGGCTAGACTACATCGCGACCACTGCAGACATTTGGTCTGTCCACAACAGAAGCTTCCTAGGCATGACAGCTCACTGGATAAACATCGCTACTCTTCATTTTTGAGCAGCTTTTATGTTTTTTATGTTTTCTTTTAATGCATATAATTTATGGTTGTCCATAATAGCATTTTTTGTTGCTGAGTTTCTCCAAATTGATTCTGAATCATAATTCAGATTCCTTTCATTTATTTATTTCAAAATGTTTTGTGTTATGTTGTACATTGTTGATAGTTTTCATACTTAAGCTGTGAAAGGAACATTTAAAGGGCTGAACACAACAGCTTTTATGATGCAGAAGCCACTTTAGTTTTTCTATTTTTGATTCTGAATATATTATTCAGCCTGTTTTGTGTTATTTATCTCAGAAATCCTTGTGATATTTTCAGTTTGTGCTGGTCTGACTTAAAATGGTCAGAAATAAAATAGTGTTCAAAAATTACTGTGTTCAAGTCAGTTTTGTGTTTGTATAGACCGTAACGCATAAAAGAGCATTAATGGGAACAATCTTTAAAAAAATAACTAACAAATTACTTTTACCAGTAATGCATTACTTTTTGGTATAAGTAATCAACAAAGTAATTGAGTTACTTTTTGAATTAAGTAACTAGTAACTGTAACTAGTTACTATTTCTTAGTAACTAGCACAACACTGCTTACGACTGGGTTTGTGGTCCAGGGTCACATATTTTATAGCTTCTGTACTGTAATTAATGCTGTCAATTATCACTGTATCATTCATATTTATTACCTGGTGAAGACTTGAAAAACACAAAAACCACATCGTCTTCACGTTCCATCTGTTAAGTTTTATGCTAGTTATTCAGCTTAGCTACAGCGATAGCGGGATGCCTATCAAACGTTAGTATTACTTAGAAGTTAGAAGTAATATGAGAAGTAATAGTAACGTGAGAGTATTCATCGCTCCGTGATGTTCACATCGTTTTGGATACGAATAAAACATATCCAAAACGACGTGACTATATTTTCTCTTTAAATTTAGATTTACTCACATTGGCCCTGGAAAACCTCTACTTTAACACACTTGACCTAGAAAAAGTGCAGGGTAAGAGTTTAGGTTGTATTAATAGTCGGGGGGACACCTCCCCACGTATTGTACACCCACGCTACAGAGATCCACCGCAGAGGGATGAAAGAGCTGCATGCGGCTCACGAGCCGACCCCTGGTCTAGACTTTTCCATGTCAATAATACTACAATAGGTGGCACCAAATACGCGTAAAAAGAGTGTGCCACGAAGTACGTATTGTAATGTATGTTGTAATTATGTTAGAAGATCGCGAGTGAAAACAAAAGAAAAAGAAAAGCTTACAGCGGCACGAGTCGTGACTGTCATGTTAGACTGATGGGAACAAATTCCCTCTGTAAGTGATTTTCAAATGTAAGACTCTACCCAGATCTGAAGACTACAATAAGATTTCACTTATACTGTTAATGACATTTTGCTAGGCTACTATGAGATGTATAGCCTAAATGATATATAATTCAGATGGGCTACCTGTTATTTTCATGGTATATCAAAAAGTGTATATTTTTAAATGTAATTGTTGGTACATTTTACCAGTATATACCATACATTCAAAAAATAAGAACAAATATGCCACATTCAAAAAAAAATTCTTAATAAAACACAAGAATTGGTTTTCAAATGCCTTTTCCAAAAAGTACATCTTGAAAATAGGGGAGGGGTCGTCTTATATTCGGGTCAATACGGTAGATTGACACAGGGTTGACATCAATGTGTCCTACGCACCTGATAGTCAATGGAGATGCCGTTGGGCCAGCTAATACTGGCGTTCACCAGCACGGCTCTGTTAGATCCATCCAGACGAGATCTTTCTATGCGTGGATACTGTCCCCACTCCGTCCAAAACAGATACCTGCACATACAACCAGCCATGAGGAGAGTGCTGCTTCATTCATGCCGCAGAAACACACAATAACTGACACGAAGTTACTCAGATCTCACCCTTTCTCAGGATGTACAGCAATGGCCCGAGGTTTGTCCAGTCCTTGGGAGATGACCACATATCGAAACGAGCCATTCAATCTGGCAACCTCAATCACATCAAAGCCTTGGTCCGTCCAGTAGATATTTCCTACAGCGCACAGAGGAACAAGGCAAGGTTTTGCTCATCAGTATTGTAATAAAGCTCTAAACGCACCTGAAAGTGTCAAAAGTGTCTGTGCTTGAGACTCACCGGCGATCCAGTCGACAGCGATGCCCTCCACACGGCCGATGCCGTTAGTGATGATGTCCTCTCTCCACGTCTGATCTCTCTTAGCTCTGCTAATGGTGCTCAAACCCATGTCAACCCAATAGATGGTGTCATTATCTACATGACAACAGAAAGAGCACAGGTATGAATTATTAAAAAGATTAAAGACAGTTACTGGATTTGTATTTTTCTCTTATGTTTATAATACATTGTATATTGACACCAGAGCCTAAAAATAACTCTTGGCTGTTAGATAGTTGCGGGATGCTACTGCAGCACTGCTAAATCACATGATATAATAACAGATATGACATGAAATACTCATCATCCGGCTGCATAGCATCCTTTGAGGCCACTACAGTTTCCCCAATATCAGAATCCCAGTAGATATCAGGAACCAGTGCATTTTTACAATTCTTGATACTATTTGAATATCCTAATATGCCACAATATGCTACTGAACTCACTCACTCAAAAAAATAAATAAAATGAACGCAACAGTATGTAGTCAATAAATTATCATACACACACAAAAAAAAACTTCCAGTAATTATTAATGAACATAATAATACCATTAATTAAAAGGCAAATCTACAGGCAAGATAATGAATTATTAAAAATATACAAGGATAAAAATGAAGTAAATTGTGTTTAAAAAAGCATTCATTCATCACAATGTATTTAAGACAGGGTGCTTTTTGAAGCCTAAATATACGCACTACAACAGCAAAAACCAGACTGGAACATATCCACAAATATTACATTTACTGACAGGCAAACATAATGTATTCTTATTAGTAATGTGTTTCAGACTTTTCCAGTCACATTTAACTCCTGGTCATATTATCTCACTCTTGTTCATCTGAAAACATGGGGATATAAATCATTAGTGTTGAGACTCACCGGCATGAAAATCAATCCCGACGGCGAGTGATGTTCCTGAAACCGGGACAAGGGCATCGGATTTGTCTGCGGGGTCCAGTGGGATTCCTCTAATGCCCTCATGAACAGAGTACAGCAGGAAAGAGCCCACACCTGAAATCAACACAACGATCACATACAGGCCTTAATTCATTGCTACTTGACATTATGTATAGATTTAATTGTTGTATCCTTGTTTTTCCCGCCAGAACTAATCTTAATATACATTGCCAATCAAGGTTTTGAAGGTTTGCTCACCAAAGTTGCAGTAAAAACAGTAATAATGTAAATAATATAATACCCTTTTTCAATTTTAAATCATTGCTGGGATCAAAGCTGAATTTTCAGCATCATTACTCTTCAGTGTCACATGATCCTTCAGAAATCCTTCTAATATGCTGATTTATCAATACTGAAAACAGTTGATGAAATCATATTTGATGAAAACCGTGATACTTGAATTTTGTCTTTGATGAATAGAAAGTGCAAAAGAACAGCATTTATTTGAAATGGAAATCTTTTATAACATTATATATGTCTTCACCATCACTTTTGATCAATTTAATGTGTCCTTGCTTAATTTCTTTGTCCAAAAATAATGAAAATTAATAATTAAATTTTTTTATAAAAAGTGTGAAAATGTAATTATGTCTACTCAATATACATAAAATGCTATCTATAAAGATACCAAGAGAGATGGGTCTGTTTTGTCCGGTTAAAACATTGTTAAAGCAACAGCCATGGATTTACCCCATGCATTTATGCTGTTACAATTTACCGTGTGATATTTTTTAAAATAAATGTATTAGATATTATTTCAAACCTTTTTTGTAGTTGTTGACTACAAAACATTTATTAGAATCTTTAATTAATAAATAGAGAATTGCAGAAAAAAATAGCAACACCTACAGCATTGAACTGACTTCTAATATTATTGTGCTGTTTTCTGCTCCTCTGTAAGTTTGGTATGTTGTTTCCAGCTGTTCTCTGAAGGAAATGCAAACACTGTGGTCTATTGTACCTCCATGTCATTTTCTCAAAAGGAAGTCACACATAATTGAGTGTCTAAATGCCAGGTTCGTACCCTCACAGGACTGCTGTCCGCTCCTCAGGCTGTATCCCGCGGTGCACATGCAGGAGCGGGTGCTGGGAGACGTGGGCAGACATAGCTGAGAGCAGTCACCATTGTTATTACTGCACATGTTTGAACCTGATGATACAACACACAAAGTCAAGGCCAGCAAACTTAGTTTAGCTAGGGGGCGAATTTCAGTACAAAAGCGCTGCATCTAACAAACCACCCACAATTCAGTTTAACCAGGGGTCATCTGCACTAACTCTGTATAGTAATGTGCCGTAAGCATTTAAATAGGAATAGTTCATGAAAATATTCTGAAAATGTACTAACCCTCAGGCCATCCAAGATGAAGAGAGAAATGTTTCGCCTCAGCAACGGATGCACTGCAGTGAATGGGTGCCATCAGAATGAGAGTCCAAACAGCTGATACAAACATAACAATAATCCACAAGTAATCCACATCACTCCAGTTCATCAATTAGTATCTGGTGAAGGGAAACGCTGCATGTTTTTAAGAAATAAATCCATCATTATAACATTTTTAAGACATAGTTTTGGAGTCCACAATCCCATAATGGTGCTTTCTCCAGTGAAAAAGTCTGAATCAGGAGAGACATCTGCACAGATCAAGCACTGTTTACAAACCAAATCTGTTCAAAACAGATCTAAAAAAATATGTGGGTGGATGTTCACGAGAGAGGACAACAAGGGATGAAGCTTTTCACTGGAGGAAGCGTTAATCTCATATTTTAGCCAAAGCTAAAACACTTTAATGATGAATTTGTTTCATACAAGCATATAGCTTTTTGCTTCACAAGATGTGCATTGATGGACTGGAGTGGTGTGGATAACTTGTGGATTATTGTGATGTTTTTATCAGCTGTTTGAGCCCTCATTCTGATGGCACCCATTCACTGCAGAGCATCCACTGGTGAGTAAGAGATGTAATGATACAGTTATTGAAATCTATTCAGATGAATAAACAAACTCATCTACATCGTGGATGGCTTGATACAGTATATATAGCTCATTAAATTTTTGTCTGTACTATCGCTTTAAATTAAGTCAAGGTCATTATTTCAAGCCCAAACAATCATTTTTTTCAATACTAATGAGGCTAAATGTAGACACAAGGACCTAGCCTGAAAATCACAATTTACACTCAGCACATATTTTTTGGCTGTCAACTGATTGATTGCTTAGACACTGATTCTCTAACCTGTCTGCACGGTCTCATTGTAGATCTTCATGTGCATCATGGGAGACGTGCTGTTTCTCAAGACCTTCCAGTCTCCTCCATCACTCTTATCACAGGTGCCGATCTCATCCGTGCCCTGATCCGCCCACCACAGCTTATCCCCTACACAACATCAGTCGAAACATTAGTATTTCAAAAAAGAGAGCCAATGAAACGATCAGTGCTGTATTTACCCATGATAGCCAGCGCAGAGGCTTTGTTCAGTTTGCCTTTGACTGCATCTAACACCTCCAGTCCTGATCCGTCCAGCTTACAGCGGTTAATGCTGCTGTTTCCTGAGCTGATCCAGTACAGGTGCTCTGTGTCGAAGTCAATGGACAGACCTGCAGCACAGACACAGACCAACAGCTCAAGAGAACGCAGATGTGCTTAAGATAACGCTTTATTTTGATCGGCCACTTTAGACATTCTACTAACAGTAAGTAACAGCAACTACATGTCGACTAGCAGTCATTAGTAGACTGTCTGCTTAATATCTTCTAAAGCACTGCACAAGTTATTAAAAAGAAGGTCATCAGACATATTCGGTCTCATATACTAACCAACCACACATAAACATACAAGTAGCAGTTTACAATAAGGATCCATTTGTTAACATTAACTAACAATGAAAAATACATTATTAAAACCAATAGTTACTTCTGGAAATATTAGTCAATGGATTGAGCTAACAATGGACAGAACTATATATATTTAACATTGAAAAAAAGATGAATAAATACTATAACAAATGTATTTCTCAATGTTATTTCATGTTGGTAGCGTTAACAAATGGAACTTATTATAAACTTTTACCAGAATGTGTGTGAATATATGATCAACCGGTATCACAGTATATCCACTTGTTATAAAAGACACACTTTGTTACCTCCATTATTCGTTCGGTGGAACAACAGTGCATGATTTAATGTGGAAATCAGAGCATAAGGTAAAAACAGAGCGAGGGTGAAACATATTGTCCATGGAAGGAGGTGAGTAGCACCTGGTAGCTGAAAGATTATGCATGTTAGTCTTATCTTACAGGGTCATGGAGAACACAAGGGGAGCTGGAGACTGGAGGAGGAATCAGGAATGAGGGGTATATTCCTCTTGCAGGTCTTAATAGACTGAACCGTGGGAACGGGGAGCTGGAGAAGGAGACCGGAGCTTCAGAGATGAGGACGAATCCACAAGGTGAGAATCCAGTTGAGTAGAGCACGGGAGTAACAGGAGTAGTCCTAAGCACTATACGGACGGGACTAGTTTGATTCTTATCACCTGATGTCTGCTATTTTCTTGTACAATTTCGGACAGGACTAACATCTCCGTGTTAATTACAGAGGTGTGAGGGTCTGTTTTGTACATCTGGGCATTGCAGAGTTCACATGCTCTTTATGTGTGCAATGCATGCAGTCATTCTGATTGATTATGCCATGGCTAGTATAGCAAATCCATGGTTCATTTGTGGTTACTTTAGTTTCAGTTCTGGGGCCCCAACACAATAATGATATGCTCTTTTACGCCCAACCCTTATTGTTCTTGCTCTCTCACATTGATTATAGATATAACTAGTTTATTTCACACCTTAAGTAAATAATTAGTCAACTTGATACTGTTCTAAAGCCATATTGGGCTACCTTATTTTTGTCGGATCACAAAAGAAGGCATTACAAATGCTTGCACTATTCAATTTATTGAAATGTAAACATCAATCTTTTTACAAAAAGGATTCAAATGTCATAAAAATTATCCCATGCAACTCGTTCCGTATACCAAGTGTTCTTAAGCCATACGGTTTGCCGAGAAACAAATAAAAAATGTAATCTATTATTAAGTGTAAGATTTTGTAGCATTCGTGCATTTATACGAGTGCGTGTCAGTTTGCGCCGGCACGCCTAGGAAAAGCACACGAGAGAGTCAAGCACAATACTTTCTTTACAGAGGAATATCTCTATTCTGAAACAGACAGTAGGCTATTATACAGCTTAGAATGATCGCAAAGAGCGCTCCGTCTAATCACTAAAAGCTGTCACTCCCTTCAGTTCACTCTCTGAACAATGAATCTCTTACTTACATCATATCTACACATTGATATAATGAGAGGATTCTTCAAAAGCTTGCAGAACGCAGCACCTGTCAAAACTCAGCGTTTTGAGCGGAGAGTGAACATTTGACGCTCTCCATATACACACTGGAGCATTTGCCAAACATGTTTCGCCAATATCAGCTGGGACCCCCTGATTCCCCGGGGCTATATAAAGCCCCCCTGGCAGTTCCAAGGGAGCTAGGAACACAGGGAACACAGGAGTTAGGATCGACCTCCGTGGCATAGGTCTCCGGAAGGGCAGACTCGGCTGAGGGGGTGATGAGGTGATTAAGGGCAGGTGTGTGTGTGTGTGTGTGTGTGTGTGTGTGTGTGTGTGTGTGTGTGTGTGTGAGGGGTGTCAGGAAGGGTGATGGGAAATCTAGTGAAGTGGTGACAAGGTGATTGTGACAACTTGTACTAGCATTTTTTATTTGTGTTATTATTACCCCAGCTTAACAAGAGTTTTATCGTCCTTGATTATTTAAATACAGGGCTTCAGTGACTCAGTCTGCTTGCCCCATCAGGCAATGCCCCAACATCATTTATACACTAAATCAAATGTGTTTATGGAAAGTCATCATGTTTTATTATTTTATCACATGATATGAAAAGGTTACATCACCCTGTAAGAAAAGACATCTAGGAAACTACAAAACAAGTTTTGTTGACTTTCACAACCAAAAGTTGAATTTTTTTTTAAATAAATTGTTTAAAATGAAATGATAAATAACGCATCATTTTGGAACCAAGTCTTGTGGATGGTTTGAGCTTGAGATCCTCTCCTGACTCTCCACCCATTACTTCCTGTCAGCTCATTTTATGTATTAAAGGCCAAAAATAAATAAAAAATTAAAGTAGAAGAATGTAATACGCTGAATCACCTGATCCTCTCGGGCTGGTAAACGGGTGTTGTTAGCTCAAAAGTGCACAAAGGAAATGATCATTAGGAGGAGGATTCTAGTATTATCCCCATAAGTAATGTATCCATCGGATTAGTTATACAACACAGTACTATCCTGTAATAAGCTTTGTGAGCCTGTCACTCACCCACTGGTCCTTTCTGATTGGTGAAGATCACGCTACGGTTCGTGCCGTCAGTGTTGGCCATGCTGATGTTATTTCCATCAGTCCAGTACAGTTTCCTGGACATGAAACAGTTAAGAAAAGAAGAATCCCTTCACCAAACACTCAACTTAATTAACCAGAATACAATTTAAATCACAGTATGGCCTTGTGCAATTATTAAATCGTGATTTAATTATTTACGCAGCATGTGCTGAGTGCTTCAAAGTGAATGTGCTGCAGTGGTGTTATATATATATATATACATTTTATTTCTTTGTCTTTTTGCTGCATATAAGACATTTCTCTTTTTCATGCAAGCAAACAATCTAATGGAAACTTTCCTAAAGCCTGTACTCTATGTCATGTTGTCTTCCAGTAAAACATGAGAAAAGCAGAGCACATGTGGTTACATCCTGTTTTGCATCTTATTTTCCTGCGTTTAGGAAGTCAGCTGTGTTGTTGTGTTTGCATTCTGGGGTAAATGTCACCAGTGTTTGTGGCACGAGTGGACTCACCCCAGTATGGGATGCAGCACGAGGCACTGGGGTTTGTCCAGGCCCTGAATCACAGCGTTCTTGAAGGAGCCATCCAGTCTGGCGACGTTGATCTGTTTCTTATTGCCGTCATAGCTGGTCCAGAAGAGATTACGTGATACCCAGTCCACCGCCAGACCATGAGCGTTGGGAATATCTGAGCACACGCAAGACACACAAAATAACCATTTCCAGATATTAATTCTTTGAATCAATATAATCAGATGACAGACATCTAAACATTCAGTGCATTTCCACAGGGGTAAACATCTGGATGAAGAGAAAGACTGACGGTAAAGTGTGAGTCATTATTTCATCATAAAACCCTGTAATTTGGTTTTGAGGGCTGTGCTAATTTGACTTAAACAGCACTCTCTAAAAACACACTTGACTGTAAACACGACAGCAGTTCTGCACTGTAGCCAATGACTGAGATTCTCATAAGATTTAAACAACAACATCCTGATATTCTAAAGCCTTGTGTAAATTATGGGATTGAACTCAATGGGATAGTTCACCAAAAACTGAATTCTGTCATTTATTTGCACTCATATCAACGTTTTTTTTCCCGAAATTGTAGTTAAAAGAAATATCAGACTTCTGAGAAACACAAAAGATGAGATTTTAAATAATAGTTTAACTGTTTTTGTCCATATAATGAAATTCAGTGTGATCCAACACAACACTGGCTTGCACTGTATGAACAAAAAACACGAAGACATTCTTCAGAATATATACTTTGTGTGATCCACAGAAGAAAGAAAATCATACAGATTACACAGATGCATAAGATTTTACTCTCAATGGAACAGACTGGGGGTGGTCTATATGAAGCCAATTATGCTTTTAATCCCACAGAATAACTGTGACAACAATCAATCATATCCAGTATCTGCTTTGAACTTTAAACTTTAAACCTGAACTTGTCAAAAGTAAGATTTCTTGAGATATTTTTAGTTTTTAGTATTCGAAAGTCTCTTCTGCTCATCAAGGCAAATGTTTTTATTTGATAAAAAATACAATACAAATTGTAATATTGTGAAATATTATTACAATAAAAAAAAAATTCAATGTGAATATATGGTCAATTCTAATTTATTTATGTGATAAAAGCAGAATTTTCAGCATCATAACTCCAGTCTTCAGTGTCCCATGATCTTCAGAAATCATTTTAATATGATGATTTGCTGCTCAAGAAACATTTCTGATTATTATCAATGTTGAAAACAGTTGTGCTGCTGAATATTTTTGTGGAAACCGTCACACATTTTATTTTTTAGGATTTTTTAATGAAGAGAAAGTTCAAAAGGACTGCATTTATTTGAAATATAAATATTTTATTGCATTATAAATGCTTTTACTGTGATGTTTGACTAATTTAATTTACCTTGCTTAATAAAAGTATTCATACTGACCACAAACTTTTGAAAGTTTGAAAGCATTTAAAATGAATCTCCTGATTACACAAAATGTAATTATGTGCTAGTACCACTGAGAACACTGAAAGCTAAAACAGCTTGTGTTGCAGTAAACATCAGCTGCAGGACACATCCAACAATGTACATTTCTAATATATTCATCCAAGCAAATCCACTAGCAAAGGAACAACTACATTCCCATATTAAAGCAACCCAATAAAATACATCGAATAAAAGCACTGTTATGTTGTGTTGTAATCAACCTGAAGTCTGTGAATGAATGCTGTACCTGCAGACACCACCGTCTCTATTCCTGTGCCGTTGATGAAGGCTCTCTTGATGGTCTGAGTCCGAACATCCGACCAATAGATGCGCTTCTCCAGAGCGTCGTAATCCACAACCGTGACGTTGTCGATGTCAGGAACGGTGAAGGAGATGATGTAGTTGTAGTATGGATTATAGATGTCCACTCCTCTTATCTCAATCTGACGGCGTGCACAGCAGGAACTGACGCGACTCTGGAAGAGACACAGAGACACCCGTCATGACTGGGGCCAAAGAAGAGACAATCAAACCGGACATAAGGTCACTGTGAAGTGGAAAAGAATTCAAATGGCAGCAGGCTATGAAGATCCATTGACTGGGAACGTCAAACTGAAACATAACTTTTGGGAAAATACATCTATTAATTATAAGAAAGGCTGATATATTTGTGTCTAGAATCATTAAAGCACTCTGCACTGTAATAAAAACAAATAAGGTCCTGTGGGAAATGTACATTACATTTTCGGTTAATATATACATTTCCTCCAACACTAAATACAACAAAATGCAAATTGCATAATTCAAAGTACATTACACCATGCAAATAAGATATACACCCATATATACCCTAATTATACAGACTTTCTTTGAGTGAGGTTGCAGTTTTAATATGGGGCAGCAGAGATAAATGGCATTTCTTCAAAGAGTTCAAACAGAGAGTAATATCTTTTTTGTAATATCATGTTTGAAATTGCAGGCATTTTGAAGCAAAGATCTATGAGAAAGTTGATCCAATGCATATAGTAACAATCCCGGGGTTGTGTCTGTTGTTTTGAAATGTATTGTCAGTTTCCATCATCTCTGTATATCCTTCCTGTTTGGATTACCTTGTTAGTTTCTATAGTAGTCCTCATTAGCCACACATGTAGTTAATCATCCCTGATTTCTCCGAGGATTTACGTACGCTCTTGTGTTTCAGTCATGGTTTGTGAGCTCTTGTTTTGCCCTTCGTGGTTGTGTTCATATGGACTGTATCACAGTTTGATTATCATTATTCAGCATTATATTAGTGTTATTTATATACTACTATAATATTTTGTTATATATTTTGAAATATATTTTATTTCTATCATTTCAGTTTTAATTTTGATAAAGTTTGAAAGCATTTAAAATGAATCTCCTGATTACACAAAATGTAATTATGTGCTAGTACCACTGAGAACACTGAAAGCTAAAACAGCTTGTGTTGCAGTAAATATCAGCTGCAGGACACGTCCAGCAATGCACATTTCTAATATATTCATCCAAGCAAATCCACTAGCAAAGGAACAACTACATTCCCATATTAAAGCAACCCAATAAAACACATCGAATAAAAGCACTGTTATGTTGTGTTGTAATCAACCTGAAGTCTGTGAATGAATGCTGTACCTGCAGACACCACCGTCTCTATTCCTGTGCCGTTGATGAAGGCTCTCTTGATGGTCTGAGTCCGAACATCCGACCAATAGATGCGCTTCTCCAGAGCGTCGTAATCCACAACCGTGACGTTGTCGATGTCAGGAACGGTGAAGGAGATGATGTAGTTGTAGTATGGATTATAGATGTCCACTCCTCTTATCTCAATCTGACGGGCGTACAGCAGGAACTGACGTGACTCTGGAAGAGACACAGAGACACCCGTCATGACTGGGGCCAAAGAAGAGACAATCAAACCGGACATAAGGTCACTGTGAAGTGGAAAAGAATTCAAATGGAAGCAGGCTATGAAGATCCATTGACTGGGAACGTCAAACTGAAACATAACTTTTGGGAAAATACATCTATTAATTATAAGAAAGGCTGATATATTTGTGTCTAGAATCATTAAAGCATTCTGCACTGTAATAAAAACAGATAAGGTCCTGGGGGAAATGTACATTACATTTTCGGTTAATATATACATTTCCTCAACACTAAATACAACAAAATGCAAATTGCATTATTCAAAGTATATTACACCATGCAAATAAGATATACACCCATATATACCCTAATTATACAGACTTTCTTTGAGTGAGGTTGCAGTTTTAATATGGGGCAGCAGAGATAAATGGCATTTCTTCAAAGAGTTCAAACAGAGAGTAATATCTTTTTTGTAATATCATGTTTGAATTGCAGGCATTTGAAGCAAAGATCTATGAGAAAGTTGATCCAATGCATATAGCAACAATCCCGGGGTTGTGTCTGTTGTTTTGAAATGTATTGTCAGTTTCCATCATCTCTGTATATCCTTCCTGTTTGGATTACCTTGTTAGTTTCTATAGTAGTCCTCATTAGCCACACATGTAGTTAATCATCCCTGATTTCTCCGAGGATTTACGTACGCTCTTGTGTTTCAGTCATGTTTGTGAGCTCTTGTTTTGCCCTTCGTGGTTGTGTTCATATGGACTGTATCACAGTTTGATTATCATTATTCAGCATTATATTAGTGTTATTTATATACTACTATAATATTTTTTTTATATATTTTTAAATATATTTTATTTCTATCGTTTCAGTTTTAATTTTGATTTGTACTTTTTAGTATTTTAAACTTATTTTATTTTAGTTTTTCTACTTTTAATTTTGGTTTCAGTTTTTAAATAGCTTTTTAGGGGACAAGCACCTATTGTGTCCGTTAGTTTTCTTCTTCTTCTTACGTTCTGGAAGTCTATGGCAGCCCATAGAACGAACACATGTTGCATTCATATTTGTGCTACTAACTTTTGAACTGTAAGGTCTCTTATGCTAAATTCTCTGATTGCTTTGTTCATGACAAGTCGATTCATAACAAAATGTAAAATTTAAACAGGTCAACATTTTTCGTAATTTTAAATTTATTTCCTTTTTTTTTTTTTTTTTTTTTTTGACTTGTTTTAGACAGTTTGTTTGCTTTTCATCAAATTGGCTCAGATCATCTTCAGACAATGCTGGCAAAAAGTCATCAAAAGTTTTCCATTAGACCAAACCGTTCTCGTAAACTGTTTTAACGAATTTAACTAAATTCATGCAAAAATTGATACCTTCTCAACGCTTTAGTGGATTCTGACCAAACTTGTGTGTGTAATACCAAGCATGTCCTGAGGGCACATGAGTAGTTATGCACCTACTAGTCTCAGCCTCAGACGTCACGCCCACGGCCCATTGGCTAAACGTCTGATGCATATGGTACACTTATCTGGAAACACTTCAGTAATGTCGAAGTCGTCGTCAGATTGGTTGAATTATACAGGATTTCTGGGAGACGTGTGTCGCGTTCTTTAACGTTCTGCCTGGAAACAAAGTTGCCGTGGTGCCAAACCCCCTCACGAAAGAAGAAAGCCGTTGTGTTTACAACTGTGACAACAGATGCTTATCAGGATCAACTAAACGCTGGAGTTTCAAAAGTATGTGAAATATTTAAAGTTCGTGGCATAGAGTCTTTAAAATACATCCGAGAGTTTCACACACCGGTTTGTTATTGTGGCGACATTTCCACGCCCCGAAACGTGACGCTGAATGAAACGAACTGTGATTGGTTGTTTGACATGTCGGTCAAACGGCCTCATGGGCGGGACTTGGCCAATGAAGGCTGTCATCTATTCCAGACCTTCAGCCGTCAGTCTTAAGGTCTGGCTACGCGAGACTAAGCACCTACGGGAGGTAAATTTGGTGTCTCGAACTCAAAATCTGTAGAGCCACCAACAGGCCAAATTTACACTCATGTTTCTAAAAGCTAAATGTTTTGGTTTTTTTCATTTGATTCCTTGGCTTATAACAAGTCGAAAGAAAACTAAAATAAAAATTTCTACAGGTTGACCCTAGTGAAAAATAAATATAATAAATTGTATTTGAAATACATTTATTTCATGCTAAGTATACTACAAACACATTTACATACTAATGTACTTAATAAAAAATACCCTGCAACTGTACTTGTGGTATACTAAACTAGAAAACGTAAAGTCTGCTAAACTAATTTTGTGCTTAATGCACTTTAATTGTGCAGAAGTACTGCTGAAGTCCAACTAAAGATACACTGAAGTTGATCTGATTGTGATAAAGTGGAACTATTGTAAGTATACTTCAGGTACACTTTAAATATCTTGCATTTAAAGACAGATATTATTCAAAAGTCATACAATCCTCATCAACAGTGACATTAAAACACTTAATTTAGGCTTAATATTAAGAAATGTGCATTGTACACAAGTAGTAAGTTTATTCATTTTTAAGCAATTCTTGCGCATTAAGCAGTCTTGAGCAATTTGTCAGTTAATATGTTAATAGATTTGAACTATACTTGATATGAAATAAATGTATTTTCAAAATACTTATTTTTTACTAGGGAAGATTTTTACCAATTTAGAATTTTCCAAAAAAAAAATCTACTTTTTCGAACTTGTCCTAGGCAGTTTTTAAAATTGTTACTAAAATCAGAGCATTCTGGCAAAATAAATGAATAAATACAAATATTTTTGATATTCCAAACCAAGCATGTTAACAAACTTGATGAAGTTTGTACAAAAACGGACATGAGGCCATATCCCCACAACGCAAATTGATATTTGTTATAACAAGCACGACCTAGGGGCACATGAGTAGTTTTGGCAAAGCACTGGTCAAAAGATGTGAAAAAAATCATAAGGTCTCGTTAGATTCGGAACACCAGTAGCAGTGTTGAGAACCCTGGCCTTTACGGAGTAATTAAAGAGCTCTCCATTTTACCTCTGTTGTGCTTGGACACTTAATTGCTGCTAGCATCTATATTTATATTTTATTATATTATTTTATTATTTCAATAAAAAAAGCATTTTAATAGTTTTAATTAACATTATCACTACTAGTTTTAATTCATGCAGGACTCTATCAGGAAGATAAGATGCAAAACTGCATACAACACAGATTCTGTCAAGTTGCGAATAAATCTGAAGACGAGCTCTAGTTCATACCGTAGCAGGTGTGGTTGTCCTCACTCAGTCTCATGAGGTGTGGGCAGGCACAGGAGAACGTCTGATTGTAGTTGATCAAGCACAGGTGAGAACATGGGCCCAAACCACCGTTAGCAGCACACGGGTTCGGCGCTGGAGAGAGATGAGAGGTGGTGAAGTATTGAGCTTTATTGTGTCATTACCACCTTCAAATGTATTGCCGCCACCAAAAAACCAAACCAGCTGAGACAGGAACCAATGATAGACTAATGCAGATTAATTGGCGGCGTTTGGCTGTTTTCAAGTTATCGGCATTTGTGCATATTTGAATGATTCATGATCTATATCTATGCTGGGTAGGAAGTATGATGAAAAAGTAAGTAAGAATAAGACATCCAAAGGTTATGGGTTCAGAGCAGAGAGTGTAACTTCTGAAAGCATGTCCAAACCAATTCATCCCGTGTGTTTGCTCCTGTCAGACATGAATAAACAGATGTCTGACTCTATAAGATGAAGTAACTGAGCTAAACTATCATGACAAGTTTATTCACATGCTGCTTTATTAAGTGCCAAACGCCATCAACACATGTGTCCATCAAGCAGACTGGCTCCTCCCTCAATTTGACCTGTGATCTTTTGCTAAATTAAAGATTACTCAATAATTAATCAAACAATTATACATTTCTCAACAATAAAACTTGAAATGAAATGAAAACAAAAAACGAAATGATCTATGATGTCCAGACAACAAGGCTGTAGCTCAAAGTGACACTCCATATTGAACACCGTGGTATCTGGAATCAATTTTGGGGTGTTTAAAAAGATAAAAGATGAATAATCGCTAAAAACTTATTCAGCGTTACATGTTTACTTCATGAATTAAGAATCCCAGAATGCATTGCGATGAGCTCAATTCTCAAAAAGAAAATCTAAAATAATACAATAAAACAATTTTTCCCAATATGTGTTTTCAATGTATCATTTTCAGTTAAGACGACTGCTGTTAGCTTAGGAGCATACTAACATCCCAAGCGCTAACTTCACAAACCAGTTAAGCTCAAACCCAACCCCACAGCCGAATGAATGGCTCAATCATGTGTCAACAATAGTTTAGACTTCATGTATTCAAAAATCACAGATGGATCTGATGACAACAAACAGTACCACTATCTATCAATTGTGCTCCCAATGCTATACTAAGGTGAAGCATAGGAGTTAGTATTTGTTTCAGTTTTAAGTAGACATTTAGCACTGTGATTGGCATGACCAATGCAATCTTCAGAATCGGTTATGAGGCGAGGTTTGCATTTAACTGGTTTGGGGAAAAATCAAGCTTTTGGAATCCATTGGAATGAAGCATTTTGAATAAGTTACTCTTTACGAAAAGATCCTGTGGTGGTACTGTATATTAGATGGTTATATACCACAGTTTTCCTTTGCCATGTGAAATAGCCATTAGTAATATTGCTATCAAAGTAACTTGAAATGAAGCTTGAAGATTACCTTGCGGTTGTCTAGATGGGTGGTACACCTGCAGATCAAAAGGTTGTGTGTTTGTTCTCTGAACCACAGTGACATTGTTTCCTGTCCATTTGTTGGCCTTGGCTAGTGTGTTTGTGCGCCAGTCTGTCCAGTAAACCTCTCCACCATACATCGTCACAGCGAACGGATGCGAGAGATACTCATGTCCTCTGAGCACCTCGATCAGTCCCGACCCGTCATACTTGGCTGAATAGATTGCATCAGATCTGAGACAGAAGCAATACATAATTCATTTCTATGGTCATTCGTTTTTGATAGGAAGCAAAATTAAATGACTCTATGATATTAGGTAGATTTTAGCTACCAAATTTACAAAACTTTAAATTCTAATCATGCTCCTGGAGTTTCCATTTCCAGCAGAGTTCCAGCGAGCCTGAACCAACTATTCAAGGTCGTCAGGATCACTAGAAACTTCCAGATATGTGTGCTGGAGCTAAACTCTGCAGGTCAGTGGCCATCCAAGAGTGGGACTGAACATCATTGGGTTAGGGATTAGCATTGAGCCAGGGAACTGTTTGGTTTGTTCTAGGACTAACTTCCATTGAACCAGGAGCTTGTCAATACACCACATCAGCCTTGTACACACTGTAAGGTTTCAGAAGTGACAACTGCATTTAAATACGGGAGTGACACCCCTAAATTACAGCTTCGTTTGTATACAGAATAGAACTCACTTTCGAAATTGGGATTACTGACACCATTGTACTCTAAGCATCGATTTTCCATCTCACGCATTTGGAATTTGATATTTTTGACCAATGTAATATTACAGCAACCAAAGACTCGTCATTTTTGGTGATTTTAATGAAACCACTCTTGACAGAGCTGTCATTATTTGTTTATTTTTGAAAGGCAACTTCGCAGAGCACGCTCTAGAAGTGTTATTAGTGGTTGACCGATATATCACCATGGCTGTTATCTGGCGTTTGTCAAATATCGGCATTGGTCGATAAGTTTTTCTGTTTGGGACTTTTATTTTGATGATGCTGAGAACAGCAGTGCCTGCGCACACAGCGTTCACATTCTCCCTCTTTATTTTTTCTGTAGAACCGTAGGACAAATTAATTAAAAGATATACAAAACAGTATTATAATGATTGCTTTTATATTATTAGTGATAGAAAGGCAAACATTAAAATACTTTATCGTTTACTGTCAGTTTTCAGCAAATACGCATTTATATCATTTAAACAAATGTCTAAAACCTTTAATTCCACAGACCTTACAGACTTAGTCGAATCTAGTTGTGAGAGTGTGTAAAGTGTCAACAAAGTCAAGATGTACCTAAATAACATTTCTGCAAAGGTGTTTGCCACTACCTGCATTCATCAGGAGTCAATTCAGTTGTAGAATGCAGTAAATTACTGCTGCAAATTACAGAATTGCAGGTGCACGGAACAGAATTAAGTACTAAAATGTGAATTAACAACCGAATTTGGCTGCAGTGTGTACGTTTATGAGTCTTCAAAGGTTACCTGGCATCTATCCACAGAATGCGGCGCTCCAGATAGTCCACAGTCAGTCCGTTGGGCCATCCTCCATTGCCCGTCTCCTTATGGATGGTGCGTCTGCCATGTCCACTCATGGATGCAGCCTCTATCCTGGGCATGGTGGCGTCCCAGTCTGTCCAGAATAGGATTCTACATAATCAAAGGACAGATGAGAGCTTTTTTAATGATGCTGTCAAAGTGTTCTGGTCCAAGCATTCTTTATAGCGCTTGTATTCTTTTGCTGTTTGGAAAAGCATCAACATCAACATTCTGTAGAATTTGTTTTGTATTTGGAACAACATAAGGATGAGTAAATTATTTCCATTTTAATTTTCATTCTTGGGTGAACTATTCCATTAAGGGCACTTGAAACATTCAAAATGTAAAAGTGACTATACAGTGAGATCATAACAGGTCACAGAAATCAAAGTACAACAATTCTCCAGACGTTCAGTGAGCACATGCACGGGCATCTTGCAACATTGTTATTATTGTAAACTAAAACAAAACTAAAAACTAAAAAAATAAGTTTTAAATAATGTTTATTCATTTCAACATTAAAAAAAAAAAATGATGAAAACTACAAAAATCAAGATGAAAAATTTGCTTAGCTACCTAAAGTTAAATGTCCCTACTGAAATATATAAATAAAGAACAATATAGAAATATATTAAAAATATAATATTACATTTTACAAACGCATAACAAATTTACTAAAACCAAAATTACATTTAAAATGAAGCCTGAAAATTAGAAACTAATAATGAGATCTATTTCAAAATGGTAATAAATACATAATAAAAACAGAGTGTGGCCGGTGGTGCGAGTGTTAATGAGCTTCATGGAGGAGCTCCGGAAGGAAAGAGAAGTCAAGGCCTGGGAGACAACAGCTGCCACTTGTTTTGTCTATTATGGGTTTGTAATAAAATGTTATGTTCATGTTGAGCCTCCTTCTTCCCAAATCTGTGAGTACCTAATTTTATAAGTACATAAACAATACAACAATAATGCAGTTTGCCAAACACATTATCCTGATGAGGCTCAATACAAGTTTCAGAACTAATAATGCTGGACATCTTACCCCTCTCTGGGGTCCAGCGCGATGGCCCGCGGATGCTCCACATCTCCAGCTAATAGAGTGGTGCGCATGGTCCCGTCCAGTTTGGCTACTTCGATCTGATCTAGGTTACTCTCCACCCAGTAGATGTTTCCAGCGATCCAGTCTACAGCCAGACCCTCAGGAGTAGCTAGTCCATACTGGATCACCACGTCAAAACTTGTCAGTGCTGTGTCAAATAAAAATGAAGGAAAGAGAGGGAAACACAAAGAAAACATGTATGGAAACTTATTTTTTTTAACCATATTAGTCATTTGAAAAGGTCCATATTATGGTTTTTATGTGTTTATTGTCTGAATTCATTTTGGAGGATTAAAACTCCTGAGATTCATAATTTTTTTAAATATCAGAATACATACATATATATGTATATGCTGTAGATATAATTTACCCCCATTCTCTGACAGCTTTCCACGGTAAATTTTGTCCTCAACAACATCAGTCCAGTAGAGCGAGCTCTCTTTGAGGTGGAAGTCGAGTGCGATGGTGTTCCTCAGGCCTGGCACTAACACACTGAACTCTCCTTTGTGAAGATCAATCCGTCGGATCTCATGACGGTTGGAGAAGATGATGAAGGGTTTAAATGGATCTGGAAAAAACAATGAACTCGCATAACTCATGACTCGCTAAAGTAAGGTGCTTAACTGGGCAAAGCTCTGATATTTTCCAACATCATCTGCTCCACAACATGTCTGTGTAATGACGTGAGACTGGCAATCCCATACATGCCTGTGACGTTACCTCTGTTTATATAAAATGTTTTTATTTCTGAAAGGAATGTAAAATACATTCAGCAATCCATAATTCATAGTTTGATTGGCTGAGTGGGCTGCTTTGCCTCTTCCTGTCACAGTAAATCTTCAATCCCACCTCCTTCTTCTTCCATTTGCATTCATTCATTACAAAAATAAACCCCCTATTATGCTGCAGTTTGCCGTCATTTTCTGCATTCGTTCTGTCACACACCAACTCAAACTGAAACCTTCTTTGAAGAAAAGCAAAATCAACCCCAGATGCAATGATGTGCGGGTGAAAGTGTTGCTCCAGTGCTTCTGCTAAACATTGTGAACCACAACCCTTTTCATATCAAGTCTAGTTTTTCACCAGCATTTACAGATTATTTGTATCTGTTTGTGGATATATTTTGGCAAATACTGTCAAACAATTTTCAATCAAGACAATTTCAAAATCTTAGTTTTTCCATTTTATGTATGTATGCATTTATTTATTTGTTTTCCAGCATTAGTGCTAATGGCATAAAAAAAGGTCAAAACAAAACAAAGCAAAAAAACAAAACCATCCATTTGGATTTCACATATATACTGGATTTAACATAAACT
The DNA here is from genome assembly GCA_027564155.1 of Gymnocypris eckloni scoliostomus. Classification (NCBI taxonomy): domain Eukaryota; kingdom Metazoa; phylum Chordata; class Actinopteri; order Cypriniformes; family Cyprinidae; genus Gymnocypris; species Gymnocypris eckloni. The sequence goes on from CM050431.1 coordinate 26,330,434, forward strand.
AATATCATACTGATAAACCTATAAGACTTATTAGATGTAAAACTGACAAACATGCATCACATGTATTAGTATATTATCACATTATACGTTTATTAGTTTATACATATATGCAGTACAAAAATAAAATCATAATTATTATTCCTGAATGTCTTTTAGTAGGCTTTGGAAGAGCTGATCTCACCTGTGCTCCTGCAGCTCTCCATGTCCGGTTCGAGGGCCCAGCCATCATAGCAGGAACACTTCACATTGAACTTGTCCTGTTCACAGCGCTGGCTGCACTTCATGTGTTTGGCACAGAAGCCCTGGATCTGACACGTTTTGTTGTCAGTGCCCAGTTCCATTCCCAGTGGGCACGAGCACAGAATGCCCTCACCCGGGGCCACTGTACAGTTATGACTGCAGCCACCATTGTCCAGAGAACACAGATCTAAACCAAGAAACAATGCAGTTAGATGGTGAAAACCTAGGCTGAAAATATGTAAAACCCTTCACATTAACAGTATAATGCCTATAACCCCCGCCCAAAAAATACAAATAAAAATGCATTAATTAGTTAACTAAACTGCGGGCCCCTCAAAATGTAGATGAGTTTGTTTGTTCATAGCAAGGCCGTGGTTTAATCACAGTAATGCTAATAATGAGCTGTACACGCTGACGCACACACACAGAGATTACGCTGTGTACACACAGAAACATTCAGGAGCACAGCAACTCACCGCTGCCCTGCGACTTTTATTAATAAAATAGCTTCTATACTGAATCACTACATTATATTTCTCAGCAACAACAAGGGCAAATAGCTGTTTTTGAAGTAACTAAACTCACAGCTTCATTGTTTGTAGAGACAGACACACAGATACAGGTCTCATGCAACTCTCTCTGTCTGTCTCTCTCCATCTTTAATTTACCATGTTTGAGAAGAAAGTCAAGCAGTTGCATCACTGGATACAGCTGTCAATCATTTAACATGTATATCGTATAACAGTTGACTACTGTTAAATGTTTTGCAACTTCCAGTCTGGCTGTTTGGCCATTTCTAATTATTGGGCGGGAATTGCCCCCAGTGTCTATGGTGGTAACAGCACTAGTTCATGAGAACATATTTGGAGAAATGTAGTCTTACATCACTAGCTACATCACTTCCCAAGATATTAATTGATAGACTGGAGTGGCGTGGATCACTTGTGGGTTATTGTGATGTTTTTATCAACTGTTTTTGGATGGCCTGAGGGTGAGAACATTGTCAGCAATATTTGTTTTATAAATGTACTATTCCTAAGTCAGATGTATAACCAGGACTATAAATCTAGGCTTTTTTAAACGTACTTACCAATTATAAAATTAGATATGTTTAATAATATAAATTCATAAAACACTTTATTTCCACGAATTAGAACTTCTACAATTGTGTGTAGTCGTGTAGCTTTAAAAAACATTGATAACAGTATCAGGCGCCACTAATTATTACTTCATCCATGTCCTGCTAGTGTGAGTTTCAGTCTGCACTCAATGAACATCATCTTAGCTTGCACTAAGCCTCATGTAACAGTGATGAATCTTACCACAGAGTTTCTCATCGGAGCCATCAGGACAGTCGTCTTTGCCATCACACAGTTTCTCAGCAGCCAGACAAATACTGGTGTCATTAGCACACACGTGATGGGAGAGTTTACACACCAGCGCCTCACAGTTATCTTCATCAGAGTTATCTTCACAATCACTGTCACCATCACATACCCAAGCCTTACTGATACACCGCGCTACATAACAAACACACACACAATATGTCTGTTAACATGATAACTGACAAAAGTAGCAAACTACAATGAAGATCTTGTGATCATGTCAACAATGAAATCTGGGAAAGATCTCATCTTCATACATAATAAGGTGAATCATACTTTTATTTATGAATGAATGAATGAATAAATATATTGAAGCAAATTTGAGTGATAACTGATTCAGTAAAGTATTTATATTAAAAAAATAAGTAAATAAAACATCAGAATAAACTTAAAACACAATAATGCTTTAAAAGAGAGAGGACATTTTATAAGAATGTTTTATTATTGCCTCATCTCACTTGTTTACTTAGCTACTTTGCATTTAATTCTGAAAAAATGTATCAAGATTGTGATGATTATGACCCATTCGCTCATAAACTCATTTTACTTACGGATCACTGAATCTCAAGACAGAATCCATTAATTAGATTGAGAACATATAATGTATGATTTCTTCATCATTACCAGAATCCCTGCAGCCAAACTTTACTGCTGGATCACACATGTGTGTTACACCCTCGCAGTTCTTCTCATCGCTCAGATCCATGCAGTCAGTGTCTCCATCACATCGCCAGCGGAGGGGAATACACAACCCGTCCACACGACACTGGAACTCATCTGTGTGACAGCCACCGGGAGGACGGGTTGCTGTGAAGAGGAAAAAGAGATTGTATGGCAATATAGCCAAACAACTACACAATCCATAGGTTCATAGTTTTCACAGTAACACCCTATATACTAACATTATACTAACTGTATACACCCTGCAAAATATCCCAGATACAGTAGCTTAACCTGGAGAGAAGGAGTGTTTAAATCACATGAAAACCCATGGGTGTACCTCAGGGTTCAGTGTTTGCCCCTTTCCTTTTATCAATACACACCACATCACAAGGACCTATTCAGCCAAAGTTATATTCCTAACAGTACTACACCAATGACAAACATCTCTAGTTTGAATGACATTTCCATATTCAACTTTGTGAAGACGGAGCCCGGAGTTGTTTAAATGTTTCATCCACATCCATGTCTTAGCCTTTTATTTTCTTTAACTCACATTTATTGTGTGACTTCTCATGTGACTGTCTCTTTAGGATGCTTAACTTGTGTTGTTATTTTCATCATTTGTAAGTCATCTTGTAAGTATTTCCTAAATTAACAAAGGTAAACACTGAGTTATCTGAAGGAAAATAAAACTGTTACTGTAGTGTTGTGTGAGGTGGGATTTGTTTGTGTTAATCCATTTTTAAATTCATCATCACCCTGTAATGTGGCTCATATCTGACTCTATAGCCAACTGAGCCAAACGTTTATCCCAATGAGAGAGAAGTCTATATGTGTGTAAAAATAGCTGTGGTGTATAATGAATACTCATTAATTAAAATGTGATTTGTAATAGAAGAAACTTCACTCCATGACTTACAAAGAGCAGCACTATATCAAAGCCTAACAAGGTATATGGTGAGATAACTCCTTCAAAAACAGCCAGAAACCTTGTAGTTGTGATTGATGATAAGCTGAATTTCTTAATAATATTAAGAAGATCAGGCCCTTTCTCTGGGAACATGCAACACGACTCCTTGTTCAGGCTCTTATTCTGTCCAGACTTGACTATTGCAATGCTCTCTTGGCAGGTGTTCCAGCCAGTTCCATCAAACCTCTACAATTAATCCAAAACACTGCTGCAAGATTCATCTTTAATGAGCCGAAAATAATGCATGTCACACCTCTGTTCATCAATTTACACTGGCTACCAATAGCTGCTCGCATTAAATTCAAGGCATTAATGTTTGCCTAAATAACTAAATAAAATAAATAAAATAAAATAAATAATGCAGTTTCATAAATCTGGTCCCGGAGAACACATAACACTGCATATTTTAGATGTTTTGTATTTGGATGACTGTCCAATGAAAGAAGAATGAATAAGGTTCTTACACTATAAAGCTGCACCACGGTTAATTTCCCTTAAGTTAACTGTTGTTTTATTATAGTAAAAGTGTAGTAGCCATGTTTTTAGCGGATTGATTACCATTTGTATAACCACAGCTTTACTACAAATACATGGTGAAACTCTGATTAGTGTAGCAAAATCATGGTTAATTTAATCTAGGGGGCAGTCGTGGCTCTAATGGATAGAGCAGGGGTTTTCAAACTGTGTCAAGCACGTGTCAAGGGGCGCGAGAATCAATTAATTCAGAGACATTGCCTTGAGAATTTATGAATACGAGCTAGCAAACCTTCAGCCATCCACTAGGGGGCAATCTGACTCCCGCTGTTAGTCGACAGTTACTCTCGCTGTTAAAGTCGGCTGGAGTATCAGTCACGCTTTTGAAAGTGTAAGATGATTTACAGTTAGTCGTGTCAGAAATCCAACTACGGATTGGCATGTTGTTATTTCAGACACAGACATCACATTGAATCAGGTAAACTGGTTATATTTTTATGTTTCAGTATAATCACGCACGCTATACCAGCAGGGGCGGTTCTAAACCATTTTTAGCTGGGTTTCAGCCCCCAAAACTATATTAACGATCAGGCCAGCGCTGCTTCCTCAAGAAAGTGTTTTGTCTTGTCAGTTTAAACATAAAAGTAATTTTAAGCCCAAGACATCTCAATGCGGTACTCACGTGCTGTGATAGAGCATTTATATGCTCGCCGCGCGCACACCTGAAGTGCCCGAACAGATAGCCTTCTCAGACAGCAGGTGAATACCAATGACCTTTTTTTCCACCGGGCGCACTATGGTCCAAGTGCAAGTCTCACGGGCCGCACGCATGTTATTTACATATTACGTCATCAATACAAACTAACCAGGTTTATAATATTATTTAAAGCCTAAATATTATGATATCTGAACGAATACATTTATTTAAATAAATAATTCTACTCACCAATAATAAAACACCCGATGCTGTCGGGAACCAATTTAGTGAAATTCTGCTCGAAATGAGGAAAAGCACAATGAAGTTGAGATTGTAAGTCTGTAAGACGCGCACGGAAGTGTTACTTGACACGTGACATTGCAGAAAGTGTGCGTTCACAAATATCACCTACGTTGATCCAAATATGGAAATAATTTTTGAATTTAATAATCTGAGGTTCTCTCCAGAGATGTTTTGCGACATTTCTGTAATAAGGATAATTGCTGAGTAGCTTATGGGTGTTTTTTTTTGCCTGAACATCTTCAAGTGAGTGGGGGGGCAAACCGAAAGTCCAGCAATCTCTTCACGGCTGATGCGAAAACTATTCTTATTTGAATGCGTTTCTTCACTGACATTTTCCACATTTCGTTTTCCCCCTTAACAAATGTGTCCATTCTGATGCTCAATTCTACAGAACTAATAGCTGCTGATGACTATTTGAATTAATTCTGCCAAAGTGCACGCTTGTAAGTGTTCGTTAAATGCGTAACATTAATTACGTGAGTACATAGGTCTGCTCATGTCTGAAAATAATATATGAAAAACAAAATTATTTTACATAAAAGCACTAGCTTATATTTGTTTAGTTAATTTTTAAATGAATGTAAAAACTAAAACTAATTGTAAAACTGAAAGTAAATTTTAAATTATGTTCAACACATAAGACTGTAACATTCAGCATGGTGTGTCGGATTTGTGACGGGCCGTGGGTTGAGAACCGCTGAGAGGAGTATCCTCGTAAGCACAGTCGGTTGTTGTACGTTAACGTAAACAGTAAAATAAACATCAAATGTACATCAATATAATGGATCCATGCATTTCTTATGTAAATTATGTTAATCAAAAAGAGCAAAAGAAAAAAAAAATCCTTTAAATTTAAATATCCTTTAATGGATATTTGTGTTTATGTTCATGTTAATAAAGTAATTTGGTGTGAATACAATAATAGGGGGGTCTGTGTTCGGGGGGCGCGAGTGAAATTAGACAAATTTGGGGGGGCATGTCCTATAAGGTTGAAAACCCCTGGGATAGAGCATTGGACTTGTAACCCGAGGTTGTGGGTTCGAATCTCGGCTCCGGCAGGAATTGTCCATGACTGAGGTGAGACCCTTGAGCAAGGCACCGAACCCCCAACTGCTCCCCGGGCGCCGCAGTGTCGGCTGCCCACTGCTCCAGGTGTGTGCATTTGGATGGGTTAAATGCAGAGAACACATTTCACTGCTGGTTATACTCTGTATAATTGTGTATGTGACAAATAAAGCTCATCTGAGCGTAAAATTATATATATATATATATATAAAATATTATAATTTGTGGTTACCATACATGGGCGTAACCACCATATATGGACACGTCCCCCAATGTTGGAAAAATACCAATCTGTCCCCCAATAATAGGCCTATTGTATTGTAATATGACATATGATATGCCCTCCTTTTATGAACCCTGGTTGTAGCCTAGTGGATCTGTTGTTATTTCCGATTTACTTTCAATTTAGGAAAACAAGGGAAACAAAACTGTGTGACCACCCCCTCGATTGTACACTTGGTTGAGCCCGTAAACGCCGGGTTTGCGGCATCGTTGAAAAACCGCTCAGTCCGACTCCGACTGTCACTGGTGCTTAAATTAAATGAAGGTAGTGTCATGAATCTGGTTGCCACTCACTACAACTGCACATCACCCATGGACTACATCTCCCATCATGCACTGCACACACACATTCCCGTCCACCATTACACCAATCACACAGCTGTCACCATTCACTCATCAACTCTGATTGCCTCACCACACCTGCACCTCATTCACTCACTCACATAAAAGCAGCACACAAACACTCACCCAGTGCGAAGTCTTGTTTTCCCCTGGCTAACATTTCCGAGCGTTTTCCCTAGTTTGTCTTCCCGTGTTTTACCTGGACTGTTGACTCCCTCTCCTGATCGTTTGCTGCCTGCCTCTCTGACCCCGCCTGCTTTCTGGTAATCCTCTCTGTCTGCCGCCTGCCCTGACCCATTGCTCTGCCTCTGATTTCGACCCTGCCTTGTCTACGTTGCTCTCGATACCCCTGCTTGATATTTGCCTGTTTGACCTTGTACCAATAAAGCTGCTTGTGGATCTACTCTCGCCTCTGACCTGTCATTCGTTACAGAAGACTTCGCCACCTCAGATCCAGCGGCTTTATTTCGGCTACCCAGCCTAACCATGGACTCCGTAGAACAACTCCTACATCTTCGCCAGGGAGGCCTGTCTGTTAAGGAGTACGTTCACCAGTTTGGTGAGCTGTCTATTCAGGTACCGCTGTATGATGAAATTTTGTTCAAGGACTTGTTTCACTTCGGACTAAATGAGCCTATCAAATCCCTTCACAAATCCTTTTTCCTGGAGGAGAGTTTAAGGGCAGTTTGAGCATTTTTATGGACTATGCACTACAGTTGAGTGACTCTCTTTTTACTGTGGGTGCCACGGAGGAGGATCGCGACGCTGTACTCCCTCGGAGCGTCCCTCGCTCACAAGATGGCGGAGGCAACGACGCACCACCAGCTCCCAGAGTCTCTCAACAGGCCTGCTAAACCAGAATCTGCTCACGTCAGGCCTGCCAAGCCAGGGCCTGCTCGCGTCATGTCGGCCTCGCCTGAGTCCCCGGCCAAGATGGCCACCCCGCCTGCGGATACGCCTCTTTGGCCAGGACCGATTGTAAGTGTGTTGGACCCACCACTGGTGTCGGTGCGAGCAGCTGGTGTCCCCAGGTCCGCAGCATTATCCGCTCCGTCCCAGGAGCTCGCAGAGTCCGCTCCAGAGCCCGCTCCGTCCCAGGAGCTCGCAGAGTCCGCTCCAGAGCCCGCTCCGTCCCAGGAGCTCGCAGAGTCCGCCCAGAGCCCGCCTCCGTCCCAGGAGCTCGCAGAGTCCGCTCCAGAGCCCGCCTCCGTCCCAGGAGCTCGCAGAGTCCGCTCCAGAGCCCGCTCCGTCCCCAGGAGCTCGCAGAGTCCGCTCAGAGGCCATCCCGATCCAGGAGCTCACAGAGTCTGGCACTCCGGGTCCCTCCTGGTTCCGTCCGGTTCCCCAGAGCCCCTGCTGGCCCTTTCCGGCTCTTCTTCGTTTCCGCTGGTCCCGCCCAGCTCTCCTACGTCTCCACTGGTCCCGCCCAGCTCTCCACCTCCGCTGGTCCCGCCCAGCTCTCCCACGCCTCCGCTGGTCCCGCCCAGCTCTCCTTCGTCTCCGCTGGTCCCGCCCAGCTCTCCTTCGCTCTCCGCTGGTCCCGCCCAGCTCTCCTTCGTCTCCGCTGGTCCCGCCCAGCTCTCCTTCGCCTCCGCTGGTCCCGCCCAGCTCATCGATGCCTCCGCTGGTTCCGCCCAGTTCTACCGAGCCCAAGAGAGTCAGAGCCACCTGAGTGCCCAAGAGAGTCAGAGCCCCGAGCGCCACCGAGGTTCAGCGCCAGAGTGCCTCCTCGAGGTGGTGGAGTTCACCAAGAACTTTCATGGAGGAGCTCCTCCATTGCTCACGGAGACCCCGGACCCGCCATGGCCTATGAGGTCCCCTGATCCATCATGGCTGCCCGAGGCCCCGGATCTACCATGGCCGCTTAAACTCCCTGCCTCGGTTCCTGAAACTAAATGTGCTCTCTGCCTCTTGTGTCTCCGTTTCCTCTAGGTCCCAGTCTCGGCTAGGGATCTCTGCTCCGCCCTGGAGGGCATCTGCTCCGTTGTGGAGGCCTCCTGTCTCGTCTGCGCCGCCCTGGAGGGCGCCTGTCACGCCTGCTCCGCCCTGGTGGGCGCCTGTCTCGCCTGCTCCGCCCCTGGTGGGCGTCTGTCTCGTCTGCTCCGCCCTGGTGGGCGCCTGATCTGCCAGAGTCACTCCACGTCTCCGCCGACCTGCCAGAGTCACTCCACGTCTCCGCCGACCTGCCAGAGTCACTCCACGCCGCCGACCTGCCAGAGTCACTCCACGCCTCCGCCGACCTGCCAGAGTCACCTCACGCCTCCGCTGACCTGCCAGAGTCACCTCACGCCTCCGCTGACCTGCCAGAGTCACCTCACGCCCGCTGACCTGCCAGAGTCACCTCACGCCTCCGCTGACCTGCCAGAGTCACCTCACGCCTCCGCTGACCTGCCAGAGTCACCTCACGCCTCCGCTGACCTGCCAGAGTCACCTCACGCCTCCGCTGACCTGCCAGAGTCACCTCACGCCTCCGCTGACCTGCCAGAGTCACCTCACGCCCGCTGACCTGCCAGAGTCACCTCACGCCTCCGCTGACCTGCCAGAGTCACCTCACGCTGACCTGCCAGAGTCACCTCACGCCTCTGCTGTCTCTTCCCGCCCTGGTGGGCTCCTGTCTCATTGGCCCCACATGGACCTGGCCCTCCGTTCCCTCCCCGGTTCCACCTCCGCCTCCACCGCCCTCCTGGATTGTGCCGGTGTGTGTGAAGCGCCTGGAAGCCGCTCTTGGGGGGCTCTGTCATGAAACTGGTTGCCACTCACTACAACTGCACATCACCCATGGACTACATCTCCCATCATGCACTGCACACACACATTCCGTCCCACCATTACACCAATCACACAGCTGTCACCATTCACTCATCAACTCTGATTGCCTCACCACACCTGCACCTCATTCACTCACTCACATAAAAGCAGCACACAAACACTCACCCAGTGCGAAGTCTTGTTTTCCCCTGGCTAACATTTCCGAGCGTTTTCCCTAGTTTGTCTTCCCGTGTTTTACCTGGACTGTTGACTCCCTCTCCTGATCGTTTGCTGCCTGCCTCTCTGACCCCGCCTGCTTTCTGGTAATCCTCTCTGTCTGCCGCCTGCCCTGACCCATTGCTCTGCCTCTGATTTCGACCCTGCCTTGTCTACGTTGCTCTCGATACCCCTGCTTGATATTTGCCTGTTTGACCTTGTACCAATAAAGCTGCTTGTGGATCTACTCTCGCCTCTGACCTGTCATTCGTTACAGGTAGGAGCTAAAAGAAAGAAGCAGGACGAACAGGTGGACATTCGCCTTTTTTTTCAGACGGTAAGCAAGTAGACACCTAAAAAGTAGTGCCATGGTCAAAAATACCGCGGCAATTTTTGAATAAATGTGAAAAAATATCACGTTTAAATGGCTCAGTATTATAGCTAGGTAGCTAGCATGATACCCTGAAAATAGGCTGAATAATGAACTGCTGGAGTCACAGACCAAGGAGTTCCCGCACTTCCCACTCCATTGATAAGCCTCTATTCATTCGTTGATGGCCTGGCCTGTTTGTTTTTACGATCTGATCCGCGACTGAACTTATCTGGGGGAAAACATATCTGGGGAGGGCTCATACCATGGTTACGCCTGTTACCATAGTTTACTATAGTATCTATATATGTTTTGGTTTTATTTGTGGCAAAATCGTGGTTAATTTTTGTATGGTTACATTTTGGTGCAAAGCTTTTGGTATCATCTGAGCAAAATAATAAATACATAAATATTTTCCCATAAACGCCATTTTAGACAAATGTGTCAAAATTATGTTTCAGGTCAAACTCAAGACCATGTGTCAAACACGCCTTCAAGTGGTACTTTTTGAGTCATGCCTTCTTTAAAGCCATGCTCAGTGTTAACCAGCACTAAGGTTAGTTATGATGAGCTTTGGTTAACTAATGCACCCTTCAGTGAATTAACTCGAATTAACTCCTTCACAGTCATCATTGGTCTCTCTGTGTACACATATATATATTTTTTTTTGTGTGTGTGCCTGGAGTTACTTTATGTGAGATGACTCTTTCTGTCATGAATCCGGTTCGTGGCCTTCCATCAGACTGCCACAAGAGGTCGCCTCTCCATCATATTGACTCTCACACCACACAGACTGTTACATGTCACTCTGGACTACAGTTCCCATCATCCATTGCACTGATTACACACAGGCAGCTGAATGCAGTGATAACACATACACAGCTGAATCCAATCATACATGCTTTATAAGCCTTGGACTTCCTCTTTCAGATCGCCGAGTATTGTCTAGCGTTTATCTCTCTCCCAGTGATAGCTACATTACGGAGCCCTTCCGTGTTTTCTGAGTCGAAGTCTAGTTTATCTAGTTTATTGCCTGAGTCATTCGTATCTTTATCCTAGCCAGTGTATCTCATTTCTTGTCTGATCTTCGTTTCTTGTCTGATCTGATTGTTCTCCGATCAAAGATCCACGCTTGCCCTAGGATTACTCTTATGTCTTGCCCGTGCCATACCCGTTTGCTGTTGTTTGACCCTGCCTGTGTTTTGACTATGTTTACTAATTAAAGCTTGCACTTGGATCCGCTCGCCTCACGTCTCGTTAGCTCCGTAACACTTTCTAAACAGTGTGCTAGGAGTTTGGTGTAGCTCTCACTTCCTGGTAATTTAACCAAAAGCAGGTTCTGCTTAAACATCCAAGAGCTTTCAGGATGTTTTCCATTCCTAATTCAACACATTGATGCCGCAGGAGAATTAGTCCAAAAGAATGCAGCTCATGTTTGCTGTCTAGTTTGGCAAAAATAGAGTCATGAACTCACCCTGGTTAGTGCAGTTGGCATGGGTCTCATCGCTGTAGTCACCGCAGTCATTGTCTCCGTCACAGGTCCAGTAGTCGGGTATACAGCGACCGCTGTTACATTTAAACTGAGCGCTGGAGCATGAATGACTGCAGCCGGCTTCATCACTGTTGTCACCACAGTCATTGTCTGCAGGAGGTTAAATTACCAAATATATGCTATCATCATCCAAAATATAAAGTAAGCCATGTTTTAAAGTCCATCGTCAGCCAAAGGTTTGAACATGCTTGACTAAAGTTATGTTTTTTATGATCATAATACACTTGATGATATAAATAATTTTCATTGAAATAAGTTTTGCAGAAAAATAACTTGGGATCCCAATTTTGTTTAAATGCATCCCAGATTGCACCTCACAAAGTTAAGTAACAGTTTTTTTAGAGATGGTATATAAGATCGTTTGTAATTGTTTTTGGTCACTACGTACATAATTTGTGTTGCTAAATATAATATACTTTACAATAGCAAAGATATAGAACAGGTGTGTCCAAACTTCAATCATTCGAAAAGAATGTTACATGCCACTTTTAATACTTTACTAATATAAAAGTAGCAGCCATGCTGGGAAATATTTTCCCCAGATATACTTAGCAAACATGAAACATGTCCATGTGAGCTATAGGCTATGATTTAATACAATCCATTTATAATACAAATATACAAACAAGTCAACTTTAGGCTGAAATATGAGTATTTCATATTAATACAATATAGTAAATGTGGCAACTTGTCTTTAGAAACACATTTCACAGTTAAAAATTGTAACAATAGAAAATGAATAATAAACATCACAGAAACTGCATAGATCACACATGCACCACTGGGAATGAACACTGGTTAATATTTAATGCTAATCTCTCCTTATGGATGTTACTAGAGCTGCTAGTTAAAGTGAGATGGCCAGCGGCTTGCTTGCTTATTTACGTATTTATATTTTAGTATTATTATTATTATTTTTTTATTGTGGGGTAGGATTTTTCCATAATTTAAGACATGTTTTAGAAATAATGATTTGCTGCAGATATTTTAGACTTTTCCACAGCCTTACATATGTATGAAAATCCTGTTCAGACCTTATTATAATGTTATAACACTAGTCAATTTATGGTGCATGTTGATCTATGCACTAACCGGTCGGGTTCGGACAATTGAACTCATCAGAGCTGTCCCCACAATCCTTTTCTGCAACACACAGCCCATGTGACACAGGGGGAGGGGCAAATGGTCAAGAGAAGAGGACATGACGTTACACAAAAGACACATGAAATGATCAACAAAGACAAATGAGGGAAATCTGTTGAAAAAGTGCAACAGACACAAAAACAACAGAGATGAAAACATGTCAGCAGCTCACCGTTATCACAGCGCCAGTTAATGTTGATACAGCGTCCGTTATTACAGGTGAACTGAGTGAGCGGGAAACAGGTCGGGTATGCTGACGACACAAACATAAATAATCAATAAAAACAGAACCAAAAGCATAGCAAAGAACAATAATAATTCAATGCATCATAAAAGTATTTCAAGTGCAAATGTTTGCTAGTTGCATGCATATAATATAAGTATGACTTGGGGACTTTATGCATCACAAGGTATCATCTGTATCATCTTTTTTGATTATTTACATTTCCTCATTTGCCTCATCAGCATGAGTTTTAGACAAACAAACAGTAGTAATATAATAGTTGTAGTTCATGAAATGGCACTAAATAGTATTAATAGCGATAATAGGAAGGTTTGAGTTTAATTGATCAATAATTAACTTTCTTGTGAGATTACACTGATAAACAAAATAGATGTAATTCTAAATTTTATTAAATTCACAAAATAAGGAAGGAATAAATTCATAAAATGTCAACCGTTTCCTTCAAAGCTGTCACTGACAAAACTTGCACTGAACTAGTTTTTCTAAAAGTATCACATGCATACGAATGGCCAAATGTATTCATTTTAATAAGCTGGGATCAACATAAATGGGCATCATTTACCGCAGGACGCAGGCTCATCGGAGCGGTCCCCACAGTCGTCATCCAGGTCACATGTCCAGGAGATGGGAATACAGCGGCCACTGGCGCACGAGTACTGATTGGGAGGACACGTCCGAGCTGCAACAGAGAACCACGACTCTCAAATCTAAATGTGTGGCCATCTGTAGGCCAGTGAAGTTTAAAAACAGCAGATATACACATCAAACATTTATAGTCCTACTCTTCCTAGAATTTGAATCCATTTCCCACTGCTTTTCTGTGGAAATAGCTCATCTTCAATATATCTGCCATGACATATTCATTTTGTAGAGCACTTAACATGTAATCCTTGGTGTTCTTATGAAAAAAAAGAAGTGAGGTCATATGTATTGTCTGTTGTAGGACTTCTTATGCATACAAAATCTCATTGGATTATTACAGTTATGAATGTTTGTAAGTATAAACTGTTTTTAAGATGAAGCTGACTAAATTTACATGGCACAAGCTGTTTGGCCTCTTCTGGAGGATCTCTGTCCTGCAGCAGTTAGCTCCAACCCTAATTAAACTGTGTGAACAGCTAATCAAGGCCTTCGGGCTCGCTAGAAACTTCTAGGCAAGCGTGTTGGAGCCGGCAGGAGCTGAAGCACAACTGGATACCCCTTATTTAAATTAAATGTTTGCTGTAAGCTGTTCCTTCTTAAACATGCTTCTGAAACCCTCCACCTCCCCAGCTCCACCTGTCTTGATCTGCTATGTGATTTACATATGCCTATGTAAAATAAAAAGTTGAGCCAACTTAAAATTAAGGCAACCAGCTTCAGTAGATTTGTGAGTTTTCTGAATCTCCTACAAAAATAGGTTGAGAGAACTCAAAAATCTGCTGAAGCTGGTTGCCTTAAAATATTAAGTTGGCTCAACTTTTTTTTACAGTGTATTGTTCATATTCATGCAATGTGTAGCAGAACTAGATCACCAAAGCCAAATACATTAACAGTTTCATGTCCATTCACGTTAAAATAATTCAGAGAATTTTCAAGACTGCAATATAAATACTGCACTTGAATGTTACAAGTCCACACAGAAAAGAAACTGTGTTTTCAAACCATTTCATTTTATTTCCAAACTCAGTTTCCCAGTTAATTCTGACATTTTATCTTAATTCATATTTTTATGCAATGGCTCTATTGCAGTCTAGAATTACTTGCAAATGCAGCATCATATTCAGCAATTTTCTTAAAATAGATGCAGTCTAAATTAAAGAGTGCAAAGCATACAATTCAGCCATGAAGTAAAATATAGCACAACAGTTTAATGAAGAGCCCAGAACTGCATCAGATATACCATGTGAGATAAACTATATTTATACATGGCTGTCTAGAGAACATTTTAGCTGACTCAGAGTTTAGGTCATGACAGAACATCACAACCCAAACCAGCCAAAGAAACAATTTCATCTGGCCTTCCAGTTGGCATTTGTATGATATGAAGATGACAACTGAAGTTACAATTATCAGTTGTGTGATTAATGCAGATTTAAACTTAGACACTTCATGTCTGAGATGGAAAAAATCGGACAATAGTTTTTTTATTTCTATTGTATTGTGCAAGAATGCTTTGCCCATTTGCCCAACTTCATTGGTCCAACTCCACCATATTACACAGTAAATGTTCTGATTTTTGATTGCAGTGTGAACTGACGAAAGACTTGCCTAGTTAGGACACATGGTAAAAAGGCCTTTCTCATCAGGTAGTATGGCTAGATTCTGATCCCCGGTCTTAGAACTGACTTGGGAATCGATTCCAAACTGTAGTTTTCAATTATAATTTTTTATTGGATGAAACATGTTCACTTCCAATCTTGTAACTACATGATATAATGCATACCTTCTTCTTAATCTTAATCGTATCATTAATCTGCTCCTATTATCTCTTCATGCCTTCAGGATCGATGCTCAAAACTTTCCACTGTGGAGTTTATGAGAGTTTACTTAATTGTTGGAAATTTCTCCAAGACATAGGCTAATTATTTTTGTCAGTCTATTGTCAGTTCCCAATGACTAAGAAATGAGAAATTCATTCTTTTAGGAATCTAATCCCAGACCTTAATTTGGGATAGTCATGACATTATATAGGACATTTTCATGATTTGTATAAAAAAGGACAATTCTGGACATTTCAGTGGTCAAATTAAGTCCACAGTGAAAAGCACACCACAGAAACACTTATTTAGTTTCCAAAATGCAATAAAAACAGTTTGAATCTTTGGACTTTGTGTGATTAATGTCATAGTGCTGCAAATTCAGATTTCTCTGCATACCTGAGCATGTGGTGTTAGATTCATCTTCATCATTGCCGCAGTCGTTGTCTCCATCACACAGCCAACGCATTGGGATACAGCGGTTATTTTGACACTTAAAGCGGTCTGCAGGGCATGTGTGCTGATCTACAGATGGACAAACAACAACCACTGCATTTGTGTGGTGGCTCAACACAAGGAGGGAGTTTCAAGTTAAACATGAGTGTGCTCTTACGGCACAGTTCGGCCGTCTCGTCGCTGTTGTCCAGACAGTCATTATCTCCGTCACATTTCCAGCGGTCTTGAATACAGCGGTTATTCTTACAGGCGAACTCTCCCGGCTGACACTGCGGAGGGGGAATGTAAGACGGGTTGGCTGTGGAGAAACACACACACACGAAATGTAAACAACTCTGCTGAAAGCCAAGCTCTGTGAAAAGAAACATCTGAAGAGTTTCTGTTTACATATTCAGATACAGAAACCAAACCGCTTGATGTTCAATTCAGCTGATTGTATCAACAGCCTGTCACAAGATAAACCCTCGAAATGATGCATTATCTGCCAGTATGATCGAGCAGCTGGAACAAACATATAAGCTTCAGCTCAGCAAGCGTTTCTTGCTTTGTTGTCTGTCAGGACTCCCGCTGTATTCCTCACATGTCTCACCTGGGTCGCTCTGAATGGAGGTTTCTACCATGTGATGTGTGACCCTGGACCACAAAACCAGTCATAAGGGTCAATTTTTCGAAATTGAGATTCATACATCATCTGAAAGCTGAATAAATAAGCTTTATGTTGATGTATGGTGTGTTAGGATAGGACAATATTTGGCCGAGATACAACTATTTGAAAATCTGGAATATGAGGGAGCAAAATAAATCAAAATATTGAGAAATTCGCCTTTAAAGGTGTCCAAATGTAGTTCTTAGCAATTCATATTACTAATCAAAAATGAAATTTTGATACATTTACAGTAGGAAATTTACAAAATATCTTCATGGAATATGATGTTCACTTAATATCCTAATGATTTTTGGCAAAAAATAAACATTTATAATTTTGACCCATACAATGTATTTTTGGCTATTGCTACAAATATACCCCAGCGACTTTTGTGCTCCAGGGTCACATTTCCTCAACAGTAGTTAATCCTCTTTGTAACCATTCATGGTACAAAGTTACATCCAAACCACCATAGTTAATCACTTTTGATACCTAAATTAGAAGTTTTGCAACATGACAGTTTTGACAATAACTAATTGTTGAAAAAATTAAACACTGATAACATGTTAATACTACACATATGATAATATCATAATTAATCAAGGACCACTGCCTGTATTACAGCACATTAGTCGGCAGTAATAAAATATTGTTTGCTACCTGTCATAAAAAGGAAAATAACAAGTAGAAGAAGTAGACGCAGTGTGTAGCTACTACTGCAACACATGTCAGAGAAGATGAGAGACTTAAAAAGATAGGTTGTTAAACACCCAAGTCTGCAAGAAGCGATGTTTAAGAGTACTTTTTATGTTTTTGAACAATTATGGTTACAATTCTCTCTCTACCTCCCTACAATCATATTTTGGGTGTGATTCATTGGCCAAAACAATGCAACATAAAGTTCAAGAAGAATTTGACTGATAGCATAGCATAGAATGTTTTTATTCTTATTGTGATTATTCTGGCCACATTAATCTTGTTGTAAAATTTGAAACATTCTTCTGGATACATTTGAAAATGCATTTATGTTTTGGCTTTCCACCCCCACACAAAGATGGCCATCTGAGTAAATAAATCTCAAAACACAGTTTTTGTGAAAATTTAGTTTTTCTAAAATTAAAATGCATGTTTAGTCACTAAAACAACCAAGTGAGCGGCCAATCATTGTGAATGCTATCTATTTTCATAATGCTGGCGAATATAAAAGGGCTACGGCATTGTAGACCTTACACTGAATGTCGATTTTGTGTGCGACATGGGTGCACCAGTGAGAGGTGGGATATTTTGCTAATGTGTGTTACCTTTACAGCTGGTGTTGTCTGCAGGGTCCAGTAATTGGTCCTCAGCGCAGGCACATGACCTGCCTGTGGGAGTGGCCAAACACAGACTACTACAGCCGCCGTTATTGGCTCTACACGCATTACTTCCTGTGATGAACACATGTAGGGATAACATCCCATTAACATTCAACAGCCAAACTGCCTGGATTCCTACTAGGAAATTTTGTCTTGCATTGGCAATCTACTAAAAACAGGGCAAAAAAACCCATATAAAATTACCTAGCTGCTGCTGGGCATCGTACATGCGGATCTCAAAGATGGGTGGCCGTTCATTGCGTAGCAAAGTGACCGTTTTGGTGTTCTGGTCCAGTTTATAGATGCTGCCGCTGCGGTACTCGTTCCAGAAGAGGAAGTGCTTGTAGTGGCACAGGCCAAAGGCATGGTTCAGCTCCTGTCCTTCATAAACCGTCTAAGAAGAAAGAATATGGTATTACGTGATTGACAACTAATGAGTAAATTGACTGTTGTAGTGTTTTCAGCTGTTATCTCTTGTTTTCCATTGTTAAATGCACACGTTCTTATATAAATATCTATTAGATCAGCAGTGTGAGAGCACCTTGCGTGCAGTGTTGTTGAGATAGACCATCTCGATTCGGTCGTAATAAGCATCCACCCAGTACAGGATGCCTTGAGGGATGTCCAGACTCAGGCCGTTGGGCCACAGAACCGTCTTAGATGTCAACAGAACATTCCGGTTGGTTCCGTCCATCCAGGCCTTCTCAATCTTCCCTCGTTTGCTCTCTTTTGGGTCCTCCTCCCAGTCAGTCCAGTACATCCAGCTAAAAGAAAAAACAAATTTCAACATTTGGAAGATCCTTGTTTATAAATTGATTTGTTGCTTTAGCAATAGTGTATTTTGTCATATTTCTGTTGCTGCTGGTTTTTATATAAGTAATAAGACTCATGTGCTTGTGCGCATACTGGAATTGTAGATTTTGGGCAACAAAATTGTATGATATCATAAATAACCCAACAACTGCTGTACAAATTAAACTTCTTTATTCAAGATCAGGAACTCACCCGTTTCGAGGGTCCACCACAATAGCTCGAGGATGTGTCATCTTGCCCTCAATGAGAGTCTTCCTGGTCTGAGAAGCTTTCTCGAGCCGAGCAACACTGATGGTCTTCTTGGGACCATCATCTGTCCAGTAAAGATTATTGGCCATCCAATCCACAGCGATTCCTTCGACAGTGTGAATACCTAAAGAATAAGTCAAAATAATTACAGAATAAGTCATAACAACACTAATAATGCAAGTAATAAAACAAATTGAAAATAAAAACAGCACCTTCTTTAAGAATGATGTCTCTTTCCGTGCCGTCAATCTTCTGTCGGCCAATCAGATAGCTGGTGGCATCAGCGAAGTAGATGAAGTTACTCTGTGCATGGAAGTCCAGAGCTCGAGGGTTCATCAGGTTCTCGATGGGGATCATGTATTCATCCTGAACCTTAGGGTTGATGTCCATACCACGGATAACGCCTGGACGACCCTTGCCATACACTAGGAATAACTCATGCTCAGGCTCTGAGGATTTAATAGATAGCGAAAATGGAATTAAAAAAAGGAATTGAAATTAAATTACATTAAACAAAATGTTTAACTCTAATGTTTCTGCTCAAATATGATACAGAATTACTCAAATGAGTCAGTTTATGGATATACTGTAAGAATGTCAATCAAAAAGAAAAGGAGGTGTTTAAAATATTTAAACATCTAGTTTGAAAGATGTACTGGGCTGGCACATTTATCATAGCAATTTATATGGTGATTAGTAAGTCTATTATGATTGTATTAATGTGTTTCTTAAACTCAATTCCAATTCTTCTTCTTCGCTTTTTCAAGGTCATGTGTTCAGAGGTCACTGACAAGTCACAAATCAGTGCTACCAACGGTTCATTGAATATTCAAAGCAAACCACTGGAAATCAATATTGGGGGTAAATGGAAAAGACCTTCATCTTTGTAAACTGATTAATCTAAACTGTGTGCCAAACCTCCAGTCTCACTGATATGCATCGACACCACTAAGAACTATCAGAATAGAAATGTGCAAGAGCTTAAAAATACTAATGCTCAATAAGGCTGAGCCAATCATGACTTACAATAATCCAGTTTTATAATGTACAAAATATGTGTCCCAACTTTAAAATTGATATTCACAGTTCTGTATGCACTGAGCCATGCCTTTTCACAATAAAGCATAATATCTTATACCTTACTGCTTAACTACAACCTTTGAGCCCCATAATTCTCATATATTTAATTAAGCAACATCAGAATTAAGCAACATACATTTTAGACACAATCTTGCCACATTGTGCCAAATAGTTCCACACAGTCACAACAAAATCATTGTGTGTCTTCCAGCAACTAATTAAAGATTGAGCATTTTAAGCAAATTGGTTGAGTGAATGATTCAGTCACTAACTCGTAAGGGCCCTATTTCAAAGACACACTTTATGTCTAGCTGTAGTCTAGTGGACTTACAATGGCCGCTGTGTACACATGTCTGTATTGTAGGGTCTCTCAATTGTTAATTAATGTTTCAGAAAAATGCTCACAAGCACCACGGTTTTAAGGCGAGCTCTGCAGCAGACATAGGATCAGATTCACTAACAGCTTGGACCAACGCAAACCCTATTTTGCTCTTAAAAATCTACTGTCGAGATTTCCCTGTTGAAACAGCTGGTTAGGTATGTTATGAAGGATGGCGGCTTTTTTGAGCTGGTTTAAGCTGGCCCCGAGCTGGTTCTGAGCTGGTTTAAGCTGATTATGTGCTGGTTCTAAACAATTAGCTCCTTATCAGGACCAGTTCAGGACCAGCTTAAACCAGCTCATGACCAACTAAGGACCAGCTTGAACAAGCTCAAACCAGCTGCCATACTTCAAAACATACCTAACCAGCAGATGGTGTTTTTTTCAACAGGGTTACTAGAGACAGACTGTGAAACATTAGCAATGAGAAGATATGTTTTTGTTGACTTTGGTGCTTTTTCTTTTGAAGGGAGGTTCCTGTTAATATGCAACATTTATGGGAGGACAGTATTTATATGAATCATGCAAGGTGATTTGGTAAGGTTTGATATAGTCAGTTTACTGGTATTTGCGGCACTACGAAACACCCAAAAAATCATGTATTCACCCAGTTTGAGAGTGTGGTTTACCTGATTTGATTCTGCTTATCTGCGACTGTAACACCCCCTCCTGGGTCCACACCATCCTAACTCGTTCTTGCTCTGAGCGGGTCTCGAACCCGGGATTCTGGCTGAGGCGGGCCGCTCTAACAAGGAACAGCCTCTAAGGCTAGAGCGCCTCATTTTGAGGTCAGGGGAGCGAGGTTTTACACACAGCCCTTACTGGCATACATCCGTTACACGACTACACATATCGGGTTTACATTGCACGATTTTAGCCCTGATTGACAGATTTTCACTCATTGACAGATTTTGTGGAAATCATTGTCAAGTATGTGTGTGTAAATATACAGTATGTACAAATACAAATTCTTAATATCAGTTACTAAAGATTAAGCTTCTTAAGCTTCTGTTTCCATGGTGCCTGGTCAATTCATTGCACTGTTGAGGATGTCTTGTGTGTTAACCATGAACTAGGGATAAGCGGGACTTTTCCAGTACCGGTATATATTATACTGAACAAAATTGTAAACGCAACACTTTTGTTTTTGCCCCCATTTTCTTGAGCTGAACCCAAAGGTCTAAGAATTTTTCGATGTACACAAAAGGCCTATTTCTCTCAAATATTGTTCACAAATCTGTCTAAATCTGTGTTAGTGAGCACTTCTCCTTTGCCGAGATAATCCATCCACCTCACAGGTGTGGCATATCAAGATGCTGATTAGACAGCATGATTATTGCACAGGTGTGCCTTAGGCTGGCCACAATAAAAGGCCATTCTAAAATGTGCAGTTTTATCACACAGCACAATGCCACAGATGTCGCAAGTTTTGAGGGAGCGTGCAATTGGCATGCTGACTGCAGGAATGTCCACCAGAGCTGTTCTCTACCGTAAGCCGTCTCCAAAGGCGTTTCAGAGAATTTGGCAGTACATCCAACCGGCCTCACAACCACAGACCAAGTGTAACCACATCAGCCCAGGACCTCCACATCCAGCATCTTCACCTCCAAGATCGTCTGAGACCAGCCACCCGGACAGCTGCTGCAACAATCGGTTTACATAACCAAAGAATTTCTGCACAAACTGTCAGAAACCGTCTCAGGGAAGCTCATCTGCATGCTCGTCATCCTCATCGGGGTCTCGACCTGACTGCAGTTCGTCGTCGTAACCGACTTGAGTGGGCAAATGCTCACATTCGGTGGCGTCTGGCACTTTAGAGAGGTGTTCTCTTCACGGATGAATCCCGGTTTTCACTGTACAGGGCAGATGGCAGACAATGTATGGCATTGTGTGGGTGAGCGGTTTGCTGATGTCAACATTGTGGATCGAGTGGCCCATGGTGGCGGTGGGGTTATGGTATGGGCAGGAATGTGTTATGGACAACGAACACAGGTGAATTTTATTGATGGCATTTTGAATGCACAGAGATACCGTGATGAGATCCTGAGGCCCATTGTTGTGCCATTCATCCACAACCATCACCTCATGTGGCAGCATGATAATGCATGGCCCCATGTTGCAAGGATCTGTACACAATTCCTGGAAGCTGAAAACATCCCAGTTCTTGCATGGCCAGCATACTCACCGGACATGTCACCCATTGAGCATGTTTGGGATGCTCTGGATCGTATACGACAGCGTGTTCCAGTTCCTGCCAATATCCAGCAACTCCACACAGCCATTGAAGAGGAGTGGACCAACATCCCACAGGCCTCAATCAACAACCTGATCAACTCTATGCAAAGGAGATGTGTTGCACTGCGTGAGGCAAATGGTGGTCACACCAGATACTGACTGGTTTTCGGACCCCCCCAATACAGTAAAACTGCACATTTTAGAGTGGCCTTTTATTGTGGCCAGCCTAAGGCACATCTGAGCAATAATCATGCTGTCTAATCAGCATCTTGATATGCCACACCTGTGAGGTGGATGGATTATCTCGGCAAAAAGTGCTCACTAACACAGATTTAGACAGATTTGTGAACAATATTTGAGAGAAATAGGCCTTTTTTGTGTACATAGAAAAGGTCTAAGATCTTTGAGTTCAGCTCATGAAAAATGGGGGCAAAAACGCACACGTACAACTAATACAACTGATCAACACACATACAGATGATACCGTAAGTTTAAACGTGCATGTGTGACACGCTAGAACCAGTGAAGTTTTGGTCACGTAATATATGTACTTGCATTTCATACAATTGAATATTAATTGATTTGAATTGAGCAGGAGTTTTTCTGCATTCATTTTAGTATCAATGATTTGAAGGGAAGTCTGAAATCTGAAAACAATCTGAGAGACAGAGAGAAATAATAATGTGATTTTGAATATTACTTTGACTGTTAGAATAACACTTTATAATAAAAAATAATCGCCAACTTCAGTTGTATTTTTTTTCTTAAAACTCAGTCAAAATGTAACTTATGTTCCCAGTAGGTTTTTTTGTTACATTTTGAGAGATTTTGTTTTAGATTTAGATGTGTTTTCACTGAAAAAAACAAGAAGAGTTAAATATATTTTCATCATATTACTTCAGTTAGCCTATTTTTTTTCTCCAACATCAAGATGTAACCTATGTTCCCTGTAGGTTTTTTGCTACCGTTTGATACAAAGGTATTAATATATTCATCCGTTTTCATTGTTATTATTATTATTATTATTATTATTAATAATACAATTGTTTTAAATTCACTGATCTTTTGAGGCTGGTTATTTGTCACTATGGTATCGATTTAGTATCGATACTGTGGTATTACATTCTGGTATTGTACCGAAGCCAAAACTATGGTATTGAGCCATCCCTACCATGAACATATTCTGAGTTGCCCGAACTTACTCCCAGACACCTTTTGGGAACAAGTATGCCTCAAGTAAGCAAGGTTTGGGAATTCAGGGTATATGTGACAGTAAGTTAACCATGCTTTCTGAATACACCCCTGCAGTGTGAAATGTGTTTTGACTGGAAATAACATCTGTGAGGACCTACAGCCAATGAGAGAGCAAAACAAAGGGCAAGTGGAATACACTTAATGACCAATCAGATTTAAGAATTTGTATAATTTGTATGTAACAACATTAAAATATCATGAAGAATACTATGCTTTCACCTTGACACATGTCCAAATAAAATGGTAATAGCATAGTTAACCATAATACATTTCATAGTAAATCCGGAGTTAAATTAATATCTACAATAATGTCATAGTCTCCTTTCTACAGCAACACGTTTAAAAACTTCATAATGAATAAACATTGAACTATGTAGTGTAGTTTAACTCTCATTTGAGTAAAATTCTAAAGTAGACAAAAATAAGTCAAAGTATTCTGGTGAATCAATAGTTAGAGTAGAATCTTTAATAATGTCACTCACTCTTGCACGATTTGCCATCGTTGCCCAGGCTAAAGCCAGACCGACAGCGACACGTCCGGCTCTTGTGGCTGTTGCCCAATAGACAGATGTCTGAACAACCACCAGCTTTTCCAAATTGATCTGGCTCACAGGCGTTACTCCGCACTGAAGAAGAAGAGTAGGAGAGTTAGACTGAGCTGGAGCTAGACTGCAGTGTAATGGTTGCATTTGAAACAGTTTATTCAAGTATACTACTGTATACTAGTTCAATTCAACAGCATTAGATGAGAAACAGATTAATACCAGGGGGTTGGCGTCTCTGGTGGTAAACATGTAGAGCTCCTCCCTTGTCGACACGGGTGACCACCTGATAATCTGAACTGTTGAATCGATTGACACGGATCACACTGGTCTTAGGCTGCATGTTGGCATTGTCAGAGTTTGTGGCATACAGATAGTTCTCAAACACTGTGAGCCCATAAAGATGCTCAATCTGAGAAAAAAAATCATTATTCAATTAGCTATATTAATTGGGAAGTTGTGTTTGCTTTGCTGGCTTGAGCGAGCAAGACACACACATAAACACACCAATTAGTATTGGGCTGAGTAGCTAAATGATAGCCATAACTCAAGCAGAATACAGAAACAGTTTTTAATAAAATGACTCAGTAGCACTAATGAAACACCACTGTCTCTTTCATCTACTAAAGCATTTTTCATAATACATATAGCTAGTCAATATAAGAGACTCTCTCAACACAATGAGGTATGATGGATGGATGATGGATGGATGGAAAAATGAATAGATACTAGATAACTGAACAGGTGGATTTTAAGATGGATAATGAATGATGGGCATTAGGATGGATGGACAGACATATGGACAAATTAATAGATGGACAGATGAATTAACAGGTAGATGTTTGGATGGATGGAATGATGGATGGATATTTAGATGGACAATTTAGATTACTGAACAGATAAACGTTTAAGTAGATAATGGGAAGAAGGATGAATGGATGGATGGATGGATGGATGGATGAATGAATGAATGAATGAATGAATGAATGAATGAATGAATGAATGAATGAATGAATGAATGAATGAATGAATGAATGAATGAATGAATGAATGAATGAACATTTGGGCACATGGACGACTGAATTGCAATAGGATGTATGTTTTGGACAGATGTCTTAAATGGCTAGCATTGCATTTTTCTTTATTGTACAGAATACAGAATATTTTAAATGTGCTTTATAAATAAACATAGATTAAGAGGTGATTGGTGGATGAATAGAATAGATAGATCTTACATCAATTCAATTTTCAATTCAATTTAAGTCTATTTGTATAGTGTTTTTCACAATACAATGTGAATAAATAAAAATAAACAATAAAATGTACGTTTCTATTTTAAATTTTCTACATAAATGTTTGGGGTAAATGCATGGGATCTTTATCTGTTGACAAATACATTTTGAGAAGAATATGAATGATGGGCATTAGGATGGATGGACAGACATATGGACAAATTAATAGATGGACAGATGAATTAACAGGTAGATGTTTGGATGGATGGAATGATGGATGGATATTTAGATGGACAATTCAGATTACTGAACAGATAAACGTTTAAGTAGATAATGGGAAGAAGGATGAATGGATGAATGGATGGATGGTGAGTGAATGAATGAATGAATGAATTAATTAATTAATGAAAATTTAGGCACATGGACGACTGAATTGCAATAGGATGTATGTTTTGGACAGATGTCTTAAATAGCATTGCATTTTTCTTTATTGTACAGAATACAGAATATTTAAAATGTGCTTTATAAATAAACATAGATTAAGAGGTGATTGGTGGATGAATCGAATAGATAGATCTTACATCAATTCAATTTTCAATTAAATTCAAGTCTATTTGTATAGTGCTTTTCACAATACAAATCGTTGCAAAGCAGCTGTACAGAAAATGTACGTTTCTATTTAAAATTTTCTACATAAATATTTGGGGTAAATGCATGGGATCTTTATCTGTTGACAAATACATTTTGAGAAGAATAAAATCATGATCATGCTATCTACAAAATAATGTTTCACGAAATTAATGTTTTAATGAATTTTTTTTGAATTCCCCCCCCCACACACACACACACACACATATATATTAGGATAGCAATAGTAGTAAGTGAGGAGATGGGGTGGTGGAGGGATGCTGAAAAGTTGTCAAGGAACAGAGGTAAGTCTGCTCTTATCTTGTGAATTGTGCTACTCTTGTGTTAATTAGGTTAATTACATGAATGTGCTCCTCCAGAACTTTGTTAATAACAAATAATAATTAATTTGTAGATATTGTTAAATGTTATATTTAGCAACTCACTGTCTTTTAAATGATTTAAACCAATGGGGAAATTGGTTCTTGAGCAAAACACATTCTTGCACAATAACGTGTAATACTTATTTTTTCAACTAATAAAAGTAACTTTTATGACATGTCAGCATATTTAAGGACATCTAAAAATGATATTGGGATTTGCTCCTTACCAACAGTCCTTGAATGATGGTGTGTCTGTTTTTGCCCTCGTAGTCCACTACCTCGATGTAGTCCAGATAAGCATCAGCCCAGTAAACAAATCTGCTGACCAAGTCCAGGGTGATGCCATGCGGGAAGACAATTTTAGTGTCCACCAACTTTGTTCGATTCTGTCCATCCATGTCACAACGTTCCACCTTTGGGATCTGCCCGTAGTCGGTGAAGAAAACCTTTCTGTTGAAGGTAATGTTGAGGAAGGTTATACCTATATGTAAACCTGAAGTGTGCCTCATTTGACCATTTATTAACCATTATTATTTAGCAAGTGCTACAAATATTCAACTAGCTATTTGTGTACATGGATGAAGTGTGAGCTTGAACAGATTCATACTCATACCCCATAGTTGGGTCCAGAGCAATGCCTTTAGGGTTGTAGAGTTCTTGATCCAACAGTGTCACACATGTGGTGCCATCTTTATCACATACAAATATTCGATCATCCACGTCATCAACAAAGTAGAAGTTTCCTGTGAGCCAGTCTATTGCCATCTGTTCTACATCTGTAAGCAATGGGGAATGGGGAGAAATGTAGGTAAAACATATAAATTATGTGTTTTGTGTTCATGTGTAACATACCATGTTGCTTACTGCGGGTTAATTCTCTATTGAATACTATGCATTTAACATACAGTCAAGTCCAAATAAGTATCTCAGTTTAAATTGTGAGGACTAATTTGAAATTATTCTAAAATAAGACTGTAAACTATTTAACATTTTCAGAACAAAAAAAGAACAGTTGAAACACTTGCATTCAATTTAAAACATTAAAATACATTTCCCTTATGATTAGTCACAAGATACACTAAAACCTAGTGTTGTAGTCGAGATCAGCTCACTTGAGTCAGAGTCAAGATTGAGTCCACAGACAAAGATAAAAAATTATGCTCTTGGTCTTCGAGTCTCCAAGACCACATTTTCTTGGTCTTGTCATGGCATTGAGAGCATGTGCATTAGGTCTTAACTCAGACCTAGGCCTCAACAAAATCTTGCCCAATAAGATGATATTTATTAAGAAAGTAAATCAAAAGTATGCTATATGTGAATTCATTTAAGTGCAGGTAAAGGCATATAAACACTGGTGCCAGACTGGTTCAGAGTAAAGGTCTCTGCACATTGTCCGAAATTGTTGTACGAAATTCTCGCACGTTAAAAAATAAATACGACCTCACATTGTGTCAAAGTCCCACTGTTAGGTTAGTGGCACAGGACATCAGGGAGGGAAAGAAGTATCCTATCCCATAACTCTCTCTTACTTTGGAGGACTAGTACTGTCTATCTCGCCTTCTATGGACCCATAGACAGATACTTGTGTCTCCTATTATTTTTTATAAAGCTGACTCTGTGAAACGCATAAGAATTCCAATGTACCTGTACTACAATGTACCTGTGCAAATTGCAATAAATTCAAAGTTCAAATTCAATTCAAATTCAATCACGTTTACACACTGCCTCCGAAACTTTCGTCCGTCAAAAAAAATTCAGATCAGGTTCGATTTTCTGCATTTTCGCATAATACTGTGGTCTCGCATTCACATTTCTCTTTTTCACTTCAACAATGATGCTCTTTCTATATGAAACAGCTGAGTCAGGGAACTCTCTGGAAGCATGTTACACAATTTCCAAAAGAGTTGTTTTAACAGCTGTGATCGCTGTGGCTAACCATGTATTTTTGCTCTTTTACAGCTCCCCACCTCCTCAATACACCTCATTCTGATCTTAAAATGTCAAAAGTCTCAATGTATCTGAACCTCCACTACTTTAACCCCAGACATACCATATCGTTTAATGGGATGTTGCTCATTTGAACATTGTGTGGCTGTAAAATCGTGGCACAGGAAGACAGAAACAGAGACTGTTGGGTAAAATTGTGCAGGAGATGCAGGAAAATCCAGACAGATGGAGCGATTGAAGGCTGAGGGGTGGAGACAGAGATAGTGTTGGCCTCTACAAAGGAAAGTTGGCCCTTGTGCAAGGGCCAGACGTTTACCGGAATCAAGGGCTGTATCCCCAAAGGTGTTGTTTATTTAAGAGCCGAGTCCTGCTTAAACTTTTCCAGCTGCTCGGACTGAAAGCCAGTGATTAAAAACACAGATCAAAAATGCCAAAAGAAGGAGAAAAGAGCAAGTGTACAAATAAAGGTTGAGGAAGACGAATGGGTCTTAGAGCAGCTGCTGTCTGAACAATGCAAGAATAGAGGAACGCCACAGAGACAAACCACAGGAACAGTGGGCTGAGGAACCTGGCTTCATTCTCATTGTAATTCCAAGTAAAATTGTAGGTCTCAGTGGAAATAGGGTAAGAAATTCCATTTGTGACACAAACTTCCCTCAACACTGAAGGAAAACAAACGCTCTTATGACTCTAGCTCTCATTTCCTGAGACAGCTTCATGTGAAAATACTTTGAGGCTAACAAACTACGGTCTGTGTTTACATCTTGAAACTTTATTTTATTAATAGTGGAGTTTGTTTAAAGCTGCAATCTGCAGACACTGCTATTTAATTATTTTTCTATGTAAACTTGACCTATGTCCAGTAGTTCTCAACCTTTTTGACTCCTTTGTCCAAGACAATACTTGAAGGCCCTCCTATCCAAGGCAAAATTATGTTGCATAAAAAAATAAACAATAAATATAAACTCAGTGTAACAGTGTATTTTTGTTGTTGTTGCTCTTTTTAAGCATTTTTTTCCCATTGTGTTAATATAATTAAATGACAATCATTTTGAGACTAACTGGAGCCAATTTGCCAATGTCATTGCCCTAGAGTCAGACGGACGTCTTTGACACTTTTACCACACAAGCAGTCGGATTCTATTGTGTCGTGCACTTTTATAGATCATTCCACCATTATAGATCATTTATAGATTACCACCCTCTGGCTCTTCCTCTTCCTGGTCTCTGTGTCATAATAATATCAAGATATCAAGATTATGATAGGCCGAGCACATTTGAAGATGTTGTAAAATACTCTATAAACACACATTGATTTTACTGCACTGTTACATACAGTGGGGCAAAAAAAGTATTTAGTCAGCCACCAATTGTGCAAGTTCTCCCACTTAAAAAGATGAGAGAGGCCTGTAATTTTCATCATAGGTATACCTCAACTATAAGAGACAAAATAAAATAAAAAATCCAGAAAATCACATTGTAGGATTTTAAAGAATTTATTTGCAAATTATGGTGGAAAATAAGTATTTGGTCAATAACAAAATTTCATCTCAATACTTTGTTATATACCCTTTGTTGGCAATGACAGAGGTCAAACGTTTTCTGTAAGTCTTCACAAGGTTTTCACACACTGTTGCTGGTATTTGGCCCATTCCTCCATGCAGATCTCCTCTAGAGCAGTGATGTTTTGGGGCTGTCGCTGGGCAACACGGACTTTCAACTCCCTCCAAAGATTTTCTATGGGGTTGAGATCTGGAGACTGGCTAGGCCACTCCAGGACCTTGAAATGCTTCTTACGAAGCCACTCCTTCGTTCGGGCGGTGTGTTTGGGATCATTGTCATGCTGAAAGACCCAGCCACGTTTCATCTTCAATGCCCTTGCTGATGGAAGGAGGTTTTCACTCAAAATCTCACGATACATGGCCCCATTCATTCTTTCCTTTACACAGATCAGTCGTCCTGGTCCCTTTGCAGAAAAACAGCCCCAAAGCATGATGTTTCCACCCCACAGTAGGTATGGTGTTCTTTGGATGCAACTCAGTATTCTTTCTCCTCCAAACACGACAAGTTGAGTTTTTACCAAAACGTTCTATTTTGGTTTCATCTGACCATATGACATTCTCCCAATCCTCTTCTGGATCATCCAAATGCTCTCTAGCAAACTTCAGACGGGCCTGGACATGTACTGGCTTAAGCAGGGGACACGTCTGGCACTGCAGGATTTGAGTCCCTGGCGCGCAGTGTGTTACTGATGGTAGCCTTTGTTACTTTGGTCCCAGCTCTCTGCAGGTCATTCACTAGGTCCCCGTGGTTCTGGGATTTTTGCTCACAGTTCTTGTGATCATTTTGACCCCACGGTGTGAGATCTTGCGTGGAGCCCCAGATCGAGGGAGATTATCAGTGGTCTTGTATGTCTTCCATTTTCTAATAATTGCTCCCACAGTTGATTTATTCACACCAAGCTGCTTACCTATTGCAGATTCAGTCTTCCCAGCCAGGTGCAGGTCTACAATTTTGTTTCTGGTGTCCTTTGACAGCTCTTTGGTCTTGGCCATAGTGGAGTTTGGAGTGTGACTGTTTGAGGTGGTGGACAGGTGTCTTTTATACTGATAACGAGTTCAAACAGATGCCATTAATACAGGTAACGAGTGGAGGACAGAGGAGCCTCTTAAAGAAGAAGTTACAGGTCTGTGAGAGCCAGCAATCTTGCTTGTTTGTAGGTGACCAAATACTTATTTTCCACCATAATTTGCAAATAAATTCTTTAAAAATCCTACAATGTGATTTTCTGGATTTTTGTTTTCTTATTTTGTCTCTCATAGTTGAGGTATACCTATGATTAAAATTACAGGCCTCTCTCATATTTTTAAGTGGGAGAACTTGCACAATTGGTGGCTGACTAAATACTTTTTTGCCCCACTGTATCTGCGTTGTTGTGTCTGTGTGTTGAGTGGCAATCAATTTGCTAAACATTGCTGAAGAACTACATGTTAGAAAATCACTGTAAACCACAGATTCCCAGAGCTTATCGCATTAACTAGACTCTACCTTGTGGCAGTGCTACAGAATATAATGAGCTGGCTTGAGATCCTGTCCCAATCCTGTTCCCCTCTTATTCATATCTCTTTTTAATCTGTCTTCCCAAAATTAAAGGCACACAATCCCCACAAATACAAAACAATTTGGTCACTGTTTCAAGGCAGGTAATAACCAAGGAGAAGAAACAGTGAAAATGGGAATTGTTGTTATCTTCCCTTTTTTTCTCATGTCTCTATGGTCGTACAACCACATTTTAACACGTGATGTTGATTTTATCTGGTACAAACTGCTCACTGAAGACATTAAGCAATTAAAATGCAATTTACCATAATTAGCATAAATAAAACCATTAATAGCACTTTAATTCTGCAAGTTAGGCTGGATTGCTTCCAATAGAAGGACTTGTGTCAGACTGCACACCGACATAACAAATTACATTCTGATGTCAAACTCTGTCTGCTCCAAAAGCTTTATAGTGTTAAAACTAAAACAAATTTGGAACACTATAAAGATCAAATATGAGTCCTCAGAGCTCAGAGATTTGTGCAAAAAAGGAGTAAGACTTCAAAAAGTTTACATTAGAAAGAAAAAACAATAAAGCAAGTCAAAATGTAAACAAACATCTGAAAAGCTATCAAGACAGAGCACAGGTAGCTAGGGAAAAAAGGTGAAGGTTCGAGAGATTAATACCAAAACAATGCCCTGAATGTTGGCAGGAAGCCCTGGAGCGTGAGCCGATTCAAGCACATGACTGTTTAAGAGGCTTCCTGGAAACTTCTGTACCAAGCAGACCTTATGTCAGAGAATCTTTCTCTTCTGCTTTATCCCACATTACTTCATCGCACATCCTGTCTTTCCGCTATTTATGATGAGACATACAAAATTTACGTTTAAGAAATAAATTTACTGGAATGCAACTCAATAACACTGACATTTCTGACAAACACACTTGTACATGACATTTTGGTTCAAGTCACCTCGTCATTTTCCAAGATGCTGAGAGACACATGCATTTCTTTAAGAGATTATATAGCGATGACATAAATATTGCAGAGAGAGATAGTCTAAACATCTCCACCTGTATGTGTCAGTTTTCATGTTTTCATGATAAAACTCCAGAGCCGCAGACGGATGGGGGGGTTGGGTCGACCACAATGTCTGAAAAATGTTCCACTAAACACAATATAAATATATGCTGCAGCAAACCCCAACAACCTACACAAACCACTCATAAAACACACATAAATACAGACAGAGGTAAGCACGGATAATGGCTTCCGGAAGAGTGCAGTCCAAACAGATGCTGTTCAGTGGTGAGTGTCTGCATACTTTATCTCACAGGTTCAACTCAACCCATCCCAGCAGATTCAGGCCACATATATGAGCCCCTATTTTACATTTTAGTCATTTAACAGACGCTTTTATCCAAAGCAACTTACAAATGAGGACAATAGAATAAATCTAAACCAACAAATGAGCAACAACATGCAAGTGCAATGACAAGTCTTGGTTAGCCTTGGTTAGCACGTAGCAAGGTTTATTTTTTATTAGAAATATATATTTTTAAGAAACAAGCTGATAGAATAGAAAAAAGAAAGCTAGTGTTAGTTTTTCAAGAAAAGCTATGCCAAGTTCACACTGCATGATTTTAGCCCGATTT
The DNA here is from genome assembly GCA_027564155.1 of Gymnocypris eckloni scoliostomus. NCBI lineage: Eukaryota > Metazoa > Chordata > Actinopteri > Cypriniformes > Cyprinidae > Gymnocypris > Gymnocypris eckloni. Next base: position 26,363,484 of record CM050431.1, read on the forward strand.
TTCACTCGCCGACAGGTTTTGATAAATCGCAGACACATGCCCGACATCGGAGGCAAATCGGTGCTCGTTCACGCAAGTGACAATCACGCAGTGTGAATTATCAAAGAAGCGATCTGAGGTTATCGCCGATGCGTCGCCGACACCTGGGAAATATTTGGCATGCTAAATATCTGGAGCTGTCGGCGATTCACAATCCTACTGTGTAAATGAGTTCTGACTGAAAAATACGTCAGTGATGACCTACAACCAATGAGAGAGCAAGATACAGAGCAGCGGAAACTCTGGGAGGACTTTTTTTATTTAATTTTTATTAAACATTAGCCATTTACTAACAATGTGCATACATTTTGGCATTAGAATATACAGACCAGGTAGGCTACATGAAGATGAAGAAGGGGCAATTGTGTTTCCTGTAAATAATATTCTTCTATAAAGGACAAAAGATTTATTGCAATTTTATTTTTCATCACTTTGAGGACTTTTATTGGCTATAAGATATAAGCTCATCATAAATTGCACAACATGTTGCTTTCAATTTCAAGTAGACTTCATAGATGTATATAAATATTTCCCAGCAGAAGTATGTTTGTTAACATGTCATCTTTTAATTACTGTTCGGGGAGGACTTATAGAACATAATATCAGCGTGATCTTGCATTATTTCCTTATCACTTCTTGTGTGCGTTTGGACACAGCAGTGACTGAATGCTACCCCAGATAGTCATGCAGTGTGAACACAGCAGCGACTGAACGCTACTCCAGATAGTCATGCAGTGTGAACACAGCAGCGACTGAACGCTACTCCAGATAGTCATGCAGTGTGAACACAGCAGTGACTGAATGCTACCCCAGATAGTCATGCAGTGTGAACACAGCAGCGACTGAACGCTACTCCAGATAGTCATGCAGTGTGAACACAGCAGTGACTGAATGCTACCCCAGATAGTCGTGCAGTGTGAACACAGCAGCGACTGAACGCTACCCCAGATAGTCATGCAGTGTGAAAACAGCTGCGACTGAATGCTACCCCAGATAGTCGTGTAGTGTGAACACAGCAGCGACTGAACGCTATCCCAGATAGTCGTGCAGTGTGAACACAGCAGCGACTGAACGCTACTCCAGATAGTCGTGCAGTGTGAAAACAGCTGCGACTGAATGCTACCCCAGATAGTCGTGTAGTGTGAACACAGCAGCGACTGAACGCTATCCCAGATAGTCGTGCAGTGTGAACACAGCAGCGACTGAATGATACGCCAGATAGTCGTGCAGTGTGAACACAGCAGCGACTGAACGCTACCCCAGATAGTCGTGCAGTGTGAAAACAGCAGCGACTGAACGCTACCCCAGATAGTCGTGCAGTGTGAAAACAGCAGCGACTGAACGCTACTCCAGATAGTCGTGCAGTGTGAAAACAGCAGCGACTGAACACTACCCCAGATAGTCGTGCAGTGTGAAAACAGCAGCAACTGAACACTACCCCAGATAGAAAACAGCAGCGACTGAATGATACCCCAGATAGTCGTGCAGTGTGAAAACAGCAGCGACTGAACGCTACCCCACATAGTCGTGCAGTGTGAAAACAGCAGCGACTGAATACTACCCCAGATAGTCGTGTAGTGTGAAAACAGAAGCGACTGAAAGCTACCACAGATAGTCGTGCAGTGTGAAAACAGAAGCGACTGAATGCTACCCCAGATAGTCGTGCAGTGTGAACACAGCAGCGACTGAACGCTACTCCAGATAGTCATGCAGTGTGAAAACAGAAGCGACTGAAAGCTACCACAGATAGTCGTGCAGTGTGAAAACAGCAGCGACTGAAAGCTACCACAGATAGTCGTGCAGTGTGAAAACAGCAGCGACTGAATGCTACCCCAGATAGTCATGCAGTGTGAACACAGCAGTGACTGAATGCTATCCCAGATAGTCGCAGTGTGAACACAGCAGCGACTGAATGCTACCCCAGATAGTCATGCAGTGTGAACACAGCAGCGACTGAATGATACCCCAGATAGTCGTGCAGTGTGAACACAGCAGCGACTGAATGATACCCCAGATAGTCATGCAGTGTGAACACAACAGCGACTGAATGATACCCCAGATAGTCGTGCAGTGTGAACACAGCAGTGACTGAATGCTATCCCAGATAGTCGTGTAGTGTGAACACAGCAGTGACTGAATGCTATCCCAGATAGTCGTGTAGTGTGAACACAGCAGTGACTGAATGCTATCCCAGATAGTCGTGTAGTGTGAACACAGCAGCGACTAAATGCTACCCCAGATAGTCATGCAGTGTGAACACAGCAGCGACTAAATGCTACCCCAGATAGTCGTGCAGTGTGAAAACAGCAGTGACTGAATGCTATCCCAGATAGTCATGCAGTGTGAACACAGCAGCGACTAAATGCTACCCCAGATAGTTGTGCAGTGTGAAAAGAGGAGTGATCCGAGGACTTTGAAAATGGTGCAGTGTGAACTCGGCATTAAAGAATAAATATGCAATTTATAGAGGGTCAAGTGTGTGTGGGTTTTTTTTTAATATAAAAAGAAGACAGATAGATAAAATAGAACTAGAATAGAGTGTGTTAGAGTTAAGAGGGTCAAATAAAGATGGAAGAGATGTGTTTTAGCCGTTTCTTGAAGATGGCTAAGGATTTAACATGTGTGTGAGAATGATTCAGAAAGCCATGTAAACTCCTTTGAGTGGAACAAGCAGTCACTTTACACAAATACAGTGCAATTAACTGTCCCATGATTTCTTTTAAAGTACAAATTCCATTTTAACCCCTTTAGATATGTTTGATAAACTATTATTAACATAATGATATTTACTTTTTACTTAGCATTAAATGAGCTAGATGCATCAAATGTCTGCACTTACATTATCATAGTAAAATTGAGATTTTGGCCTGACCCGAAAGTTACACTCTAAATAAAATCTGTATAAATTAGGGTTTATATCATTTTAAGGATTATTTTTCTGTATTTATTGTTTACATGTGTTTTACCAGTATTTTGAATTTTACACTGCACTGTGTTGGGTTTTAGAGTTAACAGAAATGTCTGTAAAATTAATGGATAATACTGATGGACATATTTTTTACAGTGTACTGACCTCCTCAACCGTATTCATAATCATAACAAAATAATACTTTTTGACTTGATGTCTATAATTGTAGTAAAACTAATAATAAAATAAAATAATCTTAATGATATAAATGTGTAATATATTTGTCACGGTGTACGGGGGTGCCAGGAACGAGGAACTTCTCTTAAACACTTTAATTGCCACACAGAACAGAGATCGCTGGAGACAGGTACACACACTCAGGGAATGACGTTAAGACTCGACCCAGAGGCAGGGAAACACAGGGCTTATAAAGGGACAAACGAATGAGCTAAACAAGATGATTAATAACACAGGGCTGGGGACTAATTAACTAAGATGAGGAAACGAGGACAGGAACAGGAACTAACCAAATAAGGGCACGAGAGGGGAAACACAAGACACAGAGAACACAGGTCTGACATTACTCCCCCCTCCCGAACAGTGCGTCCCGCACCGTACACCATCCAACGGGGAGGGGGGGTGGGCGCTCTGGAGGCCTCAAGGTACACGGAGACAGGACAGGACAGGAGGCCTCCAGGGCGGCGCCCGTTCCGGGAGCCATGGCGGGTCAGGGGACTCGGGCGGCCATGGCGGAGCGGGGAGCTCGGGCGGCCATGGCGGATCGGGGAGCTCGGGAGGCCATGGCGGATCGGGGAGCTTGGGAGGCCATGGTGGATCCGGGGACTCGGGAGGCCATGGCGGATCAGGGAGCTTGGGTGGCCCGGGTGGATCCGGGGACTCAGGAGGCCATGGTGGAGCGGGGAGCTTGGGCGGCCTCCATGGCGGCTAGCCCCCCCCCAAAATTTTCTTGGGGAGACTCTTCATCACATGGAGGCTCTCTGGAGGCGTCGTCGCCAGGGGCTCTGGGGAGCCGGACGGGACCGGCAGGGGCTCTGGAGAGCCGGACGGGACCGGCAGGGGCTCTGGAGGGCCGGACGGGACCGGCAGGGGCACTGGAGGACGCTGGCGAGGAGCCGGCACTGGGGGGCGCTCTGGCAGCGCAGCGTCTCGGGGGCGCTCTGACAGCGCAGCGTCTCGGGGGCGCTCTGACAGCGCAGCGTCTCGGGGGCGCTCTGACAGCGCGGAGCTGGACAGCAGGACCAGCGGGAACGACGGAGAGCAGAGCGGCCACAGGAGCGGCAGCAGGCACTGGAGGGCGCTGTCGGGAGCAGGCACTGAGGGCGCTGTCGGGGAGCAGGCACACTGAGTGGCGAAGTCTCGAGCAGGCACTGGAGGGCGCAGTCTCGAGCAGGCACCGGATCGGGCGCGCTGGAAGCGCTGGCACTCGGGCGGCGCTGGAAGCGCTGGCACTGGCGGCGCCGGGAAGCGCTGGCACTCGTGGCGCTGGGAAGCGTGGTACTGGGCTTGGGAGCGCAACAGCCTGTGGTCTTGGCTTAGCTGAGGGCGGCGGCTCAGGGCTGAGGAGGATGGAGCTGCTTCAGAGGCAGGGGGGATCCTTGGGGTTGGGCAAGCGGGAGCCGTTGGAGAGGTATGCGGAGGTTCTCGGCGTGGGATGAGCTGGGGAGATGCGGCGCGTTCCAGCTGGAGTGGGATGATGAGGCCAGGGAATTTCCTCGACTTCCTCGTCGGAACCATTTAGAAAGAAGATTAGGTTAATAAGCTTGATCAATGGAAAATCACTTACTGGAAGATCGCAGCATAAACTTCATCATCCAACCCCAGCAGGAAACACGCACTCCAGAGCGGCCTCATGCCAGCTCATCCGTTGGAGATCTCGAGAAACTCCTCCACATATCTCTCCAACCTCAGACCGCTCTGCCGCAACCCCCACAGCGCGTCCTCAGCTGAAGTCATCTGTATTTGGGTCGAGTCTTCTGTCACGGTGTACGGGGGTGCCAGGAACGAGGAGACGATGAACTTCTCTTAAACACTTTAATTGCCACACAGAACAGAGATCGCTGGAGACAGGTACACACACTCAGGGAATGACGTTAAGACTCGACCCAGAGGCAGGGAAACACAGGGCTTATAAAGGGACAAACGAATGAGCTAAACAAGATAATTAATAACACAGGGCTGGAGACTAATTAACTAAGATGAGGAAACGAGGACAGGAACAGGAACTAACCAAATAAGGGCATGAGAGGAGGGGAAACACAAGACACAGAGAACACAGGTCTGACAATATTATAATATAACATATATTTTTTATAATTTGAATATCATATTATTTGGAATATTTTGCATAATATTGTTTTCTAATGATATTTTATTCACAATAAGAAAATTAATTTATTACAATTGTGATAGCCAGGAAATAACAGTATACACTAATTATTTAAGTCACTGCAATTGTAAGACCATCATTTTTGTATAGTTTTTCAAAACCACAGCTGCCTACTAAAAAGGTTTCTCCAGGTCTCATTGGTTTAAGTCCAATGAAAATGTATTACAGGTATATTTAATGAAATGCACTCTTTATTTTTTGTTTCCTAAATTGCACTTCAATTGTAGGAGTTTTACATAAAAAATTCCATCAATTAGAAATAAAGACCATTTTAATTTTTGCCTTCTGATTCAAACACTATTTAATAAATGGGCGGGTCTCCTTTAAGACTTCAATGTAGATGTCATTGCCTATGATTGGGTAACATGATAACACCTTTGCATATGAAATATTTTTGCATATGGAACACAGGTCATCTTTGTATTTCTGGTGGTGTAACTCTTTTTCAATCTCAGTTTCTGGTTATTTATCAAACAATATAAGCGTGTTCTGTTCTCTTCCTTATGAAATATTTCAATCTATTTCTCAGAACTCTGCTCTTTTTCATTCATTGCATCTCTTTCGTAGAACTCAGAGGTGAATTAACTAAACAGTTGTGCCACTCTTGTGCAAGGAATTTCTGTGTAAGAAAAGGTATCTTATTCATTAATCATTCTTAAAAAGAAAATGACATTTATTGAACTATATTTGACACATCAGGCTTTTAAGCCTCATTTAGTATGATACAGTAAGAACATACACCTCATACTTTAGAGGAAGAACACCAAAAATGTATTCAAAGGCCCAAACTGAGCAAAAATAATTTGGGGACTAAAACGTAAGGTGAACTTGTAACTGTAAATCAATGAGATTTGGAACAGTAAAGCAGATCATAAATATCAGTTGTTGATCTATATCTCTCAATATTGTCTTAGTAAGATAGTATTTAAACATACAATACAATGATGACTGAGAGACTAACAAACAATTGTTCCTCAAAAGCCTGAATCATATTTTGTACTGACAATTGTACACCACTTTTCATGTACAAAAAAAGATGATAGGATAATCATGTAAACCAAAGTTGCTTCAGTCCAGTAAGTGTTCATCCTGAAATGCTATAAAAAGGGGCCAAATGGCATTGTTCCTGAGAATAGATGGTCAAACTGACTGCAGTTCAGTCACACAGCAGGCATCATGGGCATGTAAGAAATAGTCTGGCCTACACAGAGAGAGAGACACACACACTGCTCTATAATACTCAATCTGTTTCATTCTCCCTCTCTGACTTTAGCAGGAAGAATGAAAGGAAAATGTCTGCTCTTTTAATGTAGTCTGAGTCTCAGCAATGTGAAGAGTCTGTCTGCAAGTGGACTGAACACACACACTCTTTGAGCTGTCTTCATGCTAATGCTCAGACTGATGATTAATACTGTAAATATTTCCAGCTAGCTGCAGACAAAATCTCAATGTTTTCACTAAAAATCTATTTTACAATACTGTGAACTACACAATGATACAAATATAGGACAGAAACCAAATATTTACAAGGATAGTTCACCCAATGAATGTAATATTTACTCAACCTTGTGTCGTTCCAAACCATTCTGACTTTCTTCCATTAAACACCAGGGGAGGTGTAGCAGAATGTTCACTTTTGTTCTTTTTCATCAAACTTCATCGAAGTTGAACTTCAACGTGTGTTTTTATGACTCTTTGGGCCGGTGTTTAAAGCACATGTGCAAACACACCAATTAAATCGGCTGATGGTAGTCACACATTGTGCTGGCAATGCCATAAAAGGGTACCTGTGTCATGGAATCTCCAGATTTCTTTGTCTCCAGGAAACTGTTAGTTTAGCATGTGTGTGGACTACCGTAGGTCATATCTAATAATTGAACGTTGTATATTGAAATAATAAGAATGGAGGGTGAAAAGATTTTGGAGATGTGTGCCGCCAGGTCCACGCCATGTCATCTGCCTTTGAGTGAAGCATACACGGTCAGCCCTTGAGGGGGCTGGCTTTCCTGTTTACATCTGGCTCTGTTTAGGAGGGATGGAAACCCACTGCTGCGGCTGTGGTCATGTTGGTGGCAGGTAGAGTTGACTTGGGACAGAGTAGCTTGGGACAGGCTTGTCCTTATCTCAAACTTCGCTCACTAGCTATGACGTTCTCATGCTGGATCAGAAAGCATGGTCTCTGGATTCTTCCCACTCTGGCTGAGAGCATTTTGTTGGATCCATCTGGCTCCGATGAGCCGGATGTGATAGGAGTAAAGGCAGATGTCAGAAAGCTCGCCTCCTCCCAGATTCCCAAATACAAGGAGTTGTTGGAGGTTATGACTAACGGCAAGGCCAGTTTGAGTAACTGAATGGCGGCGAGAGAGGAACGATCCAGGTAAGCTAGATGAGTTAAGCTAGATGTTCCTCACGGGTCATAAACCTCCTCCTATGAGTCTCACCCGATGAGAATATGAAGTCATGGAAGAAACATTTTCGGCCCATTTTTTCACTCCCCCTTCATCTGATTATGTTAACATCAAGAAGATAAGTGAACAGCGGTACAGTGGGGCAAAAAAGTATTTAGTCAGCCACCAATTGTGCAAGTTCTCCCACTTAAAAAGAGAGGCCTGTAATTTTCATCATAGGTATACCTCAACTATGAGAGATGAAAGAAGAAAAAATCCAGAAAATCACATTGTAGGATTTTTAAAGAATTTATGCAAATTATGTGGAAAATAAGTATTTGGTCAATAACAAAATTTCATCTCAATACTTTCCTTTGTTGGCAATGACAGAGGTCAAACGTTTTCTGTAAGTCTTCACAAGGTTTTCACACACTGTTGCTGGTATTTTGGCCCATTCCTCCATGCAGATCTCCTCTAGAGCAGTGATGTTTTGGGCTGTCGCTGGGCAACACGGACTTTCAACTCCCTCCAAAGATTTTCTATGGGGTTGAGATCTGGAGACTGGCTAGGCCACTCCAGGACCTTGAAATGCTTTCTACGAAGCCACTCCTTCGTTGCCGGGCGGTGTGTTTGGGATCATTGTCATGCTGAAAGACCCAGCCACGTTTCATCTTCAATGCCCTTGCTGATGGAAGGAGGTTTTCACTCAAAATCTCACGATACATGGCCCCATTCATTCTTTCCTTTACACAGATCAGTCGTCCTGGTCCCTTTGCAGAAAAACAGTCCCAAAGCATGATGTTTCCACCCCATGCTTCACAGTAGGTATGGTGTTCTTTGGAAGCAACTCAGCATTCTTTCTCCTCCAAACACGGTAAGTTGAGTTTTACCAAAAAGTTATATTTTGGTTTCATCTGACCATATGACATTCTCCCAATCCTCTTCTGGATCATCCAAATGTTCTCTAGCAAACTTCAGACGGGCCTGGACGGTACTGGCTTAAGCAGGGGACACGTCTGGCACTGCAGGATTTGAGTTGGTCTTGTATGTCTTCCATTTTCTAATAATTGCTCCACAGTTGATTTCTTCACACCAAGCTGCTTACCTATTGCAGATTCAGTCTTCCCAGCCTGGTGCAGGTTCTCAATTTGTACAACATTGTTTCTGGTGTCCTTTGACAGCTCTTTGGTCTTGGCCATAGTGGAGTTTGGAGTGTGACTGTTTGAGGTTGTGGACAGGTGTCTTTTATACTGATAATGAGTTCAAACAGATGCCATTAATACAGGTAACGAGTGGAGGACAGAGGAGCCTCTTAAAGAAGAAGTTACAGGTCTGTGAGAGCCAGCAATCTTGCTTGTTTGTAGGTGACCAAATACTTATTTTCCACCATAATTTGCAAATAAATTCTTTAAAAATCCTACAATGTGATTTTCTGGATTTTTTTTTCTTATTTTGTCTCTCATAGTTGAGCTATACCTATGATGAAAATTACAGGCCTCATCTTTTTAAGTGGGAGAACTTGCACAATTGGTGGCTGACTAAATACTTTTTTGCCCCACTGTATATGAGGTTGCCCCAGGTGGAGGAAATGCTCACAGGCTACTGTATCTATCTCCTGGCACAACAACCACATGAAAGACTACCGTTTTGCCTTCCAAGCTGTGCCAAGAACATCTCGGCTGGTAAGCAAAGCATACATGGCGGCCGGCTAGGCTGGTGGAGAATTGCACATCCGAGCAGTGTTGTAAGCTTACCAAGCTGACCTGTTGAAGGCCCTTGATAAGGACAAGGCAAGGGCACTGAACTCATAAATCCAGGAGCTCTACCACACAACAAACCTTGCCCTCCATGCCACAAAGCAGGTGGCTCGTTCCATTTGACGTTCTCTATGAGCTATGGTGGCTATGGAGGGGCATCTGTGGTTTAACTTTCTGGTACTCCAGTTTCCGGAACTTGATCTCGAAACGGACCGAGGGGGACTACCAACCCCACCAAAGGAACATAGTATCATTAATGAACTAAGGGGGGCCCGATGTCAGCTTGGGACTGCCCTGATATGTGTGCATGCTGTGAGAACTAAGAGGGAGAGAGCACTACTTCATCTCGATCAGCATTCACTCAAATTCACATAACTAATGTCCACAAACAGCATCTGTAATATATCTTACTTCTTTGAGTATCATTCAACCTCTTGTGCACAACATAGCTCAAACAAATGGGGAACAGGGAAGGAGAAGGGAGGAAGGTTCTCTTCTCCATAATGATGTCTCTAAAATCCTTCTTAGGCTTCCCTCAAAATCGCTGCCTTGAGCCCCAGCTTCTCAGAGGCAGGGCACGAGTAGTGGCATTCTCATTCTGAACCTGCTTGGGCTAGCTACAGGGTCAGAGGGGGATTCTAAGGAACCCAAATTAGGCGATTTATACTGCTCTAAAGCAGTCTCAAAATGTGCGGCCGCACCAAATGCACTGCCCTTATGTATACAGTATTTAGGTGTATGCTGGTTCAGGCTATGACTTATGTGCTGTGTGAAGTTGAGCATTACTTTCTCCATTTTACACATTATTTCTCATTCTCACAGCTTTGCATAAATGTATATGCTGGTTTAAGATGTGGTTTCATGTACTGGTTGGGGTTGAGGATTGCACTTTTTCCCTCCCTCACTCTCTCTCCAAACATGATCAAAAGTTAAGAACCCTATATGTTTTGTATTCACGAAGTGGAGACCTTTGAATCCCTTGGGACTAGAGAGTGTTGTCAGCCCACGTTAAAGGAGAGAGGAGGAAGGACAGCTCACAGTTCACAGAGGTGTGTCTTTGAAATAGATTTTTTATTTATTCGCAGTGTACACATATATTTATTTAGGTCTGTGTACACCGGTTGATGATTTGATATTATGTACTAGTGGAGGTTAAGTGATGCTCACTCTCATTTAATTTCTCAATCTCACTGCATTACATATAGATATGTATTCTGATTAAGGACTAGATTTTATTGGTGGATGTTGAGCAGTGCTCTCTCCCTTTTATTTCTCATTCTGACAGAAGTTGTGCATAAAGCTATATGCTGGTTGATGGTGCAAAGTTGTGTTCTGGTCGAGGTTGAGCAACCCCCTCTCCTTTTTATTTTCTCATTCTAACACAGCTTTACATATAAAGTGCATTCAGAAAGTATTTAGAATCCCTTCAATTTTTCAATGTTGTTGTGTTGCAGCCTGATACTACAATTGTTTAAATAATTATTTTCCCATTAATCTACACTCCCTACCTCATAATGACAAACTGAAAACAGAATTTTAGAAATGTCTGTAAATGTATTAAAAAGAAAAAACTTAAATATCACATTTACATAAGTATTCAGACCCTTTGCAACAACACTTGAAATTTAGCTCAGGTGCCTCCCATTTCTCTTGATCATTGCTGATCATCAGTCCATCTGTGGTAAATTAAATTGATTGGACATGATTTAGAAATGCACACACCTCTCTATAAAAGGCCTCACACCAGACAATGCATATCAGAGTGAAAACCAAGCCATGAGGTCAAAGGAATTTTCTGCAGAGCTCAGAGACAGGATTATTTTATCAAGGCACAGACCTGGGGAAGGCTACAAAAAAATTCTGCTGCACTGAAGGTACCAAGAGCACAGTGGCTTCCATAATTTTCAAATGGAAGAATTCCAGCCAAACTGAGCAATTGATGAAGAAAGGCCTTGTCTAAACTGGTGACCAAGGACCTGATGGTCACTCTAGTTAAGCTCCATGATCATATATGCAGATGGGATAAACATACAGAAGGACAAACATCACTGCAACACTTCACCAATCTGGCCTTTATGGCGGTGTGGCCAACCTCAATCCTCTCCACAGCGAAGACACATGAAAACACACTTGGAATTTGCAAAACAGCACCTAAAAGACCCTCCGACTCTGAGAAACAAGATTATCTGGTATGATGAACCTCAATTCTAAGCAACAGGTTTGAAGGAAACTAGCTCTGCTCATCACCTGCAGGGTGTTCCTGTGGCTCAGTGGTAGAGCATTGCGTTTGCAGTGCTAAGGTTGTGGGTTCAATTCCCAGGGAATACACGTACTGACAATAAAAATGTATAACCAGAATGCACTGTAAGTCGCTTTGAATAAAACTGGCTAGGGTTGAGGGAAGCTGAATGGAGCAAAGTACAGAGATATCCTCAATGAAAACCTGTTCCACAGGGCTCAGGACCTCAGACTGGGCCGAAGGTTCACCTTCCAACATGACAATGACCCTAAGCCAACAGCCAAGGCAGCACAGGTGTGGCTTAGGGACAACTCTGTGAATGTCCTAGAGAGGCCCAGCCAGAGCCCTGACTTGAACCAGATCGAACATCTCTGGAGAGACCTCAAAATGGTTGTCCACCGACAGTCCCCCTCCAACCTGACCAAGCTTGAGAGGATTTGCAAAGAAAACTGGCAGAAAATCCCCCAATCCAGGTGTGCATAGCTTGTTTTGTCATACCAACCCTCTACATTGTGAGTAAATCACTTGCATATGCGACTAAATCGTCACTCTGGGCGACTAAATTATGTCTAATATTAGGCTAGGCTCACCAAAATTGGACAACAGAAGATTGGAAAACGTTGCCTGGTCTGGTCTCAATTTCTGCTGCGACATGTCAGATGGTAGGGTCAAAATTTGGCATAAAGAACATGAAAGCATGGATCCATCCTGCCATGTCTCAATGGCTCAGGCTGGTGGTGGTGGTGTAATGGTGTGGGATATATTTTCTTGGCACACTTTGAGCCCCTTAGTACCAATTGAGCATAGTTTAAACACCACAGCCTACTCGAGTATTGTTGCTGACCATGTCCATCCCTTTATGACTACAGTGTACCTATCTTCTGATGACTACTTCCAGCAGGATAACGCACCATGTCACAAAGCTCAAATCATCTCAGGCTGGTTTCTTGAACATGACAATGAGTTCACGTTACTCAAATGGCCTCCACAGTCACCAGATCTCAATCCAACAGAGCACCTTTGGGATGTGGTGGAACGGGAGATTCGTATCATGGATGTGGAGCCGACAAATCTGCAGCAACTGCGTGATGCTATCATGTCAATATGGACCAAAATCTCTGAGGAATGTTTCCAACACCTTGTTGAATCTATGCCACGAAGAATTAAGGCCGTTCTGAAGGTAAAAGGTGGTCTAACCCGTACTAGCAAGGTGTACCTAATAAAGTGGCCAGCGAGTGTTTAAACTGAAGCCCGAACTTGGCCCGTACCTGAGATCTTCTGGCCCAACCCGAGCGGCAGTTAAATGTTTTTTTTTTTAAGATGTTGTATTTTAAGATCGCATGCAATGGTCAGTAAACAAATAGGCTACACGTAAAGAAACCGATTCATCAAGGCTCGGCCAGTTCACAAGGCAAAAGAAAAAACACTTACCAGTTCTGAAAGTCTATGAACATCAGGTGCAGCGTTCACTGCTTTTTCCAACATGCAAATTATGTTCATTTTCGTTAGATAAGGCTTGTTAGCTTTCGGTCTGCTTTAAATTAGACAGAGATGTAGTGCGGTAAGATCGCATTTATTTGTATTAATTAATTACATAATTTATTTGACTTAGCGAGAGAGAGAGAGAGAGAGAGAGAGAGAGAGAGAGAGAGAGAGAGAGAGAGAGAGAGAGGTTTTACCTCTCATTGCAGAGAAATATAACATTACGAGTCAGCCTGTTGAAGCTATTTAAATTTTTGTGCTGTGTTCGCTGCTTGATCTCTGATATCTGTGTGCTATAAGGTGTGTGTGCGTGCGTCTATGAAAGCAACGTAGCCTACTGCATATAGTTTTAGTTTAGCTACAAACCCGAGCCCGACCCGAGCCTGAAGCTACTCATTAAACATTAACCCGAACCCGACCCTGAAACCCGAAAGTATTTCAGGACCCGTTGGGTTCGGGTCTGGTAGCAGACCTCTACATACAGTACATACATACATAGTATATCAGTCTGGCGAGTAAACTAAACAATTACTAGCCAATGGCGATGTCCGTAGAGGGTTGCATACCCAAAAAGACTTGAGGCTGTAATTGCTGCCAAAGGTGCTTTAACTATGTACTGAGTATTTATGTAAATGTGATATTTCAGTTTTTTCTTAAACAAAATTAATTTACAGACATTTCTAAAATGATGTACGGAGTGTAGTTTAAAAAAAAGAATTTAAACAATTGTAGTATCAGGCTGCAACATAACAAAATTGAAAAAAAGTGAAGGGGGTCTGAATACTTTCTGAATGCACTGTAAATATATACAGATGGTACTTGCCTATAATTAGCTTTTTACCATTTCAGGTACCGCCAACCTCGCATCTGCAAGATGCATTTTCAGCTTTTGCTCGCTGAGTGGCACTTTAACCACAAGTTATCAAACGAACTCAAGCTCATTTTCACAAATAGCAGTCAGCTTTGCCTTGCCAACGGGTTGCAATTGACGGCTGCAGTAGGCAAAAAAAAAACACTGCTTTTTAAATTATTTATTTTCACTGAAGCAAATTTAGTAGCCTACTTATGAAGTTATGTGCATTTATTATTTATAAATAAATCCATAAATGTCAAGTACTGTATGTGAGCCTGTGCTTATGTTTACTATGCCACACAGTATTGTATCATATTGTAGATTTTTACACATTTAACAGGTGTGCTGTATTATTTATATAATATGAATCATATGTTGTTCCACCTTAAAATTAAGGATATGTGGTTTATTTAGCATCAGAATAATAAAAGTGGTAGCCTGTTTAATATGCCTACATGGACTTATACGCTAATAGTCAATATCCAATACAATATAATGTATGCTGGTCGAGGTTGAGCAATGCTCTCTCCTGTTATTTCTAATTTTTCATAGAATTGCATATAGATTTATATGCTGGAAGGTATATGATTGCATAATGTGGTTGAGGTTGAGCTGTGCTCTCTCCCTATTTTGCTCATAGCATTATATACAGTATTTATATATGCTGGTTGATGATATGATTATATGTACTGGTTGAGGTTTAGCTGGACTTGAGTGTTGCTATTTCTGTTATTGTTTTTACATAAGTTATATGCGTTCACGTTCATTTGGTTTACTCTTGGACCCGGTACTAGAGGTTAAGAGGTGGGACAACAGGATGGAATAACAAAGATAGCTCCCCCTTTTTCCAGGGCGTAACAGCAATGGTACACCTGGATGTCTTCAAACCTGGGTCAGGTTTGGCTATCTGGGGTTAAGATGCTGATGTCAAGCCTTGGGCCTATAGCTCCTAGTCACTTGGTGTAGAGTATGGCAAGTTTTAACCATGGCCAGTCTTATTTGTTCAACTTATACAACACAGTGGGTAAGCATTTGTTCAGTATGGAGCAGTGGATATTAACGGTCCCATAGCCTCATCATCGACACAGTGTAGAATGTCCACTTTTGATGGGAAACGTCTCGGTTACACATTTATTCACCATCATGTTGTTTCAAAAACATAAGACTTTGATGCTTGTCGAAACTTTCAAGCCTTGAAAGTAGGGATGCACGATACTGGATTTTTGCCAATATCTAATATTCCAATAACCGATGCAGATTTATTTAACTTTGTTTTGGAAACAACACCAGGTCTCTCCTGTAGAGATTATAAACAAATTATTTTACATTTTGGTTAGTTTTTAACAAAAATGTACTTATAATTAAATAAATAATTTATAATGTTCTTATATAATTAGATCAATCACTGCATTTTTTTCTCAGACAAATGCAGTGGGTAACCTTAACATTCTATTCGAAGATGTAATAATTATGTACAGTGAGTAGAATATCAGCTTCCTATCATCTGAGTGAAAAAGAAGGGAAAGGGTAAGATAAAGAATTATGTAGATGGTCTAATGCAAAAGAGTTGTAACAACTCTTTTAGAGCTCCTTGTATTTCTGTTTCATAACCATTTGATTCAAATATTTGTTTCATATTGGGCAATGCCGGTGTTTACATTTTAAGCCATCATCGGTCAATTCTGATATCATTCCGATAATATCGTGCATCCCTACTTAAAAGTACATAAAGACATTGTGAACATAATCTACTGTATATGAACTGAGTGGTTTACAGGGCACATCAAATATGGTCAACGGCAGATTAACCGTACTTAGTTAGCGCAAGCATGTTTGGGGTTCTGTTTGCCATGTTTGATGCAGCCTATGCATGTGTGTTGATCAATGTGTATTTGTGAATAAAAATCTAAATTAAATTATATAAAGCTATTTCGATAAATCCATCCACGCATTTTTTAATCCCCGTTAAGCCAAGTCAGTCTCACTAGACCTGTCGTTTTGATTCTCACGCAGTGTGACATCATATTTCAGAGGACCGAGCCACAGGGGTTGATTGAAAGCCCTGCGTTGCTTCATTTTCTCCGCGCTCGAGCAGATGTAACGTCAACAATGTCTCACAAGCAATCCCAATTTGTTTGCATGTAATGATGAACATAAGTCTTAATTTTCTCCTAACATCCGAGCTGCTGAGGACGCTGTGAATTACTTTAAATTTTCAAGGTAATGCGCCTCAAAATCTACCTAAATACATGTTTCACTCCAGACTCCTTTGTGAATGTCATGTCATTATAGTGCTTAGCGTTTTAACCATAATGGTGTGTGTACATTAAGTATTTTTTAACTGACCAGTGCCGTGCTTGTGAGTTTAGTTTGTGCCGTTCGTCACGCGAGATTCATTCGGTAGCGTGGTCGCGCGGCTCGGTCCATAGATCCGATAACAGGTCAGCGGGCGTGAGCTTTGTAACATCAACGCTGTTTCATCCCACTTTCAGTGCATTTGGCTTCTCATATGTATGGCTGAACACTGGTTCTCTCGCTCTCAGTTACGTTGCTTCTACCAGCTGTGTTTATTGCTGCAGACCTGCAGTGCAGAGAGAGAGACACATATACGCGATGCCCTCTTCTGGAGACGGGGCGGAAATATATGCAGCTCATTTGCATTTAAAGCGATACACTCCAAATCAGCTTTTTTTTGACACACCCCAAAAATGACATTTTCCAGCTGTTATAATAAATGATCTGTTGGGTATTTTGGCCTGAAACTTCACAGACACATTCTGGGGACAGCCAAGGCCAATATTACATCTTGTAAAAAGGGGCATAATATGTGCCCCTTAAGGTTGAATGCATCAGTTAGGATGACACATGCAGCATGGGATGGGTATGTTTAAGAAAATACTCTTTTTATGGTATACAGTGGTGGCCAAAATTATTAGAACACTAGTATTTTCACCAGCTAAATTTTTTAAGTCAGTTATTGCTATCGTTTGCTGTAGTGTGTCAGTGGGAAATATCAGTTTACATTTCCAAAAATTAATTTTGACATTAATTGGCACAAGGAGTCTGACAAAAGCCAGTGCTCCACACAGACATCTTATCTGATCATCATCCAGTCCGTCGGAATGACATGAAGAAACAGAACAAACTAAATCCTGTGAAGAACTTAGGAACGTCTCCAAGATTTGTCTGAATTCCCTTAATTATAACGACCCTGAGTGAGAAAAGTGGTTTGTGTTGTGAAATCAGAGCAGCGAGACTTACGGTGTAAGCTGAGGGAGATGTTGATGGTTCTCTCATCTGTGAAGCTCTTGAGTCCTGTTATCTTAGCGCACTTCAGTCGCGTGCCTGCGGGAGAGTCACCCACATTGATCCAGCATACTGTTTCCTGCGCGTACAGGAAGTCCATGGCTGTGGTCTGTTTTGTGCTTATGTAGAGTGATGGGCTGCTGGAGCCACTCAGAGACGTGATCTGGATGTTCTGAGAGTTCGCGATCAGTAAGACAGGGAGACGATCCACAGGCACTACAGCAAGAGGAAGACATCTGGTTCATCTCAAATATAATAACAGTTCAGCCAATAATAATGAATTCAAGATATATATAATTCATATATGTGAGGGAAACCGAAATGGAGAAGCTTTATTTGATCTTATCTTGGACTGTTATGTTTGTCTTACCGTTCTTGGCCTTGCAGGAGCGGTTGTCTGGTTGAACTAGATAACCTTCCACACAGGAGCAGGTGTACGAGCCGTCTGTGTTTGTGCACGTCTGACTGCAGGTGCCATACCCCGTACACTCATCGAAATCTGAACCCACACAGACACAATAAAAGATTCATATATATGTACAGTATATATCATGTTTTGCCTTGGTTTCCAATGAAATACTTATGCACCCTACTTTCAGAGAAGTAAAACAATGTTAGTATATATAGATAAAGATATTTTAGGTAACACTCCCAAAAGAGATGTTATGAAGACTGCAGATTTAAAAAAGGAGTCTAAATGCAAATGAAATATAGCAAATGAAAGCATATGATATAGGAAATCTCATAAGTTTTTACTAAATTTAGTAACATAACTTCATCATATACTAGATTTGCAATGCATGTAGTACAAGAAAAAAAATGCTAATGGGCTAAAAGTCTTATTTTTAACAGTTGTGTCTCTACAGTAAAACTTGTTTTAGGGATATGTGGAATTTTTTTACTGGAAAATAAGGAAATAATGCTGTAAAAGTATTGTTCATCATTAGTTCACCTCAACTAATTTAGTTAACCACTGTTAACAAATGAAACCAGGGTGGCATGACATAAGTATCAAGTAATTTGCTCATGTTAGCTCATATTAAACAATTCAATAATTGTACATTTATGTAATTATTTGTTCAGTAGCCTTGTAATGTGCACGATAATGTAGACCGTCTTAATCTAAAAAACAATCAAATATGCTAAAAATTGCCTAATAGGAAAAATATTATGTGTCAATGACCACCTGACTGTACTTTTTCCTTACAAGATACCTGATTTAAAATTCTACGTTTTAGATTCTATGCTGTTGTTCATCTTTTTAAGTATTCATATTGATTATATGCAATCGTGCAATTAAATGAATCCACTATCTCTCCCAGCTGTAAGTCTATATCGTTGCATTCATAGGAGTCTATGCTCATGAATGTGTATGTAAATGCAACCGACCTTTACAGGTCTTTCCGTCTTGGCTGATCTCGTAGCCGCTCTTGCAGTAGCACATGGAGCCGGTGCGTGTGACAGCACAGTTGTCCTGGCAACCAGTGAGAGTACAGTTGTGCGCCAGTTCTACAGAGATCAGAGCAGAGGACGGCTAGAGGTCAAACAACACAACAATCTATTACCAAAAAGACTGACTCATCACACTCACTACAGAGACTTCATCAAGACCGCAAAGTTCAAAACAACAAGACAAAAAATAGTTTACATGTGTCTAAAAGAAAAAACATGTATCAAATAAAAGAATATGATATACAAAATATCATGACTTTTGTTTTTACTTAAAGTAGTAACAGATTTTCATCATACTAAATGACAACCCAGTACATGCTAGACTAAAGGCACTGGAAGCAAGCTAAAATCTAATATACAGTAATTAACCAAAGTGCACTTTTGTATTTCATTTTATATTTTTGCTTTATCAGCCACATTTTTCCCCATTTCAAACATTCAAACATTTAAGCATTCAATTTATAAAGACTTTTTTAGGTATTTGGAAAAGGAAAAATCTATCTGTTCCTGGTCAAGTGAACTTGAGTCTCTTTTTAACTAAAGGTGTCTTTGATTTAAGCAGGGTGTACCTCTACTGTACCGTTAAGACTTCTATGCTGTATAAATGTGCCATTGTATGTCATCAACATGGTAAGAAAAAAGAAAAACAGAAATGTACTGGTCATTTTCTGCCAGGATATTATCCATTAAGTTTATGGACATTTCCATTTCCAAAATACAACACAATGCAATGTATAATTCAAAATAAAGGTAAAACAGGTGTACAAATCAATACATATCATCATATTAACATTAGGCCCTATTTTTTAGGCCCAGACTTTTCTTAAATGAAGATAAGATAGAGTTTCTGAACACTAAATGGATGTTGTAAATGTGGGCTAAATAAACCCATGGTTTTAACAAGTCTGGCTGGACTAGGGTTTTGGCTATGAATGTTGAGTATGAGTATGCCTGCACACAACTTTTGTAGTATTTTATGTAAACACAGTAAGAAAAATCCTGTTTTCCACGAAATGGCATCTTTGATCGGTTTGAAAAACCACAGTTACTGAAATGAAATAACAGCACCTGGTACCTCAGCAGGCGGTGAACATGAGTGATGTTAACAACACACACACACACACACACACACACACACACACACACACACACACACACACACACACACACACACACACACACACACACACACACACCTGTCCCAGAGCTCAGGGGATGCTGACAACATGAGTGTTCAGTCAGAAACAAATGAGCCTCTAGATGAACTGCGTCAACAGCTCACAGCAGCTAAGCTAATATGCTAACAGCTCCTTATGTAGACAGCCATGGAGGATTTGTCATCATATGTTAAGTCCAAAAACAGTGAGCTGTCTATGCACATATGAAGCATTTTAAGGCATCATAAGCCAACTTCTAACATGAACACTTGTCCAGAATTTTCAAACATATGCTAATGGTAAACTCTGTGGAACCGACAGCAAGTCAAGCTCTATATCTGTGTGTCACATGGAGCTGCTGCCTATCAACAGGGTTCCAAATCAGTCACTTTTGAGGTTCTGTTTGATTTGGGATACTGCCTTATAAGATAACTCCCTGTGTTAGTAGTAAGCAGTGAGGTAGCTCACTAGGTTTTGGGACAGGGCTAACAACACACATTCTGTGTCGATATACAATCATAGCATAAAGTATGTGAGTGTGTGTTTTGATTTTTGTGTAGGTATGTGTGTGGATGAGTGTTAGCATGCAAAGTTGAGCATGTGAAGTCATTTCTGTATTGCTAATCCTTAGAAGGATTGAGTGGAAATTTGACCGGGACACACTATGGCAACAAACAAGTACTCTGAGGGGTTAACACTTTTCACAAATGTTACATCCCAAAATGAAGCAAAATATTTATGTGTTTCTCCTTTCACATACAATACATGATGACACAACATTTGTGTGCAATAAATGTCCATATATCAGATATTGGTCATTTTGTTCTGTTGTATTTGGTCATTTAGCCTATCCACCAAAATGAAAGATGTTCCTCGTGCTCAAACCGCACACAGCACAAATGCCAAGATCAGAGTTTAGTTTCAGGTGATGTGAATATTGTCAAAGCATACATTTATACATTTTCATACATTTAGCTATGATTTAAAAAAGTACCTGTCAAATGCATAAATGTTAAATAAAAAAATACATGTTGGTCACAGTTGTTCTATTAATTCATTTTTTTCACATTAAGTTATGAAAATATCACATTGGGAAAATGTTTTTTGTAAGCTGCATTTAGTCTGTAACATACTGAGGCTTCAAACATCAAACTCTGAGCCAGAAATGTCTGTTCCAGACTAATGCGTCTTCTGCTGACCACTGAAATGTTGACATAGATGTACTGTTCCTCAAGGTATAAGGTCGGATTGCATAGTCTTCAGATTCAATGACTGACTCTGTATTGATATCAAAAGTGACACATGTCCTCATACATGAAGCTGTGCAGAGCTAATAGCATGTTTACAAATCACAAATTTGATAATCAAGCAATTCAGATTTGGAGAAACTGCATTTTATGGAGGGAGGCAGCTTCACTTCTTCTGGACAGCGCTGGGAAGCCACTGTACAACTGCAGTTTACAAAGATACTCATAATGTAGAAACAGCTTATTAACAATCCATTTTATCAGGTCATAAAAAGTGGCCATTACATACTAGAGTTTGCAATTGTGCAGGACTTTAAAGACATAAGTGCATACTGAGAAATGCAACTGTTGTCATTCTAAATTATCTATTAATATTAATACGTATTCAGACAGAAGGCGATTATTGAGATTGTGTGTGCATTACAATACAATACAGCAATACACATTTTATTTCTATCGCACATTTAAAACAGCCATTGACCAAAGTGCTTTCCCGCCTCATTACATACAGCCACACAAACATTACAAGGACTGTCTGCACTCATCTCGCATGCTCCTGAAACACCATCTTTAAGAGAAAATATTTTTTTAAAGATATTTCACCCAGATATTTTTTGTATCTCCTCAGACAGACCTGTGTCTGGAGTTAAGAGAGAAAATCATCAGCTCTGATGTCACCATCAGCGAATAAACAAAATCTCAAGCAATCCCTCTGGTAACACTGGACACGACATTGTTTTGTTGATGGCTTGACCCATCGTTACAGATGATCGCCTTATCATCAGATGTTCCTAACAACATTAAAAACCCTAAATAACGAAAGACGAATATCTAAAGTTTGACTTAACAGCTTGTATGTATTTCATTGTTGTTTTAACTGCAATTGTTTTAAAATAACGTTACTTAAGTTAGCTATACCACGCTGAGACATAATGATTGCTGTTCACATCTGATAAGGTGTAATGCTGGAAAGTTTAACTTGGCAAGGATATTTATCGGCAAATTAGTAGTAGAAGGTGGTTAGGAGATTATCAACATTGTTTGTGAACCTTTTCAATACACAGCAAATGTAATGTTATGAAAATGTTGATTTGTGTGGTATTATAGGTGCTGTACTGCACAATTTTTATTTTGCTTACAAACTCTCTTCTGTTCAAACTATTGTACTTCCAGTGCATATTTGCCCTTCTTTCCTGAATTAAACATGCATGGATAAATAATAAAAACAATGAATAATGAAAATATAAATAATTATTACAGGAGAAAGGAAATCCATTGCAATACCATTTTATTATATACCAACTCATTATTTAATGTATGTTTATTTACATAGCTTTAACTAAAACAGATAGTCTATATGCTCTGGTTTATTGTCCTCTGTCACCTCGTCTGTGTGTTTATGTCCAGACAGGTTTGTGTCACCTCACTTGAGTTTACCCACTAGTGCCTAAAGAGAGTGACTACAGCTGTGTTCATATGGGGGTGAAGCTAAAATAGACAAAAGGTAAATCAAGGTTAATCGCATATGAAAACCCTTTAAGAATTGTATTTTCCTTGTATACACTATTTGAACTACACTGAGATCAGATTAACTACTGCATATTTGTGTCATAAAATATTGTACATTTTAAGGGGAAATCAGCTGATTTTCCAACAACAGCATGATTGCTACTAACATATTGGTTCTGTTCAACAGTTCGATAAGCAAGAAGTTAATATTGAGTAACTTGCGTTTCAGACACAACATTGAAATGTATTGCTTATTTTCAATTTTTAACAGAAATAGTTCCAACTGAAGGATCAACCAATGACTAACTAGTGAAAAACACACAGCAGTTTCTGATATCAGTTAAGTGAATCATACAGAGACTCACTCATGAAGACAGTCACTTGTTTTGTAGATGAATGAATTAAACAAATGTGTTGACTGAATGATTCAATGAATAACCTATGTCTTACACATTTCGACATTTCTTTCTTGTTGATTTATTTTTGCTTGTGATCACACAGTTTCCAGTAAATGTGGATTGTGGATTTGGCCGTTCCTCTTTACTCCTTCACTAGTGGAATTTTCTCAGATAACAAACCATTCATAGTTTCATCAATGATGGCAATCTGTCCTGGTCCAGAGGCAGGAAAGCAAATAATTAAACAAACAAAATACTTATACCGTCATCCCCGTGCTTTACCGTTGGGATGTGGTTGCTGTTATAGAATGTGGCATGTTGGTTTTGCCAAATATAATTTTTCTTAAGCAAACTGTTTTACCTTGGACTCATTCATTAACAAATGAATACTTCCAGTAGTCCTCTGGCTTATCCTTGTGGTATTTGACAAACTTTAGAAAGGCAACAGTGTTCTTCTTGGAGAGAAGTGGCTTCCTCCGTGCTGGATCCTGCTGTGCACAAGGATCAATGCAAAAGACGCTTGTAGATCCTTGTTACCCTGAAGTTCTTTTCTCGCTCAAGGATGGTCACTTTTTGGCAGGAATGGCGGTGAATTTCTTCCAACTATCGACCTGATTATCACCAAACTCTTCACAGATACCTCTCTAATGTTTTCCAGCTTTGTGAGCATCAAAATCTTTTTTTAACGGAAGTTCTGACTGAAGCATGGCTAGTTTCCACAAACAGGTGCGATAAAGGCCCAGACTTTGATAGAGCCCATTCAGCTTTGTGTTCGTTCTACAGGGAAGTGCTGCTAACTAAACGAGACTGGCAGCTGATTAGTGAGATTTAGATACAGGAGTTAACCTTTATATTTACTAGTACACAAAAAAGATCAGCCTGCTACTTCTTTGTATATGAGGATGTTCACGGTGAAAAGATGATTGACGGGACAGTTTATGGTGACTAGATGCAATGCGAGAGACACCTTTCAGCGTGTAACAGAGTAGGGAACATGTTGGCACATTCTTTTAGTGAAAAATACATACTTTAAGGGCATAGTATCAGCTCGCATTGGAAATGTATCCTTAATGTCTCATGCAGTTTTGCTCATTAAGTAAATTTATCTTGTATGACATTTTTTCCGGAAAATCTATTAAAATATAATATTTTCTATTTGGCCTATGCTTAATTTCAATGGAAATTTGAAGTTCAACTAGTATCTGTTTCATGCCCAAAGCTTTATTTTCCACAGAAAGACTGATATTATGAATGCTAGTATTATTTATATATATCATATAACAATTATATGTAGCAATAAATAACCAAGCAATGTTTGTAGTCATTACCTCTGCAGTGCGGCCCCTCGTCTTCTCCATCAGTGCAGTCGGGGACGCCGTTACACAGCTTGCTCATGTGAACACACAAGTCTGATCCCAGACACTGATGTTCATTAGGAGGACACCGCGACACACGGTTATGAGGACCTGAGAGAGAGCAGATAACAAAAGCATAAAGACCATGATACTACAAAAGTGCCTCAAAAGCATCCTACTTTTGATTGCATCAAAACCTTGAGTTGATATGATGAAATGGCTCAATAGCATTATGTGCCACATGTTAACCTGGAACAAGAATTCATATGTTTAAAGTGTAGGGAAAGTATATTAAAGGAGTATTTAATGGCCTCTATTATTTTAGAAACTAACAATCCGAAAAATGATTCATTTTTTAACCTCATATAACAGATGTATTATTCTGTGTCATTTTCTTTCTTGCTTTCAAACACAGTAGGGTTAATATCCCAGTTTATGGTTTTATTATGACTATGTCAGTAAATGTGCAGTCGTGTTTGTCTCTGAGTCACTGGATGAGCTGTATTTGTGTGTCTGGGCTCTCACCGCTCTGGAATGGACAGAACACTGGGCGTGGAGTGAAAATGGACCAAAAGTCCCCAAATTATTGACCAGACATGAGCGAACGTGTTATTGCAGAAAGATGATGCAACACAGCAGAGTTTAAAACAATAAATGTTCCATGAACGTCTAGTTTACAGATGAGATCATGAATACAGCGCAGCACAAACACACATTAGCAGTGCTGTATTAATTCACTGCTTTAGTACGCTATGACAGGTTTTTAAGAAGTGTGTGGGAACAGATCAAAACACATTCTCATAGCCCAGGTTCAGTCTACTAGATTGGTAGGTTGACATCTTGAAGTGAGTCTTTGGCACTTTTAAGAATATTTCTGTTTATTTGAGCAGCATGTCAACTTCTGGCTCAACCAATGAGCTCAGCACCGAACAATGAAAGATTTAGGAAATGTTCAAACTCATTAGTGATGTTTGCTTAGGCAAGTATTAGTGATTTTCAAAAAAACTAAACAAAAGTATGAAACTTTTAGGGCACTACAAACATGAATTATAACACAAATAATTTGGTTTGTTATTTTATTATATTCCCCTGCCAGAGGATAAGACAGGTGACAAAAGTCTGATAAGTTTATTCAAGTGTGCTACAGTATACTAAGAGAGTATACTTTCAGTCTTTTTATGAGATATACAAAAATTAATCTTAAATATAGTTTAAATTTATACTAACGGGTATACAGAAAAGTGTATTTTACCTATACTTGTATTTCATTTTTTTTTTTTTTTTAAATATATTCTTAAGAAAAGTACAATTAAGTATTCAATGTATACTTGGCTTGTAGTTGTGTTTGTTCTGTACATAGAGCCAATTAAATGCTTCTTAAATACCAGGTCTGCAAAAGAAACCCAGTGCAAACCGGGTTTTCTTCTCCATCAAGGTCCCCTTCATTATAAACCGCTTTAACCTGCAGCAACAGAGTGAAAGTACTTGCTAACACTGCCACTCTTTTCTGTAGTTCTGGTGCTTAGTGCTCTGTAGCGCCTGCAAGAGGGTTGGAGCTAAAATACGTTGGGATCTGGGAATGTGCTATCTGTAATAAAATATTTTTTTTTCTGCCTGTGTTCCGCCTCATTCTGGAGGTGTAAAAGTCCTGCAGGACAGTCAGGGGACACTAGACTTTCTCTCAGCAATCCTCAATATCTGTTAAAGCATTCTTTTGTCCAACTTGAACCCGAAGCAAACCAGAAAGTTCTGGGTCTGATGACCATAAACCATCTGCAACTACAAGATCTCGACAGTAGGGTGTTCAGAGGATTAGTATAAATCTAGAAACTCATCCATGCAGAAAGCAAATGTTGATAGCAAACTGAAGACCAGAGAGATCTTCCATTAGCCCCTGGGAGAAACTGAAAGGGGTCCAGCAAGGGTCCAGTGATGTTTTTCAGTCTCTCAAAAGACTTCATGAGCACATGTATAAAGGCAACAGGTCTGTCTCATGCACTGCTCCTGGGATGATGGGGCAGTGTTTAGGGCAGAAGGAGACTGAGGCAGCAGGTCCACACATGTGTTAAAATGTAATTTTCCGGAAAACAACACCCCCTTGAAAGTATTTTGAAAAGCCCTCAGTCTGGGGTGTTGGTGTGACATTAAGAGATGTTACTCAAAAGAAACCATGCAGACTGTGAAGAGTTTGTACTGACAAAGACATTTATACAAATGTACTCTATATATAATAGAGTCTTCTTGCTCTTTTAAACTTAGATTAGTGGCATACTCCTTCTTACAAAACTCCTCATCATTTCATCCAATCATGAAACTACTGTAAATTAGGAAATCGCAACCTTTTGGCCAATTCATTTTCAAGACTTTTCAAGACGTAGATTCATATTTTTAAATGAAAATATATCACAATCAATCTTTCACACAAACAACCAATTCTAGCCATTTCAGAGCATAACTAGAGAGGGGGGGGGGTATTCCATGGTGTTTCCATAAGTTTTAAAAGGATTCTATTAATTTCCATGATTTCTCAGGCATGAAAATCACAAATTTGGCATAACTACATACAAAAAGCTCATCTTAAGTGTAATTATTTTCCCTTCATAGTTTATAAACAGTAAACATGCTTTGTACGATTTGTAAAATTCTTCTTCTTCATAAGTTACTGTACGTAAATATAATTAAAACAATAATATTAAATAGCTAATAATAGGAAAAGCTCTTTAAAACAAAGGTACCATAAGTAGACAGGTGATAAATATGTCCACCACTTTTGAGAAATCACAAAAAACACTGACAATATCTCTTACCAAACTCATGTAAAAGCATCTCCAGTCCCGCATTGAAGTTCATATTCAAAATTGAGTTCATATGTGTAACACAAAATACCAGACATGTTTGGTTTTCATTTTCAAGTTTACACTCATTCACTTTACACACTCTCTACTTCAATGTCATTTTAGATGTTTATGGAAAAAGCTCACAGAAAGCCACGTCTTTAGAGCAAGAGGCTTTGAATAATATTACAAAACAGTTTGAAACCTTAAAAACTGCAGTCGTTCTGGGACTTTAGAAAGCTTTGGCAGTGTTGCTCTCCCAGAGGTCCTGTAAGCGTGAGGGATTGTGGACACCTTGCACAGGCGTGTGCTG
This sequence comes from Gymnocypris eckloni scoliostomus, assembly GCA_027564155.1. NCBI lineage: Eukaryota > Metazoa > Chordata > Actinopteri > Cypriniformes > Cyprinidae > Gymnocypris > Gymnocypris eckloni. The sequence continues at coordinate 26,391,127 of CM050431.1, forward strand.
AGACCATAAGCCTCTTGTAATATTATGATCACATGTGGCGTTCCAGAGGATCCGGAGGTGGAAACTCTCATCGAAGCGGAAACACTCGGTCAGAAAACCTCAGCCACATGGAAAACTCTGGAATAAGACCCCTCACATGGGGAACGTGACCTGGAGCCCCTGTGACAAGGCCACATGCCACTCAGACAAATGAGGCAAAGAGTGAGATTTTAGAATATAAAGACAGAATATGGAGCGCACTAGTGCAGCTTTCACATGCTGACAGCTAGTTTATTTCTCTTATTTATAAGTAACAGATGCTTGAAGTTCCATATGAGTAAAACTCAAACCAGGTAAAACAATATAGGCCAAGGGTCAAATATTTAGTGAAGGCAGATTTGATCTGAAAGGCTGAACTGTGCTCTAATAACAGAGGTATTTGTACTAAATATCAGGCAGTCACATGCGTTTTGTAATTTTGTATCCACCTTATTCCTGACGAGCCTACTGCGTTTTGAATTATGGGTGGCACTTCCGGTTTGGGGAACTTCCATTCAAAACGAATCATTTCAAATCATAAGGCTGCCCTACAGATAAGGCTTATCCGTCTCTTCGACTGAATGAGCTGTCCATTTTCCTTTGTTTCATTTTCAGCCATCATGAGAATAACGTAACGCTTGGTGCTTTAACATGACATGTTATAGCAAGAATATCTATGGCAAGAGCTCTTTTCAGTCGCTGCATTCTTTTCATCATGATTATTTTCTTTTCTCCCTTGGCATTCCACGGTCATAGTATGAAAAGAACAACATATACTGCACATATGTGGTCTGTTCTCTCAATTTAATTTATGATATATCCCATTAATAATTCACAGGAATGCACAAAGAATCTCTTGTTTTTCTCATCAAATCCTCACGTCTCCTTCCAGGTTTATTTGTTTTCATAAGAAAATATGAACATTTTTGAACAACGTATGTCACATAATACATACATACATACATACATACATACATACATACACATATATATATATATATTGCCACAGTGATATTTCACCCATCAGTTATTGCTGTGGAAAGAATCACACTTTTGGGGATATTCCTGGCCTGTTGAAAGTACCTTATTTATGTTTTGACACTTTTAAATGTCATTGTAATTTTCAATGGTTGAAGGGGGAGTAGAACAATAAAGTATTATTGCATTCATAGAGTGAACCTTTCACTGATTGTTTACAGTTTAACAGAAGTTACTCCCATAATTCACACAAAGTGTCATGGAGCGTAGAAATAAGGTGGAAAATTAAATAAATAGCTGCACATTTATTATAATTTGATATTATTCAATTACTATTTTTAGGACAAAACAATGGTTTTTGTATTTCACACTTTCTCAACATTTTTAATACCTTTTTGTTTGGATAGTTGTTTTGTTTTTCATAATTCCTTAATTGTATTGTTTAACATTGCTGGAAAGCCATTTATTGAAATTATTAGCTTACTGCATTTTAAATATGGATAGGTTGTAAAATGGCAGTTTTATTTAAAACAGTATTTCATATTTCAAACCATTAATAAACACAGCAACATAAATTGACTCAAAAATCAACTTATATATATGCACTATATTGCCAAAAGTATTGGCATGAAAGGTTTGACTACTTTAGTATTTCCATGAGTACAAATCTTAATGTTTAAGCATAATGATATTCTAGGGAATTGTGTGCTTCTAATTCTATAGCAACAGTTTGGACAGAACCCTTTTCTATTCTAACATGACGTGTCTCTGTGTATAAGACAAGAATCAAAGAGAAATGATGATTCAGTCAGTGTGGAAGAACTTATACATACAATATAGTGTATGTGCATGTGTATGTGTACGTGTACGTGTACGTGTACGTGTACGTGTGTGTGTGTGTGTGTGTGTGTGCGTGTGCGTGTGTGCGTGTGTGTGTGTGCATGTGTGCGTAAAAGGGTTTATCACTGCAGTTTCTCTGTACAACTTCTGGTTAAATTTAGACTAGTTTCTATTCTGTAGTCTGTGGTTTACCCAAACCCACCACCGGTCAGCCATATAATAAATCGTTGACTGTCATCTGGCTGGAAAACAAACCACACTTCAGCCAGACATACAAAACACCGGCTGTGTTCAGAATGCAATACTAGCTTACTAGCCCATAGGCACTGTACTGTCTACTGTCTACTATCTTTTCAAAATAGTATGCTTTACACCCTCAGCATTTTAATTCAGTGTGTGGCATCCAGTTATCACTGAAAAAAGTAAATATTTCATTTTTGTGCAATATCTCAAAATTTCAGTCCAAATAATGGATCAAAAACATAAATATGAAAATTTCACAAGGTCAATCCCATTTTAAACACTGTGTTGAGCACAATGCTCAGAAGCATACAGTATTACAGTAAACAATGGCTTGTCTAGTGCCAGCGCTGTGATTAGCTTATCTTCAATCGGCTACATATGAACTGAAGTGTGTGGAGTCATTGTCCTCATGCTATACGCTGTAAATAAACATACGTTCTGATAAAAGCAGTGTTTTGAAACTGAGACCCAAAGCTGATTCGGCAAATACAGTTTGTATAATACTAAGATGTTTATCAGGGTAGCAGGCAGGATCTGGTGAAAAGACATTGTTCAAATGTATAACACAATCGCTAGAGTACAAAATGTGCTAAAGCCATGCACGAGATATGGCTCAGGTCTCTGCTTCAATGCAAGTGGAATATTTTCGTCTGCCAGATGAGACACAATCGCACTTCTTCTAAACAAGTCTCATGTTTTAGGCAGACAGATGGTACATGATGAGTTACTATGCATCAAAGATCAATACTTATGGTTGTATTTAACCTTAAAGGATTATTTCACTTTCAAGTGAAAATGTCCTGATAATTTACTCACCCCCATGTCATCCAAGATGTTTATGTATTTCTTTCTTCAGTCGAAAAGAAATGAAGGTTTTTGATGAATACATTCCAGGATTTGTCTCCATATAGTTAGTTTCAATGGACTCCAAACGGCTGAAGGTCAAAATGACAGTTTCAGTGTAGCTTCAAAGGGCTATAAACGATACCAGATGATGAATAAGAGTCTTATCTAGCAAAACGATCATTCATTAAATAAAATAATAAATGTATATGCTTTATAAACACAAATGCACGCCTGTTCTGCGATGCGCGTCCCAGACTTCACGTAATACGTAATGACGTTGAAAAGGTCACGCTTGACGTAGGCTCATCTCATCTTCTACAAGTTCAAAATCATCCGACATCGTTGTTTTATCTTGTAAACTCGTTGAGTTGTAACCGCTTTTTGTAAACGGCGTTTGACTTAGTATTTGCACGCTTCAACTTGTAAACACTGACTCGGTACTTCCACCTACATCAAGCGTGATCTTTTCAGCGTAATTACGATGCGTGAAGTCTGGGACGCGCATCGCTGACCAGGCAAGCATTTGTGTTTGAAAGAAATACATAAACATCTTGGATGACATGGGTGAGTAGATTATCAGGACATTTTCATTTGAAAGTGAACTGATTCCTTTAAGGGTGAGCAATAGTAAAGTGATATACTGTTTAGCTAAATGTATATTTTCTTCATATATCATAACACCTGACCTCCAAGACTATCAGGAAATCTACAGCTCAAATTGTCCATGTCAAGCAACTCTTGCATATAATAGCACAGTAATGGGCCGTTCCAGGTCTCCAGTGCATTCATGTGTGAAGAAGATCAATGCATGTCTTACTACTCTCCTTAATTGTTCATTACCTACAAAGAATCCCAAACACAACATGAGAACGTCTCCACACATGAGACGGATCATTAGCAGTGATTACAGCTTCTTTTGCCAAATAAAACTTTCTACACAGACATGAAACATTCCCTAACTGATGTCAGAAGGGCACATTTGTTTTAGATTCCATAAGCAATCACAAACACAGGTATAGCTGGTGTCATATAGAACACAACAGAGGCTTTGCCCATTGTGTGTGTTCTGGACAGACCAAGCAAAAGACCTTAGAACAGTAACTATTACTAACATGTGTTTCTTATTGTTTCTCTTCATTTCCTTCCTAGTTAACTCATCAAACCTTCATCTGTACATAGGACACATTCACAGTTCTATCTATGGACATTTTTCTTTTTCTGTATGTTTCATTTTTATTACGATTGTTATTCATAATTATTGTCTATTCTATTCCTTATTACTGTTTTTATTATTGCCTGCACTATGTTTGTACTTCTGTACTGGAAGCTCCTAAAACAAGACAAATTAATTCTGTGCAAACACACTTGACAATAAAGCTCTTCGGATTCTGATTCTAGATGTCCATGCTTTCCAGCTGAGAATAATATAATATCATCACCAGCCACATATCATCATGGCTGAATGTTTGAAGGCAAATCCAAGAGTGTGAACTGGCAGGCTGCTTCTGAATGTCTTCTTGCCCCTGGATCAATCTGAAGATCATTCGGTGAAGGGGTCTGTTTGATGGCTCAGTCTCTGTCAGAATGGATCTTTGTGTTGGACCCCTGTTAAAGATTACCTCTCTAGAGATCATGGAAGTGTTTAGTCAGCTGACACTTAAACCCATTCGAAACCCAGGATGCTTAACCTCAGACAACCTTGTCTATTTTAAAATACCATTATAAAACTGCAACTATAACATTCCATTACATCAGTTTTAATGTTAAATATATATATATATATATATTAGTGCTGTCAATCGATTAATTTTTTTTAACTAATTAATCACACATTTTTCTAAAATTAATCGCGATTAATCTCATCTAACATTAAAGTTTTTAAATATACTTTTATATTGCAGTAATTTCACTTTCAATCTTCAAATGTACAATGTACAAACAACATAAAGACAGTATATTTTTTATATTTCTTTAATGGCATCTTTTTTATGATTGAAGGCCAGCATCACTGATATCAATATATCTCTAAAAAACATGTTTTCTTTTTAATATTTAACCATTGACTGTATACCCATTCAGCATTACAGTATATGTGAGAGCTATCAATTGTAACATTTATTAGACTTAACTTCTAATTTAAGTGAACTTAAAACAATCTTTACATGAACCCATTATATATTTAGTTACCCTTCAGCAGAAAATTACAGAAAATGAACATTAAATTAATTCTAAATTAAATATAGACGAACCCTTAAAGCTATAAAAGTGATTGATTTCCTCTTTTTCTGTTGTTCTTGGATTAATAGACATCACAGCAGCTGGTTATTATCTTATCTGATATTGCTTTAAAAGCTGCTGCTGAACGTGACTGGATCTGACACGCATCAACTCTCTTTACCTTTCCTGACCCACTTCAGGTCTTAAAGTCTCTATTAATGAGCGGACGAGTTGAATCGGGTGTGTTAGATGAGGGAGACAGTGCTGGGGTGCCTCAGGACAGTTTTAAAACCATTTCAGAGACATGTTCTTAAATGTGACGCATATGTAATACATTGCATGCATGCACACGGTTTTAAGGCGGCTTTAATCACCTTTTGGTAACTTCATGCCTTAATTGACGGCATAACTAGAACATTGCATGCACGTAGTTTCTTTCGCTGTTTGATAAATGATACAGGCTACAGCGCGGCACATTTGTGTGTATTTGAAGAGCGTGCGCTACGAGCACAGTATCTTTTCGCGCTCGTTTGACTCGCTTGGCGCGTGTCTTAAACGTGTCCCGTCTCCCGGATGAACTCCCGCTCCACCTGTGTAGATCTGCTATGGATTATTTTATATGCTATTTGTGCAGCAGAAGTATGTCTTAAATACTCACGGCACCGTATCACCATATGCACTGGCAGCAGCAATAATCTACAACTACAGCAATAATCAACTGCAGCAGCAATTCAGCAGCAGTGTAGCAGATCTATTCCGCCAAGACTAAATACATTAACATTGTCATATCCATCACCAGGTTGTCATGATTGAAGTCTGTGGTACTAGGAGTTGATATTTATTAAAACTATAATTTATGTTTGCTACTTTGTCTTTGTATAGATTGTATAATTTCACCTTTGTTCTAGATCTATACTACATAAATTTGAAAATCCATAACACACATATGTTTGCGTGAGTTTGTGTGTGTGGTTCAGGTTTTCGCTACATTGAGGGGACAAAATATCCCAACAAAGATGATAATATACAAAATTCTTGGTCTATAAAACAATTTATAGATCATGCAGAAATATAATTTTTGAAACTTTACAAATGCCGAAAGTTTAGTGAGGGGTAGGTTTAGGGCAGTTTGTACAGTATAAAAAATTATTACTGCTATGGAATGTCCCCATAAATTATGGAAACCCAATGTGTGTGTTTATGTATGTTCATAGTTTTAAAATTTAGTAAAATATGTAGTAAAAATGTACTATGAACAACTACAGTAAACACAGAATGAAAACATGGGACCCATGTAGCCACTGAAGAGATTGAATGTGATACCTCGGTCGAGTATGTGTCAGTGTTCGTGCAGCTGCGTTAAACTCTTTGAGAAGCCAGTCAAAACACTTCTGCGGTAGTTAAGTCTTGCATAAAATGTGTGAATGAGTTTCTCACTTTCATTAGGGGAGAGAATTTTGCCTACTTCCGAGATGTAACAGAGATGATAATATGCGGTTTTATAAACAGTGCTAAAGGTTTCTTAAAACTGAAGTTGATGTTAACTACGATTCCTAAATTCTTGATGTGATCATTGGGCTTAAGAGACAAGGAGTCTATATAATGCAATATATGTTTCTCTGAGAATACTCAATATTAATTAAGTTGTATACATTTCAAGTACAACCACTAATGTATGTTCTGGTACTGCTGAGTACTTCCAGCAGAGTACTAAATGATGGAAGCTGGATAAGAACCCATAATTGAGCCTTGGGGACTCACAAGATATCACATGACATGTGTAGGTATAGTAACAAAGTAATAACCCCAGTATTTAAATCGGATAGACTGGACCTGATAGGTCAAAACTGTTCTGCAGTCAATCAAGGAATATTGTATATCTCACTGTGTTAATGTTAGTAATGATTGTAAATAGGCATTAAGATGCAATATTGTGAAAGTAGACATGGATGGGTTGCTGTGGTTGCAGTCATATGCTAATAGGTTTCACAGTGATGTCACAATTTGGAGGAAGTAGAGTGCAAATCACATTTGTAATTTGGTTTAAAAAAAATACTCCAAGTACTAAAACTTACTGTATCGTGCAATATTTAATTGTTTCAAGTTCTTCATCTTAGAAGAAAATCTACAGTTACAATAAATGATCAGGTACTGCAAGATTAAAAGCAAGGGATGAAGAAATACCAATAACATATCCGTGACAGATCAGGTTACATACCTGTGGAAAAGAACTATCCACCTGTTTAATTAGGCATTACTGATTTGAAGCAGATTTGCCACCTCTTACAAAGACTACAGCTGACTCCCTTTGTGCCAGAGGGAGAAACTTGTTCATTCTGCATTTAAATAGCACAGATATTGAACTCTTCAATGCACAACCAAGTAGGTGTATAAATGATTAAGCAATTTGTAGAATTTAGCCTCTAAAGCTAAACACATAGCTGACATTTTATGCTCGGTTCATTTTTCCAGCTGTCAGATGTTAAACAGGCTCTTCTCATCTCAGCACAGCGGGTCAGAGCTCCACTGTGAGATCAGAGCTCAGACTTTCAACCCTCTCAACGTGAGACAGATCTAAATGACTTTTGCACACACATGTTACAGCCATAGGCTGCTCACAACTCTGGGATGAGGCGAGGTTTAGTTGAGGGTACAGTGTGAGGTATTCCATCTAAAATATATTTGTTTTGTTCTATCTCTTAATTTTATATTATTTAATTAAATGCATTTGAAATTTTAGTTGTTTACTATATGGCACAATTTCATTTTTCAAGCAGAACTGAGGAACTGTAAGCCCGCCACGGAAGTTCCGATTGATGAGTTTGGAAGTCATAAGAATGTGCATTCATGTGATTCTGGTTAGATGAAAATATTGTTCTTTTTTTCTATTTTGTGAAATAATTAATTGCTTTAAGTTAAGATTGTGAGTTTAGCTTCTTACCATATTTCAATATTTGATTTGTTTACATAAAGTTAATTGTTTTATTATTAGTATTATTATAATTAATTAAATATAATTATGAAATTATATAAAGTTTAACCAGAGGAACCATCATTTCAAATAAACAGCTATTGTTGCCAATTGGATTCAAAATGCTTAAATAAAGATAAAATACAGAAAAAAACATGTTGTGTTGCTTTTTGTTTGTTTGTTTTTGCTCAATTATATTTTTAAAATATCTCTTTCTTAGCACTTTACATGTGAAATGTGCTACAAGGCAGAGGTAAGAAATGGGTCTACAGGCACCAGAGTTTGCATTAGACTAACATAGTCTGTCATAATAAATCTATCATTTCCCATCATTTTAATTTTATATTTTAATTATAATAACACATTTAATTGCTTGTATTTTTGTTTAATGAACCTACAGGATGAGCATATAGGCTTATGCATTTATTTATTTATTTATAATGATAACAGATGAAGAGACTGCATCACTTTTCATGTTCAACAGCACACACCGCAGTGACAGCGGAGGCCACTAAAAACAACAAAGCCTCGATTTTAATAGATTCTCATTTTTATAAACCAATATCGATTCTTAAATGTTCGGTTAACGTAATCTCTGACTGTCACAGTTTTTAAGTAAAAATAAAAGTACAAGTAAATAAAAATCATGATGATATTCATGGTGTTATTTCATTTTATAAAACCAATATGGAATATATTGAATAAGTATTCAATATATGGCTGAGACCCATCGCATATGTTTCTGCTTTTATGAAAACTGACAATATTGACCTCTAACACACTTTTGAGTGAGAATTTATTTAAGATCGCTTCTCTAGTAGACAGATGAGTGGATAGATAAGTATGTGAGTAGAAAGATATTCCCATAACAAACAAATATATTGCATGTTTTAATATATACAGTACACATTTGGTATTTGATGATATGATAACTATTTTCTTCCTAAAGGCATATCACTATCCTCATCTCACTGAAGCTCAGGATTGGTGGTACAAAGCTGTCTATTGTGTTGCAGTGGTCCACAGAGGACGGCCACAGCAGCTGCAGTGGGCACAGCGACAGACTTCACTGGTAGCCTTGGTCACTTTCACAAAAGACACAGTGAAATACAGCCACATAAATAAATAAACCTCTTTCATGGGGCAGATCTTCAATGATCTGGGGCATCTGCACTGAGGGATCCACAAACAGAGCACGTTTCCACACACATCCCAGTTAAGCATGATATAGGTGATATTTTCTGTTTAAATTCTATCAACATCTACTGAATATTCATAATGTTAGTCTAATTTGGACTTCTGCTTTCCATGGAACACTAAATAATATTCCAAGAACATCTGAGCTGCTGTTTTCCTAATAATGAAAGCATGAAAACATATAAAAACCTCAAATGCATGTGACACGTTGATACAAAGACACGTTGGCCTTTGTATGACATTAATGATACCAACACTTTTGAAAAAATATTTTATGGCATCTGTAATTCAATGAAGAACCTTTAATTTACATGGAACCTTTTAATTTAAACAAACTCTGCAGACCCGGATACGGTTCCAAAATAACATAAAACAAATGTATGCTTCATTTACATTGGTTTTATGATACATAAAGCAGTAAAATTAACACACAAATTTTCGCCTATTGCGAAGATTTTTCCTAAGAATGTGTATTTTTTATATTTTTCACAATACAGTCAAGTCATATATCACAAGAAAGCTCTCATTCTCAGGAATCTGACTATATAGATATGACTTATAATTATTGTAATGTGTGACAATCAGAGATCGAATTATCTTCAATAGAATCACAATGTATTTTTTCTCACCTTTTCACAAACTTTGTTTTTGTCCTTTTCCTACTCTTACTACTGCTTATATCAGCCACAAACAGCCACAAACTCTATATTATATTTTAGATTAGGATCTCTTCTTTCAAATGAGACAATTTTCACGTTTCTGCATGAAGAGAGGGAGAGAAAGCCTGCAGCACTACCACCTGCGAATGAAAAGATGTGGAGAGAACTTTGGGGACATAGCCTGGCCTAGGCCTTAAAAGGCCTTAACCAGACCCGAGCAAACTCGGTGCTGAACTCGCTGACAGACAGAGCCTGCAAATCACCCACACGCTTGAATGCCTTGCATTTTGTTGAATGCCAACAAAAGTGTAACCTTCAGTGTCAGAATCCTCACAGGAGCTGACTCAAGAGGCTCAAAAGGAGGTTCTAGCAACCCCTTCAGGACCACAGAAAGGTTCCAAGAAGGGAAACTAGAGCGCTTAGCACCACGCAAAAAATGAGGACACCAAATGATGCCTCCCAGGGGACATCGTCCGAGTCCCTTCGAGCAGCGATAGCCGCAATATAGGGTCGCCCTCCAGGAGGGAGATTAACTCCGAGAACCACGTCTGGGAAGGCCAGAACGGGGCTACTAGGAGAAGGCGGAGTCCGCATGTCTTCACTCTGCGCAGCACCGCTGGGATAAGCTTGACCGGAGGGAAAGCATACAGCTTCATGTCCGGCCAGGGGTGCGCTAGCGCATCTATCCCCAGAGAGGTGGGTGAGAGAGGGAGAATCAAAGGGGGCATTGGTTCGACTCCTGCAACGCAAAGAGGTCCACCTCTGCCGCGCCGAATCTTTCCCAAATCTGATCCACCGTACGGCGGTTCAGAATCCATTCCCCTACACCTGAGCTTCTGTCTTGACAAGAAGTTCGCAGTTAGGTTCAAGACCCCTGGGACATGAACCGCTCTCAGGGACAAAAACTTGTCCTGTGCCCAAAGAAGAAGCTGGCGCGCATGCCTGTTCAGGGTGCGTGACCGGGAGCCTCCCTGGCAATTGATGTGAGACACCACTGCCATGTTGTCCTTCCTGACGATGACATGTGAGTGCGTCAGGAATGGAATAAAGTGAGTGAGAGCTAGATGAACCACTCTCAACTCCAGGCCATTTATGTGCCAGGTGAGGTACTTGCCTGACCAGACACCGTAAGCCGGTCATCCCTCAAAAACCGCTCCCCATCCCGAGAGGGAAGCATCCGTCGTTATCATTTGGAGAGTCTCAGAGTTGGAGGCCGCGGTATATAAAATATCCTCCAACCCGAAGGAAACGGCGTCCCATGTCTCCGGGCTGGGTGCAAGAAAACTGTGTGAGCCTCCGGAGCCGCGCGGCGAGGAAGAACGGCAGATTCTCGGTCAAAAAACGTGAGTACGACGGTTGGCATCGACCAAAGTCCATTTCCACTCACCGCTAGGAGAAATAATATTCCACGGATGCGGTCGCTGAAGTGAAAAGTCACAGATTAGCACTTTATCACTAACAATTTGGGCCAGAAAAACCGCAGAAGCGAACGTTCTGAAGAGAGGAATATCTGAGGGGTAAGATGGCGCGAACGCGGGTCTGTCAAACACATTGACGTAGGGGCGGTATCTCTCGCCATCAGCAATCGGTCACACCTGGGTGTTCCCACTGCGGTAAGCTAGGCAGCGTTGAGTTACCTATGAAAGAGAACATCTTCTGTGTTCAATGGCACAAGAATATCCTACTGGTTAGGAATAAGGTTGAGTAAACAATGACAGAATGTTCACCCTTTTCAAAGCAGCAGAATATATTACTAAAGCAGTAAGACGTCAAATCGGCTCTCAAAGTATTAAGAAAAGACTGTCTAATTTTAATGCAAAGAGCGTAATGGAGTCAATACCCTGTAGCGCAGCAAAAATAGAGAAAGCTGAAGACTAGGTTGTCAATTGTCTATGTGTGTTAAGAGGAAGCGCAAGAGAGAGAGAACTTTTGAGCTGAGAAAAACAGGTCATGAAAAAACAGCAGTTTTCCTCCATTCCTCCGGACGGGGTTTTAATGACTTCCAGACTGAAGGCAGCTCAGCCTCTGTTTCTCCTCTCCTCCTCTTATGGAGCGGATTCAGTCTCTGAGAACTGCCTGTACTTCAGCTCTGCTCTTACCCAACACTTCTGAAAGCCACGCCAGCTCTTTAGAGAAAGATAAATTATTTTAAAGCATGTAATTAGTTGTGATGAAGGACTACAAATATTCCTTAAGTCCTAAAGCTGCCTCGTGAACTGGGCCATTGTTTTCCAGGGCCAGATTTCAAGTAGCGAGTTAATTCTAATTACGCTGGCGGTCCCCCTTCCCCCGCTCGCCCCATGATAAACTGACAGCACACTATTTGCTTAACGCGTTTCTATTAGGCGGCCCTGCCAGAGAGGGTGTGAATGGAAAGATACTTCACACTCGCGTACTTCGCACGCTGAGAGTTGAAATCTCTAACCCCAACCTGAGATTAGAAGCTGTTGTTAAATTGATCTTCACTTTCTCTCATTCAAATGGATGTAAATCTTGTGCAGTACTAGGTGACATATTTTTTGGTAGTTATATGAGTGCTGCAGGGATGTCATATTTATATAAGCCAAAGCCTGGAAACCCGAGTTTGCAATGTCGCACTTCCAATCGTCCCAAAATCAAAGGTTTTTTTAATTGAGTTTTGGTAAAACGCCCAAAATTAGGTTTGTGATTCACACAAGCTGAAGATATTTTCACGCTTTATTCTACAATATAAAATGCATCAGCAATACTGCTCTGTGATGCCTTTAATGCTTTAACTTTTCTTGAAAAAGTGTATAAATGGTACTACAAAGTCCTGTCATCAAGGCAAAAGAGGTAAACTCATCCACTCACTGGCCGCTCACTGGTTCACAGCCTCGTGTTTATAATCGAGCCGTTCAAAACTATTCTACTCAAACTTTGAAGGAAATTGTGACCATGGTGTATGTATAAAGCAGATCTGTACAGCATGTTTAATTTGGTAATGACAGCCAAGACTCTATTCTTCATTAAGATACCAAAAAATAATCTGGTTTTGAGTGTATTATCTTATATATTCAAAATACTATCAATTTAAATATATATTTTGGAAAAAGCTAAGATATTCTTGTCAGACTTGGAAAAACAAGCTGGAGGGGGTATGTAGATAATAGAAAGAGGTTGTCCATTAACTGAAGGCATTTTGCTCTGTTGATTATGACAGTGATATACATTTATTGTGTTGCACCAAATATAGGGAATAGCAAAACAGGTCAAGTACTCGCAGTGTCCTCTTGATAGCGTAAACAGATATAAACAAGGCCACATTAAGTCAATGACATTGGAACTGATCAGACTAAACAAGAAGAGCGAAATAACGTGTGCTTCAGGTCAAAGTCATCTGGGAAACAGAATGACCACTCAGAGAAAGCAAACAGTGATAGCTCCTATCAGAAACACGTAACAGCTGCGCACAGCCTGTGGTGGGACTTAATGGAACACTACACTTTCTTTGAAAATAGGCTCATTTTCTAACTCCCCAAGAGTTAAACAGGTGAGTTTTACCATTTTAGAATCCATTCAGCCGATTTCGCAATGATATCACACAGTGCCTGAACGTAATCCCTGCTATATCATAACTAGTTACTTAGCTGGAGACTACTTTCAGGCGCTGCGTCATTTCATTGCACCTGCTGCACCCATGGTACGGCAGCAAAGTTCCTTAATTATTAGACCGTAATGAGAGAATAGTTCCTAGCCATGTCAGCCTAGAAAATCACAGCTTTTCATTTTCCGTCAGTCTTAGTACACAACGTAACTACAGAAGAGTCAAGCTTTAAATAGCAAAAACATCAAAACTCATTTTTGAGTGAGCTAATGATCTAATCAAGGATCTATCAATGATCTATACTAAGCTAATCAACGATCTATGCTAAGCTAAGCTAAAAGTGCTACCGCCAGACCCGGAGATTCGAAAACGGTAAAACTCAACTGTTTAACACTTGGGGAGTTGTAAAATAAATAGTGGAGTGTTCTTTTAACCGTGCTCCGATTCCACTAAAATCTTCATCTCAAACCACTATATTTATATGGGGGGAAAAAACTGTACAAATGTCTAAAAAGTCCAACTGATGCATTTTTAATGAGACCAAAGAGTGAGACCAAAAAAAAAAAATTTTTTTATTAATTAAATATTTACATCATTTGTGTAAAAAGAGCTGGTGAAAACATTTTTTTAATCATGTAAATATAAATAGACTGTGCACATGTTTTTGTTATGGAAAACCACTAATTGCAGTTCAGGCATTGTTTTTATTTTATGTATTTATTTTCTGCCTCAGAACCATGTGGGTGTTTCAGCCCAGATGCTTTTGTCTGGAAATACATGCAATATTTTTCAGGGATTCTCATAAGACAAGTCAACAAACAATTATCTTAACTGAAAAATGATTACATTTTGGATGAAATTATCTCAAAATGCAATATTTTGTCATTGTATGCAGTGACTGCATCAGAAAACGGTTGCAGTGCATAGAGCAGGTTTTTAAAGTTCTGTGGTGGGTTTTGTTGCTTTTAGTGTTTTGTTGAACAAAATAAATCTAAAGGGCCTTCCAGAGCAACATCTAATATCTAGAAACCAAATCCTTCCATCCATATTCCTATGGATGCTATGCCGATGCGTATCTGTAAGAAGGCCAACACCCTGAATAGATAAGACACAGACTTACAAACTCAAACACTAAAAAATTGTGTTTTATTTTATTTATTTTTTACTCAAATGCTGGGTTCAGCCTGTTGGGTCGTTTTATTGGGTTGTTTTGAAAAAATGTACCCAGGTGCTGTGCTGGGTAATTTTAACGGGTTGACCCTGTCTCCAATGAAACAACGCAGCTGCTGAGAGCACAGGCTTTTTAAGTCCACAGGAGAGAGCGGTTCTCAGCGATTTGCTGCACTCTTTCCGGGAAATAAAGGTTTGTATACATTTGATTTCATTTATAAAGTCTTTAATGTGGTGTCATTTATATTATATTATGCAACGCAACATAAGTACAAGATGTCAGAAGCGGTCGCTTCACGCTGGAAACGCCTTTGCCTTGTGTTATAATACTGAGTGTAATTTAATTTGATGTTGAAATGTTCTCTAATCTCAGTACTGTTTGTTTTTGGGAAGGTTTTGGAGTCAGACATGCCATCTCTCAGCTACGAGTGAAACACGTGAACAGCAGCCCTTCACCGGCTCAGATTTCGGTGACACAGGAATTAGCACTATAACGGTAAAAAGCGATTACAGAGAACGGTTGACTTAAAATGCTACTTTCAAATGTGCCTTTTTTATTTCTAAAATGCTTGTTAAATTAGTTTAAATGTATGTAATATTGTAAACTATGCTGTATTCACCCAAATAAATTAAATTTGTCTTGTATTTTGTCCTTGGGTGTTCTTGCTTAAATATACATTTTCATGTTATGTGTGATTTTTAATTTCCAGCCCATTTTAAGCCAGCAATATAATATTTTTAAACAATAGATGACTTAAATCAAACACTCTTAAATTAGAGTGCACACCAATTGACAGTCTCCAGTTTAGTGTATTTGGATCATAGAGGAAACCAAAGCATCCAGACAAAACCCACACCAACACAGGAGAGCAAACTCATAAGGCCTCCAGCTGGGACTGTTCTAGGAAATTCTGATGCTACAGAAAGAAATGCAGAACTGCAGTGATTACCTGTACATATTGCATCAGTTATTTGTAGGCTGTGTGAGACTATGAATGTACTCAAGGTTTAAAATGCAAATAAATCCTCAAAGCAGCTGATTGCAGAGAAACAGTGATACATACAGACATCTGGGTCCTCATCCGATCCGTCTGGGCAGTCCTTCTCCCCGTCACACCGCCAACCCTTTGAGATACACGTCACCTGATCCCTGCAAACAAACTGCTTGGGGCTGCAGGTTTTTGGAGCTACAAAAAAGAAGAGACAAAACAAAGAATGAGTGACTGTCTCAACAATGCATTCAGCTATTAGCACCTCAAACTTATGTGTGTCCATGAAACAGAACAGAAATCAAACAGCCTATCAGAATGTTTGTGGTCCGGCCAGGGTTTGGCAGTGTACGAGGACGCCATGCACTGTCAGTGTACCGCTAGTTGCTGATGTCTGTTTCAAAACAAAATAATCGTAGCCAAGCCTATCTGCCCGCCAGACTGTTCTTCCCCAGCCTGAGCATTTCCCTTACAAGGCCAACGTCTGACTTCTGTACTGGTCCGATTCAGTTCAAAATAAGCACAAATGAAATACCCTTTAAAATCTACTCTTAACAAAAGTCATCCACCATTTATCAATTCAATATCTGAATTAATCCCAGTGTGATTTAAGAACTCGACATTATCATACAATAAGTACATGACTCAACAAAACTGAAGCTTGTCACTTTTCTAATCTGTGACTAGACTGTTTTCTCTCTTTGAATATAATGGGAAATATGTCAAGCACCCAGTGTATTTTGTAATAAACTGTAAAATAATGATTTAACTCAGAGTTGTCTGGTCTGGTTCAAGGTTTAGTACACTTTATTGAAGAAATGTCTGAAGTGCCTAATGGAGAAAACGAATGGGAACAGTACTTCCAGAAGCCAAGCCACTGGAAAAGCAGGCAGTCTGTGTTGAACAGTTTCCCGCTCTTCTCCTGACTGTACGTGTTTGCACTCAGATCCGCGCACCTCCACACATCCAGGTCAGTGTTCCCACACCAGTGCCAGTGATGCAACGAGTCTAGGGGCCATCAAAAGACATCTTGTTCTGGTTTGGCTGCATAAGGAGCAAAGAATGTGACCGCTTTTCATTGGTCGGCTATTTGGAATCAAGTGCGAATTCATTCCAGACCACCTTCTCAAAAGCTCTCTAAAAACCTCCAGTCTGCTATCGGCACCGTACCTCCAGACATAAACAGTAAGGAAAGCAGAGCTGACTATCAACTGCTACTTCCTCCACAACACTGAGTTTCCCATCTGCAGGACAAGAGGGTGGAAGCTCAGAAGATGTTCAGTGAGATTCTTTTCTACATTACACATTGCACTGAAGCTGAATTAGTGGAGTACATTTGACAAGAACAACTATTTCAGTCTGTCTGCTTCAACATTTGACACTCATTTCAATGAGTTGCCTGCCAGTTCTATGTAAGCAATTTTCACTCAGAAATCACTAGTAAATTTCACACACAATTACAAGGAACCGCAAAATTAAATGTGCATTTTGAAGTAGAAAAACTTAAACGGTATTTTCTTGCAAAAAACTTCAGTAATCTGTATTTATTAAATCTTTTAAAATAATTTTAACACTGGTGAATGTTTATGCCAAGGGCTCAAACATCTGATGAATGATATTACATGAAATGTATAATATACAACAACTTACATTCTGAAATGTTTCAAAAAGTTTAGTGGCAGGAAGTTAAAATGAACCCACAGTTTTAAACACTAAAAGTTCCCAGAAGTCTGCTTCTCTTTAAGGTGACCACGCACACAGTGTTTATTTATTTTTTATACCGTATATATTTTTCTTAAACAAGCCTGGCCATTGGTTATTTCAGAGCATTCCAGCGCTGTGAAGACATGAAGGGCAACTTTATGTGGCTTTCTGTCAGTGAGGAAAAAGTGCAGACACATAGTACACTGCCGCAAAACTAAAGACGACTGTTGTGATCATTCAGTTTTACGGTAACACTTTATTTTAGGGTCTCTTAACTAGTTGCTCATTAGCATGCATATTACTCGAATATTAGCCATTTATTAGTAGTAATTAAGCACATATTAATGCCTTATTCTACATCCCTAATCCTACCCAATACCTAAACATAACAACTTCCGCATTAACTATTAATAAGCAGCAAATTATGAATTTATTGAGGGAAAAGACGTGGTTAATAGTGAATAAGTGTTCCCTATTCTAAAGTGCTACCGGTTTTACTATTATTATCCAGAGTTCTGGCTCAGCTGAGAATTTTCTACTCTTTTAATGCCTTTAATGGATTTTCTGTTCTTCTGGTTCATTTTATCTCAGTGACTCTATCATTCTTTACACATGCTAGCTGCTATACTTGGCTGCTCACACTGAGGCCCTGGAGAAGTGTGCGTACGCAGTGCTAAAGTGAAGTGCAGCTGTAACGGCAGTGGAGTAAATGAGAGTATTTACGTGGCATCATAAATCAGACTATAACAGCAGCAGCCGTCCAACTGCTGGCTAGAGAGAGGAAGTGCTTAGGAGGTTATCTTCCACACTTCACTTAAACACATGCTCGGACAGACTGACTCATTAATGTAGCTAAATAAACCCTTCAACAAAAAAGGTGAACGTTGTCAACACTCTCTTTGGTTTCAGTATTAGTATGTTTTGACACAGCTCGCATAGCAATATAACACATAATCTAAAGTTGTTCATTTCAATCATTCATTTTCATTATCATGTACGGTATTTTTCAACCAAACATGCATTGCTTCAAAAAAACTTAATATAAAATGAAGACAAAGAAAGACTAACTTTTCCATCTTTAAATAATAATAATTATTATAATAATATTAATAATAAGTTGCTGTATTTATTTTCTAATATAGGGATGACGTGTCTGGGGCTTCAGTTTTCAGTATTCTGAGTTTAAAGAAACAATAGCATGTTCATATGGTAGAACTCAAGCAAAGAGTAGATGAAAATATAACAGAGCTTTAACTGCCACACAATATAAAGATAGAATTAAGCTAAAGCGACCCCATTAACTATAATCAAAGACATTCATCATAGAAAAACAGATTTTTTTCTTAAAGATGTGCAATGATTGGCTCGCCGGGAGTCTCTAAAGTAGGTGAACAGTGAATAATACTGTGAGTAATAGGCTGTAGTTTGCCACTGTAATTACATTATAAATATAGAAAATTGGATCAGAGCAAAGGAAAAGAACAATGAAGAGAAGATAAAGAAGGGAAGAAGGGAATTAATGGGGTGTTGCAGACTTGTGGAGCACGGCACAGGAGAATGTCACACATGCTATCAATCAGGGCTGTGTGCCGTTCAGAAATGAACTGAGAATGCCTTTTAAATACAGCTTCACTCCTGATTTTAAACTGAGGTAGCAAACATGAATCGCAATTCAAAGATTTAAAGAGTCACGCAATTCAAAGATATTCGCTTAACTGCTATGAGTTTCATTTTAATAAGAAAAAAGTGCAACTTTAATGCATGTTTCCAGTCTTACAGGATATGAGACTTTATAATCTCTAATCAAAATACTTACATATTAGATAAAAAGAGCTGTGGTTTTAGGTAAATTAGTATGTTTCTTAGTTGTATTAGTTGTTTTTTGGTGTAGTGTGAATGCACATGTATGTTGTCATAAGCTAAGACATTTAACATTGAACTCATGTGTAACTAATCAGTCATAATTATAGTTGTTATTCGCTATATTATAGACAACAAGAACATAATGAACATCTAAAAAAAGTTGGGTTACATTTTATTTTAAGGTGTGCTTGTGACAGTGTAATTATATATTTAAGTACTGAGTAATAATAATTAGCTATATGTACTTGTTATATGATTAGGGTTTGGTTTAAGGTTACGTGCATTTAATTGGGCATTATTTATTGTTATTATAATAGTAAGTGCATGTAACAATGTGAAACAATGACACCATAAAATAAAGTGTTGCAAAAAGTTGTTATCCGGGTACTTATTATGACACATCCCAGAGAAGAGATGTGTTTTTTATACTGTAGCTTAGTAAACGGTAAATATAGGTCCTCATTTCATTTGTGCTAGATACATTTAACTCTTTGTTAGTATCATACAACTGCCACACTTCTAGAGGAGACACCTTTGGTGTGAATTTCCTGGCCTGATGAAGACAATGCTAAATTGGAGACAATGTACCAGAAAAGGAGGAAAACACAGAGGGCAAAGGAAAGGAATAACTCAATTACAGCTATGAGCACACATGTCAGATCCACAGGAGAGAACTGGCAACTGTGGCAAAATTACACTGAAAAATAAGCAATAACTGAGTAGGTATGGGAAGCACACAGTCCCACAGACGGTCATGCCAGAAGGTGCAAATATACTTCTGTTGAATAAAATCCCCATTGATCCTGAACAGTAAGGGGGCAGTGTGAAAATCCTTTGACAAGATATGAGTCATTGAGTCACCAAATGTAACAAAACTGTTGTTTTTGCTGGAAATTAGGACAAAGGAAAATCTGTTGTGGCTGCACATCAGTAATGACGGGCTTGTAAAGTTTATCCGATTTATTAAACTTCTGTAGAATTTTGCATTAGAATTTTGAAAAGCATCACAGAACATAACCTTCAGCTCAAACGGTGTGATTTCATCATTTCCTGTCAGCAATCAGACAACTTTGCAAAACTTCATCAGTACGTGCCTGTATTCCCTGTAGTGCGACAGAACATGATATATTCACCATGATTTTACTGCCAATATGAACTGTAGTAAGATCTAATGTGCGTTTTATTAGGCTGTTACGTTTAGATCAGATCCCTATAGATCAGTGTGGAACCGAGCTGTTTTATCTGGCTTTCTCTTTAATCGTAGTCTATCTGAATGAATCAATTCCATCCTCTGCATGTTTTATGTTTAAAATGTTCTAGTAAGTTCCTCTGATAGAAAAAAGAGCAAATACATAAATATGGAGATATATGCTGTACTTCATGAAAGTGATGAAAAATATAGAATGTTTTATTTTATTGTATTTTTCACAGCGATTGAGGATAAGGTCTTAGTGGCAAGCTAAGCATATACTTGTATTTTTTTCTAACATTATAATAATTTACACTGACTATATTAATATATTTTTATGAAATGTTCTCAAGTAAATGAGGCAACAAATTAAACATCAAATACACACTGTTTTGAGCCAAATGTTTTCCACATGCAGGTTTTATCATGAGGTTTTATCTAGTTTGATAAAATGACTGTCTTACTGACCTTGACTGGGTAAAGATGCTTACAATCTTTTAACTTCATCGTCATGACTACCGTATGTGCTGAACGTTTTGAATGACATCAGCAAGGTCACCAGAAAGAATGCATATTCATACTCTGCAAATTACATTGGTAAGACATAACTGAAAATTATCCACCAAGAAAATTTGCAAAGAGTATTTAGATCCCCCTTTTACAAATAAAAAAATATATGCACAATATATGTGCAAAAATACATCTTCACATGTCTGTTATTAAACCTTCTAAAATGCTTGAATTTTATTGAACACCTGGAATACAGTATTGTAACAATATCTGCTGTTACGTTTACTAATAAGAGCTCAAATGTTTTAGTTTTTAGTAGTCTATAAGTCACTATGACAGGGAATGGAAAATAAAAATTATTTCAGTCAAAAATTGTTTACGATTGTTTTGCTGCGGGAGATCTCATGAAAACAGATTAGGATTAGAGCCAATGATTATGTCAGGATCTTTAAGGAGAATTAATCGTCATACGATGCATGCACAAAATATCCCAGTACTCAGAAAGAGCCAGGTGAAAGCAGTCATAGGCCTTGCCCCAGTGAGGCATTATGAACCAGTTTTATTAATGCTGAATTCTTGAGCAGATTTAAATCGCCCAAAATAACAGCACTGTGTGCTATAGAATGTGAGAACTGTTTGCCACTGTTTGGAATTAGTGAAAAATACAGGGAACAGTGCAATACAAGCCTAGAGAATGTTAATTTGCAGAAGGACAATAATCCCCAAAATAAGTTCATATTAAAAGTGAAATAGGAATGTCCAACATAGACTCACTCAAAGCCAAAGCCAAGAAAATGAACAATGATTACTCCAATGATATTTCAAGATTCTCAAAAACTCTGGCCACATGCTTAAAGAATATCTGAAATGAATGTACAATCGAGGAGATCTATACATGTTACATCTACTATTGTATCTGTTTACTTTCTCATTCATCTCAATAGCACTTGCATGACTGATACAGGACCCACCAGAAGGACACAGTTTGAAACCTTGGTGGCTCAGTTTTGCTGCCAACTCCTTTTGAGTAAGTCCCCTGAAGCTAAGTGTGGCTAATCACTCTGGAGCAGGGGTCTTAGATGTTGGAGCAATGCTTCATTAATGGGTATCTATCAATACCCTTCATTTGTGTCTAACATAATCATTTGGCAATGCTTCTATTTACTGTTTCCTAGTTAGCATAATCTGTCAACAACACATACAGTCAATGTTCATCTCTATGTGAAACTGCACTGTCGCAAAACATGAAGACACATTGTGAATGTAGCTATAACATTATATGATCAGATATTCAACATGTGTCAACATTGAGTCGAAACTCCATGAGGCATCCTTGATTGTAAATATTCCACTAAAAGGTCAACGTTTCAAGGTAAAGTCGTGACAGGTTTCTTGGTTTGTATATTGGTTTGTCAGTGAAGGTCTATCAGATGTGGGTCCTGACTCACATGTATAATTGACTATTTGTGAATATGAAACTCAGCATTCATACTGGATCAGGGTTTCAGTTTTAGTCCTGCTTTGTATTTTTCTGTTCTTTCTCACCATTATGATGTATAGTGGTAACAAAACTTGAAATTCACTGTGGAGTCTGAAACATTATTTACATTAAGAGCAGAGAGCTATAGACCTACAGGTTGTCTCAAAAACCCATAATAACCTCCTGTTTAGTCACCATCCTAGCCTAGGCAAGTATTCACTGACATTTGACTTTAAACCTCAAAATGTTAGGTTTCTGCACTCAAACAATAAAACAAAGCCCAATTAAAAACGCAACTGATTCAAGCATTGATCTTCAGGTAGAGGCAGGAGTGTGGCATACTGGGTAACGCAATAGCTGTATAATTACAATGGATTTTCAAAACTCATTTACATCACAATTTGATTTCAGACATTCAGAACATTTCAAACATGCCAGTTATCGACTTCAAAGGTTCAATTAAGTGGAAAATGAGTGAATTTCAAATCCTTGATCACAATCGACAGGAAAGAACAACCAGCAGCTGTAAAGTGGATGTTACCAAAGCAACTACTGTGTGTTTGCTCTTTCCAATCAGTGGTAATTTGAGGAATCAATACCCCTACCACGACTCTACAGAAGTGTTATGTCTTGTCTCGAGATAGAAATGGATTTTCCTCTAGGCACAAGGGCTGTGCAATTAATCGCCTGTGATTCTCATGCGCATCTTGTCAGTAAAGCCGGCTCCGTGATTGGTGGTAAATCTCTATCACCTGTTTTCAAAGAGCGGCAGTTAATACACATAGTTCACTGAAAAGCTACGCGATATTCATCTGTGATATTGAACGCGATACTGCCAAACTTGTCAGTAAACTACGGCTCTCTGTATTAACTGCCACTCCATTTGAAAACAGGTGATAGAGATTTACCACCAATCACGGAGCCGGCTTTACCGACGAGATGCGTATGAGAATTGCTTGTGATTAATTGCACAGCCCTACTAGGCACACTCCACTCTTTCACCCCGTTTTCAAAGGAAGACATTTATTCTGTCCCTACCTTGGCCCTTATCTGCTCCAACCAACCCAAATCTCAAACAGCTCAACGTTTATGGGACACAACGACAGTCTCTCTGCATGAACGTTCCCTCAGCTCTTGCTTCAGTGTTTTCCTCCATCTCTGCCTGCTGGCGGTCAAGCGGGTGTCTGAGTAATGTGACAGCTATGGCCCTGTGAGCTCAATGTTTCCAGACCTGCGAGCTCCAAGAACAGCTCTGTTGTCATGAACACTGGTAAAACAGTCTTCATCCTCACTAACACGTTAAAGATGGCAAACGCTGTCTATGGGCTGAGATGATCATCACAGAACTTCTGAAGTGTAGCATGCTGCTTTGTTTTCCTAAGGAATAACGCTGCTGAAAATATCTTAAACCAGTTTAAACAGGTTTGCCCATCTTAGCCTCTCATCTTAATCAGGCTGGTCAGCTGGCTAGGTTTAGAGAGATTCGCAGCACTTTTAGCTGGTCAAACAGGGAGACAAACTGCCTGGGTAGCTAAACATTGGCTAAGGCAGCATAAGCCAAACCAGCTAAGGCTTAGGCAGTTATCAGCAGAATAATTCACTCAAAATTAGGGCTGAGTATCGAGTTCGATACTTTTTAGGCACCGACGAATTGCCTCGATACATCGAGTATCGAAAAACGTCTTGTCGTTTGGTACCAAATTTCGATACCTAAGGAGTTAATCCCATCAACGTCAGTGAGGCATGAGGCTGCAGCATTAGTTGTGGTCGACTAGAAGCGCTGTTCAGATCGATACCAATACAGTACAAACGTGAGAAATGGCTCAAAACAAGCAAATTACACTTGGAGCTTCGACGCTTCCATAATCGATAAGATACACACAAAATATGTCAAAATGGCCGGCTTGGATGATATTCAATTAAACAGTTTATGTTTTAAGTGGACGAGAACGGCTGGGAGAAAATCCAATGTGTGTCAATCAGTGTTGGGTGTAACGCGTTACTGTAATTAAATTACTTATCCACAAAAAAAGTCAAGTTTTAGGTAATTTAATTGCAGTTACTTATAAAGTACTTGCGTTACATACAGTAAATAATTTCAACAGTTCTAAAATCAATATTGAATTTGAAATCTAAATTTACCATCTAAAGATAAAATTGAATGCAGCGGCTTTAACCCTCCGCGCGCCGGCTCGTTCCCTTTCAGATTTCCCTGATTCACAGTGAAACCTTAAATACTCAGATACATCAGACTAAAATCAATCAAATCTAAAAGCTTGAAGTGTCTACTTTTAAATGAACAAATTCAAATCGAAAAGGAATATTATCTGATTATGTAATCCATACGAGACTGAGGTACAGTCTTTCCCGTATCTGAGCTCATTATATGCAGTCCCCTGCATACAAACGCCCTCACCTAGATATATATATATATATATATATATATATATATATATATAAAAATCAAAATTCATCTAATTTTCATAATTTTTGAAAGAAGACCTACTATAAGAAATATACCTCATAAGAACAGCTCGATCTGGCGTGGCTTTATTCAGCAGAGAAGATCATTTCTGTCATTTATTCTTACATACATTAGTTAACGTGTTATTTTTACATAAACCTGTACAGATTTTACTAGTTGGGCTTTTCTTGAACATCTTGCCAAACTGAAACTTTTTTGTTATTCAGATATTTTGCAGAATATTTCGATTTATTAACCAAAGAAGATTACATTTTTTTATAAAAAAGTTTAAGCATTACAGTTGTTTTAAAGCTAAAAGGCTAAACTATTCTATCTGTGACTCAAATTGAAAGAATAAAGAGTTTAATTTATATTAAGGTTTATATGGATTTTAAGATGTAGCCTAATTAACGATTTTAATAATTAAGTTACTTGTTGGGTAACTAAGTTACTTTTCAGACAGAGTAATCAGTAAAGTAATTTAAATACAATATTGATAAAGTAATTATTAACTATAATTAATTATATTTTGAAAGTATCTTACCCAACACTGGTGTCAATATATTGTCTTAAAGTGACAGACTGGCACTTGGGCCATCAATGTTAATCAAAGAACAAAACGCAAATAGAAAATCACTCACAGCTCTTAATCTGTATAACGTTATAGCTTTAATACGCATCAATCTATCAATACATACAGTGAAAACTATGCAGTGTTCATTTACATTTGATTACATTTAGATTTATTTTGTAGGCTATTACTTTCCTGAACATTAATGTTAGTGGACCTTCATGAAAAAGCACTATTTATTTCATTTCATTTGTATATTTGTTTTATTGAATTTATCAGTTTGTTTCTTATGTTGTTACTGTATCTTATAATATGTATAAAACACTAAAAATGCCTGCACACTGATGTATTTACAAATTGATGCTTTATATTAATTTCATTAAATATTTATTTTACGTTTCAGAATATAAAGCAATGTTAATTTAGCTCTTAATTTGTCATATATATGTATATATATATAAACAAAAGTACCGATAAGAATACCGTTAAGTACCGAATCGATAAGCAGTATCGGTAAGAGTAGTAATACCGTTAAAACCTTAACCATCCCTAACACTGCGGAAGAAATATATCAATATTGTTCAGCAGACTACATACCACTCCTACTAGGTACTATTAAAATTCTAAAACAAATATTTTTAAATAATGCTCACAACATTTCTTCCATGTTTTAATTTGAATAGTAAACCCCTTTGTTTGCCAAAATAAATAAAGTTTGATTTTCAATTAATTTTAAGATAAATTAAATTAATGTTGTATGCCTCCATTTGAAAACCGGATACAGAACACAGAATTTCTGAGGAAAAATAAAACATTTCATAAGCCTATTTTAAGAATAAATTTGAATAAACTAAGCTGTTTTATGCTTTCAAATAATTAAACCTACTACAACACATAATTTAATTATAAAACATATGGGGAAATAACATTTCAAAACACCCACTTTTGAAAGTGGATACAGATTTTTAATTTATTGACATTTTTAACAACCTAGAATAAATGAATAGAAGTTATGATTCTGTCTGAGATATGCATTTTAAAATGAACACGCGCTAGTGTAAAGGTAGCCTTACAGATGTGTAAACTGAAAACTATTTGAACTTCATTAAAACAATTTGCACTGATTTATTGTGTTGGATATATTTTGTTCCTTTGTGCAGTGGCTCAGGAGATCAGGCTTTGAGTTTGTATAAATGTCAACAAGCTTAAAAAATAAAAATAAATATTTTTTTAGATAATGTTATCTTGTTAAAACTGATTTCATAAAATTGGTATCGATAAAATTATAGTTCAGGAACCGGTATCGAAATCAAGGTATCGGTATCGGAATCGGTATTGAAAATTTGTGAACGATACCCAGCCCTACTCAAAATATTAAAGTTCATCATAATTTCTCATGTCAGTCCAACTTTGTATTGCTTGTTTTCTTCAGAGGAACATAAAGGAAGATATTCTAAAGTGCCCCATTATGGATTTTTGAAAATGAGCTTTCATTCAGTGTAACACAGCTCTAAGTGAATAAAAACATCCTGCAAAGTTTTAAATCTGAAAGTGCCCCCGTATGAAGTTATTGTCTCTCAAAAGAATGAGTCGACTCTGAATCATTTAAACGAGTCATTTTTAAAATGAATCCCAAGCCGTTTCATGTTGACTTCAGCATGAAACATTAGCATATTGCCCGCCCACATGTTGCGCGCGCAGACTTAGATTTTCGTGTTTGTCTGAATGAAATTGCTAATTCATTCTTTGCCACTAGGTGTCGCTTTTGGAGCGGTAAAAATAGCCGTTTACCTGGTAACGCTGTACACAAAGCAGCACTGTGCTCACAAACACTGCTTTATCAGGAATTACAGGTGAGATTAAATGAAAATGAGACCAATTGGAAAGATCACCGCATATTAGCATCACGCAAAGGAGAGGTTTTAAAAAATGAATCGTTAAACGAATCGTTTGGGAGTCATTGAACAAATAAGGTAAAAATAAATGATATTTTATAAGACAATGAAAGTGTTTTTTGACCTTGCATGTATGTCAACCTGTTGTTGGGGACTCCCAAAACCTTTCAAAATAAGAACCTTTCGTAACCCATAATAAGGGCACCTTAAATTCCTCGTGAAATCAAAATTGACTATATTTATTTTGTTAGCGCACATTGCTATTTTTGTGGTAAACAATTCATTCATACAAGTCAATCCACAAAAAAAATGGTTTGCCTTCATAATATTTAATCCAAATCTAAAAATGCTCATCCCCTCTAAAATGATGGGCCTTCTCTCATGACATCAGTTTGACGGCTTGAGCATGAGCATGACATCCTGAACCACGCCCCTCCAACTGTCAGTGTTCATTTCTGAATGAAACGCCTAATTGACTAAATCCAATCAATTCGCAGTAGAAAACAACAAGCCATGCCCTCCATTTTCCTTATTCAGTATTTCTGTTTCTTCAGTTGGAAGTAAAAACGGTCGCAAACTTCTGGTTCACGCAGACTTTAAAGAATGTCTGTGCTGTAGTTCTCAAATCTTTAGTAGTTGGGTGGTACAATTTGGTTGTGAGAGACCTAAGAGCGGTTTGGTGTCACTGGCATCAAACCTAGCACACTGTGTCTTCATGCAGCAAGTTTAAATATGTGGAAACACACATCGGAAAGCGACGTTTGGAGGGGAATAACAACTTCAGTCTTAAAGCTAATGTATGCCTTCAGGGGATATGGTATATAATTCATAAGGACTATTTAAATGTTTTTGGCCTATTTGAAACCTTTTTAACCAAACATTTCTATGTCTTTTACAAACATGTATATATTTTAATATGTTTTTTGCAAGTGCAATGCTGTTAGTGAACATCCAAAAAAGAATGTTAAGTCAGAAAATCCATATACGGAGTTGGTAATGTGATGCAAACATCAAAATTGGTTCAGAAATCATGCTCTATGATAAAAGTGTTTTGAGGTCATAACAGAATTTAGCAAGAAACCGTGCTAAAATAAGTCTTTATTAATTGATAATCTCTGCCTGTCATCATAATGTGTGTGAAAAGCAATAAATGTTGTTGGTATTTTACCAAAACTAGATTTGAATTCAGAGAATTTGTGTATTGATACATTTTGGAGCTTTGCAAAATGTAAGTAGAGGCACGTTTTTCCATTGAGCCTATGTCCTTAGATTCCATGACTGTGGAAGTGGAACCCATAAAAGTGACTTTTCTGATACTTTTATAGTGTGTGTGTGTGTGTGTGTGTGTGTGTGTGTGTGTGTGTGTGTGTGTGTGTGTGTGTGTGTGTGTGTGTGTGTGTCCTTTGCAACATGACAGTCCCTGGTCATTACAGCTGTTGTTGTATGGAAAAGAGCAATGTGAACATTCTTTAAAATTTCTCCTTTTAGTTTCTACAGAAGGAAAACAGTCATACAAATTAAGCTAGTGATGACAGATTTTCCATTTTCGGTTTAGCTTTAAACCTATAGAACAAACAACGTGCCCTAATCATGCACCAAACCTAATTATCTAAGATCATTAAAGCACATCATGCAACATTACACACGCAGCCAAGGGAGAGGATGGATAAAAGGGGAAGAGCAGCTCAGTCTTTCTCCTGTCATCTTACTTCAGCTCAGAGGTCTTACATGCACCCTTCCCCAATCCATGCTACTCCCTTCCTTCCTATATTTCACATTTATGGGATTGCATGTTTCTCCACCAAACATCTTGTTCAAAACAAATGCATTGAGCCTAAGGGTGCGATCAATGTGTAAAGGGTGTTTGAGAGAATATCCACCCTCTCTTCCACCCTCTCCACATGCATACTTCCAAACAAATGACCTTTCCTTATCCAGATGTGTTTCACAGTTGAGTGAAGCAGACTGAGGTTGGGGGTGGGGAACACACTCGTCTGTCTCAACGTTGTTTATTTCCTCCTCTCTGTCTTTCCTGGGCTAAGCAGAACGTACAGTATAATACCTCTTCAGCTCTTATTAAGAGTTTCCTATCAGCTCAAACTCTTGAAATGTCAACCCCTTAGGGGGTAGGTTACCTGTCAAGAAATATAAAGGCATTGGCTGCAAACCAAACTGGCGGAACGGACTTAAGTGGAAGTTTGTTCAACCCATGCACAACAGTAAAAAATAATAATAGTTAAAAATACAAATCTTTATCCTCTCATCTGGTCTGTTTCTCACACAAAGCAATCATATGGCTTCCGAAGACTTGGAATATAGCGCACGGGTCGTATAAACAACTTTTGGGATTTTAGTCATCATATGCTCTCATTTTAACTGCAGGAGCATCTCCTTTTGTGTTTTATGAGAGAAGAAAAGCCAGAAGATGAGATTTATATAAGGCTGAGTAAATGGTCCCTTTAGTCTCTTCTCGGTTTCAACCAGAACATAAAGTCACATTGGTAAGGATGAGCAGTTCTGGACTAATGTCACTTTTTCTGGAGAACGTATATGGCTGGATGGTCTATATAATGATAAAACACACATAATAACACAATTCAATGAGAGCAATTGTGTTGCACAATAGATTGCTAAAATTACAGATGAAGTGCGATTTCTGAATCACTAACATCACCAAATGGAACTGCAAAAACAATAACTCTTTTCCAAAAGACTTTCCAAACTCAGGGTTGAGCCAATGCTGGCGTTGAGCTGCTCAGGGTGTTCAGACGGTGTTACAGAGTCACAGCACTTGCACTTTTCAGAGGACAAATGACTTTCTTATACTTGCATGTTAAGTTGGGATACGAGAAAGTATTTAAACATTACATACTCCAGCTTCACCCACGTGAAACTCATTTTACACCATATTCATTAAAAAGTCATTAAAAATGCATAATACTTTTTCTTATCTACGGATGACAGATTTTGGACAACAGCCAGGTGAGTGACAAATGATCATCTTAAAATATTAGTCTCACTATTAAATAAATTATACATTTGCCTGTCATCTCAGGGTATGCTTTAAACTGGATGATACTTTTAAAATATATGTTTTTTATTCCTTGATTTAGAGGTTGGTTTAAGAGGGCGACGCAAGTGTGTGTCACCTCAAAGGACCCCAGAGACAACAGCAACCTTGTGTCCTTCACTGATAGGGGCCCCTTAATTAACACCATTGATGAGCTCAGCCAGCCACTGAACTGAACATGAAGTCTTTCAGCTCAGTGAGAACACTTATTCTATACAGCGGTAAAAACCATTGTGAGAAAATTCTGTGCTATTGTCAGAGTCATTTTAACTGCACTGTTAGAAACATGGAGAAATGTAGCATTATATAACTTGCTCACCGATGGATTCTCTGCTTGTTTTAAACAAAATACAGAAATACATCGTTAAGGTCTTTTACATTTAAAATGTTGCTGTTATGGTATCCATAATCCATAATAATGCTTCCTCCATTGAAAAAGTGCATCCCCTGCTGTCCTCTCACATCACAATGCAGACACATATTTGTACAATTGCTCTGAACTGTTTTTTAATGAATGAATGATGCATTTATATAGTTTTTGGACTTGAGCTGTGCATATTTCTCTCCTGATTCAGACAAGACAACGTTTTCACTGAAAAAAACTATATTTTTTATGATTAGGGGGCTAGCCTTAAATAAGCAATCTTAGTGACGGATTAGTTTCTTACAAACACGCAGCGTTTCCCTTCACAAGATGTTCACTGATGGACTGGAGTGATGTGAATTACTTGTGAAATATTGTGATGAGTTAATCAGACTCTCATGCTGACGGCACCCATTCACTGCAGGGCATCCATGCTGAGCAAATGATGGAATGATACTGTATATATCTACAATCTGATGAAGAAACTAACTCATCAGTCATCTGCGTGTTAGATGGTCTGTGGGTTATGCATGTTTAGAACATTTTCATTTTGAGTTAACTATACCTTTAAGAAAATGTTTTAGGTTTTCTCAAACTAAGAAGCATTTTTTTCATTCGTAATAGCAAAACAATGTGAACAATCAGATAAATATGTATGTGCGTTAGTGTGTATGCAAAGATACTTTGTAGACAAACTTGTTCCTGTAAATTAGTTCAATCTGCCAAAATCTCCCTTTGGGATATTCTCAATGTCAATATAATTATAAAAAGTGTTACTTTTTAGGATTTGAAGAAGCATGGAGTATTTCACCATAGCAAGAATAGTCTGTATGATTATCAGGAGCTTTCTAAAGAAACAGAAGTCTGTGCTTTGTCCTTGTCTGGAGCTAAGTTAACACGTATGTTGTTTCCAGGGTTTACTAGCATGCACACAAGTTCAAACGCACATTCACCATCAATGTGTTGACTTCAGAACAGCATTTCCAGCACTAAAAGCAAATGTTGACAGTCTGTTGCAATTCTAGATGATTCCTAATATATCCATATCACAAATCTTGCATCTTGAAGCTCATTTGTCTGCTCAAAGCACCTCAACTTCTGAGCTTCAGTACAGACCGTGTAGTAAAAATACTGCGCAACAGAACAGACAGACAGCAAAGCTTTCAAAGAGATCTGAAGAAGGCTCAAAGAAGCAGCAATCCATAATGCATTTCAGTCCAGAGATCACCATTCCTTCCTTCCCTGTACAAACACAGGTCATTGATGGAGGGCCTGTTGGACTGCAGATGTAGGAAGCTCTTGAGAGAGTTCTGATTCAACAAAACACATCTGAACAAACACTCTCCTTCATTAAAGGAGGACTAGACCTCATCAAAAGGACTAGCTGGACATGACAATGCCTCTTCTGCGAGACGCACAGAAATCCAATAGCAAGAAGTTCTAGGCTCACAACTTTACGTTTATTTATATTTTTGCATCTTTAAATGGTCAATAACAGGCATTTTGTCTGATGCAAGATCAGTGCGCATGAGGTGAAAACTGATGTGGAAAAGTTGCATGTGTCACGTTGTATTCTGGGCATGTGTTCATCCACAGATTATCAATGTATCTGCACTCCTGAGCTGGTTATGTGATGCATGCTTCAACCGAAACCGTTATCTAATCCATTATGAGACCTGCCATCTACCTTTTTTCTTAATGGTGACATTCGGTTCAGATAGCGAAAGAAACTCCGATTTAACGCAGTTCAGGTCTCAAAGGATGCGTCTTATTGGTATGATGTCTAAATGCACGGCAACAGTTGCTGAATTGTGGGTGTTGTATGATGATACATATACACTCACCATCTATTGCCCTTGCTGGAAGAACCACCTCAAAACTGTGCAAAAAACCAAAAAAGAACAATCCGACAAACAGCCTGCCAGCTGTGAAGCGCAACATCATATTTCACCAGAACAAAAAAGGACAGGAACAAAAGAGCCAAATAAAATGCAAACGCAAGATCCGATGATCCAGTAAAGCTGCAGTCTGATCACGGCTGATGCGCCTCTCCAAATGCGCACACTGGCGCAAAGGCTTCTTCTGGCACGCGCGATTCACGTATTCCTGGGATACATGGCACAACCTATGGATGTTATACGTCTGATACACGGCATCACCATGGAGACAGTGCGCTCAAACCATTCCTTTGTTGAGGATGACAGCCAGCGCTCCGCTCCGTGCCAATGACACCAATGAATGTGAGCCGACTCTCTCTGTTCAATGCTGCTGGTAACAAGGATTGGGCGAAATGTGTGGTCCAATCCCGAACTAGTGATGTTCGGACTCGTGATCCGGTTCACTTTTGCATCAACCGGTTCGCGAGTCGGGCATAGTTCGGTTCAAGAAATCCCAATCTAATCACTTCTCGAGGGATTAGATACTGCAAACACATCAATATCACATTGTATTCACATTTTATTTAAAATTAAATAAATAAAAACAAATAAATAAATAACATATCCCTGTTTCGTTTTTCATTGCATTTTAATAGAACGGATTGTTGTTAATATAATAAAATAACCACTTATTTAGTCAAGGCTGCCACAAAATGAGCCAATAACTGAGTGGCCAAGCTCGTATTTAATAAACAGATATATTTATCAGCATGATAATGTCACGTGTGGACGTAAAAGAGCTGATGAACTGATCAAATGAAACAAACTGTTCAAACGAACCGATTCGCGAGAATGAATCGGACTTCCCAAAATGAGCTCGACTGGCCGCTGCGTGACGTCAGGAGAAGAGCTCGATCCTCTTGTTAATCGATGGATAAGCGCGGAGCTTCGTAATTGGCTCATGTGATATCTACAAAGGTTCTCGTCCAATCAGCGACGCATGCGTTGAGTCGACGCCGAGAAATACGACACCAATTATGCATCATAAAGATTAGAGATTTATTATTGCGAAACTGTCTACTTTGAGAGTTTTAACGACGCCATTAAAGCTTTCGTCTAATTTACAAACATACACACCAAAAGAGGTTATACTGAAATGATTTATTTCGAGCAAAGGAATCAATATGTGTGGTATCCTACATTAACTTTTATGGAATTTTGCATATAGTGAAGCTGCACTTTAACGATGGATCTTCTCGTTGTTATTGTTAATGATGATGATGATGATAAGGAAGGACACAATATACATCCTTTTTACTATAGTATAGTTTAATTTCCACGTATGTTCTGATCACTGTGAGAGTGATATAGTATTAAAATAATATATCAAGAAAATACATATAAACAACTATTTTTAGTATGAAAACTGAACGTGAGACGTATTATTTATAGTTCATTGTTTCTCCCAGGCTGTAACGGAAAAAGACATCCTACAGTAAGACACAAATAAACACTGGGATAAACATGTACATGGATTGAGAAACAGATTTGATTTTGCTCGGGGCAAAAATAAAAATAAATACTTTGAATGACTTCCAAAAAAAAAATCCTACAAAAACCCCACGTAGCTGGCAACATTTGGGATAATTATTCCTTTTCTCCATAAGGGCAGAACTGCTTTCCATGCGCTCGGAGCTCAGCTCAAATCATGTTGTGTAACTAAAAGAGGTTAACCCAGAATCTCACTGTGACCAACAGCTGTAAATAACAACGGTAGGTCTGCCACACCAACAAACAGTAATAACACAATACTGAAGGACACTGACTGCAACAGGAACACACTAAAAATCATCCACACTCTGAACAAATCTGTAAAAAAAATAACCTTAGAGCATAATGCAACAATGTTAATATGAAGGAATCTCGTATTCTTTTTTTTAAGGTAAAAGTGTTGTCGGGTAAAAGGAAATGTCCCATTTAACAAATAGTGCCCTGGCAGAAATCACTTTTCTTTTTTGTAGGCTACTTTTCTATATTTTTTCCTCACAGAATGCAAAGGTGCTTAAGACTGGCCTAATTCAGAGCATTTAGAATCCAAAAACACGTCTGCATAAGCTTCCCAACAAGAAACAGAATAATATATTCATCCTGTATTATGTTTTAGTTTCAGTCAGCAGATGGAGATGTTTATGTTTAGGGTATAATATTAATATGCCAAGGAAAATCACATGTAAATAACATTCTTTGAATCTTGGACCTGTGCTTTGGAAGTATAATTCTGGGTGTCAACTAATACTTTGCAGCCTTGAAATGCCTTAATATGGAATTTTATGACTGTTTCCCCCACAGTGGATCAAATGAACATTATTAATAAGCAATCACACAGAGAAATGATGTGCTGTGAGTTCCAACAAACGTGAAAGCTATGAAACGCTTTCAGTGGTTAATGTGAGTGAAATACTCTAGAGAAGAATACTGCATATAGTTTTAGTGGGCTTTCACAGCAAAATCTCATCAATTATGGATTTTCAAATATGTTATTTGATAAGCCCAAATAGTGCAATAATGTGGCAATGTCAGTTTATTATAAAACGGTGAACGGATGCAATGAAAAGAAAACTACCAAAAATGTGATTTCAAATATTAACCTGTCCATTAAAAACACATTATATATGTTTTAAACTTTCAAATGATGAAAAATAGAAAAACAAATGAGAGCAAATTATGTTTTTTTTTTTTTTGCTGTTATTATCTGCTGTTATTGAACGATGTCTTGGGCTTAGTGCCTTTATGTAAACATGAAAAACAAGAATTTTAACCATAATCATAAAAGGCAGCTACAAAATGATTTGAAAGGTGTTCAGATTTCTAAACACATGTGTTCTTTGAAGCACAAGCTCCTTTGTACCTTTCTTTCTGAGAGTACATAAGTCAGATTACATAAGAACCTACATTAAGCCATTAGAAATCATTTGAAGCACATCAGTGAAAAATGATATGCAGCACAGTATGAACTTTGCTCAAATTAAAAGTGTGCTCCATACAGAGTAACTGAAATACAGTGTAACAGCTCTCGGGTGTTTCACTATTTGTATCACTCTGCTTTTCTGTCATTGCAACATTCCAGACATTCATCCTGAAACACTCCCTCACTTTCATTCACAGCCTCCTGTAATGAAGCAGATATAATCAGCAGATTCTCTTAAATCAAAACATTCACTTAAATGCTCACATTGTAGAGAAGACTATAATCTAGTGCATTCAGTAATACAATAAATATCAGTATTATTCATTAGACTTAGCTGAATCTTAATCCAGTGAAAATCTTTATATACAGTCCTTAATTACATACTAACATTCAAGATGTTTTTCGTTAACAATAATCAGTGTTTTCATACCATGGTACAGGCATGTAGTTCATAGCGCTGAACAAAAGCCATGTTATGAGTACATTGTGTTCTATCGCCCTTATTTGACTACAAACTGTGAGATGTTTCAGGCATGGAAAATGCAATGCACTCTTTGTCTCAACCACTTTAAACTCCCTCCGAGTTGTTGTTTTTGGAAAGTGCTACCTGTCTCCCTGCGGTAGGCTTTTGTGAGTCCTTGTCAAAACAGGATAAAGGGTCAACAAGATCAACAAAATCTGAGGAAGTGCCTTTGAAGTCAGTTTAAAGTTAATGATCCTTTAAAAAAATGATAAAATAAACTATTGTAATTGTGGCAGGCCTGTGTTATGTGGTCTTCACCTATTATACAGCAATGAAATAAACACCTGTAGGTTTTACTACTTAAGCGTTATAACTGTCTGAACCTCTGAAACATGTGGTTTTTGTGTGAAACTCTTAGATCAGGGGTCTCAACCTTGCTCCTGGAGAGCTATGATTTCAGCTCCAACCCTAATCAAACACACCTGAACCAGCTAATCAAGGTGTTCAGGGCTACTTGATAATTACAGACAGGTGTGTTGCAGCAGGGTTGGAACTGAAGTCTGCAGGATGGTAGTTCTCCAGGAGCAGGGTTGGAGATCCCTGTCTTAGTGTATATGATACTGCCCCCCAGTGGATAGAGGAGATAAAGCCAAGCTAAAGTATCAAGCTGTCTGCAGGAAAGCAATGCAGCCTGTTTACCAGGCCAGTGCCAAGAACACCAAAAGGGGTTGCATTAGGCTACCACTAAACATTTCTCTTGAAGGTCAGGCATATCAGTATAAGCCCGGCTGAAAAATCCTGCTTTGCTGGTCACCTGTATAAGCTATGTTTTGCATGCTGGGACCAGCATGGGAGGCTGGTTGCTGGTTTGCGGGATCTCAGCATGGGCAGCGGGTCTGCTGGTGGACGATTTGCACATTTTGCAACTTGGGATGCTGGTATATTGGTGGACCAACGTTTGTTTAGTTTTGTGTGTGTGTGTGTGTGTGTGTGCGTGTGTGCGTGCGTGCGAGTGAGTGAGAGATTGATTGATTCCAACCAGGGGTGTAGCAAGTCAGCCCCATTTTTTATTTCAATTATTTCGTTGTGAAGTATTAATTTATAGCATTCTATAAATATATTTATCATGTTAGTGAGGCAAGTATTTGCTGAGTTTCGGTTCAGTTTTTGTGAAGTGTTTTGTGAAGCACTTCTCTTCTGGCTCTCAACGGAGGCGGTCGCTTTCTCTCCCCGTCCTCACCCTTATCTTCCCTGCTTTGCTCCCTTGTCTCGTGAAAGACTCTCTGCACTGCTCTCCAAACTAAAATATTATGGATTAACTGGTCTCTTAATGCAATTGACACTATCGAAACTTGGGTTTGGGGAACCTGACTGCCCTGACGGAACGCTTCGCAGCCGGCTATACGATGGCGTGGGAGAGGTGGCGAATCGTGTCTTGCGGCTCTTTCCGTGGAGGACATTGATATCTACCTATTCGGAAGCATGATAACAGGTATTTTGCTGATTGGATTAGGCTTTGCCCTGGGTTATCGAAGAATTCAGAAAACGGGAACAGCTGTCCAAAGCCCCACAAGGCTGCCCGTATGATTGAAGCTGTGGGAAGAGCGGTCAGCATTGAGACTGAACTATAATCGCAATATGGATTCTACCAAGGAGACGCTCACGGCTTTACAAAGGAAATTGATTAAAATGGAAACCAAAATGGACAGAGAGTAGCCTGCAAAATTGGAATGTTTACTCGCCCAAAGACAAAACAATCTTATCTTTTCTGGCTCCCCACAGTGGCCTTGGCAAGGCTGTTGCTGGAATAAACCCCAGGAGTGCAATGCAGTGAGACACTCTTGCTCCTCCCCACCCTACAGACATTACAGACATTGCCCCGACCATTGGCCTCTGTTCGCTTGATCCGCTGGCCTGGTCAAGCGGGTCTGACCAGCGCGGATCAGTGGCTGCGGGATCAGATGGCTGCTTGCTGGGCCGGATTCACTTCCCTGTGGCTATGTCGTGTATGTGCTTTTGTGTTGCTGAGGTGTTTTTCCTGTTCTCACACTGTACTCCCCAAGGAGCATAGTCTGGGGATTATTTTTTTCTCCTCCCTTTCCTCATGTAAATGCTGTATTTTTCTTCAATTCTACTTGCATTTCACTACTGATTATACTTGTATGATTGTGTATGTGACGAATAATAAAGAACCTTGAACCTTGAACCTTGTTTTCTTTATTTTACAAAAACAAAACGTTTTGTTGATAAAGTGAGTGCACACAAATAAAACTATTTGCAGCTTTGAATTATGTATACTTTTACCTTTATGAGGAAAAATTACGTGTATTTTAATTTTCTACACTTATTAAGAAAAGAAATGCAAATGATCTCACTGGTCCTTCAAAGCACACGCTTCAGATTCCACTTTTAGCACAAACGATTGGATATTTATCACACATTTATCTTAAATTTTTTAATTTATATTATGAAATGCAAAGTTTTTTATATCTCAAATCATGTTTATTTGAGAAGGCTAATCTGATCAAACATATGCTCAACTAACTGTCTGGTGCTGGCCGCTTGGTATAAAAAAATAATAATAAAACCTTGCATTTAACACACATAAAATGTTCCACTCATGTTTCTAAATTAACTTAACAAAGAAACAAAACAAAATATAAGCAATTTGCCATTAAAAACCAAAACTGAACTTTTTTTAATGGCTACAACAGCAGCTATGTAAAGGGGGAGAGAGAGAGAAAAAACACACGGGCTGGGATCGGACTCGGGCGGAGAGTTCTGATAAGCTGTCGGACAAGGGCCAGGTCCCTTGTTTCCATTAAAAGTTCCCCCTCGGCTCTGCGGGCCCCCAATCTGCCCGGGCCCATATACACCTGCATACCCAGACGCTATGCCACGGATTACAACTAAACTTTCATACATGATATATAGCACGTTTCAAATTGTGTGTTTGAAGATAAATTAAGCCCAAGACAATTTTCAAAATTAATTTTAATAAATGATTTAATTAAGAAATATGCATGTTGCTGATTACATGCTTACTGGCACACAGACAAATGCTGTTAAACTGTTGAACAAACACTGCTCAGTTTTCATATGGTCCCAATTGTGGCGAGGGGGGCGTGGTTCAGCGAAGTCTGCAGCGGGAGAAAGACTCAGAAGACAGCGGTAAGTAAGTGGGTCAAGTGCAAAATGAGGAACACCTGTGTCTGATTGCAGTAATTGGCGTGGAGAGGCCCAATAAAGCCACCGTGGAGTGGGAACTCGGGAAGAGAGACGAAGTGAAGACTCGGGCGCACGGTCTGTGAGCGGGAGACAGCCGAAACAAATGCTGAGAGTGATCGCGGAGACAACCGAGAGAGTTGATGTTTTTAGAGCGCGCAGAGTGCGCAGCTGTTTAAGTTTATCTGAATAAATATCTCCCGAGTCTTCCCAAGCCAACCCTGTCCGCTTCCTTCCTTCCTTACGAACATTGTTACACTGGTGCCGAAACCCGGGAAAGGAAGCCGGAACGCCGCTGCCATCATGTCCTCACCAACGGGATCGCTGCTGGAGGTCATCCAATGCGGGACTCCACCAGGAACACCACAAAGCGCTGATGGACATGAGGGCAGACCAGGAGAGAAGATTCTGTGCCTCGCCCAGAACCAGCGGGAGGACCGAGCTGCTCCGGAGCTGGATGGACCGGGAGGTTCGGGCCGGGGAGAGTTCAACAACCCCGGCCCCGCCCACCCACATGCCGGTACAGAAGATGGGGCCGCAGGATGACCCGGAGGCGTTCCTCGACCTCTTTGAAAAGACCGCGGCGGCATGTGGGTGGCCCCAAACGGACTGGCCAGTGCGCCTCATCCCCCTGCTAACCGGGGAGGCGCAGTTGGCGGCGCAGCAGCTGCCAGTCCAGAACCTCCTGGTCTACGAAGACCTGAAACGAGCCATCCTCCAGCGGGTCGGCCGGAGCCCCGAGCAGCATCACCAGCGCCCGGTCGCTGGAGCTGGGGAGAACGGCCGCCCTTCGTGATGGCTCACCAGCTCGGGACGCCTGCCGCAGATGGCTGTTGGCCGGAGAAGGCGGCGGCGATTATATCATCGACCAGGTGGTGCTGGAGCAGTTTATTGCGCTGCTCCCTAAGAGGACCGTGCAGTGGGTCCAGTGCCACCGCCCGGCGTCGCTGGATCTGGCCATCCAACTCGCAGAGGACCAGATGGTGGCGTGCCATGGGGTTGGTGAAACCCTACCATCCGTCTCTCTCTCTCTCCCCTCCCCTTCTGTGTCTCCCCCTATTTTCCTCCCCAGGTCCCGTGCCGGCGTGGTTCCCCGAGCCCAGCCCCGATGGAGGGGAGGGCCCACGGCCGGGAGGCGGGGTCGGCCGGCCCGAGCCCCGCTGCTGGTCCCGTTTCCTCAGTCTCTCCACGCCAATTCCTTGTCCCCCTTCCCGCCACTGGGGTGGCAGGGAAGCCTGGGCCAGCCTGTTGGCGTTGCGGGGACCCGGGCCATTTTATCGATCGGTGTCCGGTGATGGAGGTGGGGACCCTGGTCCGGGTTCCGACGCCCCGCAGGCCGCCCCGATCAGGCTGGCGGGTACCAGATACCTGTGAGTATGAGGGGGGGTACGTATTGGGCTTTGGTGGATTCGGGCTGTAACCAAACCTCGATCCATCAAAGCCTAGTTCAGCCTGAGGCATTGGATATGAGCTGCATGGTTCGGGTGAGGTGTGTACACGGGGACGTGGCGGAATACCCAGTAGTGCGTTTAGCCATCCAATTTCGGGGACAAAAGCATAATGTGGAGGTGGCCGTTAACCCCCACCTCCGGCATCCGCTGATTTTGGGAACCAATTGGCCCTCGTTTAAAATTTTATTGGGAGTTTTGTGTGCGGATGCCTCCTGGGGAAAAGAGAAGCCGGGAGGGAGGCGTGGCGCTGGGGAGGCTGAGCCTGGGCTCGCTGAGGCGACTCCGGGGATCGAACGCGATCGAGAGGTCAATCCTCACGGAGCGTGATGATTTCCCTGGAGCAGTCTCGACGAGACCCTGAGAAATGTGTTCGAACAGGTCCGTTCCATTGACGGCCGGCCTCTCCAGACCGCACGGCCCCCTTCCTATCCGTATTTTGCTATTTTAAAAGATAGGTTGTATCGAGTGACCCAGGACGCTCAATCAAAGCAAGATACAACCCAGTTGTTGGTACCCAAAAGCCGTCGGGAAATGCTTTTCCAGGCGGCTCATTGCAATCCTATGGCCGGGCACCTGGGGCAGGCGAAAACACTAAACCGCTTTAATGGCCCGCTTCTTTGGCCGGGCATCCACGAAATGTACGCCGGTGGTGTGCGGCTTGTCGTGAATGTCAGCTAGTGAATCCCCCGGCCTCCCCAAAAGCGCCTTTGCGCCCCCTTCCGCTAATGCAGGTCCCCTTCGAACGAATTGGTATGGACCTCATCGGGCCATTAGAGCGGTCAGCACGAGGGCATCGATTTGCATTAGTTCTGGTGGATTATGCAACCCGATACCCGGAGGCAGTAGCGCTCCGCAACATTTCCGCAAAAAGTGTGGCGGAGGCTCTGTTCAGTATGATCTCCCGGGTGGGAATCCCGAAAGAGATTCTCACCGACCAGGGCACGGCGTTCATGTCACGGACCATTCGCGAACTTTACGGATTGTTGGGAATTAAATCGGTTCGCACCAGCGTCTACCACCCACAAACGGACGGCCTGGTGGAACGGTTTAATCGTACATTGAAGACAATGATTCGGAAGTTCGTTCACGAGGACGCAAAAAATTGGGACAAGTGGCTGGAACCCCTTTTGTTCACTGTGCGCGAGGTCCCACAAGCCTCACGGGTTTTCCCCTTCGAGCTCCTGTACGCCGCCAGCCCCTGCTGGGTTTTGGACGTCCTGAGGAGACTTGGGAGGAGGGACCTTCAAGAGTAAAATGAAATTCAGCATGTGCTGGACCTGAGAACAAAACTCCAAACTTTGGGGCAGCTCTCCATGGAGAATTTGTTACAGGCCCAGGACAAGCAAAGCCGGCTATACAATCAGGGGCCAGATTACGCAATTTCACGCCGGGAGATAAAGTGCTTGTGTTACTCCCTACCTCTAGCTCCAAATTACTCGCCAAGTGGCAAGGACCGTTCGAGGTCACACGGCGGGTAGGGATCTCAATTATGAGGTGGTTCAACGGATCGGAGCGGGCACATCAGATTTATCACCTCAACCTCCTTAAAAATGGAACGAGGTCGAGCCGGTGATGCTGGCGACGGTGGTAGGTAGCGAGGAAGATCTCGGGCCAGAGGCGAGCCCCAAGGTTCCATCACTCACTCTGGCCCGGGATCACCTCTCACCTCCCAGCTCACCGATGTAGCCCGGTTGCAAAGAGAGTTTGCGATGTTCGCCCGCCGCCCGTCGAACCAACCTTATCCAGCACCATATTGAGACCGAGCCGGGCATGGTAGTGCGCAGCCGGCCGTGTTGCCATCGGAGCACAAGAAAAGGTGGTCCAGTCGGAATTAGAGGCAATGCTAGAGATGGGAGTGATAGAAGAGTCCGCGAGTGACTGGGCGAGCCCGATCGTTTTGGTACCGAAACAGACGGCTCGGTCCGATTCTCGTGGATTATCGCAAGGTGAATGCGGTGTCGAATTCACGCCTATCCAATGCCGCGGGTTGACGAGTTGCTTGATCGGCTGGGTACCGCTCGTTTTTATTCGACACTGGACTTAACTAAAGGATATTGGCAGATCCCCTTATCACCCTTATCCAAAGAAAAGTCAGCCTTCACAACGCCGTTTGGATTGCACCAATTTGTCACGCCCGCTTTGGGTTGTTGGGCGCCCGCTACCTTTCAGCGCCTCATGGACAAAATCCTCCGACCGCACACCGCATACGCCGCTGCCTATCTGGATGACATCATCATCTACAGTCAGGACTGGCAGCGGCATATGGTGCACCTGCGGGAGGTGCTGAGAGCGCT
Organism: Gymnocypris eckloni scoliostomus; assembly: GCA_027564155.1. NCBI lineage: Eukaryota > Metazoa > Chordata > Actinopteri > Cypriniformes > Cyprinidae > Gymnocypris > Gymnocypris eckloni. The sequence continues at coordinate 26,434,208 of CM050431.1, forward strand.
GAGGGGAGCGGGACTAACGCAACCCAAAGAAGTGTGCAATTGGGCGGGTGGAGGTGCGTTATCTGGGTTTCCACTTGGGTCACGGACAGGTGCGTCCCCAAATTGATAAGACGGCAGCTATTGCGGCCTGCCCGAGACCCAAGACCAAAAAGGAGGTGAGGCAGTTCCTGGGGTTGGCGGGGTATTACAGGAGGTTTATTCCTGACTATTCGGAGCTCACCAGCCCGCTGACTGACCTCACTAAAAGGAGGTCCCAGATACGGTCCCGTGGACGGAGCGGTGTCAGCAGGTGTTCACCTAGGTAAAGGCTGCTCTGTGGCGGGCCGCTATTGCACTCTCCTGACTTTTCTCTCCCTTCGTGCTGCAGACGGACGCGTCGGACCGGGGCTGGGAGCGGTCCTGACCCAGGAGATAGGGGTGAGATGCGCTGTACATCAGTCAGCTCTCAAGAGAGAGACGATGTACAGCACCATTGAGAAGGAGTGTTTGGCGATCCGTGGGCGGTCCTCACCCTCGGCTATTATCTCCTGGGCGGAATTCACCTCTGTTCGGACCACGCGCTTGCAGTGGCTCCACCGCATGAAGGATACCAACGCGGATCACCCGTTGGTATCTGGCACAGCCCTTCAAATTCAAGGTGATCCACAGGCCGGGACGCAGATGACTGTAGCCGACTTCCTTTCCAGGAATGGGGAGGAGCTGCAGGCGGAGGGCTTCCCGGCCTGAGTCGGGCGGTGGGGGTATGGGGCAGGGGGCGTGGTTCAGCGAAGTCTGCAGCGGGAGAAAGACTCAGGAGACAGCAGTAGCAGTAAGTGGGTCAAGTGCAAAATGAGGAACACCTGTGTCTGATTGCAGTTAGGCGTGGAGACCCAATAAAGCCACCGTGGAGTGGGAACTCGGGAAGAGAGACGGAGTGAAGACTCGGCGCACGGTCTGTGAGCGGAGACAGCAAAACGAATGCTGAGTGATCATGGAGACAACCGAGAGAGTTGATGTTTTTAGAGCGCAGAGTGCGCAGCTGTTTAAGTTTATCTGAATAAATATCTCCCGAGTCTTCCCAAGCCAACCCTGTCCGCTTCCTTCCTTCCTTACGAACATTGTTACACCAATATATAGAAAATAAAAGTAACAATAAAGCATCGTTGTAGTTAGTGAAATAAAGTAGATTCAGTCTACAAGTGATGATTGACTACGGTTGTCAAGCAGAATCACTGAAGATAAGAGGAACAAGGAAAAAAAGAGAAGAGATGAGCAGAAATACAACGACTACAACTGACTTACAGCCACACAGCCTTTGAAGAAATTAGCAGCACATACAATCAATGATATCTCACCGGAGGATGCTTAAACAATTCCCAAAACAGCATTACTTACATTAATTAAGTTATTATTAACTGTACCATTAAAAGAGCTTATCATTTTGCTTTTATTTGACATTTTTAGTGACACAAAACCATAAAACGATGCTGCTGAGTCAGCTTTACCAGCTCCATATGTTGGTCCACCTGCTAGACCAGCACTATCAGCATTACACCAGATTAAACCAACTAGGACCAGCATTAACCAGCATAAACCAGCTTGGATCAGCATGGAAGTCATGCTGGTTTATGCTGGATTTTTCTTTAGCAGGGAGGTCCTACGTTTTGGACTGTCCCTCTCACCTTCATGAAAGTCACAGAGGCTGCTCTTGCCCTGTTAAGGGAAGTGGGCATTCACATCTTCAATTATCTTGCAACTGGCTGATTCTAGCTCAGTCTCAAGATTTATTGTGTGTGCTGTTGAAAACTCTGGTCTTCTAAAGTAGAAAACTCAGAAGAGAAGACCAGGAGAATTTCGGATTGGATTGTCAGCAGAATTTCTTTATTCTATGACATGTTGATGGTAGCTGCAGTCATCGAAAATCTCATTCTTAAGTAATTTACAGGTTGTCTTATAAGTATTTTTGGAGGAGGGATTCTTAGAGGTGGAGACAAACATCAAACAAAGCAAGCCTCTGAGGGCAATAAACCTAACGAATCCACGCCTGGCAAGGGCTCTTTGAATCAACATCTGTTACCAGACTTCCCGTGGTTCTAATCTCATCAACATAATCAAATGCATAGACACTAATTCAATCAACCTAAAACGAATCCACGTCTGCCAGGGGTTCACAAAATCAACGTCTGGCAGTCAACATGACTTGATTGAGACAAAGCACAGTTATACATTGAGTGGTAATAAGAATAAGGAAGTGGATAATAAGAATCTAAATTAAACCATTTAAATAGAATTTGTAATCCTTTAATTCCCGTTGAGAGTTCTAATAACTCTCACAAAATACAAATTTAGACACTTAAAAGTTAATTCTTGTAGCTTGTAATTGTTACAGGCACATCGTACATGTTCTGTGTTGCTTATCTTATATGTAATTGCATGCTGACACAGAAAGAAAACATGCAATTAATTTTGCTGAAAGATCGTATGTGAGTCTCTGCGTTGTGTATTTTTCTTTCTTCTTCTCTTTCTTGCATGATAGTTGGCTCGGCAATGGGTCTGTTTTCTAGAGGTTGTGGCTTCATCCGCAGGTGAGTGAGAAGGGTGGTGCATATGGATCCCAGGACAGCCATCAAATGGTATCTGCACAGAGGAAGAAAGAAACACAAACAAGAGAGACCAACGGCACAGAGCAGTATTTGTGGTAGAGTCTGCAAACATTAGGGTTGTATCCTCTGTTCAAAATATAGTCTGCTATTGTTGTTCCTTCTTTCCCTATTTCTCAATTCCTGCGACACCTAAAGAACAGTGAGGAAAGGATGGACTAATGGAGGAAAGGCCTATGAGGAAATCTTCACCTCAGGGTTGGCCCCAAGCCTGTTGCTTTCGGTTCTTCCTGGGCTCCTCACTGGTTCTTGTGTCTGCCCTATCCTATCCCTGCAGGGGAGGAACAATTCTAGACCCTTCCTTGACTACATGTCTTGTGAAGTGGGTACCTTGATCTGAGTCAATGCAATCTGTGTAGATATTTGAAACCGATCCTGAAGCTAGCGTGCATGCTCTAGTTAAGGCTACTAGTTCTGCAGCTTGAGCTGAAAATGATCTGGAAGACGACCTGAAGCAACTACTTCCAGTGGTGGAAGTTACTGCATATCCTGCTCGTCCTGTTACCTTCAATAACTTGAGCTGAACCATCAACAAACAACTCCAATTCTGCGTTCTCTATGGGAGTTTCTGCTATTTCACTTGTCGCTGCATATGTAAGCGTAACACAATCATGAGTCATTTCGCCTTCATCCTCTAACACAAATTCAGTCATTGCAGACATCATACATGAGGATGGGTTCGTGACTGGTGCACGCTGTATAACAATATTCGGGGCTGTGAGAGTTGCTAACTTCTCTTTATGCTACCTTTCACAAAAATTCTTTGGTCATTGTGTTGGATTACAGGAAAGGTAGCTACTCAGCCCCAATAATTAGTTTTTCCTGGTCTTGTTGTGCTCTTAGAAGAGCCTGAACTAGCTGACCTAGAGTTTCAGTGGTCACTGGCGGAACTACTTCAGGGTTGTGTGCAGGCTGAGAAGGAGCAGAATTATGCATAGCATTTCTTTTACTATCTTGCAACTTCTTCCTACACTCTTTCTCCCAATGTCCTAATTTTGCACAGTATTTGCATTTGCTTTCTCTTTAGACCATCTATTGTCTTGTTTCGTTGTGTTAAACGTAGCTGCTGCTACTCTTACTTTTGCCTTGACATCAGCATCTCTTTCCAATGTTGCTAACCTGTCTAGGTTACTTCTGAGAGTTCTGTTAGACCAAGTTAGATCTAAGAATGGTAAAGCTTTTCTGTATTCGGCTACAAGGCCATTTGACCAGATACGAACCAGGGTCCCTTGTCATTTAGCACACTTTCAGGGTCATCAACAATTCCACTGTAAATTACAGCTGACTGACAAAATCTCTCAGTATATTCACTCACAGTTTCTTCTTTCCTTTGCACACAGGTAGTAATTCTAGACCAATCTATTTTGGGTCCTAAGATATTCTTTAGGATTTTCAAAATACCTTCTCTTAAATCACCCTTACTGGCATTTCGCAGTTCAGAAGTAACAGCAGATTCAAAACTGTTGAATTCAGATTCAGTTAAATTTGTGACATCAACTGCGTGACTTCTGTCAACGACATGTCATAAAGACGCATTTTACTGATCAATGTTCTTCTAAATTCAGAAAATGTGTGCGTGTTGACGGTAAACTTTGAGATAGTCTCTATATCTTTAGGACCTAAAGCTTTGGCAACAGTTTGTATTTTACAACAGAAGAATTGAGAGGAACACTATCAGTTTCCTCAATCCCTGAGATCTTCTCCTAGCCCCACACACATGACGGAATTTACAGGCACATCAGTTACTGATTGGAGAGCTACATCTGTTTCAAAGAACGCTTGTAAATCAGGGTAAATGTTATCAGGCTGACTAACTTCCACATCAGTTTTGCTGCAGCTTTCTTGAGGTTCAATTTCTTAGTCAAAGTGGATACTCGCACGGAGTTCATTGTTCTGTTTCTCTAGCTCTGAATTACGCTGAGACTGTTGTGTCGCTAGCGTTACACTGAATTCTCTGTGACAACAGATAATGCCTTTCACATTGTTCTTACGAATACTTGCTCCTAGTACCTTTTACACTCATCTACTGACCAAGTCTTGTCTGGATGAATCTCATATTTCATGCGTTAGTTCTTGTCTAACTTTTTCAGTGACTATTAGGTCCATTTGTTCCCCTAACAGTGTTTTGAATTCACTATCTGACCACAGAGGAGTCGCAAGACCACTCTTTCTGTGGTTGGAATCAGCTCTAGCATTCCTTCTGACCATTTTGCAAGTTTCTTCTGTACCACACTAAACAAACACTAAACAAAAAAAAACAAAAACTTCTCTGATCAACAGAGGGTACACTTGTTAAAAAGCTTAACTATTGTTAACTTTCCAAATTACCAACACTTCACACTTAACTTCCCTGCATGACACAGAGGATAACTTATTTTTAGCACGTAATGCCAAAAATCTTCCCTGCCTGAAAGAACAGAGGATATATTTTCATCTCTAAAATAAAACTTTAGAGGATAAACTCTTCCCTGCCTGAAACAGAGGATAAACGTCCCTGCCTACAAGAACAGAGGATACTTTTATCTCTAAAATAAAAAAACTTTAGAGGATAAACTCATCTCTAAAATAAAAAACTTTAGAGGATAAACTCTTCCCTGCCTGAAACAGAGGATACAATTTAGTTAAACCAACCCTACAGATGTATGTTAACTCTTCTCTGACGGCACAGAGGATACACTGGTCTTAGGTTCTTTTGGATTAGAGACCACTCACCAGAACCCTTGGTTCAGAGAAAAATTCAGTCTGGGAATCCTTGTTCAGCTTGAAGTTTCGCTGGATTCCAAAAGATGCAGATCTTTGTTTGAGCTTGAAGTTTTTCAGGTGAGGAAGCTGGAACTCTATCCGGGTCACGGCACCATCTGTTGAAAACTCTGGTCTTCTAAAGTAGAAAACTCAGAAGAGAAGACCAGGAGAATTTCGGATTGGATTGTCAGCAGAATTTCTTTATTCTATGACATGTTGATGGTAGCTGCAGTCATCGAAAATCTCATTCTTAAGTAATTTACAGGTTGTCTTATAGGTATTTTTGGAGGAGGGATTCTTAGAGGTGGAGACAAACATCAAACAAAGCAAGCCTCTGAGGGCAATAAACCTAACGAATCCACATCTGGCAAGGGCTCTTTGAATCAACATCTGTTACCAGACTTCCCGTGGTTCTAATCTCATCAACATAATCAAATGCATAGACACTAATTCAATCAACCTAAAACGAATCCACGTCTGCCAGGGGTTCACACAAATCAACGTCTGGCAGTCAACATGACTTGATTGAGACAAAGCACAATTATACATTGAGTGGTAATAAGAATAAGGAAGTGGATAATAAGAATCTAAATTAAACCATTTAAATAGAATTTGTAATCCTTTAGTGCACATAATCCTTGTTCATAGGCACGTCAGTTGGACTCTCAGTCACCATGCAGCACATCTCATGAACAAGCGTGCACAGTCAGTGCTGAACTGCCATGCATCTGAGACTGCTTCAGCACTGGCTTCAGACTCAAGCACTGTGAAGGGCATGGTGCAGTGGCACGCATTGCATCACACCTATCTGTCGCCATATGTTCAGCCCTCTGAAAGACCTTGCATTTCTACAGGCAGAGAACCCTTTGAGCAAGAATCAAGCATGTTGTTTTTACAAGAAACACATTCAAGACAGACAAGGGTGTCATATGCAAGAGGCACACAGGCTCGGGCTCCTGGACAGGACCTATGCTGTGCTGATGCACCTAATGCCTTGCCCTGCTGAGGTTTCTACCATTGATCCAGGGCAAGAACGTGTTGGTCCTGATGGACAACACAGTGACAGTTGTGTATATATACACTGGTCCTGCTGGTAATGCACTCTTAAAAATAAAAGTTCTTTATTTGCATCAATGGTTCTATGAAGAACCTTGAACATCCATGTAACCTTTCGAATGCAGAAAAGGTACTTTATAGTCGAAAAAAGGATTCTTTAGATGTTTTGAAAAAAAATTCTCAAAAATGATTATTTTGGGCCCCAATTTGGCAACCGTGTCAATACTCTGGAACCTCCACATCTGGGCTGGTGGTAGCTGTTTTTTAGTCCGTGTTGCTTTAAATGTTAATGAGCTCTGCTCTCCCTGCCCCTCTCTTCCATGGGGTGACGAGCAGGCTGTAAACTTGCTAACTAGCACATTATTAGGAAAGGTGATTTGCAAAGATGCATAAAAACCCTTATACTCACTTCTTCTGTAGATGAAGCTGGATCACGAATGTTTCACGTGAACACATAAACGCATTTAGGCAGATCGGGATCAGCGCATTCCTTCAAAATGAAAGTAACATTAATCCTCTGCATCTTCAGTGGCTCAGATGTCGGGAGTAAATGACAACTGCTATATTCATAACTACATCCAACAACACTATAATCCCTTAATCTGAGACATCTTGTCTTCCCCTGCACCGGAGTCGACACAATGGAGGACAGCTCTCAGCTCACTCAGGGCGGGTCTAAGGTAAGACGGTCTTGTCAATCAACTATCGTGGGAGGAGCCTGTGCAGAACTACGTCATTCTTGCAGGAACCTCAGAACAGCCTGATTTTGAGAAAGGGGATTTAAAAAATATATATAAAAAAAAACACTGGGCAGATTTGTATCATTATAGGATGAATGTGTACACACACATCCAACACATATTTTTGTTCAAACAACGTGTAAAGTGAATTTTACATCCGATGACTGCTTTATATTTTTATTTTGACTGTTTAAAATTATTAGGTAGTTCCCCGGTGTAGCCTGGGTTCTCCAAAATATTTTTTTTCTCCTGTTACCACCAAAATGTTTTTTTTGTTCCTTGCCACAATTTCCTCTGACTTGTTTACTGGGGATTTAATCATTATGAGTTGACTTTTTTAGCATCTCCTTGTTTAAAATACTTAGAGGTGGGTGATGTGACCAATACCTAGGCTTTTCCACAGTATAATATAAAACCTTTCTCGTGATATAGATATACGAAACACTTTGTAGCATGGTTACCCTAAATAATTTCAAAGTTTTAGCTTGGGCACCAGACATAGAAGTGGGGGTAATTTTATTTGTGAATGGCTAATAAAAAAAAATTATAACAAAACAAAGAAAGCCATTATAACATGTACATGAAGAATTTAGAAACATCGGACACAAGGGCAACAAGCAACAAAAAGGGAACCTCAGGATTGATCTACGTAAATGTGTGCAAATATATAGGGCCCCATTCCTATATTTTGCCTGGGGCCCCCAATTCACTAAATCCGCCCCTGGATACAAGTCAGATAAAAGTTATTGAAAACAACTTATACAGTCTTGGAGTCACAGATCCTTGTGGCCTCTGCACACTTTCTCAAAGCATACTTTGTTTGGAGTATAACTCCGAGATAATGAGCCACCATTAAAACTGAATCATCAGTATGCATTTTTACAGATTGCCATTTGTGTTTCTTCTTGGCTATGAAACCTTAGAAGGTCATAATCCTCTGAATGCAGCTTGACTTGATGACATGATGTTAGCAACAAACTCCTACCTAAATTGTAGGAGAACAAAAAAATGGACCTTGCAAAAGGTAGTTTCCCTACAGTGGTTAGGCTGTAGGATTACTGAATGACAACAAAACGTCATCAGAATGATGGTACATGTGTTCATTTATCATCACCCTCTACTACTAATACCAATAACTGAAATAATGAGCACAGGCAGAATAGCAGGGTATGTGGGAGAATGTTACGAGAATGTGATTTCATTGTATTGCAGTAAGGAGCACATCAGTGTTGTTTAAACTTAAAACCAATTTGGACCTAATTTGTAAATGAAAGTGTTAACAGTAACAGTAGCTCAAGTAGAGAGGAAGAGGAAGATCAAAGAGCAGGAGTTATAACAGGAACACAAAGGTTTTTGTTACTTTTACCTACAAGAGCAACAAACTAACAACAAACGTGTAAATATTTTAAAGCTGATTTGTTTATTTATTGTTTTAAAACTTCTTGACAAGGAAAAAACTTCCCAAAGTTAGAAGTTCAGTACATTTTGTCCAAAAAGTTTGTCATTTGTAACAAAAAAAATTAATCATTCAAATTTGATCTGAGATTAAGTAAACTTTTGCTTTCTGAAAACAGATTTAAAATATGAATGGGTGTACTGAGAAAAAAGCATACATTTTAAAGGTAAAATCAACCTGATGGAAAGTATTTTTAGAGGCAGCTTGTGAAAGATTTGATGAAGTGTGCCATGTTTTGTATGCTTTGCATTCAGCGTTATTCATCAGGTGAATGCTGCACATTGGTGGTGGACGAGGAGACCCCCTCCCCCTCCCCCTTCTATGTAAAGCGCTTTGAGTACCCAAAAAAGCGCTATATAAATGTAAGGAATTATTGTTATTATTATATGCACAGATCTCTTTAAGTAAACCATTGGTAGGTTGATTTCTCTGATAAATTGTGGTTACACATTACTATCACAACTACAATTTCAAATGTTAAACTTGAACATTAAAATCTATGTATAATTGCATGAATAAGTTTTCCCATAGGCCCATATTAAAATAAGTACTACTCACTTGTGCGGATACTTTGTATAGGGCCTACTCACTTCTTATTTGCATTGTAAAAGCATGAAAAAAAATCACAAGACAACTCCAGGCTAAAACTTTCCATTACAATTAACAATGAAAGTCCATTACCTTAATTAAAATAATACCTATATACAGTGCCTTGTAAAAACTCGTTGGACCCACTGAAATGTCATTCTCAGCCACTGACTTCTGTAGCTCCTTTAAAGCGAAGAGTTTTTGGACAACCTTTTCTCAGCAGTATCTCCACTTATGGAAAACTGATCAAACAGTGAGAACAGGTATGCGAAAACATTTTGTAAAAATCTTAAAAAAAATCATTTTGAGATTTAACATTTGCAGATTAGCAGAGTTTTACTCAGAACAAAAGCTCAAAATATAGATATAAATCTGATACTCTATAAATGGTTAATTGGAAAATAATACCATGTCTTAGTTGTGCATTTGAGAACATACAAATCAAATCCTCATTCAATGCCTTTGGCTTTTAACTCATCTTTCACTCTATTCAGGTAGTCAGGGTCTGGATATCCATAACTGTAACAAAAGAAAACAAGATATCCAAGTTTTTTACATTAATCCCAAACAAATATGCAATGCTTGATTACTGGTTTTACTGAACGTCATAGAAAATTGAAAGCTAATTGTATATGAACTCATACCGTTCAGGCCCACCCGATATGTTGGTCTTATGATGAATGTCATTCCAGGTAACTACATTATCTATACCAGTAGTTGTGGATATCCCAACAGTAAAGATCAGTTTCTGATGAAAAGCCCTCTGCAGCAGTGCAAGTACTTCATTTCCTTCTTTGTTGTCTGGCAAGTATGCATGACGATTTGCCCCATGAAAAGACGTTCCGGGTTTGGATGCTTCTCCTAAAAATCATTTTAAAACATGGATTACTGTACTTTGTGTTAATCAAAACTATTTAAAACAGAAATGGACCTAGAGTACAAGGACGTCACAGATATCATAGATGCTTCTGGTTTAAAAATAACAGATCATTTTGAGAAGTGTAGAAGCTATTTATGCCTTATATTGTGTGTTTGTGTTTTCATTGTTTTTTACAGCAGGGTACCCAAATTTAGTCCTGGAGGGCCGGTGTCCTGCAGTGTTTAGCTGCAACTTGCTTCAACACACTTGTCAAGAAGTTTCTAGTATGCCTAGTAAGAGCTTGATTAGTTGATTCAGGTGAGTTTAGTTAAGGTTGGAACTAAAGCCCTAAACACACTGCACGATTTTCGGCTGTCCCAGACGAAAAGTGGCATCGTGAAACAGTCGTGGCAAATCAGAAATCGCCACAATTGGCACAAAATCCTGCGGTGTTTTTCGGGCTTAAAGCGTGACTGTGGCCCTCCAGGAGCAGAGTTTGACACACCTGGAGAACACAATCTGTAGACCGTAGACCTGCAGAATTCAGCTCCTACGATGATCAAACACACCTGTCTGTAATTATCAGGTACTCCTGAAGATGTTTTTTAGGGTTGGAGCTGAACTCTGCAGGTAGGTAGATCGCCAGAAACAGGATTTGGCACCCCTGCTGTAGACCTTTTGCAAAGTGCTTACATACTCTTACCCTTTGAATACCACCAGGTATGTCATAGGTGATTTCAATAGTGCCATAGTATGGATATCCAGGGAGACTTGATCTGCTCCGTCTTACATTCATTGTTCCTTCCGGTTGGTTTCCCTCTAATTTTCCAAACACTTCCTTACACACAGGACAGATGGATCCCAGAGTCTTCACTGATGTATTTATACATTCCTGACAGAATTCATGCCCACATCTCAGTTTTGTCTTGTCAGTGAAGTTGTCTATACAAATAGGGCATTTCTCCTCTTCAGCATGAGCACCTTTACTGTCTTTACTGTCATGCTTAGAATTGTCTTCTGCTTCATTATTGAAACTATTATCCATTTCATCTCGCCCTCTAAAATTCACTCCCTCATCCCGTCCTGCTCCACCCACTGCTCCTGGACCATAATCAAGCGTCTGATTCCACCTGATTCCTCTTGCATGAGGGATGTCCTCTGAGTATCCAATCAGTTTCTTCATCTTGTCATCAAACACATTCTTCTGAAGTTTCTTCTCAATATCAGCAATAGCAGGACCGAGATGTTCTGGCAGTCCTACGAGCTTCCATGGACTGAATGCATCTGCTGCAACAACACAATAATGCTGCTGCTGAAGTTTCTCTACTAATGAAGACACATCAGTTTTATCTGTAGTGTTTTTGAGTTCACAGCTGACAGCGGCTGAGGCTAGTTTCTGGTACAGATGTGTTAAAGCTCTGAGGGCATGTCTTTCCAGATTAATATGCTGAAATCCTTTCGATCGAGCTTGAATCTTAATGACATTTTTCTGCACTTTTTCTTCATTAAATGACACACTGTACTTTGTTTCAAGCTGTGATAATTGTTCCTCATAGGAAAGTTTTATCAGATCCCAATGAACCTTGTCCATCTCAAGTTGAGTCTGAAGGTCTTTCATGTCCATGTGCAGTGAAGATCTTCTTTGTGGAGAAATGTTATCTGCATCCATTTCATTTGGTTTGTCTTTGAATTGTTGTTCCTCTCTTGATGTTTCTCTTTTAATCAAGTCAGTAAATTTCTTCGGTCCAAATAACCGGCAGTCACTGACAGACATGGTGAACATCATCTTTGTCTTCTCTGACTGGATGTTACGAAAGGTCTGCTTCACAATATCTGAATCCATGTCATTAGGATTAATGGTAGCTTCACTAAAACTATCCACACATTCAGTGAGAAGTTTCTGAAAGTCCTCGGAGGCTTTGGAGACAGAATCAGGGCTTGATCTCTGGGTGGGTTTGAATGAGACGGACACTTCTGAATCTATAGAGACTCCATGTTCTTTCTCAATTAGCTTCAGCTCCTTTCTGTAAGTGTTAAGCATGTACCAGAAATGAAGGAGGGGAACGGGGAGTCCAGCTGAGGTCTCGGAAGGGGCTTCATCAGTTTTAATGGTCTTAGTATCACTTGGAACACCTGCACCATTATTTGTGTCACCTGATGCTGCAGAAGTCACAGGTTGAGTGCTGTCTACCTAAAAACATATGATGGGGTTTTATTTCAGGATTTGATACCCCAGTGAAAATTACAATGAATAAATAAAAATGTACGCACAAAAAATAGATTTTTTTGTGCGTAAACATAAAAAAACGCACAAAACTTTGCACAAAAAGTATTCTTGTAGCTTCACAAAATTGAAGCTGAGCCACTGATGTCACATGGACTACTTTACCAATGTCCTTATACGTTTCTGGACCTGGGGACATTACAGTTGTGTTGCTGTCTTTGGAGGGTCAGAGAGCTCTCGGATCATCAAGAATATCGTCATTTGTGTTCCGAAGATTAACGAAGGTCTTACAGGTTTGGAACAACATGAGGACTAACTTTTTAATTAATCAGAATTATCATTAATTTTATCACCTACCTTTATTAATTACACAGATTTTAAAATATTTTATTTTGATTACTGTGTAAAGCATTTTTCCATAAAGCTTGACCTTGTACAACACCCATTTCCACCCATAGGAAAGAAAAATCTCAAATCTCAAATATGTTTCCTAGACAGAAATGGGGTTACTTTAAGATCAAATGGAGATTTTTGCTTGAGTCTCCTGCTTCTCAAACTTGGAGACAAAACTATAACTCTCTCAAAATTGTCTTCTTTAAAGCTTTAGAAAAGATCTCAACATCACACACTGCTTAAATTCTTCTCTTTAGGTAAATAATCTGGGGCTCTCATATCTGTCTCCTATAAAGCTTTAGAAGAGATCCCAATAACTTTACAAAGTGTGCACCAACTCAAGTACTGTACTTGAAAGCCACACAGTAAAGGGGGGGGGGGGGGGTATCATAAAGTCAGAGTTAGCTATATATATTAGAGAGGCTATATTGAGAGATAAATTATGCAGAAATAAGGATAATGTTTCCTTTATAGGACAATGTTTATGTACTTAGGCACATCATTTGTTTTTGGAAATAGTAATGTACTGGATGCCTTAATCAAAACTGATTTACAGAAAATGTAACCCTGGAACTTTCTTTGCTGAAAGGCACATTAAGGACTTATGACTCAGTCTTGATTATTAATTGGCTACTTTGATTGTTAATACAAACACTCTAAAAAATAAAAGCGCTTCCATTTTTGAGAAACATCTGAGACTGTTGAGACTAAAATTAGCCATTTAAGAGAATCAGCTAAGTCTCGTGATCTTAGGAAAAGCAAGCCTATTAAAAATATTCCTATAATGGAGTCTTGATAGAGATTGCAGCAAGACTATAAAGAGATATTCTGTTTCTTCCACCACATTCTCAGTTTTGACTATTTTTTTCCTCAAATAGTTATCATGTCTCATTTATATCTACATCTATTTCTAAAAAGGAATTTTAGGAGAAATATCTGAAATGCTGTTTATACTAAAATGAGATATAAATGAAAAATCTCATCTAAGTCTCCTGAGTTTAGGAATAGCAAGCGCTGAGCAATATATTTTTTTCCTGTGAGCAGCTCTGTTAATAACTAAAACTCAAACATCCTTTGGAAATCGGATCCTGTCACAGTGATTTGCTATATTGCCATTTCTTTCAAATGTCAAATTATTGCTCTTAATTAAACATGATGCTGTCACGAAGCAGGATCTAGATCAGGAGTGGGCTGATCAAACATGCTTGAACAAGCTAATCAATGCCTTCAGAATTACAAGAATTACTAGCTACAGAAAAGTGAGTTTAATCGGAGTCAGAACTAAACTCTGCAGGAGAGTGAAAGCTGAGGGTAGTGATGGAAGATCAAATCATCTTACTGATTCTCTCATTCAATCTCACTCAGCAAAATCAGCTAATCTCACTTTCATCTACAGGTCAAAGGTTTTTATTTATGGCGTGCTCTTGCAGCATTGAGTAATGTAGCCAATCAGATACATATCTGTTGATTTCGTGAATGCAGCGGCCAATCTGAGGTGACTAGGTTCATCCGAATCTACTCAAAACGGCAGAATTTGGCCTAGTGCTCAGTTCTGTGCACTTGTGGACTAATTTGCATATTCACAGATCTCCATATACTCAATGAGGTAAGAGAGTAGAGCTCAAGCTTATTAAATTTGTCATTATCAAAGATGCATTTAAAGGGATGAAATTAGTGGCTGCAGGGGTCTGTAAATGATTTCCTAGATCCACCCCTGGTTCTCTCAGGTAATCAAAAGAAATAAACTAAATATGATACCTTTGATGATGGAATTCTGTTCTTGTCCGGTTTGGAGGTGTTTTGTGATACAGTCACAGAATGTGTTTCATCCAGACAAATCTGTGCGATCACGTCCTTATTTTCATGTTTAGTAATGTTCAAAGATACAGTCTTGTGTTTTTTGAATTTTTCTAGATCTACAGAGAGAAATATTTTTTAAATATAAAAGTAACATCATTCAGAAGGAACCATTCAGCTGCAAGAAAGCATGTTGTTCAGTGTTTTCACTTCAATATAGCGAGCAACAGAAAAGCAATAGAGACAGTTCATCTCTGACAGTGCTATGAGTGATGAGTTCATTTTTTCAGCTGAAGAATTATAAAACATTGACAGCAAATCAAAATCTATCTGCCTTTAAACCATACTCTGCAATTATGTAGACAGGACAGAACTGACACACATGCTTAGAATAAACATAACATTATTGTCTTTTAATGTGATTGTTAATATACAGTAGTTATCATTATAGTTATAGCTCTTGGTTTGAGTGGGCTTTGATAGTTTTTGTCAGTCAACTTTAAAAGTAAATATGTACTTAAAACATAACTCTTCACTTCTAAAAATGTCATCTGTAATTGTTATATGTAAAGTAATATGTTCCTAAACTGTTCACACCAACATTGGTATTTGCCTTTGCATAATATAAAAATAATAATAAAACACTTTATTTATTTGAGCTATTTCAGATACTAGCATCTACACGATTTAAACTGTATTAAAATGAATGATCATAAATCATCTCACCTGTTGATGGTGTTATCTGCACCTCTGCACAGGTTCCGCCATCCATGAGTTCAAATCTGAGGACAGATCCTTTATTTTCTCCTTGCTTTTCTCTGTGATTTTCCGGTTTGACAAACCAGCTCTGAAGGGCTTTCTCTAATTTTAGTCTCCACTTGTCTGGAAATGGTGTTGGGCTGATCACTTTGATTTTAAATGTAGCAATATCCACTGGTGCTGGAGGGGATTGGGTTTTATTTTCATCACCATTTCTACAAATGTCCTGTTATTTTAAAAACAATTATTAATGCAGAGTCATTGTTGTATATGAAAAATAATCTATACTCATGGTCGAGATATGTTTATGAGCTATATTATAATGTAAAATAGCACTTGCAGACCATAAACTACACCAAAACATGAATAAGTTATGTTTTCATATGTTAAATTGTTTTCATTGTAAAAGCACTTTATTTCATCATTTTTAATTGGACAGCTGGCTACAATAATAAATAAATGTCAGAGTCATTTGACTCCTATCAAGTTAACTGATAACTCTTTAGAATAGGGAACACATATTCAATATTAACTAAGAGTTTTCCTGAACAAACTCCTAATTTCCTGCGTATTAATAGTTAGTAAGATTAAGTTTAGGTATGGGGTACTGTGTAAAAGATGGTAATGCTGAAAAAGGCATACGTGCTTTATAAGTACTAACACAATGGTGCCAAATTTTTCCTTCAAATAAATTGTTACCAGTTAATTTGAATAAGTCACTGTAGCACATCATCAGGTATATAATATTGAGGGAGGGAATGATCAGGGTTGCGTTTACCAAAAGCATTGTTAGTGTAAGTTGATCGTAGCTCCATTGGTTTCAATGGGTCTACGATGTACTTAAGCTTACAATACTTTTGGGAACTTTGGGGAAACAGCCTTGGTGAGTTAAGGTCTAAGCTCAAAAATTATGTAAAGATAATCTGTTTATATCAGATATAGACAGGAACAAAAATCTGGAAATAACGTTGTAATTCTTCTTAATGATATGCTTTGACATTTAAAGCTACTGATATTCTAGTGTCGATGTCCCTCAAAAAATCTATGGCTCAAGTGTTGCTCTTTAGTCAATACCTCTTCTGGCAGGGATTTGTTTGTTTGAATCTTTTGCTTCTGTTCATTCAGAGATGATCCTGAGTCTTGATCTTCAGCACTGTTTGCCGGTAAATTCTAAAAACAAGAAACACCATGTTAACATGATACAAAATACTAATATATACATATATATACACAAACACACACTTCAACCAGGGTTCACAATATTTAGTTGCACAACCTCAATGTCACCTTTATTTATTTTCAAAAGCGATGATTTCATTAGCTGTGCACACGCAGACAGTTATACATGCAGATCACATGGCTCTTTGGAGCAGCAGCAATACACATGTCTTGGCAATACATTTGCTTGTTTGGAGGGGCTTTCATTTAATTATATCTTGTGTTCATTCCTTTCATGTGTGTGGATGTACGCATGTCCGCTGATCATATTCTTACACTCAGCAACATGCATAAATAGGCTTGTATTGTCCATTTCTGTGTCTCCTGCTTTGATGGGGTTATTTAATATATGTTATGTAGAACAGCAGTGGATGTATTGGCAGTAGCAAGTCTTAGTACTTGCTCTGCAGCAGCAGTGTAGCAGATCTATTCCACCAAGACCAAATACATTAACACTGCCATGTATATTACCATGCTAAACTCTCCAGAGAGTTTACATGACAGAAAAGGGAGAGTTCACCCAAAAATGAAAATTAGCAGTTAATTTACTCATCTTTAGGCCATTCAAGATGTAGGTGACTGTTTTCTTCAGTAGAATAGTAAAGAAGATTTTTATCTGAATTTGTGGTCCTTGATGATTCATAAAATGCAATTCCACAGCTACCATCGCTTTGAGAGTGAAAAGGCAACCCAAAAAAAATACCCATGGCTCCTAATGATATATTGAGGTCTAATGAAGTGAATAGATTGGTCTGTGCAAGAAACTAAACATTATTTACAACATCATTACCTGTAATCCATAGTCTCCGGCAATCGGCCTGGAGTGATGTGAGGTTCATGAGCAAATCAGGTTTTTGAACCAGTTCTTTTTGCTGAAGTAGATGAACCAGTTCACCAAAGTCTGCGGCTCGTGTAGAACAGATCTACAAGTTACTCCATTTAAAATTTACATTCAGTTGGCCTGACAGTCACTCTGACTCGAAATTAGCCAAAATATCAGCATATCTGAACTGAGGAAACAGTTTGAAGCTAACACTGAGCCACTGATATACGCATGCCTGAACCGAGTACTTGGATGATGAGGTGAAATTAAAATTGTTATGGTTTATTGTTTATGTAAAACAGTTCCCATTGCTGAAATATAATTATTTTCTAACAACATTATAAAAATGGCTTGATGACATAAATACTCAAACAGCTTGAGGGAAAATTATTTATCCTTTTGTTGATTAGATGAAACTCCAGCTGTTCCATCTTTTGTAGGACAACAGGTAATGAAATCATTTAAATAAAAACAATATAAATAACATAAAACAAAAGTGGGAACATTATCAAGCCTAATCCAACTTAGCTCTGTCTCTGTGATGCAGTTCAAAAGTAGCTATATATATAAATGAGCAAATGTAGATCACTATCTACCTTTTTATTATGTTCCATCATGGGAGAGCCTTGTCTATCGATGCTGAGAGGTTGTTCAGTGACCACAGAGCCACAGATAGCCTGAGAGAGTGAGAATTTTACTCTAGTTGTGGAATTACAATAAACTATAAATAAATCTCTCTATTTTTAAGAACTTTTATGTACATATTTCAATTAATACAATTTCCCACTAATACATTTGACTAGAATATGAGTTTTAGATGATAAACTGTATATTTGGTAGTTGGGTATGTGGCTGGTACTCACCTGGCCACTAGAAAATGTTCGGTTACAACTGTAACCTCGATTCCCTGAAGAGGGAACAAAAGTTGCGTCAGAGTTCTAACGCTTGGGGAACGCTTTGATAAGTCTTGAAGCACATGTGAAATCAATCCAAGGTGCAATTGGGACTTCAGAGCGGGTGACGTCACGAACCAGGAAGCTATAAAGCCTGCCCAAACGAAGCTGTCACTAGCTTAAAGTCTGAGCAAGTCACCTACAGGCACGAAGGAGCTGCAGAGGAGGCCCGTCAAGAAGGGATATTATATCTGGGAACCATACTCTGCCCGGCAATGAGAAGTAGTAGAACTCGGTCCCGGAGAACTCTCTCCAGGACTCCCGGGAGCAGAGTGATCGGGGTAAATGCATACAGCCTCAGGCGAAGCCTCGGCCATCCAGTCCAAGAGGAGCTGGATGCGTGAGGGAGAACCAGAGTGGACAGCGAGACGTCTCTCGAGACGCAAACAGGTTCACTTGTGCCTGGCCGAACTCCCACCATATCAGCTCCACCACGTCAGGGTGGAGCCTCAATTCCCCGGGCCTAAGCCCCTGTCTTGACAGGATGTCTGCTCCTATATTGTGGACCCCTGGGATGTAAGCTGCTCACAGAGACAACAACTTCCCTTGGGACCACAGGAGGATTTGGCACCTCAGTTTGTAAGTGGACGTGACCGCAAACCCCTCTGGTAATCTATTTAGGAGACCACCGATGTGTTGTCTGAGTAGACGAGCACATGGTGGCCCCTGAGATCTGCTAGGAAATTCTTGAGACCAAGAAATACAGCCAACATCTCCAGACGGTTGATGTGCCATGAGAGATGATGGTCCCTCCACAGACCCAGACTTGATTGCTCCCCAGCCCATGAGAGAGGCATCTGTCGTTAGCATCTTGCGACGACATGAAGCTCCCAGCATGGGATCCTGGGACAGAAACCAAGGTTTCTTCCACATTAACAAGGCACGTAAGCATCGCCGTGACCTT
The DNA here is from genome assembly GCA_027564155.1 of Gymnocypris eckloni scoliostomus. Classification (NCBI taxonomy): domain Eukaryota; kingdom Metazoa; phylum Chordata; class Actinopteri; order Cypriniformes; family Cyprinidae; genus Gymnocypris; species Gymnocypris eckloni. The sequence continues at coordinate 26,453,359 of CM050431.1, forward strand.
GATTATGTGAAAAGGGGTTACCCCTCGGGGAAAACCCTTTGGTCCTGAGCCACCTCTGCATGGGTCTCATGCACAACAGTCCAAAAGGTATCACGTTGGATGCTGTTGCCATAAGACCTAACAGTCTCTGAAACTGTTTGACGGTGAGTGACTGGCCTAGCCTTATACTTTTATAGCCGACAGGATGGACTCTATACGTGCCGGTGACATGTGCGCCTGCATCGACGTTGAGTCCCATGCCATGCCAAGAAAAGTGGTCCTCTGCAGTGGAGAAAGCACACTCTTTTTGGTGTTTTAGGCGTAACCTCAACTCTTTCATGTGGGCAAGAACGACATCTCGATGCCGAACTGCCAACTGATGCGACTGATCTAGAATCAACCAATTGTCGATGTAGTTCATTATGCGAATACCCTGACGATGAAGAGGTGCCAGGGCCGCATCTACCATTTCGTGAAAGTGCAGGGTGATAATGCTAGGCAGAACGGAAGAACCAGATATCGTATGCTCTGCCCCCAAGAGCGAACCTCAGGAACTTCCTGTGATACAGAAGGATGGATATGTGGAAGTATGCGTCCTTGAGATCTATCGTGACAAACCAACCCTCGGATCTGATCTGTGGCATGATTGTCTCGATTTCGAACTTGAGCTGCATGACAGAGTCGCTCAGAACTCGAAGATCTAAAATAGGACGCAACCCCCCCATCCTTCTTTGGAACTATGAAATACCGGCTGTAAAGCCCAGTTTCCCTGTTGGAGTGAGGTACATATTCTATGGCCCCTTTCTCTAACGGAGCTTTCACTTCTTGTTCCATTACCAGAACCTGCTGGGGGGCCACCTCGGTGAAAAACACCCCCCTAAACCTGGGCGGGCGAGACCCGAACTGTATTGATACCCTTTTTTATAGTCTGCAGGACCCAACGAGATATATTTGGCAGAAGTTTCCATGCTGTCAAAATTCTACTAGAGGTACCAGCTTCTCGAGACTGGTTTCTTGATTTATATGTAGTTGTGCAGTCAGAACGACGTTCTGAAACGGCGAACCAACAAGAAGTATCTGAACTGACCGCTCTGAAACCCTCCTCGGAGGGGGCGGGGATCCCAAGGCCACTACATTTCCAGGTGGACCTTGAGATATGCGCTTGCCGGAGACCGCTGCTCCCTGAAGCACACGAGGTGGCAGGGTTGGCAGAACGGTCCCCTGAGGACAACTGGAGGGAGACGGACACCGTAAAATGAGGTGTTGACCGCTCCACTTCGGGGAGGGAGTCCTCATTGGCCTGAGCCCTTGGGCGTCAGGTCTTCTTTCCCTAAGCCTTTTTAGAAATAATAACGGTCCTCAGATCCGTTTTACACTTTGACGGCTGCGGTTGAGCATGCTTTCCGTGTCCCCATTCTTAGGTGGGGGAGCACGATAAGCCACGCTCTGTCTAGTTGTGCAGTCAGAATGACATCCTGAAACAGCGAACCGGCAGGAAGCATCTGAACTGACCGCTCTGAAACCCTCCTCGGAGTGGGCGGGATATACGCTCGCCGGAGACCGCTAAGCCCTGAAGCACACGAGGTGGCAGGGTTGGCAGACTGATCCCCTGAGGACATCGAAGGGAGACGGGCACCGTAAAATGAGGTGTTAACCGCTCTACTTCGAGGGGGGAAGTTCTCACTGGCCTGAGGCCTCAGGCGCCAGGACCTTTTCCCCGCAGCCTTCTTAGAATGAATAACGGTCCTCAGATCCGTTTTACCCTTTGAAGGCTGCGGTTGAGTGTGTTTACCGTGTCCCCAGTCTTTATGTGGGGGAGCACGATAAGCCACACTCTGCTTTTGTGTGACACGGTGGGAGGGGCTGGCTTTAGATGTTTGGGGCTGTTCCTGCTCAGCAGCCCCGAAGATATGAATATGGCGGGGGAGGAGTTTCTGGAAGGCAGCCGCTTGCTTTGCTGATTCCTGAAATCTCTCGACAACCAAATTCACTGTACCTCCAAAGAGGCCAGAGGGAGAAATGGGAGCATCTATAAGGAAGTTTTTAATATTTTCCTTTAATGTTACTCAAATTGAACCATAAGTGTCAGTGGCCACCAAGGCTGCCATAGACCGGCCGATTGATTTAGCTGTTTTAGCTCCTTGGCGGCCCTGAGAGACAAATCTGTGGCCCGACACAGTTTGCAAACTGTGTTCGGACTAATACCTCGCCCTCATCGAGATCTGTTAATAATTCAGCCTGGTAGGCTTGCAACAGCAACATAGTGTGTAAACATGCTGCTGCCTGACCAGCTGCTGAATAAACCTTTCCCACCAGTGCTGATGTATTTCTCACTGGTTTAGTGGGTAATACCAGGGATTTAATGGATGAGGATGATTCAGGGGAGAGATAGCTTGCGAGCGTCTCTTCCACCTTAGGCATCTCTCCATAACCGTGCTCTTTTTATTTAATATAGAGGAATAGTGTGATGTTTGTGTACTATAGACTCTATAAGAAACCGGTCTCTCCCAAGAGCTCGACAACTCGGTGTGAAGATCAGGGAAAAATGGTAATCCCCGGCATTGAAGTTGTGCACGAGAAGGTAAAAGCATTCGCCAAGTTTGCCTTTTGAACGAACGTCTTCCCTTTCTGCTGGCCAATCAATACATAATTTCTCAACCGCTCTTGTCACAACCTCAACCAGCTCCTCATAAGCACGAGACTGAGGTGGTGAATCCTCAGTATCTCTTGCATTGGCAGCATCTAATTCCTCAGAATCAGATAGCTGCAGTGTATGTGCCTCGATCGGGGCGGAAGAAACCGCAGTCCGTGCTTCCCAACCCTGATACAAAGCACTGAACCTGTCAGGTGAAGGCAGAGATAAGGCAGTGCCCATCTACATCCGCTGACAGATCCATTTGCGAACCCCAGGCCTGCAGCCTTCACTGTGCCTCGGCAGCAGTGGTACGAGCCCTGGTGAACGTGAGCCTGAGCATCCTCGCGAAGAACGCCAGGTGGGATCGGAGTGTCCGTAAGCTCGAGCGCTGACTGTGCATGCTCCTCTCCCAAACAAGCAACACAAAGAATGTGTGTATCCCCACCGTTAAATAACGTGGGCAGGGACGAACACACACACATCCTAAAAGCTTGTTGTTGCTTGCTCGCCATATCTGCTCTCTTTGTATTAAAGTAATGACAGACAACACCAAATAGGACAGACAGTTTCACACAGAGCACTTGTGAAGATACAAAAAGCTAGTGACAGCTTTGTTTGGGCAGGCTTTATAGCCTCCTGGTTCGTGACGTCACCCGCTCTGATGTCCCAATTACACCTTGGATTGATTTCACATGTGCTTCAAGAATTATCACGCAAAGCGTTCCCCAAGCATTAGAAGTCTGATGCAACGGAGTTCCCTTGAAAGGGAACTAACTACTTTGCATCATCTGGGTGCGTTTCCCAATAGCATTGTAAGCAAACTATGGTCATAAGTTCCATTGAACTCTATTAGTAATGATGTAACTTGTGACCATAGTTGCTTTTGGGAAACACACCCCTGATCAGGCCTGATAAAGAATATCAATATTTGCCATTAAAAAAAATTCTAACTGACTTCCACAAACCAACAACCATTCTTAATATTTGTCATAAATATACTGTGCTATTGTCACGTTTCTGTTGTGTTTTGCCATGTCTTTTTTAACCTAGTTTTCCCCATTCTGTGTAATTAGTCATTCAGTTTACCTGTTGTCTTAATTAGCTCATTAGTTCCCTTTGTTTGGTTCAGGCTTTATAAGTCCTCAGTTCTCCCTTAGTCTTCGTCTGTTCTCATCTATGTTATGTTGGTGTACTTGCCTGTCTCCTGGATTTGTTTATTAAATTACCTTTTTGTTTATCTATTTTGTCTTCATGCTATTGTGCCTCACCAATCCGTGACAGCTATTTAATGGAAGCTCATTATTGGAAGAAAATCTACAGCTGAAGCTCTGCTCTTCAGTTAGTACCTCTGTCTGTGTCCGATCCATTGTGTTGTTTCGAAGCATCAAGTCATTGAAAGGTGTGATGAAGTTTTGACCTCCAGTGTCTGCTGTATATAAGTCCTAAAAAGGGAGAGGGGTATCACTATTTTGACAAGCCATTAAAAAAATTGTTGAAAAAAATATTTAAATATCTGTCTGGCTAAAATATTTTTGTTCAATTCAATTCAGAAATTATTAATGCAGAGTCATTGTTGTATATGAAAAAGAATCTATACTCATGGTCGAGATATGTTTATGAGCTATATTATAATGTAAAATAGCACTTGCAGACCATAAACTACACCAAAACATGAATAAGTTATGTTTTCATATGTTAAATTGTTTTCGTTGTAAAAGCACTTTATTTCATCATTTTTAATTGGACAGCTGGCTACAATAATAAATAAATGTCAGAGTCATTTGACTCCTATCAAGTTAACTGATAACTCTTTAGAATAGGTAACACATATTCAATATTAACTAAGAGTTTTCCCTGAACAAACTCCTAATTTCCTGCGTATTAATAGTTAGTAAGATTAAGTTTAGGTATGGGGTACTGTGTAAAAGATGGTAATGCTGAAAAAGGCATTGATACGTGCTTTATAAGTACTAACACAATGGTGCCAAATTTTTCCTTCAAATAAATTGTTACCAGTTAATTTGAATAAGTCACTGTAGCACATCATCAGGTATATAATATTGAGGGAGGGAATGATCAGGGTTGCGTTTACCAAAAGCATTGTTAGTGTAAGTTGATCGTAGCTCCATTGGTTTCAATGGGTCTACGATGTACTTAAGCTTACGATACTTTTGGGAACTTTTGGGAAACAGCCTTGGTGAGTTAAGGTCTAAGCTCAAAAATTATGTAAAGATAATCTGTTTATATCAGATATAGACAGGAACAAAAATCTGGAAATAACGTTGTAATTCTTCTTAATGATATGCTTTGACATTTAAAGCTACTGATATTCTAGTGTCGATGTCCCTCAGAAAATCTATGGCTCAAGTGTTGCTCTTTAGTCAATACCTCTTCTGGCAGGGATTTGTTTGTTTGAATCTTTTGCTTCTGTTCATTCAGAGATGATCCTGAGTCTTGATCTTCAGCACTGTTTGCCGGTAAATTCTAAAACAAGAAACACCATGTTAACATGATACAAAATACTAATATATATATATATACACAAACACACACTTCAACCAGGGTTCACAATATTTAGTTGCACAACCTCAATGTCACCTTTATTTATTTTCAAAAGCGATGATTTCATTAGCTGTGCACACGCAGACAGTTATACATGCAGATCACATGGCTCTTTGGAGCAGCAGCAATACACATGTCTTGGCAATACATTTGCTTGTTTGGAGGGGCTTTCATTTAATTATATCTTGTTTTCATTCCTTTCATGTGTGTGGATGTACGCATGTCCGCTGATCATATTCTTACACTCAGCAACATGCATAAATAGGCTTGTATTGTCCATTTCTGTGTCTCCTGCTTTGATGGGGTTATTTAATATATGTTATGTAGAACAGCAGTGGATGTATTGGCAGTAGCAAGTCTTAGTACTTGCTCTGCAGCAGCAGTGTAGCAGATCTATTCCACCAAGACCAAATACATTAACACTGCCATGTATATTACCATGCTAAACTCTCAGAGAGTTTACATGACAGAAAAGGGAGAGTTCACCCAAAAATGAAAATTAGCAGTTAATTTACTCATCTTTAGGCCATTCAAGATGTAGGTGACTGTTTTTCTTCAGTAGAATAGTAAAGAAGATTTTTATCTGAATTTGTGGTCCTTGATGATTCATAAAATGCAATTCCACAGCTACCATCGCTTTGAGAGTGAAAAGGCAACCCAAAAAAAATACCCATGGCTCCTAATGATATATTGAGGTCTAATGAAGTGAATAGATTGGTCTGTGCAAGAAACTAAACATTATTTACAACATCATTACCTGTAATCCATAGTCTCCGCAATCGGCCTGGAGTGATGTGAGGTTCATGAGCAAATCAGGTTTTGAACCAGTTCTTTTGCTGAAGTAGATGAACCAGTTCACCAAAGTCTGCTCGTGTAGAACAGATCTACAAGTTACTCCATTTAAAATTTACATTCAGTTGGCCTGACAGTCACTCTGACTCGAAATTAGCCAAAATATCAGCATATCTGAACTGAGGAAACAGTTTGAAGCTAACACTGAGCCACTGATATACGCATGCCTGAACCGAGTACTTGGATGATGAGGTGAAATTAAAATTGTTATGGTTTATTGTTTATGTAAAACAGTTCCCATTGCTGAAATATAATTATTTTCTAACAACATTATAAAAATGGCTTGATGACATAAATACTCAAACAGCTTGAGGGAAAATTATTTATCCTTTTGTTGATTAGATGAAACTCCAGCTGTTCCATCTTTTGTAGGACAACAGGTAATGAAATCATTTAAATAAAAACAATATAAATAACAGAAAACAAAAGTGGGAACATAATCAAGCCTAATCCAACTTAGCTCTGTCTCTGTGATGCAGTTCAAAAGTAGCTATATGCTATAAATGAGCAAATGTAGATCACTATCTACCTTTTTATTATGTTCCATCATGGGAGAGCCTTGTCTATCGATGCTGAGAGGTTGTTCAGTGACCACAGAGCCACAGATAGCCTGAGAGAGTGAGAATTTTACTCTAGTTGTGGAATTACAATAAACTATAAATAAATCTCTCTATTTTTAAGAACTTTTACATACATATTTCAATTAATACAATTTCCCACTAATACATTTGACTAGAATATGAGTTTTAGATGATAAACTGTATATTTGGTAGTTGGGTATGTGGCTGGTACTCACCTGGCCACTAGAAAACGTTCGGTTACGACTGTTACCTCGGTTCCCTGAAGAGGGAACGAAAGTTGCGTCAGAGTTCTAATGCTTGGGGAACGCTTTGCATGATAAGTCTTGAATCACATGTGAAATCAATCCAAGGTGTAATTGGGACATCAGAGCGGGTGATGTCACGAACCAGGAAGCTATAAAGCCTGCCCAAACGAAGCTGTCACTAGCTTAAAATCTGAGCAAGTCACCTACAGGCACGAAGGAGCTGCAGAGGAGGCCCGTCGAGAAGGGATATTATATCTGGGAACCATACTCTGCCCGGCCACTGCGGGGCAATGAGAAGTAGTAGAACTCGGTCCCGGCGAACTCTCTGTATGGCCCCTTTCTCTAACAGAGCTTTCACTTCTTGTTCCATTACCAGAACCTGCTGGGGGGCCACCTCGGTGAAAAACACCCCTTAAACCTGGGCGGGCGAGACCGAACTGTATTGATACCCTTTTTTATAGTCTGCAGGACCCAACGAGATATATTTGGCAGAAGTTTCCATGCTGTCAAAATTCTACTAGAGGTACCAGCTTCTCGAGACTGGTTTCTTGATTTATATGTAGTTGTGCAGTCAGAACGACGTTCTGAAACGGCGAACCAACAAGAAGTATCTGAACTGACCGCTCTGAAACCCTCCTCGAGGGGCGGGATCCCAAGGCCACTACATTTCCAGGTGGACCTTGAGATATGCGCTTGCCGGAGACCGCTGCTCCCTGAAGCACACGAGGTGGCAGGGTTGGCAGAACGGTCCCCTGAGGACAACTGGAGGGAGACGGACACCGTAAAATGAGGTGTTGACCGCTCCACTTCGGGGAGGGAGTCCTCATTGGCCTGAGCCCTCGGGCGTCAGGTCTTCTTTCCCTCAGCCTTTTTAGAAATAATAACGGTCCTCAGATCCGTTTTACACTTTGACGGCTGCGGTTGAGCATGCTTTCCGTGTCCCCATTCTTAGGTGGGGGAGCACGATAAGCCACGCTCTGTCTAGTTGTGCAGTCAGAATGACATCCTGAAACAGCGAACCGGCAGGAAGCATCTGAACTGACCGCTCTGAAACCCTCCTCGGAGTGGGCGGGATATGCGCTCGCCGGAGACCGCTAAGCCCTGAAGCACACGAGGTGGCAGGGTTGGCAGACTGATCCCCTGAGGACATCGAAGGGAGACGGGCACCGTAAAATGAGGTGTTAACCGCTCTATTTCGAGGGGGGAAGTTCTCACTCAGGCGTGAGCCCTCAGGCGTCAGGACCTTTTCCCCGCAGCCTTCTTAGAATGAATAACGGTCCTCAGATCCGTTTTACCCTTTGAAGGCTGCGGTTGAGTGTGTTTACCGTGTCCCCAGTCTTTATGTGGGGGAGCACGATAAGCCACACTCTGCTTTTGTGTGACACGGTGGGAGGGGCTGGCTTTAGATGTTTGGGGCTGTTCCTGCTCAGCAGCCCCGAAGATATGAATATGGCGGGGGAGGAGTTTCTGGAAGGCAGCCGCTTGCTTTGCTGATTCCTGAAATCTCTCGACAACCAAATTCACTGTACCTCCAAAGAGGCCAGAGGGAGAAATGGGAGCATCTATAAGGAAGTTTTTAATATTTTCCTTTAATGTTACTCAAATTGAACCATAAGTGTCAGTGGCCACCAAGGCTGCCATAGACCGCCGATTGATTTAGCTGTTTTAGCTCCTTGGCGGCCCTGAGAGACAATTGTGGCCCGACACAGTTTGCAAACTGTGTTCGACTAATACTCGCCTCATCGAGATCTGTTAATAATTCAGCCTGGTAGGCTTGCAACAGCAACATAGTGTAAACATGCTGCTGCCTGACCAGCTGCTGAATAAACCTTTCCCACCAGTGCTGATGTATTTCTCACTGGTTTAGTGGGTAATACCAGGGATTTAATGGATGAGGATGATTCAGGGGAGAGATAGCTTGCGAGCGTCTCTTCCACCTTAGGCATCTCTCCATAACCGTGCTCTTTTTATTTAATATAGAGGAATAGTGTGATGTTTGTGTACTATAGACTCTATAAGAAACCGGTCTCTCCCAAGAGCTCGACAACTCGGTGTGAAGATCAGGGAAAAATGGTAATCCCCGGCATTGAAGTTGTGCACGAGAAGGTAAAAAGCATTCGTCAAGTTTGCCTTTTGAACGAACGTCTTCCCTTTCTGCTGGCCAATCAATACATAATTTCTCAACCGCTCTTGTCACAACCTCAACCAGCTCCTCATAAGCACGAGACTGAGGTGGTGAATCCTCAGTATCTCTTGCATTGGCAGCATCTAATTCCTCAGAATCAGATATCTGCAGTGTATGTGCCTCGATCGGGGCGGAAGAAACCGCAGTCCGTGCTTCCCAACCCTGATACAAAGCACTGAACCTGTCAGGTGAAGGCAGAGATAAGGCAGTGCCCATCTCTACATCCGCTGACAGATCCATTTGCGAACCCCAGGCCTGCAGCCTTCACTGTGCCTCGGCAGCAGTGGTACGAGAGCCCTGGTGAACGTGAGCCTGAGCATCCTCGCGAAAGAACGCCAGGCGGGATCGGAGCGTCCGTAAGCTCTCGAGCGCTGACTGTGCATGCTCCTCTCCCAAACAAGCAACACAAAGAATGTGTGTATCCCCACCCGTTAAATAACGTGGGCAGGGACGAACACACACACATCCTAAAAGCTTGTTGTTGCTTGCTCGCCATATCTGCTCTCTTTCTATTAAAGTAATGACAGACAACACCAAATAGGACAGACAGTTTCACACAGAGCACTTGTGAAGATACAAAAAGCTAGTGACAGCTTTGTTTGGGCAGGCTTTATAGCCTCCTGGTTCGTGACATCACCCGCTCTGATGTCCCAATTACACCTTGGATTGATTTCACATGTGCTTCAAGAATTATCACGCAAAGCGTTCCCCAAGCATTAGAAGTCTGATGCAACGGAGTTCCCTTGAAAGGGAACTAACTACTTTGCATCATCTGGGTGCGTTTCCCAATAGCATTGTAAGCAAACTATGGTCATAAGTTCCATTGAACTCTATTAGTAATGATGTAACTTGTGACCATAGTTGCTTTTGGGAAACACACCCCTGATCAGGCCTGATAAAGAATATCAATATTTGCCATTAAAAAAAATTCTAACTGACTTCCACAAACCAACAACCATTCTTAATATTTGTCATAAATATACTGTGCTATTGTCACGCTTCTGTTGTGTTTTGCCATGTCTTTTTAACCTAGTTTTCCCATTCTGTGTAATTAGTCATTCAGTTTACCTGTTGTCTTAATTAGCTCATTAGTTCCCTTTGTTTGGTTCAGGCTTTATAAGTCCTCAGTTCTCCTTAGTCTTCGCCTGTTCTCATCTATGTTATGTTGGTGTACTTGCCTGTCTCCTGGATTTGTTTATTAAATTACCTTTTTGTTTATCTATTTTGTCTTCATGCTATTGTGCCTCACCAATCCGTGACAGCTATTTAATGGAAGCTCATTATTGGAAGAAAATCTACAGCTGAAGCTCTGCTCTTCAGTTAGTACCTCTGTCTGTGTCCGATCCATTGTGTTGTTTCGAAGCATCAAGACATTGAAAGGTGTGATGAAGTTTTGACCTCCAGTGTCTGCTGTATATAAGTCCTAAAAAGGGAGAGGGGTATCACTATTTTGACAAGCCATTAAAAAAATTGTTGAAAAAAATATTTAAATATCTGTCTGGCTAAAATATTTTTGTTCAATTCAATTCAGAAATTATTAATGCAGAGTCATTGTTGTATATGAAAAAGAATCTATACTCATGGTCGAGATATGTTTATGAGCTATATTATAATGTAAAATAGCACTTGCAGACCATAAACTACACCAAAACATGAATAAGTTATGTTTTCATATGTTAAATTGTTTTCATTGTAAAAGCACTTTATTTCATCATTTTTAATTGGACAGCTGGCTACAATAATAAATAAATGTCAGAGTCATTTGACTCCTATCAAGTTAACTGATAACTCTTTAGAATAGGGAACACATATTCAATATTAACTAAGAGTTTTCCCTGAACAAACTCCTAATTTGCTGCGTATTAATAGTTAGTAAGATTAAGTTTAGGTATGGGGTACTGTGTAAAAGATGGTAATGCTGAAAAAGGCATTGATACGTGCTTTATAAGTACTAACACAATGGTGCCAAATTTTTCCTTCAAATAAATTGTTACCAGTTAATTTGAATAAGTCACTGTAGCACATCATCAGGTATATAATATTGAGGGAGGGAATGATCAGGGTTATGCTTACTCAAAAGCATTGTTAGTAAGTTGATCGTAGCTCCATTGGTTTCAATGGGTCTCGATGTACTTAAGCTTACGATACTTTTGGGAACTTTTGGGAAACAGCCTTGGTGAGTTAAGGTCTAAGCTCAAAAATTATGTAAAGATAATCTGTTTATATCAGATATAGACAGGAACAAAAATCTGGAAATAACGTTGTAATTCTTCTTAATGATATGCTTTGACATTTAAAGCTACTGATATTCTAGTGTCGATGTCCCTCAGAAAATCTATGGCTCAAGTGTTGCTCTTTAGTCAATACCTCTTCTGGCAGGGATTTGTTTGTTTGAATCTTTTGCTTCTGTTCATTCAGAGATGATCCTGAGTCTTGATCTTCAGCACTGTTTGCCAGTAAATTCTAAAAACAAGAAACACCATGTTAACATGATACAAAATACTAATATATACATATATATACACAAACACACACTTCAACCATGGTTCACAATATTTAGTTGCACAACCTCAATGTCACCTTTATTTATTTTCAAAAGCGATGATTTCATTAGCTGTGCGCAGACAGTTATACATGCAGATCACATGGCTCTTGAGCAGCAGCAATACACATGTCTTGGCAATACATTTGCTTGTTTGGAGGGGCTTTCATTTAATTATATCTTGTTTTCATTCCTTTCATGTGTGTGGATGTACGCATGTCCGCTGATCATATTCTTACACTCAGCAACATGCATAAATAGGCTTGTATTGTCCATTTCTGTGTCTCCTGCTTTGATGGGGTTATTTAATATATGTTATGTAGAACAGCAGTGGATGTATTGGCAGTAGCAAGTCTTAGTACTTGCTCTGCAGCAGCAGTGTAGCAGATCTATTCCACCAAGACCAAATACATTAACACTGCCATGTATATTACCATGCTAAACTCTCCGAGAGTTTACATGACAGAAAAGGGAGAGTTCACCCAAAAATGACAATTAGCAGTTAATTTACTCATCTTTAGGCCATTCAAGATGTAGGTGACTGTTTTTCTTCAGTAGAATAGTAAAGAAGATTTTTATCTGAATTTGTGGTCCTTGATGATTCATAAAATGCAATTCCACAGCTACCATCGCTTTGAGAGTGAAAAGGCAACCCCAAAAAAATACCCATGGCTCCTAATGATATATTGAGGTCTAATGAAGTGAATAGATTGGTCTGTGCAAGAAACTAAACGTTATTTACAACATCATTACCTGTAATCCATAGTCTCCGGCAATCGGCCTGGAGTGATGTGAGGTTCATGAGCAAATCAGGTTTTTGAACCAGTTCTTTTTGCTGAAGTAGATGAACCAGTTCACCAAAGTCTGCGGCTCGTGTAGAACAGATCTACAAGTTACTCCATTTAAAATTTACATTCAGTTGGCCTGACAGTCACTCTGACTCGAAATTAGCCAAAATATCAGCATATCTGAACTGAGGAAACAGTTTGAAGCTAACACTGAGCCACTGATATACGCATGCCTGAACCGAGTACTTGGATGATGAGGTGAAATGAAAATTGTTATGGTTTATTGTTTATGTAAAAAGGTAAGATGATGTAGACTAGTTAATTCACCTGATATGCTTTAAACATGTAAAACAACCAAGTATTATATCACTATTGGCAGCTTTAATAATATAATTGCCTATATGTTACATCATTGCCTGACTACATAAACAAACTGGTCAATCAGGTGTATGAAGTTCATTGAAACAAACCAGTTTGCGGAAAAAATCTGGCCATGAGCTTGAGGCTGTGGATTACAGGTAATAATGTTATGCAAATATTTTTTATTTTAAGATCCACAGTATTAATTTTGTTTACCTGACACTAGTGTATCCAGAAATGTTTAAGTGGGTGGGCCTACATAAAACTGGGTGGGCCAGGTGTGTTGCATATGAAAATTACACAGTACTTCTAAAAATTCATTAACATTAATACATTGTTATGTTAATGTTCATTTCAAAATTGAGGACATTATTAAAATTAAAAGTTGTATCTGTTATCATTTGCCTGAGCTGGGTAATAAAGATGAATAAACACTTGCGTCCTAAAATAGGACGCAACCCCCCATCCTTCTTTGGAACTATGAAATACCGGCTGTAAAGCCCAGTTTCCTTGTTGGAGTGAGGTACATATTCTATGGCCCCTTTCTCTAACAGAGCTTTCACTTCTTGTTCCATTACCAGAACCTGCTGGGGGGCCACCTCGGTGAAAAACACCCCCCTAAACCTGGGCGGGCGAGACCCGAACTGTATTGATACCCTTTTTATAGTCTGCAGGACCCAACGAGATATATTTGGCAGAAGTTTCCATGCTGTCAAAATTTACTAGAGGTACCAGCCTCGAGACTGGTTTCTTGATTTATATGTAGTTGTGCAGTCAGAACGACGTTCTGAAACGGCGAACCAACAAGAAGTATCTGAACTGACCGCTCTGAAACCCTCCTCGGAGGCGGGATCCCAAGGCCATTACATTTCCAGGTGGACCTTGAGATATGCGCTTGCCGAGACCGCTGCTCCCTGAAGCACACGAGGTGGCAGGGTTGGCAGAACGGTCCCCTGAGGACAACTGGAGGCGGACACCGTGGAAATGAGGTGTTGACCGCTCCACTCGGGAGGAGTCCTCATTGGCCTGAGCCCTCGGGCGTCAGGTCTTCTTTCCCTCAGCCTTTTTAGAAATAATAATGGTCCTCAGATCCGTTTTACACTTTGACGGCTGCGGTTGAGCATGCTTTCCGTGTCCCCATTCTTAGGTGGGGGAGCACGATCAGCCACGCTCTGTCTAGTTGTGCAGTCAGAATGACATCCTGAAACAGCGAACCGGCAGGAAGCATCTGAACTGACCGCTCTGAAACCCTCCTCGGAGTGGGCGGGCATCCCAAAGGCCACTACGTTTCCGGGTGGACCCTGAGATATGCGCTCGCCGGAGACCGCTAAGCCCTGAAGCACACGAGGTGGCAGGGTTGGCAGACTGATCCCCTGAGGACATCGAAGGGAGACGGGCACCGTAAAATGAGGTGTTAACCGCTCTATTTCGAGGGGGGAAGTTCTCACTCAGGCGTGAGCCCTCAGGCGTCAGGACCTTTTCCCCGCAGCCTTCTTAGAATGAATAACGGTCCTCAGATCCGTTTTACCCTTTGAAGGCTGCAGTTGAGTGTGTTTACCGTGTCCCCAGTCTTTATGCGGGGGAGCACGATAAGCCACACTCTGCTTTTGTGTGACACGGTGGGAGGGGCTGGCTTTAGATGTTTGGGGCTGTTCCTGCTCAGCAGCCCCGAAGATATGAATATGGCGGGGGAGAAGTTTCTGGAAGGCAGCCGCTTGCTTTGCTGATTCCTGAAATCTCTCGGCAACCAAATTCACTGTACCTCCAAAGAGGCCAGAGGGAGAAATGGGAGCATCTATAAGGAAGTTTTTAATATTTTACTTTAATGTTACTCAAATTGAACCATAAGTGTCAGTGGCCACCAAGGCTGCCATAGACCGGCCGATTGATTTAGCTGTTTTAGCTCCTTGGCGGCCCTGAGAGACAAATCTGTGGCCCGACACAGTTTGCAAACTGTGTTCGGACTATTACCCTCGCCCTCATCGAGATCTGTTAATAATTCAGCCTGGTAGGCTTGCAACAGCGACATGCCTGCTGCCTGACCAGCTGCTGAATAAACCTTTCCCACCAGTGCTGATGTATTTCTCACTGGTTTAGTGGGTAATACCAGGGATTTAATGGATGAGGATGATTCAGGGAGAGATAGCTTATGCAGCGCTCTCTTCCACCTTAGGCATCTCTCCATAACCGTGCTCTTTTATATAATATAGAGGAATAGTGTGATGTTTGTGTACTATAGACTCTATAAGAAACCGGTCTCTCCCAAGAGCTCGACAACTCGGTGTGAAGATCAGGGAAAATGGTAATCCCGGCATTGAAGTTGTGCACGAGAAGGTAAAAAGCATTCGTCCAAGTTTGCCTTTGAACGAACGCCTTCCCTTTCTGCTGGCCAATCAATAAATAATTTCAACTGCTCTTGTCACAACCTCAACCAGCTCCTCATAAGCACGAGACTGAGGTGGTGAATCCTCAGTATCTCTTGCATTGGCAGCATCTAATTCCTCAGAATCAGATAGCTGCAGTGTATGTGTCGATCGGGCGGAAGAAACCGCAGTCCGTGCTTCCCAACCCTGATACAAAGCACTGAACCTGTCAGGTGAAGGCAGAGATAAGGCAGTGCCCATCTCTACATCCGCTGACAGATCCATTTGCGAACCCCAGGCCTGCAGCCTTCACTGTGCCTCGGCAGCAGTGGTACGAGAGCCCTGGTGAACGTGAGCCTGAGCATCCTGAACGCCAGGCGGGATCGGAGCGTCCGTAAGCTCTCGAGCGCTGACTGTGCATGCTCCTCTCCCAAACAAGCAACACAAAGAATGTGTGTATCCCCACCCGTTAAATAACACGGGCAGGGACGAACACACACACATCCTAAAAGCTTGTTGTTGCTTGCTCGCCATATCTGCTCTCTTTCTATTAAAGTAATGACAGACAACACCAAATAGGACAGACAGTTTCACACAGAGCACTTGTGAAGATACAAAAAGCTAGTGACAGCTTTGTTTGGGCAGGCTTTATAGCCTCCTGGTTCGTGACGTCACCCGCTCTGATGTCCCAATTACACCTTGGATTGATTTCACATGTGCTTCAAGAATTATCACGCAAAGCGTTCCTCAAGCATTAGAAGTCTGATGCAACGGAGTTCCCTTGAAAGGGAACTAACTACTTTGCATCATCTGGGTGCGTTTCCCAATAGCATTGTAAGCAAACTATGGTCATAAGTTCCATTGAACTCTATTAGTAATGATGTAACTTGTGACCTTAGTTGCTTTTGGGAAACACACCCCTGATCAGGCCTGATAAAGAATATCAATATTGGCCATTAAAAAAATTTCTAACAAACTTCCACAAACCAACAACCATTCTTAATATTTGTCATAAATATACTGTGCTATTGTCACGTTTCTGTTGTGTTTTGCCATGTCTTTTTTAACCTAGTTTTCCCCATTCTGTGTAATTAGTCATTCAGTTTACCTGTTGTCTTAATTAGCTCATTAGTTCCCTTTGTTTGGTTCAGGCTTTATAAGTCCTCAGTTCTCCCTTAGTCTTCGTCTGTTCTCATCTATGTTATGTTGGTGTACTTGCCTGTCTCCTGGATTTGTTTATTAAATTACCTTTTTGTTTATCTATTTTGTCTTCATGCTATTATGCCTCACCAATCCGTGACAGCTATTTAATTATGGAAGCTCATTATTGGAAGAAAATCTACAGCTGAAGCTCTGCTCTTCAGTTAGTACCTCTGTCTGTGTCCGATCCATTGTGTTGTTTCGAAGCATCAAGTCATTGAAAGGTGTGATGAAGTTTTGACCTCCAGTGTCTGCTGTATATAAGTCCTAAAAAGGGAGAGGGGTATCACTATTTTGACAAGCCATTAAAAAAATTGTTGAAAAAAATATTTAAATATCTGTCTGGCTAAAATATTTTTGTTCAATTCAATTTGTTGAAGAGATACTTGGGAATCAAAGATAAGTTTTATTGATTATTTTGTTTATAAGATTTTTTTTATTAATAAAAATGTCCTGTGGTCTTATGAGTCCAAGATAAACTTATTTGGTTCAGATAATGTCAAGCGTGTGTGGCAGCAACCAGGTGAGGAGTACAACGACAAGTCAAGCATGGTGGTGGAAGTGTTATGGTCTAGAGCTGCATGAGTGCTGCCGGCACTGGGGAGCAACAGTTCATTGAGGGAACCATGAATGCCAACATGTACTGTGACATACTGAAGCAGAGCATGATCCCCTCCCTTCGGAGACTGGGCCAAAGGGCAGTATTCCAACATGATAACGACCGCTGACTTGCTAAAGAAGCTGAGGGTAAAGGTGATGGACTGGCCAAGCATGTCTCCAGACCTAAACCCTATTGAGCATCTGTGGAGCATCCTCAAACGGAAGGTGGAGGAGAGCAAGGTCTCAAACATCCACCAGCTCTGTAATGTCATCATGGAGGAGTGGAAGAGGACTCTAGTGGCAACCTGTGAAGCTCTGGTCAACTCAATGCCCAAGAGGGTTAAGGCAGTGCTGGAAAATAATGGTGGCCACACAAAATATTGACACTTTGGGCCCAATTTGAAAAAATTTCACTAAGGGGTTTACTCACTTTTGGCCAGCGGTTTAGACATTAATGGCTGTGTGTTGAGTTATTTTGAGAGGACAGTGAATTTACACTGTTATACAAGCTGTACTCTCTCTTCTTTACATTGTAGCAAACTGTAATTTCTTCAGTGTTGTCACATGAAAAGATATAATCAAATATTTACAAAAATCTTCTGTGAGATACTGTATGTATGTATATATATATATATATATATATATATATTAGTGCCGTCAAATGATTAATCGGGATTAATCGCATCCAAAATAAAAGTTTTTGTTTACATAATATATGTATGTGTACTGTTTATTTAATATGTACAGGTGCATCTCAATAAATTACAATGTCGGGAAAAGTTCGTTTATTTCTGTAATTCAACTAAAATTGTGAAACTCGTGTATTAAACAAATTAAATGCACACAGACTGAAGTAGTTTAAGTCTTTGGTTCTTTTAATTGTGATGATTTTGTCTCACATTTAACAAAAACCCACCAATTCACTATCTCAACAATTTAGAATACTTCATAAGACCAAAAAAAACTAAACATTTTTGGTGAATTGTTGGCCTTCTGGGAAGTATGTTAATTTACTGTATATATACTCAAAACTTGGTAGGGGCTCATTTTGCTTTAATTACTGCCACAATTCGGCATGACATGGAGGTGATGAGTTTGTGGCACTGCTGAGGTGGTATGGAAGCCCAGGTTGCTTTGACTGCATTCTGCATTGTTGGGTCTGGTGTCTCTCATCTTCCTCTTAACAATACCCCATAGATTTGCTATGGGGTTCAGGTCAGGCGAGTTTGCTGGCCAATCAAGCACACCAACACCATGGTCATTTAACCAACTTTTGGTACCTTTGTCAGTGTGGACAGGTGCCAAGTCCTGCTGGAAAATGAAATCTGCATCTCCATTAAGCTTGTCAGCAGAAGGAAGCATGAAGTGCTCTAACATTTCCTGATAGATGGCTGCGTTGACTCTAGACTTCATAAAACACAGTGGACCAACACCAGCAGATGACATGGCAGCCCAAATAATCCCCGACTGTGGAAACTTCACACTGGACTTCAAGCAACATGGATTCTGTGCCTCTCCTCTCCTACTCCAGACTCTGGGACCTTAATTTCCAAATGAAATGCAAAATTTACTTTCATCTGAAAAGAGGACTTTGGACCATTGAGCAACAGTCCAGTTCTTTTTCTCCACAGCCCAGGTTAGATGCTTCTGATGATGTTTCTGTTTCAGAAGTGGCTTGGTAGCCCTTTTCCTGAAGATGTCTGAGCGTGGCGACTCTTGATGCACTGACTCCAGCTTCAGTTCACTCCTTGTGAAGCTCTCTCAAGTGTTTGAATCGGCTTTGCTTGACAGTATTCTCAAGCTTGCGGTCATCCCTGTTGCTTTTGGACCTTTTCCTACCCAATTTCTTCCTTCCAGTCAACTTTGTATTTAACATGCTTTGATAAAGCACTCTGTAAGCAGCCACACTTTTCACTAATGACCCTCTGCGACTTACCCTCTTTATGGAGGGCGTCAATGTTCATCTTCTGGACCATTGCCAAGTCAGCAGTGTTCCTCATTATTGTGGTTTCAAAGCACAACAGATACCCAGAATTTATACCTTATGGATGGTCATTAATTGAAACTCAAATGTAAATATTCTAATATTTTGAGATACTGATTTTTGACTTTCATGAGCTGTAAGCTCTAATCTCAAAATTAAAACTAATTAAAATTTTTAAAAAAAATTATGTTTTACTTTACATGTAATGAATCTAAAATATATGAAAGTTTCACTTTTTGAAATAAGTTACAAGAAAAAAAAGAATTTTCACGACATTCTAATTTATTGAGATGCTACTTTATATATAAATACACACACATACACTATATATTTTGAAAATATTTACATGTATATACATTTTTATATTTAAATTCTTATATTTTATATTATATATAAATATATAAACATAACATATTTTTCTTAAATATATACATGCATATGTTTGTATTTATTTATATATATATAAATATACACATATATTATGTAAACAAAAACGTTTATTTTCGATGTGATTAATGATTTGACACCACTATATATATAAATATATATATATATATATATATATATATATATATATATCACTTTATGTGACTCACCTGATGATTAGAACCCTGATCTACATCCATATCTTGATCTGCAAAGCTGGGCTCTGGAGCTCCCTGATATTATCATCAACAAAAACAATAATAGCCATGGTCATTTATTCTTACTTGCTACAAACCAAGAACAACCATTCTCAGCAAATCTTAAATGTATTTGGCTATTTAATGGCATCTGACCAAGTACAATGACCAAGACCAGGGTGTTTAGGGAAAAATAATGTGTTGCTTTTTAATTTACATGTTTACAAACAAATGGTGCATAAATCACTGCCACATAGATTATGACAGATTTACTTGTTTGTGGACATTTTACAATTTTATGTTGCATACCTACAGTAGGTTTACATTTAAATTCCCTTTGTTTTCACTATTTTGTCTATGTAACAACAAATGTATATTTGTCTAATTAACATTTTAAGCTAAACACATTTAACATCTTGTAAAACTCTAAAATGTCACTTTACATAGATCCAGAATAAAAACTGAAAGCCACAATATTATGTTGTTATTGTTCTGACTGTCCCACTGCCTTTACATCTTATTGAAATTAACAATATTTTCACAATGAGAAGGTTTAAGAAGTACATGCCTTGGTTTTCATATATTTACTTCAACACTTTAGATGTGATGAAAATGTCTAATAGCATGTTTTGCTTTTGCTTTACTTTCATCTGTCAAGTGCTTTTGATCTAAACATTTGCATTTGAATTGATTTATTAAGCAGATGGACAGATTAAGAATATCAGAAGAAATATGCCAGAAAACCAACAATATGCATGGCACACAATACAGTAAAATAAATTACTAGATTATCTGAACAAACTAGAGTAAAGTGAATGCAGATGAGATCTGTGAACTTTCCCTGAAAACCCTGTTTGTTCATTGATATATCCAATTTGCATTGATATAGGTTATTTATGATAACACGTTATTCATAAATAAATACTAAACTTCCTCTGTGACTCACCGATTCATCTACATCCATTGGCACTTCTGTCTGTCGCTCTGACATGACTGCGAGGAAATCAGCAACTGAAAGAAAACGTTAGCTCTGATTAATAGCTAATCCGAATAAATACCACAACTGGGCGTTTTTAAGTCTGTAAACAAATGTAAATGCTCCAAATAGTGCTTGAATATGATCCCAAAATTGCTTTAGCAAATCGTTATTGTTCAAAAGTAACAGACAGAGTAGCCTACTTTGAAATCTTGCTCAACACCAAGCGAGAGAGAGAACAATATAAATATGGCGAACATCAGACAGATACCTTAAAATGATCACGAAAGTCTCGATGTTAAATAATAAAGCTGTCAATTGCTCGATCTGTCAGTAATTAATAAGACTGAAACGACTGAAGAGAAGTGCGTTTAGTTTCATTTTCGTTTAGTACAAAATGCCAACTTTACTGAGCTCAAAAGATACACACACATCACAGGAGACATTCTTAGTACATTTTCAAAAACATCACTTAGTCTGATTGCAGGTTGGTTTCATGTCACACGGACAAGGATTTTGATATTGACATTGTTAACATTTTACATAACGTAGGGTATACCTGCCACACACACATACACACACACACACACACACACACACTTCTAAAGATTGAATTTAAATGTGATCGGTCTTGAAGACGAATGCCCTCTTCACACATATATCTGTTCGCATGTAGCTCATTCTTTGGACCGCAGACTTCAGAGGTTTGTTCAAAATGACGGTCTATGTATTTACAGCGCAGTTCCAGATATTTACTCAGGTCACAGTCGACAGTAACATCGACACATTAAAAAGCTATTTAAAGGACAAATACTCTTGCACTTACCTAAAAGAGTGAGCTGTGTAAAGTGTGAGCTGTCGACCTCTGCACTATTAACCTGCTCGACTGGTTTTGAGTCGAAGATAACGATAGTGAAAGTTAATGGAGGATATGAGGTAGCGTGACAACAATCCAATATGCTGTTAAAAAGACCAAACTGTGAATTTGACATCTGTGGCATATATTATCTCACACATTAACCATGCACATGCTACATACACAGAACATATTAAACATGATCCATCTTTTTACATTGGGGTTATTTATCATTTGTTAAAGGGTGTGTCCTTGCTCAAAACACACAGGGAAGGTAACAATAGTTGAATGTATTCTGTCTGTTAAAACATGGCTTGGCTTGACAGGAGGAGGCACGTGGCTAATGAAGAACTTCAACAGCTCCTTTTCCTCGTTCTCTAGATGAGAAAATACCTCAAAAATGAGAAAAATGAGAAGGTAGAACCATATTGGGGGTTCTGGGCATGTCAACTCTTAGCATTGCTATTGAATAGATGTATCCATAGATTCCAACTCTTAAACAACATTACAATATTTAATATGTAGCATTTAATTACTGAGTTATGAAAATACTGTAATTTATTTTAAATATAATTCATTTAAAGGCATGTAATTAAGTGTTCTTCTTTTAATTGCAAGTATTATAGTGTTGTTCTCAGAATGTGAAAGAGACTCTATGAGCTGTTTAACTAGCTGACAGGCTTGATGCTATTCATGTGTGTTCAACAGCTAACAATACACTTATTGGCTAATACACAGACATAAAGTTAACAATGACAATATATTAAGTTAACTAATGAAATCTGCAAGCTTGTAGTAGACCTTTACAAACTTTCTTTACTTGCAGTCTGGACTGGTTGCATGCTGAACATGCATCAACAATTAAGTTAACTTCTACTGAGTATGCAAGTTGTGTGATCTGTCCTCAGACATCCAGACACAGACTCGTCTTTCTCTTTTCTAAATCAATTATTAGTTATATACTCACTTGTGTGTGTTTGTGGTATTCTAGGTTTGTGCTGAGTCCCACTTATCACTTACCACTTATCACCCACTTATCCTCATTATACTCTGTATAATTGTGTATGTGATAAATAAAGCTCGTACAATAATCCAAACACAAACCTCAAAAACATCACAAAAATGGAACCCATTCCAGTCCTCTGACCTGAACCCTGCAGAAAATGAGTGAGGTGAACTGAAGAGAAGAAGCACCAATGTGAGCTGTGAATCTGAAGGATCTGTCTGGAGTGATTCTGGATGAAGTGATCACGATCTCTAGCTGGAGTACCCGTGAGCTTCGCTAGAGGGCACTCCATCCCAGACTTCTACCATACCATCAAATACTTCATTTCCCATAATCCTTTGCCTGGACTCATTAGCACTCACTGTTTGCACCTGTATCTCACCCTATATAAGTCTGGTTCAGTTTGTCATTCTTTGCAAAGTCTTACGTGTGTCATTGCTGCAATTCTAAGCTTTGTTGTATGAATCATCCATCACAATTAAGAAACCAATCAACAGAAAATAAAATGACTGAAATAGGACCAATGACCATTGCAGAAAATAGTTGAGTCTCTGAGTCAGAAAAT
The DNA here is from genome assembly GCA_027564155.1 of Gymnocypris eckloni scoliostomus. Taxonomy (NCBI): domain Eukaryota; kingdom Metazoa; phylum Chordata; class Actinopteri; order Cypriniformes; family Cyprinidae; genus Gymnocypris; species Gymnocypris eckloni. The sequence continues at coordinate 26,476,261 of CM050431.1, forward strand.
CCAACAAAAAAACATGGTCAAACAGCACCTACATCATCACATGTAGTTTGGGAGGGTTTCAATAAAATTATCCAAGCTCATCCAAAAACAATCTCCAGAGAATTCAGTTTAGCAGAAAACACTCAAGACGGGTTTGGTGCAGACAGGGATAAAAAGTACCCAAATGTGTACAATGAAATATAAGCGCTGTATTTTTGATGTCATATGATATTTCTGCTGGAGGTCCTGGATATCTTGTTTAGACACATGGCATCATGGATTCTATCAAATACCAACAGATAAAAATCCATAAGCCTGACTGACGCTGTTAGAAATCTTATAAGGAGCCTGCCATGTTTGGATCTACCAACTGGACAATAATACCAAACACAAACCTCAAAACAACACAAAATTGAACCCATTCCAGTCCTCTGACCTGAACCCTGTAGAAAATGAGTGAGGTGACTGAAGAGAAGAAGCACCAATGTGAGCCTGTGAATCTGAAGGATCTGTCTGGAGTGATTCTGGATGAAGTTATCACGATCTCTAGCTGGAGGACCCGTGAGCTTCGCCAGAGGTCACTCCATCCCAGACTTCTACCACACCATCAAGCCAGAGCCTGCTCATTTCCCATAATCCTTTGCCTGAACTCATTAGCACTCACTGTTTGCGCTTGTGTCTCACCCTATATAAGTCTGGTTCAGTTTGTCATTCTTTGCAAAGTTTTATCTGTGTCATTGCTGCAATTCTAAGCTGATTGTTGTATGTTTCTTCCCCTGTTGTTATTGTTTGGACTGATCACCTGTTTGGACAGATCACCTGTGCCTGTTTTTGGACTCTGTTTGTGGATTACCCTTTCATTAAATACACTGCATTTGGATCCTCTACCTTCATGTCTTGGAGCAGTTCATGACAGAAGTAATGGTCTCTGATCTCTTGTCAGGTGTTCTCTAACCTCATCAGGCATTAAAGGAGAAAATTAAGAACTGTTAAACTGGCAAATGGAGGTTTCAAAAAGTATTGAATAAAAGGGTGCCTTTAATTGTGGCCAATGTGTATTAGAGAAACACATGTATTTAATAATGATATTTCCCCCCATTTTAAATTCTTATTATACAATGAACGGTTAGATTTTTGTGATAAAAAAATAAATAAAAGATCAAAAGGATTAACAATGCAGATACATTTTCACAACCTTCTTTGATCATATTTACCAAGGGTGCTGATATTTTTACATGAATGCACACTATCTCTGTGTGCCAAGTGACCTCAATTAAATACAAATTTAAATAATATAATAAATAAAATGCCCCTTAGCTTGGGCTGTAGGATATGAACAAAAATGCTATCTCAATATATCTGGGGTATTTTTGTTGATAATGAGATATTATGCCGTATGTGTTTTTTGTGCTGGTAACTTGGCTGGTTTAGACCTGTAATAGACAAATACGTGACCCTGGACCACAAAACCAGTCTGAAGTAGCAATAGCCAAAAATACATTGTATGGGTCAAAATTATCTTCTTTTCTTTTATTAATGCCAAAAATCATTAGGATAAAATCATAATCCATGAAGATATTTTGTACATTTCTTATCCTAAATATTTCAAAACTTAATTTTTGATAAGTAATATGCATTTCTAAGAACTTCATTTTGACAACTTTAAAGATTTTCTCAATATTTAGAATTCTTTTGCACCCTCAGTTTCCAGATTTTCAAATAGTTGTATTTCGGCCAAATATTGTCCTATCTGAACACACCATACATCAATGGAAAGCTTATTTATTCAGTTGATGTATAAATCTCAATTGAAAAAGAAAATGGACCATTATGACTGGTTTTGTGGTCCAGGGTCACAAAAAAACACCTGTAGGTGGCAACAAATATTTAATGAATAATTTAGTTCTTGACCATTTATAAAGTGTGTTCTTCGGGCATCCAGGTGTGTATTATGCATTCACAAACATGACTAATCAAGAGTCTGAATACTTCTGAAAGTCACTATATGTAAAATCATTACATTTTATAATCAGTAAATGGTTTGTTTAGGCTTTGATGTGCATCTGAGAACATATAAATCAAATCCTCATTCAATGCCTTTGGCTTTCAACTCATCCTTCACTCTCTTCATGTAGTCAGGGTCTGGATAACCATAGCTGTAACAGAACAGAAACGCGTTCAAATACACTGATCATTTACATGAAACCTGAATAAGTAAAAGCAGACTTTATATGAACTCATACTTTAGAGGCCCGCCGTGTGTTGGTCTTATGATGAATATCATTCCAGGTGACCACATTCTCTAAACCGGAGGATCTAGAGGACCCGACAGTAAAGATCAGTTTCTGTGTGAAAGCCCTCTGCAGCAGTCCGAGCACTTCCTTTCCTTCATGATTGTCAGGTAAGTACCGCGACATTGTGTCCCACGATAAGGCTTTCCTGGGTTCGGATGCTTTTTCTAAAATAAGGATGACAAAATGTACGTATTGCAATAACTCTAAATAAAATACTAGGAGGTCATATTTTTATAAAGTTTGACACCTTCATTGCTGTATGCTTTTTCTATATTTGGGCTGTTTTGTGGATTGTACCACCGCCAAATTTCCTGTTATTTTACTTATCAGTGCCACAAAAGTCAAGTTTTGTATTAATCTGACAAATAATAATTATAATACATTTGAATCATTTGTATATCCTGATTATGTTTGCTGTTTTTCTGCAGCTAAATTTATTGATTGATTATTTGTTAGTTAATCACAAACTTCAATTCACAAGAACAATTTTTAGAACAGGCTCTACAACATGGGCTTTTCATCTAATGTACTGTGCAGTTATAAACCGTACAATAGAAAATTATATTTTTCAACTATTAAATTAATAAATGAAATTTTACATATTCTTACCATTTGAATACCATCTGGTATGTTGTAGTATATTTCAATAGTGCCACAGTGTGATATCCAGGGAGACTCGATCTGCTCTGTCTTACATTCATTGTTCCTTCCGGTTGGTTTCCTTCTAATTTTCCAAACACTTCCTTACACACAGGACAGATGGATCCCAGACTCTTCACTGACATATTTATACATTCCTGACAGAATTCATGCCCACATCTCAGTTTTGTCTTGTCAGTGAAGTTGTCCATACAAATAGGGCATGTCTCCTCTTCAGCGTGAGCACCTTTACTGTCTTTACTGTCATGTTTAGAATCATCTTTTGATTCTTCATCGAAACCAGTATCTGTTTCCCTTCTCCCTCTAAAGTGCACTCCCTCATCCCGTCCTGCTCCACCCACTGCTCCTAGACCATAATCAGGCGTCTGATTCCACCTCATTCCTCTTGCATGAGGGATGTCCTCTGAGTATCCAATCAGTTTCTTCATCTTGTCATTGTAACACCCCCTCCCGGGTCTGCACCGTCCCAACTCATATCTCGTGCCGAGCGGGTATCGAACCCGGGATTCTGGCGCGCGAGGCGGGCGCTCTAACAAGGAACGCCAAAGGCTACAGCCTCTAGCGTCAGTTGCTAGAGCGCCTCTTTTTGAGGTCAGGGGAGTGAGGTTTACACTGACACCACGGGCATACACATCCGTTACATCATCAAACACATTCTTCTTAAGTGTCTTCTCAATATCAGCAATGGCAGGACCGAGATGTTCTGGCAGTCCTACGAGCTTCCATGGACTGAATGCATCTGCTGCAACAACACAATAATGCTGCTGCTGAAGTTTCTCTACTAATGAAGACACATCAGTTTTATCTGTAGTGTTTTTGAGTTCACAGCTGACAGCTGAGGCTAGTTTCTGGTACAGATGTGTTAAAGCTCTGAGGGCATGACTTTCCAGATTAATATGCTGAAATCCTTTCGATCGAGCTTGAATCTTAATGACATTTTTCTGCACTTTTTCTTCATTAAATGACACACTGTACTTTGTTTCAAGCTGTGATAATTGTTCCTCATAGGAAAGTTTTATCAGATCCCAATGAACCTTGTCCATCTCAAGTTGAGTCTGAAGGTCTTTCATGTCCATGTGCAGTGAAGATCTTCTTTGTGGAGAAATGTTATCTGCATCCATTTCATTTGGTTTGTCTTTGAATTGTTGTTCCTCTCTTGATGTCTCTCTTTTAATCAAGTCTGTAAATTTCTTCGGTCCAAATAACCGGCAGTCACTGGCAGACATGGTGAACATCATCTTTGTATTCTCTGACTGGATGTTACGAAAGGTCTGCTTCACAATATCTGAATCCATGTCATTAGGATTAATGGTAGCTTCGCTAAAACTATCCACACATTCAGTGAGAAGTTTCTTAAAGTCCTCAGAGGCTTTGGAGACAGAATCAGGGCTTGATCTCTGGGTGGGTTTGAATGAGACGGACACTTCTGAATCCATACAGACTCCATGTTGTTTCTCAATTAGCTTCAGCTCCTTTCTGTAAGTGTTAAGCATGTACCAGAACTGAAGGAGGGGAACGGGGAGTCCTGCTGAGGTCTCATGGGTCATTTCAAATGTTTTTGTTGTCTCAGCATCTTTTGAAGCTCTGTAAGATGTAACATCATCCTCACTATTGTTTGTGTCTTCTGATACTGCTGAAGTCACAGGTTTGGTGCTGTTCACCTAAAAACACACGATGGGATTTAATTTAAGAATTTGTTTATTACTACTACTGTACGAAGAGTCTGAACAGAAGTAGCAGTAACAGTAACTATTTTGATCGGCCACTTTAGACATTCTACTAACAGTAAGTAACTTTGCAACTACATGTCAACTAGCAGTCATTAGTAGAGACTGTCTGCTTAATATCTTCTAACACTTTATTTGATTGAGTCCACAACATACTGACTATGAGAAACTTTACAAGTATTTGTCAACTTATTCTATTACCCTAAACCTACCATACTAAGAGTTAGTAGACATGTAGTTTAAAAGTTACTTATAGTTAGTAAAATGTCTAAAGTGGACAATCAGAATAAAGTGTAAACACAGTTACTACTGTGTATTGTAGTAGCTCCATCGGTTTTCTTTAGTTTTGTGCATGCTCTGAGCAATCGAGTGCTTAAAAACTGATGAATAAACTGATGAGATGATTGTGCCTTTGCTATAATTCTAGATAAATTAAGCATGATACCTTTAGTGATGGAGCTTTGTTCTCCTCCAGCAGGGACTTTTGTGGTACAGTCACAGAATGTGCTTCATCCAGATAAATCTGAGCAGTCACTTCCTTATCTTCTTTAACTTTACCATCCTTATAATCTTTAAACTTAAGAGACACAGTTCTGTGATATTTTAAAACCTGTAGAGCTTCAGGGAAAATAAGAAGAGTACATTTAGTACACAGCCTTAAAACAATAACAGATGAACTGTAACTTTTTATTTTAAATACAGAAGAGTGTGTTCTGGTATATGGTTTATGAGGACACACACGTGAATAATGTGCTACAACATAAACATGGTTTATGAGGACACATCCTGTGTCCCTGTAAACCAAAAGGCTTTAAAAACATAGTAAACAGTACTTTATGAAATTCAAAAATTGCCTGTAGTTTTGTGTGAGGTGTAGGTATATTATAACTACCTTATATTTAAGGTAAGGTATATTAGAAAATATAGTTTGTGCAGTAAAAAACATTAGGTCTATGGGGAATCCCCGTAAACCACATATGTGAACATGGACCACAAATTGAGCTTTATACATCATATGTAAGCTGAATAAATTATATTTCCATTGATGTGTGGTTTCTTATGATAGGACAATATTTGAAAATCTGGAATCAGAGGGTGCAAAAAAAATCTAAATATTGAGAAAATCATCTTCAAAGTTGTCCGTCCAAATGAGGTTCTTAGCAATGCACATTTCTAGTCAAAAATGAAGTTTTTATATAGTTACGGTAATAAATTTACTAAATATCTTCATGGAACATGATGTTTACGTAATATCCTGATGATTTTTGGCATAAAAGAAAAATCAATAATTTTGACCCATACCATGTATTTTTGGCTATTGCTACAAATATACCCCAGCAACTTAAGTTTTGTGCTCCAGGGTCACATGTTTTAGTGAGTAAGTGAGTGAGTGAGTGAGTGTGTGTGTGTGTCTTTCCAGCACTGACAACCACAACACATTCAAATTAACTGACCTTTTCACAAAGTTAATGAAACTCACACAAAACTGCCTAAACTCACAGAATATATTCGTAAGTAATTTTATTTAATGTAAAAAAACATTCAGTTACAGATGTTTAAAATCAACAAAGGTCAATGTCATAAAGATCGGCAACTTTAAATCAAAGCTTGCATTTTTCTTGGATTACTAGATGATTCTGGGAACAGAATATACAAAACTCCATTAACTACCTACTCTGAAACCTAGTATTAGATTTACATGAGTCAGAATAACATATTTATACCACAATTAAAGGAATTTATCAGAAAGGAGGTTTGTATGTGTGCAACAGTTCATTAAATTTTATGACTTCAGATCTTGACAGAGAAAATGGTGTTGGCTACATGGCTTTCTTGAAGAAAGTGATCTGATTGTTCATTTGGGATGTCAGTCAGTTATGAGAAGCACTAAATGTTCAAACATGACTTCAGTTTCTGTGCTTGCTCTTTCAGTACATTTCAAGCAACTTTGTAACACAATATTGCATTTTTAAAGCAGGCTCATTTTACTGCCATTAAAACAAGGTCAATTTTCTTTGTTTGTAATTGTATTCAGCCATGGCCCATAAATCAAACTCTAGTCTCTTGCATGACAGATGGAAATATTGACCTTTTAAAGTCATCTTCACATTTGATACTCAAAGTAATATAAAACATACTGGATCAACACATAACACTACTTTACTCATTACTTCTAAAATATGTTATCTGTAATTGTAATGTTTGTTACAAGTAACACCCTTAACACTAGTTTTTGACCCTCTGTATTATTATTAGTGGTGGGCCGTTATCGGCGTTAACGTGCTGCGTTAACGTGAGACTTTATCGGGCGATAAAAAAATATGGCCGTTAATCTATTCTCAAAGTTGGGTTGGGAGCTGGGTCTATACTACGCAGCTATGATGACTTTCACCCTGATATTTTAGCTGGATGTATACCTAAATTGCACTGTAGTAGAACGAGTCTTCGAACTAGAGGCTCGCAGTCCGTGATGGACAGATTGTTAACGGCTGGTCTATGTGGTAATATAATCGGGCAGGACATCCAAACGCCATCTATCATTCATCAACCTCAAATATGGCTTTTCATCTGAAAGATGTATGTAGTATCAACTTTACATGGCCGCCAATATGATGTTAACCTAGAGAAATGTGCGCTATTGAAGTGTTTGTGTGGAAGTGCTTTGCTGCAGGACAGGCTCCGGTGCTTTCACTTGCTCTTACATCTCCGCATTTTTGGTCATACAGATAAAAGTAGCCTAATACATCTTTCTAATCTGTAAAGACTCCCACGCTTATTTGTGTGCACTCAGAATAACAACTAAAACGCTTGCGCTTTTAAGCAAACAGGATGCGCTTTAGGTCTCATGTGAACTTGAGCGAGAAACTCCGCCTTTGAAAAAACATATCTATAGAGAGTGAAATGTCTAAAAATAAAATAGAAGACGTGTGTGTTAGCATGGATGATTTACATGAAATTGAATCTGTGCAACACTGTGCATAAGATGGCTTTCAGTTCAATATAATAACAAAACGACATTTTGGGTTGTTATTCAACTAATAAGGTGGGCACAGATCTGTACTATATTTTTACTCTAATTGACAGTTATCGCCAAAACAAAAAAAAAAAAAACAACACGGAGTGGGAGGGAATGGGAGTCATTCTTCCGGGAGTGGAACGGATTTTCCTCCAGTTTTTCGTGATTGGGACGGAAGAGATTAAAGTTTGTGATGCATTTTGGAAACAGGAGATGAGCCCTGGTCTAATGCGCCACCTGGCTTGAGAAACCCGTTCTCAAAGACTTACTTTTAGTCATTATTTGGGTAGCACACATATTCTGAATGCCTTGCAGAATTCAATGAGTTATTTTAATCTAGATTAATTCCAAGATTAATCTAGATTAAAAAAAATAATCTATGCACACCACTAATTATTATGGTCAAATATTGTATGTATTTGAGCTATTTCAGATACTAGCATACATGAGATTTAAATTGAAAACTGATATCAAATGCTGTTATCTCACCAGCTGATGGTGTTATCTGCACTTCTGCCCAGGATGGATCATCCATGAGTTCAAGGCTGAGGACAGATGGGTTTCCTTCCCGTCTGGATAACCAGCTCTGAAGGGCTTTCTGTAATCTTGCTCTCCATCTCTCTGGAAATGGTTCTGTCCAGTCCACTTTGATTTTAAACTTGGCTATATCCAGTGGTGCTGAGGGTTGTGGCATTTCATCACCAGCTGTGTAAATATCCTTTTTTATAGGAAAAACACTTATGAATAGAGACTCTGAATTTCCATATTTGATATTGCTTGTATTATTAGAGCATTTAATTTGCTAATTGTAATTTGTATTTGCAAATTCACAAATGGCTGCAGTAATAAAGAAATCAGACACAGTAGTCGATCCTCGGCTCTTAAAGTACTGAATGGTCTGGTGAGTTTGAACTCTAAACTGATGTGAATGGGATGATTACTAGATAAACACCAGATACAAAAATGTGAACAAAAATTATGTTTCAATTTACCAGCAAATTGGTTGTTTGATAATTATCACAAATATGCGTATTGTAACAAAACAATCTATTTTCATTTGCACAATATACTTTGGAATTGAATCATTCATGAAGATGAAATTACTGATGTTCTGTCCGATAAGACAGAGATATTACTTATTGGACCTAAAAACAGTACACAGAATCTCTTGGATCACAATTTGCAACTAGACGGATGTACTGTTACTTCCTCTACAGTCAAAAATCTGGGTGTTGTATTAGACAGCAACCTATCTTTTGAAAATCATATTTCCAATGTTACAAAAACAGCATTCTTCCATCTTAGAAACATTTCCAAGCTACGGAACATGTTAAGTGTTTCTGATGCAGAAAAGCTAGTTCATGCATTCATGACCTCTAGACTGGACTATTGTAATGCACTGCTAGGTGGTTGTCCTGCATCTTCAATAAACAAGCTACAGATAGTACAAAATGCTGCGGCTAGAGTCCTTACCAGGTCAAGAAAATATGATCATATTACTCCAATTTTACAGTCTCTGCACTGGCTACCTATTAAATTCTGTATCAGTTACAAAATATTATTACTTGCCTATAAGGCCCTAAATGATATAACTCCTGCATACCTAACTAATCTTCTATCACGCTACAATCCAACCCGCCCCTAAGGTCACAAAACTCTGGACTCTTGGTAGTACCTAGGATAGCAAAGTCCACTAAAGGAGGTAGAACTTTTCATATCTGGCTCCCAAACTCTGGAATAGCCTTCCTGATAACGTTAGGGGTTCAGACACACTCTCTCTGTTTAAATCTAGATTAAAGACACATCTCTTTAGCCAAGCATTCACATAATGCATCTCATAATGTTGTACTGCAAATATATCTGATCAAACGCACATTACTTTGCTTGGGTTGAACAGATAACTTTTGCTTCGATGGAACAACAGCTACGCTAATTATGTCTATTTGTTTCTCCGTTTCTGCCACGGATGTAACTAGGAATTACACAAGCTTCAGTCTGGATCCAACCCTTAAATGATCCGAGATGACCGAACACCTGAGAAGAGATGATGCCAACCCTCAGACAATATACAGAATTAACCAAATTTTGCCATAAGTAAATATATTAAGTTTTTGCAATATATAAATCTATTGTAGAAACTTAATTTTCTGTAAAGCTGCTTTGCAACGATGGTTTTTATAAAAGTGCTATACAAATAATCTTAAATTAAAATATGGTGCTTAGAAAATATATTGCTCATGCTTTAGTCAATACCTCCTCTGGCTGTAAGTGTTGCTGATTCATGGTCACGTTTAGATGCATCATGTAATCCAGAGATAGTCCAGCGTCTTGACCATCAGCGCCTGCTGTATATAAGTCCTAACATAAAAAAAATAATAATAATTGACAGTTTAAAAAAAGATTGATACATTTAAAATTACAACACTATTTACATTTAGCAGACGCTTTTAACCAAAGCGACTTACAGTGCATTCAGGCTATAGATTTTTTAGTCAGTACATGTGTTCCCTGGGAATCGAACCCACAACCTTTTGCGCTGCCAACGCAATGCTCTACCACTGAGCCACAGGAACACAACTGAATATGTCTGGATAAGACTGCAGTACCGTAGGATGTACTGTAAATACAACAGACTGCATCCTATTGCAGTTTTCTATTGTTTTACTCATGTAGCACAAACAATAGATACAGTCAACTATATACTGTGGACGAGGTTTAGAGTGAAAACAAAACTCACTTACCACATTTACCCATTTTATTCCTAAACAAATTGCATGACTGTTGCATGTTTTGCACATCAAATAAAGCAAATAATCCAAGCAACTTAAAAAAAGAAGCTAAAATGACAATGTTTCCCTTTTTTAATAACAATATAAGAATAGCCATAGTAATTTGCTTTGAATTGATTGCCACAAATTAACAACTATTCTCAATATGTTACTTTTTAATGGACGCTAAAAAATGAGAGAGAGAGAGAGAGAGAGAGAGAGAGAGAGAGAAGGGTCAAAAGCTTTGTTTGCATGCACCCGAATAATCTGTTGGTAATCAAATTGATGGCTCAATCGGAGTGAAAAGTCTTTATTTAACACCTTATTGTGGCCTTTTTTATTTAATTTAATTTTATGAAAAGTGTACAACATAAGGGTTTTACAAGCTTATAAAGTTATTCTTCACTATATGGAGTCATAGGATGAGAAATCGTTGAAGCCTAATCCCTTTTCTTGGAGTTCCCATTAGTTAGATCATTATACGTTTTATATATATGTATGTATTTATCACATTCTTGATGTTCCAGAGTAACCCTTTCATTGCTGTAACCCCAACAACCAGAATGCATGTGCCCACAAACCACTGGAGCTTGGGCCCGCCATCGCGGTTTACAGCTATATATTTTTTTACTGTTCTGTCTATGACCTTGTATCTTATGGTCATGTAGCATGTGACTTCAGGAAGATGACGTAGTTTATTATATCATCCAGCCAAAGGGCGACTTTGCAGTGCATTTGCCTTAAGTCATGAAAACAAAGCATTGGCATTTTATAAAAGAATGAGAAGACTTAACCCTTAAATGCATGAATGCTTCACCAATCATTATTACACATTCGGGTCTTTAGTGATCTGGACCAATATATTCAGTACGGATGGATCTCTAACCTTACAGTTACAGTTCATCTGTTATTGTTTTAAGGCTGTGTACTAAATGTACTCTTCTAACCTTAGAAGGGTTCAATTTGAGCTGATAATTTTACCATCATCGTCAGAGCCCACTTCGACAGTACATTCAGCATCAGGCTCATATTCAATGGTGGTCGTAGCCTAATGGTTAGAGAGTCGGACTTGTAATCGAAAGGTTGTGAGTTCGTGTCTCAGATACAGTAGGGATTGTAGGTGGGGGGAGTGAATGTACAGTGCTCTCTTCCACCTTCAATACCCACGACTGAGGTCCCCTTGAGCAAGGCACTGAACCCACAACTGCTCCTCGGGCACCGCAGCATAAATGGCTGCCCACTGCTCCGGGTGTGTGTGCGTGTTCACTACGGTATGTGAGCGCTTTGGATGGGTTCAACGCAGAGCACAAATTCAGAGTATGGGTCACCATACTTGGTCGTATGTCACATCACTTACTTCATAGGGATGTTTAGACATCTATAGAAGTCTTTTTTAAATATATCGTTACGTCCAGAGCCATAAGGTTCTGTTGCTGTGTGAAATCTGTGCCTTGCCTTCTCTCTGTCTCTCGCTTCCCACAGACCCAGTATCACCACCTGATGTTGATAATTAGAGCTGCTGCTCTGCTGGGTGATGGGAGAAAGAGTATTTACACTACAGCTGCCTTCAGACCAGTGGTTGGTGGTGGCTGGATGGTGTGCGGCGGCTGAGATCTTGTCCTTAACCTCCAGAATTCAGTGTGGAGCCTTAGTTTGGTGACTTGCTAACCTTTATCTCAATTGTGTTGAAGTAGAGTTTCTGACTTTTGTCGCATTGATTACAGCCAAGACTGAGACTTAATTTAAAGAGAAATGAGTGTTAACTTCAGTTACCCATTACAAATATTAAGCTTTAATTAATGTCTTTTGTTTTGGTTTAGTAGGAAGGTGGGTGCCATTTTGTTTATGTTAGTTTAGGGAGTTAGATTAATCTGCTGTATTTAGTTTTCTTTTCCCTGAAGCTTAGTCACTTGGGTTATAACAGTAAGATCCTTTATGTTTGTTATTTTGGCCTTGCCCCTCTTCTGAAGTTAATACCCTTTTGTTACTTTGTTTGGACTTTAAATAAACACTTCTCTTTTTGCTGCACGTGACCGTGGTTGTTTGGGTTCTTGTAGCCTTTTCTGGGTCTGGAGACTGCGTTTTCTCTGCTGTCACACAGTGTCTCACCACCAACCAACCATTTATTTTTGTTGCGTTCTTCCCTAGACTAATTTAGATCGTAACAGAAATTGGGGGCTCGTCCGTGCATTAGCCCTTATGAATCACATACGAGCCTCAACAATAAGTTGATAAGTTGTATTTAACTTTCAGATCTCCGCTTAAGTTTTGCTTCAGTTTGTTTTCTTTTCTATCCTATGAGTTTAAACAGTTGATTTTTATATTATATTATGTTTGGCCTATATTATAAACCTAATAAATAATTGACCTTGTTTTGACGTTTGTTGACGGTTTTTTTGGTTAATGGAGTCTCTTGCTTATGGCTGCATTTATTAAAAAAAACAGATGCTGATATTGTGAAATAGTTCTGCAATTTCTAATACTGGTTTCCTATTTTAATACCTATAATTTATTCCTGTGATGGCAAAGCTGAATTTTCAGCATCATTATCGCCAGCATCGCCAGTCTTCAGTGTCCCATGATCCTTCAGAAATCATTCTAGTATGCTGATTTATTATAATCAGTGTTGCTGATATAATACATGGTTTTATAAACATTGAAACTGTTGTGCTGCTTCATATTTGTTGGGAACCTGTGATACTTTTTTCAAAATATAAATATTTTACCATTACAGTATCTGTAAAAGAAAAAAAATGTCTTACCCCAAACTTTTGAATAGTGTATATTGTAACCAGTGTTGGGGAAAGTTACTTTTAAAAGTAATGCATTGCAATATTGCGTTACTCCCTAAAAAAGTAACTAATTACGTTACTTTTTATGAAAAGTAATGCATTACATTACTTTTTAAATATGAGCAGGGCTTGATTGTTTGTTTTTAATACAAGAAGTTTTATTTATAGCAAATATAAAAGCCCTTTCACACCAAAAAGTGTTATGATTAAACCTCAGGCTGAAGGAAAAGTAAATTCACGTCTGTACAGCAGAATGCAGGAGACAATTCAACAGTCTTCAGCAATAAAACAACAACAACGAAGCACAATTGTTAGTTTATCTAAAGTAAGTTGCTTATTAGTATGGTTGAACTGGATCATCAAAGGTCAGCAGCAAACACATTGGTTAATAAAATGACGTTAGATATATTTGTGTTGTTTAACCAGAGGTGGAAAGTAACGAATTACATTTACTCGCGTTACTGTAATTGAGTAGCTTTTTTGTGTACTTGTACTTTTTTAAGTAATATTTTTAATCTGTAATTTTACTTTTACTTAAGTATATTTTGTGTGAAGTATTGTACTGCTACATTTTAAAACACATTCGTTACTGAGTAAAAAAATCGCTCCGTGGAAACAACTGCAGCAAATAATGGGCAGAAGAAGAAACTGGCGCTAAAAATCACAAGAAAGATGCAGACGAACAAGACAGGCGTTAATGGTGCAGACCCAGCTGAAAACCAGACCCCGTCGTACTCTGCTGAAGTTGAACTCGAAGGAAATGAAGTGAACCCCTGGCCATATTCATGCTCTATTATGCAGTGTAAGCTGTGTTTGCCTCGGGAGACCGAACTAGCAGCTTATAACATCTCGACATCGCCCTTCGCAAGCATGTAGAGGTAACGTAAGGTAAATACTTACATCGTTGCATTGGTGGTTAAAATGAAGCTTTGACGGTTTAGCAAAAGGTTTTGAATAAATGAGCCAAAAAGACAGTGGTGCAGGGAGTGCAATATCATCTGAGATAATATAGTTATTGTTGTTTTAACGATGTGCGATTTGACATTATCAGTATTTTGCCCAAAACCAAACAAAACACTCTAAACAATGTGCTGTGAAATCTAGTAACGTTAGATTAGACTAATCCGCGTGCATCTGGACTGCTTTATTTCACTGCGTGATTCAGTCTGTTAAAATGCGTTTAGAATTATCACAAAATTGAAGATATAGAAGCAGAAAATGTATATATTTATATCATTTAATATAGTAAGTCAACATCACATGAAGAATGCCGTTTTTCTCCATAAATCACCATGATTACATAGGCCTGTAGTTTTTCTTATTACACAGTTCAAAAAACAAGAAGTTAATTAAGAGACTTACGTTTTAGACACGATATTGCCTGTTTTTGCTATATTTCGACAACAGAAATAATTCCATACACAGTTTTGCGTCTCTGACTCTGAGCAATGACAGTGTTTTGTTCCTGAACTAATTAACCGTTTAAATGATTCTGTTCAATCGCAATGACTCTCTTATGAGTGACTTGCTGACACCTACTGGTGGTTCTAATGTAACATTTAAAGTATATATATATTTTTTTTATTTCAAATGACTATTTAACATTTGTGACCCTGGCCTGGAGCACAAAACCAGTGTTAAGTCGCTGGGGTATATTTGTAGCAATAGCCAACAATACATTGTATGGGTCAAAATTATACATTTTTATTGTATGCCAAAAATCATTAGCATATTAAGTAAAGATCATGTTCCATTAATATATTTTGTAAATTTCCTTCTGTAAATATATCAAAACTAAGAGCTTAATTTGAACAACTTTAAAGGAGATTTTCTCAATATTTGGATTGTTTGCACCCTCAGATTCCAGATTTACAAATATTGTCCGATCATAACAAACCATACATCAATGGAAATATGATTTATTCAGCTTTCAGATGATGTATAAATCGCAATTTGGGAAAATGGACCCTTATGGTTTTGTGGTTCGGGTCACATTTTATGTCTTATTTATCTAAACATTATTTCTGCATTTGTAACTGCAGGCTAAATGCATTCATGTCAGTGTGTAAATACATATATGCCACTTCAGATGAAGCTTCTGCGTTTCCTCTGCATTGCAAAGATTAATTTTGTTGATACTGATTTAATTTGCCAGGTAACAGCCCAAATGTCTTATTATTCTAATCAACCGATTCCTTTAATTAAAAACACCTAGTTTGAGATTTATAGGCCCATATCCCAGGTGTGTCAAACTCAGTTCCTGGAGAGCCACAGCCCTAAAGAGTTTAGCTCCAACCCTGCTCCAACACACACACCAGTTTTCAAATAAGCCTAAATGATTAGTTTATCTGGATCAGATGTGTTTAATTAGGGTAATATCTACACTGTGTAGGGCTGTGGCCCTCCAGGTACTGAGTTTGACATCTTTGGTCTATCCCATTTTTTCCTCCCATTGTTAAAA
The DNA here is from genome assembly GCA_027564155.1 of Gymnocypris eckloni scoliostomus. Taxonomy (NCBI): domain Eukaryota; kingdom Metazoa; phylum Chordata; class Actinopteri; order Cypriniformes; family Cyprinidae; genus Gymnocypris; species Gymnocypris eckloni. The sequence continues at coordinate 26,491,958 of CM050431.1, forward strand.
TGTAACTAAGTAATTTTTACTCTGAGTAAATTTTAAATGAGCTACTTTTTACTTTTACTTGAGTATATTTTTAGACTGGTACTTTTACTTGTACTTAAGTAAAATTTCAGTAATGTAATGGTACTTTTACTTGAGTAGAATATTTTTGTACTCTTTCCACCTCTGTGTTTAACATTTAATTATTGCAGCTTTGCGTCATATTCTGAGTTTGCATTTCACTGTTTTAATGCAGATTAAAACTCTACTCAGATACTCAGCAGAGACTGTTCCCTTATCACCTGGCAAATCACGGGAGGAACATTCCCCGTAACCACTCTAGACTACGGCTTCACTCCACAGAGCACTCGGTATATCCATGCCCAGCGAGGCTCTCCACACTCAATAACATGAATAATAGAGACACGGCTGAGCTGGACATAGCTTCCCGATCTCAAACGCCCCGCTAAAAACGACTCGGTGCTCACACTTCACTGTTATAGCAACGCGAGCAATATCCGCGGCATCAGGCAAACCGGTAGTAAAGGGTATGCGGACCCCGCAGATCAAAGCAAACGCCGCGAGCTGAGATAAACCGAGCCGCGGTAACGGCCTGAGATGCGAACGCTTTGCCCCGCATCCCTCGGGAATGGGACCAAATTGCGAGCCAAGCGTATTAAAGTGACTCCTCACAAAGAGCGCGTGATCGCCTTTTTTATAAAAACAATTCGTCTAGACGAAAAGTTATAATATGCCCTCAAGTGTTAGAACCCCAACACGGAGGTACATATTCCTCAAAGCGCTGCTCGACTCACCATGATATATGTGTTTCACACACGTTCAACAGACAAACGGCTACGAAGACAACACAAGTTGGTGATGTATTCCGCAGGTGCCGTTTTATACTTGCGGGTACCCGCCTATGACGCCATGGGCCACGTGGACCAATAGGATTGGAGTTGTTTCACACCTGCCTCAGGAACCGGTCATGCAAAGTGTCCACCAATACAGCATGTGTTGTGTTCCCTAGAAGGGGAACTTGAATATAACACTTAATTATAGTACAGATGCCAGGAAATGTACTATGTCTATTAGTAGGCTATATATTGTTTAGTTATCATTATCAGTGTATCACAGTTATATTTGAATAAACTGTACTGTATCTGCAAAGACATGTTTGAAGTTGTATTAGGAGGACTGTAGCTGTCAACAGTTTGTGACTGTAACAGAAAGCATGGAGTCTATGAGCTGATCCATGTTACCCAGCATGATTTGAGAAGCAAAGAACATCATCTGCACACATCGATGTAAGCAACCTGACCTTTTGTATGCAAAAAAAAAATAATAATAAAAAATATATATATATATATATATATATATATAAATAGAAAATTATTTAACTGATCATTGATTTACGCCACTGATTTACAAGATTGTGTGGAGCTGATCAGTGTGTGTGTGTGTGTGTGTGTGTGTGTGTGTGTGTGTGTGTGTGTGTGTGTGTGTGAAAGAGAGAAAGAGAGAGAGAGAGGTTCATAAATAACTCACATATTCGTCAATGTCCATTGCTTTGACGGTCTGTTCCTCCAAACGGCAGCTGAAAGAACATTTTAGCTTTAAGTAAATATTAAAGATATAAAGGTTACATTTTCACAGAATGCTATTTACCATATGACGGATGATGTTTTGTAGAAAACAGCAAATCACACAAAAATTTAGCTGGGTTTTCACAGAGTTTGTTATGATTGCTAAAATGTATAAGATGATGTTGAATTTCACCCCGCATTTGTTGAAACGGTCGCTGTGTCAAAATCAATAACAGTAAAACACATTTAGTTTCATTTTCATTTCATCATGTGCACAGTTAAAAAAAACTTTCAAGCAATTACTTTATATTAGCTGCGTCTTCACGCGTTATGCATGTCGTTTTTATTCTTTAGACTGTATGATTGACTGCAATCGATGATTGTTGACGGTCAAAGTAAGGACGATATTATCACATCCACTACGCATTTGGAGAATATTAGTTCCAGATAACACTGTCGACAACACTAGCCTGCTGACACAGAACTGTCTCTTAAACTCTTGTACCTACCGAAAACCAAGAGCTGAGTGAAAATAGAGCCAATCTTCAGCTTCAACTGTTCGATGAAAGAAACGAAAACGAAAGCTCACGAGGCAGCAAACAACACGTACAAAATAAGTACAGTTTTGTTTTAAAAAGGGGAGGGTTTCCCCATGCGTGCTCATGAATGCCTCAAACACCCCCATCCCACCCAAATACAAACCAAGACCATGATTCATATAGACATTAATCTGTATTCAGGCACATGAGCACTAGACTGGACTGTGCAAATATGAAAGTATGGATTATGGACTCGATTATGGATTTGAGCCAGAGCTGGAAGTTAAAACACAAACACAACTTTTCACTTATTGTGATGTTTAGTATTATTGTGATGTCTCACATCCACATACATAGAGAGCACCACACCTGGTAAACACAGAAGCTTGAGAACAAAATCTGATTAGTTCTTGTGCATCACCCAAAGCTTTGAGCTTCAGCATTGTCCATATTTGATTATATATGTGTTGATCATTGTTGAGATGGAAATAAAAGTCTACATTAAATCTGTGTATCATATAAAGTATCTCTTCACAATAATTTGATTATTTAGGGCCTAATGTAAAGAACTCTTTAAGATCCCTTTACAGTCACTGTTATGGAAATTATGATGCATGAAAATGCATATTTTAATCTAAATGATTGCATTTATTTAGCATTGCCATGTTATTTGGTGTGTGATTTAGTTGGGTAGTGTGTACAGGCTAAAATAATTAGTCTTACGGGAAATGAGTGAGTTTGCAACACCACATCAGGTTATAAGCAGATTGATTTGCATCACTTATTTGATGTCAGCTGTGACTGATGTGCAATTATTTATGATATTTCACTTTTAATTGTAGATGTAATATATCGTATTTTTTTGTTGTTGTGTGGAAAAGAGTCTGTACGTTGTTTGACTGACAGAATCAATGTTATTCATGTGTGTTCATCATCTGCTCAAATATAGACTTCTTAAAAGTATGTTGCAGTGCATTAATAACAGAGACGGTCTCCCTGAGAAATCTTCAATACGTCTTACTGGGAGATCTGACTTTCCATATGAGCTCCCTCTACTGTAATGTAACGAAAGACTCAAATGTATGAAAGATGGTTTGAGAGATGAATGACCGTGAACACTGAAAACAAACCTATGTGTGCTAACACACTTGTGACTACAGAGGAACTGAATATACTGACCTTTGGACAGTTACACTGCTGTTATCAGATGACGTAACACCCAGCAATAACTGAGTGGTGTGAGTTTAGACTCGAGAAATCATCTACAGGTTTAACTGGTGGATCAACATGAGTCAGTTGAACTCATTTCCCATTATTTGATTTACTCAATATTTTCTCAATACCTGAGAGGCAGGTACATCACCTACTGCTTACAATTATGTTAGGAAATGCATGAAATCTTTATACATTTTAGATGTGCAGCATAAAGAGGCAACAAAGATGAGAGTCCCTAGCTGAAAACGGTAACGCTTTATAATAAGGTGTCATCTGTTTACATTAGTCAATGTATTAACTAACATCAACAACGATCAATACATGTATTGCGCTATTTATTCCGTTGTTAACATTAGATAAAGTTGCAGTCCGTAAGTTTTGCTCTTTGTCGCCATCTGTGTTTGAAAACCTGGAATTGCAGTAACTTGTGGAATTATCTTCTGTGCGCGGGGTCGTGATTCAGCACGGCTTCAGCGGATTAATCGAATGTTTTGAGGTGAATGTGTAGTTATCAGTCACCGCACCGGTGTGGATACTGTACACAAGAATCACAGATTAGATTACGTCTTGGAATCAGGGCCGTACCCACCATTGAGGTCCCCGAGTACATTACATGAATAGATCGCGTGCGCATTTAGAGTGTGTTCTTTCACTGCATTATTCAGTCTATTAAAATACATTTAGAACGATCACAATATTCAAAATATGGAGCAGAAAATGTACATATTTATACTACTTCATATAGTTAATCAATTTCACACGAAGAGTGTTGTTTTTCTCCCAAAAAATACCATGGTTACAAATGTGATATAGATTTTTTTTAACAAGAAGTTAATTAAGAGACTTACGTTTTATACACCATATTGCCTGTTTTTGCTCTATTTCGCCAACAGAAATCACTCCAAACACAGCCACAGCACTGTTTTACACCTCTAAACAACACGATGGTGATTCGTTCCCAATGAATCAACCGTTTAAATGATTCGGTTCAATCACAATGACTCACTTAACAGTGATTTGTTGCCACCTACTGGCAGTTTTAATTTCACATTTCCACTTTTACCCCGGATTTATTTTGTTTAAAAATTTTCAAATATCAGCATTCAACGTTTTGATGTTTAATATATATAAAAAATGATGTATGCATTTGTAATTGCAGGTTAAATGCATTCATGTCTTGCATTAAACAGTGTGTAAATATATCTAAATGCCACTTCAGATGCAGATTTTGTGTTGATTTAATTTGCTTGGTAACAAATGTCTTATTATTCTAATTCATATTTAATTATTCCAGCTGCTGTTAGATCACTCAAATCAGAAAACATTATTAGAAGCCAACCGTTGTGAATCGTGCAACACTGGCTGGTTATGTTCTTTCTCAAATATTGTTTGTGGATCATTTTAACCCAAAACAGTTATTGCAGCTTTAATAAAAACAGTCGTTCGTTGTTAATTCAGGACAATTGAACCACAACCTTGGGTTACAAGTACGACAAGTCCCGAGGTTGTGGGTTTGATGCTCTGGCAGGAAGTGTCCACAACTGAGACCCTTGAGCAAGGCACCGATAACTGCTCCCAGGCGCCGCAGCTTGCCCACTGCTCCAAGTGTTAACTCCACTTGGGTTAAATGCAGAGCACAAATTTCACTTGATTATGCAGTCATCTGATTGTTGGACTCAGTCTGTCTGCATCGAGGTCTCATCCGGTTCTAGTGGTTTAGCTGAAGAGGGCTGTGAACCTCAATTAACTAAAAAATATACTGAACATCGACTTAAAAAGTCCTTTTCAGTATGCGTATTTGATTTAAATTCTATATTCTTTCTATGTGCTATAAAGAGCTCACAATTACAGCACTTGTGGCATATATTAAACTTATTTTGATTGGATATGACACAAAAAATTGTGTTTGTAAGTGACGATTTCAAACCTGTACAGTTTACTTCTATCTGTGGAATAGAAATGAAGATGTTTAGTCATGTAATTCAGTAGATCCAGACAGACTGAGACCAAGAGATAACCTGCATCACAATGAATGAGAGACGTTAAAACAGCAGCTCTGCTAAAGTCCAGTCCACTGACTGCCCATGAAAGAGACTTCGTCTGCAATCATCCTGAGAAACACTGGCTTCTGCCATTTCACCACGTGCAGCAGTTACACAGTTAAGTGCCTTTCTGTAACATGCCATTTCTGTTTAACCAAGTCTCTTTTGAGACATCGTGCATCCGTTCACGGTAGAGAAAAACAGCACATCGGACCTTTTGGTATGTTCATTTATGTTCCTTGGGAAAAACTCATCCAACACAACCGCACATAAAACAACACAAACTTTGATTTAAATGCTATAACTACAGCAATGTGTTACAAGCTGTTATTTACATCTGATTTAGCGCAATACTGTCAATGCATGTCATCAATTCTGAACACAACCAGATAAAACCACACCGTACATCCAGCTCAACTTTAAATATGAGATACAGCTTTTACCAAAAGACAAGGTGATTCACTTCTCAATCTTCCTGAAATTTAAAGACAATTATTTTGAATGCACTAGGTTACACAGAAATACATGGTCTAAAGGTTACCATCAAGAGTCAGTGGCTTTTCTTTTCTTTTGTAGCATACAATAGCCTACGTCTTTTTCTTTTACAGACAAAAACATTATGTTTCTACACACACTGAATTAGAGCCGTAGCCTGAGGTCCTTTATAAAACTTCAAAAAGTGTAACATTATGACCAAATTCAAGCCAGAAAAAATGTCAAGCTATTTCTGTTTTTAATGCACAGACTGTATATACAGCTAGTACTTCACATGAGTCGAGTCTAGCAGATGTGTAGTTATTCTTACAGATATGTAGAACAGAATATTAAACCATACAGATCCCTGAACAGCAACCTGATGTTACTCTGCTCGGCATGTTTGCCAATACATAAATAAAACAACACACTTATTATACAGGGTTACATGAAGACAGGTGCTATTCTGAATGTGCTAATATGCCACAGAAAACAAGACAAGAGCATTATCAGCATTAAAGGGTCTATTCTGGAACAGTAATTGGTTTCATATTCTACATGACATTGACCATTTTTTTTTACACATTATGCTTTGTAGAAAAAGATCCAGAAGCTGCACTGAGATCAGGAAAGTATGAGCGCTCGGTTTGGGGCATGAGATTTTAAAGAGCGGAGGTACCGCCTTGCTTTCTCGGTCATGATCAGCTGGTCTTTCGTCTGTCCACAGACAACTGTTTCCCAGGCTGGAGACATCTAGCAGAAGAAGATAATTATTAGGCAACTTTTGTTTTTATGAACAATTCGTTTCATAGACAATATATTTTTAAATCATCGTTACAGACAGACAGACAGACACACACACACACACACACACACACACACACACACACAGGTGCACCTCAGAAAATTAGAATATGGTGAAAAAGTTTCTTTTTTCTTGTAAATTATTTCAAAAAGTGAAAATTTCATATATTTTAGATTCATTATATGTAAAGAAAACACATCTTCAAAAAGAATGAAAGCTACGTTTTTTTAAGGGTTGTCAGTATGTACCTGTTACTCAAATCGCCAAAAGGGTTTGAAAGTTTCTAAATATAGTACTAAAGACGCGGCACACGCCGGGAGCTGATGGCAGAGGGCGGTTGAGGCGGCTCGCCACAATGAACGTATGGGAAACACTGAGGTTGTCTGTGGGAGTGTCGACAGTTATCGCACACAGTTTGTTTCTTCATCAGGTTTGTAGAAATGTGTCACTGGCAGAGCATCCATTGCTGAGACACTGATGCAGTGAATGGGTGCCGCCGGAATGAGAGTCAAACAGCTTATAAAACATCACACAGTGTTTCCCACACATAGACTATACCTGGGCGGCGAAAATGAAACCATCCACAATGATTAGTGGAAAATCTCCCTGACGTGGTTTCGCTCGGCTCGTCTGTTTGCTCGATAACTGTCGACACTCCCACAGACAACCTCCAGTGCTTCCCATACCTTCATTGTGTCGAGCCACCTCAACCGATCTGAAGTGCCAAAGCTCGTTTGTATGCAAACACGTCATGAATATGCCAATAATATGTGACGTCACCTGCCACCACAAGTCTCACAAAATCCTGTGGGAAACACTGCATCACAATAATCCACACCACTCCAGTCTATCAATTAACATCTTCTAAAGTGAAAAAAAGAAATGGTTTAAGTTCAATTTGGCTTCTGTCCATAATCAATAATAAAGCTTCATCCAGTGAAAAAGTATATCTCCTCGCATCAAAATCCAAATATTTGTTTATAGCCATTTTAATTTGTACATTTCATTTTGAACTTAAAACGTCTTGATGGATTAGTTTAATCTTTTGTCTTCTCCAGATGTTAACTGATGGACTGGAGGTGTGGATTATTGTGATGTTTTTATCAGACTCTTATTCTGACGGCACCCATTCACTGCAGAGCATCCAATTGACCAAATCATCAGTGTTTTGCAAAATAAAATACTTAACAGTTATGAACTGAAAAAAATAACTAAACATACTTGCTGTGTTGTGCTAATCTATTAAGATTGCATATAATGTGTAAACGTGATAAATTATGTGTCGTGAACATGTTGTTGTCTGATCTAACAGCACTTACAGGTAATGGAGGACTCTGTTGCATTGTGGGAGGCACAGGTTTAGTGGGCAGACTGCTTTCATTCGGGCCAATAATAAATCCTTGATCCAACACATTCTCTTCCTTTTTCACATCACAAGAGGTCACAAGAGGGAGCGAGCGCACGATCTGAGCCTGGAGTTTCAAAACACAAGACACGCTTTAAATCTGTTCAGTGATTCTGGGCAAACGCAACACCGTCGGTCCGGTTTCTGTACCTTCGGACTGGTTTTGACCATGTTTTTAATTTGCTGCTTTCGTGCAGCAACAGACTTGCTGCAGTCAATGGCATCCAGAGCCAGAGATTTACGCACGTTCTTCATCAGCGGCCGGTGCTGTTAAAAGAGACAGACAATTAAATATAACCACACTGGGTAAATAAACAAGTAATATGTATTTAGATGTTTTATGCCATGTCACCATTTTATGCACAAAAATAAATAAAATAATCAAAATTAATAAACATTTAAAAGGAAAGCTGAACACAAATCTGATATATGATAAATGGTCCATCCTGCACTCAAAACAACACGTTATTCCTCTATTATTTGTATTATTATTTGTATTATTATTATTTTGTTCCTGTGGCTCAGTGGTTAGAGCATTGCGTTAGCAGCGCAAAGGTTGTGGGTTCGATTCCCAGGGAACACATGTACTGACAAAAAATGTATAACCTGAATGCACTGTAAGTCGCTTTGGATAAAAGCGTCTGCTAAATGCATAAATGTAAATGTATTAACTTAGTTGAATGAATAAATGAATGATGCATTTATATAGCGCTTTTTGTGTATTGTTGTACACCCAAAGCGCTTTACAATCATGTGGGAGGGTCTCTCCTCAACCACCACCAGTGTGCAGCATCCACTTGGAGACATAGAGCCAATCAAGTGTATGCGCTCACCACACACCAGCTACAGGTGGAGAGGAGAGAGACATAGAGCCAATCAAGTGTATGCGCTCACCACACACCAGCTACAGGTGGAGAGGAGAGAGTCATAGAGTCAATCAAGTGTATGCGCTCACCACACACCAGCTACAGGTGGAGAGGAGAGAGAGTCATAGAGCCAATCAAGTGTATGCTCACCACACACCAGCTACAGGTGTAGAGAGAGAGAGTCATAGAGACAATCAAGTGTCGCGCTCACCACACCAGCTACAGGTGGAGAGAGAGAGTCATAGAGCCAATCATGTATGCTCTCACCACACACCAGCTACAGGTGGAGAGGAGAGAGTCAATCAAGTGTCGCTCACCACACACCAGCTACAGGTGTAGAGAGAGAGATATAGAGCCAATCAAGTGTATGCTCACCACACACCAGCTACAGGTGGAGAGGAGAGAGTCATAGAGCCAATCAAGTGGATGCGCTCACCACACACCAGCTACAGGTGGAGAGGAGAGAGAGTCATAGAGCCAATCAAGTGTATGCTCTCACCACACACCAGCTACAGGTGTAGAGGAGAGAGTCATAGAGTCAATCAAGTGTAAATGGCCACCACACACCAGCTACAGGTGGAGAGAGAGAGAGACATAGAGCCAATCATCCACCACACCAGCTACAGGTGTAGAGGAGAGAGTCATAGAGTCAATCAAGTGGATGCGCTCACCACACACACACACCAGCTACAGGTGGAGAGAGAGAGAGTCATAGAGCCAATCAAGTGTATGCGCCACCACACACCAGCTACAGGTGGAGAGGAGAGAGAGACATAGAGCCAATCAAGTGTATGCTCTCACCTCACACCAGCTACAGGTGGAGAGGAGAGAGTCATAGTGTCAATCAAGTGTATGCTCACCACACACCAGCTACAGGTGGAGAGGAGAGAGACATAGAGCCAATCAAGTGTATGCTCTCACCACACACCAGCTACAGGTGGAGTGGAGAGAGAGAGAGACAATCAAGTGTATGCGCTCACCACACACCAGCTACAGGTGGAGAGGAGAGAGAGTCAGAGCCAATCAAGTGTATGCTCACCACACACCAGCTACAGGTGGAGAGGAGAGAGAGTCATAGAGCCAATCAAGTGTGCTCACCACACACCAGCTACAGGTGGAGAAGAGAGAGGTCATAGAGCCAATCAAGTGTATGCGCTCACCACACACCAGCTACAGGTGGAGAGAGAGAGAGTCATAGAGCCAATCAAGTGTATGCTCTCACCACACACCAGCTACAGGTGGAGAGGAGAGAGAGTCATAGAGCCAATCAAGTGTACGCTCCACCACACACCAGCTACAGGTGGAGAGAGAGAGAGACATAGAGCCAATCAAGTGTATGCTCTCACCACACACCAGCTACAGGTGGAGAAGAGAGAGAGTCATAGAGCCAATCAAGTGTGCGCTCACCACACACCAGCTACAGGTGGAGAAGAGAGAGAGAGTCATAGAGACCAATCAAGTGTACGCTCACCACACACCAGCTACAGGTGGAGAAGAGAGAGAGAGTCATAGAGCCAATCAAGTGTATGCTCACCACACACCAGCTACAGGTGGAGAGAGAGAGAGAGTCATAGAGCCAATCAAGTGTATGCTCTCACCACACACCAGCTACAGGTGGAGAGGAGAGAGAGTCATAGAGCCAATCAAGTGTACGCGCTCACCACACACCAGCTACAGGTGGAGAAGAGAGAGAGTCATAGAGCCAATCAAGTGTACGCGCTCACCACACACCAGCTACAGGTGGAGAAGAGAGAGAGAGTCATAGAGACAATCAAGTGTATGCGGCTCACCACACACCAGCTACAGGTGGAGAGAAGAGAGAGACATAGAGACAATCAAGTGTATGCTCACCACACACCAGCTACAGGTGGAGAGGAGAGAGAGTCATAGAGCCAATCAAGTGTATGCTCACCACACACCAGCTACAGGTGGAGAGGAGAGAGAGACATAGAGACAATCAAGTGGATGCGCTCACCACACACCAGCTACAGGTGGAGAGGAGAGAGAGTCATAGAGCCAATCAAGTGTATGCTCTCACCACACACCAGCTACAGGTGTAGAGGAGAGAGTCATAGAGCCAATCAAGTGGATGGGGATTATTAGGAGGCCATGACTGACAAGGGCCAGTGGAGGACATTTAGCCAGGACACCGGGGTTACACCCCTACTCTTTACGAGAAGTGCCATGGGATTTTTAATGACCACAGAGAGTCAGGACCTCGGTTTAACATCTCATCCGAAAGACGGTGCTTGTTGACAGTATAGTCACTAAACTGGGGCGTTAGGACCCACACAGACCACAGGGTGAGCACCCCCTGCTGGTCTCACTAACACCTCTTCCAACAGCAACCTAGTTTTCCCAGAAGGTCTCCCATCCAGGTACTGACCAGTCTCAACCCGATTTAGCTTCAGTGGGCAACCAGTCTTGGGCTGCAGGGTGATATGGCTGCCATATATATGTTGCTAGTTTTAGTGTTGATATATATATTTATTTTAGTGCTGTCGATTAAAAGATTGATCGCATCCAAAATAAGTTTTTCTTTGCATCATATATGCATGTGTTTATGTGTGATATATATATATATATATATATATACACATATACACACATACATGCACACACACAGTATATATTCTAAAATATGTATAAATATACATTTATATTATAAATATTTTATATATAAACATACACTTTTTCTGAAATATATACACATGCATGGCTTTGTATTTATATATACACACACAATAAACATACATTAAAAAAAAAACTTATTTTGGATGCGATTAATCATTTGACAGCACATATATACATACTTCTGTGAGATACTGTATGTATGTATGTATGTATGTATGTGAGTACACCCCTCAAATTTTTGTAAATATTTTATAATACTTTTCACATGACAACACTGAAGAAATGACACTTTGCTACAATGTAAAGTAATGAGTGTACAGCTTGTATAACAGTGTACATGTGCTGTCCCCTCAAAATAACTCAACACACAGCCATTAATGTCTAAACCGCTGGCCACAAAAGTGAGTAGACCCCTAAGTGAAAATGTATCAAAGTGTAATTTCATCCTCAATAAAAACCTCCGTCTTACCACTTGTTTGCGTTTCTTCTCTGTAGGAGTGTCATCTTCTACCATCAGCTCAATTCCTGCCTCGCTGCGCAACACTTCTTTAAGGTCTTCCTCCAAATTTGGGGTCTGAGGCTTAAGAGAACCAAAAGAGACACAAAACAAAACTTTTTTTAAACGTACGGTCTCAAAACTAGAATATCAAACATGAGGTCAAGCATCAGTGAGATCAGTGTGAGATTTAACCTTGTTTAAATATGATAATAACAAGGAAAACCCTCACCAGGGGCCGCAGAGCGCCGTATTTCGCCATGGCGTTTTTGAACGGAGTGGGGGTCCGGGGAGTCGTATCCAGGTCAGATTTGTGGTTTGGTGTGATAAACCTACAAGAGGGCACATTAAGAGTTTAACAGTGAACTCTGAACTCAAACGATGTGAATGAAGCTCTCTGTGAAGGCTGAGACGCATACAGGAGTTCTCCTTCTGTGTGAGCGGGGTTTTGTCCCGGTGCAGGGGGGTCGTGACGGTGGCCTTCTGGCTGCAAACGGGAGTCGACGTCAGGGAAGGATACTCCAGGTCCAGCGTGTCTTGCTTGGTCCACATATTAAGAAACTGTAAAACAGCAAAATAATGTGACCCTGGTCATAAGTGCCAATTTTTCTAAATTGAGATTTATACATCATCTGAAAGCTGCATAAATAAGCTTTCCATTGATGTATTGATTGTTATGATGGGATAGATACAACTCTTTATAAATCTGAGGGTGTAAAAAATAAAACATCTAGATAGAGAAAATCACCTTTAAAGTTGTTCAAATTAAGTTCTTAGCAATACATATTACTAATCAAAAAAGTTGATATATTTACGGTAGGAATTTTACAAAAATATCTTCATAGAACATGATTTTTACTTAATGTCCTAATGATTTTTGCCATAAAATAAAAATGTATCATTTTGAGCCATACAATGCATTTTTAACCATTGCTACAAATATACCCCAGCGACTTAAGAATGGTTTTGTGCTCCAGGGTCACATTTTAAAACGTAACGTAAATAAATGAGCACAGCTACTGTTGTGAAGCCTTTCTGAATCAAAGGTGCTAGATGGTTTCTCTCTAAGGATTTGTGAGCACGCGCGTGTGTGTGTGTTTGCTATACACAAGCAGATAGTGTCACATTCAGCTGCTCAAAACAAAGAAAACCAGAACGGCCAACAACTTGTTCGTCAACAGTGAATCATAATAAATTAAAGGGGTCATATAATGCTACATGCACTTTTACAAGTTGTTTGAACTGAAATCTGTGTTGGCAGTGTGTGTTCACAACCACCCTATAATGATAAGAATCCACCCAGTGTTTTATTTTGAATCTACTTTAAATCTTTACCCCTTTCTCAGGAGGGCTGTTCGATTCCAAAATGTTTGGAGGCCCCTCCACAATTGTTGATTGACAGGAGGCTGTTCGATTCCAAAATGTTTGGATTTTTTTTTTACAAATGTATCATATTATGAATGTGATATTCAACATATATGTAGAAAGTATCACATAAATGTTGAGATTACATTCATAATATGATACAAAAAAACCAAGAATCTAAAATATGATCTAAAAATACAAATATGACGATACATTTCTATAGCTCTGATTGAGACGTGAAATTAGCCATAGCTCACTGCTCAGCAGGGACATGCATTTATTGCATGAATTGAACAAGACATGAATTGTCTAAAATAAATGTGCACAGTTCAGCAAGTTTTCTTTGACTATATGCTTTGCACAAAATTAAACTCTACATTAAAACAAATAACCATAACATTAACAATAACACCGATAGAGCTCGTGGTTTATCTGTTAATCAGATGCGCTCTCGGCCACTGATCCATGCTCGTGACGTTTTCTTTTAGAATTACTAAAAATTGTATTTTAGATGGAAATAAGATCAAGACACTCGATCACGTCATGATGTATTCGCTCGTGCAGTGCTCAAAACTATGGACAGCAAAAGCCAGTTCCACCGTAAAATAACCTCTGAATAGCTTCTTTTTATTTAACTGGTTAAAACTATCCGAAATAACTTTTTAGTGGAAATGAATCAGACTTCTAATCTCTTTAGCAAGCATGAGGCGAAGGGTAATAAAATCTAAAATTAATAACTTTTATATATAAAAAGAATGATCTTTTATCTCACAACTCTCATATTTTATTGAGCATGAGGGAGGCGAATGGTGCTTCTCAAACGAAGGCTGAATCCTCAAATTCAGATGATCTTAGTACCAATTCGTTTTCTTTCAGTTTATTTTTGTGAATTGAAATGTGTGCAGCCTCCCGATTGAGAGGCACCAATAGATACGCTTTGTTGAACTGAAAAAGGCTCTGAATGAGAAGTCGATTCCTCTTGATGGAATCATCCCTAATTGACAGGAGGGCTTCAGCACAGAATGTACTGGTGTCTTACCTCAGACCCGCCTGAGTGAGCGGTCACCAGTTGTTTCACCGAGCAGATGTAGACAGGGATTGAGGTGTTTTGTTGTTGGATGTAATAATGAACACAGCAGTCATCATGTACTCCTGTCATCTGAGCGGCTGAAGAGGATTACGTTTTTGTTCTGAAGGAATGCGCCTCGATCTACATAAATTAATCTATGTTCGCTCGAATCATTCGTGATCCAGCTTCACCAACAGAAGAAGTGAGTACAAGGTTTTTAAGCGAATCTTTCCTAATAATGTGCTAATTATCAAGTTTCACTATGAATGCTGCTAAAGTAAACAGTCCCCAGTGAGCCGGAATAGAGGCGGAGTCAGCAGAGCTCATTAACATTTAAAGGACAATGACACAATACAGCTTGCTCTGAAAAGAGCTGTTTCTGACAGGATAAAAATAATACTAATTATACTACCAATGAAAAATTAACCAAACGATGTTACAGACTTTTCATTAAGACCCTAAATAATAATATAAACTTTCCGGAAAATGGGCATTATATGACCCGTTTAAGCGGTTGCTAATCTTCAACATGATGTAGTCATTCTGTAAAGAACAGGGCAGTTATATCATCAGCAACATGATGAATATATATATTAGGGATGGGCATTTTAAGCAAAAGTAATATTCGATAATCGCTGGGTATTATTCGATTACTATTCAAATCGCACCCCTCACGCATGCACACGCCCACCCACCCACGCACAAACACACACGCGCACACACACACACACACACAGAGAGAGAGGGGAGAGAGACCATCCAGGCTTTCAATCTGTATGATAAACTGTTTAATTAATTAGAGAATAGTCTATAACCCAAGAAAATGAATGGTTGTTAAGTATGAGTGCTGAAACATATTAATATAACTTAACCTAATAACGGCATTTATTAACAGAACAGTCCGTCGATTATCAACTGCTCATACGGCTAGGACATTTCTATTTTAAAAATGAGCATGAACATTCATATTATTAAAAAGAAAATCTTAAATCTGATTAATGCATCAATGAATATTAAGCGTAAAACATATTGCGCGCTAAACAGAATATCATTCTTAAAACATATTTCGCGCTAAAACATTTTGTGAACCGCCTGAATGACGGCACTTATTATGTGAACATTAATTAACATCTGTCTTCATAACAATAACCTATTTCATATATATAAATATATTAAATGAACATGTTCACATGCTCGGGAAGAAGACGGGAGTGTTGTTCACAATTAGTTCGGTGAACTTTGAATTGAAACAAGGGAAGGAATATAGATCCCTGCAGCTTCTCAGAATTCTCTGTCTTAGCCTGTGTCTCTCTCTCTCTCTCTATCTGAGCCATTTAAATAGTTCAGTTTTGGTTTTTAATAGCAAATTGGTCATTATTTTGTTTCCTTTCTTTATTAATTTAATTTAGAAATATGATTGGAACATCTTATTTTTGTTAAATTCAAGTTTTTGTTTTTTTAAATAGCAAGCGGCCAGCGCAAGTTTGATCAGTTTATCCTTCTCAAATAAATAACTAAATAATTAACGTCATAATATTTTAAGAATAAAGTCAAAATTACGATCATAAAATCATGTTACATTGCCTGAAGTTAAAGTTAAAATCACACCTGTATACTCTGCCAAAATAATAATAATAAGTGTGGCATCCAACCTGTCATTCTTCACATTTAACACGAAAAACAACACAAATATTTTGCATATAAATATAATATATCAACCAGTGGAATATTACGTTATTATTTCAGCAATAAAATGAATAATTTGAATGCAGGGAGCTCCACGGCTTCATTAATGGGAAACAGCACGTGAAGGCGGCAGAGAAGCGCTCCGTGGAGTGCATCGTTTGTTAACTTTGGTTTATTATTTTGAGTTGTTTGGGACGCTGTAACAAACGGCCCTCTCACAATATAATGCTTAACATCTATTGATCACGCAATCAGCCTGCCTGCACGTATCAAGTTCCGTTCTCTAGCATGGTTAGCGCACACACTATAGTGTGTGTGTGTATGTATTGTGTACACACTATGTATGTGTGCCGCGCCTGAGTGCCGACAGTGCAGTTTGTGTTCAAGCACGCATGCTCTAAAATAAATCTGTGCATCTCTACTCCAGTATATAAATTCAATATAGATGAATTATTGCTAAAGTTACTTGCCAAGAGGGTAGTTTGACATACTTCATGTATTGCCCGTTCAGGCGGCTCGGCGTGTCAGACGCGGCAGTCTGTGCTCGCTGTTCAGAACAGAACACAATGCACATGTACTGAAAGGAGTTGTCTTCGGCCCAAATGCTTTTTAATCTCTTACATTTTAAACAAACAAGGCTTAAAATCGCATGCAAATGATACAATTTAGTGACCACCTGCAGTGGCCCGATCTGGTAAGTGACAAATCCGAGCGTCCTTCACGCCATCGGACCGTCTTTATTGTCAAGCCCTGGTACACCTTTAGAAAATAATCGCACAACCTAATCGATATTCTATAATTAAATAGAATATTCGAATATTCGAAATTAATCGTGACCCATCCTAATATATATATCCATGATGAATATATAATATCCTGGGGATACAAACATGTGAGAGGCTGTGGGGAGAGGCAGGAAACTGTAGGTCTCATGTCTTGGTTTCATGTTGAAAGGGTGTTTGTGAATATTTAGATACATTGACTTTGTTCATACGTTCTTTGTTAAGCTCACAGGGAGCATTTAAATGTGCATGGAAAATATCACCGTCTGATAAAAGCTGCTCTAGTTCATATTCACACATTTTGGAGGGACTTACCGGTAAAAGCTGTTGTTCAGCATTAGCTTTGCATTGAAATTTTATGAATTAAATGCTTCGTTTTGTAATCGGTCTCTAAATGTTTGTATCTCTGGAGATATGTCGCCCTTTTAAATCAAGACAAATACATATATATAGAATTGTGTTTTAGAAAATCTGATATTTTTGTAATCTTGACAAAACACATCATTGGAAATATCAAGGTTCCGTATTTGGTGATATTGTGACAGAAACCTGCATAAAAAGTCAAGAGTTTGGGTGTAACCCAGTGGATATTTTTGGTATAGTGCTCCAACTAAATCTCAGAGGAAACTATTTTCGTGATGTCAACTTAAAATTTGGAACATAACTTGGTTAGACATACGGCTTTGATTGCTATACCAATACATTTTTTAATAAATGATTTAGTTTATATAAATAAAAAAATGGAAACTATTATCTGCGATGTGTCTTCTTTAAATAGAGACCAACCTAAGGGTCTGCATTGCAAAGCGTTGAGGAATTAGAGCCACACTGTAACAAGCATTGATAAACAAAGGAGCGACGAGCGCATCCTGGGCGATACAAACATTACAATCTAAAATAAGAGTCAAGTAAAAAATATATATATTGTATTATGTGAATTCCAATAATAGCAAATAAATTAATTTTCTGATGTCTCTTTCTGGTTCTGCCATTTTTAGGGTTAAAATTAGCTGGAAAAGATGGCGTGACAAAGTAGGGCGACTGATGATAAGCTGATATGACAACATATACTTTAAAGATAGTAAAAACATGCATAATTGCAGGTGAAATTTCTATACATTTTGCATTACAATAATTTTACATTTCTAATTAAATGTAAAGTGTTTTACCTGATTTAAAAAATAAACAGATTTATTTAGATGGCAACTTTTTGATTTTGCCTGTAAACGTATTGCAGAATGCTTCACAAAAAGAAACTGTTGAAAATATGGATAACAAGAATTAAAGTCTGGAACTAACAGTGCACTCAGTACAAGTCTGACTGCAAACTTGTTTAGTCATATATTGTGCCATTAAAATAAAAGCCCCATTTCAAAAACATTGCCCAATGCGGATAATAATAAAAACTGCCAAAAATCAGTCGACCCCTAGTGCTAACTGGTGGATCTGGACATTCATAACAAGGCAAAAATATGTTGGTGCACGTCTTTGATACCTGTGACGGAGAGAAGGGCAGGATTTTGACCGGCGTCTTCTTGGGGGTCATGGAGTCGTTGGGGTCTGGGGACAGGACGATGCGGCGGCGGCTACGGCGGTTCAGGATGGACGGAGGGGTCGCCCCGCCGGGTGAGATGGGGATCAGCTCCCCTTTACTGCCCTTGCTGAGCTCCTGCAAGGTGCTGCCCTCCAGACGAAACTGCAGCAGCTCAGAGCTCTGGCTCTCCTCCGGCAGCTCGAAGTCCGACATCGTACACCAGCCCTCGAGATCCTCGAGGAGGAAACCATCATCATCATCATCATCATCATCAGGCCTCAACAGCAACACTGTTGATCACTGTTGAGCACTGAAATCTTCAGGCGATTCAGAAAATATCTATGACGTGTGATTGCACACAAAGAAATCAAATGTATTTGACGATAGTCCAGACGATGTTATGCTCATTCTCCTATTAATGTATAAAACTATTATTATTATTAGGCGGCCTATTATTATTGAGCTATCAAATTGCCCCGCTATTTCACCTCAGCGCAGCACTTCACACACACGCTCAAATAAGCATTAAGGCCAAAGTATACTTCGGCCGTCTGCATCCGCGCACCGTCCGCATTACGTCATCAAGACAGCTCGCGGACAGCCGCGCACCCCGTCCGCGTGCAGGGCTTTTCAGTCCGTCCGCACTCTTCTATGGCTGAGTATACTCTAAACGTGGACAGTGAAGTATACCCGGGCCTTTAGGCTTCTCCTCCTCATTGGAAATGTTTTAAAAACGGACTCTAAAACTAAGCCCATGTCAAAATTGAAATGCAGGGTGATAATCTTATTTACAAATTAGGACAAGAGTACAAAAAGAGACATCTTCTCAGGGGCGCGGGAACAGGGGGTGCTGAGGGTGCTGCAGCACCCCCTGTTTTTTTCTGTGGGCAACTGTAAACTGTTGTGAATAAAAAAAAAAAAATAGGCTAAATTAGTTATAATAAAGATTCATTTAAACATTTCTATGGTTGCTCCGATGTTTAGTTTACATTGGCTATTTTGCTATCTATTTCTATGTGATCTTCGACATATTTACCATTTGCCCATTAATTTAACAGTTGTAAGAATTAAAGTTATCACAGTTATTAAACTGATGCAGGGCTATTTGATGCACATCCTGCCAAATCACGCACGCAGCACTGCCAATGCTTGCTTTTATGTTTGAGAATGTTATGTTTGTGTTGTGGGATCTGTAGGTTGTGGCTTAAAAGCGGAACATGGAAATATCATGGATGTACTGGAAGAAAGATTTTTTTTTTCAGCGATATGAGTCTTTCCCTTCGCCCAAAACAGCTTATAGCTACCTATTAAAATAGTTCAGTTTTGTATGTAATGGAAAAGTGATTAGACTAGGTTTCGAGTTTTTTCTTCATAAAGTTAATTTAGAAAAACCTTGGGAGCATTTTGTTCGTTAAATGTTTTTTTCTTTTAAGCAACGACCAGCATCAGAGTTGATCGCCTATGTTTGATTAATTTAGCCTTATCAAATCATCACGACTTGACTAAAATAAAATCGATAGATAGGCCTATAAACAGTTCAAGCATATCACAGTGTTAGTTTAAATGTTTAACCTATATAAATGTGCAATATCCAACAGTTTGTGTGGAGAGTGGAAGCTGAAGCGAGCTTTACAGGACATGGAGGGCTTTTTTCTTACAGTAAAAACAACTTAAAACAACTTAAAATACGCCGTGTGATTTTTTTCTCATAAAAGGTAAGAGTAATACATCATTTGGAACTGTAAAGGGTCTACTTTTATTTGTGTGCATTCACAATATCAACATTGTGCTTTTATAAAATAGGAAAAGAGAGAATGCACTTTTTGCCGGTTTTGAACAAGAGCGCTTCAATGATGAACCGAAACTCGGCAACTCGAAACTGGCTCAGAGATATGATAAATATATCCATAGAAAGCTTAAAACGAAATAATTCAAAGCAAAGCAAAAACTCTTCATTCGCCTATGTAATCCGTTAAGATGCATATATTTCTCTCTGCGCGTCCAATGAGGAGATTCCCCGTCACCTCACCATCTAAAATATAAAAATAAGGGAAAGCCTAAAACAGGCCCGATTATAATTTGTGTTTTATTTTATAATTGTATTCAATAAAAAAAAAAAAGTATGTAAATCTTTGTCCTTGAAATTTAAAGGATTTGCTGCAATGCAATTTTGTCTGACTGATAGGCCTATGTGAATTATTTATTGGCCTATCTTTTTAATCCATGCAGCAAATGCTTTAAAAACAGCTTTAAAATTACTTTATTGCATTCCAGATGCTTTTAAAATAACTTTTCACTATACATTTTAAGGGTTTTTAAGCTTGAATGTAAAACATTGTTATGAATTCATTGTAGCCATTCCCATTTGTAAAATAGCTAATTGTTGTCTAACACGATCTCATGAAAGTGCGTAGGCTATAGCACGATTTTCTGTTTCTATTTGGCGTAATATTTATATGCAGAAATTGACTACCCACCCCCCCCCAGCACCCCCTACATAAAACACCTTCCTGCGCCCCTGCATCTTCTTGAACAGCTTCGAGCTATGAACGAACATGACGAAACCGCACTGGCAGCATTTCGTTTTCTTTACAGCACATCAACAAAAAACATTGATGCTTATTCTTCATCATTGTTATTATAAAAAATATGCAGCTAATAAGTTATCAGTCTAAAACAGGGCTCGTCACGGGGCGCTGTATGACTGATGTAGCCTATCAGTTTAATTTAACTTTACTCCAAAAATATGAACTTACCTGAAAATACTTTATCTTTAACATGTTCGTTTCTGTACAAGATTTAGTGTTAAACTGTTGCTCTTGAAAATAAATCTACTTTTGATTTTCACCTTGACTGATGTTTAGACCGATAACTTCCGTGCTGATGCTGTCACAGTAGGACGTGCGGTCCTAATAGTGTTGTATGACTGCTGTATCTGAATATGAACAAGCGGTTTTAAATATTTAACATGTTAGTGCCCACACCCCCCCGTGCATGATAATATCATGTATCGGCGATCTCACGGGCTGGCGATATGAAAAATTACCATATCGCCCAACACTAGTGGGCATAATAACATTATAGGTGAGCTCAGACGGGAAAGACAACCTCGCATTGGTTTCATACGGATTATTTTATCAGAGAATATTTGTTTTCGACATGACTTATTTCATTTAATAATAGACACTACAAGCTTTCTTTAGATATTGTATTTCTCCTCATGTCATTTTAGTGACTCGTTTCAGGAAGATATTCACGGAGACTGAGAACGCAGAAAGCACACTATTTGTTTTCTTTATTTTACAAAACCAAAAAAAAAAACATTTTGTTGCTATTGCGAGGTTATACAATTAATACTCGTGTAATTTTTCAGTCAATATTAATGAAATAACTATGAGTTTCTCTTTGTAGTGTATTTCTTAGGCTTGATAACTTGAAAAGTAAAGTAAACTTGAAAGTAACTTTACAGTAAAGTAATTAATATTTTGATTACTTGTTAAATGCAGTAATCAAATTACAATTTTGAAGTAGTAATTAGTAGATTACTTTTTCTGACCCACTTACCCAACACTGACTGTGATCTTTTCTGTAACAAAGCTATATTTTACTGATGAAAGTAATGGGAGAGCATTTAAAACATTCAGTGTTTCTGAGCCAAGATTGTATATTCGCTGCATCACAATTTTCTCATTGGCCACTAAACACTTTTACTGAAATGATGCCATTACGCTTTTACTGTGAAACATTACTGACTACGTTATTCTCCCCATTTTAACCTCACCTCATCTATGACAGCCAGTTAAATGACATCAGCAGACAGTAGTAGCCGTTCATCTCTGACTAATTAAATCACTTCATCAAATTACAGAGTATGGTGGTGGTTGTTTTTCCTTATTATTCATAGCAATTGTAATATATACTAGGTATAAGATATCTGATGGTAATTACAGGCCGCATCTGTTGATTTGAGAGCTGAACTCACCCCATCCATCAGCTCCATCACCTCCTTTAGCGTGGGGGCCCCTGAGGGCGAGAGGAACCCGGAGCTGTCCATCACCCACGTGGACACGTTAGAGTCTCCCGCTTCACTTTTGGGGGTCGCTGGAGCTTTCGGGGTCTTGGGAGACGCAGTTTTGTGTGGAGCGGAGGTGACTTTCTCATGAGCATCTGGATCCTGTAAACACACAAGTATGCACGAACACATGTGATTATTTATTAAAGATACAAGTTTTAAAACTATATCTCAACCACACGCCGTCATATGAACAACCAAACACGGCGATCGCTGATTTACGTGCCACAGGCTTTAACCCTAAAAGACCTGCAGTGTCATATTTAATATGCAGATTTATAACGCTCTAAATGATCAAAACTTGGCTGAAAAACCAACTACATCTACTGCTGTCGTCTGATTGATGGTTTACACTTTTAAAACAAGTAAGAGGCCTTTTAGCGTAATTGTACAAATGTCCATGAGTCACACGTCTTGCTGTCAAATCTTTACAAAGCAAACATAAGAACATTGACATTATTAGCAATATTTCGATTGAAGCTACTTGATCTCCCAGACATAATTTTTTTAGAAAATTGTTCAAATGTATCAGATATGATCCATCAGGATTCTGAGGAATGTTTCATCATTGTATTGCATTGCATTATATGCTTTGAAACTCATAAAACTAAGCACTGAAATATTCAGAATCTGCTCAAAGGAGTTATTAATTTGGGAATTAGACTTCACTCGTCCGTGTATGTTTTACACTGTATATTCAACCTCTGGACAGTAATGCAGAAAACAAACTGAAACTGGTCCTGATTAGGATGTTAAAAGCAGACTCCACCACGCTGTCTTTGTGTAATAGACTTTAGAGGTTTTCGTTATACCCTCTTCAGGACCTCACTGGCTCCATCACAGCAGAGCTCCTCCTATAAAACACAAGACAACAGTTGATCCACGAGCCTCGCGCTGCTCAGAGCCTGCAGAAATACCTCACTCTCCGTCTGCTGCAGCACATGACGTCGTTCCATAATAGCCCGTCTCTACTACGCTTGATAGTGGGTTCCAGTGGTTTTCACAGCATTGTCCGTTCTGGAAAACAATAAATAAATCTTCTCAGCGTCACAGTATACCAGTCTATGGAAGCTCACAACTGCGCGATCAGAATTGTGATATATATCCCTGGCTAATAAATTCTCAGATTTTACTCGTCAGTGTGTAAATCAGAGGCTAAGTATACAGGTTTAGCACAGCTGTATGTTAACTACGAACACTATGACTGGAGTGCTTCAAGAGTTTCACTCTCGTCAAGCAATCTGTGCTATTTTTGAGAAGGGTATAACTGCAGCCTGGAGATCCAGAGGTCTCCAAAATGAGACAGGAGCTCCACCATTGGGCTTCGCTCCCATTGACAGACAGGCACATGACATGAATGCACAAACTCGCCCCACAGCTGATTGAAAGATTTCATTGGTTGTGTCAATCAGTGTTAATTTCCTACAATGCTAATAAAAATGCTAACCCTAAACCTACCCCACACCTGACCCTAACCATCACCAGTGAAATTGGCGCTGAAAAGAAAGCTGCAGTTCATCAGGAGATTTAAGCAGTTAACAAGGTTATGGGATATGAGATTGCCGAGCAAACCGTTCCGTAACTCCCCAACAGGACAATAGCACCTTTTAGTTACACCCAGCATCACTGCCCCATCTTCTAGGGAAGGGCATGTTTAGCAATTTCTTATTTTGATCATCGATAGGTTTATAAAGCGATTAATCAGTACTCGGGGCAGGGGCATGCGGGAGGCGGCATGGCTAATGGAGATAATTTAAATTTCTGAAGACTGTTATGCAAATTAATGTTACAAATAAAAATATGACATGAAAACATGTCTATGAAACCATGAACACATGATTAGATATTAGATTATGACGCAGCAATGTTAAAAAGAGAAGCATCTAAAAAAGAATAGCTGCCTGAGTTGAAGCTGAATTTATGCCAATAAACTGAAACCCGTTCTATGACACTTCCTATGATATTAATCAGATAACTTATACATAACATAGACGTAACATTACAACTTGTATCTGCACAAAAGGATGCATGCCAGTGAACTAAGTTACTGCGCTATAGCGAGCTCCGCTTTCAACAACGCACTGAGACATGGGCAAGAGAGAGAGAGAGATTTATAAATAACTCACATTTTCGTCAATGTCCATTGCTTTGACTGGCTGTTCTAGAAACTATGAACTAGAAACAAT
Source organism: Gymnocypris eckloni scoliostomus (assembly GCA_027564155.1). Classification (NCBI taxonomy): domain Eukaryota; kingdom Metazoa; phylum Chordata; class Actinopteri; order Cypriniformes; family Cyprinidae; genus Gymnocypris; species Gymnocypris eckloni. The sequence goes on from CM050431.1 coordinate 26,516,690, forward strand.
GTTTAATTTATAAAGTGTTATTTTGAAATGTAAATCAATAACAATTGGCTAAAGCCAGAGCCAATGGTAAAAGTCTTTGCGTGAAAAGACCTCGCCCCATTTTGGAGATTCTGCCCAGTTTGAGTTCACGCCTCATTTCAGAGATCTGCAGTTATCAGTGTTGCCAACTTAGCGACTTTTCAGTCGCTAACGACTTTTCGACTTGGACTTTTTTAAAGCGCCTAGCGACAAATCTAGCGACTTTTGTAAAAACCTTAGCAACTTTCCAAATGTAGCCAGTACTGTCCTGCGAGCGAGATCTTGAGTTACACCTCTCCCTGTGTCTGCTCTGACCAGTGACTGAGAGCAGCTCATTCATGTCAATCAGCTGACATAGATGTCAATCAGCTGCGCATGCAGTGGTGCCACGGACCAATCACTTGCCTGCTTCTCCTTTGTTTGAAATAAAACTATTTAATTTGACCGTTTTTTCTTCTGCCTTTTTTTTATCTCATGCACTTATATTACTCACTGTCACAGAGCTTTAGTTCATTCCAGTTTCTGAACTCCTCTAAGATCGCTTACTGGGCTACGTCTGAGAGACTGTACGTGATTGTACTTACTCATACTTATTAAACTCATATACACATATAAAAAGCAAAATCCAGAATTGTATCATTGCAGATGATGTAACTGCTGGTTTTACAAGTTCAGTTCCGTTGTCTGACAGAAAATATGTAACGTTAAATGATAACAGTTTTATACTGGACACTCGGCTTGTATATTAAAGTACATTATGTGCACGGATTTAGGGAAAACAGTTATAAACCGTCATTTTAGGCAGAATGCAAAATAGGACGTGATTACGTCATTGATATGCAAATTTACTCATAGCTATTTTCCATTGAAAATAGTTGGCAACACTGGCAGTTATACCGATTTGCTATTTTTCAGTTCATCTGAATGGATGCGCAGTGTACCCGTGTTTGACATACCGTAAGCTCTAATGTGAAGACGCACAACTCGCTGTCGCACACGCAAAGAAAGATACAGAGTGAGAGAGTCTTACGTAGCATGCAGAATTGACCCGCTACATGTGAACCATATTCTTTGTTGTATTTTCCTGTCAAAATAACAGCATTACTTTTGGAATTCTTCAGCTTTTAAGAACTGCCGGGTTCTCCGGTAGTGGGCGGAACTTATGTGTAAATGACAATCTCATTGGCTGGCGCTCAGCTATTATCGTCCCTGTTTTGCTTTCAGCGAATCAGTTCGAGCGAACGCATACAACCTTATTAATATTCATGAATCCTGCAGCTCATTAATCCTTAGTGTGTTTTATATTGTTCTTATTAATATAATTATTCATCCTTTTCTAATTATTATCTTATCAGTATTATTGTTAGTTTTTTTCCCACTGAATGACCAAGAAAGCAAAGAGTTGAAAAAAAGAAAAGAAAATTATGTACATTTTAAAGTAAAATAATTTTATCTAATGGACTTTGAGAGTTAAAAATTAAGAGCTCCAAGCCATGTTCCTAAGAAAACTTAAAGGAAAAACTATTTTGACCGCAGCGTGAGACTGTGTCCCAAAACACACTTGCAGCCAATCAGCAGTAAGGACGCGTGTCTTGTGATGAGAGAAGCGAGCGCTCAATTTGAGAGCACAGACGGATATTATCAGATTATAGAAAATAAAAAAAAGAGGAAAATATTGGAGGAATAAAACATTAAAAAGAAGGGTTATGATCAGGACCTGCGTAAATATCAGAGTTTTCCAGTGATGGAGAACTCAAGGAGCGAACGGCTCGAATCGGACGCCGAGGTTACGTTGTTTTTCTTGATAGGGGAGTAACATTGGTTTTGCTTTGTTTCACACTACTTATCTGTGTTGGCTTTTGTTTGAATATACTTGTGTGTCATCTTCACTTAAATCGCTATGCCAGGGTTGTGTGGGCGGAGATATTAAAATAGGCGAGGTTCTGTCGGGAATGCAGGCGTGTTTGTTTTGGTGTGTTCAACTATCAACATTGTATGGCAAAAATAGCTTACTGCACCTTTAAATCAGAAAAAAATTCTTGAATTGACTAGAACTGACATTCACAGGTGTTTTAGGATGTCAAACACATTATAATATAACAACAATGACAGTAATAGGTATGTATTGTAAAACAACTGCACTGAAAAATAAACCAAAATTAATATTTCATAGGTATATAATGTTTTTCTTTACAATACTTCTTCATTTCTACACTTGAAAGCGATATTGAATTTGGACTGCATTTAAACCGCTTGCGTTCAACAATTAATGCTGTACTTTTAAGCTTTTTTTTCTACAAAAACGGCAGTAGAACTTTTATTTTGATGCTTTAGAGAAAACAGGCACAAAAACGCATCTCACAACCAATCTAGAGAAAAGCTGTAATCATCTGCCATGAAAATAAAGCCTATAGGTGGCCGTTGCGTTCCCAAACTAAACTCACAGTCCGTGTAAAAAACGAGTTCACGTATTCATTCAGTGTAAACGAAGCCGTTCTGAGACCCTTTAAAACACACAGCCAAACCAGACTTGATGAAGAGATATTGGGCTTTCGGTTTGACAGATACTGTGCCAAACTTTTATGTTAGAATGAGCAGTTTAAATATATTTTAAAAGCTACACTTTTAATGTTTCATATCGTCATGTGACCACAATAATACCGAGACTATTTTGTTATAATGATACCATGATAATAATAATACAATTTTTTTAAGTATTTTAAAATACCTTCAGCAGAAGCTTCCAGACCCCTGCATGCCTTCACACATCTGATTCTGAACCAACAGCCCAAACCAGCCCAACTACACAAGCCCTGTCCCCTAAAAGCCAGGTAACCAACTACTCCTAAGATCTGCACGGTGGTCACCTTCCAGGGAGCAGTTTGGCGATCTCAGCCCAGCGGTTGCCCAGCACACAGTGAGCCTTGTAGATGATGAGATCTTCCTCCTGCGTCCAGGAAGACTTCTTGACGTCTGGATTGAGGTGGTTGTGCCAGCGCTCTCTGCACTGCTTCCCAAGACGGCCCTTCAGGTGCTTGGCCACCATCGCCCACTGCTTGTTGCCGTACTTCTTCACGAGCTCAATCACCTGGACACACAACACACCGATACGTTCTCAGACTTGCCTGATTGTTCAAGATCACTGCTTAAAAAGTTCATTTTGAGAGTGTGTAGTGGAAGAAAACACTGCTTATTCACATAGAAACATACAGGCTTCATATTTAAATAGCTTTCTTTTTTTCTGTGTAATTTGACAGGCACTTGTCCAAGATCACAATTGTATATAATGAGCTGCCCTACGTTTAATTTATTGATCCAAAATTTGACTAATTGTGAAACATTCAACATTATACAGTAAATTCTTATGATTAGATTTGGCTATTCTGTCCATGATTTCCACACTGTAGAAATCATAATGCAATATGATATGTCACTTAAAAAACAAAGAGAAATTGGAAAAAGGTCCAAAAAGTTTCAGTCTAGCTAATTTAACGTCCCGATTTTCCTTTTGTTTTCTCTTAGAATGAATGAATTTACAGAATTTGAAGAAAAACGCAAGCAATAATTAGGTGTTTTATGGTTTACTCAAACAGAAACTCCTGAAGTTTGGATTTTTCTCTTTAAAAAGTTGTATCTGTGTGTTTTACACTTTCACATAAAATGTTGTCTACATATAACATTCCCCAAGCAAGTTATAACCATTTATTACAAAATTGTAATAGGCGCTTTTCAGTGAAAAACAGTTACAATATAGATGTATCTAAAAAAAACATTTAGGGAGTAAAGTAAATGGAAACCGTGTTATATAATAACAAAATACAATAAAAAAGTGGCTTTTTCCAGAAAAATATATTTTCAATCTCTCAAACAGTCTTGTGCAACAAAAATACAAGCAGTGCAAATGATTCACAAACTACACACAAACTGGGTGAGAAATATATAGAGTGCAATAGAAAAAAACAGTGCAAATGATCTTTATGAACTATCATTTATATAATATAACAGCCAAATGGATCGATCCGCTGGCTGCACTCTGCGTCAGAGTCGATTTTACCGGGACATCGCCTCGCGACGTGAATACCTAAAATCCAGTGCTTTATCCGATATGTACTGCTTTTTCATCCGTGCTTTTGGTTTGTTTTATGCCAAGGTGCTCTGTCCTGTTCCTCTGGGCTTTTTCAGAGAGTGCTCTCATGCAAATGTGTTAGTGTTTGTTTTCATGCATGCACGATAGAAAACACACCCAAAGAAACACGCTAAACAATGGTTCAAAAGACCAAAACCTATGTTTATTGGTTGAATACGTGACAGTTTGAACCAATCTGGGCACGGGGGCGGGAATAAGCGTCAACAATCGTTCCTGTTTGGCTCAGAGGGACAAAAGGCATTGGTTTCTGTTGTCAAAATGTGATGACATGATCACGTACGCTACGGAGCCTCTGAATATCAAACGAGACAAATGCAGAATCCTTTTTTAAATCATTCAGATAGGCTTAGCGGTTCAAAAGTGATTAACGTGTAAGAACAATAGTTATGGTTTAAAAGACTCTTTGGTGAACTCTTGTACCTTCTCATCCTCCTCCTTTGTCCAGGGTCCTTTGACGAGATCCGGATCCAACACTTTGAACCAGCGATGCTGACACTGATGCTCTGACCGATTCTGTTTAACAACAGCACACTGCCACGGTTAAAGCAGACCAGCACAGAGATGAACACGTGGAGACACGAACTAAACAAGCAATCTCACGCGAGCTCTCTGGATGCACTACTGATGTGAACAGACTTACAGGTAAAAAGCCAGCGATGGATTTCCAATCATTTGGCCCAATATTCAGCACCAATTTCCGCAGCTTATCATCCTGAAAAATACAAGCCAAGAAATAAATTCATATACCATCTTTCATATTTGACAAATATCTTCTGGATTCAATGCAACAGTAAAACGGTGCATTTATTCTCCCAATTTTACACAACCAAAACCTTCACACTTAAAAAACAAACAAACAAGACATTGTAATTCACTGATTTCTTCTGGAGATATGATGCACATATTTCATTTGATCCTTTAGTCACATGAACATTGATCAACACAGACAGAGCATGTTTGAGCTCATATGTCATGAGCTCCCAGTTTGCATGCAGATCAATGTTTATAGGTCTAAATATTAGATTCATAGGTTTGCAATAACATTAAGGCAAGTCAATTATTACTAAAAAAGTATAATTTTCTGAGTGAACTATTCATTTATCTTTCTAATTAGTGTAAAGTGGAGATGGAAAATCTGGGAAACAAAAGTGCCCATAATATACAGGCGTCTTATATCAGCTGCTTTCTAAAATGTTCAATCTTTTGTTCTAGTGCGTTTCTTTATCTCAAGCAGTGATTTTTTTGATAATGAATAATCTTAAGGTTTGTCGTTTGTGTCTACACTTCACATCAGATGAGAATTAGAGAGAAAAATTGAATGAAATACTTTTCCAGTGATGTCTAATGCATGAATCATTTCTGTAGAATATCAAACAAAGCCCCTCTAGATAAGGTTTGAGTGATAGACCTTGTTTATAGCAGCATACCTCCTCTTGAGTCCACTTGACTTTCACTTTCCCACAATCCTTCTGATCAGCCACATCGGAGTCTGTGTCCTGACACATGGCCTCTTCCTCCTCCTCGCTGCTCACACACACACACACACACACAGAGAGACAGAGACACACACACACACACACACACACACACACACAGAGACAGACACACACACACACACACACACACACACACACACACACACACAGAGAGACAGAGACACACACACACACACACACACACACACACACACACACACACAGAGAGAGACAGAGACACACACACACACACACACACACACACACACACACAGAGAGAGACACACACACACACACAAACACAGACAGAGACACACACAAACACAGACAGAGACACACACTTCATGTTTAGTGTTGGGGAAAACAACACTCAGCAAACTCTGGCAACAATGTGTTGATGGTGCACTGACACTGTTTGACATCTGGCCTTGTGTTTGCCAGACAATGACCATCAGAACTAGATGAAGAACTCAACATCGTTTAATTATCAGTGCTAATTAATTACTCCCAGACGCTCTCAAGCATGTAGTTGTGTTGTGTGTGTAATGTAAAGCATCACCTCGATCAACTAGCATATCTGGTTAATTGTTTCAATGCATTTCATCAACATGAGTAAATATAGGTAAAGAACCTGAGGTATGCATCACATAGAAATCATTTTAATTAGTTAATAACACGGTATGGTGTTTAAACTGAACAGGTGCCGTGAGTTTGAGCTCTTTGTTTTGATATTAGGCGGGGTTCAAAGCTTCATTAACTAACTTAATGTCAACAATCTCTACAAACCCAGACATTGTGTTGAATCATATGTGATCGTTTTCTTGTCCTAAAGTGAAATTATATATACTTTCACATTAAACATACGAGAACAATATTCTTTATGTACTTACCCGCGCGCCCACCAAGACATTTCCCGAAAGATTGCTCAAAATGCACCAATAAAACAAGACTTTACGAGGACGCTCATGCAGCATACAAGCGCTAACACATCTGTGATGTTAATGAGATAGTTGATCAAATATAATAAACGCTTTCATTAAAAGCGCACCGCGACCCGCCAGATAAACATGTATCGCTGCGCGCCCAAGTTTCTATCTCGCGCTTCTTTTCTCAAACATTCCCGCGAGTGACGTCAGCGGAAACACGCAGCGTGCGCGTCCCCTGAACCCCAGACGCAGTAAGTTACGTGGTCGCGCGTAAACACATGGACACGCTTACTTAAAACAAACAATGCATTTTTATCGTATGTTGCAAATTACACAAAAGCGACAAAAATATATTGTTAACGTATTTTAAAATGGTCATAATATATCAGGAAATACTGCTGTTTGTTTTTAATTCTTTCTACATTCATTTAATAAATCACTGATGTTTGTTAAAATCGAAACATGTTGTCCAAAACATAAATACGCATGTTAGAAAAATAATCCAAACTTTCAGTTACTTACATCATTTCTGTTTCTCAATATTTACCTTTTACATTACTACTATTATAAAGGCGTTCAGAGATTTGGACGTGTAAACACAGATCTGGTTTCCCATGTGAGCCTGTGTTGGAGAGCTACTCGTAAATGACCTAATCAAGCAGAGCTATAAATACAAGCTGGGTCTAATTAACGCCACGCTTTCTAATGGACGAGGTGACACAGACCTGGTAAGTCCCAATGCAGCTATAGCAAATTCATTTTACCTTTTAAATTCAATCTAATTCTAAACCCTGCTTATTTTCTAGAGCTGACCAGGAGCTATGAGGACAGCTGTCTGAGTTTGACCGAGGCTTTGGACAGCCCTGAGTCTGTCTTTATCAGCAGTTCAGCCGATGGCTTCCTGAGACCAAACAAAAGCATTGTGCTGGAGTATCAGAGCCCAACCCTGCTGTTGCAGTCATGTCTGAACTACTTCCACAAGCCTTCTGTCACCTTTAGTTGCCCTCAATCCTGAACGGCCTCTCCAAACAGCAGCCTGAGCACAGCTCTGGGCAGTCCAGTGAGAAAAAGCTCTCCACAAAAACGAGAGTCTGCTTTCAAGAGACCCGTCCTGGTCAGCTCGCTGGACCTGTCCTGCGCGATTTGACCACCACTCACCCGTCATGGGAAGTGTCTTTGTGAGGCCATAGTAAAGCCATGTTTGAGTCATGCTTGGAGTCCACAGGAGTCCTATTAACCTGTCCTCTCCTGAGGGCTCTGTGGTGTCGTCTGAGGTCACCTGTTAACACTTCAGATGTGTCAATTCAGCGCCTGGAAGGAAAGGGTCTGGCAGGGATCTGGTAGTAATTCCTGCAGTCCCAGATCTCAGAGGAGGAACAGAGCTCATCTAACTTGGCCATTTGATGACGCCATATTTTAGAGCATGTGCATTGATGCTGATCTTGGAAAAGCTTGGTTTGTTCTAAATGCAGTTTTATTTTACAGGCTTCTTACTGTGATTCGTACCAGAACGCTATCAATGTTTATATAAATGTATTTAATCAAAAAATAAAGTTTGTTGAAATGACTTTAATTCATTGTTAAAAAAATCTACGGTATTGATGTCTCCGTTTCATGGAAAAGATCAATATCAGGTTTCAGAATATGCAATTATTTAATCCACAAAATGTGACCACTATCAATACAACTGGTCAACTGCTTGATGTTGTGTAATTTTCTGAATAAATGACCACCGTGCGGTCTGCTGCTGTTGTGCTGGGACTCTGGGGTGTCCAATCCTGCTCTCTGAGGGCCAATATCCTGCAGATTTAGGCTCCAGCACACTTGCCTGGACGTTTCTAATGAGTCTAAAGACTATCATCTTGACTGTTGTTTAATTAGGCTTTGAGAAACTCTTTCGGACAGCGTGGCAGGAACTCACATTTGACAGCCCCTGCTCAAGAGTCCCCTCACTTGTTCAGAAGAAAAGGTCTCACTAACATGGAAATAAAGGGAGTTCATGTGTATATTATACTTTATGGAGGTCCTGCATCAATGACACTTTTCATTCAAGAATGCCAAGGTTTTTGCACTATGTAGTACAGTTAGCATGCATAATCCTGAATATCAATCTCAAACACAATGATTTGATTTGATCCATCAGAGCACTGTACAAATGTCTCCGACATGAAATTAAAGCTCATTTATTTGGAAAAAACTAGTTACAAGAAATGTAGTGGATTCTTTAAAGCATTTGCCTGAGAAAGTTCCTAATGAAGAAAGATCTGATAAACCACACCTGGCTTTTCTTGCACTAAAGGGCACATGTTTGGTCTCTATACTGTGCATCAAGATCTCAAAAACAACAATTTAGAAGTGCAGCGATCCATGGCCTGTCTGCTTCAATACATGTTAAACCTTGCTTCTGTGGTGTCAATATCGTGCTCCTGGAGGAAAGGGGAGAAAGGGCAGTTTAGAGTAATTCTGTCCTCCGTCAGACACACAAAGAGGAAGGCAGAACTTTGTAAGATGCTCTTTTCAAGTGATGGTTGTTTTTAGAGCTCTTGTATAAATTACAAACAAAGCAAATTATCATAAAAGCAGCTCTTTCTGAGGATAGTCCAGATAACCTCAGCTTTCAAAACTTTAGGTTAAATTTAAGTCAAAAGTTAGTTTTTGGTCCTCTTCTGAGCATGGTACTTTCATTGTGTGGAAAATGCAAGGGTATATTCCTATTTCTTGTTTCTGTATGGAAAAGAAAACCATACAGGTTTTTAAACCTTTACACATTATGATTTATTTCATTTAATATCACTAAATGAATGGTCAACTTACTTGATTGATTTTCTTAAACTCCACCACCTGGAAGATATGACAATATAGTAATTAGCATCAAACTAAAAATATAAGTCTCTTTTGTCCTTGTCTAACTTCTGTCACTCCTAAGATGTCTCCACATTTACGTAAACTCCTAAAAACTCCAGATCATCACCAAAGTAAATTGCATTAGAAGTCGAGACAGGCCATTACTAATCAATCCACTGGTGTTGGAAACAATGACTTTGAAAGGTTAGAACTCTTTCTGAGCATTTGAGCGAATGGCAGGGACTCACATTTATTTGACTGAGCTGAGCCAGCCTCACTTTCTCAGAAGAAAAGGTCTAAATCAAGGTCAAAAAAGAGGTCAAGCATGGGTGGCGGAAATCTAAAGGCCTGCAGATGACTATAGCTGGGACCTGAACACAAAACAGGGATCACAAGAACGATACTAGTTGTGCACTATGTAGTACATTTAGCCATTTGATAATGCAGGAAGTCAAGGCAAATAACAATTATTTGATTTGATCCACCAGAGCACTGCAATGATGTCTCACTGGGCCCAGTTAATTAAACTTGTGTCTTGAGAACTAGTCTGACCAACTAGCAGTTAGTCAATGAGTCTTATTTTTGGATTCAAATTAGACCAATCTACATTTTGGGCTCAATGCCTCAGTCCACTTATAATATTATCAAGATTTTTACATCAAACAACATCACAATTTAGAAGTAATGGGTTATTTTCTGTCCTGTTTTGACCCCTCATCAGTAACTGAAGCATAAACACATAAAACAAGAGTGAACAAAGACCGGGTTCCTACAGGCGGAGTCTGGAACTTCATCCACTCTTTCCTAAACGTTGGGATCAGAAGGAAGGCATATATTTACACTTTTTGTCACTGCACAACGTCTTGTCTTATTTTATGGTTCTGTGTAGACCAGAAAGCAGGTTAAGTGACATTTTGGGTACGTTTGAGGATAAGCGAGCAGATAACCTCAGCTTTCGGGTACTTTCAGGGAAAGTAACCATGGTAGCTTGCTCTCTGAAGATAACCTGCTCCGGAGCAGGTTCTGTTTCAGGGTTAGTTCAAGGGTATATTGGCATATATAAGTTATCTGTATAAATTATAAAACACAATGACAAGGTAATGTTTAATTTATTATATTTATTTCATTTAATATCTCACACATGGATCGGCATTTTTTTATAATGTATTTCTATAATAAAAATACATATCTGATAGACTTAATATATAATTAGCATCAAACTAAAAATATAAGTCACATGCTCTAGGATTAAAGATAAAACAAAAAGATTGCACAACCATCAATTAGGTGGCAATATGCACAAAGCATGTAAACGACTATAGAACAAAAGAAGAAGAGAGAAACTTTTCCAAAGGGACTCGTCGATTTGCTGCTCTGTTGAGAATCTCGAGTCTTAACCAGGGGCTTGTACCATGAAGCGGTTTAGCTGGCTAGCCAGGTACGTTTCAGTTCAGTGTGCACCAATCCTGGGTTTTAGGTATCATGACAGTGGTTTGGCTTTTATCCGTGTCCATTGTCATAGTAACTTATGCTCTAACCTGCTCCGGGGCAGCTTATGTTCTGGTTTAGACCAATCCGCTTCCAGCAAAGTGACACGTCTCTGACGCAATAAAGCCACTCCTCCAGTTTCTCTTACTCCAAACTAAAGGACTCGAAGATAAAAAAAATTTAAGATAAAATCATCTGATTTTTAGAGATTATTATTTCTTATAATTATTATACCCTTAATCAATTACACAAGCCAGCTTAGTTTAATAGTAATTATTAATATTTTATTTTAAATTAATATAAACATAAATAATATGCAATATAAATATGTTTTAGAATCAAAAGCTTTAAACATGACTACATATGAGTTTAGATTTGAAAGTGTTTTTCTACCTATAAATATCATCAACTAACTTCTTTTACTTGCACTTGTATGGTGAGATGTTTTTAAGTTTTCCTCATTCATGGATAATCATTTCATCTATCTGTGTAACTGTTTAAATTCTTCATATTGTTCAATCTTTGGTTGTTAATCGCACTGACTCTCTCACGAGAAGTGAATCACACTTGCTCTGTGTTGTGATTGGTTGTTCATTAATGATGTCACACATTCATGTGCATGCGCTCCATTAACTCAGGATCAAGCCTTGAGTTGACAGAGAAAGTTGATTATCAGCTTCATGGTACCAACAAAGCCGGATTGGACTGGTTTGGTTTTGTCAACTCAAAACTAATCCTGTAACCCTGAGTTTGTTCAGCCACCATCATGGTACAGGCCCCAGGAACATACTCAGAGTTGAATGAACTTACTCCTGGACACGTTTTTGGAACCACATAATTCGAGTAAGCAAGGTTTGGGGTTAATCAACCCAAAGTTCAGGGTTTAGCTGACGGTAAGTTAACCATGCTTTCTGAAATACACCCCTGCACATTCACCACTCTTGTTATTTACACTACATTTGTAAATTGGTGGGCGGGGCTAGTAATGTAGTAATGTAGAAGCAGGCGTTGATCTTCCTCTGCGGAGGCGGTGTTTAGCCACGATTACATCATAGAGTGCCTTCAATACAAGCATTTTTAAAGTAACGCCAACATTTTGAGTTCTGAAACTTACAGGATGTTTTTATTGTACACCTCTTACATTATATGTCAAAAGAGGGAATTTTAGTTTCTCAGTTAATGACCCCTTTAACATAACCAACTGTTATGACCATTCTCAAGGAAAAAATGAGATTACTTGTAACATTTACTAAGCCTTTTACACCACCGGCCACTGAAGTGGGTTTTTGGTTTAATGTCTGAAATAAGGTAGGTTTTTACCACAACTCCACAAGCACAAGATATTTTCACGTTTTATTATACAACCTATCATATAAAAGTAATGCCCCCTTGTGATCTTTTTAAAGATTTTACTGGACCCTTTGCTAATAAGTGTGTAAATGGGGCTACCGAGGTTGCTGAGGATATTAAGCATCATCACACTGAACAGGTAAACTCATCTACTCACTTTCACAGCCTTGTGTTTATTAACAAACTCTTGCAAACTATTCTAACTCGAACTTTTGTCTTTTTTTAATAATAAAGACTGAAAGAGTTGTTGGAAGCTTAATGGTAGTGAAGTCATGTGACCATGGTGAAGTTCATTTACAGTGCACATTTAGCTTTTTACTTCTGCTGATTTAATTACTTCTGTCTTTAGGCTTCAGAATTCATAAAAGGTGTGCTTGTTTGTGAAGATTATTGGTCACAGAGCTTCCTGCAATAAACCAAACGCCAGTGGAACATTTCTATTGGGTTTTTGTTGAGCGAATCAGGGTGAGGCAGACGTATGGGTTGGTCTACACAAATACACCATCACTGCAGCGCTCTATTTCATTCGATTATTAAAGTAAGCATTGATATAATTGCATTTCTCCACCCATGCAGCCTTGGTTGCATCAGCAGAATAGAAAAGTTGTATCAGAGATGGACAAAGTTCGGTTTGGTCTTTTTTGTCCTACGGTAACAAATAAACTGTAAGTGAATGTGTGGTCGGAAACAGACTCACAGCAGGCTGCAGCGGAGGCAGAGGTGTTTCAAACTGTGGTGTGATCAGCTGGAGAGGTTCATGCTTGACATTCAGCTGCTTGTAAGCACTAAACAAATACAGACATGACAATAGTTATTGCTTCAGTAATCGCTTGTCTGATTGGCCAAACACACGACTCAAGTCTTTGTGACAGTGATGGTTCTTATTTACCAATTCTTGTGGTTTTAAAGCACACAGGAATAGTTTAACGCTCACTCTGAATGTACGACTGCGTGCGAAGAGTATAATAAATGTTAACTGAAGGCAGCTCTTACTCCAGGACACAGGGAAGAGTGTTTGTGTGCAGCTTCAGCAAAGACATGTCAAACAGAGATGTGAAATCTCGCGGGGTCTCGTCTCCCTCCTGCAGACACACTCTCAGACGGTCGGACAGACTCCCTGTGTCCGGCAGCATGGTGTAGTCTGTGATCTGGGAACAAATGAAGCCAGTTTACACAGTGAAAAACAGTGTCACTTCACAGCCCTGAAGCATGGCCTCTGCTCCCAGTCAGGCCCTTCAAATGTTTGCGATCAGGAAGATTTTATTCAGAAGGACTCATTAAATTGATCAAAAGTAACAGTATAGACATTTCATATGAATGCTGTTCTTTCCAACTTTGTATTCATCAAAGAATCCTGAAAAATAGAAATCAGAAATGATTCTGGAGTATTAAATCTGCATTTCTGAAGAATCATGTTGCTGAAGCAATGATGCTGAAAATTCAGCTTTGATCCCAGGATTAAGTGACATTTTAATATATATTACTGTAGATAAATTGTATTTGAAATTGTAATAATACTTCACAACATTACAGTTTTTACTGTAAATAAATGCAGCCATGGTGACTATAAGAGATTTATTTTAAAATATTTAAAGATCCAACTGAGCACAAGCGTTTGAATGGTAGTGTAAAATACAAGTTTCCTAATCAGACAAGGACATAAACAGTCTCTCAATTCGTATTCACTACAGGGAAACTAGGAGATAATATGATACCATTTTCCGAGTTAGATGAGCCATAGACATACATATATATTTGAATGTGACCCTCTTTGTGAAAACCCAGCTAAAGTCATTTATTTGTGATTTGCTGTTTTCTACCAAACAATAATCCTTCATATGGTGAAGAACATTCAGTGAAAATTATAACCTTTATATCTTTAATATTGACTGAGTAAGGTCATGTCAAAGATTGAAATTATAGTTAATTTCTCATAATTAGATATTGAGCCTGGATTTCACAGAGAGGGTCACACTCACACATATACGCCTTTATTTCTTGAAATTTTGATGATTATGCTTACAGATAATGAAAACCCAGAATTCCAATGTCTCATACAATTTGAATATTACATAAGATCAATAAAAAGGATATTTTAAACAGAAATGTCAGGCTTCTGAAAAGTATGTTCATTTCTATGCACTCAATACTTGGTTGGGCCTCCTTTTCATGAATTACTGCATCAATGCAGCGTGGCATGGAGGCGATCAGCCTGTGGCACTGCTCAGGTGTAATGAAGCCCAGGTTGCTTTGATAGCAGCCTTCAGGTCATCTGCATTGTTGGGTCTGGTGTCTCTCATCTTCCTCTTGACAATACCCGATAGTTTCTATGGGGTTCAGGTCAGGCGAGTTTGCTGGCCAATCAAGCACAGTAACACCATGGTCATTGAACCAGCTTTTGGTACCTTTGGCAGTGTGGGCAGGTGCCAAGTCCTGCTGGAAAATGAAATCAGCATCTCCATAAAGCTTAAGCAGAAGGAAGCATGAAGTGCTCTAATATTTCCTGGTAGATGGCTGCGTTGACTGTGGACTTCACAAAACACAGTGGACCAACACCAGCAGATGACATGGCAGCCCAAATCATAACTGACTGTGGAAACTTTACACTGTTCTTCAAGCAACATGGATTCTGTGTCTCTCCTCTCTTCCTCCAGACTCTGGGACCTTGATTTCCAAATGAAATGCAACATTTACTTTCATCTGAAAAGAGGACTTTGGACCACTGAGCAACAGTCCAATTTCTTCCTTTCAGTCAACTTTGCATGTAATATGCTTTGATACAGCACTCCTTGAACAGCCACCTCTTTCAGTAATGACCCTCTGTGACTTACTCTCTTTGTGGAGGGTGTCGATGATCGTCTTCTGGACCATTGCCAAGTCAGCAGTCTTCCCCATTATTGTGGTTTCAAAGAACAAGAGATACCCGATACGGTATGGATGCTCATTTATTGACACTCAAATGTAAATATTCTAATATTTTGTGATACTGATTTTTTTTACTTTCATTAGCTGTAAGCTCTAATCAATAAAATTAAAACAAAAAAACTTTTGAAGTGTTTTACTTTATATGTAATGAATCTAAAATATATGAAAGTTTCACTTTTCAAAATAAGTTACAAGAAATGTTTTGAGATGTACCTGTATATCTAGCATGGTGAATATTTATATGGTTGTCAACCAATGGGATGCTACATTTTAATTTTTCCGATTCCGAAAACACAGCACTTGATTGCGACAAACTCGTAATCATGACTTTCATAAGTGTGAAATATGAAATTTGCGACAGCACGTGAAGCGTGATAGGTTTAGCGCTCACCTCTGGGTCCTCTGCATCTATCTGGTTGAGAGGAATGCTATCTGTTGTAAGCCACTGGAAAACAACATCCTGGAACGTAGACATCATATTGTATTAAAATACATTCCATAGTGAAAGAATAAGTAAGGTTTTAAATGTGTGAAGGAAATGTGAGTTCTGCTTGCCCATGCAAAACTCATCACCACAATCCTAAAGCCGTGGTCGCACTTTGGCTGATGATACACGGGGCAACTTTTTGAGCAATGTTGCCATCAACAGGCAACCAGGTGAGACACGACTGATCTAAAATATCCAAATAGAAATGTGTTACCCATTCTCTATTAGAAAGTTCTCAAAAAACGTTGCCCCGTGTATCATCAGCCTTTGAGCACGTAACATTTATACAGAAACTGCAACGGTTTTAATATGACGTCACACTCTCTAGAGTCTTTTCAAAAAATGATAATGCTACATATAATAAAAATCAAATACATAATCTACTTCACTTTACTGCAACGCTACAATCCTGTAGATCTAAAGTTAGCAAATGTCCAGCTAAAGGCTCAAATACAGTACACGACACCTCTGGCCATTACACACACAGCATAAAATGTTTGATCTCCTTCAGAATCAAAGTCTGAATCTATAAAGTCAGAGTCTGTGCCCTTCACACATACTATATGCATTTTTCTGTGAAATCGGTCAACTTCAACTGCCCAAATTCTGCAGACTGGCTGTGATTTTCGACAACTGACTGAAAAATCAGAAGAAAGACACTTATACAGGGTTGAAGGTTAATAAAAAATGACAAAAAAAATGTTTTATCCTTTAAGCCACATTATTTGAGCAATCACCCATGCTCATTGCACAGCAGGACAAGCTATGGGCGAAAGTTTGAGCCATATCTCAAAGTACTAATTTACTCCTGATTACACTTTGAGTTTGAACAAACCTCTTAACTCTACACTTTCATCAGCAGTAATAGTGATGCTTTGCAATAGCAACTGCCTACCTTACCATTATTTTACTATTCTCCTCCTTGTCCAGGTACTGGTCACTGAACATGTGACATGAGCCCAGAACGGCCAACTTGCCAGCGTTCTTGATGCAAACAGAGACACAATCAGAGCACAGAAGAAAGCACAATGAGTTTAACACAAGTAAGATAATACTTGTGACTGTACTCACCTTAGGCTGATGGAAGGCCAGAACGGGTCTGTTGAGGGGAAAGCACACCGAGCCGGTGGACAGGACGGCCACCGCAGGCTTCATCACATTTAACGTGGCGCCGTAAGGGTATACGAACGTAAGTGCCCTGTTTAATCATCAAATAAGAACTCATTACGCTTTCTTATGTGGAACCTTATTAAATCAGCATGACTACACCTCAAACAGTGTTAATGTTAACAACATAAACAGAGCATTCAGCTGAAGCTTACTGTGAATGGTTCCCTGTATTTTCTTCATCAATCCCCCCCGTCACCACTTTACCAGCGGCACGGCTGATCTCTCTGAAATAAAGATTACAATCATTTCAATTCTGTACAGACTGGTTTGTGTTACTGTAATCTCTACACAAATCCACAGACACATTGTAATGCACACGGGAGACTCAAACCTGTTCAGAACGCCGTTGGACACTAGTGCTTCTTTGGGATGGAAATATTTATAATAGACGTTCCTTATTACTGCATCTGTTAATGTTAATGGCAAAATACTATGACATTCATGACAAGATAAAAAAACATACCTTGAAAAATATTAAGATGCGGTCATGCAAATGCAAAAATATTTCATTACTTTTTACAACCTCTTACATTTTTGAGTCATTAAATAAAGATTTTTTTTAAATGCTATGTATTTTAAAACAAACAAAAAGTTTATATATATATATATTCATAAGAACAACATGCATTTTAAAAACACATTTAATATATATAAATAAACATCAGCAATAAACAGTATCTGGATTAATGTGAAACGTTGTTTGAATGAATGACTCTAAGATGTGCAGATGACATTGAAAACACTCACCATTGTTAACCATAATGCCAAACTCTTCCAGGAGGAAGTTGATATTAGTGTCATATTTCATTTCTCCTCCTTCTCCGAGCATCACAAGTAGACCTCCACCACTGTCCAGATACTGCTTCAGAACCTCTAACTGAACACAGTGATTCATCAGCTACTCTTGTAAGAGCTGTGCTCGTCTCTAACGTTACTTCAGCTGCAGATTCTCACCTCAGCAGCGGAGAACCTTTCTCGAGGGCCTGCAGTGATCCATAACTTGACTGCTTGGAGTTTCTCTAAGGTGAGCTCCTCTTTGATGCTGAAGAACATGTATAGTTTAGTAACGCACAGTCTTCTGCTTGTATACTATATTATTCATTTCTCGAGACTACTTTAGCATGTCTGTAAATCAAACAGAATGAGCTCATGAGTCAGATGTTGTGCTATAGATGGCACATCTCCACACGAGTCATGTATGAGGTTATACCTTTGAATCTTCCATCGTGCTCTTAATTTCTTCTGCATGGACTTGTATCCAGAGTTGGCGGTGAAGAGCTCTCGTTTAGAAGCGTTGAAAATAACGGTATTTCGTTGCTCCTTGTCCATGTTGGCATATGTATGAGGATACACAAACTCTGAAGATGGAGACAGATGACTGTCTCTGATATACAAACCACGGTTCTTTCGTCGCTGTTTTCTTCTGCCACACAGGCGGATGATGTATTGAGAATGTTAATACATTATCGCTTCGATCCTGACGTTAAACGACAGCAGAGCATCGACTGCAAAATATACACAAACTGTAAATATCGTGCATCAGCCTGTCACAGTTACGAGCGGCTAAGCTAGCAAGCTAATGCTAATAACACTCGCTACACAACTGGTCAACCCTGTTAACGAAGCGAATCTAACTTTGTTACTCGAAGGTTATAATTTATACAGTATATAACGCGTAAATGCTTCTAAAAAACGAACAAGGAATAAAAGTTGCCGCAGAACTCACCATATTGTAGTGGCCGTGCGCGATGCATTGTGGGTGTTTGTAAACAACCCAAGCGTAACCGGGGGCGCTTCCTCCATAGCAACTGTGTTCAAGTACACCCGGCTGCAGCCTGCAGATCGGGGCGGGGCTGCACCTGGGGCGGGGCTGCACGTGTCGCCCCGCCCACGATGCTTCTCATTGGTTAGTGACAAAGTAATGACGTAGATCGGGGCGGGGCTGCACCTCTCGTCTCGTCCCGCCTACAACTGTTCTCATTGGTTAGTGGCAAAGTAATGACGTCGACGCCGCGGTAAACAGGAAATGCGGTTGAAACAATACATAATTATATGAAACAAACCTGTGATGCCATTAATATACCTGGTAAATTTATATAATATTAAACAATACATTGCAAATTTGTTAATTTTTGGAAAACATTTTATGTACATTTCCAAGCAAGAATCCAATTTCTGCTTTTGACTTGTCACATTGCAATCGCAAATGTCAACGGATATATAGTTTATTTACAACTAAAGTTTAAGTTATTTACATTCATGTGTATTGATCATTTACCACTTACAAGTTATTTATGGTCGTTTTTTATTTTAATTTCAGCATATGCTTTACTGTTACATGTATTATTAACATTTAAGCAAAAGTTAAAATATTCTCAGCAAGTGTCATGTCTTAAGACGTTATTAAAATTAATGGTAACACTTTACAATAAGGTTCATTAAACATTAATGTTTTAACTAACATGAACTATAACCATGAGCAATACATTTGTTATTGTATTTACTATCTTCGTTTACGTTAGTTATTGAAAACACAGTTGTTTATTGTTTGTTCATGTTAGTTAAAAAGAGCATTAACTAATGTTAGCAAGATTAATAATGTATTAATAAATGTTGAGATTAACATTAACAAAGATTAATAAATGCTGTATAAGTGCAGTTCATTATTAGTTCATGTTAACTAATGAACCATATTGTTACCAAATTAATAATTTATGGATTTACTTGATAATGAAAAGCTTATGGTAAAAATACCAGCATTGTTTGTATATGAATAACATGCCAAGACAATTATTTCCTTGTTATTTATTTAGGTATGAAACTGTTTAATTCTGATCAAGAAAGGTGAAATTTGTACATCTGTATATAACACATCTTTTTGTACATATAAATCTCTGGTTAAACATTAACATCCTTTACACACTTTCTTCCTTTAATACTTAATCTCCTTTAATCATTAAACCTTCCTTCTTTACACACTTTACTGGCACATGAAACAGCAGTCGGGTTCCTCTATGCTGTCGTAGAATCCTCTCAGGTAACCACGCTTCCCATTACCGTAAAAACCAGAGCAGGATTTGAACAAGGTTTTACATAAGTTACGCTCTTTAATTTCAAAAGGCACCCGCAATTCAGCCTTTGATGTTTCACTCCAATTTCCCCGTTCACAACACCTGTATCCAAAAACACACACAAAACAGAACTCTTTCATATGCACATCTAAGATTATGTTAGCCATGCCAGCGCTTTAGAAAAAGCAAGATTACATTAACCCAACATTATAGTCATGAGGCCTTATGCATACTTCATTGCACACACATTTAAACTTTAACACACTTACTGTCAAGCCATGCATAGTGTGCCTTCTGTCTGAACCGGGCCTTGTTTACAATTGCCCTAAAGCAACTGCATGTAAGAGACAGATTCATGTAGGCAGCATCTCCATCCTGTAGCACTACTTCAAGGAGTATCATATCCAAGGCCTCCATTGGTAACTGGAAAGTATTTATAAAAGGATTAATCCATTTGCTTGAATGGAATATTACAGTATTCCAGCACAAAAGAAAAAAGACATCTTACATCCAAAAGTTGCAACTCAGCAGTCATGCTTGCCTTTTGTGCCCAAAAGTATAGCAGAGAATACAAGTCAGTCTATATATGGTAAGAGAAGAAAAAAAGTCTTATTAAATGTCTCATACATTCTTTGCAGTATGCCTCATTTGTCTTTTTGTTGCCCGTCTTTCTCCATCAGACTTGCAATGAAAAGTAGTACAGGACAGGTGTGTAATGCAATTCTTTTATATTATGTAAATAAAACATTCTCTCAAACTAAAAGGAAAAGCTAAGTCTTTGATCATTGAAGCTTCAATGGTTTGTATAATGTGATCGTGACAGCACAGCAAAAATTAGTGTAAGTTCAAAAATGTAAAATGAAAGAAAGCAAACCTCAAGGGGAAATTCTCCAAAAGCAGCAGACACCACCACCTTCTGATGCAAGGCACGTCAAGCTAAAATAAAAATAAATACTCAGTTACCTTTTAATATTATGGGGGTTTGCCATTGCATATTTCACTTACCTCTGTAAAATCAAAGGCCCCTGCAGTCACAAAGTTCAGTGAATACTGAAATGGTAAACATTACAAATACATTTGCTAAGATACATATACTGGATAAACATATAGTAAGCAACACATCAGCTTTATAAACTTACCATCAGGATAAAGACACCACAGCTGTTGCTGAGATGTTGTAGTGGAAGGCCCTGTTGATGTTGCCATGCACACTGTCAAACTATTTTGAAAAAGTAAAACAATTTCAATGCTTTTACAGTTAATTTAAATTAATATTGGTACCGTAATATCGTTGACACAGTATTCATGCCAAGGCCCAGGAGACAAGGTTTGTGCAATGTTTCTGTGATGACAAAGAATATAACTTGAAAAACAGTTACTGTACTGCAGCAAACAAAACAATACAAGAGAACTGAAATGCGGGGCAGAACCTGAACTTCCCATGAGTATTATATAAACATTTTCATTGACAGTTTACAAAAAAAGTGATCTGTAAAAATAATTTGATCCTAACTCCAAAACCATTTAAATAAGCCTCCTAAAAATAAAGTCAGATGAACAAGTCACTAGCTGATAAACTTACATGTGGTTAATAACAGCCACATTTTTATTAAAATGTGGTTAGGAACGACCACAATCTCTGAACTCCGAACAGTGCACTATAAAACCTGTAGATGAGCATGTATTCTTCCTGACTGAATGTTTGGCTGTGCAGAGGATCAAGGAATTTAAATTTAAACTTCACTTGTTTGTATTTTGCTCTGGTCAGTGGACAGTCGCAAGACAGAATTTTCATCAGCACCATCCATGTGCAAGCACATTTTTTTGTGATTTCAGCAACAAAGACCCATGGTCAATGTGTGGAATGCAGTAAATGAAGTTTACCCGAGTCTTAAAATTAAACATTCTACTACAAAATCACAAGCAATTAAATCCGAAGCATGCACAGTGCATTGCTGGCTGGATCGGCACCATATTAAACTTTAACTAAAGTGAGGTAAGCAAAAGACAGTTAAACTCACCATGATGTTGCACTGCCCACTGAAAGTGATTTTTGATGTGATAATACATCAGTTGTGGCATATGGAGTAACTGCAGAATGGGCACTCACTAGTGCAGCTTTTTAAATACTGCTCACATTCCCCCTTGCTTAGCACAGTTGTGTGCATTTTTACAAAGGGGTAATGGCTCTTAAAAGAGCCTTTGGGTTATAAATTGAGGAACAACAAAAAAGAGGAGAGATATAGAGGGGTGGTGATGACAATGACAAGGATCTGCAAAAAGAAGGAAATACAGAGAATCAGTATTAGCATAAAATGTTTTTTTTTTTTATACTCCTGCAGGGTTATCCAAAGTCAGTCCTGGAGGGCCACTGTCCTGCAGAATTTAGCTCTAACTTGCCTCAACACACCTGCCTAGAAGTTTCTAGTATGCCTAATAAGATCTTGATTGGCCGGTTCAGGTGTTTAATTGGGGATGGAGCTGAACTCTGCAGGACAGTGGCCCTCCAGGAGCAGGATTGGGCACCTGCTCTAGTGCATATATTGTATAGCAGCATAACAGTATGTAATATAATAAAACAAGCTCTACTTTCAGGGACTGTTAAACTTAATCATAGTCAAAGTCAAAAAAGTCAAAGTCAGCTTTATTGTCAATTCTGCCACATGTACCGTACATACATACAGAGAATTTAAATTGCGTTACTCTCTTACTCCCTGGTGCATACAGATAACACTAAACACTAACAGTAGAACGCAAAAATACAGATAAGTACACATAAAATATATATACAAACATATATGTACACAAAAATGCAACTATTACAAATATACAAATAAGGACATGTAAAAAAAAAAAAACATTAAATAAAAAAATATAAATAAAAAATAATAATATAAAAATGGATAAAGTGGCATAAGGCACATGGTGGATGTGCAAACCAGTGAGATAAACAAACAAACAAACAAACAGTGCAGAATATAAGTGGTGTAGTACAAAGGGCTTATCAAGACTATTCTATTTAAAGTGACAAAGAGCAGTCTTTTTTCACATTTAATCATACTTTTTGTTGAATTATTATTATTAAATGTAGTTTACTGTTTATTTTAATAGATGTATAATTAATAATAATAATAATAATAATAATAATATCTAAATAATTAACATTTAATCATTTTATTCACAGAAAAACAATATAAATTTGTATAGCCATTGTTAATATGAACTTGTCCTATATTACTTCTGCAGGTTCAGTTTTGCCACTGTATTTATTTTTAAGGGGCATATTTTGGGAACACTATATCCTAATCATAATCCCACTAAAACCATCCACACTAACTTTGTAATGCTGCCTTCAAGTGCTCTCGGAATTATCGTAAATACCAGTTTCCTAGGTAAACATTGCACATGAACACCCCCCCATTTCGGAATTTTAGTGCGACGAGCTCGTAATCACAACTTCAATAGTGACAATTATTTAATTTCCGATAGAACGTGATTATGCTTTTGGGAAAAGCAGCCCTGGTTATTTAAAAGCAGACCTTCACACCTTGCGTGACATGGTTGAGTGAGTAAAGTTATGCGATTTTATTTTGAAACTACTTCACATTTCCTTTTAACAACACACTAAACGGCACTTTAGAATTAAAAATAGTACTTAAACAAATTAGACAAGAGACGTAGCTTGCCTGTACTCACCATGCAGCGAAGAACAGCGTAAATGAAAAACCGCTAGAATCGACGTAATGACTTGACGCCACTAACCAATGAGAACAGTTGTAGGCGGGACGAGACGTGCAGCCCCGCCTCAGGTGCAGCCCCGCCCTGATCTACGTCATTACTTTGCCACTAACCAATGAGAAGCATCGTGGGCGGGGTGACACGTGCAGCCCCGCCCCAGGTGCAGCCCCGCCTCGATCTGCAGGCTGCAGAGCTGACTGACAGAAATCATGTGGCTCGCCAGATCCCCAGATCTTACTTTACGAGTAAGCTTTTATTCGGACTTATCCAGTTACATTTGAGAAACCCAGTCCTGCAAGTAATCTGAAGAATAAAAATTATTTCAGGAAAATTAATATTTGTCATGTAATTCACAAGTGTATTCTTCTATTACATCATATTGATATTCGTACTGGTATTAAATTGCACCATTTAATGGGTAAATTAATAAAATACAATAAAATCCCTTTTATTTTCACATGTGCCTTGGTGAGTGAAATTGTTGAGAGCGTGCTCCAGACAGTGCAGAAATAATTTACATATAGACAGTACATACTTACAGACTTATACAGAAGACAATGTGCAGAATACACATACATATACTCAGTACACATAGTGTACTATAAAGACATACTTACAGTTATCAATACACGTTATACATTATTCCGAAGGTGCAGCAGATTTTACATAGGCCTGTCATGGATGTGCTTTGTATGGTGTCCAGTGATAGCAGATGGGTTGTGTTTGTGCAGTGTGTGCGTGTAGTCAAGTCAAGTCTAGCTTTATTGTCAATTCTTCCACATGTACAGTACATACATACAGAGGATTGAAATTGCATTACTCTCAGACCCTTGGTGCATACAGTTAACATTAAACACTGACAGTAGACATTCAAATATAGATAAATACAGTTTAACCATATGTACATACAAACTATTCAGATATACAAATGAGGACATTGCATAAAAATAAAAATAAATAAACAATAAAAAGAGATAGATAAAGTAAAGTGGCATAAGGCACATGGCAGATAGAGTGCAAACCAGTTAAATAAAACAAAACTGTGCAGATGTGAGTAGTGCAAGAAAAAGAACAGTCTTTTATCAGACTGTCAGAAGAGGTGGGGGGTGTCAGAGTTCAGTGTTGCGTGGGGTAAAAGAGGGGAGGGGGGGGCAAGGACGGGAAGGAGTTCAGCTTCCTGACAGCCTGATGGATTAAGCTGTCCTTCAGTCTGCTGGTCCTCGCCTGGAGACTCAGCAGACTGAAGAAGCTGTGTGTCGGGTGGGTGGGATCACCTGCAATGCTGAGGGCTTTGCGGGTGAGACGAGTGCTGTAGATGTTCTGGAGGGAGGGGAGAGAGACACCAACGATCTTCTCAGCTGCTCTCACTATCCGTTGAAGGGACTTGCGGCAGGACGCGTTGCAGGCGCCATACCACACAGTGATGCAGCTAGTCAGGATGCTCTCGATGGTGCCTCTGTAGAAAGTGCACATGATGGGGGTCGGGGCTCTGGCTCTTCTGAGTTTGCGGAGAAAGTAGAGACGTTGCTGTGCTTTCTTGGCCAGTGCTGCAGTGTTGTTAGTCCAGGAGAGGTCCTCTGTGATGTGCACACCCAGGAACTTGGTGCTGCTCACTTTGTCCTCAATCGCACTATTGATGGTCAGAGGAGCATGCTGAGTGTGCTCTCTCCTGAAATCAACAACAATCTCCTTCATCTTCTCCACATTCAGAGAGAGATTGTTGACCCTGCACCACCCAGCCAGGCGGCTCACCTCACTCCTGTAGTTTGTCTCATCTCGGTTGCTAATGAGACCCACCACATTCGTGTCATCCGCAAACTTGATGAAAAGGTTAGAGTTGTGTGACGGTGTGCAGTCGTGGGTCAGCAGAGTGAAGAGGAGGGGGCTCAGCACACATCCTTGGGGGGCCCCTGTGTTCAGTGTGATGGTGCTGGATGTGTTAATGCCGACCCGTACTGCCTGATGTCTTCCGGTCAGAAAGTCCAACAGCCAGTTGCACAGAGAGGTGTTGAGCCCCAGCTGGGCCAATTTGTGAGTGAGCTGCTGAGGGATGATTGTGTTGAATGCTGAACTGAAGTCTATGAACAGCATCCTGACATATGAGTCTTTTTTGTCCAGATGTGTGAGGGCTGGGTGGAGGGCAGTGGCGATGGCATCATCGGTCGGCGGTTGGACCTATATGCAAACTGGAAGGGGTCCAGGGAGGGGAGGACAGACTTGATGTGTTGCATGACTAGCCGTTCAAAGCACTTCATTGGAATAGGAGTGAGTGCTACTGGACGGTAGTCGTTGAAGCAGGATGGAGATGACTTCTTCGGGACTGGAATGATGGTGGTAGCTTTGAAGCATGTAGGGACAACAGCCTGACTTAGTGAGATGTTGAAGATGTCTGTGAAGACATCAGTGAGTTCCACTGCACAGTCTCTCAGTACACGCCCAGGAATGTTGTCAGGACCCGGAGCTTTGCATGCATTGATCCTGCTGAGGGATCTCCTCACGCTGTCCGAGGACAGCGTCATCACCTGGTCGCCGGGAGGTAGTCCAGTTGAACTGTGTTAAAGTGCCGTGCAGTACATACTGTAAAGTGTGAGTGTGCTGTAGGGTGTTTTAGTTTTGACTGTTCATTAGCCTGATAGCCTGAGGGAAAAAGCTATCCCTCAGTCGGCTAGTGCGGGATCGGATGCTGCGGAAACGTCGCCCTGAGGGCAGCAGAGAGAGCAGACTGTGGGACGGGTGGCTGGAGTCTTTAATAAACCTCCGGGCTTTCCTTGTACACCGCCTGGTGTAGATATCCTGGAGGGAGGGAAGCTCACCTCCAACAATGTGGCGGGCAGTTCGCACGACACTTTGCAGAGCCCTGCGGTTGCCAGCGGTGCTGTTTCCAAACCAGGCGGTGATGCAGCCGGTCAGGATGCTCTCCACAGTGTAGGTGTAGAAGGATCTGAGGATTCTGGGGCTCATTCCAAACTTCCTCAGTCGTCTCAGGAAGAAGAGACGCTGATGTGCCTTCTTCAGCACTGCATCTGTGTGAGCAGACCATGTGAGATCCTCAGTGATGTGAACGCTGAGGAACTTAAAGCTGCTCACCCGCTCCACAGGTGTCTTGTCGATGGTGATGGGTGTGTGTTCTCTGCTCTGTCTCCTGTAATCCACCACCAGCTCCTTGGTCTTGTCGATGTTGAGTGAGAGGTGGTTCTCCTGACACCATTTAGTCAGGGTACTCACCTCCTCTCTGTAGGCCGTCTCATCGTTGTCGGTGATCAGCAAATTTAAATATGACGTTAGAGCTGTGTGTGGCTGTACAGTCATGTGTGTACAGGGAGTACTAATTTTTCAGAGACAGAAATTCAACAAACACACTGTTAGGCTTTTATTTGTGCACGTAACTAGAATCAATCTTCGTCCTGTGGAGGCTTTTGGCTGCTATATTTGTTTTTAGTTTTTTATCAATCACCAGATGACGCTGTTTTCGACACACTCGAAGCTTTGAATCAGTCAAAGGAAAGCCTTACAAGGCTTCATTGCGACCTGCAACTTCTCTGGTGCTCTCAATGCGGCTCATTTGCCTGCGCAAATACTATCAAAATATTATAACTTACATTTCTACCATTTAAATTCTCGAAACATTCCGACTTTATTATCATAATATTTTGACTATTCTCGAAACATTTTAACTTTCTCGTAACATTTCGACTTTATTCTCGTAATCTTAGATGTTTTATTTTTTTAACGTGGCTCTAAAACGCCATAGTATTACACAAAGTTTGGGTTTTTTAACGGCAAAGTGCTTATATTTAGTGTCGTTTCCTTATTAAGTTAATTTAGAAACATGATTTGAACATTTTATGTTTGTTAAATGCAAGTTTTTTTGCAAGTTTTTATGTTTGTTAAATGCAAGCGGCCAGCGCCAGACAGTGAGTTGAGCATATGTTGGATCAGATTAGCCTTCTCAAATAAACATGATTTGAGACATAAAAAACTTAATGCATTTCACAATATAAATAAAAAAATGTAAGATAAATGTGTGATAAATATCCAATCATTTGTGCTAATAGTGGAAGCTGAAGCACGCTTTGAAGGACCAGCGAGATCACTTGCATTATTTGTCTTAATAAGAGTGGAAAATTAAAATACGCCATAAGTTTTCCTCATAAAGGTAAGAGTATACATGATTCGAAGCGGCAAATAGTTTTATTTGTGTGCACTCACTTTATCAACAAAACGTTTTGCTTTTGTAAAATAAAGAAAACAAACGGGGTGTGTTGATCTTGAGCAGGAACACTTCACAAAAACTGAACCGAAACTCAGCAAATACTTGCCTCACTGACATGATACATATATTTATAGAATGCTATAAATTACTACTTCACAACGAAATAATTGAAATAAAAAATGTAAAACATTTCATTATCCTATGTAATCCGTAAAGATCTATTTATCTCGACGCGTCCAGTGAGGAGATATGGGGAGTCAGGGTCATCACCTTCATACTGTTATATTTGTATGTATATATGTATGTATGTATGCATGTATGTTCTTTGGGCCGCTGTGCCAAGATTGTGTTTGCATGCAGTGCAAATACCCTACAGCGGCATTTTAGGGTAATGCTGAAAAATAACTAAATAAGATTTACATCATACTAGTTTAAGAATAAAAACAAAATTACTATAATAAAATCATTTTATATTGCGTGAAGTAAATTTTCTTTTTCAATATGCATTCAAATATTTATTCATGTTTATTTTGTGCTGCAAATATTAAACAGTCAAATATAATTGATTCACATGCTGCTTGAACTGAGAAGAATAGTTACCTCACTACAAATAAAAGAGTGCAAAACACATGTATTGTTTGTATCTGATCTTAAAATGTACAGAAGGATGAGACTTTGTGTTATAGTAAAAAAGCATGTGCGTGCACACGAGGAGAACAAATGTAATTACATGTCTTACAAAACCCCACCGTCTTTGTCCTGACATTTTGGATGTTTTTAGCTTCAGCTTCAGTAAGTTAAGCCCAAAGTCTCTTTAAGACAAGTCTTTGAAAGGACTCTCAGGCATGCAGGTGCAGCTCCTATCTCTTTGAATGGGGAAACATCGGCTGCGTCCCAAAGCTCCTTCGGAGAACACATTCCATGGCAGGAAGACATCAAGACACGTCCTGTATCCGTCGCTGCCTTTGATATCCCACAATCCTGTGCACTCCATTCCTTTACGGTTGAGCTAAAAAATAAAGATGGCATCTCAAAGTTGCGTTTGGTGGTCAGTTTGTGTGTAAATATTTATTTCTGACTAATCTTTTGCACTTTAGATGCTATTTCTAGCAAAAAAATCTGTTTATTATAGTTATTAAAAATTAAATTAGTAATCACCAAAACGTGTTCTATTTTGCTGTAGATCATTAAACCGTTACGCTGCCTCAGAAGCCTCTCTGAAATCAGTTTCATGAGGTGCCTTCATGCAAAAACGCTGCCATTAAAGTAATAAGGAATCAGGAAGTCAGCTATATAGGCTTTCGGACGCAACCATCAAATTCTCCAAAACTGTTCGCTAAGCTTTTCATTCAGAAGGCGGGCTTCCAGCGATTGAGCGGCCATATTGAGCGTTGCATTTTTCCCCATTCAAAACTATACGAGTGTCCCGAAGTTTGAACTTTTGTTAATTGTTATCCTTGAAACTATTGATATATTTAAACTGAATACATTTAGGCCTGGTTTCACAGACATGGCTTAAACTAAACCAGGATTAGGCCATAGTATAATTAGGACATTTAAAGGGATAATTTTGGAATATACTTTTCTGTGCCTTTACAGTGTAATTTACTTGGCAGTCAATGGGACAGTCACACGCCTCCCAGTTTTCATCCAAATTATCTTAAATTGTGTTCAGAGAATGAACGAAGTTTTACGGGTTTGGAACGACCTGGGGGGAAGTGATTAATGACAAAATTTTCATTTTGGGGTGGAGTATCCCTTTAAGTCATTTTATAAACGTGCCTTAGAAAAAAACATTGCTGGTGTGCATCTTGAGACAAAATAAAGGCACTGATATATTTTAAGATCAGTCAGAGCAAGTTTATTTCAGCTTAAACCGCTCAGATTTAGATTTGAGTCTGGTATTAGGTTTACGTCTTGTCAGTGAAACTGACAACGAGCCAGGTTAGTCATTTAGCAGACGCTTAAAAGCGACTTACATATAAGGACAATAGAAGCAATCAAAATCAACAAAAGAGCAATGATATGCAAGTGCAAGTCTCGATTAGCTTAACGCAGTACATGTTGCAAGTTTTTTTTATTATGTAATAAATAAAAAGAATAGAAAAATAAAAGAGCAAGCTAGTGTTAGCATTTTTTTAAAGATTAGAATTAGAATAGAGAGTGCTAGATTTAGTGTCATGGTCTTCAGCTGGAGTGCCCATGATAGCCACCAGAGGACACCAGTGTGTGTATGTGTGTGTGTGTGTGTGTGTGTGTGTGTGTGTGTGTGTGTGTGTGTGTGTGTGTGAGAAGATAGATAGATAGATAGATAGATAGATAGATAGATAGATAGATAGATAGATAGATAGATAGATAGATAGATAGATAGATAGATAGATAGATAGATAGATAGATGCCTGTCTGTTTTTCCTAGTTATGGCGAAGTGAAACTTTAAACCCAATTGTATAGGGAAAAGGTTAATTACTCGAAGCTTTTTAAAACGTTTCATGCTGTGGCCATTTTGTGGTCATAAAAATCAATAACACCTTCCAAAGTGCTGTGATTCATTACATTTAGTTATTTAGCAGATGCTTTTATCCAAAGCGACTTACAATTGGGGAATACATGAAGCGATTCATCTTAAATGATCTTAAATGATCTTAAATCTTATCCTAAGTCAGATAATGAGGAAGAACCAAACTGCCTACCACAGCTATGCTGATGATACCCAGATCTACCTAGCCTTATCTCCAAATGATTATAGCCCCATTGACTCCCTCTGCCAATGCATTGATGAAATTAACAGTTGGATGTGCCAAAACTTTCTTCAGTTAAACAAGGAGAAAACTGAAGTCATTGCATTTGGAAACAAAGATGAAGTTCTCAAGGTGAATGCATACCTTGACTCTAGGGGTCAAACAACTAAAAATCAAGTCAGAAATCTTGGGGTGATTCTAGAGACAGACCTTAGCTTTAGTAGTCATGTCAAAGCAGTAACTAAATCAGCATACTATCATCTCAAAAACATTGTAAGAATTAGATGTTTTGTTTCCAGTCAAGACTTGGAGAAACTTGTTCATGCCTTTATCACCAGCAGGGTGGATTATTGTAATGGTCTCCTCACCGGCCTTCCAAAGAAGACCATTAGACATCTGCAGCTCATCCAGAACGCTGCTTCCAGGATTCTGACTAGAACCAGAAAATCTGAGCATATCACACCAGTCCTCAGGTCCTTACACTGACTACCAGTTACATTTAGGATTGATTTTAAAGTACTTTTACTCGTTTATAAGTCACTCAATTGTCTAGGACCTAAATATATGGCAGATATGCTCACTGAATATAAACCTAACAGACCACTCAGATCATTAGGATCGAGTCAGTTAGAAATACCAAGGGTTCACACAAAACAAGGGGAGTCCGCTTTTAGCTATTATGTCGCCCGCAGCTGGAACCAGCTTCCAGAAGAGATCAGATGTGCTAAAACATTAGCCACATTTAAATCCAGTCTCAAAACTCATCTATTTAGCTGTGCATTTGTTGAATGAGCACTGTGCTACGTCCGAACTGACTGCATTATTTTATGTATAATCCTATTCTATTTAACTGTTTAAAATTTCATTTTAAATCAATTTCTATATCATTTTAAAATTCCTTGTTTTATTATTTTTAACTCCTTGTTTTTATTGCTGTGAATGATTATTTCACTTTTTATGTAAAGCACTTTGAATTACCACTGTGTATGAAATGTGCTATATAAATAAACTTGCCTTGCCTTAAAGAGGCAAACAGACAGAGGAAGTGCTCGTAACCAAGTCTCAGGCATTGTTCAAATAAGTACAAGCTAGCAAGTGAATAAATAAATAAAGAGAAAGACAGTTTTATTGAATTTTTTGGAAATTTAGGATTAAGTCAAGTAGTGTTGAAAGAGATGAGTTTTCAGTTGTTGCTTGAAGGTTGTCAGGGATCCAGCATTCCGGATGGGGGTGGGAAGATCATTCCACCAGCCAGGAACGGTGAACGAGAATGTTCTGGAGAGTGATTTTGAGCCTCTCTGTGATGGTACACGAGGCGTCGCTCACTAGCGGATCTCAGACTTCTGGAGGGAAAGAAGATTGTCATCAGTGAGTGGAAGTAGGTGGGTGCAGAGCCTGTGGTTATTCTATATGCAGCATCAATGTTTTGAACTTGATGCAAGCTGCAACCGGGAGCCAGTGCAAGGAGATAAAAAGAGGTGTAACATGGGCTCTTTTGGGCTCGTTAAAACCAGTTGTGCCGCTGCATTATGAACCATTACAGCTGCTGATTTCACATCTGGTTCTACTACTGATTCCTTGTTTTAATTTATTGTATAAAAAATTATGGCCATTGTCATAGTCATTCATTTGTGATGGTGTACTGCCACTAAAATTATTCAAATAAATCAAACATAAACTCATGAATTAAATCTGTGATCTGTCAATGTTATTTCATGGGCAAAGTTCATTTGACCATAATATATAAATTAGAATAAAAATAAAATAATGCTAACGCATTATAATGTGTTATTATGTAAAGTAAACAGCGTTGAGGTTGGCTTCGTTTGAAGCAGATACTGAAGCAGTCATGTGGTTTTCTGGTGAATGAAGCTTCGGACGTCATAGATCACATGCTTTTGGCAAAATAAATCAAGCTCCGATACAGTGCTTCGATGTGAAATGCTTCATTTTTTTATACAAGCTTCGAAGTCTCGGTGTCGAATGTCACATCACTAGCTTTTCCCCCTCGGGTGTTTTTTTTCTTCATTTTTTTTTCATTTTATTATTAAAAGAAAGAGCATTCTTCCTGCAACTTGAGTCCTCGCCTCATATCTTCTCACGTACCATGACAGAACGGATCAGCCACAATGAGGACTCAGCGGAAGAAGAGCTTGCGCCATCCACCTGTCTCCACTTTCTCTAGCCCACTCTACCAACGCATGATCCAGCTCAATGCCTTGAGCTCCCTCCATCAACGAGGGACTGATCTGAGGAGGTTTAGGAATGCTGCAGAGGGGCTGGGCTACAATTACTCCGCTCTAAAGGATTTATATAACTATGAACTTGATGAGCCTATTAGCCACTGGAGGATGTTGGGCTGCGAACATTCATCTTTTGAGGGGTTTGTGGAGTACCTAGTCTGCAGTGGAAGGAAGAAACACTTTCAATGGGGGGCCGCCAGTCTGGTGTCTCCAGCCTTCCTGTTACTGGGTATTATGGACGTGACGCACGAAGTCAGAAGGTTGAGCCCAGGTCGTTGGAAGCTGGTGTCCAGTTTGGCGGACCCACAACTGATCTCAGCCAGAGCAGCTGGCATTACTCCGATGGTCTCTAATCCAGTCCGGGAGCCCTCTGAGTCCACTCCACAGCCCGCTCCAGTCCGGGAGCCCACAGAGTTCGCTCCAGTCCGGGAACCCACAGAGTCCAGTCCAGGAGCCCACAGACTCCACTCCAGTCCGGGAGCCCACAGAGTCCAGTCCAGGAGCCCACAGACTCCGCTCCAGTCCAGGAGCCCACTCCAGAGCCTGCTCCAGTCCGGGAGCCCACAGACTCCGCTCCAGAGCCTGCTCCAGTCCGGGAGCCCACAGAGTCCGCTCTAGAACATACTCCTACTTATGAATCGGCCCTCTCTCCCATCTGTTTTGCTGTGGTGGTCATCTGCTCCACCATGGGGATCTTCAGTTTTCTCTGAGTGGATGCCGTGGGCTTCTGCTCTAACCTGGAGGGCTTCAGCTTCTCATGCTCTGCCCTGGAGGGCTTCAGATCTGCATGTTTCACCACACGGGCCTGGCCCGCCATCCTGCCCCCTGGTCCGTCCCCAGGGCCACTTCCCTCCTGGACTTTTTGTTTTCTGTTTTAGAATCTGTCTGGAATCCGCACCTTAAAGAGGGAGGTTCTGTCATGGTCTTCAGCTGGTGTGCCAGGAATGGCCACCAGAGGACACTGTATCATTTTAGGCGAATGGCCTCTGTTGTGTTTTCTCCTGTCTATTGTCTGTCCCCTCCCATCTTGTCACCTCATTGTTTCAGTTGCTCCACCTTTGTCTCCCTTGTTACCCTCCTCGTTTGTCTCCCTATTTATTTTTCCAGGTGTCTGCTGTCCTTTGCTGATCCGTTGTTTTACGTTGTGTGTGCATTATGTCTGCCTGTACTGCAGTTCTCTGCCTGCCTGTTTTCCCTCTCGTGTGGTCTTTGTTCATTTGTTTCATTTTATTATTAAAAGAAAGACCATTCTTCCCGCAACTTGAGTCCTCGCCTCATCTCTCCTCATGCACCGCGACAGATGGAGGGTCAGATAAAGATGGAAAAGATGCGTTTTAAGCTGGATTAATTGTAAAGGTTTGAGAGAACTGACTGGAAGACCTGCCAAGAGAGCATTGCAATAGTATAGCCTGGACGGAACAAGAGCTTGAACAAGTAGTTGTGAAGCATGTTCTGAAAGAAAGGGCCTGATCTTCTTGATGTTGAATAAAGCAAATCTGCAGGACAGAGCAGTTTTAGCAATGTGGTCTGAGAAATTCAGCTGATCATCAATCACAACTTCAAGGTTTCTGGCTGTTTTTGAAGTAGTTATGGTTGATGCGCCCAAGTGGATGGTGAAATTGTGATGAAACGATTGGTTTGCTGAAACTACATGCAGTTCTGTTTTAGTTAGGTTGAGTTGAAGGTGATGGTCCTTCATCCAGCAAGAAATGTCTGTTAGACCTGCTGAGATGCAAGCAGCTATCGTTGGATCATCCGGATGCAATGAGAAGAGTTGAGTGTCATCAGCATATCAGTGATATGAAAAGCCATGTTTCTGAATGACAGAACCTAGTGATGCCATGTAGACAGAGAAGAGAAGTGGTCCAAGAACTGAGCATTGAGGCACCCTAGTAGCTAGATGTTGTGACTTGGACACCTCACCTCTCCAAGTTACCTTGAAGGACCTATCTGAGAGGTAAGATTCAAACCACTGGAGTGCGGTTCATGAGATGCCCTTTACCAATAGGGTTGACAGGAGGATCTGGTGGTTAACAGTGTCAAAAGCAGTGGACAGATCCAGCAAGACAAATATTGAAGATTTGGAATCCGCTCTTGCCAGTCTTAGGGCTTCAACAACTAAGAGCAAGGCAGTCTTGGTTGAATGTCTACTTCTGAAACCAGATGAGTTGTTTTTGAGGAGGTTGTTCTGTGTGAGAAAGGCAGAGACTTAGTTGAACACAGCTTGTTTAAGTGTTTTTGCAATGAAAGGAAGAAGGGAACCCGGTCTGTAGTTATCTAAACTAGATGTGTAAAGGGTGGGTTTCTTAAGTAGAGGGGTTATACAATCTTGTCTAAATGCTGAGGGAAAAACAGCAGTGTGAAGGGATGTGTTAATGGTGTGAGTGAGAGCAGGTACAACTGCAGGAGAAATGGCTTGAAGCAGATGAGAGATGGAATAGGATCAAGCAGATAAGTAGTAGGGGGATTAGAAAGGATGCGTTTGGAGACTTTTGTCTCTGAGATTGAAGAGAAGGGTGTGAACAAGCGCATGCTTGCTGGTAAGATGTGCTTGACAGATTATGTTGAGGAAAATTGTGCACTGATGGTTTTCATTTTATTAATGAAGAATGTGGCAAAGTTGTCAGCTGTTAAGAGTAGATGAAGGAGGGGGAGGAAGAGGACAAAGGAGCAAGGACATTTTTTTAAAGAGTGTATAATAAGGAAAAAACTTGATTTAACCCGTACAGTACATTTACATTTATGCATCTTGCAGACGCTTTTATCCAAAGTAAACCATGTGAATAACTATCTATCTACAATTACAACAGTATGATATTGCATTAAAAAGGCTGTGGTGCTGGCATGTTCTCTTGATTTGAGTTGATGTTGGAATTAGTCCATCCATGGTCACTGTTCAGAGAAAACTGCATTGTAGATTTACTTTGCAGAAAGAGTCTGGCTGGCGACTGATTTTTTTTATTTGTATTTATATCTTTTTTTAATTGCTCATAAACACGAGATCATCATTGTCGATTTTGTTTATATTTAAAACAATATTATTAAAAGCAACAACACTTTTAACATTCTTATCATCCTTGAACTTTAATGTCAGCACCAGTGTTGGTGAAAGTTACTTTTAAAAGTAATGAATTACAATATTGCGTTACTCTCCAAAAAAAAGTAATTAATTACTTTACTTAGTTACTTTTTATGGGAAATAATGTCTTATGTTACTTTTGTGTTACTTTTTAAACCTGGGCTGGACTTGCTTGTTTGTTTTTAATTTTAATATAAAAAAGTTATATTGTTGGTAAATGTAAAAGCCCTTTCATACCAAAAGTGAAATGAATATGCCTAAAACTGAAGAAAAAAAAAAATCACCATCTATTCAGTAGAACACAGAAGAAGAAAGTTCAACACACTTAAGCAATAAAAAAGAAGCATGTTTATGTAGAGTAATTTTTGCTTAATAGTATGGTTGAATTGGATCATCGAAAGTCAGCAGCAAAAACATTGGTTAATAAAATGGGATTAAATACATAAAGGATATTTGTGTTATTTAACATGTAATTATCGCATGTTTACATCATATTCGGAGTTGCATTTTACTGTTTTTATTCATTTTGAGGAATGCTGAATATTTTTTTTTTGAGTGAGATGAATGAATGCATGTTCACATTTATTCTAGGACTATAGTAACATCTTACTCCTGATTTCTCTCAGCATGCAGACAGGAGAGCTTTCAGTCCAAAGAAAAGAAAATGGGCAAAAAAAAGTTACTGGTGTTACTTTTTTTGAATAATATTATATTTTGTAAATTAAAAAGTAACACATTACTATTAACACACTTTACTAGTTACTTAAAAAAAGTAATCTGATTTCGTAACTCACGTTACTCATAATGTGTCACCCACAACACCGGGCAGCACATACGTTTTTGTGATTTGTGTGGAAAGAAAAGCATAATGCTTAGTCGTTTTCCCCCCTCATCATGTGATCTGTATGAATCAATACAAAATTGTCCTGTGTGTAATATAATTTTTCACGGATATGTGACCACATGGAAAGCAATGAGACAGTATTGTGATAGGTGCAAGACTGATGTTTTGAAACATTTGCAAATTCTGATTACATAAGGTATTGATCTGATCAATGTATGCAAAGACATGGTTTTATTTCAGTGAGTTTTATAATCTAGGTTTGGTTTTAATGACAGTCATGTATGTATAATTGAAAAATATAGTGATATTTAATATATATTAAAAAAACACTAGCCTACAAATCAGTAAAAGAACACAAATACACTACATGTTGTGTAATAATAAATGATCTTTGGATTATATTTAATAGATTGCACATTTATGATTTGTAAAATGTGTTATTATGCATGTTTGTGTAGTATTCAAGCAAATTCAGTTTTCTTTTTTTTAAAGGACAGTCAGTGCTGATAAATAAATAGATGTCATTTGGTGATTGTGGGGCATAGATTCAGAAATATCAGTTCCTTTACTAGCAAGCACTTGTTCAAAGAAAGGACTACACAACTGATTTCATGTGAGCACCATTATATAAAGGTCCAACTGATCAGCTGTTGGCTCTTACCTGTTAATACTGTTTTATGTCGGTCCAAACTTGTGTAAAAAATAGATCAAATAAAGCTTTATGTCACTTCAGTTTGAAAACAACATCAGTATTTTAATAAGGTGGTTCCTATTATAACTGTTTGACTGTGTTAATAAAGAACAGGTCAAATATTCACTTACTGATTATGAAACTTCAGTTGCTTGTTGTGGCATGTACAAGACACCTACAATATAAATACAATACAATATACAATATACAAGTATTAGCACTGCTAATGTTAATAATAGTAATATGTTAAAATTAGTTTTTATTGGAATTTTATTGTAAGAATTTAGTTCTTACCTTCGTTAGAGCCCCGTGCTTTACGTTTTCTGTATATAATGCATGCTAATAATAGCACAATTAAAGCTATTAGAATTGAAGTTGTGACTCCAGCTATGAGACCAACTGAAGACACTTCCACACATTCAGCATCAGATGATGTTGTTCCTGCTTTTACTTCCCTAAGTCCCATAGTTTCACATCTGAAAATGTTTCATTCAGTAATATCAGTATATCCAGTCTTAGAGTAATCTTTAAATGAAATGTATAAATCTGTGGACACTACTCACTTTAAATGTGGCACGCAGGCCATTAGAGAGCCATTTGAATACATTCCATATGTGCAGTTTGCACAGACAGTATCACTAAATGCTGATCCTGTAAAAATATTGAGATCAAAAGAGATATAAAATGTCATTTTATGGTTGCTTGTAGGGTAATTAAAAAATGACTGACTAAATCAGCAATTAATTCTGAAAACTGCTTTACCAAACCAAACCAATACCTGTTCTTGTCTTAGGACAATATTAATGTACTTTTTTGATCCACTTCAAATCAAGGTTCTTTATTATTTGTCACATACACAATCATACAGGGTATAATCAGTAGTGAAATGTAGGTCAGGACAGGTCCGCTCAATGGAAAGTGCAAAAAAATAAAATAAAAAATAAATATAAAAATAACATAAGCAATAAAACAATGAAACATAACACAAGAGAATATATATATATAAATATAGGTGAGAATGAAAAATAGGAACAAATAATAAAATAAAATAAGGAGTAAGATGTGCAATGAGATAAAATGTGCAATACAGTATACTGTGGATTAATAAATATTATTATAAACACGGATGTGCAAGAGAATGTGCAAATAGGTTGTACCGGGTATGTACACATAGCAGCAATGTGGATGATGGAGAATAATGGATGAGTTTACAGTTTATTAAATTGAGTCCTGTGGATGTAATGATGTTATGAGACTGAGTTTAGGAGCCTGATGGCCTGAGGGAAGAAACTCCTCCTCAGTCTCTCAGTTTTTGCCATCATGCTCCTGAAGCGCTTGCCAGATGGCAGTGAAATGAAAAAATGGTTACCGGGGTGATTCGAGTCCTTGATGATTTTAGCAGCTCTGCTTTTGCAGCGTTTGAGGTAGATGTCTTGCAGAGAGGGGAGAGCAGACCCTGAGATACGCTCAGCTAAGTGCACGGGTCAGTACACTTTCTATGGCCCCTGAATAGAAAGTTTTCAGGATTGCTGGTGAGACCCTGAATTTCCTCAGCTGTCGCAGATGGTACAGTCTTTGCCTGGCTTTCTTGACCTGTGTTTGAATGTGTGCAGTCCATGTCAGGTCCTCGGAGATGTTTACACCGAGGTATTTGAAGCTGCTTACCCTCTCCACAGGGGTCACACTGATCATAAGAGGAGTGTAGGGCCGCTGCTGTCTCTTCCTGAAGTCCACGATCAGCTCTTTAGTTTTGCTCACGTTCAGAGAGAGACAGTTGTCCTGGCACCATGATGTGAGTCTCTCCACCTCATACAAGTATGCGGCCTCATCATTGTTGGAAACGAGGCCCAGAACCACAGTATCATCAGCAAATTTGACAACAGAAGTGGAGCTGTGAGAGGACACGCAGTCGTGGGTGTATAGAGAGTAGAGCAGGAGGCTCAGGACACAGCCCTGTGGGGCTCCTATGTTCAGGGTGATGGAGTTGGAGGTGAACTGGCCAACTTTCACCATTTGAGGTCTGCCGGTGAGGAAATCTTGAATCCAGTCACAGGGTGAAGTGTTTAGGCCGAGGTCTGAGAGTTTGACAGCTAGCTTGGTGGGGACTATAGTGTTGAAAGCTGAGCTATAGTCAATGAATAGCAGCCTGACATAGTTGCCATTTTTGCTGTCAATGTGAGTGAGGGAGGAGTGCAGTACCTGGGAGATGGCATCATCAGTAGACCTATTTGGCCGATAGGCAAACTGAAGAGGGTCCAAAGTAGCAGGACTGCTACTTTGTTGACTACTGTAGATTCTGCATGCATTGTATCCAGTGTAAAAAAAAAAACTACTATTGCACATTACAGCACACTATCACTAAATCCTGTTCCTGTAAAAATATTGAGATTGAATAAGACATAAATACATACACTCACCTCTCTGTTTAATATATTGTCCAGGTTTACATGCAGAGTGCTTCACTGCAAATGCACAGGAGTCTTTATTTAGATTAATGCAATGGAATCCTTCCTGAGCCTCACAAATTGTATCTGCGGGGCGTTTACAGGCCTTTTGCACTTTTAAGTGTTGGGCTGTGAACACAAAAACAGAGAACATAAGCATATTGAGAGTTGTCATAAATATTTACCATAAATTAATGCTTTTATCACTGGACACATACCTGGATCACACACAGTGCAGGGAAAACATGATATAAGTCCGTTGGGTTCATCTGTGTATGTTGATGCAGGACAAGGAATACATGTTGTACTTGTATCTTCAGTACAATGCCTATAAACACGGTTTCCTGGAAAAGAAAATGAAAAATTTGTTTTTTTAATCATACTAACATGGTCATAGAAACTTTTTTGTCAAGTGACCTCTTTGCTGCATCACATGAGTTATCAGCAGATTTGATCATTCTAGTCATGAGTGGTTACAGCCAAAAACATTTACATATGACATAACCATAACAGCTTTTTAACAAAACTAAATCAAGTTTCAAAGAAGATGTAATGCAAGTTGTAAACAGTGTATCTTTGTACTTGTAAAATTGTAAGATGAACTATTTACGATATTAACACTTATTATCGGTTATATTGTTTAACATTAAAAATTACTTTAGGCCAGAATACACAACATAACTGTTAAAATATAACAGATTTTAACAAACACTAGGCATCATGCTTGTCGACTTTGGACTTTGATACAAATGCGTCTCGTTGTTAGAGACATATGACAAATGAAAGTGCTAAATCTGGCAAAAAAAATCTCAAACATGTTTGATCTGCTTCAACTAGAAGCCTGAAGCTAAAAAGCTGAGTCTGTATTCATAATACACTACATGTTTGTTTTTTTTGTAAGATCTGCCAACTCTATTTGCCTAAAAGCTGCAAACTGGCTCTGCCTTTCGGCATCTAGCATCAGAAACATTGAGCAAAGATCTGTCCAGAAGTTGTGTAGTGTATTCCAGCATTTATCGTACAGAATCTGAATTAAACATTTGTACTGTACCGGGGGCACACATGGGGCAACATTCTCCATTGATCTCATATTCAGCAGGGGCACATCCACAGAAACATAGTCCCAAATTAGCAGCAATGATGATAGCAACAGAGGATATAATGGTCCTTAACAATAACATGTCCATATAAAGTGCAAGGGAGGATTATTCAGTCCATTTGAAAGTGAATAAAAACGTTTCACCTTCAGATTTAATTTATCTATTTTTTTTCACACTTTCTCATTGTATAATGAATTAGATCCCAGTACTTGGCATTCCTCTCCACTGAGAGGGACTTAAGGTCTGTGTTTTTATATTCATATAAGGGCTGTTTCAGATCCTGATGACTGGTTCACTGCCTTCAGACGATCAGGTTGATGGAGGCTTTAGATGCTTTGGCAGAGACTCCAACAAACATTCTTCATCTTCACACTTGGCTGGTCTCCTCTTGAGTAAATCAAGTAATCTGATGTATTCTGTGAAGAGTTGAAGTAAAAAAGGTTATAGCTAATGTTCTATGTTAATGTGCTATTATGAATATCTGCTTTAAACGTGTCAAAGCCTTATTAAAATGTAAAAAGGTTAATAACAGTATTTGATATACAAACGTAAACATGCTATCCACCATTTTCTTCAACGCGGAAGTAAGCCTATGGGCAAGACTTCTGGTTCAATAGCCTCTAAATCAGGGAAGTCAAAGTTCAGTTTCTGGAGGGCCGAAGCCCTGCAGAGTTTAGTTCCAACCCTGCTCCAACTCACAAACCAATTAGTTTTCAAATAAGCCTAAATGACATGATTAGCTGGATCAGGTGTGTTTAATAGGGTTGAATTGAGTTTGACAGCCCTGCTCTATATAAAGACATAAAGAGAAGAATAAAAACGTGCATTAAACAGTAAAACTGTTTGCACTACAAACCAGTGTGATCATAATTAAGATAATACATTTAAATAATAGGGTAAGACACACCAATTCTCAATGTCAAGCAGCAAACCAATGGTTTTGTAGAGCTAAAAATAGCAGGACGCAGATGAGACCGGAAGCCAGACCAGTGGTGTAGTCTAGTTTTTGTAGTGAGCATTCTGTGATTTTTCCCTCCCTCGCCTGTCCCAAAGCGACACCCCATAAGCACCACTCACTAATGTGTACAGTATGCATCTACATGTAACTGACAGCCTTCTGAAAGACTGCTTATGTGATATCAACATGTCAATGTATTATAAGCAACACAAGATAGCCAATGACATTTACAGCTGGGGAGACTGGACTGATTTTCTACTGTGTTAATCATCAAACTCAGCCAGTTAAGAGCTACATTTTTCCTGAAAATGGTCCCTGAAGTACAGGTTTTATCAGCTGGCAATTTTCAATGTACATTTAAGAGTGCCTGTTTTTAAATTCCCTAGCCGGACCTTCGGTCCACAAGGACAAGGCTGGCCACGAGTTCTGGTGACTGTGTGAAAGATGCTTGGGACAGTTGAATGATCGGTCACTGCTCCCGGGCCGTAGCTGGGGTTTATGGGTCCTGGTGCAGGTTGTACCTGTGGGCCCTGTTTGAAATAGTTTAATATATGTGTGTTCTATATATTTATTTGTGCTATTTACATAATGTGTACGTTTTTTCAAGTTTGTAGGTGTCCAGGTACAGAAGCCGAATAATCAAATATAAAATAGCATTGCATAGTCTTCACTGTGTAAGGAACAAAACGTTACTTGGTTTTACTTTTGTACTTTAGTTCCTCTATTTTTGATCACAATAGAGTAAGTTCGTTTGGTAGAGGGAAACCATTTGGCGGAACTCATGCTACCAGCTTGCTCTGTGAAAGTCCTCGGTTGAGAACTCTTTGAGTTTCGGCTCAGCTGTGAGTATTGTTTGATGTATTAACCTGACAACATGTCTGTATTGAGAAGTTACTGATGTCAGCCATTTGCTTTCTTTTTAGCAAGGACTTATTTGCCTATGTCTACACCTGTTTTATTCTTCAAATTATTAATTTCTTCATGTGCCATTGATCGGATGCATCTTAAATCACCTCTGGATACGAGGTGTATTTCCTACAACGACGATCTAGGCCCGTAGTGAAACTACCGCGGGTGGGTTCTTCCAACGCGGCACACAGCAGAGCAACACGCCGAACGGCAATGACGCTGTGGATTTAATAACATTGCATTGCACTCAAATATCTTAAAACATTGTCTCGTCTCTCTTCAATCTACGTACTTCAGTTTATTTCACTTCATTGACTCAGTTAAAGGACAAAGAACATTTAAATTGACTTATGCTTTATTCGTTGGGTTTTTACATCAGTACATGTCAGAAATCTTCCATCAAACACAATCAAACCTTTACAAATGATTCAGAATGCAGCGGCACGACTGGTCTTCAACGAGCCCAAGAGAGCCCATGTTACACCTCTCTTTGTCTTCTTGCACTGGCTACCAGTTGCAGCTCGCATCCAGTTCAAGACACTGATGCTTGCATATAGAACAATCACAGGCTCAGCACCCACCTACTTCCACTCACTATTATGAATCTACATCCCCTCACTATTACGAATCTACATCCCCTCCAGAAGCCTGAGATCTGCTAGTGAGCGACGCCTCGTGGTACCATCACAGAGAGGCTCAAAATCACTCTCCAGAACATTCTCTTTCACCGTTCCTGGCCGGTGGAATGATCTTCCCACCCCATCCGGAATGCTGGATCCCTGTCAATTTTCAAGCAACAACTGAAAACTCATCTCTTTCAACTCTACTTGACTATATATAAAAAAAAAAAACTCTTTCACTTTTTCAAAATCTTCATCTTTCTCTTTATCTTTCTCTCCTTCCCTTGCTAGCTTGTACTTATTTGAACAATGCCTGAGACTTGGTGTTATTGGCACTTCCTCTGTATGTTTGCCTCTTCAAGATTAATCGCTTTATGTACTCCCCAATTGTAAGTCGCTTTGGATCTGCGTCTGCTAAATGACTAAATGTAAATGTAAATGTAAATCGTACTCTGTTACTATCGTAACCTCGGTTCCCTGAGATATGGAA
Organism: Gymnocypris eckloni scoliostomus; assembly: GCA_027564155.1. Lineage (NCBI taxonomy): Eukaryota > Metazoa > Chordata > Actinopteri > Cypriniformes > Cyprinidae > Gymnocypris > Gymnocypris eckloni. Next base: position 26,560,659 of record CM050431.1, read on the forward strand.
CGAGTACTGCGTCGAAGATGCTTGTATGGGACAAACTCTTTTTTTCCTCTTCAACTGAAGTCCTTTTATTAATTACGCAGTGTAACTGCACGTCTATTGGTTCGTGCAGTACTAAAAAACGAACTGGCTATGCAGCCCACCAAACTGGGCGGGGCATCTGGCTATATAAGCGGTCGCTTCGCCATCGCATCTCAGAATTCTTTGAAGCAAGCGAATCTCAGGGAACCAAGGTTACAATAGTAACCGAGTACGTTCCCTTTCGATATTCACTTGTACTGCGTCGAAGACGCTTGTATGAGAACAAGTACAATCACGCCGTGCTATGACATGGAACGACTCCAAACCAAGACTCATGTGGGAGTAAGACCCAAGGGAGTCAATAGAGTACACCAAGCACAGGCTGAGCCATAGGGTCATCCGTGGCTTGGGTGTCGTCCCGTATGTTGATACCTGGCATCCATATAGTATGGATAGACCAAGTGAAGGAGGGGCTTGAACAATGTTGGTCATGTGAACCCATAATATTGCTAATTAAGCAGAAAGAACACTGGCCTGTAAGGCAGGGGCGTCCAGATTGTAAAACCTTACAAATGTGGACGGCGAGATGTGGACGGCCACCTCACAAATTTCCGAAATGAACACCCCGCTGGACCATGCCCAGGAGGAGGCGATGCCTCTGTAAAGTTCTCTTTTTAGTTTTTCCTCGTCCTGTGTTTGAATGCTTATAAACTCATTTGAATGTTTAAATGGTAAAGGCATAAAAATGCGTGCAAATGATAAGGGTCCGTGTACGTTTTGATAGTTTGTTTTCCAATTTTAAATTAAATAAGCAGACGATGTACGATGTAGCCTGATTTAATCTGTTTTGTTGTTCATAATGTGTGCATATAGAAAATGAAAGTATGCACAGAACAAAGATTAAGGCACCACTAGCATTGAATAGGCTATCTTAACTCTTTCGTCTAATATGACCAATGAACAAATGTGCTGTGCATTTAACTTTAATTTCACCTGTACTTTTTTGAGCTTGTGATGTTTTTGGTGTTCAAACTTTCAATATACTGTATACTGTACTGTATCTGTACCATCTGTCACGTTAATTCATAAATTCACCCCGTCTGTCTTGCGAACGAAGCACTGACTTTTTGAAAATCATGCTGTGTTTCTGTTGATGACCAGTGCTATTGTGCAACTCTTTCATTTCAACTGACTGGCTGAAGCCATCCTAAAAATTATTCATAAAATAATAGTCCTCTGCTGCTATATCAGTATATATCAGCAACCTAATGTGTTTCACAAAAATATATATATATATTTCAGAAATATTAATTAGCACCCATGCTGTTTTAATTAGCTGTGCGTAGTTAAATCTGTATGGTGAAGCTGCACTACCCATAGACAGCGAGGAGCAGATGAGAAGCACAGATATATAAAAGAACAAAAGAAAATGGATGTAGTCAATTTCATTCATTATTTACAGTCACTGAAGTCTGTTTTAAAGTATGTCAAATGTCAATCCTATACATCTGTAGACAGCCAAGCGCATGACATCGTTTTGTGCTGCTCAGGTGAAGCTAACTTAAGCGGAAAAAGTGAGACTAATAATACACTCGGCAAGATAAAACTTATGCTGCTGATTCTTTTGACAGGTATCATTTTCTCTTTCTCTGTCTTTCTACTAGCTATGTATCCACTCCATTTCTGAGCTTTTCTATCTTACCTGAATAAATTGGAAACGTGCACTCGTCATTTTTCTTTATTACAATTTTGTACATTTTATATACAGGTGGATCTCAATAAATTAGAGCTGCACAATTAATCATTAAAATCAGCCTGCAGTTATCCCTACTTAAGACTGTTTTTCTGCCATGTTTAACACAAACAAGACTCTAGAGCAGAAGGTAAAGGCTAGTATGGCAACATCACTTCACTTCAGGGCAGTCGTGGCCTAATGGATAGAGCATTGGACTTGAAACCCGAGGTAACCCAAGGTTGTGGGTTCGAATCCCGGCTCCGGCAGGAAGTCCACGACTGCTCCCCGGGCGCTGCACAGTCGGCTGCCCACTGCTCCAAGAGTGTGCACTTGGATGGGTTAAATGCAGAGAACACATTTCACTCCTCATTATACTCTGTATAATTGTGTATGTGACAAATAAAAGCTCATCTGAGCTTAATTTGTATTTGTACTTCACAGAGAGTTCATAGAGCGTTCTGTTATTATACGACCATCAGAACCGCATATAAATAGCCGAACTGACGCCGTTATATTGTCAGGATTCACAACCGCATTCAAAGCTGCACTGAATGAACAGAACAGCACGGGACATCGAGTTTCCTATAATCATCACGGGTTTAATGCACTCACAGAGACAGAGACGGAGAAATGATTCGCGTTCATCTTAAACCGGAGCTGCCGTCAGTGCTGTCTGTGTGTGTGTGCGTGATGTTTTAATCTGCTGAATAAATAAAACCTTTCAAGTCTCTCACCTGTAACTGCTGTCAGTCCCAAACAGAACTGTGTCTAATAATCTGCATTTCTATTGACTATCACTGCCCTGTAATTCTCTTTCTTTCTTTCTTTCTTAAATAAATTATTTATTAGTATGTTTATTTTTCTCTCTTTTTATTTTGTATTGTTATTGTCTTTCTTTCCTTTTTATTTTTTATTAATTATGTATTGTTATTTATTTGTCTCTCTTTTCTTGTTATTATCTTTCTTTATTGTTATTTTCTTTCCTTCTTTCTTTGTTGTTGTTTTTTTTTTCGTAAAGTATTAATTATGAGAAAAGGTTTGAATAAAATAAAAGATTAATAGCAGCATTTACTGTTATTATGTATGGATAGTTTAACTAAATAATTCATCAACTGATGAGAAAATAATAAATAGATTAATTGAAAAATAATCCATAGATTAGTCGACTATAAAAATAATGGTTAGCTGCAGCCCTACAGACATTTAAATAACAGAAGTACTGGGATAAAGTTTATAGTTTGTGTATAAACACTAATTGTCTACAGTAGTGATCAAAACGACAGTATCTTAACACTTGTATTGTAATGTTTATCATCTTCCGCTCGGATGTGACGACAACCCGTTTTAAACATGTATTTGTCATTGAATCATTCATTCAGGAGATTTCAACAGAGAAACAAATCTATATGAAGTGAGACACTGACTCCTTCATTTATTTATTTTATTTTGTTCAAATCAATATATATATATCTAAAAGACTCAAGCTATGAACATTTTGTCAGAACCACTAGTAAATTACATTATTTTGTGAGAGAATTGTGATCTCCAATTTATGAAAAACAAACTGATTCTCAATCTGTCCAGAATCATGCAGCTCTAGTTTACAATTACATTTATGCATTTAGCAGACGCTTTCGACTTACAATTCCATTCAGGTTATACATTTTCATTAGTACATGTGTTCACTGGGAATCGAACCCACAACCTTTTGCGCTGCTAACGCAATGCTCTACCACTGAGCCACAGGAACAGCAGTTTACATGTTGTTTATTAGCGTACTGCATATAATTAATTAAAAAAGAAGTTTAATTTCATAAAGTATAAGTTGATTTCAAAATGCACCTACATTGTTTTTGGTTTTGTGTTTTTCAGTTGAATGAAAGACTATTTTCCCCTTTATATTTCATCATTGAGGATCTTTAAAAAAAATCTAAAAATCTCGTCTCCTCTCGTTCTCGTCTCGTGGGATAAGTGTCTGGTCACACCCCTAATTGTAAGTACTGCTCATTATCATTTTCAAAATGTATTGAAAATTTACTTTTTAAATGCATATTAACAAAGCTATTGAACACGGAAGTCAGAATGTGTGAAACCAACTTTACCGCAGTCAGTTAATCTTTGTTCTGTGCATACTTTCGTTTTCTATAAAGCAGTCCTGAAAGTATAATAATTACGAAACGCTTGTCGGGTTTGTGGTAAAAAGGTGTTAGAGAAGCAGTGAAATAATTTCAACTTGCATTTTGTCGATTTGAAAAGACTTTAAACTGAAATCAAAAGGGAAACAGCAAATAGCTTTCAGCCATCGCCAAATGATTTATGAATTTAAATGAAGAGTCGAGACCTGACGACAGATGATGTTGCTTAAGCATTTTCAAAACTACCTCAAAACAGTGTCATTCTTTATATCTCTTTCAACTCGAAAATATGTCACACAGCCATCAAAATAAACGAACTAGACTCAACAGAAAAGACTCACCTCTGCCAGCCCTCTCCAACTTGAGCTGCTTTAACCATTTCTCGTTTTGGGGCGATATCTGCAAAATACTGCGTGGTGTTAGAGAAGGTGTTAGAGAAGCAATGAAATAATTTCAACTTGCATTTTGTCGATTTGAAAAGACTTTAAACTGAAAGCAAAAGGGAAACATCAAAAACATAAAATAGCTGTCAGCCATCGGCAAATTATTTATGGATTTAAATGAAGAGTCGAGACCTGACGACAGATGATGTTGCTTAAGCATTTTCAAAACTATCTCAAAACAGTGTCATTATTTATATCTCTTTCAACTCGAACATATGCCACACAGCCATCAAAATCAACAAACTAGACTCACCAGGGAAGAAGCAGCTCCTCCTGTCAGCCCTCTCCAAATTGAGCAAATTGAGCTGCTTTAAACTGTTCTCGTTTTGGGGAGATATAGGCCTATGCTAAATAGTTTTTACAAACGAAATAATATTTAGTGAGCCCGTACTAACCCAAACCCGTGGATCTGAACTCGATAACATAGTGAAACTAGTTAAACCAGTTCCTCTTCTTCTTGTTGACCAGAGGGGCGCTGTTCAGCTCATTTTACTTATACAAATACTTATAAAGAGAAGAAATAAAACATTAATGCAGCTGTCTCTGTCTGCAAATGTACTAAGCATGGTTTCATCGTGAGATGTTTTGTAGACTAACGTTAGTTTGTTAACAAAATATGAGGCGTACGTGATAAATTTACATAAAAAATGATGTGTGATAGGTACTTCTGAACTAGGTGTGTCGCATTCCATGACACCTGATACACGCCTCGTCTTCTTCTTCTTCTTTTTTGTCAAACGGCGGTTGGCAACCAGCTTTTGGTGCATTACCGCCCACTTCTGCTCCGGAGTGTGAATCAGACAATAGGCTTACACACCTCGTCTCCATGTACGCCATCTTATAAGACGCCTGATACATAGCCTACGTCGCTTCTGCCGCCATTAAACGTATTTAAACGTTTGCATTAGTAGATGTATTTGTTATAGGCTATTTCTTTTACACTAATTAGTTAACTAACAAGTGGCAACAGTTCATAAGAATTCTAAATGTATTTCATGAATGTGTGTGTGTATGTGTATGTATTGGCTGTTACTTTAGTGTTGAAGTGAACAAATTAAACATGTTTTGAACATTAAAGGCTAAGAGCATATGCTCAATTTTTCTTTCTTTTTTCATGATCTTGCCTGGGTTTTCTTTAAGTCATTTACATTTTCTTCAACATTAAATGAGGTTGAGAACAAGTTATTCTGAGAACATTCTTGATTTCATGTATATAGTTAATCTATTTGGGAAAATAAGAGGTTACACAAAGTATAAAGAGTAAAAAAGTAATGGTAGAAAGGATTTTTTAAATTATTATAATACAATTTTTACAACAAAGGAATACTAACATGGTAACTTCCGACCAAAAAGAGAAGCAGTTATAATATATATAATAGGAGGAGAACAGCAAATTAAAACCAGGGGTTGTCAGCTATGGTCTTCAAGGTCCACTTCCCCTGCAGTTTAGCTCCACCCCTAATCATTTGAGAACTCCTAGTTTAGAATATTTCACAAGTTTTCCTATTGAACTATTATAATTGTATTTTTGGTATTATAACCACTGCTCTAAATCATCAGCAATTTCAACTGCGACCTGAAAGGCTTTGATATTAACCTTGTCCACTAGATGTACCTATAAGATAAGGAATCGTTTTAGACCAGCGGTTCTCAATTCCAGTCTTCCCCTGCTGTTTTAGATTAATATTATTATTATTATTTTTTTCTATCCCGTTGAATGGAAATAAATGCATTGATTGATCCAATTCATTTATGTAACTGTATTGACAGTATAGTTTTATATAGTTTATTGACATGTAAGTTTGTGAAATGTGAATCACTAATATTTGATGGTGGAAAATATTTTTTTAACATCAAATAATGTTTACAATAATTTATTTACATAATTTCTGCACTTTAAATGACCGTTAGATGTGTTAAATTACCTGCATTCTTCCATATTTTGGGATTTAAAATTTGGGATTTGGGATATAATTATTTATTTTTAATTTAGTAAAATTTTATTTAACAGAAAGTTGAGTGGAAGGAAAAAGTGTGGAGGAAAAAGATGCACAACCGATCGAGAGAACCGCAGCCTTATGAGGATTGTCAAGCAAAATCGATTCAATAATTTGGGTGAACTTCACGAGGAATGGACTGAGGCTGGGGTCAAGGCATCAAGAGCACCACACACAGACGTGTCGAGGAATTTGGCTACAGTTGTAGTCAGAGGCGTCTTACCTGGGCTAAGGAGAAGAAGAACTGGACTGTTGCCCAGTGGTCCAAAGTCCTCTTTTCAGATGAGAGCAAGTTTTGTATTTCATTTGGAAACCAAGGTCCTAGAGTCTGGAGGAAGGGTGGAGAAGCTCATAGCCTGAGTTGCTTGAAGTCCAGTGTTAAGTTTACACAGTCTGTGATGATTTGGGCTGCAATGTCATCTGCTGGTGTTGGTCCATTGTGTTTTTTGAAAACCAACGTCACTGCACCCGTTTACCAAGATATTTTGGAGCACTTCATGCTTCCTTCTGCTGACCAGCTTTTTAAAGATGCTGATTTCATTTTCCAGCAGGATTTGGCTCCTGCCCACACGGCCAAAAGCACCAAAAGTTGGTTAAATGATGGTGTTGGTGTGCGTGACTGGCCAGCAAACTCACCAGACCTGAACATAGAGAATTTATGGGTTATTGTCAAGAGGAAAATGAGAAACAAGAGACCAAAAAATGCAGATGAGCTGAAGGCCACTGTCAAAGAAACCTGGGCTTCCATACCACCTCAGCAGTGCCACAAACTGATCACCTCCATGCCACGCCGAATTGAGGCAGTAATTAAAGCAAAATAAGCCCCTACCAAGTATTGAGTACATATACAGTAAATGAACATACTTTCCAGAAGGCCAACAATTCACTAAAAATTTGTTTTTTTTTATTGCTTATGAAGTATTCTAATTTGTTGAGATAGTGAATTGGTGGATTTGTTAAATGTGAGCCAAAATCATCACAATTATAAAAAAACAAAGACTTAAACTACTTCAGTCTGTGTGCATTGATTGTTTTTTTTTGATTTATTGAGATGCACCTGTATAATGGATTACTGTTATACAGCGATAAAGGATGCATATCACTCTGTCCCACGAGCAGCTTTAGGACTATCTGATCACTGTTTGGTTCATCTTATATCAACCTACATGCAGAAATTTAAATCTGCTAAACCTGTATTAAGAACTGTTCAAATATGGCCTAATGAAGCAGAGGAAGATTTAAAAGCTTGTTTTGACCTCACTGATTGGTCTGTTTTTAAGGCTGCTGCAAAGAATCTGGACAAGCTCACTGAGACTGTAACATCGTATATCAGCTTCTGTGAGGATATGTGCATTCCTACCAGGACTCGTTTAACCTACAACAGTGACAAACCATGGTTCACTGCAAAACTCAGACAGCTTTGTCAGGCCAAAGAAGATGCTTACAGAAAGGGGATATAGTCTTGTATAAACAGGCCAAATACACACTGGAAAATGTGATCAGAGTGGCAAAGAGGAATTATTCTGGCAATATCAAAATAGGAAAATAGTGTATCACTAATGTAAAATGACAAGATTAAACGCCCATTTTTCAGTTAAAGGCATTTCATTATTGAATTCAGTAATGTCATCATCCAGCTCAGTTCAGTTTAAATAGTATCTGTGCAATCAAGTCGGTGATATCGCTGGAAGTGAAGTGTCCCCAACTAAGCAAGCCAGAGGCGACAGCGGCAAGGAACCAAAACTCCATCGGTGACAGAAAGGAGAAAAAACCTTGGGAGAAACCAGGCTCAGTCGGGGGGGGTAGTTCCCCTCCGGCCAGACGAACCAGTAGTTTGTTCCAACTGCAGCAAAGTCAGAGTGAAAGGGCTCCACTGGTTCCAGTGGTCTTTTCCCGATGGCTGTCTAGGTGACGAGTTCCTCACTGGGGATCTGTCTCTGAGGCTCATCTAGGTGTCCTGGTCTCCGCTGATGTTCAGAGCTGTAGAGGTCATCTCTAGGTGCTGATCCACCATCTGATCTGGATACGGACTTGATCTGGTGACTGCAGTGATCATCTGATCTGGATGTGGACTGGATCTGGTGACTGCAGTGATCATCTGGGCTGGATAAGGACAGGATCGGGTGGCTACGGTGACCTCAAAATAAGAAAGCAAAAGACTAATATTAGCGTAGATGTCATTCTTCTTCAGTGGTGGACGAAGTACACAAACCACGTACTTGAGTTAAAGTATAGATACACTAGGTAAAATATTACTCCAGTAAAAGTAAAAGTGCTCCCTTTACACTTTCACTTGAGTAAAAGTACAAAAGTATTTGCCTTCAAATGTACTTAAGTATCCAAAGTACTATGATTTATTATGGCTAATATCCTGTTATCATTTTTGTCTCAAGACTCAACAATATGCGAAAAGACTCTAATATTACTCTTAGCACACCAATCTATTAATAGAATGATATTAATTAGTCAGACACTTATGTCTATAAAAATTATCATGAGATCAACCTTGAAGCTAAACAATATCCTTTAGAATAAAATGAAACAACAGGATTTCAGAGCAGGTTTAAATTTAAGGTTTATTTGTAACAGTTGCAAGTTTAAGTTTAATAACTTGTATTATACACAGGTTCACATGAGTTGTATGTTACTATATTGTATCTGAATGTCTCTGTGCATAAATATAAACTGGCCATATCAGATTTACTGTAACAGGAACTAGTTTTTGTGTCAGAAGAAACACACTTGCCAGTCACAGCTGCATGTGTACAAAACTCAGTCATGCATTTCTCCACAAAGTCAGGAAGAATGTTAAATTAATTTAGTAATGCTTGGATGTGTTATTGTCAGTGTTTGTGCATTAATTCCTATACTGCTTCACATAAAACCTGGTGATACCTGGTAAATAAAATAACTTGGTAAATATAAAACATATATATATATATATATAACTAAGGTGACCTCAACATAGTGTGGATATCTCAAAACAAATTACATAAACTGTCATCACAAATGACGTGTACTAAAATAACAAGCCTAAAATGGTAATGAACAATTTGTGGCAGTAAACATTAATCAGCATGCCATTAATTCTGCTTCTGGTGAGTGTGCTAGTAGAGTAGGGCACTGATGATCTAACTAAAGTGGCAATATTTTTTATTCAGCTTGAGAAGGAGCTGATTCTCAAAGTTTTTTGAGTCCATTCTTGCCCTCCTGGGACTGAAAATAAGCCCTGCTGTGCTGAACAGACGTTCACAAGCTGCAGAAGCGGGTAAAGCAGTGTTGACTTTCAAAGACAACTTACAGACTGCTGGGAAGGACTTGAAAATGTCTTTGTCATCAGCTTTGCAGGCAAGGTAGCCATCTAACTGCTTGATACCTTCCTGATCATGAGTAGGCTTCATGCTTGCAAAGAAGTCCTCTTCCTCAGAGGCACTGGAACCATCAACTGGTGTTTGATTCAAAGTCTCTTCTTCCAGATGGTCCTTGATGTAGTCCAGGCCTGAAATTGACATTTTCCACAGATGCTAAGAATCAGAACTTTACTTTAATCATACACATTTCTCCAGATAAAAATATCAAAAGAACACCATTGTCCCATGTATTTCCAAGGTACATTTAAAACTAACCTAAACAAATTGAGAATGTCAAGTTAAAATTTCAGTTGGGTATCTTTTAAAAATGATTTGGCTCAGTTTCTTTGAATCTTTAACTAATGACACTTTTCAAAAACAAAAATAATCTTACCTAGTTTGACAATTTGTTCATCCGATGCCCAGGATGTTTTAAATTTCGGGACAAGGATTGCAGCTGCAATAAACTCTGGCTCTACCAGCATGTTTCCAAAGCGCTGCTGCAGGCCTCCTTGGATGGCATCCACCAGAGGTTTGCAGTACCTGGAGGTAATGCGAATTCGGTCCAATTTCGAGATGAGGAGTGTCAAAGTAGGCAGAAGCCATCCCATCTGAACATCGATTTCAGCCTGAAGAATGTTGAGGGCTTTGGCTAGGGGGCTCATGGTTCTGGCATACTCCTCCAGAAAGGCAATTTCAACTGGACTCAACCTATCACACATTCAGACAACAACAATTAATCATTTCATGTCATTACACTTTAAAATGTGTGTGTGTGTGTGTGTGTGTGAGAGAGAGGGGGAAGTGTCAGTTTACTGTATCTACTGTTTCCCTGTATCTACTCCTATCAGATCCTTGAGTAGTTAAGCTACTACTCAAAGTAATGTTTAAAAAAAAGTTTTACTATTAATATTACATTACTGGAAAATGAATTTAAAGGAATTATAATAAAACAGCACTTACATTGGCAACTTGAGTGAAGTGCAAACAGTTCTGATAGCCCCATCTCCCTGATCTTTAATGATTCGAAGCACTCTCTCAACGGCGAGAAATAAGGAATTCCACCTTGTTGTGTTTGGGCGGATCAGCTGAATTTTGCACACGTCTTCTATAATCTCTGCTGCAGCCGCAGATCTGCCACACTTATTCCATAGTGCATGGCACTTTGCAAATGCTGACCTGGAAAGCTTCTTGTAGGCTTCATTTGAACAGGCTTTGGCTGCATCCACAGCGGAAACCAAGTTTAATAAGTGGCAGGCACAACGATGATGCTTTGGAAGTTGGAATTGTAAGCCGTCATCCTCATCTAAAACAGCTGTGACCTCTACAAAGTCCACCTCGACACCATCCACATCATCACACATCACATCACTTATCTCATCTTCAGTCTCATCTAAAGCAGAGTTGTTGTTCTCATCTTGCTCTCCGTATATACGAAATGCCTTTAAAAAATTTGACCCGTTGTCCGTAGTAGTTCGAACAACCTTGTACTGTATTCCAAATTCAGAATGGATGTCATTTAGAGCGCAAGCCAAAACATCAAATGTGTGTGGGCCTTTGAGCTGCCTGCATGCTAGTGCTACTGAGCACCTCTCCAGGCTCTTAGGATCAACCCAGTGGGCAGTGACACCGATGAAACCTCTTCTCCTTGAACTCCAACAATCTGTTGTAGTTGCTATGAAATCTATCTCTGACATTGCTTTTTTCATATTAGTCTTCATCTTAAGTGCTGCCTCATCCATCTTACGTCGCAAAGTGGTCCTTGACATGAGAGAGGCGTTAGGCTGAAGATCATGCAAGAAAGCTTTAAATGATGGTTGTTCCACCACATTAAAGGGTTGGAGACTCTGGGTCACAAAATTCAACACTGCATGATCAACATTCTTCTGTGTGACTAGCTTAGTTTCTCCCAACGTCAACTGTCTGGAGGTCGAAGGAGCCTCGTCGCTCTCCATTTTTCTTTTCCTTGATGCTGTTAGGGCAGTATATCTCTGCAAGTGGCTACCATGCTTTCTCTGCAAAAAGGAAACATTAAAAAAATGAACTACATATCCAGAGATCAGTCTCCCTCCCTTTGACAAATAAAATAAATATTTAATGTGGTTTTAGCATGTCATAAGCAACAGAGTACAATATTTTCAGCACAGGCTTAGATCACAGTCTTTGGAAGTTGAACATTAAAAAAATAACAATCTCGGTTAATAAGGAGCACTCCACTCCGACTGCCAACTGTTTAAGCATCATATGCTGCATGCAAAACTAGGTCAAAATATAATTTATAATCCAACATAAAGTATTAACATCGATTGATTTCAGTGGTGGACAGTAACGAAGTAAATGTAATTCGTTACTGTACTTAAGTAACTTTTTCGCGTATCTGTACTTTACTTAAGTATTTCCATTTGGTGAGACTTTTTACTTTAACTTCACTACATTTCAAAGTCAAATATCTTACTTTTACTCAACTACATTTTGCGAAATGAGTCGTTCCTTTTGATTTATTAGTGGATAAAATAAGTTAACTTAACTGGTCGGGCACACAGCAAGCCACCAATCAGGGTACAGCGCGCGCTCTGTTTTGAACTTGTTTTGGTTGCCGCTTTGTGGTAACGTATACGCGCGAATACAGTTCAGCGTTAACATTTGGAGACTGAGAGTGCCAGTGCCTTCATAAATGATGGAAGAAACTCCGAACTCTAACTTGCCACAACACCCGTGGCCTTATTTGCGCGATTTTTTTGAAGTCGTTGAAAAGAAGAAAGAGTCCTTCATTTTCAATTGCCTTCTCTGCCTGCCTCGGCCCTGTAAAATTTCTTCTTACAAGAATTCTCCTTCAAATCTAAGGAAGCACGTCGAGGTAAGCATTTTCATTCTAGTGGTCATGTTTAATTGAGTAATCTAACTGTAGCTTACAGAAAACGGTTTCATTGTGTGTTAAGTTAGTTGTTTTTACCGAAGTTTGCAGTTTTTGAAGCTGTGCTCCAGTATTGTGAAATGAAAATCAATCGATGTTAATACTTTATGTTGGATTATAAATTATATTTTGACCTAGTTTTGCATGCAGCATATGATGCTTAAACAGTTGGCAGTCGGAGTGGAGTGCTCCTTATTAACCGAGATTGTTATTTTTTTAATGTTCAACTTCCAAAGACTGTGATCTAAGCCTGTGCTGAAAATATTGTACTCTGTTGCTTATGACATGCTAAAACCACATTAAATATTTATTTTATTTGTCAAAGGGAGGGAGACTGATCTCTGGATATGTAGTTCATTTTTTGAATGTTTCCTTTTTGCAGAGAAAGCATGGTAGCCACTTGCAGAGATATACTGCCCTAACAGCATCAAGGAAAAGAAAAATGGAGAGCGACGAGGCTCGCTTCGACCTCCAGACAGTTGACGTTGGGAGAAACTAAGCTAGTCACACAGAAGAATGTTGATCATGCGGTGTTGAATTTTGTGACCCAGAGTCTCCAACCCTTTAATGTGGTGGAACAACCATCATTTAAAGCTTTGCATGATCTTCAGCCTAACGCCTCTCATGTCAAGGACCACTGCGGCGTAAGATGGATGAGGCAGCACTTAAGATGAAGACTAATATGAAAAAAGCAATGTCAGAGATAGATTTCATAACTACAACAGATTGTTGGAGTTCAGGAGAAGGGGTTTCATCGGTGTCACTGCCCACTGGGTTGATCCTAAGAGCCTGGAGAGGTGCTCAGTAGCACTAGCATGCAGGCAGCTCAAAGGCCCACACACATTTGATGTTTTGGCTTGCGCTCTAAATGACATCCATTCTGAATTTGGAATACAGTACAAGGTTGTTCGAACTACTACGGACAACGGGTCAAATTTTTAAAGGCATTTCGTATACGGAGAGCAAGATGAGAACAACAACTCTGCTTTAGATGAGACTGAAGATGAGATAAGTGATGTGATGTGTGATGATGTGGATGGTGTCGAGGTGGACTTTGTAGAGGTCACAGCTGTTTTAGATGAGGATGACACAATTCCAACTTCCAAAGCATCATCGTTGTGCCTGCCACTTATTAAACTTGGTTTCCGCTGTGGATGCAGCCAAAGCCTGTTCAAATGAAGCCTACAAGAAGCTTTCCAGGTCAGCATTTGCAAAGTGCCATGCACTATGGAATAAGTGTGGCAGATCTGCGGCTGCAGCAGAGATTATAGAAGACGTGTGCAAAATTCAGCTGATCCGCCCAAACACAACAAGGTGGAATTCCTTATTTCTCGCCGTTGAGAGAGTGCTTCGAATCATTAAAGATCAGGGAGATGGGGCTATCAGAACTGTTTGCACTTCACTCAAGTTGCCAATGTAAGTGCTGTTTTATTATAATTCCTTTAAATTCATTTTCCAGTAATGTAATATTAATAGTAAAACTTTTTTTTAAACATTACTTTGAGTAGTAGCTTAACTACTCAAGGATCTGATAGGAGTAGATACAGGAAACAGTAGATACAGTAAACTGACACTCTTCTCTCACACACACACACACACACACATTTTAAAGTGTAATGACATGAAATGATTAATTGTTGTTGTCTGAATGTGTGATAGGTTGAGTCCAGTTGAAATTGCCTTTCTGGAGGAGTATGCCAGAACCATGAGCCCCTAGCCAAAGCCCTCAACATTCTTCAGGCTGAAATCGATGTTCAGATGGGATGGCTTCTGCCTGCTTTGACACTCCTCATCTCGAAATTGGACCGACCGCATTACCTCCAGGTACTGCAAACCTCTGGTGGATGCCATCCAAGGAGGCCTGCAGCAGCGCTTTGGAAACATGCTGGTAGAGCCAGAGTTTATTGCAGCTGCAATCCTTGTCCCGAAATTTAAAACATCCTGGGCATCGGATGAACAAATTGTCAAACTAGGTAAGATTATTTTGTTTTTGAAAAGTGTCATTAGTTAAAGATTCAAAGAAACTGAGCCAAATCATTTTAAAAGATACCCAACTGAAATGTTAACTTGACATTCTCAATTTGTTTAGGTTAGTTTTAAATGTACCTTGGAAATACATGGGACAATGGTGTTCTTTTGATATTTTATCTGGAGAAATGTGTATGATTAAAGTAAAGTTCTGATTCTTAGCATCTGTGGAAAATGTCAATTTCAGGCCTGGACTACATCAAGGACCATCTGGAAGAAGAGACTTTGAATCAAACACCAGTTGATGGTTCCAGTGCCTCTGAGGAAGAGGACTTCTTTGCAAGCATGAAGCCTACTCATGATCAGGAAGGTATCAAGCAGTTAGATGGCTACCTTGCCTGCAAAGCTGATGACAAAGACATTTTCAAGTCCTTCCCAGCAGTCTGTAAGTTGTCTTTGAAAGTCAACACTGCTTTACCCGCTTCTGCAGCTTGTGAACGTCTGTTCAGCACAGCAGGGCTTATTTTCAGTCCCAGGAGGGCAAGAATGGACTCAAAAACTTTGAGAATCAGCTCCTTCTCAAGCTGAATAAAAATATTGCCACTTTAGTTAGATCATCAGTGCCCTACTCTACTAGCACACTCACCAGAAGCAGAATTAATGGCATGCTGATTAATGTTTACTGCCACAAATTGTTCATTACCATTTTAGGCTTGTTATTTTAGTACACGTCATTTGTGATGACAGTTTATGTAATTTGTTTTGAGATATCCACACTATGTTGAGGTCACCTTAGTTATATATATATATATATATGTTTTATATTTACCAAGTTATTTTATTTACCAGGTATCACCAGGTTTTATGTGAAGCAGTATAGGAATTAATGCACAAACACTGACAATAACACATCCAAGCATTACTAAATTAATTTAACATTCTTCCTGACTTTGTGGAGAAATGCATGACTGAGTTTTGTACACATGCAGCTGTGACTGGCAAGTGTGTTTCTTCTGACACAAAAACTAGTTCCTGTTACAGTAAATCTGATATGGCCAGTTTATATTTATGCACAGAGACATTCAGATACAATATAGTAACATACAACTCATGTGAACCTGTGTATAATACAAGTTATTAAACTTAAACTTGCAACTGTTACAAATAAACCTTAAATTTAAACCTGCTCTGAAATCCTGTTGTTTCATTTTATTCTAAAGGATATTGTTTAGCTTCAAGGTTGATCTCATGATAATTTTTATAGACATAAGTGTCTGACTAATTAATATCATTCTATTAATAGATTGGTGTGCTAAGAGTAATATTAGAGTCTTTTCGCATATTGTTGAGTCTTGAGACAAAATGATAACAGGATATTAGCCATAATAAATCATAGTACTTTGGATACTTAAGTACATTTGAAGGCAAATACTTTTGTACTTTTACTCAAGTGAAAGTGTAAAGGGAGCACTTTTACTTTTACTGGAGTAATATTTTACCTAGTGTATCTATACTTTAACTCAAGTACGTGGTTTGTGTACTTCGTCCACCACTGATTGATTTTCATTTCACAATACTGGAGCACAGCTTCAAAAACTGCAAACTTCGGTAAAAACAACTAACTTAACACACAATGAAACCGTTTTCTGTAAGCTACAGTTAGATTACTCAATTAAACATGACCACTAGAATGAAAATGCTTACCTCGACGTGCTTCCTTAGATTTGAAGGAGAATTCTTGTAAGAAGAAATTTTACAGGGCCGAGGCAGGCAGAGAAGGCAATTGAAAAATATAGCTGCAAGCAGCGATGGCGGGCCCAAGCCGATGCAAACGCCAACCCGGTGGCATCAGGAAAGCGGTGCCCAGCGGGCACATGCATTTACAGTAACCCTCTAGCAGTCTGGTTTTAAGGGACACGGCAATTAAAGGGTTAATCCAAACCACCAACTCTGTGAAACACACAGTTTAAACAGACGCTATCTCTCTCTCTCTCTCTCTCTCTCTCTCTCTCTCTCTCTCTCTCACACATGCATTTACAGTAACCCTCTGGCAGTCTGGTTTTAAGGGATACAGCAATTAAAGGGTCAATCCAAACCATTAAGTCTGCGCAATACATACACACACAGAACAACATATAAAACTTTAGTAACACTTTCGAAAAGGTTTCAGTTATTAACATTAACTATATTAATTAACATGATCAATACTTATAAAGCATCTAGTAATGCCTGACTATTTTTACTAACATAAAAAAAAAATGCTGTAAAAATATATTGTTCATTGTTAGTTAATGCATTAGCTACTGTCAACCTAAGATAATTTATTGTAAATTTTTACCAACTCATTTTTGAGTCTTATTCAGTCTGTATTCACACAGCGTGATGAGAGACGCTT